>JAGTTD010000018.1:2994597-4488146 GCA_018398585.1 Simmondsia chinensis
GCTGTGCCTTCATACTTGGCGGTTAATAGGGCAGATAGGCAGCATGGCGGGATGGTGAGATGTGCGGCATGGGTGTGAACGAGCTTAAGAAGTTAACTTCAATTAGGAAAGTTTAGTTTAGATTATTAGATTTTTATTGTTTATCTTTTAATTTATCACTTTTAATTCTAGTTTTTTTTATTTTAGGTGAATTAGCTCCTCTATTTAAAGAAGATGAAGACTACGGTTTTGGGTCATTCAATTTGTTTAAATTTTGTCTCTTGTTTATATGTTTTCCTCTATTCCCAGGTTGTGAGAGACAGGGTTAAACTTTCCCTGTTTATTCTTAGTTATTTTAGCAATAAGAGTTTAAAAAAAAAACCGTTGAACCTTCTATTCCCAATATTCTTCCTTCTGCATTGTATTAGACCGCCTTTGGGCTATACTAAAATTCGTTTTCCTATGTTTTAATCCACAATCCGATCCTGAATCAGATAGTCCAGGACATCTTCTGAACGCATGACTATTCATTTTTAAAAACTATCCTATTTCTCTTACACCGTAGCACATATTAGGGAAATCCATACATGTTTATGAAATCACCCTTCAATACTCATCGTGATCTGTTGCTCATAGTGTTCTCGTATTGTGGCTGGTATTGTCCATTGGATTTTTAGCCCATATACTAAAACCCTAGCTAATGGGTACACAGAGCCAACTAAAACTTAAATTCGAGACAAAACAACAAATGAATTTGTGCATTATTCATGTTTTCAACGTAATGGATATTCAGAGTTCCTTAGAGACTCGATTCCTGAGGAGGACGAGTAGATCATGTCCAAGATGCCTGCAGTTGCTTGCTTATTTGGTGCCTGCTCGGGAGTTTCTCTTTGGTTCTGTTTCAGTCCTTTGGAGTTTGGTTGTTGTCATGCTTCTGGGAGTTTGTTTTTGGTGTCTTCAATGGTGGGGCTCTTTTTGGTTTATCTCGAGTTGCTTATAGGTTGTTGTTTTTTTTTTTGGCGTTCGCTGCTACTATTAGGAGGCTGTTTTTCTTTTGGTGTTTTTGCTTTTGCTCTGTTGTGTTTTCTGTTGGCCGTTGTGGAAGTGGTTCTGGGGGGTTGGGCTTGTCTTTCTTGTTTTTGCATGTTTCCTTATTAGTTTCCCTTTTTCATACATTGCGTGTGTTCTTTGGGTCTCTTATTTGAGGCGCCGGCTTTTGTATTGCTAGTTTTTCCTTGCTAATTATCGAAAAAAAGAATGTGATGAAATATTCTATTTATAAAAATATTTTTAAATTCTTATCCATTAGTTTAAACTTTGAAAATAATTCAGGTAACAGAATGAATGTTCCTATATTAAAGTAGAAGAATTTCACTTGATGAGCTCTTCTTCTATACTTATTTGTCCAATTTTTCAACCTTTCAACTTAGATTTATATAGCAAAATCTTGTCTTTTTGGTCAAAATTAGGTTTCAAATTCTACTTTTTCATTTTTCCTCCCTTGTATTGTCTTGCTTTCTTTGCTCTTGCCCACTTTCGATTTTATTTAAGGTTTTTGCATACGGAAAAAAACGACCTTTAAAAGTGACTAGTTTCCATTTTTAGGGGCCTTGATACCGCCTATTAAGATAAAATCGAAGTACGAATCATAAACGAGAGGGGATAGGGGTGAACACTGGAATCTATGTGGTTCAGCCAAAGCCTACATCCACGGAGAGGAGCACAGTTTTTTCATTAATATTATTGGAATTTACATGAGACGTCTTAACTCTTATTTCTTATCTCAAACCTAACTCTAACTTTTCTCAACCATAATGGTAACATACACCACCCCGTATATATATATATATATATATAGCCACTACACTGAAACTTTATATGTCATGGGCCTCAATAGGATTGGCCCAATCCTATTTTTCATAAACAAGACCCAATATAACCAGGCTTCACGCTTAACCCAACACTATTAATAATCACAAATAACTTGTACGTTTTTGGCACAGTTGGTTTATTGACATGGTGTCAGAGTTTTGTTGACTAAGAGGTTGTGCAGTAAATCATAACAAGCTCTAGTCTTAACATTAATATAATTTCAACATAAGGTACGAAGTAGGCATGTGCACCGTGCAAACTGCAAGTCTTCACTTATAGCTTAACCTTTTATGATAAGAGATTCCTTAGCATGGTATCAGACCTTATTGACAAGAGAAGAATAATCAAACACAAGGTATGAGGTAGACTCATCTCATGTTAAAATATGAAATCATTTGTAGGTTTTACCCAATAGCTCAAAGCAATGGTGAAACGTCATAGGTCTGCGGCCTGACCCATGAAACTAGTACACGTAAGATTCACACATATGCTCGTGTCAAGTTCTATCTTAAAATCAAATGGTTTTAGATGAATTAACCCACTAGGCGTATTGTTATCTCTTCTCACACTATTCCAACTTTATATCGCATTACTATTATCATGTTATATTTTTTTGGGCTATTTACGTCATACGTCACTGTACTTTGTTGATCGAGTCAATTATTACTTGTACTTTTAATTAAAATTGCATTAATTTAGTCTTTATGACATAATTAGAGTCAAGTTAATGACATAACTTTGACGGCCGCTACATGAATGAGTTTAAATTAGGTCAACGAGTAGGTTTGTATTGAGTTACTTGCATTTTCATAATACCACGTTAAAAAATTACGCCATTAACTTGGCTTCAATATAAATTGTATATGAACTAAATTGACATAATTAAAAGCGTGAGCAGTAAATTGATACAATAAATAAAGTAGAATGATTATCGGCACAAATGGATAAATTACGGATTCTGGATGGTCCAAATTGATGGATTGCTTAATGGAATTGAAAGACGAAAATATAAGCAGACAAATTAAATTAAAAAAAAGGATAAATAAACATGGTGGTCAAGTCAATGAAAAAAAAATATTGGACTTCGTTTGTACAAGTTATCTGTTTATTTTTGTATTCTATTTTTGTCATATTTTCCTATTTTATCTTGATTTTTTTCGTATTTGTTCCTTGATCCTGGCTTTTATGCGGGTTGATTGTGGCCTCGGTTTTATGAGTTGCTCATTTTGTAATGCGACTGTGTCGCTAATTATCGAAAAATGGTGGTCAAGTCAAAGGAAAAAACAAGCCATTTCCTCGTGCTTTCCATTAATCATACTAATAATAATAATTAATAATTAATTCATCAAAAAAGTAAATTGGCCTCCCCAGGAAAAGTATATTGTCTATGCAATTTTACCCATTGTAGCGAAATTAATTAGTGTAACAATTAAAGCCTTTAATAACAACATATAGTATGACAAATAAACAGGATAAGATCATATGTACAGGTGTTGTTCAGCTATTTGCATAAAAACGCTGGTCAAAAGTTGATTTATAAAAGTAAAAGAATAATGTTAGTTATAATAGCAGTAGCAGAAACATAACATATAGTAAATGTGCGAAAATAAATAATATATTCGGATCTGGATCGAATCAAATACCATGACAATAACGAGAAACAATTGGACTAAAAGAGAAACGAAACAATAGACTCAAGGATTTACGTGGAAACCCCTTTACAATCGAAAGGGGAGAAAACCACGGGTGAAGATCGGAGCTTTTATTATTGAACAAAAGAAGAAGATGAATTACAAAGATTCTCTCTCAACACTCAATCTATTGGTGCGGCGCCGCGCAAGGGAAGCCTTTCTTTGACTTTGGATGCCTAATGACGAACCCCTACGTTCGTTTATATAGGCCGCGTAAACCTTCTTCCAGATCGATCGGTTCCTCACCGATCGATCGGCCGCCTCACTGCAGGCGTCCTTTGTTTACGTAACATTCCCGATCGATGGAGCTCCACCCGATCGATCGGGGTCTTCACGGCACTTCTTCTTTATGCGCCAAGTATATTTTGAGACATAAACCTAACAAATCTCCACCTTGGCTCAAAATCAACATCAACAATAAAACAAGCTCCACCTTCTCCACAAACGCCCCCTTAACCGGGGTTACATACATCATACTGAAAGACCCACTAAATTCAAGCAATGCTCGAACTTGCTACCTGGTAGAACTTTTATAAACATGTCAGCTGGGTTATCTTCAGTCCCGATCTTCTTCAACTCCACCTTCCGCTCGTCAATCAGATCTCTGGTAAAGTGATGCTTCACATCAATATGTTTCGTTTGGTCATAATGGGTCATCTGATCTTTCGCTAGGTGAATAGCGGATTGACTATCACAGTATACTCTAACTGTCCCCTGCTCAACACTGATTTCACTGATCAATCCTCTCAACCAGACGGCTTCTTTGAACGCTTCTGTTACTGCCATGTACTCGGCCTCGGTAGTAGATTGTGCTGTAACAGGCTGCAAACACGCTTTCCAGCTGATAGCTGTGTCACCTAAACAAAACATATACCCTGAAATGGATCTCCTCTTATCAAGGTCTCCACCATAGTCAGAATCTACATACCCAACCAAACAACACTTACTTTTCCCATATTCCAAACATAAATCACAGGTTCCACGAAGATACCTGAGAATCCACTTTACTGCATGCCAATGTTCTCTGCCCGAATTCGCCATGTACCTACTAACTCTGTTCACAGCAAAAGCAATATCTGGACGCGTACAGACCATCGCATACATAATACTGCCCACTGCACTAGAATAAGGAATCTGAGACATGTACTTGATGCCCTCCTCAGTCTGAGGCGAATCTAACGTTGAGAGTCTGAAATGAGCTGCTAAGGGCGTGCTAACCGGGTTAGCATCCTTCATATGAAACCTGTCTAACACCTTCTCAATATACTTCTCCTGAGACAAGTATAATTTTCCAGCTTCTCGGTCTCTATGAATTTCCATGCCTAATATCTTCTTAGAGGCTCCAAGATCTTTCAACTCAAATTCACTCTTCAGTATTGATTTCAAATCATCGACATCTTTCATATCTCGTGCTGCAATCAACATGTCATCAACGTACAAAAGCAAATAAATAAAGCCTGAATCTGTCTTTCTGAAGTACACACAACTGTCGTACTTACTCCTGATGTAATCATGACTTGTCATGAATTGATCAAATCTCCTATACCACTCTCTAGGAGATTGGTTTAAACCATATAAAGACCGTCTAAGCAAACATATATGATCTTCTTTTCCTTCAACAACAAAACCCTCGGGCTGATGCATAAAGATACTCTCTTCTAGTTCACCATGCAAGAATGCAGTTTTGACATCCAATTGCTCAAGTTCAAAACCATGCATGGCAACCAAAGACAATAATGCATGAATAGAAGTGTGTCTAACTACAGGTGAGAAAATATCATGAAAATTAACACCTTGTACCTGACTGTAGCCTTTAGCTACCAAACATGACTTGTACCTCGCATCTTCCACTCCAGGAATGCCCTCTTTTCTCTTGAAGACCCATTTGCATCCAACCAGTCTTTTCCCTGTAGGAGGCTTCACCAGTTCCCAAGTCTGATTCTTATGAAGAGACAACATCTCTTCATGCATAGCAACGAGCCACTTCTCAGCATCTGATCTCGATACAGCCTCTGTATACGAAGTCGGCTCACTGTCATCTAACGTTTCAGCAGTATAGAGGGCATAGGCAATCATCTCCTCATACCCATATCTCTCAGGAGGCCTGATTTGTCGCCTCGGTCTACCACCAGATATAGTAATATTCTCCACCTGCTGACCTGTTTCTGCATTATCAGTAATAACATCAGAAACCCGTACCTGAGGTGTAGGAATACTCTCAAGCTGAACAATCTGTTGATCTGACTGTATCTCTGTATCATCAGGTGTCTCAACCTGAACTGTATCTCTGTCAATGGAGGGTGTGTGTGGCGGATTAAGTAGAGCAGACTCATCGAAAGTAACATCTCTACTCGTCAGAAACTTTTGAACACATGGATCCCACAATCTATATCCCTTCACACCTGACGTATAACCAAGAAAGATGCACTTCTTGGCCCTAGGCTCCAGCTTTCCATCATTAACATATGCATATGCAGGACAACCAAAAACTTTGATCTGAGAATAATCAGAAGTTGAACCAGACCATACCTCTTCAGGAGTCTTCATCTGTAATGAAGAATGCGGTGTCTTGTTCACAAGGTAGCAAGCCATGCTAACTACTTCTGCCCACCATTCTCTCTTTAAACTTGCATTTGAAAGCATACAACGAGCCTTCTCAAGTAACGTCCTGTTTAACCTTTCAGCCACTCCATTCTGCTGAGGTCGACCTGTACATGTCCTGTGTCGAACTATGCCCTGATCTTCACAAAATTTAGTGAAGTCCCCTTCGACAAACTCAAGACCATTATCAGTCCTCAACCTCTTGATCGGCTTCCCTGTCTGTTTTTCAAGTAGAACTTTCCACTTTTTGAAGATATCATACACTTCATTTTTTTGCTTAAGAAAATAAACCCAAACTTTACGTGAGTAGTCATCAGTGAACGTTAGAATATACCTGGACCCACCTTTAGAAGCCACTCTGGAAGCCTTGGTCTGATGCACTGCTGCCTGGAAGCTGACTCTCTTTTGCTTCCCATAAATATAGTGCTCACAGAATCCCGTCAGTCCTGTTGACTGACCACAAAGAAGTCCCCTCTTACTCAGCTCAGACAATGCCTTGTCACCAATATGACCCATTCTCATGTGCCATAATCTTGCGATCTCTGCATCTGTCATAGCAGAGGTGGAAACAGCAACTGCACCTGTCACGGTTGTACCTGCAAGCTCATCCAAAGCACCAACCCTATTTCCTTTCATCACAATTAACGCACCCTTACTGACCCGCATGACTCCACCTTCAGCACTATACTTGTACCCATTAGATTCTAGGGTACCTAGAGAAATCAAGTTCTTTTTCAAATCTGGGACGTGACGAACATCACTTAAAGTTCTAATAGTTCCATCAAACATTCTCACACGGACTGTTCCAACACCCACTACCTTACAAGCAGCATCATTACCCATCAAGACAACCCCACCTTGTGTAGACTTATATGTGGAATACCAGTCTCTGTTTGGAGTAACATGAAACGAACAACCCGAATCCATGACCCACTTATCTATGGACCTGGACTGAGAATCAACAACTAATAGAAATTCCCCTTCACTATCCTCCTCTACAACACTAGCCTCAGCGGACTTGTCTTTACCCTGGTCACCCCTGTTACCCTTTTTTGATTTATTCTTATATCTGTAACAATCTTTCTTTATGTGCCCTTTTTTGTGACAATAGTGACATGACAGGTTCTTATATCTAGATTTGGACCTAGACTTATTCCCACCATTGGATCCCCTATATTCTGATCGACCTCTCACATGTAAGCCACTACCCGAGTCATTCACAGAGTCGGATAATTCCTTATCTACCCGTTCTTTACTCCCTATGTTTCTTTTTACTTCATCTACAGTAATAATTGGCCTACCCCGGTACATCATGCTTTCTACGAAGCCCTTATATGCATTTGAGAGCGAACACAATAAAATCATAGCTTGATCCTCGTCCTTAGGGACATCATCCAAAGCCTTTAATTCATGAATAATTGAGGTAAATTCGCTAAGATGGTTTTTAAGAGATGTACCTTCTGACATAAGAAAAGTGTACAACCGCCGTTTCATTGCGAGTTTGTTGGAGACTGACTTGTGGCAAAATATGTCTAACAATTTCTCCCATAACTCCTTTGCTGTTTTAATCTCCAATACCTCTGACAAAACATCGTCAGCCAAACACATCTGTATAGCCGTGAGAGCCTTCTCATCCAACTCTTCCCACTGTGCCTCGGTCAATGTTTCTGATTTCTTCTCTTTCCCCTCTAGTGCTTTCTTCAAGCCGTTCTGAGTCAGGAGTCCTTTCACACGGACTTGCCATAAGCTAAAGCTTCCTTGACCATTGAATTTCTCAACCTCGATTTTAATACCTGACGTCATTGTATCAATTCGAAGAATCGAGCTCTGATACCATTTTGTGCGGAAATAAACAATATATTCGGATCTGGATCGAATCAAATACCACGACAATAACGAGAAACAATCAGACTAAAAGAGAAATGAAACAATAGACACAAGGATTTACGTGAAAACCCCTTTACAATTAAAGGGGAGAAAACCACGGGCGAAGATCGGAGCTTTTATTATTGAACAAAAGAAGAAGACAAATTACAAAGATTCTCTCTCAACACTCAATTTATTGGTGCGGCGCCGAGCAAGGGAAGCCTCTCTTTGACTTTGGATACCTAATGACGAACCCCTACGTTCGTTTATATAGGCCGCGTAAACCTGCTTCCCGATCGATCGGTTCCTCACCGATTGATCGGCCGCCTCACTACAGACTTTCTTTGTTTACGTAACATTCCCGATCGATCGAGCTCCACCTGATCAATCGGGGTCTTCACGGCACTTCTTCTTTATGCGTCAAGTATATTTTGAGACATAAACCTAACAGTAATAATAAGTTACAATGAATAATTTGAGAGTGAAAGTGATAAATTTAGAAAAATGAGGAAACTGGATATTTTTTTTCTGTAATTCGTATTATGAAACAGATACCTTGTATAAATGAGACCTTATTCAGCCCATATAAAATCAGGGATTGAAAATGAGAGAAAAGTAATACAACAATTGGAATATGAATATTTACTTAGTTTAGTTGTAGGGATTTGATTATTTTTAATTACCATTTATTTTTTAAATAGTAAATATACAAATACGTGTTATAATACAACTATAATACAAATGGCATTAAAAAAAAGATTATTTTACTGTGTTATGGCATCAATACATAAACATTTTTTTTAAATGGAAACTACAACTACGTTTTACTGTGTTATTTGCAACAATACATAAACATCTTTTTTAAACGGGAAATTACAGTTATGTGTCAAAAATATGTACAACAACAATAACAGTTTCAGTGTCATAAGGGCTCCTGCATACGCAGGGTCTGGGGGGTAGATATATGCAGCCTTCCCTCTTTAAAATACTATCTTGAAAGGAGGCTGTTTTCGAGGACTCCCAACTTGATGAACGTGTCAAAAATGTGTATTATACAAAAATCTTATTATTAGAGCTAGCAGCACATCTAAAACCATGTATCCAATTATCTAATATACCACAAAATTTATTAAATTATTAAAAAAATGTTTTTTTTTTCAATAAAAAAATATTTGTTTATTTTTTTGATAAAAAAAAAAAAATTATAAGCTAACCATTTTATGCCTGTTGATATATTTTGGAGGTATCTATACCATTGAACAAATTATTATTATTTTTTTCTTTTGAATTTTATGGATAGTGTGCTAATGACGTCATGTGGAAAATTCTCCGAGTTGAAAACCACAGTATTGGAATAAAAATACGAAAAATTATTACTTATGTACTCTGAGTTTAACCATTTATTATTCAGGTATTTTGATATTTCAATATATATGGTAATGTATCTTGAAATTTAAATATTCTCTCACTTAAATACCCTGAAGTTTTAAAATTTTATCAATTAGATAACCTTTTGTCAAAATTCAATATGTTTTCATTAGAAAATGCTAAAATTGAATATAATTCCGCTAATATATTAGTATTTCCATAAGAATTTGATTTTTTTGCCGAAAAATGCTAATATGACAATTCACAACAACGAACAATGAATATTTTATTGCAATTCACTTAATTTTAGATGAAAATACTAGTATGACTTACTTTTCACTTAACTACCACAACTTTTCAATTTCTTAGAAAAAACACATTCAGGAGTTTAAGTTTTTTCAATCAACCATCTACGTTAATGCTATTAGTTTTCGTTAAGGCTACACTTGTAATTTCATATTTTCTTATACAAAAAACAGGGATATAAACGTACAAGCTGATGCCAACTTACTTAGTAAAACAGTATACCCTTAAATATTCTGTATGTGTAGGCTCGAATCCTACTACTTGCTTGTGTGTATAGAGATTCGTACTTGCATAAAGAGCTACCTTAACAATATAATACTTTAACAACTGAGCTAAAATAGATATGTGTTATATTTTTCCTAATTTTTATATAACATAAGTAAAATCACCTGTGTAACCAAAACGGAATATTAGCAGCGTTAATTAGATGGTTGATTGAAAAACATTAAACTTTTGAATGGGGTTTTCTGAAAAATTAAAAAGTTCCGATGGCTAAGCAATAACTGATTAGTTTTGAAGGTGGTTTTATGTAAAAAAAAAACCCAAAGCAACAAAAATGTTAATTACTTTAAAGAAAAAGGCATTATGGAGGGTCGAGGTGCGTTGTGGTCATGGCATATCCTTGCCGAAGTTGTGAGTCATAGGTGGGCATCAACTGTTCTTAGAGTTTTAGGGTTTTGTTGGCCTATCGAGAAATATATCATTGGAGTTTACTAGCTAACAGAGTAGAATGAATCCATTTTTCAAGTTTTCCACCGTCGTAGAACCAATGTGGATTCACAACTTCCGACATTAGATTAACTAGGTTCACGTCTTGTCCACCTATCTTGTATTACTTTTCTTTTTGTATGGGTTTTTTTTTTTTTTTTTTTTTTTGTCGGTTCACTTTGCAGACTTTGTCCAACTGTCCCATTCCTGCTTTGCAATGACACAAAGCATTATTCTGTTTATCAAGGAAGCGTTTAATTTGATTACAATGTGATTATGAGCAAGATCCGAGTAGTTTAGAGTGAATGGGGTTGAACCTAGTGACTTTTAGATGAGGAAATTGGTCACGGACCGACCAGGAGTTTTGCTTATGAAAAACCCCCTTATGGTTAAGTTAGAGCTTCGTTGGTATAATTTTTTATTTGCAGTTTTTTATTTTTGATAAATTAAAACTTGATTTTGAAAAGTCTTTGTTTTTGATTTTTTTGTTTTTATTTTTTCTTAACCTACAAAGAAACTAAAAACAAAAATAAAAACAAAACAAGAAAAAATAGTTTTCGAAATTAATTTCTTATTTTTTAGAAAAATTAAAAATTAAAAATATAAAATGATAGCAAACAATTACGGTGTATCAATGTCATGTGTCATCTTAATAATTTTACCTCTTTACGTGATATTTGTCCCTTGATACCACCGAGGGGAAATTTTTTTTAACCAACCTAACGGCAGATGCAAAATATACCCCTCGTGACTTCTTTTTATGAAAAAAATAAAAGCTTTCGTTCCAACCGTAACACCCGTTCACTTTTATGAGTACTTAAAGTGACATGCCACATTAAAAGGGATATTTCCGTAAATATATTGTAGTAGTAGTATTTAAAGTGACCTGTCACATTAGCTTTTTTTCAGAATAGGACATCGTCACGCCAAAAAGACTGTTATTTATTAATAAGAAAAGAAATTAAGGTACTAAAAAAATAATTAAAAAGCCCCAAAATCTTTTGATTATTTCTACAAATATCGAGATATTAAAATGAAAACAATCAATCAGATTAACATCATAGTTGATATGGATTGTTTCAACAGGTTTTTACCAAATCTACTAGTCTTTTTCGTATTCGGTAAATGATGAAACAATAAGCAAAATCCATATATATATAAAAGTTCAAATAATATAAAAGTTCATTTAAAGAGCAAAGAGTCCACAGACGACAAAAAGAATTTTCAGGAATCGAAGTCTGGGTCATGGACATTGGAGATAAAGCACACAGAGTTTTGAACATGGTCAGTGACTGATTTGTAGCTTTCTATAAAGCAAATATGTACAGTGAGGTTTGAACATTTATCACTTTTTTGATCAACTAGCATTTATCACTTATATATCATGATATTTTATTATATACACACAATGAAGTACCTGATTTAAATATTTTATCGCCTAAATTCTGACACAAGAATATTTGATTGATAACTTTTTAAGTCATCAGGTACCTAGGAACAAAATATTCAAACCTTAGTATAATCCTATTATATATATTAAAATGTTAAGATACTTAAATAATAAATACTTAAATATCAGGCACGTAAGTGAAAACTTTCATAATTTATAAATATTCTTTCGAAATTTATCTGCCGCTATGTACATTCGTGCTCCCTTCCTTAAGGCGAAAAGAAAAAAGTCAAAAGTGTTATTATTATTAATATTTTTGTAATTTATTATTCAAAAATTCAAAATCCGTGTGATACTCCTGACTAGTTCTTATTAATAAATATATTATATTATATTATATTATATTATTGCATCGAATTCCAATGTAATGACTAATCGTATTCAAATTCCCATGCAAAAAAAAAAAAAAAAAAAAAAAAAAAAAATGAAAAACAAAATCTCTTTGTTGAACATACAACAACAGCAACAACAGATCCAGTGTCTCAAGAGCTCTCGTATATGCGGGGTCTAGGAGAGGTGGATGTACTCAGCCTTACCCTTTCAGGGTATAACCCCCAACCTTATAGGGTTGGCAACACGAGAACTTTCTTGGGGGTCACCCATCCTAATACTACTTTCACGCTAGCATGCTTAACTTCGGAGTTCTAATGGGATCCGGTTGCATTTATACTCTAACATGCCTCTTTGCATAAATGCCTGTTGTATTTGAAGTGTGGATATAAATTGCACAATACCCTCTTGTATGTCGTGTTCGAAATATATTAATACTAGGTTTCAGTCCGATGCACATGTGGTGTTTGTTTTGCATATTATTTTTCAGTTATGAATTAAACAAGTGATGGTCAATCAAAAGGTCATTGTATTCTCCATCGTCGTCCCTCTAACTAAGCAGGCTCGCTTCCCTACAATTAATCTAATTTTTTTATTAGCAATTCTAGTTTGAAATTTATAGTCAAACTTATTAGTTTTCTCTGGTAAAAAAAAAAAAAAAAATTATTTTTTAAGTACCTTGTTCTTTGTTAACTTTCATTGCTATTCTTATTGTTGATGCATTGTGTTGCATTAGTAATTAGTCCGCTTATTACTGGTCGATTTAGTTTGTAGTAGCATTCTTCGTTAATATTTAGAGTGTGGCATGTTGGGATTCGAACTCGTGATGTATCAAGAAACAATCCTCTGATACAATTTCAAGAAAAAAAAGCAACACGCCCAATGCCCCAAGGCCTCCCGCTTAAGCAGGGTTTTTTTTGGGGGGGGGGGGGGGGGGGGTACGCAGCCTTCCCCCTTTAGGGTATTACCCCCTAAAGAGAGGCTATTTCTGAGTGCCTCTAACATGAGGGTGAGGACTTCCCAGAAGGTCACCCATCCTGGTACTGCTCTCGCCCAAGCACGCTTAACTTCAGAGTTCTAATGGGATCCGATGACGGCGTGTTGGTACCCTTTTTGGTTCCATTTCAAGAAACAAAGTATCCCAAAAGTTTAAGAAGGTTCAATAATAATTTTATACTCTAACAATTATGCAAAAAAAAAAAAATAATAGAACGATATATGCATTTGGGAAAATCTTTAGCATACATGTACTTATTTGTGTTGTAATGGCATAAATGAACTGAGTGTTTGGTAAATTGTTCGTGTTTGAGATTCATAGAAGCTTGTAAATGTTTGATCTGGGGGCTCGATATGCTTAGTGATTTCAAACAACCTCGACAAGTTTAAAGAGTGCTCGACTCGTTAAATTTTGTGAACTTATATAAAGGTTCGTTAAAAGCTCATCCATTAAGGGCTTCTTAAGAACATGCGGAGAGATTTATCAGCTTGATAATTGTCAAGGAACCATCTTTCCCATTTGACAGAGTACCAGAATCTTGTAACCAAGAGTTCATAAGTTCAAATTTTATTAGCCCCCATTTTCAGTATTATTATAATTTAATTAACCACAAGATATAAGGTGGGTCTGTACAATATCTATGCTTCAAGCTCAATGATCATTCGCGTGAGGGGCATGTCAGAGTATAAAATCATTTTTGAGCCTTCACCCATTAACTTAAGTTTTTGGAAGAGTTGATTCCTTTGACAATAATAAATTAACGACGACTCTTTAGTAGCTCGAATAGCTTGCTTGATATTAAGTTTAGCTTAATAGCAATTAAAATAATAAGCGGAGTCAAGCATACCTATTTTTTATCAAATAATTTCAGACAAATGTTTAAAACTCGTTAAGAGCTCGACTGAAAATTAAGCTCAGTAGACGTATTGAGTTTGAGTTCATGGAAGTGGGTCCTCAACTCATTATAATAGTTAATGAACTAGAAAAATAAAAACAGAAAAACTATCATTTAAATACCCTAATGTTTAAGCATTTATTACCTAGGTACTCTGACATTGCAACATATACAATAAATATTTTGAAGTTTGAATATTTTATCACCTAGGAATCCTATGTTTGAAGTTGATGCAATCTTTTAAGAATTTGATTAATTTTATATAAAAATGTTCATATGCTATATGATTACGATAATATAAATAAATCGTGCCAATGCTTTTAATAAAATTTTTTTAATATTTTGCACAAATTCTTAAAGATATATTATTATTATTATTATTATTATTATTATTATTATTATTATTATTATTATTATTGTTATTGTTATTGTTATTGTTATTATATATATATTTTTTGTAATTTGGAAAAGAATCACATGTTCTAAACCAACCCCCAGTTTCCTAACACTGCCTTGATTTTTGAATTGAAATTTCTTTTTTTCATTTTTACTTTTTTTTTTCCATGTATTTCATTTTTACTTTTTTTGTGAAGAAAATAGAGACCTCAACAATCACTTTATCTGCCTTTTATCGAAACAAAATGCACTAAGAGTCTAAGGGAAAATAAAATAAAAAATCAGATAAAAAATGAACAAGATCAACCACGAAGACACAAATCGGATAAGACCAAAGAGGCTAAAATACCCATGACATCCCACAATGCGATAATGAAATGACCCACATAACATGAAAACCGAACCTAATTGAAGAATACTAACCACATAAGAATGAAGACAATGGACAAACCCCAACGGTACGACAAGAAAAACCTGAAGCACCAGTACAAAAGGACAAACACCATTAAAGGACTGATCTGCGATGATTCTTCTACAAGGGGACTGAAATTCAAAACTGGTTCAACTCCCTTCATTCAACTTTGCTATTTGCTTCACCATGGTAGAATCGTATCGATTGAAATATGGCTCGAATTTTCACCTCACAGTTGTTCAGCAAATACAAAATGACGATTATTTATTCTTGATCCTCTTCGACCCTCACTCTGTTAGGAAAAATTCAGAAAATACTTGCAAAAACCTTGCAACCGGGTATCCAAACGATCTCAGGTGTTGAGGTGTGTAATCACTATCCTTAAGGTTTATTTCGGTATACGAAATATCCTCGGGGATACAACAACTACCAAAATATGGAGTGAAGAAGTGTATGGGAAGAGATTGATGAAGATGTCTAGAGATTGGTTGATTTAGAGAACTCACCCTTTGATAAACTCACATAGAACACGAGAACCATAAGATGTTCTTCAAATTTCTTTCTTGTGAAATTCCACTTCAATTTATATGTTTTCTTCTTGTTGATGAGAGGGGAGAATATCTGATATTATTGTCTCAAGAACGTCCCAAAACCAAGAGCATCAACATATATAAGAACTGGGAAGAAACCGCGCAGAAAATCGTCAAAACCGACATGTGTGTCGACACACAGTATCGACACACAACTTTCTGTAAGCCTGTGTGTCGATACTGTCGATACACAGGTTCCTCCGTGCGCACCCGAAACGGGCTGTGTGTCGACACACGGGCCATGTGTGTTGACACACAGCTATCTCCCCTGCGTTCTATAGGATTTTGTGTCGACACATATAACCCATGTGTCGACACATACTCCCAATGATGCCCTAATCACTCATACAAGTATCAGGACAATCTCAAATACATCTTATATACATATAAACAATATTTAACACACATATATCCATTTTATACAACCAATATTTTGAAAATACATCAACAATCCCCCACCATTTTCAAAATACAACCAATATCAAAGTGACATCTCGTTTAAAGGAGGCCTTATTGTGCATCAACGAGGGTGTCTCACGATTGAACCCCCAGCTAGTGAAAAGACCATACAGTTAATCAGATCGAAAATGGTAGTCCAAGCTTTGAACCATACAACCCATTTGACTAACCGACAATCTAATCACGCACAAGGCGTACTTCCCGTACACTCCCTACACCTCCCAGATCGACACATTTATAGCCTTGTGTCCTGTACCCTTCGTGAGTGTTTTAGGGCCAAACCCTTGTCAAAAATCACCCCTTTGAAGCGGCCAAACTTCAACACTCACTAAGGTGGACCTCATTGATCATGCCCCTACGATACGACATTCAATAAGTTCTAAAACCAGGTCCATTAAGAGCATTTGCTCATCCTTTTATAATCACTAACGTAGGTATCAAGCACTTCACACTCGGGATGGAAACTAACTCATTTAGTGCTTGCAGTCACACAGATGACAAGTCTCTCTCATTGAACCCGAGACCTAGCGTCATACTAGACGTCGAGTTGAGGGCCTATCATGGGCGACTAATTATGACAGGTTTCAACCCCATCCCTTCATTTGTTTTCAAAACCAAATCTCTAGCCAGGCCTTTAGTAAACGGATCCGCTAGATTCTGACAGGTTCTCACGAAGTCCACAGTGATAACACCTTCCCGAATAAGGTGTCTCACCATACTATGTCTCACACCAATGTGTCTGGACTTCCCATTATAAACTTCACTGTATGCTTTAGAAAGCGTAGCCTGACTATCACAATGGATAGAAATAGGAGAAATCGGCTTCGGCCACAAAGGTATCTCATACAAGAGATCCTTTAACCACTCGGCTTCTTTAGCCGCAGAAGCAAGAGCTATAAACTCCGCCGCCATTGTAGAGTCAGATATGCAAGTTTGTTTCTTGGAACCCCAAGAAACCGCACCCCCACCAAACAGGAATACCCATCCACTCGTGGATGCATGATCCTCCACATCGGAGATCCAACTTGTATCAGTATATCCTTCCAAAATAGGAGGATACCCAACATAATTGAGACCATAATCCATAGTCTTCTTTAGGTACTTCAGTACCCGGTGCACTGCATTCCAGTGCAACTTACTCGGTTTGCTGGTATACCTACTCAGCTTTCCAACTGCAAAGGCAATATCAGGCCTAGTGCTTGTCATGGCATACATGAGACAGCCAATAGCTCGAGCGTACTCCAATTGTGCCACTGGAGCACCCTCATTCGGTTCTAATTTCACACTAGGATCCATCGGTGTGGAAATCGGTGCACAGTCAAAGAAATGGAACCTTTTCAACACCTTTTCGATATAGTGAGACTGTGTCAAGGAAATGGAATTACCATTCCTTACAATTATGATACCGAGGATCACCTCCGCCTCACCCATGTCTTTCATAGCAAAGTTTTCAGAGAGAAACAGTTTAGTTCTCTCTACTTGCTCCATATCAGAACCAAAAATCAGCATGTCATCGACATACAAACATATAATGACCCCTTTGCCATTATCAAATTTGCTATAGACACATTTATCTGATTCGTTTATAACGAATCCGTTGTTCAATACAACCTGATCAAATTTTTGGTGCCATTGCTTCGGAGCTTGTTTCAGTCCATACAGAGAACGTATGAGTTTACACACTTTTCTCTCTTGGCCCGGAACAACAAACCCTTCTGGTTGTTCCATGTATACTTCCTCCTCTAGCTCACCATTCAGGAATGCCGTTTTGACATCCATTTGGTGTATCACTAGTTTAAAAATGGAGGCAAGAGCAATTAGTACCCTTATCGTCGATATCCTTGCCACTGGGGCATAGGTATCAAAGTAATCCAGTCCATGTCTTTGGGTGAATCCTTTAGCCACCAATCGGGCTTTAAATTTGTCAATCGATCCATCGACTTTCATCTTCTTTTTGAAGATCCATTTGCACCCGATGGGTTTACTTCCTCGTGGAAGATCCTCAAGAATCGAGGTATTATTACCTAAAATGGAATCCATTTCATCGTTTATAGCCTCTTTCCAAAACGAGACATCATGAGACCTCATCGCCTCATCAAACGTCATGGGATCAGCTTCCATGACACAACAATATGGAACCACTTGGTCCACATCGTTCCTCGAACCTTCTACCAAATACGTGTAGAAGTCCGAACCGAAGGATTTCTCCTTCCTTGCTCTCTTACTCCTTCGGAGTTCTAGAGCTCTATCAGGGACATTCTCCCTCTCATGACGAACAACGTCATTAGACACTTGCGTGTCAATCTCAACCGGTACATAATCCCTCGGTCTAGGGATTGAAGTAAACCGATTCTCATCAAATATTGCATCTCTCGATTCTACTATCGTATTCACGTTGATATAATCATTAGGTTCAACAATATAGAACCGATATGCCTTACTATGAGACGCATAACCCACAAAGATGCAATCAATGCCTCTTTCACCTAATTTTTTCCGTTTAGGTTCAGGGACTCTAACAACTGCCCTACACTCCCACACTTTTAGATAATCTAAATTAGGGGCTCGTTTGTTCCACAACTCATATGGAGTTATTTTATTTCTCTTGATTGGAACTCTGTTTAATATGTGACAGGCCGTTAACATAGCCTCACCCCAAAATCCATCACTGAGACCGGAATAAGATAACATGGAATTAACCATCTCAGTTAGAGTCCGGTTTTTCCTCTCAGCCACCCCATTTTGTTGTGGCGTATAAGGTGCAGTTATTTCATGTATTATTCCTGTGGATTCAAAATATTTAGGATCGTAGTATTCGCCACCACGATCCGACCTTAAACGCTTGAGGAAGGTTTCACAGTGTAATTCAGATTCTGCTTTATATGCTTTAAACCTATCAAGCGAGTCGTCTTTGTTACTTATCAAATAAACATAACAAAATCTTGAATAATCATCGATAAATGTAACAAAGTAATTCTTTCCACCCAAACTCGGTGTTCGCTTGAAGTCACATAAGTCACTATGGACTAGATCAAGTAGATTAGTCTCTCTTTGCACAGAAGGAAATGGAGATTTCGTTATTTTTGTTAGCATACAAGTCTTGCATTTGTCAACAACTTTATCTATGTGAGGATTCAACGAAGAATTATCCATTTCATGTAATCTACGAAAATTCACATGACCTAGTCTATAATGCCATAAAAACGACGAATCAAGCACATAAATAGAATCAACGTTCTTATTTTTAACATTTAGTTTAAACATACCATTACATAGGTATCCTTTCCTAACAAATACACCACCCTTTGACAAAATAAACTTGTCGGCCTCGAAGACCAACTTGAACCCAAACCTATTCAACAGGCCACCCGATACAAGATTCTTCTTAACATCAGGAGCGAAGCAAACATCGGTTAAAGTAAGGGTTTTTTCGGATGTGAAAAGTAAGTCAATTTTCCCCTTCCCTTTAACCGGTACCGACGCCCCATTTCCCATGAACAACTCAGTTCCGTTGTCCATGGGCTCAAAAGTGGAGAAGAACCCCCTATCCTTACATACATGCTTCGTGGCCCCCGAGTCAATCCACCAAGAATTATCACTCTCGATTAGATTGACTTCCGAAATCATCGCCACGAACCTCTCGTTCGAATTTTTAGTGCGATGATCAAGCCCCTTGCCTTTGTTCTTTTTAAGGCGATAACAGTCTTTTCGCATATGATCGGGCTTCTGACACTCCCAACAAACAACTTTCGGCCTCTTGTGCTTATTGTTCTTTTGGAAGTGTCCGGTTCTCTTTGGTCCCTTACTAGATTGGCCTTCCTCTGCGATGTTGATTTTACCAACATCACCCGGGCGTTCTTTGTTGTCATCTTGCACCCTATAACCTTCCTCAATACGTAAATGGTTAGCGAGTTCCTCAATTGACATATCCTCCTTCTTATGTTTTAAATTTTTCCTTACATCTTTCCAAGAGGGAGGAAGTTTGTCAATTAAGGAAGAAACAACGATTGTGTCGTCCATATTCATGTTATGTTGTTTAAAATTATTTAATATACGTTCTATTTCATGGAATTGCTCCATGACACGACGACCATCAATCATCTTATAATTATTAAATTGACTAACCAGGAATTTTTTGCTTGTTGCATCCTCGGCCATGTAACGAGCCTCAAGTGCGTCCCATAGTTCCTTCGCGGTTGACATTTTAGAGTAAATGTCAAACAAGGCATCGGTCATCCCATTCAAGATGTGCCCTCTACAAATATAATCATCGTTTTCCCACTTTAGTCTTGCCCTTTGCTCGGCCAGCGTTTCTTCCTCCTCAGAAACAGGGGATGGAGATGGTGTATTAAGGACATACACCACATTCAGCGTTGTTATGAGAAAATGCATCTTCCTCTGCCACCGTCGGAAATTTCCCCCATCAAACCGGTCCAATTTCACAAAATTGGATGTCATTTCCCTTAGTGATGAAGCCATAACCCAAACCAATTTAAACCTTAAGATTGTTAGGAAAAATTCAGAAAATACTTGCAAAAACCTTGCAACCGGGTATCCAAACGATCTCAGGTGTTGAGGCGTGTAATCACTATCCTTAAGGTTTATTTCGGTATACGAAATATCCTCGGGGATACAACAACTACCAAAATATGGAGTGAAGAAGTGTATGGGAAGAGATTGATGAAGATGTCTAGAGATTGGTTGATTTAGAGAACTCACCCTTTGATAAACTCACATAGAACACAAGAACCATAAGATGTTCTTCAAATTTCTTTCTTGTGAAATTCCACTTCAATTTATATGTTTTCTTCTTATTGATGAGAGGGGAGAATATCTGATATTATTGTCTCAAGAACGTCCCAAAACCAAGAGCATCAACATATATAAGAACTGGGAAGAAACCGCGCAGAAAACCGTCAAAACCGACCTGTGTGTCGAAGTTGTGTGTCGACACACAGACCTGTGTGTCGACACATAGTATCGACACACAGCTTTCTGTAAGCCTGTGTGTCGATACTGTCGACACACAGGTCGACACACTGGCTCACTGTAAGCTTGTGTGTCGACACACAATTTCTGTGTGTCGACACACAGGTTCCTCCGTGCGCACCCGAAACGGGCTGTGTGTCGACACACGGGCCATGTGTGTCGACACACAGCTATCTCCCCTGCGTTCTATAGGATTTTGTGTCGACACATATGACCCATGTGTCGACACATACTCCCAATGATGCCCTAATCACTCATACAAGTATCGGGACAATCTCAAATACATCTTATATACATATAAACAATATTTAACACACATATATCCATTTTATACAACCAATATTTTGAAAATACATCAACACACTCTATCTATCTAATTTTACATATAACGTAAATCTATCAATTTATTAAAAATATAATTATTTAATATTATTTATATGACCCAGTCATTAAATATCTAATTTACATACATAAAATAAATATAAGTTAACATTTTCCAATTTTTCAAATATATATTGAATATTCTCAAAAGGTCAAATTAATAGTACACACGGAGAATGCAAATTTTTTTCCTCGATAATTAGCGGCAAAGTTACTATAAAATACAGACATCTCGTATAAACAACACTTGAATCAACCCGTATAAAAACAGATGTCAAAACAGAGATAAAAACGATACACCAATCCAAGAAAACAAGATCACATACTAACTTTCCGAGAAGCTTCTCTTTTTTTAAGAAAGAACGAATTCTTTTACATAATTAATTGATAATTTTCTACATACTGAACTTTTTTTTTACATATAGAATTAGAGATGTCGAACCGCCTTTATGAGAACTGAAAAGCACCCAAACGATCGAAGATCGATTTCAAACTAACTTGTTAGGTTTGATCAGATATACTTCACCATTTCTATCCCTTCAAAGGTCTCAATCTCTTTCAAAAAGTCACGATGAAAGATACAAATTTGGACACCGAGAAGCAGCCGAGACAGCTACACGCGTAAACCTTGAGAAGTCTCGAATACCATAAAGTCAATAGAACACTCCCAGCGTAAAACACCAAATATATCAGTATGATGTCATCATACACTATTAACCAAACTCGTGATCTTTAGAATCCTCTTCTCATCAAAATTCTTTTTTGATAATTAAAATACAAGTGATCCCAAAGACACAAACTAAGTGCAGAGCGAGGCCACGAGTGCCCACAAACGACCCCGAACCACTCAAAATCAGTAAAAGGCCAATAAAAAGTATGACCACGGCAAGGCTAGAAATAACAAAAGCATCAAGTCTATCGAAATTGCTCACTATCGAAAGCAAAAATGGCTACAAAGACAAAAAGGACACCCATTACAAGTTGCCTATATTTATATTTGGAAAAAAAACGCTACATTTACTGAAATTATATGCCTAATTTATTCTTCCGATTATGTAGCAAAATATAATTATATAATAAAAAGTAACATCAATAATTACTTTTTCATAAGCTAATACACAAATCAGATATATAAATTATCAAAAAAAAAAAAAAAAATCAGATATATAAATTAATTTTGGATCTTGTTGCTTTTAACCATTGTTGTTCAGGTAATATTTAGTAAGCAATAAATACAATAATTATACTTATTTTAAGAGTATACAACAACAACAGACCTAGTGCCTCAAGGGCTCCAGCATAAGCAGGGTTTGAGAGGGATGGATGTACGCAGTCTTACCCCTTCAAGATGTAACCTTGCCGAGAGGCTGTTTTCGAGGTCCCCCAATTTTATAGGGTTGACAATACGAGGAATTTTCAGGAGGTCACCTATCCTGGTACTATTTCGGAGTTCTAATGGAATCAGGTGGCTTAATGCCTGGTAAATGAACCCTACATATTTTAAGAAGTATATTTAATGATAACCGGACAATGCTCCGATCAGGAGATGCGAACAGCCCCTTACTACACTACGCAGAAGAGGCAGAGGCAGACCTAAGAAGAGATGGCTTGAGACTATCCGACAAGACCTCACCCACCTTAACCTCCCAGAGGAGATGGCCTTAGATAGGGCCCTATGGAGGGCTAGCATAGGGTATTAGATGATCCGGATGGAGTAGGATAGTCTTGGTGTCTACCTTATCTTTGTCTCTACCCTATCTATCCCTATCCCTTTCTCACTCTTTCTCTTTATCTCGTCTACCTCTATCTATAGCCCTTTCTTTATATCCTTTTCTTTTTCTCACCTTATCTGTGTTCGGTGCATGTGCTTTTTTTTTTTTTTTTTTTATGATGCTTCTGATACTTCTCTTGTTCCCAGATCTTGGGCTGATTGATGCGCACAAACTTTCTAGGCTGGGGGTCCTCGGAAACAGCCTTCCTTCAGGGTAACCCCTGAAGGGGGAAGGTTGCGTACATCTACCCTCTCCGGACCCTGCTTTTTGCGGGAGCCCTTGGAGGCACTGGGTTTATTGTTGTTGTTGCTGTTGTTGTATTTAATGATAAGTATAATTTTTATTTAATGAATATTATTAATATCAAAATGTACTATCTAGAGTTCATATATAGAAAAATTAATTCTAGAAAGTCTTACTAAATCTAGGGAGTGATACTATTACATATCACAAGAAAGCCAAGTCATAAAATAAATTTGTCACTTCTAGTTTGGGACAACAACTGTGTCAAATCGTGTTATATTTTTGTTTCGTGTCATATACAATATATCTGAAAAAAAAACCTAATCTGAATTTGACCCATTTATTAAATAACTCAAGAAAACTCAACTCTTATCTGACCCAGTTAGTAAATGGGTAGTTCATGAGTTAGCTGTTTAATTATATATGTGACTTTTTCAATACATATCAGTTTGTGAGTTTACAAATATAACAGTCAATACATGTTAACAATGGATAGAAATAATCTCATGCCAACAAAGTCTACAAAATAGGACAGATATTAGGAGTACCAATACGCAGCTCAAATGATTCAAATAACAAGTTAAACGTGTTGAACCATTGATAATGGTGCATGGTATAGCCATTCTTAAATTCAACCCGACTTCTCATATGGGTTAACCGTAACCCAAGTTCAACCCATCTGTAAAAACACGACCTTGTATTGTCGTATACCTTGCGCATCAACAAACACACCGGAGCCTAGAGTTGAGTTAGGAATTTGGAACCACAAGACCATAGAGTTGATAGGACAACCATGTTAAGAAATTTAACAATTAAAACACATCGAAAGATTCAATGAGAAAATAAAATTAAACGTACAAATTTTACGTGGTTCGGACTAAATTGCCTACGTTTATGGAGTTGCAGTGCATGGGGTTTTTTATTACTTGGAAGTTTATAGAGAGTTATTTATTTCTTTTTTCTAATGTTCACTCTCCTATCTCAAACCCTAAACAAAGTTTATATAGGCGCACATAATTGATTTTCCAGTTGAAATCACCAGAATGAGCCTGAGCTTCCACTTGGACCAAAATCAAGGCCTAAAAAAATTTTCACTGCATGAACTTGGCCCATAATAGCATAAAATCAAGCTCCACACAGAAAGTTCAACAGATCATTTGCTACCTTCTTTCTAAAAATGACGTCATCACGTCCAAGAGGGGTCTTTTTATTAATGCGATAAACACTTAGGGACTTTTCTATTAATAAGACAAAAACTTAGGGGCCTTTTTAATAATTTAAAAAAATTATGGCCCTTTTTGTTATTTTAAAAAATGTCAAGATATTAAAATATAAATAATCCTAATATTATAGATTCCGTGGCTTTTATTTACGTGTGAATGCTGACGAATTCAAAAATTCAACTATATGGGTTCAATTAATTATAAAAATAAAAATAACATACAAGATATTTAATTTAAAAATTTAGAAATATGAGCAAAAAAGGGGGAAAAATAGAACTGTTTATCAAAAAAATTTAAAAGATGGTTATATTTCTAAAAATAATAACATAAATAATCTACAATATCTTTTTTTTGTAGAGTTGAACTTACAATATAATATTCAATGAACTTTTCAATATAGATTTATTTATAAACTTATTTTTTCTACTTTCTATGTCTATATATAAAAATAGGGTTATTTATATTGTCGGTTCCTATATTTTGATTATTGTATCTATTTAATATCTAAATTTTTAATTGTGACAAATTCTTAAATCCGATTACTCAGTAAATCCAATTCATGCAGCAACCCACATATCAAAGAAGCCAGTTAAATCAATGATTCCTCAGGGAAAGGTTCAACGAGGGAATCAAACTCTATATCTTTTAGCCTAAAGCAGCATTCTGTCCCCTTGCTTGCCTTTTATCACCGAGGCAAGATCCTGGTAGATAGATAATTGAATTTATTTCAATCAACTTTAATTATAAATTAAGATTTCATGATTGAAAATATAATGTTAAGTAGTACTTGCATATCATTTTTCTGGTCAAAACTTAAATTTTTTTTTTTTACTAATTTAAATCATTAATTAATTAGTCAAAACATAACATTCATTTCAAAATGAATTTGCATTGGTTGGAGCAATTATAATAAAATTGTACAAAACCGAATTGACACAACTAAAATTTAGGGACTAAATTAATAAAAGTAAAATTATTACTTAGTTACTCTAAGGTTTGACTATTTATCACTTAAGTACCTTGATATTTTAATATGTACAATGAGATGCTTTAAAGTTTAAAAATGTTATCACTAAAGTGCTTTGATGTTTTTAAAATGTTAGCAATTAGGTGCCTTTCTGTCGAAACTCGACATATTTTGATTGGAAAATGCTTAATCAAAACACGATTGCGATAATATATAAATATTCTCATTAAAATTTAATAATCTTTTACCTAGAAAATGCTAACACGACACATAAATTTGATAGTATATAGGCAGTTTACATTAAAATTCGGTGAACTTTTCATCATAGTTTGTTGAATTTTTACATAAAACATTGATATGACTTATGTACATTAGCTTAATGTACTAAATCAATATTTCTATATAAATTTGGCGAGATTTATACAATAATTTATCAAATTCCGACATAGGGTACCTAGGTGATAAAAAATTCAACCCGAGAGTACATCATTGTATATATTAAAATGTTAGAATGCCTTGATAATAAATGCTCAAAACTCAAGATACTTAAGTAATAATTTTCCTCAATAAAATGGACAA
Organism: Simmondsia chinensis; assembly: GCA_018398585.1. NCBI lineage: Eukaryota > Viridiplantae > Streptophyta > Magnoliopsida > Caryophyllales > Simmondsiaceae > Simmondsia > Simmondsia chinensis. The sequence goes on from JAGTTD010000018.1 coordinate 3,020,672, forward strand.
AATATAATGATTAGTGATATAAATAACCCCTAAAAATATATATACCTGTAAAAAACTACAATAAAATGAAGGATTATTTACATTTTAGTACCTTGACGTTTTTGAGAAGATGTCAAGATCGGATCATAGTGCATACCGCAGAAAACGTGCTTTAAATACTTGGGTTCCATGGTGCAACAAAACGGTGAAGTGGACGCAGATGTTAACAACCAGATTGGCATAAATGGAGGATGGCCTCTACGGTATTGTGTGATAGGAAATTCCCACTAAAGTTAAAAGGAAAATACTATAAGACGGTAGTGCGACTGATTATGTCTTACAGGGAAGAGTGCTGGCCAGTTAAGCACCATCACAAAGAGAAGATGAAGGCAGTAGAAATGAGGATGTTGGGATGGATGTATGGATATAGAAGGAAGAATAGGATTATGAATGAAGTTATAAGAAGTAAATTAGGTGTCGCCCAAAACGAGGATAAGCTACAGGAGCAACGTTTACGGTGGTTTGAGCATGTTAGGAGGAGACAGAGCACTGCCCCTGTCATAAGATGTGAACAACTCCATATTACAAAAGAGAAGAGAGGAAGAGGCTAACCAAAAAGAGTTGGATCGAAACAATTCGACAGGACCTCGCCTATCTCAGCTTAAATGAGGAGATGGCCCTAGATAGAGCTCAGTGGAGGAGTAGTATAGGTGTAATAGATATAGCGGGGTAGAAGCAACGAGCACTTCTAGGCTAGTACTGGCGCTATCAGGCTTCTTACATGTCTATATGTTTTTATGCATTTCTGCCTTGCTACTTGTTGCTTACACCTTATATATGCTTGCATTTTGTCGTGAGGTAGACTTCCTCCCATAGATGCTTGCTTGCTTTTGCTTTTTGCTCTTGCTTAGATGCTTCCATGCTCCCATGCTTCTCATGCTCTCCGTACTTTTCATGCCATTCATGTTTTTCAGGTCGGGGGTTCTCGGAAACAACCTTTCATTAGGGTATTCCCTTGATGAGGTAAGGCTACGCATATCCTACCCCCCCAGGCCCTGCTCATGCGGGAGTCCTTGAGGCACTGGAGTTGTTGTTGTTGTTATTGTTGTAGTACCCTGACGTTTTTAAAAATAATAAACAGGACCCTGATCTTTTTGAATTGTTAAAAAGTTCCTAAGTTTTGTTGCATTAATAAAAAAGCCCATCTCCGACGTAATAACATCATTTTCCATCAATAGAGCTGACATGACAACTATTTTTTGTATTAGTATTATAGTAAAATGATAAAAATACCCTTCAATACTTTTATTTTTATTTTATAAGCACAAAATTTGATATGTTGTATTATGTAGAACCTATCTATTTTTGCTTAATTTGTTTAAAGGTATGGTTATTGAAGGGTATTTTTATTATTTTACTGTATCATTAATAAAAAAAATAGTTGTTACTTAACTCTGTCAACAAAAAATAGTGTTATCACTCCGGAGAGTAGACTTTTTATTAATATGACAAAAAATTAGGGGTCTTTTTGTTAATATGACAAAAACTTAGAAGCCCTTTTATTAATTACCAAAGGTCGAGGTCCTTTTTATTATTTCTAAAAATATCAAGATAGTAAAATATAAATAACCCTAAAATGAATCTACGGATCCAACAATCGGCAATAGAAAGATATCTCCCCTACCCCCCTTGATAATATTACCAATTTTAAAAAAAAAACCTCCAATAGAGATCTGTACATATAAAGCAACATTCTAAGTGCCCCAAGAGCTCTCACCTAAGCAGGGTCGGGGCGGTTGGATCTACGTAGTCTTCCCCCTTCAGGCTGTTTCGGAGAACCCCAACCTGAGGGGTGCAACACGATTTATTCCCAGGAGGTCACCCATCTTGGTACTACTCTCGCCCAAACACGCTTAATGTCAGAGTTCCAATAGAGATCTGTAAATATAATTTATGAAAATAAATAATCCTTAATAGAAAATTAAATTATTTGTGCGGAAATAACTAATACTCCCGGTATGAAATCGAATCAAATACCACGACAATACGAGAAATAAATGGACTAAAAGAGAAAAGAAACAAACGATACAATGATTTACGTGGAAACCCCTTTACAATTGAAAGGGGAGAAAACCATGGGCCAAGATTGGAACTTTTATTATTGAATCAAAAAGAAGAATTACAATCACTCCTTTTTTCTCTCTCTCTCTATTTTTCTTGGCGGCGCCGCTAGGGAAGAACCTCACTTGAATTTGGATGCTTGTGATGTAAACCCTACGTCCAAATATATAGGCCCGTGAAAACGCGGTTCCCGATCGATCGGTATTTCACCGATCGATCGGCTGGCTTACTGCTGCCTTCCTTCTTTTACGTAACATTCCCGATCGATTGTGCTTCACCCGATCGATCAGCCTCCTCACGGCATCCCTACTTAAAATACCAAGGAATTTTCAGACATTTTCCTAACAAATCTCCACATTGGCTCAAAAATAACATCAACAATAAAATAACTCCACATTCACCACAAACGTCCCCTCAACCGGGGCTAACACACATCAAACGCAAAGACCCACCAAATTTGAGCAATGCTCGAATTTGCTCCCTGGTAGAACCTTAGTAAACATGTTAGCTGGATTGTCCTCAGTCCCAATCTTTTTCAACTCCACCTTCTGCTTGTCAATCAGATCTCTAATAAAATGATGCTTCACATCTATATGCTTCGTTCTATCATGATGTGACATCTGATCCTTCGCTAGGTGAATGGCAGACTGACTATTACAGTAGACTCTAACAATACCCTGCTCAACACTTATCTCATTGATCAACCCTCTCAACCAGACGACTTTATTTGAATGCTTCTGTGACTGTCATATACTCGGCCTCGGTAGTAGACTGTGCTATAACAGACTGTAAACATGCTCTCCAACTGATAGCGGTGTCACCTAGACAAAACACATACCCTGATGTGGACTTCCTCTTATCGAGATCTCCACCATAATCAAAATCTACATACCCAACCAAGCAACACTTACTTTTCCCATATTCCAAACAGATATCAGAAGTTCCACGAAGATACCTTAGAATCCACTTCACAGCATGCCAATGCTCTTTACCTGGATTCGCCATGTACCTACTAACTCTGCTCACTGCAAAAGCAATATCTGGACGCATACAAACCATTGCATAAATAATACTACCCACTGCACTAGAATAGGAAATCTAAGACATGTACCTGACATCCTCCTCAGTCTGAGGCGATTCTAGTGCTGAAAGACTGAATTGAGCTGCTAAGGGCATGCTAACTGGATTAGCATCCTTCATATGAAACATGTCTAACACCTTCTCAATATACTTCTCCTGTGACAAGTATAATTTTCCGGCTTTTCGGTCTCTACGAATCTTCATGCCTAAAATCTTCTTAGCTGCTCCAAGATCTTTCATCTCAAGCTCACTCTTCAGCATAGATTTCAAGTCATCAACATCCTTCATGTCTTGTGCTGCAATCAACATATCATCAACGTACAAAAGCAAATAAACAAAGCCTGTATCAGTCTTTCTGAAGTACGCACAACTGTTGTACTTACTCCTGATGTACCCCATGACCTGTCATGAACTGATCAAATCTCCTATACCACTGCCTAGGAGATTACTTCAAATCATATAAAGACTTCTTAAGCAAACATACATGATCCTCCTTTCCTTTTACAACAAAGCCCTCGGGCTGATGCATATAGATACTCTCTTCTAGTTCACCATGCAAAAATACAGTCTTTATATCTAACTGCTCAAGCTCTAAGTCATGCATTGCAACTAAAGACAAAAGCGCACGAATCGAAGCATGTCTAACTACAGGTGAAAATATATCATGAAAATCAACACCTTGTACCTGACTGTAGCCTTTAGCTACCAAACGTGCCTTGTATCTTGCATCTTCAACTCCAGGAGTGCCCTCCTTTTTTTGAAGACCCATTTGCAACCAACCAGTCTATTCCCTGTTTGAGGCTTCACCAGTTCCCATGTCTGGTTCTTATGAAGACACTGCATCTCTTCATTCATAGCAGCGAGCCACTTCTCAGCATCTGATCTCGATACAGCCTCTGAATACGAAGTTGGCTCATTGTCATCTAAAGACTCAGCAGTAGTGAGGGCATAAGCAATCATCTCCTCATACCCATATCTCTCTGGAGGCCTGATCTGTCGCCTCGGTCTACCACTAGCTATAGTATTATTCTCCACCTACTGACCTGTTTCTGCATTATCAATAACAACATCAGAAACCCGTATCTTAGGTGCTGGAATACTCTCTAGCTGAAGGACCTGCTGATCTGACTGTATCTGTGTAACATCAGGTGTCTCAACCTGAACTGAATCACTGTTAATGGAGGGTGTGTGTGGCGGATGTAGTAGAGCAGACTCATCAAATGTAACATCTTTTCTAGTCAGAAACTTCTGAGCACTGGAATACCATAGTCTATATCCCTTCACACCTGACGAATAACCAAGAAAGATACATTTCTTAGCCCTAGGCTCCAGCTTTCCATCATTAACATATGCATATGCAGAACAACCAAATACTTTAATTTGAGAATAATGAGAAGTAGAACCAGACCATACCTCTTTAGGTGTCTTCATCTGCAATGAAGAATGCAGTGTCTTGTTCACAAGATAGCAAGCCATGCTAACTGCTTCTGCCCACAATTCTCTTTTCAAGCCTGCATTTGAAAGCATACATCAAGCCTTCTCAAGTAACATCCTGTTCAATCTTTCAACCACTCCATTTTGTTGAGGTCGACCGGTACATGTATTGTGTCTGACTATACCCTGATCTTCACAAAATTGAGTGAAGTCACCTTCAACAAACACCAGACCGTTATCAGTCCTCAACTTCTTTATCGGCTTTCCTGTCTGTTTTTCAAGCAGAATCTTCCATTTCTTGAAGATATCATACACTTCGTTTTTCTGCTTCAGAAAATAGACCCAAACTTTACGTGAATAATCATCAGTAAACGTTAGAAGATACCTGGACCCACCTTGAGAAGCCACTCTAGAAGGTCCCCACAGATCAGAATGTATATAATCTAACGTTCCCTTTGTCTGATGCACTGCTGACTTGAAGCTGACTCTTTTTTGCTTTCCATACACACAGTGCTCACAGAATTCCATCAGTCCTGTTGACTGACCACAAAGCAGTCCCCCTTTACTCAACTCAGACAACGCCTTATCACCAATGTGACCCATTCTCATGTGCCACAGTCTCGTGATTTCTGCATCTGTCATAGTAGATGTGGAAACAGCAACTGAACCTATCACGGTAGTACCTGCAAGCTCATGCAAAGTACCAACCCTATTCCCTTTCATCACAAATAAAGCACCCTTACTGACCGGCATGACTCCACCTTCAGCAGTGTACTTGTACCCACTAGACTCAAGGGTACCTACAGAAATCAAGTTTTTCTTCAACTTCGGGACGTGACGTACATCACTCAAAGTTCTAATAGCCCCATCAAATATCCTCACACGAATTGTTCCAACCCCCACTACCTTACAAGCAGCATCGTTACTCATCAAGACAACTGCACCATGTATAGACTTATACGTAGAGAACCAGTCTCTATTTGGACTAATGTGATATGAACAACCCGAATCCATGACCCACTTATCTTTGGACCTGGGCTGAGAATCAGCAACTAATAGTAACTCCCCTTCACTATCATCCTCTACAACACTAGCCCCAGGGGACTTATCTTTGCCTTGGTCACCCCTGTTATCCTCTTTCAATTTATTTTTATATTTGTAACAATTTTTTTTATGTGCCATTTTTTGTGACAATAATGGCACGACAGGTTCTTATGTCTAGATTTAGACCTGGATTTTTTCCCACCATTGGATCTCCTATGTTCTGATCTACCTTTCACATGCAAACCACTACCTGAGTCATTCACCGAGTCAGACAACTTCCTATCTACCCGTTCTTTACTCACAAGGTTTCTTTTCACCTCATCAACAGTAATGGTCGGTTTACCCCCGTATATTATGCTTTCTACAAAGCCCTTGTACGAATTAGAGAGCGAACACAGTAACAACATAGCTTGATCCTCGTCCTTAGGGACATCATCCAATTCCTTTAATTCTTGTATAATAGAGATAAACTGGCTAAGATGGTTTTTAAGGGATGTACCTTCTGTCATACGGAAAGTGAATAACCGACGCTTCACTGCGAGATTGTTGGAGACTGACTTGTGGCAAAACATGTCTAATAATTTCTTCCATAACTCCTTTGCGGTTTCCATCTCGAAGACCTCTGACAGAACATCATCAGCTAAACATATCTGTATCGCCGTGAGAGCCTTATCATCCATCTCTTCCCATTGTGCCTCGGTCATAGTCTCAGGTTTCTTCTCTTTCTCCTTCGGTACTTTCTTCAAGCCATTCTGAGTCAAGAGTCTTTTCACATGGACTTCCCATAAGCTGAAGCTTCCTTGACCATTGAACTTTTCTACCTCGATCTTAATACCTGATGCTATTGTACCAATTCGAATAACGAGGCTCTGATACCAATTTGTGCGGAAATAACGAATAATCCCGATATGCAATTGAATCAAATACCACGACAATACGAGAAATAAATGGACTAAAAGAGAAAAGAAACAAACGACACAATGATTTACGTGGAAACCCCTTTATAATCGAAAGGGGAGAAAACCACGGGCGAAGATTGAAGCTTTTATTATTGAATCGAAAAGAAGAATTACAATCACTCCTTTTCTCTCTCTCTTTTACGTAACATTCCCGATCGATCGTGCTTCACCCGATCGATCGGCATTCTCATGACATCCCTACTTAAAATACTAAGGAATTTTGAGATATTTTTCTAATAATTTTTTAATAATAAATAAATAATAAATCCATAAAATGAACGTGTCAATGTTCCTACGATGGTGACTGGTAAACACCCCTTGGATTACCAATCCGTATTGAACAATTCCAACGTTCTATTATAATACAATCACTTTCAAAAGAATAAAAAAATGAAACAGATAAATTATATATTAGTATTTTGAGATTTAGTGTAACAAATTTTTAGTCTATAAACTTTTTCCTAGTCTAAAAGGTGAAGTGAAAAGGTATAGAACTTACCATTATTTATTGGTACGACAAACAAATAACAGACTCAGTGCCTCAAGGGTTCCTGCTTAAGTGGGGTTTGGGGACGGTAGATGTACGTAGCCTCAGGGTGTAACACGATGACTTTCCAAGAAGTCGCCCGTTTTGGTACTATTCTCGTCTAAGCACGCTTAATTTCAGAGTTCTAATGGGATCCGGTACTTGGATATTGGTACCCTCTTTGGTTTTGTCTTTACAATAATATTATTCTAAATATAATCAATTTAAAAAAAGAAAAAGAAAATATAAATATACAAAGGAATATAAAAATCGGACAACTCCCCCAGTCATCTTCTCTTCGCGCTCTGCTCAGCAAACGACTATTCCTCTCTCTCTCTCTCTCTCGCTCTCCTCTTTCTCTCTCTAAATCTCCTTCTCTGTCTAGATTCTGGAGCCCTAGATTTGGAATTACATTGAAGGAGCAAGATTTGAAGTGATATGAAGTGTAAATTCAAGCGGATTTTGCGATTTCTTTTGATATTTTGCTCTGTTCTTCAAGCAATTCAAGGTCAACAATCTGAAGATTTGAAGCAAAATGCGATGTCGTTTTACTCCAGTAGCCTCTCCGATCTTACGAACTTTCTTAGTTCCGAGATTACTAGAAAGGCATCCTTCTGTATTGTCGATCCGTATGTGTTAATCATTAGCAATGCTTTTGATCGTATCTGTTTGTAACACGAGGTTTCAACATTTGTTACCTGCTTGCCGTTCAATATATATAATAAGAAGAGATTTAAAATTTTAAGAATTTTATCAGGAAGATATCCTCTATAAAAGTCTAGTGGACTTCTATTGGAAATTGCTAATGTAAAATATAATCACTGCAATATATAGGTATCGTCCATCGTGATTCTAATATATTTGTTATAAAATGCTAATATTACATATTGTTTCGCTAATATATAGATATCTTTAGTCATAATAAAATGAATTTTTTCCGTAATAAGTGGAATTTTCACCGAAAAGATTGATATAGCACGCGCATAGTAAAATTGGTCGAATTTTGTCAAAAATTCATTAAGTTCCTACATACAGTACCTAGTAAAATTATGACAGCTTGAATAAGTCATTGTATATATTCAAATGTCAAGATACATGTATAAAAAAAATGTCAAAATATCTAAATAATAAATGTTCAAACATGAGGATATTTAAGTAATAATTTTCATTTTATTTTTATTTTCTATGGTAGTTTGATTTTAGGTTGTGATTTGATTCTAATGAGTTCTTATTTTGTTTCAGGGTGACTGATTGGAACAAAGCTTTTAATTACTCGTCGAATTTAGAGTTCTTGTCGTCTTGCATGATAAAACAAGGTAGGATTTCATCAGCCCATTTTAAAAAATGGTGTTAAATTAATTAAACTATACATTTATTTATTTATTTATTTTTTATAATTGAAATATATATATATAGATATAGATATAGATATATATATGAAATTTTATTATTTTGAATGTAAATGAGTTGAAATTATTGATCAAGTCCAATATGTTTTGCAGATCAAATCAAACTCTCTCTCTCCATTTTCTGGTCAAAGTTACGTTTTTTCACTGATTTAATTATGTCAAATTAGTATATTTTTTTTAAATACAATTAAATTTTAGCAACTACGCTATTAAGTTTAATTCGCTCAAAATTAGTAAATAACATTAGAATTTGGAGATTTTTCATGTTATCAAATATAATAATACATTTGGATTTTGATTGTTTTAACTTTTTGTAATGTCGACTTTTGAAGCTCCAAAGGAAATAACTAAGCTAATGGATAATGATTTTATGCTTTAACATATGTTCTCCCACCCGGGACCGGACATGATTCTAAGCAAACCAAGTAACCGTATGAGATTCCCAAATTTTATGGCCCCTGTCACAAATTTTAGGGGTTATTTTTAAAGTATATCAAATAATTTCTTCTACTAGTATTATATTATTAGGAGAAACAATTATTATATACGAAGGTCTTTATTTGAAACTTTTAATTGGAGCCTCGAAAATTTTAGAACCAACACTGCCTTCACGCAAATGCCTATGGAGCTAGAAGATTGTATAGTTCATGTGTCTACCTCATCATACCTTGAACTAAAATCATATTAATACTAAGGGTAGGGACTATTGAAATTCGAACTTGTAATTTCTTAGTCATTAAGGCTCCAAGGCCATGTCACGAAACCAACTATCTGAAAAACTTAAGCTTATAGGTAAGAACATAAGAATAATTTTATACGCTAACGTGGTTGCAACATTCCTACTTTTGTGTTCTCTCTTTTGTGGCTGAAGTTAGCTGAAACTCTACTTGTCTTCTGCAAGATCATTTACCTTTGCAATTGTTGTGTCTCATTTTGAATCTCTGTCTCCATTAAGAAAAATTGGCTTAAGGTTCGAAACAACAAAAATTAGGTATATGGAATTTAAATTTTGTACCACAACCAGCCCAAGCGGGGAGGATGTGAAGATTGGATATGAAAGCATACCGAAAAAAGAATGCTTCAATATTTGGGCTCGACGGTGCAATAGGGCGGTGGAGTATACGAGGATGTAAACAACCTCATTAAGGTGGGATGATATAAGTGGAAAATGGCCTCAGCAATACCATGCGATAGAAGGTTCTCTCTCAAGCTGAAAACTATGAGACGATAGTGAGATCGGCCATGTTTTCTGGTGCCGAATGTTGGCCCTTTAAACAGTGCCACATACATAGAAGTTGAAGGTGGCGGAGATGAGGATGTTGCGATGGATGTGTAATCACATTAGGAAGGACCGGAGTAGGAATGATGTTATAAGTGTCAAAGAACTAACTTTTCTAAAAGCTTAAGCTGATGGATGAATACCCAAGAATAGTTTTATACTCTAACATGCCCCCTCACATGATTGCCAATTGGGCTTGAAGCGTGAATAATGCACTAGCCCACCTCATATCTTCCGCTTAAATTGTTTTATATTAAAATGGGGGCTGTTGAGATTTAAACTCGTGACCTCTTGGTCATCAAGGCTCTGATACCATGTCAGGGAACCATCTCACCCAAAAGCTTAAGCTGATGGGTAAAGGTCCAGTAATAGTTTTATACTGTAACAATAAGAGGCAAACTGGGCGTGGGCCCACTTGAGGATAAGCTAAGGGAGCAAGATTTGAGATGGTTTTGGCATGTTAGGAGTAGACTAGTCATTGCACCTGTTGGGAGATGCGAACATCTCAATATTGTGCACGGAAAGAGAGGTAAAGATAGGCCAAAGAAGAGTTGGATAGAAACGATTAGACACGATCTCACCACCTAACCTAAATGAGGAGATGCCTTTAGATAGAAAGGCGTGGCAAGCTAGAATAGGGGTAGCGGACGTAGCAACTTAGGATAGGGGGAGCACAACGGAGCGAGCCCATAACGGCCCCATTCTTCATACTGTGGTTGCTTGAGGCCTATTGTCGGCATGATCTTTGTTGCTCTACTATTGCTTGGTGTTTGGTGCTTAGTGCTTTGTGTTTTGCTTTGCTTTGTTTTGATTTGTGATTTATTACTCGATGCATTACTATTGCTTCATTGTTTCGTTGCTTCTTGCTTCTTGCTTTTCTAGAGTTGGGGGAACTTGGATAATGCCTCTCTTTAGGGTTATAGCCTGAAGGGATAAAGTTGCGTACATCTTCCCCCCGCGCTGACCTTGCCTCGACAGGAGCATTTGTGGCACTATGACGGTTGTTGTTGCCTCGATTAAGAAAAAAATGGTCTCGATCTAGTAAATCCAATTAGAGAGATCTAGAATTTCAACTTTTGCCTATTCATATATGTTGTTTTGTGCAGCACATGATTGTATTCTCTTCTTCAAATTGTTAGAGAATTGCTTTCTTCTTTGCCCATAGTCTAGCCACCAATGCGAGGGTATTCCACGTATATCTAGGTAGTGTCATTTTTTATTTCTCACTTATGTTCGTAGTTTCTTTCATATATGCTTTTTTGCATCCAAATCGAATTTAGTTCTCATTACTTGTGAATTGTTAAGCAAAACTCCCCAAAATTGGGTTCGATTTAGATGACAATTTGAAATTTGAATGAAAATAAGAAGAGGAAGAGAGAAAAGAAATGATGATATAGAGATTTCGTGAAAACCATCAAATAAGCAAAAACCCATGGGTAGAAGTAGAAAACTTCACCATGTTTTAGTAATGGAGGATACACCTGAAACCCTCAAAGCAACATTTATAGTCGCACAAAAGCAAAACCCTAACCGGAGAAAAGGTATATTGGGCTAAGCCGAGCTAAAGAATTTGGTCCCTCTGCTCTACCACAAACCTGTGCTGTGAAATTCAGACTAAAATTTGAGACATAACACAACATCTAATGGTAAATATGATGTTGTATAATATTTTTGCAGGAGATATAGCAGGGAGATTGTGCACAGCAGCAGAGATGAAGTTCTACTTGAATAATTACTTGAAAAGTGCAAATGGGAATAATAATTACTTGAAACCAAACAGGAATTGTAACTTGACATCATGGGTACCTGGGTGCGAGCCAGGATGGGCCTCCAGTGTTGGACCTGCTCAACAAGTTAACCTTAAGAATGCAACTGAAATCCCTTCTAGAACCTTCGATTCTCAACCTTGCTGTGAGGGTTTCTTCTGTCCTCGTGGCCTCACTTGTATGATTCGTAAGTGTTTCCCATGCTTTTTACTTGTTTTATTCTTATCATTCTTTGATTAACTCATGAACTAAATTCCTATAAAAAGTTGCATTTTTTAGTACTTTAATTTCTGTGTCGACTTTCTAAGAAGTAAGTACTTGTGTTTGGTAATAAAACTTCCCGGGAATTAAAACTTACCTAGTCCTTCAAAGGTAAGTTAATTTTTGTATAACAAAGGAATTAATACTTACCTATTCTTTTTGAGGTTAGTTAATTTTTGTATAATAAAGGAATTGGAATTTCCAAGGAACTTTCAATTCCCATGTTCTAACAATTTTTCGGTAATCAAACCCACCCCTCCCAGACTTTACTTATGCGGGAGTCCTTGAAGCACTGGGTCTGTTGTTGTTGTAAACAAGAGGGCAAATGCTTACATTCTATAAATTCCAAATTTCTGTGTTACTTCTTGATAAAGAAATATTTCCTTAATCTCCGAATATAAATTTGTTGGAAAAAATCACAAATTATTTGACAAAAGTGTAAAAACGCCACATAAATAGCACAATAATGGGATCAAAATAGGTGCCCTCGTCCTATATTGAAATTTGGAATTTTCAACTTTAATAATAACTTTTCCACGGACAAAATTAAAATCTTTTCCACTGTATTTATTTTACGGAAAAGCTAAAAGCTCTTCCAAATGTAACTTTTAAATAGAAAAATATAAACCCTCAATCAAAACGATTAGAGCATGACTTTCTTCATTAGTAGGCTGTAGGCTTTGTGTGTGGTGAATATCTTTTTGACCCATTTTTGCACTATATTGTCATGATTTTGTAATATCCAATTGATCAGAAAGGAATCCGTTCCATCAGTTACCGGAAGAAACTTTGCGTAGGATGATCCCGATCGATCGGATACACATATGATCTATTGGATATTGACAGAATGATGACACATACTTTTCTCCATGAGAGCGAGTCTCTGTAGCTCCGTGAATGCAGCCACAATTAACTGAATCAAATTACTTTCTCATTTGATGCTTTATTCTTTTTGATAATTGATTTAATAGTTTTGACTGCCATTACTCTATTCTCTTGTCCATATGAGTAGTCACAATTGACTGAATCATATTATTTTCTTCTCCTTGCAGCTTGCCCTTTGGGAGCCTACTGCCCCACTGCCAAGCTTAATGTAACAACTGGCTTATGTGACCCGTAAGTCCTGTTTTCACTTATTTCCTTTCTTCACTCCTCTGTTCCTGTTGGGCTTTTTGCGTAGTGCCTAGTTTTATTTTGTAATGAGTTATATGTCCATGAGGTGGAAGATGAGGCCAGTAGCATCGAGAAAATTCGCTTGAATTATGTCCAAATCTAACCTAATTTTCTTTGGGTCTTTTACCACTAAGGTTTGTGCATGATTATAATTTTACCCTTTGAGCGTCTGTTTGTTTCAATGGAAAACCTTCTCTTTCTCAATTCTATCATTGCTTAAGTTTATACCAGTCACAAATCGGAAAATGTTTTTCTCCATTGAGGGGAAATTGCCTTCTCATCAACAAAAGGGAAAAATATTTTCCTTAATGGAGGGGAAAACGTTTTTTTTGCGGCTATCTCATGTCAATATACTTCACTTCAACCTTAACTTGGCCAAGCTCAAATCTCATACAAATTTATACGATAACACTATTTTCTTTAGTTAGAAAGACAAAAAATTTTAAAAGAAAATATTTTGTGAAGAACAGTTTCCCATAAGGAAAATATTTTCCATTGAAACAAATGCAGCTAGTGTTTGTGCTGGTTGTTATGCAAAAGGAAAAATTCTCTTGTACTATTCTTAGAAAAGATGATGAAAATCCTTGAACCCAGACGCAATTGGCCGAAACATGTAACTATTATGTCATATTTTTCTATTTTTTTGATCTTTTTCAGTTGTTCTTTTACTTCGTTTCCCAATTACTTGACTCATAAGTTTTTACAGATATAATTATCAAATACCAGCGGGACAGCCAAATCATAAATGTGGAGGTGCAGATATATGGGGAAATGTTGCCATTAGTGAAGAGGTTTTCTGCTCTGCAGGTTCATACTGCCCCAGCACTATAGAGAAAAGGACCTGTCCCAACGGGTACGTACCTTCTTTCACTCTCTGTCAAAGAACCAACTATCTCAAAAATTTAAGCTGGTGTCAAAAATGGTTTTGTACTGTTACATGTCCCCTCACGCGAATGCCCATTGGGTTTGAAGCATAGAAAATATACAAGCCCACCCATACCTTGTGCTTGCAATAGACTAATATTTAGAGTGGATGATATCGGGATTCGAACTCTGAACCTCTTGCTTAATAGGGCTTTGATATCACATCAAGGAACTAATGGTGCCAAAAGCTTAAGCTGATGGGTGAAGACCCAATAATGGTTTTATACTCTAATAGAAAGGAAATGTAAATCTTTTCCTTTTTGATTATACATGGTTACTGCTCAAATCTTCTTCATATGAATCGAACATGGTTCATATACAAAATTATATAATGAAACCTATTTCTAAACCAAAGAAAACAGAACTTGAAAGGAAAAAACAATTTCAAGTTCAAGATATTTTTGGAGCAAAAATATTTTTTGTCAAAACACGGAACGTAACTTATTGGTCAGCCTATATGTTTCCTCTAACAATACTGATACCTTTTCCTTTCGACTGAAACAGATATTACTGCAGGACAGGTTCCACATATCAAACCCGTAAGTACAACCTTGTTCCTCTCTAGTATCCCTGGACACTATACATGTAAGTTTAGTAAACCATGAAATTAAATACATAAGTTATTACATAACGGATTTTGAATTAGCTGTATGTCTATGTAGAAGTATTTCGTAATTGCGTCATAATGCATACATTATTGTATTTTATTTTTTGTGAAAATACTTATTAATATAGCAAATTTTAAAAGCTGTCCAATGGGTATAATAATAATGATTGTGCGGATATCCATAGGGCTCAAAAAAACAACTTGTGTTACCCAGAAAATGTCGCTTCAGCTGTTATGAGTTGCGACCCGCTACGCAGTGTTCACAGAAATTGTGACTACAATGCAATTTCGGACAAAGATTTGATTTTGTTGTTGTGACAAAGAAGTGATCAATTGCTTAATGAGCTACTTGATTTGATGCTGATTGATTTTGGGATGAAATTTGACTTGAATTTATACGCTGATCTCATGTGCTAACTTATTCTGTAATTGCATCATCACAATCATTTTTGTCGAAATGCAGGCTGCTCTAAATTGATCTCATGTAAATCAAACACAGAGAATGAGAATATTCATACTTATGGAATTATGTTCCTGGTAAGGTCCTATCTTCATTATGAGACATTCCCTTTTTTCATGGATTTCCTAAATGGATCAGACAATATTTTCTAGAATTTTTTAGGCCTTCACCCATAAGTTTAAGCTATGAGACCGGTGATTCCTTACACAATATCAAAGTTTAGATGAATGAGAGGTTGTATGTTTGAATACCAGCTACATCGCCTTTAATATTAATAATTTTAGCACCAAGTATTAAGGTGGACATATCCAATTATCCACGCTTTAAGCCCAAAGGATGTGTGAAGGATCCGTAAGAGTATAAAACCATTCATTAACCTTTATATCGTATTTCCTATTGTAGGTTGAATTGAATATACTGTGTAGTCCTTAAAAGTATAGGCTACTTTCTCATATTAATTGTAACTCCGGACTCTAAAATTTGCAGCTTTCATGACATCTCCTCATTGAACTCAATGAAGATTTAAGTCACATCTGAAATTTTCCTAACATCCACATTCTGCTAAGGGAAAAAAACTGACACCTTTTCACCAATGAATGCAGACTGCTTTGAGTGCACTTCTTCTCATTATTTACAACTGTTCTGACCAAATCCTGACTATCCGGGAGCGCAGACGGGCCAAATCAAGGGAAAAAGCCGCCAGATTCCTTCGTGAAAGTGAACATGCTCCTGCCTTGTGGACATCTGCAATAGACAATGCCAGGAATGCCACAGCAGAATCACACGCCAACTTATCCAGAATGCACCATGACGAGATTGTCATGTTGGATGAAACTTTTTTGAGAGCTGATGATTCGTCATCACAAAGCAACTCTATTGCTGGTGCAGAAGATGTTATCGAATGTGAAGAAACGCCACGTGGGTCTGAGAGTCAAACACCGGTTATTGAAGAAAAAAAGTCGTTGAGCAGGAGGATACCGAAAGTGCGAGATAGAAACACTAAGATTTTTAGATATGCGTACGCGCAAATGGAAAAAGAAAAAGCTAGGGATCAGCACGAGAATCCCACATTTTCAAGAGTTATTTCTATGGCAAATACTAGTGCTGAATTCAGGAAAAGGCCTTTAATTGAGGTCACTTTTAAAGATTTAAACCTTCAACTGAAAAGGAAGAGGAAATATCTCTTAAGACATCTAACTGGGAGAATAAAGCCTGGGCGTATAGCTGCGGTTATGGGTCCATCAGGCGCTGGAAAGACGACGTTGCTTTGTGCTTTGGCTGGAAAAACGACTGGATGTTTAACGAGCGGTTTGATCCTTGTAAATGGTGAGCCTGAATCGATTCATTCGTATAAGAAAATAATAGGATTTGTTCCGCAAGATGATATTGTACATGGGAATTTGACCGTTGAGGAGAACCTTTTCTTCAGTGCAAGGTGTAGGTAGGGTCTTCCATTCCTCTGTGTTTGTTATTTTGCATTAGTCATGAATTCTATTTGCTTTTATAGAAAATCTTTTCTATCTCAATTCTATTGTTCCTTTGTGTAACTTCGTAGCATTAGCTACCAATGGAAAATGTTTTCCTCTAGTAAAGTGAAAATTTGACTTTCCCTCAAAATCTCTTCTTTTGTAGCATGCCACTCAAATAATGTAATATAACTATATAAACAAGTTAAATGTGTTGAAAATGGGTAGGCCCAACCCAAACCAATCCAATTACCTCAATTGGTTAAACATGCCAACCCAAATTCAACTCAACCCCAAAAACCCCAAGCTGAACCTGCTATCTATGTGTCATGTTATTGTGTCGCATTAATTTTTGCCAGCTCTACTGATGAGCTATACTTCCTTTTAACGTTGTGCTACACTTTTCTTTCGCTGTGCTTATTCACATATATCATTGAAGAACCTTTTGATCAATGCAGATTAGCAGCAGATTTACCCAAAGCAGACAAAGTCTTGATTGTGGAAAGAGTGATAGAAAACTTAGGCTTACAAGAGGTGCGAGACGCGCTTGTTGGAACAGTAGAGAAGCGCGGAATTTCTGGTGGACAAAGGAAGAGAGTTAATGTTGGATTGGAAATGGTAATGGAACCTTCTCTTTTGTTCTTAGATGAACCTACATCTGGTTTGGACAGTTCGTCTTCTCTCTTGCTTTTGAGAGCACTTAAACGTGAAGCTCGTGTTGGTGTCAACATTTGCATGGTAGTTCATCAACCCAGGTAGTATTTCTATTCAATCTTGAACTTTGTAAAGCTCTAGGCATTGTTTGTTTCGATGGGAAAACTTTTTTGTCTCAAGTCTATTAAATCTTTGTATAATTTCATGGCAACAACTGCAAATATAGAAAAATGGTTTCCTTCATTTAGGAGAAATGGACTTCCTTTCAGCAAGAGGGAAAAACATTTTCCTTCATGATGGGGATACGTTTTAAGTGGTAATTTTACGCCATATGTGAGCATTAAAGTCATACTTTTTTTTTTTTTTTGTTTGGATAGAAAGTTAGTGAAGAAAAAATTTTCTTAAGAAAAATGTTCTTTGTTGAACCAAGCAGAGGCTAAGGGAAAGCCTCTTTCCCTATATGGGAGAAAATGACTTTCAATCAAGAGTAGAGGAAGTCATTTTCCTTCACATTACTAGTCACAACTCACTATAATCAAGTTCATACAAAGTTGTGCAACAGAAGTTATTTATCAAACTATTCATAAAAAAATATTGAAGAAAAAATACTTTTAATTAAAATAAGTGTTTTCCAAACAGAAAATGCCTTTTGTCCAGCCAGTGGGGACTAACAGTTGATTTTTCTTCCTTTCAGCTATGCATTGTTCAAGATGTTTGACGACTTGATTCTTCTAGCAAAAGGCGGTCTCATGGTTTACCATGGACCGGTGAACAAAGCTGAACAATACTTTGGGGGTCTCGGGATTGAAGTCCCAGAACGCGTTAATCCTCCCGACTATTACATCGACATTCTAGAAGGTATAGTCGAGCTAAGTAGAGACACCGGTATCAACTACAAGGAGCTTCCGATCGTGTGGATGCTTCATAATGGTTTCCCAATTCCGGAAGAAATGCAGTCAAGGGCGAATTTACTCGCTATGACCACAAGCAATGGAAGCAGTCACGGTAGTAATACCGGTGAAGTATGGAATGATATTGGATGCAATGTCGTGATTCCTAAGGATCGCGGATACCAAAGTTTGCTTAGGAGGAAGGATCTGTCTAACCGGAGAACTCCCTGGGTAGTGCTTCAGTACAAACATTTCTTAGGAAGGTAAATACTTTCAGTTCGTTTGTTTTAATGGAAAACATTAGTTATTTTGTTTTTTTGCATAACTTCATAGTAATAACTATGTACAGATACAAAATATGTTTTCTGTGGTAATCTCATGTTATATGCCTCCCTCTCAATTTTAATTTGGCCGAGCATGAACCTCATATAGATTTCTAGAATGAAACCCCCTTTGTTAGCTAGATTTTGTTTAATACTGTCAAGGAATCAATTATCCTAAAAGCTTAAGTTGTTAGCTTTTTTTTTTTTTTTTTTCCTCTCTCTGATAATTAGCTACCAGGTCGCGATATAATTTAGGCGCTTGAGCTAGCGAGCCCTTATAAAACCATTAAATAACAGGGCACAAACAAGAACAGGATCAAACAGGACTATAAACAACAACAAGCAAACTAGGACGAACCTAACTGACCACTATGACTGATTTGGATATCAGGGCAATTGAAACAGGATAAAAGGCAGTCAGGTCACCCTTTCATCAAGTATGGCTCTCACCGTAGGCAGGTCAAAGTCATCGAAGTTCAGACCTAGCCTCTTTCTTATCTCAATTACTCGCTCAGCCTTAAGGATCTTCTCGGCCTCATGCACGCTACCACTCCGCTTCACCATGTTCCTCTTCCTCTGCTTGCCAGAGGTCTTACCCAATTTTTGCGCGCTATTTCTAGGCTACATATCCTTCAAGAACTCTTGAAGCTCCCATCTCTCTTGCTCCTTCTTGCGCTTCAAAACTCTCCTTTCCCTTTTTGTCGTCAAACCTTTTCCTTTAGTCTTCCTAACAAAGCTAGGTCCCTCCATGAGTGGCTTCGCCTTGTTTAAGGCATGGGGCTTGAAACTTGGTGGAAATTCAAGCGCAGAGGACCCTGAATCATAATCGTTGGTGATGTCTCGAGTTTCGTTCTCATGATGCAAGGTCTGAGCATGAGGCTATATTGATTGGGCTTTATCATTTTCAGTCGGCGAGAGAAGAGGAGGAGCATGCTAGATTTCTTGAAGTACCTGAATTAGTATTTGAACAACAGACTGGGGAAGCGTAGGATGAAGAGATGCACGTGGCCAACAGCAACTCCAGATGCCACCTCCCGACATACTGACCGTGAATGCAAATAGCAATCTAACCCAGCGACAGTTCTAAGATGCTCACTCCTTCATTCATTGACCTTATAAGGCGTCTTCCAGACTCCACACAAACATCGCTGATAGCCGTCATCCATACGAGAGAGGGTTGAATCGATGTGTTATGTTGCACCAGGGTGGTGTACTGACTATCACGGTATGGATGCATACAACAAGTGGCCTGCTCCCTTGCTAATCTGGTCGAGGCCACAAGAGCAACAACTCTGCGTGAATAATTAGGGGTCAATTCGGAATTACCTTCCTTGACAAGGACCAAGCGGGAACCCTCGTTAAACTGGACTTGGACCATCTGGTGAATAAATGTAGAGGAGTAGGTGTCGATGAGGATCCTGGCGGCATCAACACATCTCATAGCAGACGTCCTTTGGTCCATCCTGACGAACTTTCCCCATATTTTAGCGAGATCCATAAAGCAGTCCTTGGTCCAGCGTGGACAGGCAATCCAAATACCTCGATCCATACTCTTCTGTTTAGAGAACCAAGAGTCTCTCCGGAGTATTTATATATCTCTTTGAATTTTCGAAGTAAAATCTCTTTATGCGGGCCGAGGTAGAACTCCAAAGTCTCAGCCGACTCACAGACTAGGATAAAGGTATTGGTGTTTAACCCTCTAGGGTTAAACTGTGAAGGTCGTTTTCTGTTATAAAAGTGAGGATATCATCCAAACTGACCTTATTAGACAAATGCACAATTATAGATCAATTGAGTCAAGCCTCTATGCTCTTATTTGCATTAGAAACCACAATCTTCGGTATGTTAGAAGCCATAGACCCCTCGGCTCGAAATGAAGTGTCAGCACTCTGATCCTGGTTACCTATAGTAGCTCTGGATTGCTGGGGCTCCCTTGATCTGGGTTTATCCTGAACGAATGATTCTGTTGATCTTTTGTTAGGGTTAGCCTATTCAACCCTGAGCTTAACACTCGCCACCCATCGTTCATTCATGGATGAAATTGCCCTTTCAGTGTAACGCAGATCATGAAACCGAACAAGGCCATAAGAACGTCTAGACCTCAACCTCTTCTTTGCAGGGACAAAAACATCGTAGATTGATTTGAATTCCCGAAAGAAGGCTTTGAGCCACGAGGTAGACGTCCTTTCAGGAAACCCATTAACAAAGATGGACACCGCCTCAAGGGCAACAGACATTTGTCCTACAGTTAGGTGTCGATAGGTGGCGATGTGGTGGTGCACCGGTCCCCGATTGACGATTCTGGAGGGAGATTGGGGAATATGAAAGGGAGACGAGGTGGTGGCACAGAGGATTGGCCACCGATCTGGAATTAGTTTCTGGGGAGGTGAATGGTGGGTCTTTGGTGAGGACGAAGGGAGAGGAGGAAGGTAGATGGTGGTGGTGATGCGGTGGAGAAGACTAAGCAGGGGGGCTGAGGTTGATGATGGTCCCCCGATTTGTTGACGGACGGTAGTAGAAGTTGCACGACACGAACGGGGGACGGAGGCTACTCCGCCAATGCAACGCTAGTGCCGGGAGAGTAGGTGAAGTGCCTTCACGCGGCGGATCTAGGTGGCGCGTGAGTCATGTTGCTTTTGACCGTCTAGGGAGAGAATTTGAATTTTGAGATTAAGATTGCTTAAGTTGTTAGGTGAAGAGCCCGGAAATGGTTTTATATCACAACTTATACCCTCGCATGTAAATGTCTTTTGAGCTTGAAGTACGGGAAGTGTACAGGCTCACCCATACCACATGCTAAAATATATTAGTATTGAAAGCAGAAGTTATTGAGATTCAGACTAATAACCTCTTGATCAACAAGACTCTATGTCAAGAATTAAATATTGCAAAAGCTTTAAGTTATTAGGTGAAGGTGCATAAGTGGTTAATATTCTAACATATACCCTCTCACGCAACTGTCCATTGAGCTTGAAGGGTGGATAGTATAGAAGCTTGTTGCTTATCCATAGCATTTGTTGAAATTATTAATATTGATAGGAGAGGTTATTCTCTCAGTTAACAAGACTGTGATACTATGTCAAAAAATTAACTATTTCAAAAGCTTAAGCAGTTATATGAATGTACAGGAATTGGTTTTATAAGGGAATGTATATGAATGTCAGTACCACTAAATTAATGGAAATACCGTTTTTTTTTGGCAGGATAACAAAGCAGAGAATAAGGGAAGCAAGGTTACAAGCAACAGATTATTTAATATTGTTGATAGCTGGAGCATGTGTTGGAGCCATTACCAAAATAGGCGACTCTGACTTTGGTGCTTTTGGTTATTCCTATACTATCATTGCTATGTGTAAGTTCAAACTTAATTCTTAACATGTTTAAAACTTTGTATGTAAGTATAGTTAAATTGCTTTGTAGCAGAATCGTAGAAGAAAAGAGATCAACTATTGGGCTACTCTTTTAAATGTAATTTGGTTTTAAGAGGAAGTCCCACTTGAACTAATATGTGAACAATTAAGGAAGTTGAACTAGAAAAACGATGAAAATAGTCAAGGAGAAAAAGAAACAGCAAACAAGATTTACTTGGTTCGGCCGATTGTGCCTATATACATGAAGTTGCAGGGATTTTTTTGTTGAAAGTTTGCAGAAAATTTTCTTCTTACTCACACTATTCTCTTATGCCCCTAAGCAAAGATTTTTATAGCCATAAAAGAGAACCCTAGCCACCTCAAAACAAATCCTCAAATAAGTCCGATCCTATGCTTTATGGACAATGGCCTACTAAAACATTTTAAAAACTAGACTCTATTCAAGAAGCCTAACATGAACCATGAGTCAGGCCTAGGGCCTGTGAAACTTACAATGACTATTTTAAACAAAAAAAAGATGAGAAACTAATTTGAACAAATTTACAAACATTCTCGTTGCTATTGCAGCGCTATTATGTCAGATAGCAGCGTTACGATCATTCTCACAGGACAAGTTACAGTACTGGAGAGAGAGAGGCTCAGGGATGAGCAGCTTAGCACATTTCCTGGCAAAGGACACAGTGGATCATTTTAACACAGCGGTGAAGCCAGCAGTGTATTTGTCAATGTTCTATTTCTTCACTAACCCAAGGTCTACTTTCTTGGACAACTACACCGTCTTAGTCTTCCTTGTTTATTGTGTTACTGGCATGGGTTATGCCTTTGCCATCTTCTTCAACCCCGGCCCTGCTCAGCTGGTAAGTTCTCTCCTTCTTTATGTACTTTGCTTACTGTGTCAATTTAATTCTTTTATTTTTAATGTTGTCAATTTAATCATGCTACAACTTACATTGTGTCAATTGACAGTGCCCTTAGGCTTCCATGTTCGCTATTGCCGATGCTTTGTTTTTGCTTGCATGCTCGCATTTCTGATATTGCTTTATTTGACTTGAGTTTGACTTTGACTTGATTTTATAAAATTGGCCTTCCTTCAGGGTAGGACCCCATAGAGATAATGCTACTTATGTTTCACCCTCCCAGACTCTGCCCTGGCAGGAGTCTTTTAGGCACTGGGTTTGTTATTGTTGTTGTTGTTGTTAGCCTAGTGGATAGTTGAAGTTTTATGTCTTAGTTTTTAACGTCATGACCATTTCAGATGCAAGTGAAATCAATACAACCCACCTAGTGACCCATTTAAACCCACTCATAGCCCCATTCACCAAAATTTTTTTCACCAAGTTGACTAAATTAACACAACTTAAATTGTTCATGGACTGACATAAGTAAAAGTTAAAACACTAAATTGACATAGTGAACATAATATAAGGATCGATAGACATAATCCTAATTTGTCTGAATTAGACCCATCCTACGATTCCATTCAAATTTTCTTATTCCGTCAACAATTAAAATCACGTGCACATTACTTGATTGGCTTAAATCAGACCCTCTCCATCACATTAAGTGATAAGTACATATTTCTGGGTTGATAATGTTTAAAAGTTTAGAAGATATTAAAGCAGAGATTCTAATTAATACTTTAACATGAGATTCTTGCTCGATTCACGTGTGATACTGTTGTTTTTGTTGCAGTTTTCAGTGCTACTACCTGTGTGTTTGACACTGATAACAACACAGTCATTGAATAATGATGGTTTGAAGACATTGGCTAATCTTTGCTTCCCAAAGTGGGCTCTTGAAGCTTTTGTCATTGCCAATGCCAGAAGGTAACCCCCACAACCACCCTTCCTCTCTCTCTAGGTACATTTAGATTAGAGTATACAGTTATTTTTTAGCATTTACCCATCATTGAATAATGATGGTTTGAAGACATTGGCTAATCTTTGCTTCCCAAAGTGGGCTCTTGAAGCTTTTGTCATTGCCAATGCCAAAAGATAACCCCCACAACCACCCTTCCTCTCTCTCTAGGTTCATTTAGATTAGAGTATACAGTTATTTCTTAGCATTTACCCATCAGGTTAAGCTTTTGGTATAGTTAGTTCTTTGATATTGTATCAGAGCATTGTTGACTGTGAGATTGTGAATTTGGATTCCAACAATCCCTCTCGATATTAATATAATTCCACCACAAGGTATAAGATGAGATTGTTCATTATCCATGTTTCAAACATAAGGGGCACGTCATAGAGGGCATGTTAGAGTGCAAGCTATTTTTTGACCATTTACCCATCAATTTAAGTTTTTGGTATAGTTGGTTCTTTGACATAGTATCAGAGCATTATAGACTGTAAGATTGTGAGTTTGGCTCCTAACAACTCCCACTCTCAATATTAATATGATTTCATTATAAGGTATAAGGTGGGCTTGTGCATTATCCATATTTTAAGTACGATGGGCCATGTGTGGTGTTTTTTTGTTTTTTTGGGGGGGGGGGGGGGGGGGGGGGGGGGGTGGTCATGTTAGAGTATAAAGCTCTTAATGGCCTTTAACACATCAGCGTTTTGAGATAGGCGGTTCCTTGACACCCGATAATAAGGGTTACAATTTAATTTAGATGGCTCAGGTCATGTGCGTTGGCTTGTTTAGTAAGGCGAACCAAGAAAAGAGGGGGTCAAAACTCGAGCTCAATATTTTGCATGCCTACACAAGACTAAATAAGCCAAGCTTGACTTAGATTACCGCCCTAAGTAAGAAGCCTGAACTTAAATGACTCGTATTGGGTTGAATTAGAACAACTTAAGTCAAGCTCTCTAGTCTCAGTGAGCTTTACGTAGACCTTCACTGTGATACAAGGTTCGATGTTAATTTGTGTACTATTCATGCTTCCAGCCTATTCATAGGCCTTCGCTTCTCTGACAAGAAAGACTCGAAAAGACATAACTTAAGCTGTATAAAAAAACTAATATATAATTCATGATAGAGCGCGATGACAATATTTTACTCCATGCAGTCACATATTAATATTTGCATATGCTGCAACCATACATTAACATAAATCAAAATTTTGTCAATGCAGGTATTATGGAGTGTGGCTAATAACCCGGTGCATGGCTCTTTACAAATACCGCTATAGTCTTCACGTTTGGAGACTTTGCATTGTAGTCCTCATCCTCTTCGGTGTCGTTAGTCGCGCCATCGCTTTTATCGGCTTACTGACCGTTCAGAGGAAATGAGTTGGCTCAGACATCCTGATTATCAGAAAAATATTTCCATTTTCTAGTTTGTACAGAACCCGAAACCCAGATTTTGAGAGCATCCTACTGAAAATGTTTGAAAGTTTCGGCCTACCTATCTTCCGAGAGAGTATGACATTCTTTGATTCAAGTGAAAAAATGTTAAGTGTACAGAAAACTGTATAGAAAGTTAAAGAATGTATACAAATGACGAGTTTCCAGTAACATGAAAGATGGATCTGGAATTCTAGGCAGGTCCAAACGTGTTAATATTACGATATACGTACAATTTGCATAATTTTTTGTGTAACTTTTGGGGTGTCTAGCATTTTGGTGAACATTTGCCGGGAAATGTTCACATGTTCAGCGTCGCTCTCCACCGACAAGCAAGCTCTTTTGTTTAGTTCAATTAAAACAATAAATTGTATGTAAATTTATACAGATTATGTACATGAAAGGTTTTCAATTTTCAGTTTCAATACACGAAGGATTGTATTCAGAATTGACAGTGGGTCCAAATATAAAAAAAAAAGGAACATACCCAGTGCCTCAAGGGCTCCCGCCTACACAGGGTCTGGGGGGCGCTGATGTACACAGCCTTCTCCCTTCAGGGTGTTAACCTGAAGAGAGGCTGTTTTCCTAAGCACCCAACCTGAGGGTGAGGACTTCCCAGGAGGTCACCCATCCTGGTACTACTCTCTCCCAAGCACGCTTAACTTCGAAGTTCTAATGGGATCTGGTGACGGCGTGTTGGTGCCCTCTTTGGTTAATATTATATCGCTTGTGTAGATTTTCTTCCTCGAGACATCTTCAGGAGCCATCAGACCATCACCAACGTCTACGGGACCAACAAACGGAGAGCAGCCAATCTGCTAAGGTATGGACTTGTAAGATTTAACCATTTGGCAATCCACAATCGAAGTCATCATAGGCAAAAACGGGAGATGGGTACTATCTGCCTCACTTATACCTATCACCATTCTGGGTATGTCATGCTAGTAGCAAATGAGCCCCCTTCTTTTTTAAGTGCTTCGAGTCGCTGGATACGACATATTCACTCCTCACTCGTAATTCTTGGGCCTGGAGCTGTGTCGGCATTCACTGATGTTGTGGGCTGATACGTGCTCAAATTATAATGGGGGCAAAGTTTATATATGCATAGAGGTCGTGAATCGTAAAGGACATGAGTAATAAAATCAATGTCATCCTTTATCTTTTCTCTCTTATATCCTTTTTCAGTATTTATTTTTGTTTTTTTGAAGAAGCTATCGGATTTTGCCTTGAGATCCTTGATAACAAGGATCTCTTAGGAAAAGTATTGGTACGTACCCATATTGGTTATATGGGTCTAGAGTAATAAGATAAACTAATATGAAGTAGACTAAGCCCGACCCAAGAAGTGGCAAGGTCTATATATAAAGGTTGTGACTTATAATCGAGGCAAATAATGAAATCAATGTCATCCTTTATCTTTTCTCTCTTATCTCTTTACTTTCAGTATTCTATTGCTTTATTTTAGTTAAGTTTATTTCCAATTCTAGATCGTATCATGGACTCAAATCATTTGCTCCTCAATTTCTAACTTTGCAGCCCCATCAGTCCCTAAGCCATTCGGGTCTGGACTTGGAGTAAGCCTAATTTTGAGATTGAATTCCTAGTGCTTATCTCACAACATAAGAGTTACCTAGATGACAAATGACATTGATAGGCTACTCTCACTAGGTGGGTGGACCTAGATCCCGAGTTTTCATGGTGTTCATGCCCCTCGGTTTTCGAGCCTCATCGTGACCTCGCTCTCGTTCTCCTAACTCAACCTCGACACTCCATGGAGGCACAACCAATACCCATATTGGATATGCTTCGATTTTAGTATGGGAAATATGTCCCATATAAAAGTTGGTAATCCAGTATTTTCTATTATACGGCCGTTTGTTACCTTTTCTGACTGTTGCGAGCATTGAAATGTGTGTATTGATTATCGTTATTGAATTGCCTCTATTAATTCATAACCGTTATACAGGGCTTGTTTAAGCCTACATAACGGTAATCTTTTTTTGGTTAAGATTCACACTAAAATTCTCTCTCTCTCTCTCTCTCTCTCTCTCTTTCTCCCCATGGTACAACTAAGCAATATTGGGGTTTATTCTACTCCACTATTCCTTGACTACATGTGCGTTTTGGGCGTCGTGTTAACCTTAGGGGTAAGAGTGTCATTTGGTCCTGTTTGTACCAATGGCGGTGCATAAACGACTTTAGGGCAATGATGAATTTAAAGGCATAACATCGATCTTCTTTTTTACACATAATTTCTAATTGTCATTTACCTTATTTTTCCAACAACGCACACCATCGATGGCTAATAGAAACACTGCTAGACATCGGGCACCAATTGCAGCTACTCGGGGTACACGACCCCGAAAGGCCAACAATCGAGAAGTCATATAATCATCAATATTAACACCCCTGTGATTGTATTTTGACAGAATATATATGAATGTCGTAATGAATAAAACACAATCTTTAGACCTTGCTCATAGGGGAGCCCTTGAGGCACTGGGTTTGTTGTTGTTCGTTTGTTTAATGAATAAAACACAATATGAATGTCTATGGCAAGCTGCCTGTTCTGCACTGTGACCGTGTTGCTAAATATATATAAAAAAAAATACGGATAACTACGAAGATTATTGTCACGTAATGATTAACGCAATATAAAGCAAAAAAAGCAACATTCCCAGTGCCCCAATGGCTCCCGCCTAAGCAGGGTCTGGGGAGAGGTGGATGTGTGCAGCCTTCCCCCTTCACGGTAGGCTGTTTCCGAGAACCTCTAACCCGAGGGGTGCAACATGAGGACTTCCCAGGATGTCACCCATCTTGGTACTACTCTCGCCCAAGCACGCTTAATTTTGGAGTTCTAATGGGGTTCGGTGCTTGCGTGTTGGTACCCTCTTAGGTTACATAATCATCCTAAGTAACAACTTATATCTAATTCAATTAAGTAAATGGTTGAGTAGAACTATTTTTTATCCGTTGCAGTGATGAAGTAAGACTTGAGAGGAGTGACATAAGTTTATTACGACTTTAGGGTGCATTTGATTCATCTGTTTTTAGCCTATCTTGTTCATCTCGTATGTTACAATATAACATGTTGGAAAATAACACAAATGGGTAATCAGAAAACAAATTTGAGACAAGCAAAGACTAACTCAAGATGCAAAAATCGGAACTCAAACTGACTAGCTAAAAGTTTTCAAATAGAAGGACCTCGAACTGAACAAACTCGACTTCAAACAGGGTAATTTTGAACTTAAACATAATAACGTGAGTGAAGACAAACAAACAATAGATACAAATAAGAATCATTGCACTATGGAGTTTACCACTGCCCTAAATTGTTTTTGCCCCTACATCGATATAGACTTGATCAACTGGCATTCCAACCAAGGGTGTATAACGAACTACCACATTCTTTTCCAAGGTATCCTTGTTTGAGAAATGGACTAAAGATTGGAAAAATGAAGTGGAATCTGATTCTTTAACTAAGGGTGGGAGGTTGTTTTTCTTTTGCTTTGTTTTCTTCTCTTTTCGCTGTTTTGGTATTGTTTTAGGGGTTGGGCTTGTCTCTTTTGTTTTGCAAGCTCCTTGTTATTTTTCTCTTCCCACACTTTGTGTGTGCTTTTCAGGTCTCTTGTTTGAGATACCGGCTTTTGTATTGCAAGTTTATCCTCGCTAATTATCGAAAAAAAAGTTTCTTTAGTAACCAATAATACTATATATACTTATAACCGAATTCAATAAATGGTTTAAACTTGTTGACACAAATTAAGTTCAAATCCAAAAACTTCGATCCAAACCCGTGTAGCGTCTTGCTATCTTCTGGTGATCTTTGTGTTATATTATTACGTCATGTTATATTTAGCAAATAGGTCATTGATAAAATTGAAAATAAAGAAATACTCATTTTTTTGGATTATTAAGATATACTCTTTTGACTATATACATTAAGGTTCAAAGAATAACAAATTTATGTCTTCTCTATCTTTTTTTTCCCCCTACATGTATCCACATATCTTTATAATAAAGTTAGGGTGATTTTTTTTTTTTTTTTAATAATTAGCGAGGAAAGGTTCGTGATACAAGAGCCGGCATCTCCTAATGGAAACCCGAAAGGCACATACAATGTGTGTAAAAGAAAAAATAACAAATATATCCGCAAGAATATGACTGAGTATACCATCGAAGATGGCATGCGCATCACCCAACCTCCTCCAATCAAAGAGTGGTTAAAAAAAGTTCATGAAATGAGATTAATTGTACAACAATATAGCCCTTTATCAGATGTGTTCCTCTGATGGGGTTGTCTGCATGTGTTTTTTTGAGGTTTTGGCTCTTTCTTTCATGATTGTTTTGGTTCGCTCGGTAGACCCTTTTGTCTTTGTTGATGTTTTGCTTAGACTTATGGGTGGTACTTTTGTTTGTCTTGGGTAATGTTGTGGTCCAGCTAGTTGGCTTTTTTTGGTTTTGGGCGATTTTTTGTCGTGCGGATGCTAGGTTTTTCTTGTTCAGGTTTGCTTGTTGCTTTCCTTTGGGCCCTGTCCTGCACGCTTTGTACCATTTGGCTGGTATTTAAAATATAGAAAAAAATTGGAAAAGTGGTTAAAGCTTTCCATCTCCAAGCGCGTGTGTGTGCGGTTCAATGCTTTGTATTGAAGCTCTAGAGTTTCCCTACCCACAAAGAGTAATAAGAATCCATAAGGCCACAACTAGCCCAATAATCTAATAGCCCAGATGAGACACACACGTATAAAGTGGTGTCTCTTCCTCTTCCTTTCCAACACAGGATATCTTCCCACACTTTTACACACTACTCGACAGTATAAACTACCAATATGAAGTACATATTGAGGTGCACATCAGAAGTGTTAGATTTTAGATAATTAGAGAGAAAACTCTAAATATAAAAAATCGATGCACCAACTAAAACGGAGCCTAAGAGAGCCCATAAGAGTAGGGAAAAAAGAAACGCAACAAAAAAAAAAGGAATAGCTCCTAAAGCTAGAAGCATAATACCCCGAAAACCCAGTCGCCTACACCTGCGCCAACTCTTGAAGCACTCAATGTTTCTAGCAATTCCACCTGCATATATGGAGTTAAGTCCTACCACATCGTGAACCATACACCAAACCTCAATTTAACATTCCAAGTGATAATACTTCTAACACACTTATCACCCTCGAAAATGGTCATACTCCTTGTTGTTAGGCGTGGCCACGGGCCGGGCCGGGCAGGCCCGGGCTTGGCCCGCTTTCGTCAACTTAAAAAAAAAAAAATACAAAATTTAAAAAATACAAAGTTGTTTTGTAACCAAAGAGGGCACCAACACGCCGTCACCGGATCCCATTAGAGCTCCGAAGTTAAGCGTGCTTGGGCGAGAGTAGTACCAGGATGGGTGACCTCCTGGGAAGTCTTCATCCTCAGGTTGGGGGCATTGGGAAACAGCCTCTCTTCAGGTTAACACCCTGAAGGGGGAAGGCTGCGTACATCCGCCCCCCCCCCCCCCCCCAGACCCTGCGTAGGCGGGAGCCCTTGAGGCACTGGGTATATTCATATTCATTGATAAATAATATGAGATACAAATATATTTTATCCCAAGCACTAATAATGCTAAATATATGTAATAAAATAAAATATATAATAAATAATAGTAAATAATGGTAAATAAATAACGTAACAAGTACAAATACAACGCAATTGGAGCCTAATATTTAAAAGTACAAATTTGTTTATCAAAAAATATAATGTAAAAGTAATATAAATTTTTTTTAAAAAAAATTAGGAGGACTCCCAGGCCCGGCCCGGGCCCCCGACTGGCCGGTCAGGCCGGTTTTCGAGCTGACCCGGCCTGTTGGGCACGCCTACTTGTTGTCCTTACAACGCAAAAAAGCCTTAAAAAGCATAGAGAACCACTACTTTCCTAGAATTTACCCCCCAAAATAGAAGTCATTGATCAAATAGACCTTGACATTTGGGATAACTCAAGGTACACCTCACCAATCAAAACAAACACCCAAAAAGAAGAAGGTTACACCTTACCCACATGACGGGAACCACTTCCCACCAATATTCCAGCCGATAGACAGCTCGCGACGAGCTGAACATTCCAAGCATAGAAGTACATTCTAATTATCAACATATGAAGGGGGATGAAGTATGTGCTGGCTTCTTTTTACAATTCTTATTTTTCTTCCAGGTAACCCCAACTGATGCTTCGCCTTCATGAGAGGAAAAGAGTTTGTGCACCTCACACTCAAAACCATGATAGCTTGAGCCTAATAATTTTTTCCAAAATCCCACATTTGTCGGGTTCATTGGAGGGCAAAGGAAGGCTCAACAGAAAACTTATTAGGACAGTGTAGGACCATTTACAATGGGAGATAGGGGAGGGGTGGGGCAGTCTCCAGAACCAGTCATAGAAGTGTTACTGATCGATCAATTTTTTTTTCCCCCGATAAGTGGCAAGAAACGCCTTACAGAACACGGCATTCCAAACAAGGAATCCAACCCACCAAGCGGTGGCTGTGAATAGAGGGGAAAAACCTATCATAATTTTCGGTGAAGCCATAGTACAAGCCAGGGTTCTCGACACAGTGAGCCCAAAACACCCTGCAAACAAAAGGAGGTACAGAATATCAAATCAAGGAAAAAGCCAACAGGGACAATAGGAAAAGGACAACAAGAACAGGACTGGACACACACCTACAAACTGCGCAACGGGAAAAAAGAACCTCGATGGGCTGACAAAGATCAGGAAAGAAGGGGATACAAGAAAAACAAGAAAAAGGCACAACATAACTGAAAGGCGGCCAGACTGGAAGATGAAGGTAGATAAGAGCATAGCAACAGCAACAGATCTGAGGGGGATAATCACGGGGAATCAAAACCTTAGTCCATCATTGCGAAACGCTCGATCATAACAGATTCATCGCCATTGAAGGCCAACCCAAGCTTCTTCCTAATTTCCCACGTGCTTTTCCCCTTGAGGAGTTGCTCAGCTGTAAAACTCTTCTTGATCTTGTTCCTTGTCTTCTTCTTCCCTTTTGCTTTGGTCAATTTCTAAGGCATCTTCTTATCACCGCTTCCAGGAGACATATGGTAGCCAAAGACTAACAACGATAACTTTTCATCTTGAAACATCTTCTTATTGATTGATCAATGAATGCAACAATGGCAATATATTTTGAACAAAGAATAACAACGATAACAAACTTGAAAAAAAGAGACATACATACATACATATATATAGTTAAGACTAACATGGTCAAAGTTCTACCGGAAGCCCAAGTGAAAAACGAGGGGTGCAAGTTGCGTAATTAGATGGATTAGAACTATAAATTTCTTTAGGATTTAGATAGTTGGGTAAATTTCACGACTATGTACAATGGACATCTCCAAACATTGTTTAGGAGGAATTGAATTTTGATAACTTTAAGAGGCATAAAAAGGTGACAAGTGATTTTATTGTCCGAAATTACCTAGGTCAATGCTTGAAGCCCTTATGTCAAGGGCTTTGTAATGCTTAGTTCTTAGAGGCCAAACAGCACAATGGTAGCCAAAGATGATATTTAGAAGTGTATTTATACGGGTTTTCGTTAAGTTCATATTGAAGCTAATACTCTGGTCATCAATAAGGGTGTGCCAGATGGAGCACAAATGCGTTGACATATTAGGACCACTGTTGAGAGCATTTGACATTGTTCACGTTTCTTATTTTTTTAGACAAAGCAATCAGACTGTAGATATGGCGGCAAATGTGAGTCATCTTTGGCAGGACCAATGAACTGTACACGAAAAAATAATAGAGAATATCAAAAGATAACATAGAAGTCAGAAAGATGATGTGATACTGATGATATAATCAATGCTTTTTTTTATTCTTTTTCCATGAATTTTGACCTATGTTCTTGTCAAATATTTTATTTTTATTGTATACATATATTATGCCCATTTTTTCCTCCAAATATACAGCCATTTCAAATTATTTCTGCCTCAAAAAAAAAAGGTAAAATTAATGGATTCAACCAAATGTTCATTTGAGTGTCGTTTTCTACAGCATTGTCATATCCACTATAGTAGGAGGCTTTGAAAACTTTGTGTGTCACATTAACTACTTTTTTTTTTTTTTGTAAGAAAAGATGAAAGGCTTCTCCGATACAACAATAACAATTTAGTGCTCTCCTGTCAAGGCAGGATTTGAGGAGGGTAAAATGTACGCGGTCTTACATCTATATAGTGCAATTTTGTAGAGAGACTATTTTGAAGAGCCCCCAACCTAAAAAGAATGGGGGAAAAAAAAAAAACGAATACCAATTGACAATACACACAGAAACAAATGAGGTGCAACATTGTCAAATCTAGATCATGAAAGAGTGTAGTCTTGAGATCCTAGTTTTACAGAATGTTCTGCAACAAAATTTACTTCTCTACTATTGAAGAACTAATAGTCCTAAAAGTTTAAGCTAATGGGTGGAGGTTTATGAATGATTTAATACTCTAACATACTTTCTCATGCAAATGTCCATCGGGTTTGATGTGTGGATGATACACAGACCCTCCAATACCACGTGCTCGAAATATATTGATACTTAGAGTGGGGGTAGATGGGATTCAAACTCGTGATCTTCTGGTGAACAAAACTCTGATACCATGTCAAAGAACCAAATATTCTTAAAGCTTTAAACTGATATGTTATGGTTTATGGATAATTTTGTGCTCTAACGTGTACAAATACTAAGAAAACTAACTACACTGAAAAATAACATTAATATTTAGAATTCGCTAATAAAAAAGAAATTCCATTTCCATGGGAATAAACTTTGAAGGTTGTGGGGTGTCCCAAAGAGATCTAAGAGGTGGGGACACACATAAGATCTCCTGCCACGCAACCATCAATAGGGATGGTACCCTAAACCCTTTAGTGGTGCTGCCCTTGTTAACCCCACCACTTTTTAGGGCATCCCGTTTGACAATACATGTGGTTGATAATTTTACTTAAATTTACTGAATACAGAAATGTTCATTTCGGGTTCAAATATGGTGTATTCATTTTAACTGATTTAGATAAGATGTTTATAATTAGATGATGGTTTGATCAGTTTTGAGTAAAGTGAAATTCATACCCACTAACCAACCAAGGCGTGCTAGTGATATATGTAGCCTAAGAAACAAGAAACTCTAAACTTCTTGGATTGACTTGGTGATAAAAATTCCCGATCGCTTTTGGTTCGATTCCAAGATCGAAGTTCATCAAACCCCTCTCCCCAAGTTACTATCCATGTCTGAAAACGACAATATAGAAACCCTCCTTTGGGTTAGATTACAGTTTCATTTCGCCCTCCCTATCGCCTATCACCCCTAACATTCAAGTGTAACATTACAATTTATTAATTCTTGTACTTAAAATGAGATTTAACTTTTGGACAAACCCATTTTACTCAAAAAGGTACTTTCTAAAAATATTTATTAGGTTACCGGACAGATCATTTAGGTTAATTTAGCTTTTAACGAATGTATGTAGATAAAGGAAAACCCAACTGATATTAAACTCATTAGTATTTCCAAAAGTCGAGGTCCGTTCCCTTACAACGGGACCTCGCGACCCGACATACCCATACATGCAAATGAAGGCTAGAGCACAAGAAAACACTTGCATAGTTATTTAAGGGGACCAACATGGTCCCCAAGAAAAGTGAGTAGATTGAGACTGATGGATCAAATTTTTAACTTTGTTTGTGGGGCAGGCGAGTTCAAAATGGTACAATCACTTAATTTTGGAATAGTACAAAAAAATATTGAATGATTTCCCACAATAATGTGTAAGTGAATAATGACATCGTCAGTTTTAGTGTTTAGAGGAGGAGAAACAGCTACGTGGTGTAGTTGAATCCTAGTTGTGTAACTGTACAAGCACATTGGGTCATTATGCAAATGTCACTGTGGAGAAAAGAAGTTGGGAGATATGTGCTATTGGTTGTGTGGTTTTGACCCTACCTGGGAGATTCGTGATCTGAAACAGACAAATAAATTTAGATTTCATTACTAAGAACAAAAGTATTGCAACAAATGGCAACGTTAGTTGCCTTTGACACGGCATGTGATGACAATGCCAAGGAGAAAGAGATAGAGGAGAGTGCTGCGTGCTTGCTTTTACAGTATTAGCTGGATTCAAGATCTACAAATCAGACAGATGAAGATAGCTTTCGTCTTCTAATGTGATTGGCTTGTCAGAGTTAGTAGTGTGGCATGACTAGCCTTCAACTATGTGCATGGAATTAGACATCATGTCATTATAACTGTACGGAGAAGGAGGGGACGCTCAGTTATCTTTGGCACCACTTGGCAAATTCATAAACCATAGACTACAAAATTAAAGACAAACTTTCGTTACCCTAAAAAAAAATTGGAAATCGTTATAAAATTTGAAGGATGAGTATCATGATTTGACAAATGAAAAACATATGAAAATGAGGCATCCACCCAATACGTTAAATTAATGCTCAATCCATCAAATATCGTAATGAAAAAACAATAATGTAGTACATGAGACTGGTGGGATTCAAACTGAGTGGGATACAGTCGACATATCTTAAATCGAACTGATAAAGAGGCATATAAATATCATTTTCATATTATTTTTGTATTCGCTTCAATCTTCACTAGCTAGTCCAATATTTAACAGTTCGGTGCAAAGATGTTCGGTTTCAAATCTAGAGCAATGGACATCTTAGAAGTTTCTAAAAACCGTCTTTGACTAAGAATAAGTTAAACTGACTATTATTTAATTTTATTATCAGTTCATTATTTGGACCTTTATTGATCTTCGACGTACCGATACACACCTTGGGGTGTGACTGCATTTGAGCTTTTTGCTCAAGTGTTGCTATTCAAAATTTTTATTATGGGCCACAGCACACTTTAAATGGTTGTGTTGCTAGTTTTAGAGTGGTGATCAATTGACGTCTCGAGTCGTCCATGATTCCAAGCAATAAAAATAGTTTTTTTTATATGCAATTTGTTAAGAGTTTTTTCTGAAAATTAGTCATACTGTCGGTTTACTTCTACCACACGTTACTATTAATAGTGGATAAACAGACAACAACAACAACAACAACAACAGTCCTAGTGCCCCAAGGGCTCCCGCATAAGCAGGGTGTGGGGGGTGGATGTAAGCAGCTTTCCCCCTTTAGGGCGCTACCCTGAAGGGAGACTGTTTCCGGGGACCCCCAACCTAAGAAGCGTGTCATCATGGAAACACAGTAGCCCGGAAGCATGAGAGAAACATAGTATTAGAGCAAAATATAACACTAGCCAAGCGTAATGAAGCAAAACTCAAAGGAAGGTAATTGTAGGTAAATAGTCGGCAAGTCGGCAAGTTGGCAAGTACGCAGGTGCTCAAGTACACAGATAAACAAATAAGGACTCCAATATGTGCTCATTAATAGTGGATAAACAATGTATATATATATATATAAAAGCAACACTCTTAGTGCCCTAAGGCCTCCTGCCTAAGCATGATCTGGGGGGAGGGGGGGAGTAAATGTACGCGGCCTTCCCCTTTCAGGGTGCTACCCTGAAGGGAGGTTGTTTCTGAGAATCCCCAACTTGAGGGGTGCAACACGAGGACTTCCCAGGAGGTCACCCATCTTGATACTACACTCGCTTAAACACGCTTAACTTTGAAGTTCTAATAGGATTCAATGCTTGTATGTTGGTACCCTCTTAGGTGGATAAACAATGTATATCGACATATAATTTTTTTTGATAATTAGTGAAAAGATCACAATACAAAAGTTGACATCCCCAAAGAATAGGATTCGAAGGGCACATAAAGTGTCAAGAAAAAAGAAACAACAAAGAAATAATACAAAAGCAACATAGTACCCAACCTTAAAAAACACCCAAAAATAGTATCATCCCTTTATCAATCTATTTGCAGGAGCCCTACTCATGCTTTAATGCTCTCCTTCTGTTAGGTCATATGCTCTATGCTGCGGACCAGATTCTTAGATTGGAGGTCCTCGGAAACAACCTCTGTTTAGTGTAGCCCCTTGAAGAGGGAAGGCTACGTACATCTACCTCCCCCCCCCCCCGCCCCCCCCCCCCCAAAAGACCCTGCTTTTGCGGGAGCCCTTGCAGGCACTGGGTTTGTTGTTGTTGTTGTATCAATCTATTTGCAGAAAAAATTTAGATTTAAGACTATATCTGATCAGTTAAAATTCCCCAAAACCTGTAGGAAATCAAGACTAGGAGTTGAAGCCGCATGAGGGGAAGGAGTGGCAGGTAGCAACGCAGGAAGTCCATTAAACCCTAATGCCATAGATTATAACAAAACCACCAAACGAAGCTAATATCAGGTGCACCTCTAGAAAAGCCTCACCTATTGGGACCAAACCGACCCTTAACACACGCAATATTCCTAACAATTTCATCTGAAGATAGTGGGTTCTCCTCACTCGAACCTTTCATCCATACAAGTAATTCCACCATGGGATGAGCTTACCCCTCTAGGATCATGCGTCCACCGTGATTTGTCTTCCGAATCCCTATCAAGATGGAAAGCTTGAAGGACATTTGGAATTCGACCAACGAAAGGCTCCTCCTTTGAGAAGAAGTGACATCTCCAATTAAGAAACCATATCCACTTCTTGGCCTCTTCGTGCTAACTTCTTCACCTGACTCCCACTTCCACTTACATTCTAGGCAAAAACTTCATTTTTTTATCAGGAATTACATAAACGAGCTAATGAATGTGGGGAATATGTATATGTACATATATAATGTATATGACCTACATATTGGTTGGTATTATATTGTAAAGTAGATTATTCAAGATACATCAAGAAGTGGATTAGACACCTTGGTTACCAAACAGAATATATCGATTAAACGCTAGTTTGGCCTTGAAATCTTAGGACTGGCTTTCTTGGTGTAGAAATTTTATTGATCTAAATTTTGAGGTTACATTATGGATATACTGATACTTTGAAACGAATAAATCCGTCTCCAATTCTGTCACATTAGATTTAGAGATAAATTAGAAGAGAGAAAATTCCATCTAAACAATTGAAATAAAAAGCTTGGTTGAAATAATTGATGAAGGACGGCCTTTCAATGGAAATTTCTGTGTCAAAACCATTGTAAAAGGCCCATCGCTATCCCAACTCAAATTTGAGACAAGATAGAGATGGTGATACTATTTCGCTTCCAATTTCAGACGACTTTGCGACACGATTGCTGTCATTTCTTAACAATTATAAACTAAATATGTACAAAATCAAAAAACATAAACCGACATACACCAATTATATATATATATAAAGTTAGTTATCAAAATTACAAACAACGAGAATAACAATATCAAAACCATGTCGTTGAATTCTCATGTCACTCTGTATCTTATGCACGGTGTTGGGGTCCAATTCCTATTGACAATGTCGCAAATGAAAGGGAAGACTGGCAAAATATGACCCGACTTGATGGCCCAATCAGTTTGACCCGCTATCTTACCCGACCCTAACCTGAAAAATTTTAAATTTATTGGGACCTGAACCCGAAATGAACCGACCCGAATTTGATTCGACCTGAACTTGACCCAAACCAAGCTACCTCGAAACTCGAAATGACCTAACCTGAATTAGACCCGACCAAAGTTTGACCCGGCCCTTGATGACCCGAGACTTGAACCAAACATGTCCTATAACCCAAAATGGTCGAAATAGTAGTCTAACTTATCATTTTCAGTTATAATTTTCAAGGTGAAATAGATATATTGTCAAAATAACCTAATAAGTCAACCTGAAATTCGATTGACCCAAGGATGTCCAGACCTGAGGTTGACCTGACCCAACAGAAGATGCGAATTGGGGTGGAGTGAGGCCGATAGTGTCTTATGGGATGGTGTGTGGGGCGATAAAACAATAGCATACATAGAAGATGAAGTTGGCAGAGAAGAAGATGCTACGGTGGATGTGCGTACGCACAAGGAAGGATAGGATCAGGAACGAAGTCATAAGAGGCGAATTGGGCATGGCCTCCATTGAGGATAAATTGAGGGAGCAATGTTTGAGGTGGTTTGGATATGCAAGGAGGAGACCGAGCACTGCTCCAGTCAGGAGATGCGAACAGCCCCATGCTACGCTAGGCCGGAGAGGGAGAAGCAGGCCAAAGAAGAGAATAACGTCATAAGAGGTGAATTGGGCATGGCCTCCATTGAGGATAAATTGAGGGAGCAACGTTGGAGGTGGTTTGGACATGTTAAGAGGAGGCCGAGCATCGCTCCAGTTAGAAGATGCCAATCGCCCCATACTTTGCTAGGCCATAGAGGAAGAGGCGGGAAAAAGAAGAGATGATTGGAGACGATCAGACAAGATTTTACCCACCTAAACTTTCGGGAGATGGGGTTAGATAGAGCCCAATGGAGGGCTAGCATAGGGTTAGCGGATGTAGCGGCTTAGAATAGGGTGGTCCAGCTTATTAGTGGCATCGCTAGTGTTTCTAGGTCTTTCACTTCCTCTTTGGCTTTATGTGCATATTTGATCTCCTGATTTACTATCTATTTATAGGCTTATATGCAAACTGCAAACTGCCATTTCTCTTCCTATTATTTGCCTAGCTTTTGCTTGCATTGAGTTTGCTCATAATGCCTGCCTTCTGCTTTGCTCGACTTATATGCTTATTTCTCTGTTGCTGCCAAGCTATCATGCTTCGATGCTGCGGACTAGCTTATCAGATTTGGGGTCCTCAAAAATAGCCTCCCTTCAGGGTAGCTCCCGGAAGGGGGAAGACTGCGTATATCTACACCCCAGACCCTACTTGTGCGGGAGCCCTTTGTGCCACTGGGTTTGTTGTTGTTGTTGTTTTTGAACTTGAGACTGTCCTGACCCCAGGTCGACCTGAACCTAATTTTGACCCAAATTGGGCTTGACCCAAACCCGATTTTGACCCGACTCGAGATAGGCCCGACCTGACATTAATCCAACCCAACCCAACTAGATTCCCAGGTATAAAGACAACGGTCCACTTGAGTATCCCACATCCTCCAGGCAAGATCATAAACATGTACTAGCTCTCAAGAGATTTTCAGCATTTGCCAACCAAGTACCAATGTCAATGTCAAGGAACCATCTTTTCCAAAAGCTTAAATTGATGGGTGAAGGTCCAGGAATGGTTCTATACTCTAACATGCCCCCTCACGTAAATGCTAATTGGGTTTGAAAAGTGGATAGTGCACAGGCCCACCTCATATCTTGTGCTTAATATGTTTTAATATTGAAAGTGAAGGATGTTGAGATTCGAACTCGTGACCTCTTGGTCATTAAGGCTCTGATATCATCCTCATATTTGCTCCATTAAATAAGAAACTATTATATCAGTAAAATATAATTTAGATACGTTACTTATCTGATTATATACAGAATTTATATTTTTATTTAAAGGTTTTTTTCTTGATAAGTTGTGAGAGATATTAAGGAAACATCTTTTCCAAAAGTTTAAGCTGGTAGATGAAGGTGCATGATTGATTTTATATTCTAACATGCCCCCTCATACAAATGCCCATTTGGGTTTGAAGCATGGATACCGCACAGGACCACCTTTACCTTGGGCTTTAATTACGTACATGTAAATATTAAAGTGGGGGCTGTTGAGGTTCGAACGTGTGACCTCTTAGTTACAGGCTTTGATACTATCTCAAAGAACCAACTTTCCCAAAGGGTTAAACTAATGGGTCAACGCCCGTGATTGGTTTTAAACACTAACATGTCCCCTCACGCAAATATCCAATGTGCTTGAAGTGTGGATATTGTACAGATCCATCTCTTACCTTGTGCTTAGCTTATGTTAGTTGAAAGTAGGGGGTTGTTGGGATTCTAACTCGTGACCTCTTGATTAACAAGGCTCTGATACCATGTCAAATAATCATCTTACCTAAAAGCTTAAGCTAATGAGTAAAGGCTCGTGATTGATTTTATACCCTAACAAGGAAAACTCGTGATACAAAAATGGCATCTCAAAAAGAGACCCAAAAAGCGCACGCATAGTGCATGAAAGGGGAAAATAATAAGAAACGCCTATGAAAGTTGTATCACCCGAATTCGTATTTAAAGTTACCGTTAGGTCTCTTGATTTTTAATTGATAAACTCGCCCACCTTATCTCCTTTGGGGCTGTGTGTTTGAGTAACTTTGATTGAGTTTATCGGTGTTGAGGATAAAGTTAGCGGATTGATCGGTAGTCGGGGTGACGAGTACGAACCAGGTGACCGGGGTGACGAGTACGAATAAGGTAACCGGGGTGACGAATACGGATAACGTAACCGAGGTGACGAATACGGATAAGGGAGATAAGGTGACGAATACGAGTAAGGTAAACAGAGCAACATGTACAGGTAACTCAGCCCTTGACGACCTATAAACTTATTGTCATGGGAGAAGATCAGGACAAAATTCCTGGCGGTCATTTCTTAACCACGAAGGAACGAAGAATTCTTCTCTCCTAAGGGTTCCTAACCTCTTTAAAAAGGGGGTTAAAACCCTCTTAAATAGGAAACATATAGGACTTGAGTTCAGTCTTTCTTCCAAGAACTTAACTAAAAAACCCTGAAACAATTGGTTTGTTCAAATGCTTTTCCTTCAAAAGTAAACCAAACACATTGATCAAAATATTTATTTTATATATTTTTAGGTTATTAGATCCTCGTAAAATATTTATCATTTCCATCATCAATATTATTACACTATTTCATATTACTTTTCGATAATTACTGAGATAACTCCCAGTATAAAATCGGAGCAGCCACCAAAGCAGAGCCTAAGAAATTCACCAGAGTCGGGAAAAAAATAGCAAAAAATCCCAAAACACTTAGACACCTAGATGCCTACCACCATGCCAACTCCTAAAATTCAAAAACATGCCCCAATAAGTCTACTCCACACTGACTCCTAAAATATAAAAGGCCAAATAGATCCACCTATACCAACTGCTTAAAACACAAAGAAGTCAAATGAAAGACATATTTCTTGCATTAATCGGTTAAGCTATTAATGTTACTTAGGACACCTCAAAGTAGACCTTATTAATATGAACTACAACTTCTATCAAGATTGGATAGGGAATAGAGCACGAGCTGGCTACTTCTTGCGATGTTTCTTCTTCTTACTGGTAACCCATCAGGGACATCACCTTCAAGAGAACAAAAGAAATGATGCATGTCATCGTCAAAACTATCATACTTTAGGCTCAATTTCTTTCCAAGGTTCACCATTGACTTTGTTTGACCATATTTCATTTTATGGAACTTAATTTCATTTATAAATTAACCGTGATAACACTTGGCACATTTTAAAGGTTCGTGTGGAAGTTCACATAGTCGAAGATCAATATGGGGACATCCTCCAAAAACCTACATAACATATGAAAACAAATTGATATCTTAAACATGTACGACTTGTATGTCTGTCAGATTGGGGAGCTTATGTCCTATCATTTCGTCACAAATGCTGTAAAATTTTGATCCGTTTACCCTTTAATGGATCTTTAAGATAAATAAACCCCATAAATTTAAATGTTAAAACTAAGTACTTATTTCACAATGGTGTCATGTTCACAATTTAACACATTTTTGCTCACCCGATAACAAATAGCAGTGGCGATCCTTGTCAATTCATTATTGGAGAAAGAATGTTTAAGCTTCCTATATAGATAATTCATTGGCAAAGGCAGACGATGATCGTTTAAATAACATGGTTTATTAATTAGTTTCAAATGGAAAGCCTATCGCGTGTCCATACAATATGGGCATCCCATCTGTCCACGTGTACTTATATCCATGAAATTTGCTTACAATCCACATGATTGCAACATTCATGGTAAATTTTTGCTTTTTCAACCCACCATAAGCGACCAATCCATCTTCCCGTAATAGTTTGAACTAATCTAGCTATAAGGGGTCTCAGAAACACCAATATTGAAGTTTGGATCCTTATAGCCTGGAATTAAGATATTCAAATACATATATGACCGCCTCATGCACATCCATAATGGAAGATTGTATGGAACACTTATGATTAGGTCACCAGAATAAGAGGGGCCACCTTAATCCAATAGATTGAGTTCCTTTGTATAAAGACCCAAGGCGTTCACTCCTAATTGCAGAAGTAAACCATGGATGGCAACTATTGAAATGTCTCTAAGCTTTGGAATGAGCAAAATGTGTAATGGCACTGTTTGAAGAATGATGTTTAGCATGCCATCTCGCCTGCTTTGCAATGCGAGAAGACATGAAAGGCCACAACAATTTTATCATGAGGAGGAAGGTAACGAAGCGCCTTGTAAGGAACCAACTTCAACCATTTTGCAATTATTTATACAAGCATCGATCTTTGGATACTCTAAACCAGGGCCTAAAACCATTTTTTATCTCATAGAAGTATTTTTGTTTTATTACCAATTTTCACCTGAGAGTAACATGTTTCTCATGATTGAACACATACTAATATAACATTTGTCACTCATATTAAACTCCGCTATGCAATTTAATAATTGAGAATCAACATATAATTTATTTTATTTAGAACATTCATCTT
Organism: Simmondsia chinensis; assembly: GCA_018398585.1. Classification (NCBI taxonomy): domain Eukaryota; kingdom Viridiplantae; phylum Streptophyta; class Magnoliopsida; order Caryophyllales; family Simmondsiaceae; genus Simmondsia; species Simmondsia chinensis. Next base: position 3,064,265 of record JAGTTD010000018.1, read on the forward strand.
GCAGTTGTTGCTCTTCACTACAACTACTATAATTTGAAGACTATCAAACAAATTCGAAATAAGGTCCTATTGCGCACGTTAATGGCAATCTGGTTATATGGAAAAACACTTTCTATATGAATATTGACGTGCTCAATTAGATGTGAGGATTCACAATGAACAACAGAATGAAATCTTCTCATGTCACCGTATGTGATCCATATAGTGTAATTATTCTTAAATAAATTTCTTGCTCAGAAAATGATAGCGAACCATGTAATCACTCTCAAATTTTAGCTTATATTTTTTTTTCATGGACACAAAATTTTCTTTTTGAACAATAAGAAACCCTTTTTTTTTTTTTTTTTTTTTTTTTGTGATCACCGAACTAACCGAGATAATTTTGAGACAAAGATCTGTTTCCTATATATTAAATTTAAGGCGTGCTAAAATCTACTTAAAATTGAAATATAAGATGATTTAGTTGTCTAAAAAATTGAAAATTGAGACGGTCATGCCCATCTAATATGTCCGACTAAAGAGGTAGATAATGTTGTTTGTAAATTTGAAAATAAAAATGGTAGGCCCCTCACAAGAGAAATTATTATGTGACCCGGGGTCACCATGCACCTTATATAGATTTTTGTCCCGTTCTCTTGTGAATTTCTCTCTTCTTCCCTACCTCGTATCCATTTCTCTTCTCATAGTTACCTCTAATATAGATGGGTTTAAGAGTGGCTGCCCATCTCAAAATTAGAAACGACAATGCTTTTTCTAATCCGGCATTGCAGCGCTTCTAATCAGTTTCAATTTAGAAACAAAAAAATTTTCATCTTTAAATTTATATATCTAAATAGTAGTCTTCCAATAGTGTTATATCATTATTGTAAGTTTGAAAATAGATTCAATTTGAGGACTACACAACAAGAACATGGATATCAATTTCATCTAAAACTCAATCTTTTTCTCGCTCTCCACGTTCTATTTGATAACCATCTGTTAGGTCAGTCATCCCCCCAACTGTCTTTTATAGTTAAGGATTTATGGAGGCAAGTGGAGACCTTTTATTTTTTTTTTTTTGATAATTAGCTATACAGTTGCGATACATAGCAGGCAACTCTAATAAGCAAGTCCTGAGTCAACTCATATAATGATGAGGATCAAAACAACATAACCAATACAAACAGGAATATAAGCAAAAACAGGCAAACACTAAAAGCCTCAATACCACTAGGCAGGGAGGACACGAAAACAGGACAAGCTTTTTCTAAATTAGAAACAACAACGCTTTTTCTAATCCGGCATTGCGGCGCTTCTAATCAGTTGCAAATTAGAAACGAAAAAATTTTCCTCTCTAAATATATATATCTAAATAGTAGTTTTCCAATAGTGTTATATCATTATTGTAAGTTTGAAAATAGATTCAATTTGCGAGACTACACAACAAGAACATGGATATCAATTTTATCTAAACCTTAGTATTTTTCTCACTCTCCACGTTCTACTTGATAACCATATGTTGTTGGAAATATAGCGTGTACAACGACAATAGTGCGTATGATAATACGTAAAATACTGCTATATATTACCGAAAAATAACCAAAAAATTACAGTAAAATTAACCAAATATTGCTACTGAAAATTCAAAAAAAATAACCGAAAATTGCAGTAAAAAAAAAAACTCTTACTGTAAAATAAAACAGTAAAAATATGTTAAAAAAACAGCGTTAGTCTCGGTGTAATGCAATGAAATATAGCAGTTACGTTGTGTCAAAATAAGCGCAGTCTAATACTGAACACGGCACTGAAATAATACTAGAAGAGGGAAATTGGATTAGAAAATACCGTAGATGCCGTGCCGTGGGAAGTACCACTGTCCTAAAAGACGATTTCGCCGCTGCTCCGGTGCAAACAGTGATGTTGGCAGCCGTCCTCCAGGATTAACACTGTCCGACCCTTAACGTGCATTCGTTAATAGTCGGGTAGGAGAAAACGAGAACTTTGCCCAAGAAATTATGAGAAAGGAGGAATGGAAGAAGAGAAGGATGCTCTGTTTTTGATTGCTTTGTTTGATCACATTAGCTATTCTATTTATAATAAGGCTCAAGCAGTGGAAAATTAGATCTGGAATTAAAGCCCCTAAGCAACGTTTAGAAACGGCTAAGTTTAATTACAGCCATATTAAAGTGGCAATGTTCAAAACCGAATCTGAATTTTAAGTGTAGCAGTAATGGCGGTCGTAGTGAACAGTTTTTTTGCAAAATAAATATACCCGATGAGAAAAATATCACTCACCCCCTCGCCAGAGCACGGCGCGGCGGGCGGGCGGCGGGCGCGCATGTGTGGTTCCCTCCATTCCTTCACCCAATACTTAATTCAAATAAGTTAAAAATATTTACCCTTATAAACCCAACTACCCCCTCCTAAATTATCAATGTGGGATTGGGAAGTTTGTAAACACAATGTGGGATACAACTACCTACACACTTGGACTTAGTTTGTATCATTTTTCTAACATCTGTTAGGTCAGTCATCGCCCTAACTATCTTTTATAGTTAAGGATTTATGGAGGAAAGTGGAGACTTTTTTTTGATAATTAACGACAGAGTCGTAATATATAGCAGGCAACTCAAATAAGCAAGTCCTAAGTCAACCCATATAAGGATGGGGATCAAAACAACAGAACCAATATAAGCAAAAACAGGCAAACATTAAAAGCCTCAACACCACTAGGGAGGAAGGACACGAAAACAGGACAAGCCAAAGATAGGAAAATAGGTAATTACCGGCTAAGTTTAGAAACCGTTGCTCCTAACGCTACTACCAGCTCCGACCGGGGTCCCAGCGAACATGACTCGATCTAGGAGCGAGACCCTCCGATACATCCGAGGACTGGATGTATGGATCCTAGTTTTGATAATCGGAGTGCTGAACACGTTACGCTACATGTTAACCACCGGATTATTGGTAGATGGCCCTTGGTTATGCAGTCTCCTTACTCGCCTGTCTTTCGCGTTCCACCCCGTGTCTTTGAGCAGCTGAATGCTCCATAGTGCCAGGTTAACAGACCGTATGTTAGATCGCAACTGCTTCTACCTTGGGTTGATGACAGTGAAGCCAGATCAGATGGGCTGCAAATCCAGAGCACACCTCAAGCAGATCAAATTCTAAACACTAATAATGACTACGAGTCTGAGTCGTCGGGTCCAACCTTCCCACCGGGTTTTGAACCTATGAGCGATCGTAGTCATGTCGAGAACACGGATATATGTGTTAATCTGGCTCATGATTTCGAGGAAACTTCTAAGGTAGGGGAAAGGAGAACAAGAAGAGAAAGGTAGAGGCGCCAAGAACCTAGTAGTAGTGGTTCTAAAAGGGATCGCAAGGCTCTCAAGCGTTGGAAGAAAGAGCAAGAGAAATGGAACTTTCAAGCGTTCTTTAAGAATATGACTCCTGATAGCAGGGGAAAGACAATGCCTGAAAAATTAACCAAGGCCAAAGAGAAGAAAAAGACTCGAAACAAGAATAAGAAATGCTTTACAGCTGAGCAACTGCTTAAGGGGAAACGCACTTGGGAGAAAGGAAAATCGTTAGGGTTGACATTTGATGGGGATGAATCCCTTATGGTTGAGCTGCTTGCAGGAATGGGCTAAGCTTTTGGTGTCGCTTGTTCTCAAGTCTTGTGTTTCTGGTCGCTTCTTTCTGCTCTCTCCAGCTCCGATTTTTGCCCCTGTTCTGCTGCGTCTCCTCCTCCAGTTTTTGGTTTTTGCTCCTTGTCCCTGCTTTTCTCTTTTTGGCCCTCGTCTTCCTTTTTTGTGTTGCGCTGGTTGTCTGTTTTTTTGTTGCCTCCTATTTTTTCCTGTTTTTTTGCTCTGTTTCCGTTTTGCCCCTCCCCTGTTTTTGTCTTTTCCAGGTCTTGTTTTGTCTGGTCTTTCTCCTTCTCTTCGGAGGTGTTTGGGCTCGCTCTGTCGAGGCCCGGTATTGTCCTTCGGCTTCGTTGATATTTATCAAAAAAAAAGGATAGTCAAGCCCATAAGCACTCAACGTAATCAGATTATAACCATCAAAACCCAGCCCTATTCTTTCTGCCATCTCCAAAGTGCGCTATGCAGCAAAGATCTTACCGGCATCTTTAATACTGTTGCCCCTTTTCCCCAGATTCTTCTTTTTTCTTGTGTCGAAGAGGCCTTTGCTGATCTCTTCTTTGCTAGAGGAAAGTGGGGACTGAGCCTAGAGTTTGAAGAATATGAGCTTCCCATTAAAACTCGTCTTTAATAAGGTGTACACCTTACGTACCACATTCTACGGAGATGAACTTAAACTCATACTTTAATTATCACTATATTAAGTTGGGAACCTGAAAAACAACTTCACCAAAATAATTTCAAATCCTGGGTGGTGTTGTACTTGACATTTCTTATTTTTTAAAGGATTATTAACACCAAATGCCTTGTAATTTATTCAGTATACCAATTTAGTTATTTTACTTTTAATCGTGTCAATTTAGTTGAAGGATTAGTGCATTATCTATCTTGTGTATTAGTAGCAATGTCCAGGTAGTATATTATTTGTTTCGAGTTAGATGGCTTGGCATTGCTTTTGTTTCCGGGCTTTGTATCCCACTATTGGAAAATGTTCTTTTATAATTTACACGGTTTGTAATTAATATGTTATCTGTTAGACCAGCTTTCAAAATGTCACATCATCTTTTTAGCTGCCATATGATCTTTTTGACAGTCATGTCATTATTCCCGGCACCTGTAATATAACTGATGCCCATCCTTCCTCCCCCCCCCCCCCCCCCCCCCCCCCCCAAAATGTTGCCATCCTTGAATCTTTTTCAAATTATATTGCCTTCATAATTTCATTTGCTGAATATTATGTCATTTTAATGGATTTTGTGTTGTTAACAACAAACGTTTTTACTATTCCCATAGTATCGATTTAGTCCATTTACTTGTAATTATGTCAACTTCGTTTTATGCCAAAATGGACACTAATTAGTTCACGACATAACTTTTAATAATCCGGTCACAAGTGGATTTAAATTGGATCAATAGGTGGAATTAGATTACTTGCATCTAATATGACTGGCCCATTAAAAATTTTGTCATTATTTTAACTTTAATTACACTACATGACTAAATTGACATAATGTCAAATGTGAAAAAAGTAAATTGACTTAATTAAAAATAAAATAACTAATTTAGTATAATGATAAAGAATAAATATTTTATATAAATAATATAGGTGGGAAATCCAACCTGACCTGGAAAACCAATAAACAGTTTGGAATCGGACCAAAAATTTGTTTTTAATAAGTGAACTTGAAGTTGAAATGACCCAACCCGTTTTCTACCTAACCCAAAAATAACTCGATATTCAAGTTGACCCTACCCCTCTCACTATTGATTCAGAAAAAAAACTAGTCCCAAAATGACCTAAACTTTAACCCTACTTGACCTCAAGCCCAAATTAAGGAAAGATCTTTAAATGCAATGGTAATTATTACTTATCAGGAGTAAAATTAAACTTCATAAGAGATTATTAAACACCTATGTTAATAATATAATAATAAAATATTTTTGAAATATAAGTTAAATTTTTTTTGAATAGTTTATATCTCGAAGGTTACCAAATAGTATAATTATAAGGACCTGAAACCCAAACAATCCAATCCAATATTTACCCGAATCCAAAACGACCCAAAATTAAAGTGACTCAAACCTAAAACAACTTGACCTTAACCCAACCCGATTCGAGTGTAGGAATAAACCAAATGTAACCCGAACCTGAACGGGTTAGACTTAACCAATCATACCCAAGTTTATTGTAAATCCGAAAAGACATAAACTTGAATAGGTACATTCAAATAGATCCAATCGAGATGGCCCGATTGCCAACTCTAATAAATAAGGCAAGTATTTTTGGTGAATTTTTTACCCAATTGGCATAGTTTTGAAAAAAAAATTACCAAAATAGCATACTTTCAAAAATATTTACCAAAATGGCACCATTTACTATAGCACGTTCAACATACGCCGTTTGTAACGGCGTACGTCCAGTGAACAATATATATATGTTTTTTTTAACTGAAGTACAACTAATTTGTATTCTAAAAATTAATACATTAAAACTATTTTACATAAATAATTTAAAACTTTTTAAAAAAAGTATATTAACATCATCATGACATTGTATGTGTCATCTTTTTTATTGTCATGTCATCTACCACATATTCTTTTTGGTTGTCATGTTATTTTTTTGACTAATTGTCTTGGTCACTTATAAATAGTTAATACCTTTCATGGTTCTTTTTCTAAATAATACTTTTTTTCTTGATCATTTTTGCAAAGTATGTTGCCCTTACGGTGTATAATATCATTTTTAAAAACTTTCACCATTTATATTTTCATCCAAAAAGTAATAAATTTTCATGTATATAATATTGGCACAACAAAAATTTAACGAGTACCTAAATAATAAAATGACCCCTATATATTATCGTTATTATTCACTGTATTAAATATAGTCTTCAACCAAAGAGGGCATCAACACGCCATCACCGGATCTCATTAAAACTCTGAAGTCAAGCGTGCTTGGGCGAGAGCAGTAACATGATGGATGGCCTCCTTGAAAACAGTCTCTCTTCAAGTTAACACCCTGAAGGGGGAAGGCTGCGCACATCCGACCCCCCCAGACCCTGTGTAGGTGGGAGTCCTTAAGGCACTAGGTATGTCCCTATTAAATATAGTCTTTAGGGTACCATTGGGACATTGGGAATGTATCTTGCTTTCTATTTACTATATTTACACTACAACAAAAAAGATAGATTCTCGGCGCTTTTTTTGCAATTCTGGGCGCAAAAAAGCTCCGAGAATTTCATTATCGGCGCTTAGGACAAGCGCCGAGAAAGAAAACGCCGAGAAATAAAAGCGCCGATATTTTTCGGCGTTTTTTAATGTCGAGATTTTTTGAGTTTTTTAAATACCCTATTTTCACTTTTTAGCATGGATATTTTACAAACAGCCTGTATTACCTATTTATTTGTGCATATTTTTCACACACACACACACACACACACACACACACACACACACACACACACACACACACACACACACACACACATATATATATATATATATATACACAAAATTACTTAATAAAAAAATATCAACTAAACTGATAAATTTTTCATAAGACTCCGAATTCGACAATCAAAATATTCAACATTGTCAATGTACTTTGATAGTTCAACACAAAATTTGAGATTTTTTCCACTCCAAATATCAACGTAATTAATCTAATAACCAAAAAAAAAAAAAAAATACAATGCTAACTTAGTCAAGTACATTCTTCACAAATATATCAATCAACTGAATGAGCTTGGCGTGCTTGGAGATGCAAAAAAATTTGAGGGTTCACCGTCACCTGATCCCGATTCATCTCTACCCTGTATAGACAATACAATAATAACATTACTTATATACAAAATATCAATCTACTAGTTTACTATCACATAAATCAATAACAATGAGCACATGAAATCATTTATCGGAACCCGTCAACTCTCAAGTGTCCACAATCCCTTTTGGAAGGGAAGTAGGAGTAGATAGAGGGAGGCATAGGTTGTGCTGCATCTCATGACTTCCATATTATGTGATTGCCACCTATTTAGCTTGCCCTCCATTCTCATTTCTATCTAGTATGTGCTTGAAGCAAATGAAGAGTCTGCAACATCTTAAGGCGACAATATAGCACATGAGATTCTACTCTCTGCCACATCTTGCAAAGCACAACACACATGATTCAACTTATATCTTGTTGTCTAAAGTTAGGCTATTCCTCATATGGGAAAAATTAAAAGAGGATTATCAATGAAGATATGAGAGAAAAGATTTAGTAGAAGAAGTGTCAAAACATCCAAAAACCAAACCATCTTATCAAGCAGCAAGACAAGCATATCTAATCCAAAATTTTGCTTCACATGGTAAATTCATATAGTTTCCCAAAAATATCAACCCCAATGCCGCCTTTTGTCTCAATCATTCACATCATCAATTTCATTATTTACAAAGGATTAGAAAGGCAATTATTTGCATTATCGTACAAACAAATACAAATTAAATAGATTATCTTACCGGATCAGCAACCGCAGTAATAATTGCTCGACCTTCTGCTATCATTTCATATGATGCTTGGCCAGAAGAAACAGCATCATAGATGGGTAGGAGCCTTCTCATTTGATGCTTTACATTGGCCAATTCTATTTTCATATTTTGTAATTCGGCATGATCACCGGTACGGTCGAGTCCCTTTTTCTTTAGTTCACCCCTGACTCCGTATATATCACTCCTCTTCACGCCAAATCCATAGCCTACCGCTCGATAGCCCGGATTTTTCTGTTCATACATTAGCTCTGTAAATACTTCCTCCTCGATTTCTGATTGAGGTCTGGAAGAAGATCCAAGTCGAGCCTCAACTATTTCTCTAGTTGTATCCTAAAAAGAAGAGAAAAAGACATTAAATACATTTAAATTAAAAGAAATGTGAGATAATAATAAAACCCACCATAAATTCTTGTGAAACCGTGTTCTCAAAAAAGCCACCACTTTTCTTGGTATGAATTTCCTGGTAAAACTCTATACTGGTGGGCTTCCTCCCTTTGTTAATTTCCTACAATCAACACGTCAACATAAGTCTTAACTAATTTAACAGGTAGATACTAATAGTACACTAAACATATACTGAAATCCTTACAAAACTATCTCTTTTATTCGCATAACTTGTTGAACCAGTCGTGTGAAACTGACTCTGCTGAGCACGTGCTTCTTTGCCGCATTTACTCTTCTCCTGACATTGGAAATCAACATCAATCCAAGAAAAACTTTACATTCATAATCAATATCAATCTGCTTCCCCCTTTTTGACCAATCAAAAATTACTTAAAAAGAAATTATTTTACCTTGCCTTGTGGAGAAAACCAAAAATGTACCAAAGTTATCCATTGGTCATGATTAACTCCTCGTGGCACTGTTGCAATAACTTCAGCCTCAGTTTTGTTCCCTTGGCAATATTGCGCTTTCAAACTTGTCTTATAACCCCTCCACATTTTGCCAAGATGCTGTAGTATTGATTTACCAATCAATACATCACTGGGCATTAAAAATTTCCCCTAAAACATAAAATCTAACAATAATGTCACAAAAAGGCAAGGGAATAGTAAGAGGCATAAAGCAGTAGTTGTACTAGTAAGAGAGCAACCACATTTCAGTGCTATATCCAAATTTCACTCGAACAGTAAAATTTGATAGAAGAACCTATTGCCAATTATACTATTGAATTAAATTAATACAATTAAGAGTATAAAACCTTAATTAATACAATGATAAAGTTTAAAAACTTCAGATATACATATTATATCATATATATAAAGTAAACTTCAGACATAAATAATACTTACTCGAATAACTTCAATAGCTTCTGCTTTGTATTGGTCATTCATCATACGCCAATCTCTTACTCCGAGCGGACAAAACCGTCCCCTTTTTGCAACCTCTCCAATAAACCGGATCAACAAATCGCCACCCTTTCTAATTGGTTGGCGTAGGTCATTGAACCGCACAATAATTCTTACACCTTCAGGAAGATGCCATACTTCCTTAACTGGTATCGTCCTTAAGGTACTCAAGTTACCTTGGCCATCTATTAACGATTAAGATATACCATTACTTTTCTAATTGATTGAAAAATTATTACCATAATTAATGCTATAAAATTGAAAACATTTACCGGTAAGTTGAAGTAGCTCCCTCTCATCAAATGGCACGTCAGTGGACCAAACACCAACTTCCCTCATTGGTCCCTCTGCTTGAGATGTTGACGGTCTTGGCTGACTGTCATCACCTCCTTCCTGTTCCGGTGTTGCTGTTGAGGACTGCACTGATTTGCCACTTCTAAAAAACCTCCTCATTGTGAATCAAAGCTTTTCCAAAAATAAAAGAATTAGTAGATGTATAATAGAACTTACAAAAATAAAATGAGAAGCAAATATGTTCCGTAAAATAAATAATCAATAATGAAACAAAGATCATGGACAAAATGAAACAACACGTACAAAAGAAAACTAACATACATGGACAAAATGAAACAACACGTACAAAAGAAAACTAACATACATGGACAAAATAAAACAACACGTAACATTATTTCACAACTCTAAAAAAACGAAGATCAAATCTCGCCTAGATCATACAAGTCCCTAGGTTTAGTCTTAATGACATGATACCATCCCTTTTGCATCTCATCTTGAATATAGAAAATTTGCTTTGCTTGAGATGAGATGAGATGACAAATGGATCATCTTTCAACAATCGACCCGTATGCATCAACTTAAAGAAGTTCACACAAGCACCATCATTTCTAAATGTTCTTAAGCTCCTATTTATATCTACCCAATTACAACGAAAAATGACAACTTTATAACTCTCATAATAGTCTAGTTCATAAATGTCTGTCAATTTGCTATAGTAAACTTGTCCATCAGCTACGACCATGACCCCAGAATTTTGTGTCCTCATATAGCGTTCACGATCTTCTGTATGAAACTTGTATCCATTAAGGACAAAGCCCTTCATTCTTTTAGCATACTGATTTAGCCCATCAGCTAAAGCCCTTCTCAATCGGCCTTTTTCGGTAGTTGCATCAATTTTGTGCACCTTAATAGAATAAAAGGTAGTATCAAAATTAATGGTGAACATATAATATCAACTTCAACATCGAATAAAATATACTAACTTGGTTTTGAAGCCACTCAGAAAACTCTTCAACAATCCACTGATTTTCTAATGTTGCATTAGATCGACCTCTATGGAAATATGCTCGTCGTTTTTCACTTAAAAATTTACTATAATAAGGAAATTATTAGTAGGTTGAACAAAAATAGTTAATATTGACAAAGCTTCTTCTATTAACACTTACTCACGAAGTTCCTTGATTTCATCTAGCTGAAGTAGCACATAACGATGCGCTTGTTCCTTACTTCTCACATCAAGGCGAACAATTTTCTCTTTTCCAATTGCACGACCCCCAGAGTTTAACAAGTATTTACCCATACTTGAACCATTATCATCATTTCTTTTAGGTCTATTAAAAATGGTCGTAGCACCTTCTAAGTATCTAGAACAAAATGTAATAGTCTCCTCCATGATGTAGCTTTCAGCAATGGACCCTTCTGGCCGCGCCTGGTTACTTACGTATGCTTTCAAATGGGACAGATACCTTTATTACATAAATATAAATAACACTTGAGATCAATTACTGGATTCCAAATATAAGAGATAAAAGTAAATGAAGCATTATCGGCTAACCTTTCAATCGGATACATCCATCTATAGTGAACAGGCCCACCAAGCTTAGCCTCCTCTACTAAATGAATTAGTAGATGAACCATGACTGTGAAAAATATAGGTAGAAATTCCATCTCCATCTCACAAAGTGTAAGAATAATGTTCGATTGTTGAAGATCGAGCATATTTGGGTCGAGGGTCGTAGAACACAAGTATTTGAAAAAGGAAGACAAGTCCGAAAGCAACTCAATGACTTGTGTGGCATTGGATGCTCGTAAAGCTACAGGAAGAATATCTTGCATAAGAACATGGTTGTCATGACTCTTAAGGTTTAAGAGTTTTCTTTGTTTCAACTTCACACATCTAGAGATGTTAGATCCATATCCATCTGGGACCCTAAGTTTCTGTAGAACTCTTAGAAACCGTTCTTTATCATTTGAAGACATATAGTAAGAAGCTGGAGACATGTACGGATCTCTATTAGGATGAGGTTGTAGCCAAAGATGTGGCTTTATGTTCCTTTCTTCAAGGGCTCTTCTTGCCTTTTCATCATCTCTAGTCTTTCTCTCCATATGTAATAGCGTTCCTAGAACATTATCACACACATTTTTCTCTATGTGCATGACATCTAGATTATGTCGAAGGAGATTGTACTCCCAATATGGCAAGTCAAAAAATATGCTTTTTTTCTTCCAAAGCACTTCCTGATTGTCCACTCTTTCTATTGAACTGTCTATGTGGTGCCTTTCTCTTTTCTTCTTACTAGTCTTTTGGGTTTTTCCGTACTTGTAACGAACTTGTTCTTGTGCTTTCAAGATATCAGTCCCTGATGCCGGAGTAGGAGCACAAGCATACTCCATTGTCCCATCAAACAATTGACTCTGAGATCGAAAAGGGTGATTATTAGGTAACCATTTACGGTGTCCATTAAAGCAAATCTTGCCCCCAAACTTATAAGAATGTGTATGTTCAGTGCAATAAGGACAAGCTGTGTAGCCCTTTGTACTCCAACCAGGCAACATAGCATATGCAGGAAAGTCATTGATAGTCCACATTATAGCCCCTTGCATCTTAAAGTTTTGTCCACTATAGGCATCATATGCATCAATACCTTCCCATAACAATTTCAACTCATGCAGCAATGGTTGTAGGTACACATCAATGTCAAGTCCAGGGCCCGATTTCCCAGGAATAATCGAAGAAAGAATGAATGACGATTGCTTCATACATAGCCATGGGGGCAAGTTGCACGGGATCAACACCACTGGCCATGTACTATAAGTAGTATTCATAAGACGGTACGGATTGAAGCCGTCACTAGCAAGACCAAGCCTAACACTACGAGGATCTGAAGAAAACTCCGGATACCGAGCATCAAATGCCCTCCAAGCTAAGCCATCTGCAGGATGCCTTAATTTCCCATCCTTCAAACGGTCTATCTCATGCCATCTCATATCTTCGGCTGTTTTAGATGACATGTATAATCTTTTGAGCCTTGAAATCAAAGAAAAATACCGCATAACCTTAGCGGGCTCTCCTTTCTTGGTTGACATAGTTTCATCACTACAACTGTCATCTTCCTTACCCTTAACTGTCTTCCATCTTGAGGTACCGCATGTATGACAACTCTCTTTTTCAGACATTTCACCCCAATACAACATACAATTATTTGGACAAGCATGAATCTTTTCATATCCAAGACCCAACTCATTGATCATTTTCTGAGCTTCATAATAAGATGATGGAAATACCATAATTTGGGAAAATGCATCAACAAGAAGTCTTAGCAACATCGTGAAGGACTCAGCAGACCAACTACGCATAAATTTCAAGTGAAACAAGTGCAAAAGAAATGACAATTTGGAGAATGCGCTACAGCCTGGATATAGTTCTTCATTAGAAGCTTCCAATATCTTCTTATACTTGGCTTTCTCCTCAGGAGATTGGTTGGGTTGTTCAAGAGGAACTTGGTCCGACCAATCATGTTCATCAGACAAATGGAGTTGACTTGTGGAGGGAGGAATATCAACTCCGATACTTTCTCGTAGTAATCCACCAATATCATCTCGACCTATGGCCCTTCCCTCATTATAATTGGTAGATGTTTGACTATTGCATCTCAATTGTTGAACAATATCTTCTTTTCCATGAAAAATCCATTGCTTATACTTTGGCCAAAAACCCTTAAAAAGGATATGATATTCCACATCTTCTAATGAGAACCATTTGGCTACTTTGCATTTATTACATGGACATCGAGTTTTTCCTTCTATAAGGTTTTCTTTAGCCAACTTAATAAATTCAATGACACCATCAATATAAGCTTGACTAATCCTTGGTTGCGTGATCCAACTCGTATCCATATCTCTAAATATTAAGTAGTGCAATCAAATTACCTAAAAATTGAAAAAAGATAGAGTTCATAAGATAAATATTTAATCAACCAATCAAAATATATACAAATACCAAAATAAATAATTAATGGGACTTAGGAGAAGTTAGAAATTAAAGTAAGATACATGAGTTCTTTATAATCAATTTTAATCCTCTAATGTAAAGGATCCATCTAAACAAGGGATATAGCAACAAAGTTTTATTTTTTCAATTTTAAAAATTATGAAATCGATATCTAATCTCCCTGACATTAACAAAGAGAACTCACAAGTGCCACCGACACATAATTTTAAACATCAATCAAACACAGTAACACAAGAATTTCGTCAAAACAACAATCTTTTGTATTAATCAATTCAAATGATGAGATGCAACGATAGAATCATTCGAACCATAGCATTAAGGATGAGCATGAAGCAGGGGAAAGTGTGAAACGGCGATAATACAAAACTATAATACAACTACTTCAACCAACTCAAATGATATAACACCTGTAGAAGAATAGGCAGTCCAATAAAAATAAAAACCGAAACTAGGGCAAGGACATCACATACTAACAACAAAGCAAGAGCAACTGTGAAATCGGAAGGTGAGGGTGAGAGACAAACGCTGGCGGCGCCGGTGAGAAGCGAACAGGCGACGTGGTTGGAAATCGGGAGGTGAGGGTGAGAGACGAACGTGGCGGCGAGGGTGAGGGTGAGAGACGAGGGTTAGGGTTGCGGGAGGTGAGGGTGAGAGACGACGGTGACGAGCGTGACCGAATGAGGGTTAGGGTTTGTTGGGGGTATATATACCCGACGAGATTCTCGGCGCTTATAAACGCCGAGAATTTTTGCGTCGTTTAAAATCGCTGAGAATTTTCGACGCTTTGTCTCGACGCATTTAAACGCCGAGATTTCTCGATGTTTGTATAAACGCCGATAATTATGCGCCGAGAATTACCCTTTTTTGTTGTAGTGTTAATACAGTGAATAATAACGATAATATATACGGGTCATTTCATCATTTAGGTACTCGTTAAATTTTTGTTGAGCCAATATTATATACATAAAAATTATGTATTATTTTTTGGATGAAAACATAAATGGTGAAAGTTTTCAAAAATGATATCATGCACAGTAAGGGCAACATACTTTACAAAAACGACTAAGAAGAAAAGTATTATTTAGAAAAGGACCATAAAAAAGATCAACTATTTATAAGTGACCAGGACAATTAATTTTAAAATAACATGACAACCAAAAAGAATATGTGGTAGATGGCGTGACAAGCAAAAATATGACACATACAATGTCATGATGAAGTTAATATACTTATTTTAAATTTTATTAAAATTTTAAATTGTTGTTGTTGTTGTTGGTTTTAATATAATAATTTTTAAAATACAAATTAACTGTACTTCCGTAAAAAAAAAAAAAAAAAAACTATTGCTAACTGGACGTACGCTGTTATAAACAGCGTACGTTGAACGGCTACAGTAAATGGTGTCATTTTGGTAAATGTTTTTTAAAGTATGCTATTTTGATAATTATTTTTTAAAACTATGCCAATTGAGTAAAAAAATCATTTAAGTTAGGCTTATTTTTGGTTTTCAACTGCTGAAATCATCAATAGAGCAGTAGCAGCTCTTCCACTAATAAATGGAATTATTGAGCTTGTACCCTCCGTACGCATTGTGGGGGGTCACTTCATTATCAACCCTTTGAAATTTGTACTATATTACAAGTAATACTATGAATTTTTTACCAAACTGACATACTTTTAAAAAAATTTATCAAAATGATACACTTTTAAAAATATTTATCAAATTGGCACACTTTACTGTAGCAGTTTAAAATGGCGTACGTTGATAAATTTTTTTTTTTTTTCAAATGGGGGGACGGCGTTTGAAACGGCATCCCCCCATCCAATTTTTTATTTTATTTTATTTTATTTTAATATTATTAATATTTTTTATTTTTTAAAAATGAGTTAGATATGGATACTCAAACTATTTGTAGGTACTTTTACTTCTTTATAATGTGTGTCAACACATAAATTATGTATGTCGACACACACTTAACGAACTCAAAATTACTACTTAAGTACTCAAAATTCTTTTAGGTACTCTTACTTCTTTATGGTATGTGTCGACACATAAATTATGTGTGTCGACACACACTTAACGTACTCAAAATTACCACAAATACTCAAAATCACTGCCCAACTACTCAATTTTTTTTTTTTTGTTACTCTTATTTTCTTTATAGTGTGTGTCGACATATAAATTACGTGTGTTGACACACATTTCACTTACTTAAATTCACCACCAATATATTTAAAATCACTACCTAAATACTTAAAATTCTTTTAGGTATTCGTATATCTTTATGGTGTGTGTCGGTACATATTTAACGTACTCAAATTCACTACCAATGTACTTAAAATCACTACCTAAGTACTCAAAATTCTTTTAGGTATTCTTATATTGGTGCTGAATTTGAGTACGTTAAATATATGTCAACACATATTATAAAAAAGTAAGAGTACATAAAAGAATTTTGAGTACTTAAATATTAATTTTAAATACCCTTATTTAACCCATCTAAAAAACTAAATAATATTAATAATATTAAAATTTAAAAAAAAAAAAAAAAGGATTGGATTGAAACGGCGTCCCCCCATTTGAAAAAAAAATTTTTTTTTTATCAACGTACGCCGTTTTAAACGGCGTACGTTGATAATGCTACAGTAAAGTGTGCCAATTTGGTAAATATTTTTAAAACTGTGCCATTTTGGTAAATTTTTTTCGAAAGTGTGCCAGTTTGGTAATTTATTCTAATACTATCCACTTAATGTACTATGGTACATCCGCGAACTTTTATATTTTGTATAATCTAATTACTTATGAAATGCAAGATAACTTAAAACCCTTTTTTTCCCGATAATTAGCGGCAAGGTCGCTCTAAATAGCAGGCCAGTCGACTAAGCGAGACCTGAGTTCACCTGGAGAAGAACGAGGGCTACAAGAGACAACAAAAAAAGCAGGGAAACAATCCAAAACACGTAAAACACGAGTCTCAAACACAACTATTCAAGATATCGAACTACATGATCAACCAAAACTACAGGAAACTGAATAGATCAAAGTCATTTCCATAGTTCAGATCAAGTCCCAACTGGAGTCTCTCCGCTGGGCACCTAGTGATCAATATCGATCCATCACAGCCTTCTATGAAGCAAAGCACTCACCATAGGTGGGTCGAAGCCATCAAAATTCAGCCTTAGTCTTTTTTTCATCTCTATTACTCAGCCAGCCTCCTTGATTTTACCATCATCAATAATGTTGTCACCCTAATTTGCCCTATTCCTCTTTTTCTTTTTGCCAGGGGTCTTAACAGGTTTCTGCTCACTTCTCCCGGGTGACAAGTCCGTCAAGAAATCTTGTAGTTCCCGCTTCTCCTTTTCTTTCATCTTGCGCTTCAAAGCTTGCGTACCCCTTTTTGTTGTCTGCATTTACTCGTTTTTCCTTGGAGTTGTGCTAAGCCCCTCCATAAAAGGCATTGGCACATGGTAATTCCCAGGTATACTGTCCTCTGTATACTGGTGTCTGCACAAGTTAGGGGGTTCAAAGCCCAGGGGGAACTTAGGGCCAGATGTTGCAGAGTCATTATTACTAGTGGTGTCTCGAGCTTCGTACTCAAGAGGTGATGTTTAAGCATTAGGTTGTACTCTTTCGGTATTACCATTTTCAATCCATGGAAGAAGAAGAGGGGGATGATGATGTTCTTGAACATCCTGGCGTGGTAATCATGCAACAGGTTGGGGGAAGTGAGTAACCAATGATGCACTCGGGTAAGAGCATTCCAAGTCCCATTTCCCAAGTTACTGCCCACCGATATGAATAGAAGTCTAGCCCAGCGGTTGCCCAAATACACTCAGCCCTTTGCTCCCGCCTTCACTGACTGGCCTAGAAGGGCGAGTTCCAGAATTCTCACAATCACCCAAGACCACCGTCATCTGCTCGAGAAGAGGTTGAACCCGTGGGGTCTGTCGCGTCAGTGTGGTGCAGTAGCTGTCTCTTGTGACATGGGGGAAAATGAGACCTGCTCCCTTACCAATCTAATCAAGGCTGCGAGGGCAACAACTCTGGGTAAGTAGTCTAGGATCATCACTGAATTACCTTCTCAAATTACAGAAGTAGTTGCTTATGAGTTCTAGTATTTCACAACCCCTTTTGAAATCAATTTTGAGATAATTGGAAAACAACAACAACAACAACAGATCCAGTGTCTCAAAGACTCCAGCATAAACGGGGTTTGGGAGGGGTGGATATATGCAGCCTTACCCCTTCAGGGTGTAACCCTACTGAGATGCTGTTTCCGAGGACCCCCAGCCTTATAGGGTTGGCAACACGAGGACTTTCCAGGAGGTCACCCATCCTGATATTGCTCTCGCCTAAGCACGCTTAATTTCGAAGTTCTAATGGAATCCGGTGCCTTAGATATGTATATGATATAGATATATAATATCAAAACTATCGTGGTCTTAACCGCACATCATGGTTAAGGATGTCAATAAAGAAACTGATGTGGAAGTTATGCCCACTCTTTTGAGTTGGTCAAAGTTCAGAATGGCTTCAATGAGTATGTTAGGAAAGATGCAAGACAATTATGGTTGAACCTTCCTATCGTTAAGAATGAGACACTATCCTCTATGAGGATCAGGGCACCCAATGGTGTTTAATTTAGAGGACTTTGAGTATCTTGAGAGTTGGAAGAACATGCAAAAGTGAGCGGCTGAGTGTCAATGGACCACATGAGAATAGTTGTTCCTCTTATTACTCTACACTATGGTGTTGGGGTCACAGGGTGCTTCTTGTTCAACTTTGTTCTTATGAGGAACTTGAATGTGTCCGCTAATATGAACTTGTCTATAGGACTATGGGGCAAGTAGGCTCGGTTCGACTTCAAGGATTGGTAAATAATCCTAATTAAGTAATCTAGTAATGAAATCAAATCCTAGAGTGCGTGACAAAGGACTAAACATGACCTAAACCACTATAAGAACCCAACTCTTCCCTAGAGATCCTGCGAGGAAGGAAAACATAAGCACTACACAAAACCTTTAAGGAAATCAATGGCGCCAACCATATAAACTCTGCCTTGGGGGCTTGAATGTAGTCCTACACAAAACGAGCCAAGCACTATTCCCTAATCAAGTAGTCAAGGCAGCTCAAGGTTACACAGTTGATCCTCTGAGGAATGGGCATCTATATCATGAAGGACAACAACCTATGGCATTCCGGGATGCAAACAATGTTTCCTTCCAAGACTAGCAAGGTAACATAGTTGAACAAATGTATGGCCCTAGCTTGCAAAGGGTTAATAAGTATATTCACAATAAGACGTACCTAGACTGCATAGACTAAGGTTATCTTTTTTTTCTAGGGGGTTTAACATATTCGAGTTTACACTCGTCTCGAGAAAAGATAGCATGTCTTCCTTTGAGATCCTAGAAAGGTTCAATTATTAGTGTACTAAGCTGCAGAAAATCGGTTCCTTAAAATGAGGCTCTTCCCAAGTTCCTTCATTGGGACTACTATGTGGTGGTACATTAGTCTATCACTCCTAACTCCATCTATACCTGTGAACATCCATGTCTCATGTGGCACAAATGGGACAAAAGTCAAGTAATTAGTAGGAGACTTTATCAATCAATTTAGAAGGGACGGGTTTAGATGTACAATGGCTCTACCTAAAGTGGAATATGCCAAACTGGACCTAAAAGGTTTGGATATAGAATATAAGAAGAAGTTTGAAGGTTCAAACATCACTAGTCTTCTTTAGGTAGTAGAACGTGTTGCTAGATATGAAGATGTCTTGAGAGGAGAGAGTTTGAAGAAGAACAATGTACCAACTTATGTCCATGAAGTCATAGAGGAAGAAGAGGAACCCTTTTATGAAATTGATGTAGCTAACTGTGTTAAGGGACCTTCCATAGTCTAAAACCCCTTTGTGAAAAACGGCACGAAGTCTAACCAAACCCAAAAATTTTTAAAGGACAGAGTTTATTATAAGTAGCATAAGTCTTTCACTCATTCAACTAATAACTGGGTAATCTTTAGGAAAGTTGTTCAAGATGCCATTGAGGCTAAGGAGTTGGTCTTTCCTAAGATAGCTCAAATTAGGGTAGATGAAGATTCATTCCTAAGTTATGTCCGGATTAAGATGATTGATGATGCTTTTACGGCTGAATAGAAAGCTTTGAATATGACTAACCAGAAGTTTTATGGCAGGTTAGTGATGGAACACCCAACTGATTTGTTGCATGACGGTTGCCAATCAGAATTTTGTGAGGCTCAACAAAACAAGAATACTAATTAAGATCCCCTCTTATTAGTGATTACCTTAAGGATGAGTTCGGTAGATGGAACATAACTAAAATGCACCCTACATACAAGTGCATTGTCTTTAAGAATTTCTTGATCAAGTAGAAAGAGAAATGAACCATCCAACTACTAACATATCCAGAGGAGCTGGAAATGGGACCCGATTGAGAAGAGGATTGGTAGACGGTCCAAGGAGGAAAATACTGAGTGTAGGAGTTTCCATGAGGCCTCCAAGTTTGACCATGTCGTAAAAAAAAAAAATAATAAATACTCATCCAAAACCTTGAGGGGTTTTTAGGGTTGATGTATAATGGCTATGTCCTGTTGTTTATGAAATGAGGAATTGCTGCTTCACCTCAAGAATGAGGAATCCCGAGAGAAATCTCTTGTACTTTGCTATTGGGACTAAACCCAACATCCAAAAGGAATTGAAGGGTAAGATGCCTCGACCATAAAGTTGTCTGTCATATAGGTTCTGGATTAGCAATGTGTGAAGGAATAATCAGATGAGCTAGAACATCATGAAGACTTTAGGTAACATTGAGGCTGATGTCACGTTCCTTGGATTCGTGACTCCATTTCGGATAGGACTTGGAACATAAATTGATAAATTGAGTTGAGAAAGATAGAGTTTGGAGAGTGTGAGATGAGAGATAGAAGTTGAGGTAGATTTTAGATGAGAAAAGAATTAGGGTTTAGGTGAGAGAGAAATAAAAAGACCACTTGAGATGAGAAGAAGAATTCATAACTTGAATTCATTCATTTGATTTAATTGTATTGATAGATGATTATTACGATAGTTAATGCCTTCTATTTAGAGAGAAAGCTAGGGAACTACTCTAGAATATTCTAGAACAACCATTTAGGTGGGAAATAACTACCTATTCAAATATTAGCAGGAAAAGGGAATTATTCAAATATTGGCGGGAAATAACTAAGTAAAATGCGGGAAAGTGATTTGAATTCAAAAGAACAAATGCGAAAAACGGTTAGAGAATCTTCTAGAGCTTTCTAGATGATACGTGTGCTTGACTTGGATCACCGAAGCTAAGAAGGACGCGGACTCGAGCACTTTTGACTCTACCGATGATGGCATTGGCTCTATCGAGTGATGGCAAGCTCATGACGTGCTTCTAGCTGCTGCGCAGGACACGTCATGGCAAGGGTCGTGACATTCCCTTCCCCTTCAGTTTGTCCTTGTCCTTAGGGACGTTATTAACTTCTAACTATTACAATATATTCATCCTAATACATGTACTACTAATAGGATACTAAGTACTTAGATTTTTATTTATTACATCATATTATCTACTAAGTACTTAAGTATACTAAGAGTTTCCTACCCGATCCCTTGCCTTGCAAACAAATGAAAAGGAGGTAGGTTCATACGAGTGGCACTTCCTGTGCCAATTTTGATCCGAGGAAATCGCTCCCATACCCTTGCCTTACCCTTGTTCCTCTTGATGTCACACCGTGCGATCTTAGGCTTGAGATGGTGAGCTTGACACAGTTTTTCCTTTGTTCGCTGCGGCTGCGCATCCTTGGCTGCTTACAGCCAGGGTTCCTTGTGCTTCAGATCACCATGTTGCTGCCGGTCACTTGGCACAGCTGTGCTCAACACTTTGTCTTTTGTCACGGCTGTGCCTAGGTTTGGTTGAGAGCTGTCAATCACTTGCGATGCTACCGCTATCTTATCCGCGGTTACTTCAGCGATGTCAACCTCGGTGTCTTGTGTGCATTTTTCCATGGTCATGGCAGTGCTAAGGTCAAGAAATGAACATACTTGGTGAATTGGTCTACTACAACAAGAATCACGACTTTCCCTTGAGACCTTGGAAGGCCCTTAATGAAATCTAAGCTGATGCTAGCCTAGGCCTGCTCTGGCACAGGCAGAGGCTGAAGTAAGCCAGGGTATATGTTCCCCCTTGGTGCGCTGACAAACATCACAGCTGTGCACTTGATCTTGAACACAGTCTTTGAGCCGTGGCCAATAGAACATGCTCTTGATCCTTATCAAAGTGCCAGTCATCCCAAAGTGTCCCCCCACTAGAGAATCATGAAGGGCTTGCAAGACCTTGGCCCTCATTGCTGCGCCTTCACCCACATAGATGTGCCCCTTGTACCGGATGATTCCTTGTTCAAGAGAGAACGGAGGCTATCCCTTAGGATCAAGGGCTAACTGGGCAAGGAGTTGGGAGGCTTGGGCATCCCCCTCATAGCTATCACTAACCTCACGCACCCAAAGTGGAGTGACAGTGGTTAGCTGGGACAGCGTTGCCTGGTCCGGACCTTCACTGTGCTTTGACAAGGCATCTGCGGCACGGTTCTCAGCACCCTTGCAATACTAGATACTGTAGCGGAGTCCCATCAACTTGGAGACCCCTTTTTGCTGTAGCCTGGTGCTGATGCGTTGGTCTAGGAGGTGGAGCCAGCTGGAATGATCAGTCTTGATGATGAAATAATTGTCTAACAGGTAGTGCCTCCATTTTTGGTAAGCCATGATCACGGCCATGAGCTCCTTTTCATACACAGAGAGGCCCAAGTGGCATGGGCTGAGTGCCTGGCTGAGATAAGCTAAGGGCCTGCCTCTCTGAGTCATAACGGCCCCAATTCCCACATCCCATGCGTCAGTCTCCAAAACGAACGATTCGCTAAAGTCTGGCAAGGCTAGCACGGGCGCTGTCATCATAGCTGACTTCAAGGACTCAAAAGCAACTTGAGCGGTATTGTTCCATTGGAAGCCCGCCTTATTGAGGAGACTAGTTATGGGCTTGCTCATAGTACCGTATCCCTTGATGAACTTTCGGTAGTATCCTGTGAGACCAAGGAACCCACTGAGGCCTCTATCTTGGCCGCATCTGTGGCCACACTGTCTCATGAGATTATATGCCCTAGGTACTCAACATGGTCCTGTTTGAACGTGCATTTGCTGCGTTTGGCGTACAACTTATGGGCACGGAGTGCGTCCAGGACCAAGGTCAAGTGTTTCAAGTGCACCCACATCTCAGGGCTATAAATCAGGATATCATCAAAGAATACCAAAACGAACTTCCTGAGGAACGGGGCAGAAACCTCGTTCATTAGGGCTTGGAATGTGGCAGGGGAATTTGTAAGCCCAATGGGCATGACACGGAACTCATAATGCCCTTGGTGTGTACGGAAGGCTGTCTTGTGGCGATCTTCATCTCTGACTCGGATCTGGTGATAACTGGCCCGAAGGTCTATTTTGGAGAAAAATGCTGCGCCTTGGAGCTCATCCAAGAGATCATCAATAACCGGAATAGGAAATTTATCCTTGATTGTGATCTGGTTGAGTTGACGGTAAACTACACAAAAGCAGTAGGTTCCGTCCTTCTTGACCAAAAGGACCGATGAAGCAAAAGGGCTAAGGTGGGGCTGAATAATGGAGGTCTTGAGCATCTGTTCTACTTGCTTTTCAATCTCATCTTTCTGACTGTGAGGGTACCGGTAGGGCCTATTGTTTACCGGCTTGGCCTCTGACAGCGTAGGGATGCCATGATCATGGGTGCGAGGCGGAGGCAACCCTTTGGGAATGTCAAACACATCCTCATAGTGGCGCAACAAGTGCGCTATGTCTGGATGAACCTCTGCTTCAGATTCTTCTACTCCCATGGCCATAAAGAGATGGCCCAGGACACAGCTTGCTTGCTTCTTCAAGAACCGGGTGATGCCATGCTTAGAAATGGAGTGCAAGGATGCTTGTTCAGCAGTCCTTTGCAACTATATTGCCTGGCCTTCCTCGAAGCAAGAGAAATGGAGGTTTGTGAAGTCAATGGTCACAGTGCCATAACGTTGTAACCAATTTACTCCCAAAACCATGTCGCTACCCTGTAGGTCAAGCATGCGTAGGTCATCAATGAAAGTGGTGCCTTGAACCTTCCACCTAACACCTGTGCACTTTTGGTAACTCATTCGGCTTTAGCCGTTAGCTACGGTGACAGTCATCACCAATGTTGGTACGGTCTCTAGTCTCAACTCACGGATAGGCGTGTCCAACGGGCCAGGCCGGGTAGCGGCCGGGCCACGGGCCCTTTTTTGATGGGGGTTGGGCCCGGCTTGGGCTCGGGAGTCCTAATTTAAAAAAAAATTTATATTACTTTTGCTTTGTATTTTTTGATAAACAAACTTATACTTTGAAATATTAGGCTCCAACTACGTTGTATTTGTACTTGTTACATTATTTATTTACCATTATTTACTATTACATATTATATATTTTATTTTATTATATATATTTAGCATTATTAGTGCTTGGGATAAAATGTATTTGTATCTCACATTATTTATCAATAAATTATAATAATTTTAGTACAAAATGACTTTGTATTTTTTAAATTTTGTATTTTTTTTTAAGCCGACCAAAGCTGGCTAGGCCCGGCCCGGCCCAGCTCACAAACAGGCCGGCCGGGCCCCGACCCAAGCCTGGCCCGTGGCCATGCCTACTCACGGACCACAGCTGCATCAAGGAAGCTGCTAGTGCTCCCATTGTCAATGAGGACCGTGACGGCCCGTTTCTTGATGGATCCCCTTAGGCACATGGTGTTATGAGTAATGCGCCCTGAGAGAGCATTAAGGGAGATCTCCATCGTTCTTGTTTCCTCCTCTTGAGCCTCTTCCTCCTCAATGACCTCTTCCTCTTGCTCCTCTTCTACCTTTTCTTGCCCCTCCATGCTTTGGAGTTGCTTAGGCTTGCAAACGTGTCCAGGGAAATATTGTTCCTTGCACTTGTAACACTGACCGGGCTCGCGCCTGGGTGCGCTGGAGCCTGACGAAGTAGCTGGGCCTGACTTGGCCTCTCCGGACCTCGTCACGGACCCGTAGGATTGCGCTGGGCCCTGGAAGGACACAGACGGTCCGGTTCGCGCACTGGACACTGGCTTGCCACTAGAACCAGGCCTAGCAACAGCCGTTTCGGACCCTTTAGTGCCACGGATCTCAGCGATAGCAACGTCTTGAAGCTTGGCCTGCTCAAACGCCAAACTCAAGTCAGAAGGACGTGCGGCTTTGACTGAGGCTCTAAGCACGAGCTTGAGGCCATTGTTAATGCTGGAAATGAAGTAGGCCTCCGTTAGAGTTGGATGATAAATCAACATCCAGCTCTTAAACTCCTCAAAATGCATGATGTAGTCCTCCATAGTACCGTTTTGGACAATTTTGCTGAATTCCTCCACAATGTCATGAAGAGATCGATCGCCAAACCTTTTACAAAGTTCATCTATGAAAAACTGCCAAGTGATCACCAGGTTTTTGAGCTCTAGAGCTCGATACCAAGCTTCACCGTGCTCCAGTAGGTGGTTAGAAGAAAACCCCTTCCTCTGTTGGCACACGTCATGCCAAGGGTCGTGACAGCCGAATAGCTTTGCTAAAGCTAAGCTCTCAAAGACATAGAAGATAAAGCTCTTAAGAAAGAAAGCATTGAAAAACATGCTTAGCTTGACAAGGCACTGATGAGCAGTTGATTAATGGAAAGATTGGACATTCAACTTATTGATTGATGGTAGTGAGAGTATAGCCTACTCAATTTCAGATGTAGGTGACTACAACCCACTCAATATAAATTAGATAACCCAAAATTTTGAGTAGAAGGCTTATGGAGTTGATATCAAGAATTATAGGGGAATGCTTATGTAGCAGGGAGGCAGATCCTTGATGGAGTTCTAATTACAAATGTGATGGTTCATTAGTTGAAGAAGAAGAAGGAAGGTAGGAGTGCTCTTGAAGTTGGACTTCAACAAGGCTTACGATTTAGTCAATTGGAACTTTGTGGATGTTTTGTTTACAACAAATGGGTTTTGGGCTGATTTGGAGGTTGCAGATCTTCCATTGCATAATTAGTCCGACTAGTTAATCATTGTCAATGGTTGCCTTACCCTACCTTGTAGGATGGAGCGCGGCCTTCACTAAGGGGAACCATTATCTCCTTTTATCTTAATCCTTGTGAATGATGTTTTAAATCAACAACTTAAATGAAGTAGTTAGAATAGATGATATTTAGGGTTTGGAGATTGGATGGGATAAGTTTTGATAACTCACCTACAATTTACGAATGACACATTGATTTTTTTCCCTAGGGACCAAGGTATCGTTATGCATATCAAAAACCTGTTGAAGTGCTTTGAGATTATTTCTGGGCTCCACATAATCGTTTCAAAATAATTAATTATTTGATTGGGTGCATCAGATGAGTGGGTGGTGACTATCTCTACGGATATTGGGTGTTGTGTTGCTTTGCTACCGACTAAGTATCTTGGGATCCCTTTGGGTGCTAATCCAAGACTTGAAGCTACATGGAAGCCCATTCTTGATTGTGTTGAGAAGAAGTTGGCTGGTTGGAAAGTAAAGTCCCTCTCTAGAGTGGGCCATCTTACCCTAATCAAGGCCATTCTTAATAACCTCCTGACATATTACCTTTCCAGTTTCCAAATGTCAAAGAAAATAACTAAGAAAATCATCAAGCTACAACAATACTTCTTTTGGGGTTTTAATGATGCCCGAAGGGGACTCCCTTCTCTAAGTTGGGAAGCAATTCAGAAACCAAAGCATTTAGGGGGTCTTGGGGTCTGTGATCTTTTGATCAAGAATGTAGCCCTACTCTTTTAGTGGAGGTGGCTTTTTGCTTGAAAAAGGCACAACACTTTGGAAACGAGTGGTATCTTCTATTCTTGGTGGCAGCGCGCTAGATGTAGCCCTGGCTCACTCCCTGTCAAATGTCGGTAGTATTCGAGTAGCTATAACTGAGGTTGATACAACCTTTACTGTGGTGGATTCATCTTGCCAAACATTGAAGTATAAGCACGGTGATCATTTGAAGTTAAAGTTTTGGAAGGATTTGTGGATTTGGGATCGATGCCTTGAGCAAAGATTTCAAGATTTATTTGGAGTCACATTACAACAAAACCATCTCGTTTGTCAAATGGGTATGGGACGGAAATGAATGGCGATGATTGACATCATCCGTTTTTTTGCTAGAGAAGAGGCTATTGTGAGGAAGGCCTTTCTTTGAATTGGGCTTGGTCTAACTTTTGCATTATGAAATTGCGAGTTCTAGAACCTGATTCACATGATGGTATACCAATTAGAGATTCTACCGATGTTGAATATTGGAGTCATGATCCCTATGGCTTATTCTCGGTGAATTCTTTCGTGAATAAGACCGTGGATGGTTCACTAGTTTTTCATTAGGTGGATCATCTAGTATGTGGTGTCTGGAATGGCCTTGCTTCCCAAAAAGTCAAGGTTCTTGTTTGGATTACTTTGTTGGAAAAAATGAATTCAAAGGAGTGCTTATGGAATCTTGGCGTTATTGTGGAGGATGCGAAATGGTGTTCGCTTTGTGGTGATGCGATTGAGATTGTTAATCACCTCTTCCTTGGGTGTAGAAGGGTGTGCGCATTGCGGTATGATTGTTTTGAATGGTGGGGGATTTCCTTGTTTGTTCTTAGTACAAATAGGGCTTACTTGAGGAATGGGTCTCTTGCCTTGTTGGAGGTCAGTTCCAAAAGAAAAGGTGGCTAACCTTGTTTTTCGTGGTTATTTGGGTAACTTGGATAAGATTGTGTTTAATGAAGGTGTTTGGTTTCATACGGATGTTTTCTAGAGTGTGAGGATAACATTGGGGTTTTGGATAAGGATATGGTGTGAGGATTTTCCCTACTGGCCGCGTAAGAAAGCCGGAAATTGATTGTATTAAAACTTGGAGGTGCCCAATTGTCACCAAACAAAGCTACCGTTTAGGTTGTTGCGGTTGGGATGCTTTGCTGCTGAGCTTTTGCTACGGTACCAACTTTTAACTTTGCTTTATATCTTTTGGATGGGGTGGGTTATAGGAATGGGTGTTGGTGTTGTTTTGATCAAAACCTGCAACAAGTAAGGCGTTGGGTCAATTACAAACTCAATGCAGGTCACTAACTACCAATCCAGGCAGATGCGAGAATAATAATTATGCTACCCTTCGAATTCAATGTGCGTATGGAGCAAACCTAGCTCGAAGGGGAAGTGGAAGCTTTGGATGAGGTAGAGTAGGTCAAAATGGTTGTAGAAGTCAAGGCCTCCAACAACAACAACAACAACAGTTGGGAGGGGTGGATGTACGCAGCCTTACCTCAAGGCCTCCAATGGAGGTAAATTTGAAACCTTAGCTTATGAATTAGATATTTGTGTCTCAAGCTGGTTGGAGAACACCCAAAAGTAGTTAAATAGATGCTTAATGCATTGTATGTTCCCAATTAGCAGATTAAACCTTAGTGCATTAAGGTGAACTTTGATGGGGTCTTCGTGAATAGAGCTTTGGTAGATAATGGTGCAACAATAAACATCCGCACTTCTTATATGTTTGGAGTCATAGGTAGTCCTTAGATGATCTCTTTAACTCAATTGTGGAAATTTATGGTTTTTTAGAAGCCATTATTAAGTTTAAAGAGGTCATTTTAGTAGATTTGATTATTAGTACTTTGAGTAAACCGACAACCTTCTTTATAGTGGACATTACTCAAGCTACATTTCATTACTCAAATGGGATTGGCTTCATGTCAACTACTGCATCCATCCTCTCTGTATCAATTCTTACTCATTTGGAATCATGATAACAACAAATAACAACAACAACAAACCCAGTGCCTGCAAGGGCTCCCGCAAAAGCAGGGTCTGGGAGGGGTAGACGTACACAGCCTTTCCCCTTCAGGAGGCTACCCTGAAGAGAGGCTGTTTCCGAGGACCCCCAGCCTGAGAGAATTGCCGCCGCAGAGAGCAAGAAACCTGAGAATAACCGTCTCATGATAGGTATGACAATATGTGAATGTATAGTATTGGAAATAATTGGTGCTCCTAGAATTGGAGCCCTCTCATATATTTATAGAGTTTACACAGAACCTCAAGGCTAAGTCTAATGGGCCTAGTCTATAAAATTGTAGCCCATTACTAATAGAGCTCACTATATATTATACATTATAGTCTAACATCCCCCCTCAACCGAAGCAGGAGATATACGAAGGCAAAGGTTGTGTCTGAATAGAAGAAAGAGTTGTTCTGGCAGATTCTTGGTGAAGATGTCAGCTGTCTGTTGTGAAGAAGAAATGTGTAGAACTTGAACAAGTCCCATGTGGACGCGCTCTCGTACGAAATGAATGTCGATCTCAATATGCTTGGTGCGGACGTGCTGCACGGTGTTGGTGGACATGTACATGGCCGAGACATTATCGCAATAAAGCAAGGTAGCCCAGGGAAGAAGAAGACCAAGCTCACCAAGTAGAGAGCGAAGCCAACAACACTCAGAGACGGCATTTGCAACCGCCCTGTACTCGGCC
Source organism: Simmondsia chinensis (assembly GCA_018398585.1). Classification (NCBI taxonomy): domain Eukaryota; kingdom Viridiplantae; phylum Streptophyta; class Magnoliopsida; order Caryophyllales; family Simmondsiaceae; genus Simmondsia; species Simmondsia chinensis. The sequence continues at coordinate 3,093,682 of JAGTTD010000018.1, forward strand.
TCTGCACTGGAGCGCGAAACTGTCGACTGATGTTTCGAAGACCAGGAAAGATTTTCACCTAGAAAAACACAAAAACCAGATGTAGAGCGACGGGTATTAGGACAACCAGCCCAATCGGCATCAAAGTACGCAACTAGTTGATCCACACGAGAACAGGAAATGGTTAACCCAAAATCGATGGTGCCCTTGATGTGCCTGAGAATGCGTTTAACAGCTATCCAATGAGGCAAACGTGGAGCATGCATAAACAGACATACTTGTTGCACAGCATAAGAGATGTCAGGACGAGTGAAGATAAGATATTGAAGAGCACCAACTGTAGAGCAATATAAGGTAGAATCAGTCATGGGATCACCATCTTCCAGTGAAAGTTTAGATTTGGAATCTGTAGGGGTTGCAACTGGCTTGCAAGACAGCATGTTGGTCTTATCAAGTAGGTCATGAACATACTTGGACTGAGATAAGAAAAGACCGTTGGAGGAGTGCGAGACTGAGATGCCAAGAAAATAATTAAGCCGTCCCAAATTTGTCATATCGAACTCAGAGCATAGAGAGTGCAATATAGCTTGAAGAAGTGCAGCAGAGGATGCAGTAAGAACTATATCATCAACATAAACCAACAGTATAGCCATGGCAAATAGAGATGAATTAGACTTACAGTCGGTGAAGCCAATCGTGCGGAGAAAAGTAGCGAAGCGAGTGTACCATGCTCGGGGTGCCTACTTAAGACCATAAAGGGACTTGTGTAATTTGCAAACATGATCAGGAAATTGAGGATTGATGAAACCTGGAGGTTGTTTCATATAGACCTCTTCATTAAGATAACCATTCAAAAAGGCATTTTAAATATCAAGCTGGTGAATGGGCCATTGTTGAGATGTAACGAGAGCGAAGACAGTACGGACTGTGGCGGGTTTGACAACAGGACTGAATGTTTCACCATAATCAATGCCATTTCTTTGTGTGAAGCCTTGTGCAACCAAGCGAGCTTTTTAATGTTCTACTTCACTTGTAGAAGTTTGCTTAACACAAAAAACCCATTTAGAGCCTACAACTTTACCATGAGAAGGGAGAGGAACAAGATCCCATGTCTTTTTACGAATAAGAGCATTGTACTCATCTTGCATGGCATTCTTCCAATTTTCATCCGTAAGAGCCTACTTATTGGAGAAAGGAACCTCGGGCAATGTATTATAAGCAAGCATAGAAGGTTGAATAAGAGGTTTAACAATACCAGCTGTGGAACGTGTGACCATAGGATGATGAGATAGGGGCAAGAGATCGCGAGGCTCAGAGATCTCGGTTGGCTCAACCGCGACAGCTGGTGACATGGGCGGTGATGGTAGGCCGGGCAGTGGCGGAGTAACGGGTGGCGGTGGAGCCACGACTGCTGATGGCGGGGCACCTGCGGATAGGGGACCCAATTGCTGCTGAATCATCCCGGGAGGCAGTGCGGGCATGCTACTTGCCTGCGAAAGGGGAGGTGATGCAAGATGAAGACGACTTATCATAGATTAAGAGAAAGTACCCAACCGAGCGAAAAGAAAATCTGTTTCATCAAATACAACATGCCTCGAAATGATGACTTTGTTAGTAGAAAGATCTAAGCATTTGTACCCCTTATGGTTTGGTGGATAGCCCAGGAAAACACATAAAGTGGACCGAGGTGCAAGTTTATGTGGAGCAGTAGCAGTCAAATTAGGATAGCAGGCACTTCCAAAAACATGAAGGTGAGCATAATCAACCTTTTGTTTATATAAGCGTTGATATGGGATGTTTTTCTTAATAGCAGTAGAGGGCAATAAGTTGATAATATGAGTAGCAGCAGAAACAGCCTTAACCTAATACTCCAAAGGCATACAAGCTTGAAAAAGGAGAGATCGCATCATATTACCAATAGTTCTGTGCATACGTTCAGCTTTTCCGTTTTGTTGGGATGTATGAGGGCACAAGACCTGACTAAGAATGCCCCATTGTATAAAAAGGCCATTAAAATCACGATTAATATATTCAATCCCATTGTCACACTGAAACTGTTTGATTTCCACACCAAATTAATTTAAGATATGCGCACGGAATTGAAGAAACAAATCAAACACATATGATTTAGAACGCATCAGGTAAATCCATACAAAATGAAAATAATCATCCAAAAATAATAAATAATATTTATAACCACTGAAACTAAGAACAGGTGATGTTCATACATCAGAGTGAACGATGTCAAAAGGATGCGTAGTACTAGAAACAGACTTCTGAAAAGGTAAACGACTATGCTTGCCTAGTTGGCAAGCATGACACAAACTAGACTCTAAAGGACTGGAACAGGAAATAAATTTTTGCTTTACTAAGGATGACAAAACTGGCTCCCCTGGATGGCCTAAGCGACGGTGCCAAAGAGAAGAGGAGACTCGTGAAGCGACGAATGATGTAGTAATGGTAGGTGATCCTGGTACTGTAGAAAGAGGTCCCGGACTGACACAGTGGATGATAGTTGACTTCAGTTTAGGAGCCTTGACAGTAAAACCAAAAGAGTCAAATTCAAGGAGACAATTGTTGTCTAAACAAAATTGACGAATAGAAAGTAAATTTTTAGAAAGACCAGGAACAAAAAGAACTTTGTTTAAAACAAAGCGACCTGCAGGAGTAGATATAAAACAAGATCCAATACTAGAGATAGAAAGACAAGCACCATTACCAACTAAAATTTTATCAGACCCGGTGTATGAAGACAAGGATGTTAGGATACCTGGATTATTTGTCATGTGGGAGGAGGCCCCGCTATCCATGACCCAAGAGGGATCAAGAGTAGGGGTGGAATAATATTGTGGAGAGTACTAACTCGCATTAAAAACTGGATAGAAACCATAGCCAGTAGTATAAACATTATTTGCAGGATGAAATTGTGGATTAGAAACGTTACCACCCGAGGGAGCAGAACCAAAAGGAGGAGGTCAATATTGCGTGTTAAACTGCGAATAAAGGGCACGCCCCTAAAATTCGGAGCCCACATATTTTGCATCCACTGATTGCCATAACCGCGACTGTTTTTACCTTTGCCACGACCATTACCACGACCTCCACGACCACGACCGTTACCACGGCCATTACCATGCTGATTTCCATAACCAGGCTGCTGTTGTTGAGCAGGAAAGGCTGCCTCTTGACTGGTTGATTGCAGCTGGGGTGGTGGCGGTATGGCCGATGTGACTGTGACCGGCGGAGGGGTCGGGTTCGCACCTGAGGCCCCGGCTGCGAGAAGAACAAATGAAGAGCCTACATTGGCATGCTTAAGACGAGAGTTCTCATTCATCAACATAGAACGGGCCTCAATAAAGGATGGGATGGGAGCACGGGACGTAATAGATGTACAAACAGCACTGTAATCCTTTTCATCAGAAAGACCATCCACAACAGCGAGAACCATATCAACATCAGTAATAGAGGCATTGACAGATTTGAGATTATCAGCCAAAGATTTAATCTTCGTGAGAGAGGCTAACATGGAGAGATTGCCTTTCTTAATATTAGTTAATTCATGTTTAAATTGTAATTGACGTGATTGTGCAAAATTAGTAAAAAGACGGGTGATAGAACCCCAAAGCGATGCAGCAGTGACATCATTATTAGTACCACACACAGCACTAGCAAGATCGAGAGAGATAGTACCAAATATCCAGGAAATAAGAAGATTATCAACCTGTCTCCAATAGCTATAGTGGTGAGCTGAAGTAACAGGTTGAGAGGAGGTGCCATCAAGGAGATCATCCACAGCAGAACCTTTACAAGCAGAAAGAAAAGACCGGCGCCAAACTAGATATATAGATGGATCGTTCAGATCTAGGGTCGAGGAAATTTGATGGCGAATATTTGAGAAGCTAAATGGTGTGGGGAGCGAAGGACCACCGGCGGGAGGGGGTGGCACCGTCTCATGGGGAGCGGTGGTAGAGGAGGTTGTGTCTGCCATGGGGACGGCGGCGGATCTGGTAGATCTGGAGGTTCTGGCGGTGGCGGAAATCTGCAAACCTTACAGTAAAGCTGTCCTATTTGAATGGGTACTGCCCACAAAGCTTGAACAATATAATGGTAGATGACAAGTTGGTCATGGCTTATTCTAACTTTGTGCAGGCCAGGTTCTATAAAGAGGGCACTGGCCGTATACAAGTAAGCAGAGGACATATGGAGGTGCCCAAAGAAAATGAGGGTGACGCTTGTCCAAATGGTTGTTTTATCACCATTTTGAGTGAACCACTAACAGAAATAGACATCGGCAGTGTGAAGCTTCCTTGACCTGGATGTATAGAGTATTATGAAAACTCTTTTGATCAAAGTTCTTAATTGTTGTGAATTTATGTATTGATCCTAAAATTGGGAAGAAAGAGGGAGAAGAGAAGAAGGGGGGGGAGGGGGGGGGGGGGGTGGTTGTTTGTTGTTGTTTACCCAACAAAGTTCAAGAGTTGGGAACAATGTTTGTTTGTTAATGATGCATGTGTTTGGCATGTGAATGGAAGTGATTAGAGGTAGTTAAGCACTCAAAGAGGTTACTAAGGACATTGTTGAAGGTCAGATACTTGAGATCGAGATGGTTGTTACAAAGGATTTGAGGGACATGAAGAGGGATGCTAACCTAAATACGTGCCTTCTATGGAGGAATCCCAACATATAGCGGAAGACTCAAGGTCCAGAGGCATGCTTGCATACTTATATTAAATCAGGAGCATCAATTGTTTTTGTATCCATAAATAAGGGAACCAATAGATTTTTTTTATGTTGGTATGGAGGCAGTAGGGAATATTTCTGCTGCTAGTGAGATCCTATCCCTGGTTGCGTCTTCGGTCTTAGGTGATCGTCATCACTAGACTAACCTTGCTCGATGGGAAACTGATAGCTTAGCAAAGGGTCCTAATATTATAAAGCAAACACTTCATTTTATCCTTGTGCACACATGCTTTATTGCCTTTTCTTTTCCACTAGAGCAGCTATACTCTCTGTGTGTTTTATGTTATAGTTTCTTGCATTTACCCTATAATAAATTTAACTTGTGCCAATGGCTAAAGGTTTTGGCGATCAAACTTTGAACTTGAATGCATTGACATGGATTGATGGCCTAATTTGGTTCACTCCACCGTAATTTTGTTAAGTTTAATCTTATTTGGGTTACTATGAGTAAGAGTTTCCATTCATGGACCTGATCGAATCGAGTTCAAGCTATGTTGCTGAGCTCTCAAGTTTATCTCTACCATAATTCTCAACTATAAGGGCAAGTTTAGTATGGGTTAAAAGGGGTTAATTAACCACTAATCCATTTAATCCTATTTGATTTACTACAACAACAACGAACCCAGTGCCTCCAAGGGCTCCCACATACACAGGGTCTGGGGGTAGATGTACGCAACCTTCCCCTTTTAGGGGGCTACCCTGAAGCGAGGTTGTTTACGATGACCCCCAACCTGGGATCATATTTGATTTACTATTAGCATTCAACCCATAGTAAAGTTTAGCCCTACTAGTGCAATGTCCATAATAAGGAAATGGATAAAAAAAATTTCGACTTGTTTTTTGGTTTGAGGAATTTGGAAGATTGCAAAAATATCTTTAATATATTTAAAAAATAATTTAAATATTCAATAAACTATTTTGAATATTGAAAAAATATTTTTAAAATTTAGAAGATATTTTATATATTACTTAAATATTTATGTATTTAAAACATAATATATTATTAAATATTTATATATTTAAGAAAATATTTTAACTATAAAATATAAAAATATGAATAAAAGTTCAATAGTTAAAAAATATATAATAATATCTTTAAAAAAATTTGGTGAGTGAGTGAGATAAAATAGATGAAGAAAAAAATATGTACAGTCTACAAGAGGTTCACCCCAAGATACGGCCGAAGCTTACAACGAATAACAAAGGTCAAAATCAACACAATAGTAGAAACTACAAAAAACAACAACCGAAAAGGCTAAACCTCAAGACCCTATTACTTAAGCAAAGAGACATGACGCTGAGCATCTCTGAAAGAAGGAACAGCATGTGAGCGGCTCCGAACCAAATCCGTGATCTCCACTCTTACGGCCTCAATCGGCTTGGATTGCGAATGTTGAATCTTGAGGTTACGCTCATACCAAAGGACGTACACAGTCGCAAAAAGGTAGAGACGAGCAATAATGTTGTCAATCTCGCAACCCCTAAGGTGCCGAGCAACCCAAGGAACGAGATCACGCCATGGAAGGACATGCCAGTCAACAAATTTGAGCGGGGCAACTCGACTGTTAACGGAAGCAAAGAAAGGGCAAGCAAAAAAAGGTGCTCCTGAGTCTCATTATTAGAACCACAAAAAACACATAAGCACTAAACACCCTGAACACATATTTAAGTATTAAACATGTTTCAAATATTAGAAACATATTTTATATATTTACAAAACAATATTTTAAATATTTTTAAAACATATTTTAAATTTTTGAAAAATACATTAAATATTTTTTAAAAAAAACTAGCAGAAAGTAGGAGAGATCTATTATTGGGATATTGGTGGAGCTAGGTCATTGGTGTTGTAGTAGGGATTATCTTATTTCCTAAGAATTTTTGAAATTATCTTTTTTGGATATTTAAAGCATTGTTCATTATATAAGAGTAATTTTTTTCTAGTATTTTAACAAATGGTCATATTTTATTATAACAAAATTAAAAAACTAAAAAATAAATAGTATATGAAAGATAAAGAAATATGTCACACTCAAATTAAATATAAAGAAAGATTACTGAGTTAATGTTTACTTCTTTAAAAGACGTTGCACAATCGTACAAGGTAGAAGAAAACAAATTTTCACGTGGGTAATGGTTACCCCATTAACAATAAGATTATCCACCTTTTGTTAACCCAAAACCAATAATGCCCTTAATCGTCGAAGGTCAGATATATAATGAGTATGAAATTGCACTCTTTCTGCTTTAGTTGAGTCTGTATATTTACTTTCTCACATATAGTGTACATTAAAATAAAAACTATTGAAATCTTCGTGATTGGAGCATGTTAGGATTTAATTATCTCAAAATTAATATTGATTTGATTTGATTTAGATTTGATTAGGATTTGATATGGTTAAGATTTGGGTAAGATATGATTTAGATAGAGTTATCTAAATAAGTTTGATTTGATATTTTGAATTATATTAGATTTAAGTAACTTATATTGTAAATAAGGGTTGAGGGTTAATGTTTGAGTAAGAGGAAAACTAGAGTGGAAAAAAGAGAGAAAAGATATAAGGGATTTGAGAGTGATTTGTAAAGGGTTCCTTGGGGGGTGCTCGGGCAGGGGGGAGATATGATTTGAGAGGTGATTTGACCAAGAGGTTTTATGATTGAGAGTTGTGTGAGAGTTTTTGTCCAAAATTATGGGTTGACTCGCTGTGCAGCAGTTACATTTTGAAAGTGTTGGTGACTTATCGTGCAATAGTCACATTTATGATTGATGATGATTATATATGGGGTTCAGGGTTTCAATTAAAGACCATATACCTTAAATTTATAGTGGATGAGGAATCCGTTTCTGTCATGTAGTTTTTTTTCCCTCTAGTTGAGAAAGAACTTTCACGTAAATGTCATGTATTGTTTCAATGACATTTTTGATGTTTTTTGCTTTTGTTGTGCTTGATTGTGTGAATTTTTCCAACAGAGCATTGTCTAGATCCTCACAGAAAAATACAAACCGAAGTCAAATTCACCAAAACATCAAAATACACAAGTAGTAATAGATCGAGATCAATCACATCATTTCAAACTTGATTTACACCTAGATCGAGGCGAATCTTTCGACAAGTTTGTATTCTTAAATTCACTACAGCCATACAAACAAACTAGCCGCAAAACGAGGCCTAAAAACAATAAATGAAGTTGATTTACCCCTAGATCGAGACAAATCTTTGAACATGTTTGTATTCTTAAATTCATGATAACCATACAAACAAACTAGCTGCAAAACGAGGCCTAAAACACAATAAATGAAGTTGATTTACCCCTAGATCAAAGCAAATCTTTCAACAAGTTTGTATTCTTAAATTCACGATAACTATACAGACAAACTAGCCGCGAAACGAGGCCTAAAAAACAAAAAATGAAACTCAAAAGAGATTGCAGTAGGGAAAGATTCTTTTTTTCTGAGGTTGATGGATATGAGTTGCAGAGATCCAAGTGACACAGCAAAGTGACATTTCTGATGTCCCCTCTCAGCCTTTTTTGTCTTTCATATCACATTTTTAACTTTATTATTAAAATTTAAAATTAAAATTAAAAATATAACTCACCTCATATCTCTCAGGTGACACTTACAAAAGCTTCATCACCTGGGCTTTATCTATAATTAATTATTAAGGTTATTTACATCAAAGGTCTCTGTATTTTGTCTATTATATTAATTTGATCCTTGTACTTTTAATTGTGTCAATTTAATCCCTAAACAAATTAACACATTTTAAAATATAACAGGGATTAAAAAAAAGAAAAAAAAAAAAAAAAAAATAAAAAAAAAAAAAAAAAAAAAAAAAAAAAAAAAAAAAAAAAAAAAAAAAAAAAAAAATAAATAAAAAAAGTAAAAAATAAAAAAAATAAAAAAAAAAAAAAAGATAAAAAAAAATAAAAAAAAAAAAAAAATAAAAAAAAAAAAAAAATAAAATAAAAAAAAAAAAAAAAAAAAAAAAAAAAAAAAATTAAATTGAACACAATTGACAAAATACAGAGATTTTTAGCCTAAATAACCCTAATTATTATTATTATTTATTAGAGTAATATTATTATTATGATAAAAATATTAATGTCAGAACAATTTGTTATAGCCTAGCAATTTAATATTAGAATTAGTTAAATCTAAATTTAAAAGTTAAATTGATTTACTAACTTTTCAATTTAGATTTGACGGGGATAGTGATTGTTTTGGTTTTAGATAATTTTTTATTTTTATTTTTTTTGTTAGATTCTTGTTTTAATTTAGATTTCTTTTTTTTTTTCCTTTCTCTCCTAATCTATACCGATGACTTTGCCTATTGAATTAAATTTTTTATTAATTTTCTCTAATTTTTCCTGTCTCTCTCCCTTGATGTCTTCTATTTTTCTTCTCTTTTATGATTGATATACAAAGTTTTGACCTAATTACTGTATTGGGTCATAACAATTGGTATCAAAGTCAAGTATGACCTAATTACTACATTTGATCATAACTTAATTTTATGAAAATCTATTATTTACTGTAAGTCACCCTATTGTTCTGACAGTTATATTTTTTGCCCTAGCAATAACAACATATATTCCCCCTCTACCATTGCTCTAAGGAGATCATAGATTGATATCCACGACCTACCAGCTCTAGGACTTCAGGTACTGACTCTTAGGCAAGGTGACTACAGCTACCATCTCCACGTGCTCCTTATGTTCCACGGTTTCCTTTCTAGGCAATGCTTTCCAATCGCATACCATAGGCAAAGCCGGGTTAGTGTTGCTCTGTTTTGCCCATGTTACACTTCATTGTTACGTCATTTTCTTTCTTTTTAATTGTTTAATCTTTTAGAAGCTACGGTAATCATCAAAAAAACCAAAAAAAATGCCACAAAAAATTTATTATTGCGTAATCTCTATCACTCTTATACGAAGAGCACCTCTAAAATATATTTTAAAACTTCAAACATTCAACAACAGATTCAATGCCTTGAGGGTTCCCGCCTAAGTGAGGTCTGGGAGGGTGGATGTGCGCAGTCTTACCCCCTTCAGGGTTTAACCCTGCCGAGAGGCTGTTTTCGAGGACCTCCAACCTTATAAGGTTAGCAGCACGAGGACTTCCCAGGAGATCACCTATCCTGGTACTACTCTCGTATAACCACGCTTAACTTCTGAGTTGAAACATGACTGAAAATATATATATGTAATTTATATATTACTTTAGCTCAAGATACATATAAATAGAATTTGCACAATATTTTTTTTTTACCAAAATTAAACTCTGACAGCATCTAAGTTCTGACCCAGGTGGTGTATTTATGGAACTTGATGTCACACATGCATCATACCCATCATCATCATCATCATCATCATCATGGACTTTGTGACAGAGAATATACATAATGGATGCATATGTGTCAGTATGAGGCATCATGCTCCTTTGATGTCATGTCCTGGTCGCAGTCGTAGTCGTGGTCGTGATCGTGGTCGAGATGTCGTTGTAGGCGGGTTCATGGATGTTGTATAACGTAATGTAGCTTTAGGTTCTAAACTCATCTCTTTTTCTCGCTTAAGTGTTGTGGCCTTACTTTAGGATAGTATATACATTCTTACTATTGTGGAAAAATAATGCTTTACGGCACTTAAGTGATATAATAAGTTAGCTTATAATCAGACACAAAGGTGGGATATTCTACGGCTTTTATTTGATTACACGGGTGTACATACATAAGTCGACTAAGCAAATGTTGTTATTTAGGTGCGATGTCGTTATCAGTTTAAGATGAGTCAAGCCGGTTTAGTTACTTAAGCAAGCCAAAACTATGCCTAGTATGCCTGAATTGGTGAACGCATACAAGACAAAGGGAAATGATGAGCTTAAACATGTTTAGTCTGAACTTGAGGTTTCTGTTTGATTTAATGGAAAATATTTTTGAGAATTTTTTTAGTAAATATTTTTAATTAAAATATTTTTCTTAACTATTCCGTCTTTTGGTTAAAGAAAATAGGTTTATTCGGTTAATTTGTATGAGGTTCAAGTCTAACGAATTGAGGTTGAAGTGAAATATATTTTTTCCATAATTAGGGAGGAAAACTAGCAATACAAAAATTAATTATTGTCCATAAAAAATTTACATATAACCCAGCTTTGAACATGGTCCATAACATGCGTAAAGCAGAGCAACACTAACCTGCAGCTGGCATCTCACGAAGAGAACACGTCAAATTGTCAGGCCTCGATTCCTCTATGTTGCACGCTGTTATGTGCGCAGATTCATGTCTCGCTTTTGTAAATTGCTTGTATTGTGCCGTGATTATTGTCGCTGATTACCAGAAAAAGGAGAACTTTCAAACTTCCTAAGCTCGATAAGTGTCGAATAAATTTCATTTATAAGCCTAATTCTTTTTTAAGAGATAAGGAAAAGCATCAGAAAATTTTTCTTGGAAAAGATTGACCTAATGCATCATATGTCACGATAATATGAAGATCATTAGAAGGGCAGTAAGCCCCACTCGTAGAGATTCGAGATTAAATCACAAATAATACATAAAACTTTAATTGTACGAGATTAATATAAAAGTAAAATAACTAAATTGACATAATAAAAAATTTAGGGTTACTTGCATTTTAGTACCCTAACGTTTTTGGGAATAATAAAAAGGATCTTGACCTTTTTGAATTATTAAAAAGGTCCCTTAGTTTTTGTCTTATTAATACAAAGGCTTCTCTCTAACTTGATGGTGCCATTTTTAATCAATAGAGCTGATGTGATAGCTGTGTTTTAATTAATCTATAGTAAAATGTCAAAAATACCATTTAATAACCATATTTTGAAACAAATTAAACAAAAATAGATAGTTTCTATATAACATAATATCTCAAATTTTGTGCTTATAAAGTATTAATAAGGATGTTGAAGTGTACTTTAAGTCATTTTATTATAGCATTAATCAAAAACAATTGCCACGTTAGCTCTGTCAATGGAAAATGACGTCATCACACTTGAGAAGAGTCTTTTTAATAATTCAAAAAGGTCAGAGTCCTTTCTATTTGTAACTTCGCACCAAAGATCTATTTCCTAAAAGACACAAATAAGATACAAAAACATAAAATTTGGCAAAATTTTTTATGAATATCAATAATTAAATTATGAGTCTTCCATTCCATTTGGATTTCACCTTCAAAACCCGGATGTTAAAGTATCAAATCATTCTTCGATCTTCACTTATAAGCTTAAACTTTTGGGCTCCCACCTAAGCAGGGTCTTACCGGGGGGGGATGTACACAGCCTTCCCCCTTCAGAGTATTATCCATGAAGAGAGGTTGCTTTCGAGTGGCCCAAACCTAAGGGTGAGAACTTCCCATGAGGTTACCCATCCTGGTATTGCTCTCGTCCAAACACGCTTAACTTCGGAGTTCTAATAAGATCCGGTGACTACGTGTTGGTACCCTCTTTGGGTTAAAAAAAAAACAAAAAAGAAAATATAAAAATATATGGCACTGTTTTTCTTTTGATAATTAAGCAGGAGGAAGAAACCTATAATAGATACAAGATATACACAAAAAAGAAAACTAAAACACAAAGAAAGCTAAAATCTCAATGTCTAACTGTCTTCAAAAACCAAGGTTGTTAAAATCGGGATTCTACTTAGAATCGGTAAAGGCTTTTAGAATCAGAATCGTAGAATCAAATCGAGAATCATAAGATTCTACTAAATGTTTATTATAATTATTTTTTGTATTAATATCAGTTATATAATTCAAAAAATTATTAATAAGACATTGACTTATATGGGTATATATATATAATCAAATATAATAAAAATATTATCATGTAACATATATGTGTCATTTTATGTTTTGATAATCATGAGAACTTTTAAGATAGATGCTACCAATCAAACTTTATATTCAGATTAAAGCATAAAACTAAACATAATATAAGTTTTTTGAAAGTATATAATGTTTAATTAAATTTTTTTTTTTTACTTCAAACTAATAAAGTAAGTTCGTTTAAAATATAAGCTTTATTTTTTTTATATTTTATTTTTTTATTTGTATATGTTGGCATAATTGTGGTAGGATTGGTAGAATCGTATTACGATTCTATCCATTAGTTTCATGCAATACTAATGAATCGTAAGATTCTACAAAATTAATATTCAGATCGGTCGATAATTGTGGAATCGTAGAATTATAAGATTCTAATATTCGAATTGGAGTTTTAATATTTGTACAACAAAGAAATGAACAATATCAAATTGATAAGACATACCCAAAGCCAGCTTAACTTTTAAAGTCAAACGGTGCAAAGCATCAGGTCGATGCCATAAAACACAAGCAAGCACAAAACAAACAAAACAAAAAAGAACAGCGAAAACAACAATATTTGATCGAAGCAAAATCATTAAGGGGCATGGCAAAGCGCCCAAACCAAACCAACCCCCCCCCCCCCCCCCCCCCCTCCCCCTTAAGTTTTTGCTGTATTAATAAAAAAAACCCCTAAGTTTTTGTCGCATTAATAAAAAGGCTCCTCTCCTACATGATCATGTCATTTTTAGTCGATAGAGCCGATGTGACATCTACAGTTTTATTAATACTACAACAAAACGACAAAAGTATCTTTTAATAACCATATTTTGAAACAAATTAAATGAAAATAGATAGCTTTTACATAATAACATCTCGAATTTCATTCTTATAAAGTAAAAATAAGGGTATTGAAGCATACTTTAGGCCATTTTATTATAGTATTAACAAAAAAAGTAGTTGTCACATTAGCTATGTCGATGAAAAATGACATCTGAAAGGGGCCTTTTATTAATACGACAAAAATCTAAAGGCTTTTTTAATAATTTAAAAAGGTTAGGGTCCTTTTATTATTTGCAAAAAGGTCAGGATACTAAAATATAAATAGTCCAAACTTATTTTCCAAATATTATTCTCTAATTTCTCAAAAACATTAAAGCTACAAAATAGGAAAAGATGTCAAACATGCCCTAAATCATTGACAAGCAAGGGTGCAAGATTATGACCGCTGACATATGAAATGAAAATCAACACATCTTGTGGTATGTCTATGCAAAATGTACATAGTGAAAAACTTGTCGGCATTACGAGTTTTTAGGGAGGATTGTCTTTCAGTGTTTTAATGTTATTTTTTTCTTTTCTATACTGTGTGTTTCTCGGATCTTCTGTTGTGAGATGCCGGTTTTTATATTATGAGTTTTCTTGCTATTCATCGGAAAAAATGTACTGGACATGTGGGTTGTTCGTATTATGGAGTTGTATATATGAGAAGTGTGGGGAAATGTCCCACATAAGTTGTATTGCTTTTATCTATATATGTTTTGATTCTCGCTTTGATATGGATTGACTCAGGTGTCGTTTGTGTGATGTGTCTATTTTGTATTGCGACTTTGTGACTAATTATCGGAAAAAAAATAGTGGATGTGATTGCTCTTCGTGAGTAATGGGAGCAGCCATTGCAGCAAGCGCGCAGGCGTCGTGCTAGGGACTGCTTATTAAGGTGGCACTTCGCACTTGACACTGAGTAATAACCTTTTATTTTATTAACCGATTAATTAAATTAAGTCATTTTGGATTTGATTAATTGCTTTTTTTTGGTTAATTCAGTTTTGTTCTGTTGTGAATTTTTAATTGAATTTAATTCACTTAAATATGGTAGTTAATAATTATCAAAAAAAATATATATATATATATATGGTAGTTAAAGCCTCCATATGACTGACAATCCAAGAGAGTTCAGAGGATTTTCTATTTGTTGTTCTCCGCAAAATTCAAATAATACCTGGCCTGTTTTTGTTAAATAAAAGTATAAGATCCTCAAAAGTACATCAAAAATGTTCTCCAATAAGAACAAGAGGTGAAATTACAACCAAAAAAAAAAAGAAGCAGAGAAAATGACAAGTTCAAAACTATTAAAATAAATTAGGAACAGAAATAATACCTGAGGTTATACTTGCTTAATTTAAGAAAAAGCTCAGTATCAAGGACGTATAATACTTGAAAGACAGTGTTCAAATACACCTTAAATATTAAGAATTTTCCACATCATTATCTGTTATACCCTCACTTAGATGCTTGTGTGCTTTATGCTTTCATGCTTTTCATGCTTCTCGGGTTGGGAGTCTTTGGAAACAGCCTCTCGTTAGGGTATCACCCTGAAGGGGTAAGGGTGCGTACATTCCACTCCTTCTAGACCCTGTTTAAGCAGGAGCCCTTGAGGCACTGGGTATGTTGTTGTATTATCTGTCATACCCAGTCCTAAACATGATATGCATGGATACATCTACATGGACATCAAACATACATAGTATCAAGTGGTCAAAGACCGGAAGAGATTGATTAAAATTTTCATTTCAGCCTAAAGTCAATACAAGTCAGAGATTTAGCATGGAGATCTAATTTTTTTTAATAATTAGCGACCAGGTCGTGATACAATCTAGACGCTCGAGCTAATGAGCCCTTATAAACTCCATTAAATAACGGGGCACAGAGAAACAAGAACAAGATCAAATAGGATTACAAACAACAACCGGACAAAACAGGACAAATCTAATTGACCACCATGACTAATTCGGATCTCAGAGCAATTGAAACATGATAAAAGGCAGTCAGATCACCCTTTCATTATCTAATTGAATTAATTTCCACACAATGAAAAATAAAATAAAATAAAATAAACTTACTCCAAGATCTCAAAGCTAGACGATTTTTGTCTTTTCTTTTCGATATGAAGTGAGAGAACTTGGAATTCAAAAATCAGCATCTTATAAAAGGAGACACGAGAGATATACACTATGTAAAAAAGGAAAAAGTAATGCAAAAACACCCACGAAAGCTATCCGAGAAACAAACAGCTAAAACGCCAAAAAAGAACCAACATATACGTCCAATATCAAGAAACAAGTAACATATTTGAATACTATAGAGGGACTACCCTCCCAAAAAGCTCCTTATGCAGACAAGTAACAAGAGAATTATCTATTAGAGGACCGTCTTCTGTATACTCTTGAGGATCTCTTCCTCATAATTATCTAAAAAAGAGATTAAAAAAAAAAAAAAAAAAAAACTTCTTACCCCAGGAAGGGTAAAACTTGATGTGCCACTCAGAGGATTTCCTTCTCTTCCTTACTGAACAAAAAAAAAAAAAAAAAAAAAAAAAAAAAAAAAAAAAAGAAGAAGAACTAGAAGGAAAACTTGAAAAATGCACGCCTTTTAATGAAACTTATTTGGAGAGTCAGATATCAATCCCTATTTAGGACTCGGGACTGGTTAGGATATGGATTAAATCAAAATTTTTTCACATGGAATGGAAATGTAGAAGCGACCTCATCAAACGCACAGATGGAAATGACAATCTTAAAAAAAATTGTTGGGTTAACTGCACAAAATCGACAAATGGAGCTCTTGAAATAAACTTTGATGAATAGAAAATGGAAGAAAGGATTGATCCAGGGTATATTATAGTGGATAGCACTGGGCAAATGATTGTGGAGGGCTCGAATAACCTAAGGGAGACCCCAATTCTCGTGACAGGAGCAGTTGTTGCTAGAAGATGGATTAGTGACAATCTTTTGACAGGATTTGAGCCTGTTAACTGTGAGGGATATATCGAAGTAGTTATTAAGGCTTTAAAAGGAGAATACAACTACTGATAAAAGATTAAAAAGCTATTGATGATAAACTGTCTGATTAAGGAGTTTTAGTGGGTTTCCATAAAAACATCTGTAGGGAAGTAAATAGGACAACGAGCTGGATAACAAAAACCGAGCTCACGATTAACGACATAACTGAGTGGAACGATGCTATGCACCAACAATTGAACGATATCTTTCTTTAACTCCTTAGGATGGCCCTCTATTAGGAAATAATTCTAAGGAGATTTCCTTACCTCTTAAATCCACACATCCCAAAATGCCTATTTGTTATCTTTTTTTATTTTTTATTTTTGGTTTTTTAGAAATTAATAATCAGATTTTGAAAATAATTTTTTTCTTTTTTGATTCAATTTTCAGTTTTCATACAAAATAGAAAAAGCAGAAAATAAAAACTAAAAACAAAAAAGAGTAATTTCCAAAATACAATTTTTAATTTCTTAAAAACCAAAGGTACAAATAAAAATGATGTCAAACATGTCTTATGCTATTAAGTAACATGCCCCCTCATACAGATGCCCATTGACTTGAAGTGTGTATAATGCAGAGACCATATATTATGCTAAACTTAAATCATAGAAGAAGTAGGATTGATGTTATCTCACCTAGCTGTAAGAATTTATACTTGATGAAGGTGTCCTTTTTGCGGTTCTAGTGGACTTTCTCGGGCTCCGTTATCATAGGTGTGCCAATTTTATATTGAGAGTTATCTTTCTAAAATTGAAAAAGAATATCAATTAGAAAAATACATGATTTAGAAAAAGAATAAGGTCATGATGCTGGCTTAAGCTATGATGGTCCTGAGTCTGACATGCTTCATCCCCCATCAGATCTTGATGTCATTGTAGCTTTATGTGTGGATTATTTGAGATGGTGAGTATCGACTAGAGTAGTGCTGGGGGCAAGTGGTTCCCGTCATACCAGAAAAGGTGTGGTTCTCTACTTTGTTGTGAAGTACTGGATTGTATGGCCTACTAGGAGTTTGTAGGAGTGGGTTTGGAGTGTTTTCATTTTGGAGTGTTTAGTTGATTTTTGGTATTTGTTTATAAATGGACTTAGCTAAGTACACACAGATAGAAAGTGCCTTAGAAGTTGGCACAGGTGTAGGCGTCTAGGCTTTCGGGGTTTGTTGCATCTGATTTTGGGAATTACTTCTCTTTTTAGTTTTATCCTGCTCTCATGGGCTTTCTCAGGCTCCACTTTGGTGGGCATGCCGGTTTTTGTATTGAAAGTTTTCTTTAATTACCAAAAAAAGAAGAGCATTAGCTTCATCTTAAGTAACTGAAATAATGATGTCTGGAAATATAATATTGTGATGGATGACATGGTTACCAGAAAGAGGAGACTTTTTTCAATCAAAATGTGCAAAGATGCAATACAAAACTAGGCACACCCACAAGAACAAAGACTCACAACACGAGCAAACTGTGAGTTAGAAGGATTTATATGAAATTCTAATACTATATCAGACTGAAATACCATAGCTCCCATGACTTGCCATTAAGGATGGCAATGGAGGCAAGCGGGGACGAAAATTTCCTCCTCCGTATCTGTACCTGCCACCCATATCAATACCCATACCTACCTCATTACCTGTCATGGATATGAAATGGATACCCATATCGGCCTTGGTGGATACAAACCCATACTTATACCCGCCTTATTACCCAATGGTATGAAACGGGTATCCATTACCTGCCCCGTACCCACCTGCATTTATTATTTAATGCATTTTTAAGAATGTAAATATATTTTTTATAAAACTGATGAATAATATAGGTAGGATGTATTTTTTAATTTGAAAGTTAACTAGATATAAAATGGAGCGAGTATGGTAGGTATAAAGAGGGGGCAGGATGGAGCAGGTTGGCAAGGTAGGAACCCATAGCCGTCCCGTAACCATAACGGGAACACCTAACCCATACCCTCTACCCACCTCACTTATACCCATACTCACCCCAATTGGGGTGGGTAGCCATAGGGAATGGTTTTTACTCACCCCATTGTCATCCTTACTTGCCATCAAGTAATCACTTTCAGCCCACCCCCTCACACATTCAATGTTTCTTGCAATGTCATTCGCAAAGTACGGATAGCTTTACACCTTTGATTTAAACCAAAAGCTGACCCTCATTTTCATACTCCAAAGTGTCTCTCTTTCAACCCAGATTACATCTTTGAAAATCATCTTATTCCTAGTAGTCCAGGTTACCCAAGCGACCCCACAGAACAAAGTTATCCAAACCTTTTTGTTTTCTGAAATTTCCTCCCCGCATAACAATTCACTAATCAAACATAGCCTTAATAGTGCCTGGAATAACCCAATTTCGATCCCCACCAATCAATGCATTTACTCCAAATATTCTAAGTGTGTTAACCACTGAGAAATAAGTGATCCATACTTTCCACCTCCTCACCACTAAGTGAAAAATAATTGTGTTTACAAGGAAAGATGAGACTGTACTGCCACAACATCATTTCGGTTGTCCATGATGACGTCAATGCCACTTTTATTTTTTCCAAAATATGTTGCTTTTCTTGTAAGATTTTCAAAATATGTTTTTCCCGTACGTATATAAGAATTAATTTAGTCATTCATGTTGCTTTACTTTTCTTTTCAAGTACAAAAAGGAAGCTACCAAAGTTTACCTTGATACCATAGCACGATTCATATACAATGTAAAAAACCGAAATGAATCTCAAACACCATGTGGCAAGACTTCATCTCACTCAAACCCGACACGATTTACCCTAGTGAGTAAATTGAGCTAAAGCAATGAGCTAGACACTTTTTACAGCAAACACGAACTCACTAAGGCAGCCTAGTGAACTATACTTTTACTAATGTAATATTTAGAGACAGTCAAATCACTGTATATAATCTTGCCATCATTTTTACAATTCGGTTGTTTGAAACTACAAATTTGTGATCTCTAAATAACGAATACCAAACACGAAAATTTTAACATAATGTGAATATACACAGAGAATATTGTCAGTACAATAATAAAGGTCACAGAAATGTGAAAAAAAAGAGGAAAATACTTCAATTTTTTCATCCCCAAAATGTATATCCTCTCAGCCACTGCACTATAAGTACTAGAGAGCCCACCACTATCCCCACAATAACAACTTGCATATGTAAAATTTCCCCATAAAATCATAAATATTATGTCACGGAACCAACTATTCGCAATGTTTAAGCTGATAAGTAAAAACCTATGAACAGTTTTACAGTCTAAAACTCTGTTTAATTGAATGTCCATTGTATTTAAAGTTGGATAGTATGTAGACCCACGTCATAAAATTATCTTAATATTAAGTGTTGTGACCTCTTAGTCAACAAGGGTTGATATCGTGTTAAAAAACCAATGGGTCTAAAAGATATGAGCTGAGTAGTGAACCCACTGGAAACGGTTCTGTACTCTAATATATCCCCTCGGATGGATTTCATTAGACTTCTCAATTAACACATATCATGTCAACGAACTAACAGTACTGAAAGTTTAAGCTGATGAGTAAAACCAGGTGTATAATAATTCTATAATCTACCACTAATGCCTCATAATGACAACAATAAAATCAAAATTGAGATTAATTACAAGAGGGTCCAAAAAGAATATCCCACACCAAAGAGAAGAAAAAAGTTGTACCTTTTAAAGCCAATGAAAAATTAATTCTAAGCATGGAAAAAATTATCAAATTATCGAAAAATTATAAGTTCAACATATTTTTTATAATTTATTATTTTTTTTCCCATTATTTGGTATATAATAGAGTCCGTTTAACAATTTTCCTATGAAAATCCTAGAAAAGGCAAACTAAAATAAAAAATAAAAACATAATTCAATACCTATAATATTACTCCAATTAAAAAAAATTTACTCGAATTAGAGAGTTGTCTATCTAATTATCGAAAAAAATTACTCGACTATAATTGTCACACAAAGCTGAAAGAGCCCGCAGAACGTACCTTGTTCTATAGCCGAGGTGCTTGGGGACGGACATAAAACCCGTTTTCTTCTCGATTATTCGATGAGAAAGAAGGAGAGAGAGAAGAAATCAGTAGCTATCGATGGCAGATGCAGCATCATCAAGATTCTCACTTACGATATTAATTAAGTTCGAGTGTGTGAATCTTGATGATGCCGCAGCAGCCACCAACAACTGCACCCTGAAACACTAGCATCCATATCGGAGGCGACACGATTTCAGCGAGTTCCTTTTTCTTTCTTCCTCGGTGACGAAGAGATTTGAATCTAAAACCTCTCAATAAATTTTTTTTTTTTTTTTTTGGCAATTTAATTAAAAAAAATTATAAATAATGGAAATAAGATAGAAAAAATAGTAAAAAAATTAACCCTAAGATCTAATACAAATAAAACACCTATAACAAATCAAAATCCTTCGGAAACAGACTCGGTAGAGGTAACGCTACATACATCTCACCAAAGATACTAGTCTAGATCAAAAACGGAAAATTTTTTCGATAATTAAAAAAAAATCAGAAAAAATAAAAGAAAGAAATAGAAGAGAAACCCTAGAATCAGAAAACTTTACTGAAAAAGCCCTTATAAAAAGATAAATTAAAAAAGGGACCCTGAAGTTTGGGTTAATTACAAATTTGCCACGCTCCACCATTGAAATATAGAGATAGAGAGTAGAGAGAGAAGCGAAGTGGAGGTTGGTATGAAGAAGAGAGCTGTTTTTGCCCTTTTATAACCCTAATTTCCACATCTACCCTTAATGTGTTTTTGAATTTAATTGGGTGTGTAGGGGTAAAATGGTCATTTCATTCTCTAGCTTTTTTTAAAGAGTTACTTTTGTCTCAATTGGTCGTTTGTGGTTACCTCACGTGTATTGGTCCATCCAAGTTTTCAAATATCGGTTCAGATCGATTTCACGAGCTTTATCGGAAATATCAAAGAAAACAGAGAAAGAGTGAACAGAACTTGTGTTAATAAATAAGATCGTGAATCTGTACAAAGGGGGTCCTCGAAAACAGTATCTTGTTAGGGTATTACCTTCAGGAGGTAAGGTTACGTACATCTTACCCCTCCCACACTATGCTTATGCGGGAACCCTTAAAGCACTAAGCTTGTTATTGTTGTTGTTGTGAATCTGTACAAAGGGGAGTGAATGGCACCTTCAGTCTAGGTTAGTCCTGATTCATGGAGTTGGCATACATGACATTCATATAAAAGCCCAATAGAATTTCTATCATAAACCCAATAGGCCTATATATTGATCTCTTCTCTCATATAAGTACTATATATGTCTGGGGTTCTTAGGAGGTTCACATTTGGAGTTCTTAAAAGTTTAGAAGACACTCACTGTGGTAGTGTACTATAAAGTAATTGATTAAAATATGTTGCAATTTGTTCAGTGCTAGACTCACGAGCAATGAATCAGGCCCGATTTTTTTAATATGACCATACAAGCATCCAGAAGTAATGCGATCGTAAAATTCACCATAAAAAGTTGAAAATTCACCGTAGTAATCTAGAATTGTGAGAATGAGGCTCACTTCACATTAACAACAATGGTGAAAGTAGGTACAATAGTAAGGACTGGGGGAGGGGGAAGGGGATAAACCTCATGGATTCCCCTTTAAAGGGGATCACTTTAGAGCTTTGTGGGGATCGAACACGGGTCATGCCGTTAGCAGCCGGAGAACTCCGCCATAAAGCTATGTCCCTACATGTTCATGCCGTTGGCAGCTAGAGAACTTCGCCACAAGGCTGTGTCCCAACATGTTTATGTGACATTCCAAGTTTCTTACTTCAAAAACCAAAGCATCCCAACAAATATTTGATCTAGGATTGCACTGAGTCTATTATCATTCGATCTAATTCCTAGTTCACTTCTATTCAATCTTTCAAAACAGCCAACCAAAGACATTATTTTAACTTACTAGTAGATGAAATTTGGCAAGTATTATGTGAGGAGGCGAATGTTTTTTTTTTTTTCAATAATTAGATAGAAAACTTTTGATACAAAAACTGGCGCACCTACTGATGTGGAGCCCGAGAAAGCCCATAAAAGAAACAAAAAGGAAGTAGTTCCCAAAACCAGAAGCAAAACACCCTAAGAACCTAAACACCTGCACCCATGACAACTCCTGAAGCACTCGAAGTTTCTATCACTTTCCGCTTAAGTATACGTAGTTTAGTTACGATGCCTAGAAATCAACCAATGCCAAATCTTAATATAACATTCCAGATTGAAAACACTCCTAATTCACTACTAACCCTCTAACATGATTGAGCTCCTAATAAACCATATACAACCCAAAACTCCACAAAAACCATAGAGAACTGCACATATTCTACGTGACAGTAATCACTCATCATTGACATTCTAGTCGATACTCAGCTTGCAACACCCTAAGCAATCCACACACGGAACTACGATGAAATCAGGATCTAACAAGGGACAAAGCATAGCCAGACTTCTTCCAATGATGCTTCTTATTCTTCTGGGTAAGCTTTGTCTTCAAGGGAGCGAAAAAGATGATGCATGCATGTCACACTCAGGATCATCATAACTTAAGCCCAATTTTTTGCCAAAGTCCCATGAACGACAGGCTCGTTGTAGGGCTGAGGGAGGCTGAGCAGAGGATATAACATGACATTAAGATGACCAATTACAATGGGGCAAAGGAGGGGTGGAAAGTTCTATAGTACGAGCATTGTAGTCCACCATTGGATTAGAATGACTGCAAGTAAGATCCATAAAGCATTCAACGCGCTCCTATCCTGCATAAACAGTAAAATCATCATCTATATCAACCTTATGTTCGGTATGATCACCCACCACCTCATTAGCTGCCTCTTCATCAACACCAATATTAGCCTCCATTTCCTTACCAAGATTGAGATCACAATCCATAGTCGCTTCAAGGGAACCCGCAAAGTTAGCACTATGAGTGCTTTGAAGGGGAACGGGAAACACCCACGACATCGCTAATGTCATAAGTATTACCAACATCACCAGCAATTGAGAGAGACATGGTCACCTCCAGCAGACTATCCACCAAGACCTTAGCCCTTTGCTCTTCTGTGCTAGAGTTAGTCGAGACACTTCCTTCATTATGATCGATCTCGCTTACACCAACACTGGGAGCCTACTCCTGAAACTTTTTAGAGGTAACCTGACCGATTTCAAAAGCACGAACAATGTGGCGACATTGCCCAATTGTTAGGATCATGACATTCTTAGTTGGATCAAGTGACTTAGTTTCGATAAGAACTCTTCCAACCTCAAAAGACTTAAAGATGTCACATTGTTTGTCCACCTCAAAGATTCAATGCCCTGCTTAGGCAAGTTATGATGTGACCAAAGGACCACGCTTGAAGAGGAATCCTATAACAAACAACCCAGGCCTTTCTTTTCAGATTCCGCTCAAATTTGATCCAAACATATTTTTTCTTAAACCATTTATTTTTCCAAGGCGCCTTTAACTGAAAAAACATCTCCCTTTCTTCTGCGGATGAAAAAATGAGAAGAAAATTTCCTGCCACTAATATTATAAATTTCAGAGAATTTGATCCCCTTCTCATCAAGTCGTAATGAGATTGCTTCCAATCTAGTCTCTAGCATAGTTTCAATATAACAAGACTCTTTTTCAGGTTTCAATATAACAAGACTCTTTTTCAGCTTACTAACATTCTTGTCAGCCTATTCCAAATGAATGATTTTTCGATCAAGCTCCATGACCTTCACAGTCTCGTCTATCACTTTGGCTAGACCTACCTTTCTTATTACTTACTTTACGTCTCCAACCTTCGCATTCATTAAATTTAACCCAATTGCCCCTTAATCATCTTCCCTGACCACATCAACAAATGTTCTCTGATTCTGATTTTTATTAAGCCGAATGATTATAGCATAGTCACCATAAATCGACTGTTCTCTACTCCCCTTGCTTACATCTCTTTCGAATTTTGGCCAATTCATCTTCAATCTTTTGTTACCAAGTCAAGACCCATTTGCTTCTTTAATAGCTATCTCAGCTTCATCCCTACTCCTAAAGCACACAATTCCAATTTAAATTTATTCTTTTTAAGCTTTCAGACTGCTTACAAGCTTCTGACCCAACCATGACTTCTGAAGGTTGTATCTTGGAGTTCATAGATCAAAAAACTTCTCTTTTTATACAAATTTTCCCATGATCTATACACAAATCTTTAGAATGATGTTAGGATGATAAGAAAAAGTTTATCCACTTAAAAGCACGTTACAAACCATAAATATTTCTTTTGAAAATTAAGAATTAGATGCGACTGCCTATTCAAAGGACAAATAAACTCAACTTGAACCTCAACCAGTCATGAAGATTTTGAGTTAGAGCACAAATAAACTCGATTGATTTCAACCTATAAACTGTTTGAGCTCTAACTTGTTTAAATTAATTAAGCTCCAGATCAATTGTCTAGGCTCAGTATGCTCATAAGCTTGCTCGAGTTGGCTCATTTTGCCTCCCAAATTGTCACATTTAGAAATTTTTATTACACTTAAATCCGTGATGGCAAACTAGGTAATTTATGCTAACTTACGTATCTTACAAATCAATTTGACTTATTTACACCTCTAATACTAAAACACAAAGAAATTCGAGATTTGTTTGATATCTTCTTTTGTTTTAAGTTATTAATTTTAAGGAAAATTATCACTTAGGTACTATGAGATTTGAGCATTTATCACTTAGGTAACCTAACATTTTAATAAATAAAATGGGGTACCCTGAGGTTTGAATATTTTATCATTTAAATATTCTATGATGGAATTGGATGATTTTTTGTAAGAATTTAATCAATTTTATATAAAAATGCTTATATAATACATAAATACAATAATACATATAAGCTAACGCCATTATTTTATCGAAAATTTAGTGAATTATGATAAAATATTCATCGAATATCGATATAGACAACATAAAAATTATCATAATTATATGTCATTTTCACATTTTTCTAGAAAAAATTATCAAATTTTAATGAAAATATTTATATATTGTTAAAATTATGTTCGATGTTAGCGTTTCTAATGAAAATCTATCAGATTTTTGACTAAAGTTTACTAGATGATAAAACTTTAAAGATTCAGGGTATTTAAGTAATAAAATATTTAGAATTGAGGATAGTTTATTATATATATTAAAATATTAGAGTATCTAACGTATAAATTTTCAAATCTCAACATGCTTAAATGATAATTTTTCTAATTTTAAAGAAGCTAAAAATAATATTATGAAAATGATTCATTTTTGTTTTTAATTTTACATTTTGAGTTTTTTCTTAGTTGGGTAAAAATTTAAAATACAACAACAACAGGCCCAGTGTCACAAGGGGTTCCCGCATGAGTTTTTTCTTAGTTGGGTGAAAATTTAAAATAAGTTTTCAAAATCTAATTTTTTAATTTTGTAAAACCAAAAAATAAAAACAAAAATATAATGCCAAACCACCCTAGAAAGTCGAAAGATATATTTCATAATTGCAAGTTGCACTTTAATATTATCAAAATAAACTCACATTAATTTACACGACAAGAAAAATTACCTAAAAGAAAATAAAATTACCAAAAATAGTAAATATATTCAATTTTTATACTCAATTTATATATTTATCTATATAATATGAAATTATTAAATTATAAAAATAATACTAAACTAGTGATTTATACAGTAATTATTATTTATTAAATATTTAATTAAATATATATTTTAGATTACTTAAAAGAGGGGGAAAAAAGGGTAAATTATAGAAAATTCTCCTGTCTTTTGCTTCAAAAACAGAAAATCTTCCTCGTAAATAAAAGCACTCACAAAACCCCTTCATTTTTAAAAATTTATCACTTAACTCCCATGTAACTTATTTTTGATCATTTTGCCCCTAATGTTTAATTTTATTTTTAGAAAAAGGTTTTATATTATTAGATAAAAATTAAATATTTTATATTTTTAGCAAAAAAAATTAAGAAAATTATCTATATTTATAAAAATATAATTATTTTAATTAATTATAGTAATATTATATAAGTTCAGAAGATAAAAAGTATTTTTAAAATTTTTAGGAAAAAAAATTATGAGATAAAATATAACTTTTTTTTGGTTGAGGGGCAAAATGGTCAAAGAAATTTATTTGGAGGCAAAGAAAAAAATTTTCAAAAGTTAGGGGATTTAGTGAGTAATTTTATTTGTGAAAAGAATTTTTTGTTATTGAAACAAAAATCGGGGTTTTTTTGTAATTTACCAAAAAAAAAAAAAAAGGTACAATCTATCTGAAATGTTAAACGAGTCCGTACAGTCTGAGGTGCTGTTACTGGCGTTTTCCCTTTTGTACTGACAAACAAATTTAATAATAATATTGTAGATATTTAAAAATATATTTATTTATATAATAAAAGTAATATTATTATTAGTATAAAATTATTATTATCAGTGCAAAATTATTATTTCTAAGATAATTTTGTATTTCTTATTGTTTATAAATTATATTATTACTCTGACAATAATAATTTTGACCCCGGGTGTAACATTTAAGACTTCTGTTCTTCAAACATAAAGTCTTGTGTTAGACCATACCGTTAGGGATGGCAAATCAACCTAAATCCGTTGGATATCCATCTAACACGATCCACTTATTATAAATTTGGATGTAATAAATGTGTTTTAAATGGATTTGGATATTAATAACTGGGTTATGGATCGGGTTGGATTTGGATGACGTCAAAACTCAACCCGAACCCGACCCAAATCCTACCTGAAATTGTGTTTGTGTATTATAAACTTTAAAATTACTAAATTTTGAGTTTTTAACATACCAACTAGATTCCAATTTATTTTTTATTGTGTCAACAGTTTGAAATTTGTTCTAGATTATAATATCCTTAGTAAAAATTACGATGTAACACCTCCGTACATAGAACTTAAGAGTTAAGATTTTTAGAATAATTGCCTAATATTGTATTATCATTATTATTAATAAAAAAATAAAAAAAGAAAAAAATATATAGTAATTTGTCTCAATATTGCTTTTTAGTTACTATTATTACATTATTATTGTAGTATAAATTGAAATTAAGTCATGGTATTATAATTTATTCTAAGATTTAAATGGATTACGGATTTAGGTCGAATATCCTTCTATCCAATGGGTTTGGATTTGGGTTAAATTTTTATGAAATAAATGAGTTTTTGTCAGATTTGAGTTGTGTCAGATTTTTTTTCTGGGTTAGATTTGGATGAAGGCAAACCCGACTAACCAATTGCCATCCATACATACCATCCTCTATTTTCCAGTGCCAGTGATCCTATTTGTGTAAAAAAATTATTCTTTTCGCAAATATAAAAAAGAGTTATTGTTATCAAGACAATGATTATTATTGTCAATATAATGACGTGGCTTATATTAAATAGGGTTATTTATGTTAAATGTCATTATACTTTGTCCATTATGTCAATTTAGTCCTTGTAATTTTAAATATATTAATTTAGTCACTGTAGTAGAAATATTGCGTCAATTTGGTTCTTAAAGTAAAATTTATGTTATGCTATTAATGAAAATTTTATGGTTAGGCCAAAGGTTTGGTTTTTTCTGACAATTAGAGATAAAAGCTCGTACTATAAAACCTGGCATCTCCCGAGAGGAATTTGAAGGGCACATATAAAGTGTGGAAAAGAAAAAATAACAAAATCACCCACAAACAAAACTGAATATAACATAAAAAAAGTCACACCCACCACCATGAATCACATCCTTTCAGTTAAAACAATTACAACACAGAATTTAATTTGATTATGGTTAAAAATTATATTATTAATTTAAATATAATTTAATCATAAGACTAAATTACTAAAATATAAATGAATAAAGTACTAAATTAACATAATTAAAAATATAAAGACTTAATTAACACAACAAATAAAGTAAAACGACGTTTGAAATAAATAACTCAGAAAATTAATAGCCATAAATTTGCTATACCCAATAAAATTTATAGGAGTGGGCAATAGGTGGCACTTGATTTGCGGACCAAACCTAAAAGTGAAATTTAACATTGGTGCAAATTAAATAACGACATTATAATAAGTGAGTGCACTCATTATATAAGTTATTTCATTATTTAATTTTGAATTATTCACACCAATAGTCTCTGTACTCTTTTTTATTTTATTAATTTAATTATTATACTTTTAATTCTGTTACCCTGAAGGAGTAACATCCTAAAAAGATAAAACTGCGTACATTTATCCTTCCCCAGACCCCGCATATACGGGAACCTTTGAGGCATTAGTCGGTTGTTGTTATACTTTTAATTGTGTCAATTTAGTCCTTTGGTTAAATTAAGTTAAATTATAAACATAATTTTTAACGATATAATCATGTTAGATGCTAAAAATATACCCGTCGACTCAACTTAACCGAACCATGGACGAACCATTAAAATTTTATTTAAAATTTAACATAATTGATAATATATGAATTTTACAGGGATGAAATTGACGCAAATATAAAATACAAGGATAGAATTGACACAATGAGCAAAGTGTAGAGACCTTTGATACAAATAACATTTTAATTTATATAATATAATTTATAAAGTACAAAATGACAGTCAGCTGATGTTGGGTTTTCTTTACATTTTATATATTAATCCTCTATTATGTATGTTGTGAATACAAATCTAACTATATAATCTAATATAACTATTATATAATTTCGCAATTTCTTCGCCATTTCTCTTTTACTATATACCAGAAAACTACACATCCAAAATCACTTAAAAAAATAATTTAAAAAACTTAAAATAGCCCAACAAAAATAATTTAGCAATTTAGAACATCGAAAAATTAAAAATAAAAATAAATAAACAATATTAAATAAAAGAAACTAATAGCTAAAAAGTAACAAAAAAAATATAAATAAGAATAAAATAGGATCTTCTAGAAATTCCCAAAAAATTAAAAATAAGCAAAAAATAATAAAAAGTAAAATAAAGTCCAGAAATCAAAAGAAAAAATTCTAAAAAAATAGCATATTACAAAAAATAAAAACCTACAAATAGAAACAACTAATTATAACAAAAGAAACTTATCAAAATATATAAATGAAAAATATATAAAATAACTTACCGAAAAATATGAAATAAAATAAGTAAAATTGGTTAAAAATTACATATTAGAAAATTTAAAACCTTACAAAAATATGGATAATATGAAAAAAAAAAATTAGCCACAATCTGAGTATGAATCAAATATTAATAGAGCGCCTTCGGGTTTCTTTATCAAAAAAATAAAAATAAAATATTAATAGAAATAATCAAACACTAATCTCACATAAATGCTTTATTATTATCTTCAAAAGCCTTAAACCCTTAATCAATACTATCATTTACCTTCATAACTTTGAAGATCCTTTTCAGAACACCAATTTGTCGCTAGAACCCAAGGAGAAGAAACTCGAAAGACACTCAAACGCTCCCAATATGAGAAATCCAAAGAAAGACTGGCAAATTTAATTTTATTTTTAACGGTAAGAATCTTTATTGCTTTGTCTTTGATATACAAGAATGAAATTAGTAGCAAAATACTATATTGTGTTGTTTAGTTGCTTCCTGATCATTCGTTTATTATTGGCCATGTACTATTTGCTTTACTATATGCCTTGTAGTTGTCTTCGGTGAGGTATATTTTATATTGCTAGTTTAACGCATTGTCCGAAGCTGATGCTTTGTGGCTTCCATGGTTTCCAGGTTGCCATATTTTCATGACAACTCGATCTTCAGAATGGGGGTGCTCGGAAATAGCCTCTCTTCCACCCGGAAGGGGGAAGGCTGTGTACATCCACCCCCCAAGACCCTGCTTCGTGCGGGAACCCCTGTAGCACTAAGACTGTTGTTGTTGTAATTATAGACATGAGAGAAAAGTGATTAATGTTTAATATTTAGAAGAAAAATTAGAAATAGAGATAACTAAAAGTATGCCTAAAATAGTTTCATAGAAAAAAGAGCGAAATTATGATTTTTAATTGAGAAAAAAAAAAAGATAGAGAAAGAGAGATATTAATTAAAATATTAAATATCTCTAAAAAGGTTAATAACGTTATTAGAATATAAAAACTTAATAATTTAATATTAATTTTATAGCCCGATTACACCTTTTTACATCATTTTGTATACAAATAAGATATATTAATTTGATAATATTGAAACTTCATGATTCAAATAATCAAAAACCAAAAAGGAAAGAAACGAAGGTTAATTAACCATATTGACCTTTGATTTTCGTTTTGTAGTTTAGTTTTTAAGAGTTCATATTATTAGGTTTATGATGTGCTATGTAGAGAATAATATCCACAAACTTGCCTCAATAAATAAAAAATTTACTATAACAATAGCATTACCCTATTTATATTGGGAGTTGCTATTGCTCGATAATCAGCACACCTCATATCATGTTGGTATTCAATGTGTCTAGGATTATCGAGGCACAAATGATCGCATTACGAACTAATAATTGGATATTGAGAAAAATCCTAAAATTACCCTATTTATTTTGGGAGTTGTTATATCAAACAACCATGGACAGAAATGATGGTATTTTGGACCGAAAAGAGGCTTTTTGAAGCATGAAGATGAGGTGAGGATTTTGGATTAAAGTGTGGTATGCCGATTTCTCCTACTCATAGGATAAGGTAGCAAGAAATATGGCTTGTATTAGAACTTGGAGATGTTTCACTATTCCATTACAGTCACGGGTGCTGCTGTACTGCAGTCAGAGGCATGTTTACAGAGATCTCTTTTGGATCCCTTTGCCATGGCTACTTGGGACGAGTTCGGTCATGACGTTATTTTTGGGTGACCAAAAGACTATTCCTGTTTCTTTGTATTTCTTTTGTGTTTTTTATTTTTGGTTTCTTGCTTCCGGGGTCCTACTTGCTATGGATGCACCCTGCTTTTGTGTTGCGAGCGCTTCTGCTTCGTATCTGTAGAAGAAAAAGAGATGTAGTATCAATTTGACCAAACCTTTTTCTAAAAAAGTTTACTTTTTCCAGGAAAAAATACAGAATTTTAGGGTGTTCGGTGTAGAAAGAAAAATGTTTTTAAATTACAAGCAAAAGTTGTTTCTCTAATTTAAGCATAAGCAAAAAAATATTATTTATTCTTTAACATAGAAGCAGAAACAAAAACTAAAAAACTTTTACACATAAATACCTATATCCAAAACAATTTCACATACATGCTTATGCAGAACATGTTTCTAAAGAAAGGTTCTGTTTCCAGAACTTGGTCAAACGAACCTATAATAACCTCTAACCTTAAAAAAAAAAACCGACTTACCAGTAAAAAATATTGGTACTGTATAAGACAACATATGCTAGCATATCTAGACGACACAAAAGGTCAGGCAAAGGCTTAGTAAAAAAAGGGCCACTTTGAGATAAATAATTGAGATAGTAAGATAGTAGATATTGTAGGAATTGACTAAAGAAACCTAAAAGATAAACCAAATTTATTATCTTAATTAAGCTACTAAGCTTAGATAATTACATGGTCCATCCTCAAAGTGCCATCTTGCTTTTGATTTGATTTATTCTTTTTTCTTTAACTTCTTTCACTAACGAGTAGATAAGATAACTTTATTTCATCGTATCATGCTGGTATCATTCTGTCTTGTATCCCGTAAGGTTATTCTAGAAGATGATAATGAAGATATGATTAAGGCTATTACGAGTCCATATACGACTCCAGCGAATATCCTAACTATTATGGATAATATTCATCTTGTCAGTTACTAGTTTATGAAGGTATCTTTCAATCATTGTTTACGAGAAGAAAATAGACTAGCGGATTGGTTAGTGAATTTGGGGTATAGAAGTTTTGGTCGTTCATACGGCAGCTCGTGCCGGACAGAAAAATCCCTTCTCTAATCAGAAGCTGGTGCTTTAGGACTCCTCGTTCGTCGTGGCCGATTCCAAGGCCGTCAGTCTTTACCTCTTAAAAAGAAATCATGTTGATAAATTTTTATTTTTAGAAACTTAATCTAGATAATTATTAAAAAAGAAAAGGTATTAGTTACTTTTGCATCAGTGTAAAAACTAAGTGTTGCATCAGATTTGATTTGTCACATAATAACGATGGATTTGGCATGGGTTGAAGAGAGTGTAAACCACATAATATGGGTTGACCATAATGTAAACCATATTATATCGACTGTTGGATATTTTTGCCTTAAAATTAGAAATTAATTATAAAAAATAAGGAAAGATGTATTTGAGATATAATTGAGATTCGGAAAAGATTTAGGTACTTCGACTAGTTTGTAATTTAAATGTCATTGAAATCAGGTACATAATTTATAAAAGGGTCTTACTCGGTGACGGTTAGCCTGCACCTCCAGAAAGGAAAAAAGAAAAAAAGTGATACTTCGTGTGAATCTATAAGGGGTTATCCGAAGGGTACCCTACCTATGGGTAGAGTGCCACTATCGATTGTGAGCACTTTTGACCGTGTGAGTTTGTTAGTTTGATCCAAGTATGAGGACAGTTACATCCAAGGGCTTATCAGACCCCTACTAGTTGAATGATCTCTCTACTTATGTTGGCATGGGGCAAATTTGAATGCAATTTGTTGATTTATCTCCTTTTAAAATCAGTCTTGTACACTGCTGGGATAGACCATTTGCCAAGCCTTCCTCAACGGTCCTTGGGGCTCATTTGGCTTGGGAATTTGGAAAGAAATTGGTCTAAGTTATGATGGTTCTAACTGTAACATACATTATCTCTTTTGCTCTCCTAAAAGCATGTCCCTTTCAGGGTTACTCGTAAGAAACAAAAACATCACAAGAAGTAGTCACCCCATGCTCTGTCTTCTATTTGATCCTGTTAGGAGATGCAACTCTAACTGATGGGGTCTACTTTGAGGTGTCCTAAGTAGTATCAAGAGCCTATTTGATGATTGGTGCTCATGTCATGTTCAGGGGTTTATGCCAAGAAAGGTGTCTTTCATTTGAATTTTTATTTTTTTCAAGAGTTGGTAAAGGTGTGAACTGTTTGACTTTTTGTATTTCAGAAGTTGGTGTGGAATAGGCGTACAGGCTTATTGGGCATGTTCTTGTATTTATGGAGTTGGTGTGGTGGGCAACGTTTAGATGTTTTGGAGTTTGTTGCTATATCTTTTTCCTACTTTGGTGAGCTTTCTTAGGCTCCGCTTCGGTGGATGCATATTGGTTTCAATTATCAAAAAAAGGACTTGCAGTTTTTTCCATCCAAAAGTTCAACGAGAATGGTTTTGTAGTCTTACCTTGTGAAAGTTACATTTGTGTTAAGATAAGAGATTAACTTGTGCTTTGAGGCCTTTTTAATAATTAGCGAGAGAACTCGCAATACAAACGCAGCACAGCCTGAGGAGAATAACTCCCAAAGCGAAAAGCAAAAAATATGCCAATCGACTGTTTTCCTAAGACACTCAGTGTTTCTTGCAATTTCATCCGATATAAATGGAACTGAAACACACTAAGCCTTAATCTAGAATTTCAATGATCAATGAGACATCATATTGGTCGATCCCATGTTTTCTCCTCTAGTTAAAGAGAGTTTCCACATAAATTTCTTCTGTTATTTTATTTTAATTTTACTTTATAGTTATATAATTTTTCAGGCACTAAGGCACCGAATCCCATTAGAACTCCGAAGTTAAGCGTGCTTGAGCGAGAGTAGTACCAGAATAGGTGACCTCCTGGGAAGTCCTCATGCTGCCAACCCTATATGGTTGGGGTTCCTCGGAAATAGCCTTTCAGCAAAGTTATACCTTAAAGGAGTAAGGTTGCGTACATCCACCCCTCCCAGATCCTGGTTATGCAAGAGCTTTTGAGGCGTTGGGTCTGTTGCTGCTGTTGTACCGTTGATATAATATTCCCAACATAAATTATTAATTCATTGGAGAGAGATGAGATGATAATTTAAAAAATAAATAAATAATATAAAGGGTGGGGTCGTCTCATGCACTCCACCACAACCTAGTACATTTCCCACTTTGGTTCTTCCGCCATACCCTCACTCCCCCCTTTATTCAAACTACCTAGAATACCACCTGCTCCCCTCCCTTAATTTAATGATAAATTATTGGATTGTTTACACTAAAAGTCACTATACTTTATCTATTATATTAATTTAGTTTTTGTACTTTTAATTATATCAATTTAGTTGTGTACAATTCAAATTGTGTCAATTTGATTCTTACAGAAAAATTTATGTTAAGTTTTTAATAAAATTTTTAATTGTTTGGCCACGAATTGAGTTAAATTAAATAAATAAATAAATTTGTAATAAATTGCTTGCATCTAACATAATTTTTCCGTTTAAAATTACGTCATTAACTTAACTTAAATTTGACCAAAGGACTAAATTGACATATTTTAAATTATTCAGGGACTAAATTGACACAATTAAAAGTACAAGGACCAAATTAACACAATGAGCAAAGTATAGGGATCTTAAGTATTTTTTCGTACGATGTATAAGTGCCGTGTACATTTTAAAGCATATAGAAAGTCTGAATCTTACTATTTATCTTCAAATTAGTTTTTTTTTTTTTTTTTTTTGGGATGTGGGTATGATGAGATTCGAACCATGGCCACTAGGAGTAGAACTCACACCCAATACCATTGGGCTACCATGGGAATCTCTTCAAATTAGTTTATTTTTTACTCTTTTTTTTTTTTGATAATTGACCTATCGTGGGATTTTATAAAAAGGAAGAAAGGTACAAGTGACAATCCAGTCAAGAGATTCTAAGCAACAAACGATCCCGACAACACAAAAAACCCCAAAAAACACCCAAACATCCCAAACCAAAAACCAAAAACACCCAAAAACACCAACAAAACACCCAAACATCCAAAACACCAACAGAACACCATCAAAAACCCTGAAAAACACCCCAAGACACCCAAAAATACGAAAGAGCAAACAATCTCAAGACTAAGAAGGAGAAAAGATACCAATCTAATCTAAGCGGAGACATCAACCCGATCCAGTCCATTTTAGCGGGATCTTTTATAGGGAAGAGCACCGCAAGTCCGCGGATGCAGATAAGGCGATCAGTGGTAGGGGGGCAACGTAAACAGAAGCCACTATATACCTTCTGCGTGCGAACAGAGTGGCTTCCCCCTCAGAAACTCCCAAGAGAGGATGCTAGACAGTAACACCTCCCCGGACGTAAACAGAAGAGAAGTCAACCAAGTGACAGAACAAATGCAAGAATGGGAAACGACAAATGATGAAGAGGAAGTGAAAGACACCTTTGAGGATGCTCTGCAATAGACACCAGCTGGGGTTCTGAATGGGCAAAGTAACATTACACCAGAAGCAGCGAACAGGGGGGGTTTCACCACTGCAAACAGGGGGAGCTAAAGAGGCAGGAGACAGCATTGATGAAGGCCGGTGTACTTCTATCGAAAACAGTGAAAATGAGACCTTTGGGCTGCAGAACTTGTTCCAAGAACACAACTTTGAATTGGAAGTTGTACTTCCCAATTGCAATACTGTTACACCTCAGTCTCTCCCTGCTACTAACCACAATGAAAGCCCGGCTCCGGTGCAGAATCAAATCTGCACCCCTCCTGTAAATGAGCCGGAAACAAGGTCAGAGTCACCAAGATGATCTCCCGACTACCTGGAACGAGCAGCACAGACTTGGGCAATAGGCAAGAGCTTGGGATTGACACACAAAGGGCCTGAAGAGGATATCCTGAATACGTTCTGTGTCACTGCTAGTGGAACTTCAAGAGCAAAATTCAGAAGAAATAGAAGGGCAGGGTTGTACCTCGCAGCCAGGTAAGATGAGTATCTGTGTTTGGAATTTGAATGGCTTCGGAAGCAAAGAAAAAAAGAGAGCTGTTCAAGAGATAATTGCGAAGTCCAAACCATTCCTTTGTGGGCTAGTCGAAACAAAACATAACACAATAAAGAGTAGATCAGTCCACAAATGCTGGGGAAACTCTAACTGCAAGTGGGAAGAGGTCCAAAGCCGCAACAGTTCAGGAGGTGTGATTGTGATTTGGGATGATCGAGAGTTTGAAGTTAGCAATGTCTTGAAAGGTGAAAGAAGGATCTGCTGCTCAGGAAGAATGATAAAAAACAATCTTAAATGTGCTGTGTGTATAGTATATGCTCACCGACTGTGTCGATGCTCATTAATGGGTGCCCAACCCCACCCTTTAGAGTGGAACGAGGCTTGAGACAAGGTGACCCACTCTCTCCTTTTCTGTACATCATTGTGTCAGAGGTGCTCAATCAATTGCTGAATAAGGGAGTGGAACGAGGAATCATAGAAGGTCTCCAGATTGGGAAAAATAAGGTCGTGCTATCCCAGCTACAATTCGCCGATGACACACTGATTTTCTGCCCAGATAACAGTGAGGTGCTGTTGAAAATTAAAGAAATATTGAGCTGTTTTGAAGCTTTGGCCGGTCTCCATATTAACTACAACAAAAGCTCTTTGTACACTGTGGGAGTCGATGAAGACTGGGGCCGTGAAGCTGCTGCAGATATTAGGTGCATATTTGAGCGCCTCCCTGCAAAGTATTTGGGCATCCCTCTTGGTGCAAACCCAAGGCTATTAAAAACATGGAAACCGATACTCGACCGTATTGAGAGGAAGCTGCCGGGATGGAAAGCGAACTCGTTATCAAAAGCTGGTCGCCTCACACTGATAAAGGCAGTTCTCAACAACCTACCGACATACTACCTGTCGATTTTCAAGATGCCAAAAACAATGTGTAAGAAAATTATCAAAATGCAGCGAAAATTCTTCTGGAATGGAGGCAGTAACGAGAGATTCATTCCCACTGTTAGTTGGGAGATTATTCAATTCCCGAAAAGGTTGGGAGGTTTGGGGGTCGGTGACTTGGTAATGAAGAACGCAGCGCTACTTTTCAAGTGGTGGTGGAGATTCTCGATAGAAGGTGATACGATGTGGAAAAGGATTATCTGCTAGGTTCATGGAGGTTCGGTCAGTGACCTCTTGCCCATCGCCAATACTAGAAAACATAAAAGCATATGGAGCACAATTGTGGACATTCAGCAGTTAAATAGAAAGGTGGAGCGCATCACATCAGGGCTGGAAATCAAGCTAGGTGATGGATGCCGGGTGAGATTTTGGAAGGATAGATGGTGCCAAAATGAAACCTTGGAGAAAAAGTTCCCGGAACTGTTTCGCGTCTCAGTGCAACAAAATAATGTTATTATGGATATGGGAATCTGGGATGGGAACACTTGGAGATGGCTGTTAAACTGGAGGTGCCGTTTTTTTGCAAAAGAAGAACCGGCACTTGCACAACTTCATGACATCTTGAATGCTAACCTGCCAAGAAAGGACAACGTGGAAGCAGGCTCTTGGGCTCACAACCACGAAGGTATGTATACAGTTAAGTCTTTTGTAGAGGTCCCATGGGATCGTATAGCTGCCACCACTATAGACCACTTTATATGTGGTGTGTGGCGTGGCCTTGCTCCACCCAAAGTGGAGATTTTAGTTTGGATGGTGCTACTGGGAAAGATGAATACGAGAGGAAGGCTGTGGAACTTAGGTATCATTGACGAAGGAGAAAAAGGATGTCCGTTTTGCGGTATAGCCGTTGAAACTGTGGATCACTTATTTTCTGAATGTATGTATGCTTGAAAAATATGGAACTTAGCCTTGAAATGGTGGGGTATACATTGGACTATGCCCAAAACAATAAAAGATCTTTTTGAACAGTGGCTGGTTTGTAGTGTAGGGGGTAAGTTTCAGAAGAAAGTTTAGATCTCACTCTTCTTTGCTGTGATGTGGGTACCGTGGAATACGAGAAACAAAATGGTATTTGAAAACAAAGAATGGTGTGAGGATGAAATTTTTTGGTTGATTAGGATGAGACTTGGCTTCTGGACCAAGGCTTGGTGTGTAGAATTCCCTTGCAGCGGACGAAATTGTAAGAAATTTGGACTGTGTGAAGACTTGACGACACAATAAATACATCTGATGGTTATCCTATTTTGAAGTGACTGACCTGTTGGCGTTCCAGGGGCTGCACCTCCCTGTTTTTTGGGCTTCTCCTTGTCTTGCTAGGATGTGGGCTTCTCCTTACTATCAAGCGAGTAGGAAGCTACCGTATAGGCTTCACTGTTTTGGGCTGCTCCTTGTTTTGTAGTTTTTGTTCTTTTGTTTTCCTTCGTTTCTTTCTTTTTGCGGGTTCCCTATTCCGGAATGCCGGGTTTTGTATCTGTGGTTTCTTCCACTATTAATCGAAAAAAAAAAGTGGTAGGGGGGGGGGGGGTAACCGGAGGCATAATCAAACAATAGAGACGCAGGGACAAGGAGACCCAAGGCACAAGAATCGAGGGGGACGGGACCTCAACGGCAGAGACACACCCCGCAGCCGACCACTCCAACACCAAACCAAAGAGGCCCCACTCCTCAAGGCCCAACACCCTAGCAACACCAAGCCTACGACCTGAAGCCCAGACGACACCAACTCGGATTCACTAACCCAGACCCGAAACCACGAAAACCCATCATCAACCGCGACCAGCAACGGAAAGGCGACAGACAGGGAAGCACCATCAGAAAGGGCAAGGGAGCAAAATGGAACCCGAACCTGACCCCATAGCTCAGCATTCCATCTCCTGAGGAGGACCACAACGGAGGGAGGTATGGAAAGCAACCCCAAACAAATGTGGTCCAGAGCGGGTCGGAGAGAAACCCAAAGAGAGCAAAGACTCAAGAATCGGACCCAATCTCACCCCTATTACTTAATTGTTGTTTCTTATATATTTACGTAATTGACATAATTTACTTTTTTCAAATATATGTTTTCGTTATTTTCATATTCATGTACAGTTACTCCTATAACAGTTGTTTTCATAGATTAATTGTTATACTTTAAATATATGTATGTATATATATATAATTGCTCCTTTAACTGTTAATTTTATACATTAATTGTTACAATTTAAATATATGTTTCTTACAATTTTCTTTTACTTTCCAGGATTCGTAGTTAAAAGAGGATTGTGCTTTAAAACTTTTGGATTATGGGTAGAAAGGCACTTGAGAGGAGAGGAACTTGACAATAATAATATAAATAAAAATAATAAATAGATATATTTGAATTATTAGGGTATTTCGTCCAAAAAAAAGGATTCTTAGGGTAAAAAAAGCTAGAGGTGTTAATGTCAGAGCAAATTTTGCTATGGATTTGGGTCTATGAACTGTAATTTTTTTGAATTAATTAGAAGAATAATTTTGATTTCTGTAATGTGAATGCTCTAAGAATATTAAAATAAGCCCGGTCATTAACATCTCCAATAAAAAAAAATAACACTAAGTTAATTTATATAAATAAGGAAAATGATTATAGTATCAGGATTGGTGGCCTCTTGGAAAGTCTTCGTGTTGCTAATCCTATAAGGTTGGAGGTCCTCGAAAACAGCTTCTCGATAGAGTTACATCCTAAAAAGGTAAGGCTGCGTATATCAGTCCTCCAAGACCCCGCTTAGATGGGAGCCCTTGAGGCATTGTGTCTATTGTTATATTAATATTATAAGAAACATTTTTTTATTTTTTTAATCGAGGCATTGTGTCTATTGTTGTATTAATATAATAAGAAACGTTTTTTTTTTTAAAAAAAGAATCTAACATTGACTAATGTGCTATTTGTTAATGAGGGAAAATATAAAAAATAGTATTAATTTAATGATTGAATTACTTTATTATATAATATGCACTAAATAAATAAATAATGGTGTTTAGTACTTAATAATAATTTAAATTTATTGTCAGCTTGGCCTCGTGATTTATACAATTTAGCAGCTTTTTTACTTGTGTTCTTAGATTTCTTTTTAATTAATTATTTTGTTCTAAATATTTGCACTGCTGTCTCGTTTTATAAAGTTAAAAAAAAAAAAGAAAAAAGCTAAGGGTCTGTTTGTTCTTGTACTTCTTTCGATTTTTCTAAAGGGTTTTTTTTTTTTTAATATAAAATTTGTTAAATTTCACAAGATATTTGGGGCCCGACTCGCGGAGTTAGAACACACGAGATTCACATATAAAGTGGGATAGTAATCCACTACACTTAAAAATTAATATTTTCAGTTTCACAACTTCAATGTGGGATTATAATACATAAACTTATTTGTAGAGTCCCCAACAAAGTTACGTTAAAACATTGTTGTTTTTCACTTAATTACTATAATTTTTTTAAGTTTTTAGAAAACCATCTCTAAAAGTCTAAATTTTTTTTATCAACTGTCTCTAATCACGCATTTTGTTATTTGTTAATGGCTTTTATATATATTTGGAGGGTCCATTAACCATAACTTATATTATCTAAGTTTGCAAAGCATTTTCCATCCTCACCCCACCAAAGTTCAAATCTCGACTCTTTCAAACCCCCTTGGTATCAAATATATAGGTGGGGGAGGGTAAAGATAAATGTATTTTCAGCTTAACTAATTTAAATTCATTCTTAACGTGCACTCAAAAATAAAAAAGATAAGCTGTAGTATATAGAGGACAGTTAACAAAGTGATTTAAG
The DNA here is from genome assembly GCA_018398585.1 of Simmondsia chinensis. Taxonomy (NCBI): domain Eukaryota; kingdom Viridiplantae; phylum Streptophyta; class Magnoliopsida; order Caryophyllales; family Simmondsiaceae; genus Simmondsia; species Simmondsia chinensis. The sequence goes on from JAGTTD010000018.1 coordinate 3,134,666, forward strand.
GTGATTGATTGAGAAATTCTGGACTTCTGGAAGTAATTTTTGAAAAGTTAAAAAGTTATGGTTGTTAAGTGAAAAATGACAATATTTCAAGTTTGTTTTACGTAAAAAAAATCCTTTTCAAAAAATTTAAAATCGGGTGGATTCATAGGTGAAATGGGGACCGTTCTTCTAAGAACAAATACCCGAGACTATTTCCCATTTTCATGCAACAACAATTCACCATATAGAGCACACAAGTTTCTGGGATGGTGTCATATGATATTGAAACCTACGTGGTTTATTCGGATGGAAACTGAGCTTTGCATAGCGTTATGTCACAACATTTAGGAACCAATTCTCTGCCCTATAGCCGATGATGTCTTGGAATGGCAACATATGATCCTAAAGGTTTTTTCTTAGCCAACTCTATTTATAGGGCTGCAATTATTGTCTTAGGTTGTCCAATCATGTATCATATAAAAGGTACTTAGAGCAGGATTATTCCTCCTAGGATTGCGAAATCGGCTCGGTTGGCCACTATTGAGAGGTTAAACATTAAAGAGAGATCAGTGAGAATTGAAATTCTTGATCCTAACCTTTTTTTTTTTTTTTTGATAATTGAAATGTCATTGATGATGCAAGGATACAAAGAATATCAACATCAAGGCATACAAAAAACGCCCAAGGAAAAGACAAAGGTACAAAAAACATCCACTTCCTACAAAATGTGGATTAATAAAAAAAAGTGAAAAAGGCCCTTCGTTCTTCACTATAGCTGCATCCATGTTACCATTGGGACAGATCTTGAGACCGCACTTTTGGCCAGAGCATCTGTAATCTCATTAACATCTCGGCTTTGGTGAAAGATTGAAACCCATTTGAAGTTCTTCCTTAGCAATGTAATTCTATTAACGATGAAATTAACTTTCCAAGGTGTATCATCAGCGTTCACCCATGTAATTGCATTTTTGGAATCATATTCAATGAGAATTGTGTAGTTTTTGATCCATTGTACTTCACTTGACACTTCTAATGCATACTTGATGGCTTCAACTTCAGCATGGTTAGAATCTTTGATCCCGATTGGTGCCGAGAAGATGCTTAGTATGTTGCCATTGTGATCTCTGAGCATTCCTCCAACACCTGCTGGACCCGGCTTTCCTGTTGATGATCCATCAATGTTCCACTTCAACAAACCTATTCCTGGTGGATGCCATTTCATTCCCTGATTAGGTTTGATACTAACCATATTATTTGTCTGTTTTGCTATAGTAGCGATAAAACATGTAGACATCTTTTTCTTACTTACAAAACAATTTGGAACTGTTGGACTGTCGTTATGCTCTGGTGGACAATCTCTTTTATGCACCCAAACAATATGAAAGATCTTTCCAACAATGACACTTTCCTTTCATCAAAGGCTTAGCCAATAAAGCGTAACTCATGTCATTACTTGTTTCAATTCAGAATTGGGAAGCAAGAAATGAATTCATATTCCAGAAACACAATTCCTGATTCAGCACGCATCCTAGAGAATATTAAATTGTGGGTCATTACTTGCTTCAATATGCTCGTTGGATGCATCAGCATCTCTATCCAGCACTGCTTGGAGAATCCTTAGAGATTAATATCCACGACTACTACCAGTTCCAACACTTCCCATAATCATATATCGATCAGGATGACCATAGCTATCACCACCTGAGAATCACTATCTCAACGAGTTCATTTCCAGATCGTTGACATCATTTATCTAAGCTCTTCTTTCTTCTCCATCATTCAAATTTGACGCGGAACATATTTAAGCTGAGTGCTTTACTTGCGTGGCTTTGATCATGATGCACCTTTACGCTTAAGATTGAAGATTTTTAATTTTATTTTTATTTTGCCTTTTGATTTTTTTTTTTCTTTGAAAACTCTCTATACCTGGAGGATTCCCATCTTCTTAATTATCAAAAAAAACAATAATGGTGTTTTTTTTTTTTTTGGTTTTCTATTGCAATTTTTTTTCAAATAGGAAAAAAGAAAAAAATTTCTAACATATAAACTCCATCTTTTAAAAATTATAAAAAATTATAAAATGATAACAACATCAAACTATAACCTAAATTAATAATATTATTTTGAATTTTCCGTCTCCTTATGTGAGATTTATATTCACTTCGACAAGTAAAAGAGATATTCGAAAAAAGAATACAGAAAAAAAAAAAAATTAGCCGCATATTATTAAAAAAGATTAAGAACTATATCGGCTTCATCACCAACATCACCAAAAATAATGAAGTAGTATCTTACATGTCATTTTATCGATTCCCACGTAATCTACTATGTATCTTTTAGATTGTCATGCCAGCTTTCTGATTGCCTATCGCGAAGTTAATTGTCTTTTCTTCTTCATATGAAACAGACTAGTATACATATACGTAAGAAGTTTATCGACTTCATCACTAACAGTACCTTAAATGATGAAGTAGAATCTCACATGTCATTTTATTACGTCATCTACTATGTCATCTTTTGATCGCCAGACGTGAAGTTAATTGCATTCTTTTCTTTATTTAAAACATATTGTGATTTTTGTATACAACAAATATTATAATAACCTTAAGGGGTGAAATGTTAAATTTTGTAGCGGAAGATTTTACAAGGTTCGACCCTTTATAGCTCGGCTTTGATCATGGTGCATGTGTAGCAGCATTTCATCATGAGGAATTACTCCTTGCTCATAAAAAAGGGGTTTACCATATCATCGCCCTTTATACTTTATTTATTATGTTAATTTAGTCCTTCTAATTATATAAATTTATATTGGATTAATGATCTAACTGACGTTAAAATTTGTACCAATATTTTTAATGATACTCAACTCAAAGATGGATTTAATAAATTTGGTCAATGGGTGAGTTTTACATTAAATCCCTGTATCTAACGTGACTGGACATTAAAAATTACGCCACTAATTTTTGTTCGTTGTTATCATAGGACTAAATTAGTGCAATATAATTGAATCGAAATTAAAATAAGTAAATTAATACAAGGGATAAAGTGAGAGGACATTTTGTCGTAACTAACGAAAGAATATATATTGACATAAGAAACTAATGTAATTCATAATTGAAAATGTTATATACAGGTAAATTACTTAGTATTGTAAAGTTTGATATATTAATTTTTAGTTTATAAAATTTGTAAAATAATTTTTTAGTCCAAAATTTTTATGTATTTTAATAAAATTATCCAAATGATAGTGTGAAATGATATAAAATTTGTTGTTATTTATTGGTAAATATACTATGCCCTTGTTATTCCCCTCATCTATGTATGAAATACAATATTATGACCTGGCATATTGAAAAGAGACATATTTTACACCTTTGCACACCGTCATCTAGACTATTTTATTAAATACATATAATTTTTGGACTAAGATACTATTTCACTGACTAAAATATTATTACATAAAACATCAAGGTAGTAGTATGTAATAGGTATCCTGAGGTTTAAACATTTATCATTTAGCTACTCTGATTTCAATATATACAATGTGGTACCCTTATTTTTAAATGTTTTATTATTTAGATACCCTGAAGTTTTAAAATTTTATTAATCAAATATCCTTGCGTCAAAATTCAATAGATCTTGATAGGAAAATGTTAAAATTGAATACAATTCAGACAATATATTAGTATGTTCATTAAAACTTGATGATTTTTTTGCTGCGAAAGCAAAAATGACATTGTGGCAATATTTAGGTAGTTTACATCAACATTAAATGAACATTTTATCACAATCTCTTGAATTTTTTATAAAAACATTAGTACGACTTACACATGTTGTCATAATAAGCATTTTATTGTATAAAATTGGTTAGATTTTTACGAAAATTCATCAAACTCCAACATACGGTATATAGGTGACAAAATATTCAAACTTCAGGGTACCCCATTATATATATTGAAATTTTAGGTACCTAAGTGATAAATATTCAAATCTCGTGGTACCTAAGTAATAATTTCCGACATAGGATACCTATAGGTGATAAGATATTCAAACTTCAGGGTATCGCATTATATACATTAAAATGTCAAAATACATAAGTAATAATTTTCCAATATTTAATACAGATACACATTTTTTTATTAAAAAAAATGTACCAAGTACTATGAGTAGGAGAATCCAAAAATCATCCAAGCACATGATGTCATGTGGAATGAGTATCATTAGTTGTCAATTCTTGGTCCACTCTCATTGTTTTTTTTTTCTTAATTCTCTTTAATCCCTTAATTTAATTAAAGCATCATTAATTAGCTGCTAATGATAACTTTTATTATTCACTTTTAATTAAAATAATATTAATTTTCCAAATTAAAAATGCTAAATCTCCCTTATTTAAAGTATTTGTTTTTCCATAAAAATAATGTTCATTAGTAGTGCTGAGTACTTATATCAATGTATATTAAGTTTCACATGTATGTGCTTTTCTTAAATTATTGTGTTTAGGTTATTTATATTAAACATTTATATTGTGTTTAAAATTTATTTACCAGGCACTAATACAACAGATCCCATTAGAACTCCGAAGTTAAACGTGTCTGTGGGAGAGTAGTATCAAAATGGGTGACTTCTTGGGAAGTCCTGGTGTTGCCAACCCTATAAGGTTGGGGGTTCTCAGAAATAGCCTCTCGATAGGATTACACCTTGAAGGGGTAAGGCTGCGTATATCCACTCCCCAGACCCCGCTTAGGCGGGAGCCCTTGAGATATTGGGTCTGTTGTTGTTATTGTTGTTGATATTAAACATTTATATACTTCGTTTACTTTGGCAATTTAATTTTTTTAATTCATCATGCCAATTTAGTATATAAGTATACAATTTTTCTTTTTTCTTTTTTTTTTGGGGGGGGGGGGGTGTTAATTAGAAGAGAGGAGTTCCGTTGATACATAAAGTTTTCTAAAAGGGAAACAAAAATGCAAAGAAACAAGAAAAGTACGGATCTACAATCCCACGTCCATATGCATATCAGAATTAAAGCTAGGCAAGTAAACTGCCCAACTTTAAAAATGGACCACGTTAAGCCTAACTGAGGGAGTAGAGAGAAGTGCATGAGCAAATGATGCCATTGATCTAAAAATGAAGTAAATGAGTTAATGCAACTACGGTGGTGGTAACTGTGGGCGTCCTTGATGGGTAAGAGCACGGTTAGTCCTAGAGCTAATAGTATTTGTGGGTACTAATCCTCGAGGATTTTCCAAGCATAAATGGATGGAAATGTCAGTGCAGTCAACAAGTATATTAAACCAAGTAATGACCATCAATTTAACATTATCCAAGATACGCTCTCAATCAAAATGTTGTGTTTTGGAGTGCATATTCGTTTCTGGACTCCCGTATTGCACTACTGATGGCAAAAAATGACATGAGGTAAGCTTTCTTGGTTGAGTCTCTGATGAATACTATTTTGTTGATGGAACTTCTATTGGATCTTATGGAACTTCTATTTTGTTTATCCCACGTAGGAAAAAGGGTAGAGGCTCCTTTCCTTTATATATGGGAGTATTTAATACTATTTGAATTAAGATAAAAGTGAGAGAAAGGTAGGAACCACAAGTTTGCGTGCGCCCATCCGCCATGCCGTGTCGCACTGTGCTCAGCTCCTCCCAACCGTTGCCTTTGATTATTGACCAGACATTTCCTAATGCTCCATGTTTACTGCCACTTTCTTTCCCAAGAGGCTCCTTGAGCAGATTCAATTTTTGGTTGGACTTTAACTCCTAGTGACTATTGGGAAAGGTTGCCACCTCTTTCCAACAGCTACTTTCATCCCCATTTAAACCCATTATTGGGAGCTCATTTGTATCAACTCAAAAAAACTAAAATCTTTTCTCCTTCTGTCTTTCCCTCTTCCACTAGATTTCTAAATTGGGAAAAGTTCTCGAGATACTCCTACCCGGTGACTAATGAGTGCACATCACAAGTCGAATCGCATTAATCGTAGAGGATGGCCGTTGGTAACCTTTTTGCACCCGAGCAACGGTGAAATCGCCTTTTAGGACAGTGGCCTTTGCCATGGCGTGGTATCTTCGATTTTAGTAAGATCTTTCACTACAAGAAAATTGTAAAATTGCCACGGACAAAATCCGTTGCAAATCCGTAGCAAAATAAAAAAAGCAACGACTTTGTAACGAAAAAGCTTTGGACCAACATTCATTGCAAAATACCCCGTAACAAATTATTTTCAACAAATTTGCAACGAAAATTTGCAACGGCCCAAATTCGTTGCAAACCCATTGGAAATTTGCTACGGATTTGCAAGGTTATTATCCGTTGTACATTTGCAACGCACAAGGTCATTGAAAATCCGTTCCAAGTTTGCAATGTGTTTTCCAAGGGAAATAATCGTTGTAAAGTTGCAATGGATACAGTCCTCATAAAGTCGTTGCAAATTTTCAACGGCATTTGCAGAAAGGATGTCGTTACACATTTGCAACAATTTTGCAACGAAAGTTTGCGTTGCAAATTTGTAACAACTTCACAACTACTGCTTGCGTTGCAAATTTCCAACGGTATTGTTGTCTCAAATCCGTTACAAATTACAACAGCTTTGCAACGACTTTGACAAAACTTTGCTCGTTACAAATTTTAGTGAAATGGGTACAATTATACAAATTAGAAAATATTTGCGAAGGATTTGCAACATATATAACAATTGCTATTTCGTTGCGAATTTGCAAAATTTATATATTTCATAATTTAAAATATAAAAACTAAATATTACATAAAGCCAAATCAAATAGCCAAAAAGTAAGCTATAATTAAAGAGTTATGCATTGGTCAATACAAAAGTATAAAATACCCACTAATTAGTCTATAACCACAGTACGAAGATCAAATATAAAATAACTATTAATATCTAATTACTAATAACAATATATAAAAAGTTCATGAGCTTTCATCTTCATTGTCTTCGTCAGATGGATCAGAGGGAGGACCATTCGAGGGTTGTAAAGTACGAGGATAACCAATTCGCTCGTCATGCTTTGCAATGTTCCCGTCAACTTCAGGTTCATCTATCGTACTTCAACAAATTCTGATTATAATTGCTGAATTTGCTCTTCATGCTGACGTACAATGCTAGATTCCTCATAGAAATGAAACGTTGAACCTATGTGAGTTTCCTTCTTCAAAGTGAGTTCATTTTATGGTCTCCGGAGGAAGAATCCACAGCAACTTTCCACACGTCAAAATCAAATTCATTTGTGCATGAGTCATCTTCATGTACCGCATAGTACTCATCTTCGTACCTTTCCTATAAAATAATTAATTTCCTTGTAAAATGTAACTAGACACACAATGTAAAACTATTTTCATGTATGACATAATAAAATACGAACATATATATTAATCTACAAATATTTATTGTCACCAAGCATAACAATAAAACCAGAAGAAATTGACATTCAACCAAACACATACCATATAATTTATATCATGGCAAAGGGCCCAATGTTGCATCTCCTCTACTAGGCATGACCCCATCATCCATACAATTTTAAATTACATTTTCTTTTCAGAGAAAGTATTAATAAACCATATTAATTACACAAAAAAACTTTATTATATCTTTTTAAAATGTTGAATAAGATATGAATATTGAGCTAGAGAAGGGATACGGCTGCATACTTCCATCCCCCAGACCTTGCTTAGGCGGGAGCCCTTGGGGCACTGAGAATATATGTTGCAGAATGGGGGTAAGAATGCTAATACCCCAATCTATTATAACCTTATATGGTAGGGATACATGAAAAAGTTTCAGCTTCAATCACTATTCACATTGACAATGAAAAACAACATATCAACATACTCATTTACACACTCATGACTTTCTTTTGTCCCTTTCATGCTTAAATCATGAAAATGTCAAATAGAGAAAATAAAGATACATGACCCTTAAAGAACTCTTAATCAAATTTCAGTTTTCAACATACTCATTCGTACACTCATGACTTTCTACTTCTCTTTCATGCTCAAGCCATGAAAATATCAAATAGAGCAACTAAAGATACAAGACCTTTAAACCTCTTAATCAAATTTCAGCTTTCAACATACTCATTTGTACACTTATGACTTTCTACTTCCCTTTCATGCTCAAACCATGAAAATGTCAAATAGAGCAACTAAAGATACAAGACCTTTAAAGACCTCATTATCAAATTTCAGTTTTCAATATACTTATTCACACACTCATGACTTTCTGCTTCCCTTTCATACTCAAACCACGAAAATGTCAAATAGAGCAAGTAGAGATACAAGACCCTCATAGACCTCTTAATCTAATTTCAATTTTCAACATACTCATTCACACACTTGTGACTTCCTCCTTCCCTTTCATGCCCAAACCATGAAAAATGTCAAATAAAGCAAGTAAAGATACAGGACCCTTAAAGACCACTTAATCTAATTTTAGTTTTCAACAACCTTATTCACACTCATGACTTTTTTTTTTAACACTACACACTCATGACTTTCTCCTTCCCTTTCATGCTCAAACCATGAAAATGTCAAATACAGCAAGTATAGATCCGAGACCCTTAAAGACCTCTTGATCTCTTTTCAATTTTTAATTTATTCAAGTATTCACAAACTCATGAGTTTCTCCTTCCCTTTCATGCACAAACCATGAAAATGTCAAATAGACCAAGTAAAGATACAATGCCCTTAAAGACCTCTTAATCTAATTTTTTGTTTTCGACACCTTCATTCACACTCATAAATTTCTCCTTCCCTTTCATGCTCAAACCATGAAAATGTCAGATAGAGCAAGTAAAGATACAAGACCCTTAATGACCACTTAATCTATTTTCAGTTTTAAACATACACACTCACACCCTCATCACTCTCTCCTTCCTTTTTGTGATTAAACCATAAAAAAGTCAAATAAAGCAAGTAAAGATACAAGACCTTTAAATACCTCTTAATCTATTTTCAATTTTAAACATACTCATTTACACATTCATGACTTTCTCCTTCCATTTCATGCTCAAACCATAAAAATGTCAAATAGAGCAAGATACAAGACCCTTAAAGACATCTTAATCTATTTTCAATTTTCAACATGCTCATTCACACACTCATGATTTTGTCCTTCCCTTTCATGCTCAAACCACAAATAGAGCAAGTAAAGATACAAGACTTTTAAAACAACAACAACAACAGCAGTCCCAGTGCTACAAAAGCTCCCGCGATAAGCAGGGTCTGGGATACAAGACCTTTAAAACCTTAATCTAATTTGAGTTTTCAACATACTCATTCACACATTCATAACGTTTTCCTTCCCTTTCATGCTCAAACCATAAAAATGTCAAATAGAACAAGTAAAGATATAAAACCCTTAAAGACCTCTTAATCTATTATCAGTTACCAACAACTCCTTTAGTTCATGTTCATCATTTATCACCCACCACCCCTACCCCCTCCCCTTTTTCTTTTTTTTCTCTTCACCCATTCAAGAAAATTTACGAACATACACCCTTCTTCCTACATTCTTACACCACTCAACAAAAGTCATCAAATACCGACCTTAACAAAAATAGCAACCAAACATCATCAAACTCACCAAAAATCAGTGCTAAAAAGAACCCCAAATAGCTAAACAACATTCACAACAGCAAAAATAATCCCCCATTTTGATACAGTATAAAAAATAGTAGTTAAGCGAAGGGCAATTTAAGTATAAATAAATGTAGGCTAGGTCCTTAATTACAATAATACCCCTTCCCTAACTCTGTATATAGAGGATTAGAGGTAGAAGAGAGGTAGGATTATCCATGTGTTAAACACTCTCTCTTCCCCTAATTTCTCTCTAATTCTCCCTCCTTTCTATCTTCTTCTACTTCTTTTCCCCCCTTCTCTTATAATATCTATGTAAATCCTCCTTTTAGGAGAATTATCAATATAAATCGAAGCATTTGATCTGTTTAAAGGACTGATCGTTTTTTTTGGTTTGTATCAAAGGTATCAGAGCCTACAATCCTCTGACTGTGGGTGCTGATTTGTTTTGAAAATACTGAATCTAACCTCGATATTCATCAATGGAGGTCCAAATTGATCCACTAATTGCAAAACTCGATAGTATCTTGAAGATGTTTGACAAAATCGAAGATGGGAGAACTCCGGTGAAAGAGGAGCTATCCTCTCTGGAAAATCAAATCAAGAAGCAATTTGAGACTTACAGAAGGAGTATCGAGGTAGATGAAGCTCCGAACCAAGTTCTGAGCACCGGCAGCGAAGAGAAGGAGAAGAGCGGGGAAGAGATCGGCGAAGATGACGACCAGACAGCAGAGCTCGATGATGGTGAGGTTGACTACGCGGAGACTGAGCGTGAGCCACCGCTGATCGTCGTCGAGAGGCCTTCTAGCGTTCTGGTCTTCATCACCGAGGCGCCGATCGTCGTCGAGAGGCCTTATCGCGCTCTAGCCTTCATCACCGAGGAGGAGAACAATGAAAAGATGATCGAGGCCTACCATCACCACCTCCAGTCCGGTTCACACTTCCGTCGTCGCCACCGCGGTGGAGTCGCACCACCCGCCGCGCACCGGAAACCGCCGCCGAAGACGTCCCGTGAAGTTAGGGTTTCGGGTGGGAGACATGAAGAGACGAAGAAGAATAGGAAAATGGGTTTGGGATTTAATTATTATAATTACCATTTTGCCCCTATTTTTTACTTAAATACTTCAGTATTTATAATTGTAGTGTTTGACCCCGGGATTAACAATTTGAGTATTAATACCTTGATCCTTGAGGACAAGGATCATTAAAAGGGGAAGGTATTGATACAGTATAAAACATAGTAGTTAAACGAAGGATAATTTAAGTATAAATAAATATAGACTAGGTCCTTAATTACAATAATACCCCTTCCCTATCTCTATACATAGAGGGATAGAGGTAGAAGAGAGGCAGGATTATCCATCTGTTAAACACTTTCTCTTCCCCTAATTTCTCTCTAATTCTCCCTCCTTTCTATCTTCTTCTACTTCTTTTCCCCCCTTCTCTTATAATATCTATGTAAATCCTCCTTTTAGGAGAATTATCAATATAAATCGAAGCATTTGATGTGTTTAAAGGAATGATTAGTTTTTTTGGTTTGTATCACATTTTCCTTGTTTTCCCTAAGCCTTGTGCATTTTCATTCCTAAACATGTTTTTTAACCGTTATTATTGTAAATGAAATCAATGAAAGTCACTTCAATAGAACAAAATCTCACCAAATTATACCTAAAATTAGGAAAATAAACAAAAATCTAGCATAAATCATTCAAAACAAAAATAATTAGCAAATACTACTCACAACGAGAATGAGATACGAGACCAAAACTCCTATTAAAATTAAAAATTGCAAGCGGTGAGAATGACGAGGGCGGCGGGGAAGACAAGCGGCAACGAGATGGCAAAGGTGAAGTGGGTGAAGATGGGTTTGTGAGGGTGAGGATGACGATGAAGGCGGTCGACAATGAGGGTGGCAGTTGGAGAGGCTATGGCTGGGTTGGACGATTGGAGAGTGGGGTTCGTGAGTGGAAGTGGTAGGTTTTTTTTGGACAGAAAAAAGTAGGTAGGGTTTGTGACTTAGGTTTGTCAGCGGGTTGAAAAAGGGAACTTATATTAGAAAAATTGTAACGAGTTTATAACCGATTTGAAACATGTTCAATGGTTGTAAATTCAAAATTACTATAATGTTAAAAAAAAAAAAATTCAAAACTACTATGAATTTGAAACACAAAATCCGTAGCAAATTTTAATTTGCATGGGATTTGCAACGAATTAGATAGGTAATTTTTTTTATTACTACAGAGGTAAATTTATTACTATATTTATTTATTTGACATATATTTCATTTATTTATGTATGTTTTATATAATGATATTCTGTAAAAGAATTTATTAATATTTTTAAAGGTCCTTGTACTTTGCTCTTTGTGTCAATTTAGTCATTTTACTTTGAAACAGCCTCTCTTCAGGTTAACACCCTGAAGGGGGAAGGCTGCGTACATCCGCTCACCCCTCAGACCTTATGTAAGAGGGAGCTCTTAAGGCACTGGGTATGTTCTTTTTTTTTTTTTTTTTTTTTTTTACTTTGAAATATATATATATATATTCGTTACTCTTCTAGTCATATTGTGTCAAGTTGATATTTAAAGTCAATTTATGTTAAATAAACGAAATTTTAATGATGAACTTTATTTCAATCTTACATCAATTAGCTCATCTCGTCAAAACCATATAACGGATACAGTAAATGAGTGCTACCATGTAACTGAAACTATATACGTTTGTATACTTCTGTAACATGTACTATATGTTATGTACTTATATCCCATTATAAGTGAAATCATAGATCAATGTACATGTAAAACATTACCCATGGACAAATAATATCAGTACTTAACTTTCACTATAAACGCTAAGGGCACTACCGATCATCCGCTATCGATGATTAAAATGATCATTCCTTGCGTATCCGACTATGTACTACAATGAAATATATGATAGCTATATAGTAAACACCACCTTCACCTCCATTAGATTCATTTTGATTAGGCAAACCTAACTGTCATACGTAATCTATTGCGGGTACATAGGGATTCACAAGCTTCTAATTCAACAATCTTAACATGCACATACACATCGCTAAAATTTTTATTATTTGCTAATCATAATGAATATTTTTTTGTCTACGTCAATATTGTGTTGGTTTGAAATACTTTGAAATTTTCAATTGCGTTGTTTGTTAATTTACGACATAATTACAACAACATTCCCGGTGCCACAAGGGCTCCCGCAGAAGCAGGGTCTGGGGAGGGTGGATATATGCAGCCATACCCCTTCCGAGTGGAAGAGAGGCTATTTTCGAGGACCCCCAACCTAAATTTATGACACAATTATTTTGTTAAAATATATGTTATTTTACAACTTTAAATAATGTTGATACGCTGTAGAGTCGTTGCTGATACGAAGCAAATGAGTATTTGCTACGAGTTAGCAACAGATCTTATGGAAGCAAAGATGCAACCCTTACCACCATTACTTTTTCCTATCAAATTGCCACGGATTTGCTACGGAAAACATTATAGCAAATTACTTCAACTTTTGCCGTTGCAATATCAATTTCTTTCAATTTTGGAACGAGTTTTGGTCCATTACAATTTGATACAGCTGGACCATTGCAAATACATATTATTTGCTTACTTTAAAGCAAATTGATTAGCCCTTAGTTGTTGCAAATCGATAGTTAATACACTGAATTTGCGATGGCTAAGCATGTTAATTTTTAGTCATTTTACTTTTAAACATGTTAATTTTGTTATATTGTTCTAATCATATTGTGTCAATTTGATATTTAAAATATATAATTTAATTATATTTAGTAGGTAAAAATTTTAATGATGGACATTATTGCAGTCTCTCATCAATTAACTCGGCTCGTCAAACCCATATAACGGATATGATGAATGGGTACTACCATAACTAAAACAATATACTCTTCTACTTCGATGACAAGAGTATTATATGTGATGTATTATTATATATATCTAGTTAAGAGATATAAATCACAGATCAATATATATATAAAACATTCCCCATAAATAATTAATATCAGTACTTAATTTTCACTATAAACAAAAAGGGTACTACTGATCATCCGTGATCAATAATTAACATTATTTCTTATATATTGTGACTTTATAATATAATGAATTATATGATGGCTATATCGTAAACACTAGCTTCTCATCCTTTATGTTCATTGTGTTTGGATAAACCTGATTCTGTCGTAAAGAATCTATTGCGTGTAGAGATCCATCTGCTAACTCGATAATCTTAACTTGCACACACACATTGCTAAATTTCATTATTTACTAATCATAATGAATATTTTTATCTACATCAATATTTTGTTATTTTGAAATGCCATTTAATTTTTAATAACATTGTTGTTTGTTAATTTATTTATAACATATTTATTTTATTAAGACATGTTATTTCACAACTTTAAAATTTTAACAATAAATTTGATACAGTGTCAAGTCGTTACTAATATGAAACAAACGAGTTATTTGCAACGGGTTAGCAACGAATCTTGCCGAAGCAAAGATGCAACCCTTGCCACTGTTACTTTTCCCTATTAATTTGACATGGCTTTGCTATAGAATTTGCAACGGATTTCGTCTATTACAATTTGCAACAAATGTGCCGTTGTAAATCTGTAGCATTTTCAATGGATTAGCAATGGTTTTATCTCAAATTTTTCCATATGAAACATCCACTGCAATGTCGTTGCTCTGTCATTGAAAATATGCTTGTTTATTCATTTATCACATTTTTTGTTTGTTATAATATCAATTTATTTTGAAAAATTATTAAAAAAAAGTTTAAAAATTTTGCTATGAAATTGATCCGTTGCGATTCCATAGCAAGTGAAGATTTGCTATAGATTTGCAATGATTAGGACCGTAGCAATTTGATACGGATTTTGTCGTTGCAAATCTGTAGCAAATGCTATAGATTTGCTATGGTTTTGTCACAAATTTGTGCCGTATGAAATATCTGTAGCAATGTCGTTGCTTTTTTCTAGCAAAATATGCTTGCTTATTCATTTATCACAGTCAAAAACTTTGCTACGAAGTTGAGCCGTTGCTAATTCATAGCAAGTGAAGATTTGCTACAGATTTGCAAAGACTATGACCGTAGCAATTTGATACAGATTTTGTCGTTGCAAATCTATAGCAAATGCTATAGATTTGCTACGGTTTTGTAACAAATTTGAGCCGTATGAAGCATCCGTTGCAATATCGTTGCTTTTTTGTAGCAAAATATGCTTGCTTATTCATTTATCACCTTTTTTATTTGTTATAATATCAATTTATTTTGAAAAATTATTAAAAAAAAGTTAAAAACTTTGCCACGAAGTTGAGCCGTTGCTAATTCATAGCAAGTGAAGATTTGCTACAGATTTGCAACGACAATGACGGTAGCAATTTGATACAGATTTTGTCATTGCAAATCTGCAGCAAATGTTATTGATTTGCTATGATTTTATCACAAATTTGTGCCGTATGAAACATCCGTTGCAATGTCGTTGCTCCGTCGTTGCAAAATATGCTTGTTTCAAATCCGTTGCAAATATGTATGAGATACGTTTCAAATTTGCTACGGATTTTGGCCGTAGCAAATTTTCGTTGCTAATTGAGCATTTTCTAGTAGTGTTCTAATTCATCATCTTGTTTGCCGTGTTTAAATATTCCATATATATATATATATATATATGGCAACTAAATTTGCCTCTTCCTGATATGTCTAAAGTCAAACCTTTTAACAGGAAGAATTATAAGAGGTGGTCATAGAAAATACTATTCTATCTAGAACAAATTAACCTCGATTATGTACTATATGACAAAAACCTACATGAAGCCGATAACCAAACATGTAGGGGTAACTTGCTTCATTACATGAGCAACGGGTTTTTTGACATATATGTAAAAATTGACTTGTCAAAAGAAATATGGGATTCTCTTAAGAAAAAACTACGGCGTTGACGATGCAGGCACCAGAAAATACACGGTTAGTGAGTGGCTAGATTTCAAATTCGTAGACGATAAACCAATAATTAACCAAGTTCATGAATATAAAAATATAGTCACATCTCTTTTATTGGAAGGCCTTAAAATTTGCGAAATCACTCAGGCTTATATTTAATTGAGAAGCTTCACCTTCCTAGAAAGACTATAGGAATTAGCTCATGCACAAGAAAAAAGACATAACCTTAGAGGAGCTAGTGGGGCACCTAAAAATTGAGGAAAAAAATAGGCTCAAGAATAAGGGACACTCATACTCTGACCTCTCTAAGGCTAATATTGTCAAAGCTAGATCTAGTGCATCTGATAGGTTTAAAAATAAAGGGAAAAGGCATCATTCCAATCTCAAGGCCGGGGAAAAATTCAAAAATTGAACTTCAAATTCCCAAGGAGAATGCTATCACTATTGGAAACGTGGTCACAAGGTGAAAGACTGCATAAGCAATAAGAATTAGCTTAAAGACTCCAAGAACAAAGCCCATCTTATAGAAATAGAGAATATTATTGTTGTCATTTCATAGGTGAACCTGGTAAACAACATGTTGAATGGATAGTGGACATAGGAGCTACCAGGCACATCTGCACAAACTAACGCATATTCCAGGAATACCAGAAAGTGACTGATGAAGAGGTAGTCTACATACGCAACTCTGCCGCAGCACCGATCCTTAGGAAAGAGCAGATTTCTTTAAACTCACTTCTAAAAAATTTATTACTTTAACAAATGTTCGGCATGCATCTGAAATGCGTAGGAACTTGAGATCAGGTAGTCTCTTAATTAAACCTTGCTTAAAGCTAACCTTTGGCTTTGATCAACTTGTTCTAACTAAGAACGTGGAATTTGTGGGCAAGGGATTTTATAATGGGAGACTGTTTATTCTTGATACTATTTGTGTGAATGGCAATGCTAGCGCCTATTCTGCTTACCTAGTTGTGTCTCTTAAATTGTGGCATGCTTGCTTAGGACAAATAAATGTTGAGTCTATTAAACGGTTTAAGAAAATGAACATGATTCTTAATTTCAATAATACCAACTTTAGTAAATGCAAAGTATGTGTAGAAGCTAAACATGCCAAAAAAAAACCCTTTAAATCGATTGAGAGACAATCTGAACTCCTTGAGTTAGTTCACAATGACTTAGGAGATTTTGAAAGCCAAATGAGTAGAGGTGGTAAAAGATATTACACAACATTTGTAGGCGACTACTCTAGATACACGATAGTATATCTCCTAAGCACTAAAGAATTAGTAGAAGAAATGTTATTAAAATACAAAGTTGAAGTTGAAAATCAACTAGGAAGAAAAATAAAGAGGCTTAGGTCTGATAGAGGAGGTAAATATGACCCAACTTTACTAGAAAGATTTTGTAAGAAGAATAGGATAATACATGAATGAACCCTTCCTTATTGTTCACAATCTAACAGTATCACTGAAAGAAAAAATAGAACCCTAAAAAATATGATGAATGCTATATTTATCAGTTTTGGACTACCTGATATCATGTAGGTAGTTAAGAGTTAGCTTGGTTGATTGAGTTTGTTAGTGCTTGTCTTGTAATATAGATACCCTCTCTTGTAATTGGATTGAGCGTTGATTGATGAATAAAAGAGATACAACTTGATCTTCTATACAACTCATCTTCTTTTCAATTCTTTTCAATTTCTCACTTTTCCTCTCAAAACCTGTACTCAACTTGTTACAATCTTAGGTCATAACATAGGGGTAGCAAGTGAAGAAAGAAAAGTTGGATCACACACACATTCTTGCACGAGTCGTTGTGTATAGATAGCTAGATCACACAAATAGACGAGGGATCATGGGTTTCTTGCATGATTCAGTCATGTATAGAGAGCTAGATCACACCCCCCCCCCCCCCCCCCCCCCAAAAAAACCCGGGGGGATCGTGGGTTTCTTGTATGAGTCATCTTGTAAGGGGCCGGTTGCACATCATTCTTGGGTTAAAATACTTAGATAATTATTTGTGATAGAAAGAAAAGGGAAAAACAAAATAAAAGGGCACACAAATGTACATATTTCAACAACATTCTAAAAATCAAACAATTCCAGATTGAATTCATTTATAATATGTAGGAAATCTATGAGCAACAAAAGAATTCAATACAAGAATTACAACTAATGAATTTCTTAGAAAAAGAAAAAGAAAACGAAAAGAAGACGAGGAAAGAGGGTGCAGGAGAAAAAAGAATCAACTAGGGAGAAAAATAAAGAGACTTAGGTCCGATAGAGGAGGTGAATATGACCTAGCTTCACTAGAAAGATTTTGCAAGAAAAATGGAATAATATATGAACGAACCCCTCCTTATTGTCCACAATCTAACGGTATCGCTGAAAGAAAAAAGAGAACCTTAAAAAATATGATGAATACTATATTTATCAGTTTTGGACTATCTCATAACATGTGGGGGGAGGCGATACTATCTGCTTGGCCATGGTCTGGTTACCATACTTTAAATAAAGTAAAATAGGGCCTAAGACTATTGATTCAATTTTATTGGATATGCTTATCACATTGTTGCTTATTGTTTTCTAATCAAGGGATTTAATAATTCATATGCATGTGGTAGTATCATTGAATCTAGAGATGCTGAATTCTTTGAACATATATTTTCCTTGAAGTCTAATGATGCACAACCGATTAATTTGCCTTCTCATGCGGTGACTGTTACCCACGATCACACTTGCATTAGCAATATAGACACTCCTGAAATTCGAAGAAGTAAAAGAGTTAGGAAAGAAACCAACTTCGGACCTGATTTTATGATTACTTTCCTAACGGAAGATAACCTCATAAATGAAGAAACTATAAGTGTCTATATGTTAGAAGAAGATCCCAAAACCTATGAAGAGGCTATGAGTTCAGTTGATTCGACTCCTTGGAAAGAGGCTATTAATAGTGAACTAGGTTGCAGGTTGGTATTTAAAAGGAAAATGAAGGCTGACGGGTCAATAGATAAGTTTAAGGTAAGGTTAGTGGTTAGGAGTTATATCCAGAAAAAGGGCGTTGATTATTTTGACACATATTTACCATTCGCTAAAATAGCCACAATTACAACCTCATTTGCCCTTGCATCTATTCATGACTTCATAGTGCATTAAATGGATGTTAAAATAACATTCCTTAATGGTGACCTAGATGGAGAGATTTACATGGAACAACTCAAGGGTTTTGTTATTCCTGGTAATAAAAAGAAAGTCTATAAACTTGTAAAATCTCTATACAGTCTTAAATAGGCACCAAAGCAGTGGCATGAGAAATTCAATAGCATGCTGATTGCTAATAATTTCCGCTATAGTAGAAGAATATTGTGACGCCAATTAGGTGTCTGATAATGATGAAATTAATTCCACTAGTGGATATGTGTTCACATTAGCTAGAGGTGCTATATCCAGGAAATCCTATAAGCAATCTTGTACTGCCACGTCTACTATGGAGTCTGAGTTCTTTGCTCTTGAGTTGGCAAGTCATGAAGATGAATGGTGGAGAAGCTTACTAGGAGATGTGCCATTGTGGGGGCTACCAGCTCCATCGATATCACTACATTGTGACAGTCAAGCGACAATTGTTGCGGCAAAGAATAAAGTGTCTAATGGCAAGAGGAGACACAGTGATCTTAGGCATAAAATCGTGAAGGATCTTCAAGAAGGTAAAGTGGTATCACTGGACTATGTAAAGTATGAAAGAATCTTGCGGATCTGTTGACAAAAGGCCTTGCGGATCCATTAAATGAACTGTGATGTATCTAACATAGTTTTAACATGTTCGATGTGAAAAGTCATAATTTTATTCAAGGAGTGCACTATATTTTATGCTTTTCCCAACCTATGATATGAGCAGTGCGCAGATGGGTCTGTAGCCATATGTTTGGTGTGGAAGTATACCTTGCACTTGATGGATACTGTTGATGTATTATCAAGGTGGTGAGGTTGAGCTTTAGCTCTTAATGGACCTAGAGCCATATGTTTGGTGTTGTGCAGTAACACACACTTGATGGGATCCACTTATGTAGCTGCGGGAGTGTGGTTTCTCCATATGAAGGTTGAAGAATTGCCTTCTAGAGCACCTGTGAATATCCAGGACGGTGCATGGCCAATAAAATGCGTCAAATCGTAGGAGTTGCCGAGATCAGGAGTTTAGTGTGTGTCTAAGTGGCAAACTATACAATCCCTTATGAGGTTCAAGATTCTCCTCGCAAACTATTGGTCCTAAATTTCGGTTACACTAGATGATGATTCATGTTGAAAGACATCAGCATTGAAAGACAGAACTCCCTTTGCCCAATTCTTCTCCTTTCCTTTGTCCGGCTTGTAATTGTTAGAAAATTAATACAAAAAAATGTGTTTGAATCTGATGGAACTTCTATTTTGTTTATCCCACATAGGAAAAGGAGTGGAGGCTTTTTCACTTTATACGTGGGAGTGTGTTAATACCATTTGAATTAAAATAAAAGTGAGAGAAAGGTTGGATCGCTAGGCCGCCATGCCATGCTCGGGGAACTAACGAGGTACTTTTATTTTTGAGAAAATAATTTTTTAAACTGCATCTTTTGCTCCTTCCAACCATTGCTTTAGATAATTGACCAGACACTTCCCAATGCTCCATATTTACTGCCTCTCTCTTCCCCAAGAGGCTCATTTGGCAGACTCAATTTCTATTTTGGTTTTAACTCCTAGTGACTGTTCGAAATGGTTGCCACCTCTTCCCAATAGCCACTTTCACCCCCTATTTAAACCTATTATTGGGAGCTCATTTGTATCAACTCAAAAAAACTAAAATCTTCTCTCCTTCTCTCTTTCCCTCTTCCACTCGATTTCTAAATTGTGCAAAGTTCTCGAGATACTCCTACCTGGTCACTAATGAGTGCACGTTACAAGACAGATTGCGTTAATCCTAGAGGACGGCCGCCAGTAGCTGGTTTGCACTCGAGCAGGGAAAAATCGCTTTCTAGGACAGCGGCCTTTGCCACGGCATGGTATCTTCTATTTTAGTAAGATCTTTCTAATTCATCATCTTATTTGTTGTGTTTAAATATTCTCTCTCTTTTCAACAACCACCATTGTTGAGGGACTATCTCTGATAAGGATAAGAAGAAGACGAATATCACCAAAAAGGAATGTGATTGGCTTCAAAGCATCTTCAGGAACCATGAGGTCGTCATAGACGTGTTTGCCCCAAGTAGGGGTGAGCATGGGTCGGGTACCCTAACCGAAACACATTTCGGTTCGGGTATCCAAAACAATAAAAGCGTCAAAATTATTCCATAATGTGATCTAAAAAGTCGGGTACTCAAATCAATTGGGTACCCTAAAAGATCGGGTTGAATCACATCGGGTCAAGTACCCGCCCATTTAATTAAACTTTCTTATAAACTATTTTATGAAAGGCACAAACAACTATCTACATTAAGTCGCTTGGAAATATATTATAAAATTATTATAATAACATTCCATTTGATCTTTGTAATTTAAAAATAAAAAAATCATGCACATAATTGTCATACTTTGATGGTAACAAAATTATAAACAATCTTAAATGACTATGACACATTAATCAATGCTTCACAAACGTGTGAAAGTTCAAGGATTATATACAGAGAAATAGAGCATAACTAAAACAAAGTATCGATATTCTACTAATTTACTATTACTGATTCATTAATTTTTATTTCCTGTGATAGATGGCTGAAACTTTAAAAATTTTTAATATAAAAATTGGGTAAACTTTGTTGAAAGAAGAAAAGAAAAAATACATAACTTAAAAAATATTCGTTGGGATTTAAAATTAAACATGCAACCTTAATGTTTAGTGAAGATAACATAATTAATTCTAAATAAATTAAAATTTTTTAGTTAGGATAATATATATAAAATCAATATCGGGTCCGATTGGGTACCCAGAAATTTTTTAAAATGATACCCGCAACCGAACCGGTATCCATAGTTCAACGGGTCGGGTATACCCTAACTTGATATTTTTGGGTTGGTTACTCTAATCTTTTGGATTGGTTTTGGTTCGGGTTTTTGGGTTCTCAGGTACTTTTGCTCACCTCTAGCCCCAAGAAGGAAGAGAACATGGAATAGTCTCGAGTACGAGTTTCTCCGTTTTAGTTTTTGGAGTTCATTGTCCCACTTCAGTGCAGCTAAAAATGGAAGATATACATGCAGTTATGCCTGGCAGTGCTTATTTCTCTTAATCACTGCTTCAGAGAAGCAAACAAGGCTGCTAATGGGTTTGTGAATACTGGCCATGAGGGCTTAGGTTTGTTTGTTTGATATCATTCCCCTCTTTGAGCCCTTCTCCCTATTGCCCGAGTTAATGCCTTAGTGGTCTCCTTTAGGAAAAAGGACGTCCAAATGTTCTGGTCTTTACCTTTAAAAAAAAAAATAAAACAACAACAACAACAATAACAATAACAAACCCAGTGCCACCAAGGGCTCCCGCAAAAGCAGGGTCTGGGAAGGGTAGATATACGCAACCTTTCCCCTTCAAGGGGCTACCCTGAAGGGAGGCTGTTTCCGAGGACTCCCAGCCTAAAAAGTTTGTCCGCATCAATCAGCCCCAGGACCTGACAACAGGAGAAGCATTAAAAGGTGCATGAGTATGGTCAATATATATATATATATATATATATATATATATATATATATATAGTGCACAGGCATCAAGCACAGATAAGCTGAGATAAGGAAAATGATTTAAAAAAAGGGCTATAGATAGAGGATAGAGATAGAGGTAGAAGAGATAAAGAAAGATAGTGAGAAAGAGATAGGGATATATAAGGTAGTGACAAAGATAAAGATAAAGATAAAGACAAGGATAGAGACACAGAATACGGTAGAGACCAAGACTACCGTACTCCATCCGGATCATCTAATACCCCTATGCTAGCCCTCCATAGGGCCCTATCTAAGGCCATCTCCTTTAAAAAAAACTAAAAATGGAAGATGGGTATTTGGTGTTCAAATTTTTGTCCAATAATCTTGCTCTATGTTAAGCGTGCTTGGGCGAGAGTAGTATCGGGATGGGTGATCTCATGGGAAGTCCTCGTGTTGCCAACCTTGTAAGATTGGGGGTCCTCGGAAACAATCTCTTGGCAGTGTTACACCCTGAAGGGGTAAGGTTGCGTTATATCCACCCCTCCCAAATCTCGCTTATGCGAGAGCCCTTAAGACATTGGGTCTTCTATTGTTGTTGTTGTAACCTTGCTCTGTGTTAGAGAGGTGTTTTAGGAACACAACCCAAGAAGATCTGAAGATCGATCATACAAGTTCAGACAAGCACCATTGCTCCTCATCCTCACCCAAATCGCACGTTGTAAGTGCAAGAAGAGGTGTAGTGTCATCCGTCTAGTGGAAAAAACAATCCCTTGTTACATATTTTTTAAATGTCACATCAACAAAACTAGCCGATAATAACAGCATTACATTAAAAAGTGACATTGAATAATTTTAAAAAATTTAGATGTGATATTAAGAAATTAGAAAATTTAGGTGATTTAAAACCCATTTATAATAAGAGAGGTGCATACTTGCATTTAGTCATTAGTCCTGATACTAATCCACAACGGTCATAGGATTTTAGGATTCAAAAATAGTCACTTCATGCCAACTTATTGGATTAAAAAAAAATCATTTTTTTCGATAATTAGCAGCACAGTTACAATACAAAATGGCAACACATAAAAACAAGGCCAAAGTCAATCCTCAAAAAAAAGGATTAAAGAGCAAATACACAAAAGTCAGAACAAAACAGGGGAAAAAAAAATATTCATGCCAACGTAAATACACTAAACTAGTATCACACTTAAATTTTATAATAATATATGAAAAATAATTATTAGTATTAAATAGTAATGTACCAATACTGTATCAGATATAAATAATATTATGAGAATCATATTAAGTTTCAAAATTGTAATTAAAACTATATTTTTATTATTCAAATATATAGCATAGCACTTGTTAAACATGTGCCGAGGCACTTAGTCTATTATAAAGCCCATTGCAAGCCAAAGCCCAACCCATTTAGAATGATCTGATTTATGGGCCGAGTCAACAAGCAATTTTAATTTTATATTTTTCAACTATTATTTTTTTAACATCTGTAAAGATTACTATTTCTAAAAGGAGTAACCGACATTTGAGAAAGTAGCTGATAAGCTTTGAACCTAAGACTAGGGGTGAACACTGGTCCAAACGGAAGACCGTATTACATCAGATTGTATGATTGTGGACCGGATTGATTAAAATCGGGTCCGTCTTGTCCAAGACGGGTTAAAACTGGATCGGATCGAACTAGACTGATTTGGACTGGCTTTCCAACTATCAAGGGCAATTGCAATAAAAATGTTTGCAAATAGAAACTTAGAAATAATGAAAATAGTATAATATGCACTTTTTATATATTTTAAGACTAATTGTATAATAAATATATATAATCATTCAATTATAATATCTTTTGACACATAAATATAAATTAATTATAAACTCAAATTATGAAGCTTACATACTAAATGCAAAATTAGTATAAATCGGTTTTCGGGTTGTGCGGTCAAGAAATGAACCGGACCAAAGATTAATAAGGCCCATACACTAGTATTGAAGACGGGACCAACATATATTTGTTCCAGTCTTGTCCTTGACCGAAATAGCTAGTTCCATCCAGTATACCAATCTGAATCGACATTTGTTCACCCCTACTTAAGACTTCTTGCTGAGAGTTGGGAGATAAACTGCTATACTAACACCTTTAGTTCAGACAAGCCTATAGAACAAAATTGTAAATGACCAAGTTGAATTTGAGCTTTATGTGCCTTTGGTACAACTGGTAAAATCTGACATGATGACATTGCACTGCAAAATATGTTATGAATGTAGCGGGTTCAAATTGGGGCTTTAAAGACATTGGTGACAAGCCTACTTCGATATTACTTTCTGTTTTATCAATTATTAGCTTTTGCGAAACTAAAAACTAGTTTTCAGAAATAATTTTTCATGTTTTGAAGTTACTTTTTCAGTTTTAAAGGTCAAATTTGGAAACTAAAATATATACTAATTAAAAAATATTTTTAAAACTCGATTTTTTATTTGGATATTGGTTTTGGTATGCGTAATGTGTTTAAATGTGTTGAAAATGACTATTTTGTGTAAATCATTTTACCCCGAGGCATAGTTTTATTCTTTGGCTAGCAGTGAATAGAAGCCTTAAGACGAATGATATCATGAAGCATAGAGGATTTAGCTTAGCAAGTCGGTGGATATCATGTTATGAAGGGGAAGAATGTATAGATCATGCTTTCTTTGCTTATCCTTGGGCAAAAAGCGTTTGGAAGAAGGTTTCAAGCTAGAGTAGTATCCCCGCATATGACAACCTGTGGAGGGTCATTGATTGGTTTCGAACAATTGTGAAAAGTAGACCAACGATTAGTAAAATTAGAAGACCGTCTTGGTACGGTAATATATCGTGTATGAAAGAAAAGGAATGAAAAGAAGCACAGTGCAAAGGTGAAAATGACAGAGCAATTGGTTAAGGAGACTGAACTTGCCATATGGTCGACAATAAATTTCCTAAATTTAAAAAGCGATTTTCTTAGTTAGATCAAGAAAGTGAAGAGGTTTGCTAGTTAGAGTCTATGTTTGTACAGTCCTGTGCCTTTGATTGAGAGTTAAGTGTACAGTGGGAATGTTTGAGCTTAATGACGTAAATATTTTTTGAGCATGGTTAAATGTGGTTTCAAAACTAGTCATGTCACCTTGAACATAGCCCATTTGACATACGATGCCGAATTTTTTTGTTTATTTAGTGATGAAGAACGAGTAGCCTAATAGTGTATGAAGCAGTTGACTATCAAAAATTCAAATGGGTGGGTTGGAAATATTAATTTGCTCATGCAACTTCAAACCATCATAACTTTTGATTCGTAAAGAGTTAAGGTGCTCGTAACCTATCAAAGCGAAGCTCAATGATCAAACTACGCAATCCTAGCAGCTTTGCCGTTGGCCCAGCTTATTTTTCCCAAATTTGGCCTCTAAACGTGTTATTGGGCCACTTTTATATTTTGGGAAAGTTTATTTGCATTTTTGTAATTTCGCATTTTTAGTGTTTCTTTGTTTTTCCTGTAAATACCCACTATAGCTAGTTATTTTATATATTCATCAAATTCTCACTACAAAAACTCCCGTTATTTTCTCTCTTTTAGTGGAATCTGAGTTGTTCTTTAATTTTGACATGTTCAAATCCGTGTCATGTTTTTGTTCTGTATCTTTCAGCATAGTTACAAATGTGTCACGTGTTTATTACTATTGCCAATTTTATTGAGGATATTATGAGCAATTAGCATATTGACACATTAAATGTGACCAAAAGTAATCTATGTAATTAAATGTGCAATATTTTTGTTATACGTTTGTTTATCAAAGCATTCTGGCTACAACTTTTAGAAAGTATGTTCACAATATTGTAATTTCGTCAACTAGGAAGTGCTGTACATATTATAATATTTTGTAATTGACTATTATGTCTCTAAACGTATTTCCTTACCTTACTCTACAAATATGACCCGATCGAGAAGAAAAAAAGAGAAAATAGAGCCGAAACCAGTCGGGACTGCATGCAACTGAACAAAACTAAAGAGCTTGGGGTAGGCCTGTGGCCACTCCGGGGACGAACAACTTGGACCGTAGATGGAGGCCAGTTTGGGCGCTTATTATCTATACTTATACTTACTTTATATTATTACAAAGCCTTTCCATTCCAAAAGCTTCCAATATCCAAATCAAATAATTTTAGGAGGCTATTATTCAACTTCTTTTTAGAGTACTAAAAATATATTTGGCCAAATTTATTTTTTTAAAAAACGTTTTACACATCTTCTTAAATACTTTAAATCTATCAATTACTTTCTAAAGATTATATATATCAAATTTCAAATATATATATATATATATATATATTACAACCATAAAACTAATTTTAATCAAATAATTTCAAATGTAAATGCTAAACTACTCCATAAAACTAGGGATCAAAATTATTTAAAATGAACTAAATTAAGAATATAATTACAACCATAAAACTATGATTAAATTGAATAAATATATATTATTTAACAATTAATATTTATAAGAGAATTTGACTAACATAATTATAATGATGATGTATAAAAAATAGAGAACATCACAAATCAGTGTCATAAACCTAAACTTTGAATTCAAAAACAATCAATGCCGAAAACAATTATATCCATAACATTCATCCACCCAAAAATCATATAGAAAAAACAAATCAAAGGAATCAAAATCAGGCGTTCCTTGAAGAACAACACCGCACAGGAAAATCACTTTATTTTTTCAAAGGCAAGAAGCCTATTTAAAATAAACTAAATTGTGGGATATACTTACAAACCATAAAACTATAGTTATAGCAAATATAAAATAAATTAGATTGATTTACAAAGCTTATAAAAAAAGAAAAATAATATAGACAATAGAATCAGTTCCTGCGCTTTAAAAAATATATATATAGAGATAATTGAACCAACCCGTGCATTGCACAGGAAAAAAAACTAGTTTTTCATTAATTTGAATTGTTGCTTTGTTTCTCTATTATTCCATCGGTGAAAATTAATAGTGAACCATATATTTCCCTTGCTCCTTTCTTAATTCAAAAATAAAACTTAAGAAAAACTATAGAATCCTTTCCTTTTTCCTTCTACTAATTTGACACTCTTGCATCACAATAATTATTTCGGAAATTATCAGTTATGTATCATGAGGTTTGAGTATTTATCACTTAGGTTTTCACAGATTTCAATATATACAATGAGGTAATTGGAGTTTGAGACATTTTATCACTTAGGTATACTAAAGTTTTAAAATTTTATCAATCAAACACCCTTTAGTCAAAATTTTGACATATTTTCATTAGAAAATGCTAAAATTTAACATAATTTTAACAAAATATAAGTATTTTCACTAAAATTTGATAATTTTTTTGCAAAAAAAATGCAAAAATGACAATAATTACGGTAACTTTTAGGTGGTCTACATCAATTTTCGGTGAATATTTATCACAATTTGATAAATTTTTGATGAAAACATGGACACACTAGTTATATATATTATCGTATTCATATACTATATTAACTTTTTTGTATAAAATTGTTTAAATTTTTGCAAGAATTAATCAAATTTGGTCGTATGGTGCCTAAGTGATAAAATATTCAAACCTTGGAGTACTTTATTATTTATATTAAAATATTAAGATATCTAAATAATAAATATTTAAATTTAAAGATACATAAATGATAATTCCTTTAATTATTTTGTTCTGATAATGAGACGGTAGCAGTTGTCACCCCCTATCCAACACAAAGGAGTAGATCTTGGGTAGTTTTACCCCGTGCATTTAACTGCAAAGAAAGCCGTGAACCAATGATATTGTGCCACGCAGCAGCTGTAGCGGGTAAAAGTAGGCCAAAAGACACAATCAAGAACTGACACGTGGCAAACAATCAGCTGTCACGTGGCAAAGATCCGGCACGTGTTTGGAGAGATACTCATCCTTACGCCACGTGGCACAACATAAAGGTTCATATGTAAAGATGACGTGTAAACGAGAGGCAGTTGAGGCCGGCAGAATTGCGAAACATAGTTAAATACGCTGCATAAATCACGAAGGCAGCTGTTATTGGTATAGTAAAATTATTATTATTAGAGTAATAATATATTTTATAAATAAAAAAGTTATAAAATTACTTTTAAAGTTATGATCTACCTTTAACAATAATAAAATTTTTTGGCAATAGTATTATTCATAAATGATGTAGTTTTAAAAGTGTTTTAAAATTGTTTACTCGCAAGTATGTGAGGTCTTTGTAGCTTAATCGGGTATATGAGTGTCTTCTGCATAGAAAATCGAGTTAAATTTGATTTAGTTGTTAATGAGCGGTTGAAATTCGGTTTTTGTTTGGTTTCAATAATTTGTTAACTAAATTAATGAAACTGACTATAAACTAAAGTTGTCAAACTAATTAATGGTAATTTAAAAAATGAATCGGGGTAGCTTAACTCAAATTCTACCATTATACTTTATTCTGACAATGATTAGTGGGAATAGGCTACAAGCACTAAAACTGGGTTAACACTTAAATTAAGGATTAGGGTAATGAACGAGTCTAAGGGAATAACTTATCTTATTACCCTAAGTATAGCATATATTTTCTAAATAGCACGACTTAATTCTTTTTTTAATGTTAACTTATATAAAAAATTGCGTTCAGAATTGGGTGACCAGATGTGAAAACTTGTTATGTTAAAATATAGGTTACAAGCAAGTAGACAAGATGCAAATAAATCGGGAATCTAAACATGGCTACAAAGCTCATCCATAGAAAATCAATGAAAAATATAAATTCCCACAAGGGTGCGTTAATAACATAACACAAATCATTGTCAATAATAAAATATAAATCTAAGATTTGGACAGTTGCCTGCCTTTTCACCTCTAAACCACAAGTCTACTCCTCAATGGGAGTTTTATGCATCACAAAATCTAAAAGAGAAAGTGAAGCAAAACACATGAATGATGACTACCTTGATTGACGTTGGCGTTGATTCTTGTATTGATTTCCCCCAGCACTCTGACCACCTGAGCTTTGGCATTTGAGAATCCTTGGATCTTATAGCGGCTTCGGGAGGGAGAGGAGGAGAGGACATGAGGCAAAAGAGGTGAAAATAAGATCTCCTACACTTTATTTATACCCGTAGCTTGACTTAGGTCATGTGGCCGATCGATCGGCTAGCTTTCTGCAGCAGCCAATTGATCGGCCCTATTTCTCAATTGATCAGTTCTATTGTGGGCTACAAGATTTATTTGGGTTACCGAATTATAACCCAATTTGTCCTTCTTTTACACACGTGGTATAGTTTTTCAGAGTAGTCTTCAAATATGCCTCAATTTACGCTTGATTTCGTCACTTTTTAACCTTTGTTTGTTCCGTTGCACTCCAGGTCTAAATGTACCTAGATTACAAAAAAACACATATAAAAGCCAAATATGTCACAAAAATTAGGAATAAAATATGTAAATATGAAGCTCATCAATAAACGATTGTAACATTTGATTTTATGAATTAAAAAATTTGTTGACTTATATAAAAATATACAACAACAACAACAACAACAACAACAACAATCCCAGTGCCTCCAAGGGCTTCCGCAAAAGCAGGGTCTGGGGAGGGTATATGTACGCAACCTTCTCCCTCCAGGGGGCTACCCTGATGAGAGGTTGTTTCCGAGGACCCCCAACCTGAGAAGCCTGAGTTATAGATATGATGGACATAGTTGACACATATAAAATCGGGAAATTATCACTTAGATATTCTAAGGTTTGAGCATTTATTATTTAGATGCCCTGACATTTTAATATCTAGAGGTATCCTGAAGTTTTAAAATTTTATCAGTCATGTACTCTTTTGTCAAAAAATCAATAGATTTTGGTTAAAAATGCTAAAATCAAACATGATTTCAACAATATACAAATATCCTCATTAGAATTTGATAATTTATTGCCAAAAAAGCAAAAATGACACAAAATTATAGTAATTTTTAGGTGGTCAACATCAACATTTGGTAAATATTTTATCAAAATTCGTTAAATTTTTTATGAAAACATTGGCACTAGCTTGCATGTATTGTTGTACTCATATATTATATCAATATTTTTTGTATAAAATTGATCAGATTCTTACAAAAATTCATCAAATTCCATCATAGGGTACCTCAGTAAATAAAATATTCAAACCTTAGGATACCCTATCGTATATATTGAAATGTCAAGGTACCTAAATGATAAATGCTCAAACCTCAGGGTACCTAAGTGATAATTCCCCTATAAAGTCTTTACATAAGCCTTAGTGCGATTTTATTCTAAAAACAATTAACATTAAACTTTAAGTGAAATTACTAGCTAAGTTTCTATATTGACTAATTCACTCTCACAACTTCAATGTGTGAGATTCTCATTAAAGGGAGGTCGTATCTGAATATTCTGAACCTAAAAAGCATAACAAATACAATATAGAGAGAGCATAAAGCAGCAATAAGACAACAAAGCAACAAGCAGCAACGCACATAGCATAACAAAGCAACAATATACTGCGCTAGCAGCCAGCAACAAGCAACACGCAGCCAATAGCAAGTATAGTCAAACATGCAAACATATAAGCCTAGGGGTGCTAGAACTAACTTGGATTTGCCTTTCCCTCTCCTCCCGTGCATAGTAGAGAGTCGTTCGCATCTCCTAACAGGGGTAATGATTGATCTTTCTCCTAACATGCCTAAACCACTACAATCACTGCTCCCTCCACTTGTATTATAGTCCTAATATCAAAACATACATTTTTAACCTTATTATTGGTATTATATGTAAACATCATATTAGGACGAGAAACTATAAATATGTGTTTAATACATACATTATACATGTTTTTTTTCCTAACTAGGCTTGGAAGTCCACTAACCAGGTGGGTGATAGGGCGGATATGGGTATGAATTTTTGGTGACGGGCACATGTATGGAGTAGGCAACCCCTGTACCCACCCCACCATACCCCATTACCATCCCTGTTTGGAGAGTGCTTCAGTTTCAAGTTATTTAGCCCTTAGATCCACTGAATTGGATAATTTTGGGCTTCAAGTTAGTGGAGTTAATATGAAATTACAGTTTCACCCTCTCATCACAAGGAATAAAATATATGATTTTTAGTTGTAATTAACAGGTAAATCAAAAAACGAAATTGGAATTTTGAACTCAATTTTAGTTCTAGTCTCAAATTAGACTTCAATTCCTTGTGTCAAACATGTGTGATTTCGACTAAACTTCCAATTTTCCCTCAAAATCCTGACCTTAAACCTCACAACTCTACAAAAGCAGTCGTTGTTGTCGTAGACCCACCCTACACCCCGATTGTCATCAGTGATATTCTAGGAAACATGTTCCTCTCTGTTGATTTGGCCCTAAATTTTCCCTCCGCCCTCTTAAATTCAATCATGGCATCGACCCTCCTTCCTTGCATCCCTAAATCCCCGTTCTTCTTTCAAGTCGGTCTTTCAAATTCCCAGGCAGATAACCTCAACCCTTAGATTCCTAGCCGCTGAACCTTCCCCTTCCCCTTCCTTTCTCTCTCCTTCCCTTCAACGGAAAACCCCATTCTCCATAAGCATGCTGGCCACGGAGGCAAGAGGCATAGGTGCCATGGCCACTTTGGACCACTTGGCCCATTTGGCCCTTTGTTAGAATATAATGTATAGATTATCAATATTTGTATACTGGGCCATCTGGGCTCAGGGCTTATGTAAACCTCTGTTGTACTCCTTTCCTATAAATATACAAGAGGTCAAGAGTTCGAATCCCATCAACTCCCATTTTATATTAACGTAACTTGAGCACAAAGTATGAGGCCTGTGCAATATCCACGCTTCAAGCCCAAATGTGCATTTGCGTGTGGGGGCATGTTAGAATATAAAACTATTCATGGACCTTCACCTATTAGCTTATGTTTTTGGGAAAGTTGGTTCCTTGATATGGTATTAGGGCCTTGTTGACCAAGAGGTCATGTGTTCGAATCTCAGCAGCGCCCACATCAATATTAAAACAATTTAAGCACAAGGTATGGGGTGGACCTATGCACTATCCATGCTTCAAGCCCAATTGGCATTTGCGAGAGGGGGTATGTTATAGGTCCACCCCATACCTTGTGCTTAAATTATGTTAATATTAAAATTGGGGGGGCTGTTGAGATTCGAACTCGTAACTTCTTGGTCAACAAGGCTTTGACACCAAGCCAAAGAACCATCTTTCTCAAAAGTTTAAGCTTATGGGTGAGTTGGTTTCTTGCAATATCTTACCTTTACACATCCTTATATTTCATATGCAGTTCAACATGCGTGCCTTCTCATGCTCGCTTCTCGTCTTTCACATTGGGTCGCTATAAAACCCATACTTCACTATATCAAGGGTTCTTTGGATCTTGGCTTGACTATATCTCCTACCTTTTTAGATCAGCTTGAGGCTTATTCTGATACTGATTGGGCAGGCTGTCCCGATACCCTCCGTTCCACGTCTGGCTTTTGTGTTCTTCTGGGTGGAAATATTATCTCATGGTCTTGTAAACGTCAGTCTATTGTCTCTCTCCCTAGTGCAAAAGCTGAATATCGTGCCGTTGCTAATGTCGTTTCAGAATATTGTTGGCTTCGCTCCTTAATACATGAACTTGGTGTTTCCATTCCTTGAGCGACATTGGTTTACTGTGATAATCTTTCCGCTACATACTTGTCTACTAACCCCGTGCAGTACTAATCATATTGCAATTGACATTCACTTTGTTCGGGAGCGTGTTCAGATGGGCCTTGTTCGAGTTCTTCATATTCCTTCTTCACAGCAGATTGCAGACATTTTTACAAAAAGTCTTCCATGTCACGTATTTCCTTTATTTAGAGACAATCTTCGTGTTCGCTTATCTCTTGCTTTGATTGAGGGGGGATGTTGGAATATAATGTATAAGTTGTTAATATTTGTATATTGAGCCATCTGGGCTCAGGGCTTAGTAAACTTCTATTGTATTCCTGTCCTATAAATATACGAGAGGACTCCTATTATTCAGTGGGTTTCTCATTATTCTTTCACCTTTGTCACTTTGCGACATTCAGGTTTGGTCTTTTATCACTTTGGCACGTATCATGACATTTTAATGTACATAAAATACGATGCCTTATATGTTTGATAGTAGTATAGCTTATGTGCACTCAATTGAAATCTGTTGAACTTTATTGTAAATTTAAATTAGAATATGTTCCGGACAATACATGGGTGTGCTCCACGAAATTTAGTCATTTTTGTTGGGTAGAGATGACATGTTACATGATTAGGACACCATATATGTACCTTGTACCTGGAGTTTAGTAATCTTTTTTCATAGTCTGGTTAATTACTTTTTAAATACTGAAATGATTCATACAAATTGCTAAAATATATACTGTATCAACATTTTCGAATAGGAATTGTCCAAATAAAAAAAGAAGAAGAAATACATTACTCGATTTGGCATATATATATATATATATATATATATATACATATATATATATACATATTTATGGAATATCAAGTATATAAATGATGCTATCTGAGTAATAGATTTAAGGGAATTTATTACTTCGGTATCATAAGATTTATACATTTATCACCTTTGCACAGTAAAATTTTAATATATACAGTGAGGTCTCTTGAGCTAAAACTTAGTAAATTTTAGCAAAAATTGGGACAATTTTTACCAGAAAATGCTGATTTCATACATAATAATAACAATATATATAGGTGTTTTCTCTTTTTGTTTACTTAGTGTGCGTGTAATCGCGGTAAATACAAAATTAAACAAACATGCAAAAAGGACTCGCAGCGATGTGGGAGCGAGCCTGAATTCCAGACCACACATGTTTGACCTCAACCAATCACCTTTTAAGAAAAAGGATGGCGTTTTTGGTCGAATTCGGTTGCAACTTATGTGGATTCTGCTTTTGCTCCAATTAAGGAGAAGTTTTAAATATGTTTTTGTGGATTTTTTAAAATAATTATTGGCAAAAAATAAAAAGGGATGTGGACCCGGCTCAAGTGGCAATTAGTGTGATAGAGTGGAGCCTACAAACACCTTTTCTCCTACACTTAAAAACTGGGAATTGGGGTGGAGAGAAACTAAAGAGCTTAGCAATATACTTTTAAGCCCGAGTCAATCAGATTTTTAAGCTTGTCACCTTTGACTAGTAATAACTCGAATGAGTTAGAGTTTGACAAGATTTAAGATGGAGCATACCATATTTGGGTTACCGGATGAGGAACAACGAAATCAAGGCCAAGCCTTGGCCGTCAAAGCCTTTAAACAATAACTCAAATCTAAGTTCACCTGACTTATCAAGCAGTGGCAATAATGTTAAGACCAACGCAATCAAGATCAAGTCTTAACCATCAAAACTTTAAACCAATACCTCAATTCTTAACTCGTCGATTGTGGGAACAGATTAAAACAAGGTGGTCATATCTGAAACTCAAATTGTTGTATTACCTTGGAAGAAAGCAAGTATAAAGTATTCTATGCCATGCTAAGTTAAGCTAAGCTTCTCCTAAGAAAAAAGCACAAGTGTATTGTAAAGAAACCTAAAAAAGTTTGTATGGTAGTATTGGACACTTTACAGCTATAATAGTGTTTCTTAATTATAGAAAAACAAAAAAATTGTTGCATCCTATTATCTTGACATTTCCTTATCACGTCTGCCTCAATGCTTCTTTGGCATGCTGAATGGGTGTTGATCGTTCCATGAAAATGTGTGCTCGAGTGTCTTTTTGGAAGCCCCATGTCCGAATAAATCGCCCGAGTACCTTCTAGATGCCCCACATTCCTTTGGATAAACTTAAGGCCCACATATCTAGAAATGTGCTCCAAGTAACTATCTCGAGCTTTAGATTCACCTATCTTGCAACATTCTATGAAGTTCCTCGAGCTCGACCTCTTTTACCCGATCAACCATCTCCAATGGCTGATATCCCATAAGGGATCTAACTCTTTAATCAGTTGGGCTTGAGATGTTGTTGTCTTATCATTTAATGGCCTAACATCCCTTCAGGATGGCCCCACGTGATTAACACCTGACTCTTAGTCTTAAAACAATGTCGTCCCAACTTCCTTGAATTTGGGGTGTAAACAATGGGTATGTCATTTTTTTTTTCAAAAAACCCAGTGGATTACGAACACCAAAGTATGACAAAAGACATTTATACAAATTAGTGAATAAATATACCATACCGAAAAGTCTAATTATGACATATGACACATGTTTTTTGAATCAGGGTTGGACATAATCTCTAGCAACCGCACACTTTCCTTTGGTACAGTTATTATCTAATAATACTTTGTTAGAAATGCTATTATTGTCGCTTGTTTGCTAATATTGCCGCTCAGGAATGTCATATCAAAGAATAACCTGTATTTTCGAAGGAATGTCGATTTTCCAGTCCAATCTATGAGCCGACCGAGTTTCTATTTTGACCTTGAATGCCCTTGACACTAAGTAGCCCCAGCAAAAGGAGTCCTTTGTTGTCATTAATGGAATTGGAACAAGAATGACAATAATCTTATTCATAATCGTTGGTGGGACTACCATATTAGACAACTTCTTACTCTCCATCGGTAAGAATTCTTTTAACCTTTGGGTCACCATCCATGCTTACCACCTAGTTTGCTATTATGTCTTCTATGTTAAAGATACCCAATTTTTTTTACTTTTAGAAATAAAATAATGATTTTATTTTAGATAAAAATTGAAAGGAATAAAATAAAATTTCTTAATGGAAAAATATTCACCTCTCAAAATCTGAAAAATCTAATTAATAAATAAAAGATTATAGAAAAATGTTGAAACTTCAAATACGACCAAACTAGCCCTTAGTTTTTTTTTCCCCCACATATATGTTAATTTCAGTCGGTTATATATGACTTTAGAATTTTATATTGTACTGATAGAAATTTATATTGTACTGACATTGAGTATCAAGTGTTAATAAACCTAATTATATGTGAACTTCATTATGCTACCATGACATTTGAACATTCGTCACCTAGTCTATACTCCAATACATATACATCTAAAGTACCATGAGATTTTAATATATGTGTCAATGTTTTCAATAAGAATTATGAGGGTCGTGGAAACATTTAGTGAATTTTCACGCCAGCTATATATAGTCCCAATCATATGTAATGTCAACATTTTTTGGTCAAAAATATCAAATTCTTGACTTTGATGCTTATATAATATTGAAATTATTTTCCACTTTAGTATGTCCAATGCCGATCTAGTAAGAGTACCCAAGTCATTAAACTTTTAAAACTTTTAAACTACAATTAAAGTACATACATGATAAATATTCAAATTTAAGGATGCATGAGTAACATATTTCATTATATACAGATGACAACTTTTCGTTCATAGGCCTCTAATTTCATCAATTTGTGTCATCTTTTTCTTTTTCTTTCTTTCTCTCTTCTCTTAATTACTTTTGAAACACAGTTTGTGCACTTGAGCGATTTCCACATTTTGAGTGACAAACCGTTGCAATCACCTTTTTCCTATTGGAATGTCGCTCCCGACTTCAGTGTAAGATAAATCAGCGCACCACTCTGAAATACAAACGAGTCAATATTGTGGAATGTCATGTTCCATTGCTAGACTACCTACTATTCCTGTTGTTTTGTTTCTTTGTTGATGAATTTTGTACATAAATAGGTCTTAGTTTGACCATTCTGATTCAATATGAGAAATCTTTAAACAAATGAACAACAAAATTAACAACATTTTTTTTTCCGATAATTTGCACCAAAAATGCAATACAAGCAGGCCACTCGCTGGCCGAGGCCAAAGTCCAACCGCAACAAAAAGGGGACTAGGAACAAAACAGCACAAAAACAACAGAGCAAAAACAAAGCAGACACCTAAGTAAGACCAAGCAAACCACCAGAAACCAAGACAAAGCAACAAGATAGAACAAACAGAAACAACTAGGACAAGGAACTCATCAGAAAAAGAAGCGAAAGATTAGCACAAGGAGGAAGAGCAGGGCTGAAGCTGACCAAATGCCTCGAAACAACCCATCAGCATTATTTAGCAAGAATGTCTGCCACCATAGGTGGGTCGAACCCCTCAAAATTAAAATCCACCCTTTTTCCTATCTCAATAACTCGCTTCGCTTCCAAAATCTTCTCATCATACTCATCTTCCGTAATCTTCTCATCGAACTAGGCGCTATTGCCCCGATTCCGCATTCTCCTTTTTTTTCTTTGTCTTTGACGGTTTTCCTGCACTACTCCTCGGTGACATGTCCTTCAAGAATTCCTCAAGTTCCCGCTTGTCCTTCTCCTTCATCTTTCGCTTTATTGCTCTCTTACCCCTCTTTGTTGTCGTCAATTTTTCCTTCCTCCACCTATCTGTGTTATGACCTTCCATAGCCAACCCCCTCGCACAATGATTCTCGGGCATATTATCCTTAATATGCAAGTGTCCGATCAATGTCGGGGGCTCAAAACCTGGAGGGAATACTGGATCAGAGGCTGCGGAATCATTCTCACTAATGTTTCCGGTCTCTTCATTCACCTGAAGTGTTCTCTGAGTATTAGACTGAGCTGAAACGACTTTATCACTCTCGACCCACGGTAGTAGAAGAGGTCGATGCTAATCTCCTCATGTGTCCATGTCATGTTTTTGGATATCTTGATGT
Source organism: Simmondsia chinensis (assembly GCA_018398585.1). Taxonomy (NCBI): domain Eukaryota; kingdom Viridiplantae; phylum Streptophyta; class Magnoliopsida; order Caryophyllales; family Simmondsiaceae; genus Simmondsia; species Simmondsia chinensis. The sequence goes on from JAGTTD010000018.1 coordinate 3,172,614, forward strand.
GTGTTCAGCCCCTGCATCCCATGAGATATGGTTTCACTCTCTTCAGTCCATGGCAGAAGGAGTTGCGTTCTGATACATGATCTGATTCCCTGGTACGGTGTTTCTGGTGGCTGGCCTAAAAATGGAGCCGTGGAATAGCAGTCATTTGAGAGTGGTGTTTATAAAGTCCAAGCCCATCTACCAATAATCTGACGATTCACGTGAAACATAAGTTGCCCCTCATTTAAACTCTCAATATGCACATCCATACCTCCAGCGCAAGGACGTGTCACTGGTTCTGATTCCACTACTGTGCTTTTAGTAGATCTACTAGGATCCACATTGAGGTTGGCATTCACTTCAGGTGCTTCGTATGACATCTGAACTTGTTCTCTAGCCAGTCTGGCCGACGCAGCTATGGCAATGACTTCCGCCGAATAGTTTTGAATTAGTTCAGAGTTCCCTTCCTTAACAAAAACCATTTTGCATCCCCCGTTATAGTTGACCTGAACCATATGTTAAATAGTAGATAGAGAGCAAGTAACAATGAGGACCCTCGCCACATCCACACATCTCATCGCGGATGTTCTGGAATCCACTCGGATGAAGTTGCCCCATACTCTGGCAAGGTTAGTGAAGGTTTCCGTCAACCAACATTGAAGTGGAAGGCCATGGATTTCAATCCATATTCTTCTTCTCAGATTGCCAAAAGATTGTCCTGAGTAACGGTTAATTTGTTTAAATTTGCGTAGAAGCACGTGCTTCCGCAGACTGAGATATTCCTCCATGGATTTAGCAGAATCGCAGGTAAGAATGAACGTGTCATGGCTCAAACCTCTAGGTGCCAGGTCATAAACCTTGTTTTCTGTAAGGAAATTCAGGACATTGTCAAGTGTATCATCTTTGTGAGTAAGGGCCACAATTGATCGACTTAGCCATGCTTCCACTTGACTATTTGAATAGGCAGTTACCACCCTAGTCCCGGATGTATCCTCAGCATCACTCCCTGTTGGTGTTGGGTCTAACATCTCGGTAGGATGATTATTAGTTGTATCAGTACCTCTTCTGCAACTAACGTAGTCAAGATCCCGAGAGCGAATCTTGTCACGTCTCTGAACCTGCATCCCTCTTCGTTGCTTTGCCCAGTCCACTTTGATCTTATGCCCCGCAATCCAGCAGCCATTCATGGACTCAACTGCTCTAGTAGCCTCACTACTCCGACAAAATCTGACAAAGCCGTAGGAGAGTCTTGTTTTTGCCCTTCTACTTAGAGGAACATAGGAGTCAAACACCAAAACGTAGTCTCTAAAAATGGCTCTCAACCAGGTGTTTGAAGTGTATTCCGGTAGGCCATCAACAAATACAGATACCGAGTATTTGAGAGGCGATATTAGGGTGTCCAAGGTGGGGCTCGGTAGGAGAGATTGGGAGAAACAGATGGGTAGTGTGTTGTGGTTGCTCTGGTGGGGTAGGCACCGGAGACGGCGGACGAGAAAGGACCGGCGAAGAACAGGGCTTGGGTTTGGTCACCGTGCCTCAGACCAACAGAGATTGTGGCTGTACGACGTGATTCTGTAGAAGCCGGCGGTTCAGCTTATGTAGGTCCGGTGCTTAGAGGACGACAGACTTGCGCGCACGCGCCGGAGCAGGGGTTGGGATTTATTGAAGGAAGAGGAGAAAGGATGCGCAGCCCACCGGAGATTACAGTTGTACGACGGGAAACTAGAGAACACGGCGTAAAACAAACTTTGTAAAGTTATTAGCAAATATACAAATCAATTGCATGTATGAGTTTGGTATATACTTGGTTTTAGCATGGGAATATACAATATGAAGACATACGAGAAGGTAGTAGAAATGATGAAATGGAGAAACGGGTCAGATTTTTTAAACTTGGGATAAACTAATGCTTCAACCATGAGAATAAGTTGTGTCACTAAATGATTCTTATTAGGATAATATTCCTTAGGATAATATGCCTTATCTATATTTATTTATATATTCTGTATTCATATTATTATATATACGTGCCTCAGTAACCCTATTGGGTATGGTTTCCTAAACTATTCTTTCAAATGGTATCAGAGCATACCTAACCCAAAAAAAAAAAAAAAAAATCTAAACCCTGCCCGACGCCATCCCCTCTCTCACGCCCTAGATGAACTAGTGCCGCCACTGTCACAGCGCTGCACCACCGCCTCCGGCGCTGCTCCCCTTCTCTCCGGTACATGGGTTTTCTCCCTCTTGTGGTGACTACACAAGGTGCATAGTGTGATATGCTCTGTTGATTGAAGTTATGGCAGCCAATCCCAACCCCCCGTCGTCCCTCGCCCAGCCTCGGTCTCCCTCCCTCCCGTCACCCATGCCTGACGTCACCAAAACCACCACCAGCACCATTGTTCCGCAACCGCCCACCCTTGGCCCTGAGCCTTCCCCCACGTCAGGACCCCCCTACTCGATGTCGAACATTGGTACCTCCCTTCCTCCTTTTCAACTAGGTTACTCTGGCTCTCAATATAGTATCCCTACTCCTCTCCCTGGGTCGTCTTACCTGCCACTCGCTCCTCCCGTAAATCCACTTCCCACATCCTCTATTACGAGCCTCGTAACTGTCAAACTAGAAAACCCTACTGATTATACAGCCTGGAGAGAACAAGTTTCTATGTTATTACGTGCCCATCATCTCATGGGTTTTGTTGATGGTACTCTCCCTTGTCCTCCCTCTCAAATTTAAACCCCAACAGGTATCTTTATTTCCAATCCTGATTTTCAAACCTCGTCTTGTGTCGACCAAAGCATTAGGGCTTGTCTCTCTGCATCTCTTGCCTGGTCGGTTCTCAATGATGTTATTCTCCACCCCACATGCAAGCGTAAAGATAACAAAACTATGACCGCTTACCTTACTGAACTCAAAACAATTGCCGATGACCTGGCTGCCATTGACTCCCCGGTCTCTAATCGAGAATTGATGCACTATGCTCTTTTTGGTCTTCCGCCGGAATATGCTGCTTTTAACACCTTTACTCGTCAGTCTTCCCATGATCTCTCGTTTGAACGACTCAAGACGGTCCTCTTGGAAGAAGAAGTTGCTTTGTCTCGCATTCATGCTCGGTCCCATGAACATGCGCATGCCCTCGCTGCCGCGGGACACGTGCCTGACACCTCGGGTCAGAATCGGGGTCGTGGTTGGCGTGGGCGCAAGAGTCGTGGGCTTAACTCCAACCGTCAAGGAGGTCGTGGTGGTGCATACGGTCAACCAAACTCAGGGTCTGGTCAACACCGTTACGGTCAAGCACTGCCAGCACCACAACCGTGGATCCGCAACACAGCTCCTGCTTCGTGTCCGCATCACGAAGGTATCCTTGGTACCAAGCCTCTTGTCTGTCAGATTTTCCATCAAGCCGGTCATGCAGCCTCCCTTTGCCCACGCTATGTCAATACCGACCTCTCCCACTTTCTGTCTGCCATGTCGGTAATAGATTCTACTGATCCTACTTGGTACCCCGACTCTGGTGCTTCTAACCATATGACACCAAACTTAGGTATTTTGCAAAATATTTCTCCTTACTCTGGTTTTCAATCTATTCAGGTTGGCAATGGATCTCTATTACCTGTTACACATGTTGGCACTTCAAAATTGGGGGCTCCCACACGCAATTTAACTCTTTCTAAAGTACTTTAGGTTCCTGGACTTACTTATAACCTCCTTTCGATTAAACAATTGTGTCGTGACAACAACTGTAGTGTTGAATTTGACTCATCCTCCTTTTGTGTCAAGGACAAGGCTACGGGGATGCCCCTACTCAGGATACTCAGTAATGGACCACTTTATGGCTTCTCACCTCACCTCACCTCACAAGACTTGTTGCATAGACTGCTCCTGCAGACTTATAGCATCGGCGCTTAGGACATTTAGGTCATTTTTTTTTCGATACTTTACGTAGTCATTCTTTAATTCTTTCTAGCTCAGGTTCTAGTTCTATTAAACATTGTCAGGCTTGTCGTTTGGGCAAGTCACGTCGTTTACCTTTTGCTCGTGCTATGCATACTACTACTGCACCTTTGCAATTAATACATTCTGATGTTTGGCAATCACCTGTTCAGTCTAATTCTGATTTACGTTACTATGTAATTTTCATTGATGATTATTCTCGCTTCACTTGGCTCTTTCCGATGCAACGAAAAGATGAAGTGTACTCCATTTTTTCTGATTTTAAAACTCTGGTTGAAAATCAGTTTAACACCATTATCCAATATTTTCAAAGTGATGGGGGTCGTGAATTTGATAACAAATCCATGGCCGCGCTCTGTAGAAAATTTGGCTTATACTTTCGTCTTTCCTCTCCTGATACTCCACAACAAAATGGGCTGGCGGAACGTAAGCATCAATATTTAAGTGAAATGGTACGGTCCCTTCTTTTTCAAGCGCAACTACCATATGAATTTTGGGCCGATGCTGTTTGTATTGCGTGTTTTATAATCAACCGATTGCCTACCCCACTTTTACATAACATTTCTCCTTTTGAAAAACATTTTAATCAAGCGCCGAACTACACTATTTTTCGGGTCTTTGGGTGTGCATGTTACCCCAACATCACAGCCCATATAGCCCATAAATTAGCCCCGCTCTCCATCCCTGCGTGTTTCTTGGGTATGCTGCGCGATATAAGGGCTATCGCTGTTTAAATCCTGCTACGGGTCGTGTACATATTAGTCGTCATGTTTACTTTGTTGAGCACATTTTTCCATACAAGGACCTATTCTCTAGTTGCACTGCGCTGTCCATTAATTCTGTTATTGAGGTCCCTCTTCCCCTACCCCTCATGCCTGGCTTGCGCGGGGACCCACCGTCGGGTGCCCCACCCGCGGCGCCCTTGGGTGCAGCACCGGTGCCCCAGGTGTCCTCACCTAGTGATCCTGATACGCACACCCTTGCAACCTCGTCCCCCTTGGTCATGGTGCCGGTGGCACAGGTGTCCTCGACACCCACCACCGTGCCTTCGCCGCCCTCGGTCGTGGCTTCGGTCCCGGCTGAGTTGCCCACAGACACGGCTTCGGCCCTAACTCCCGTGGCTTCCCCTCCAGCACCCGAGGGTCACCCTATACGCACCCGTTGTAGTAATCTAGGAACCCACCTGTTTTTCATAGGCTGCTAAAAACCCTCAGTGGCAGGAGGCCATTGTTGAGGAATTTAATGCCCTTCTCTTAAATCAGACTTGGGAACTTGTTCCTCCTTCCCTTGGTCAAAATGTTGTTAGGAGCACTTGGAAATATAAAGTCAAGTATAAACTTGATGGCTCTGTTGATCATTTCAAGGCTCGTCTGGTTGCCCAGGGTTTTCACCAGCGTGAAGGCCTTGATTAATTTGAAACTTTTAGCCCGATTGTCAAACCAACCACCATCAGGTTCATTCTTGCACTGGCTGTAACCAATTCCTGTTCCATTTGCCAACTTGATTTTAAAAATGCATTTTTACATGGTTTTTCTAAATGAGGAGGTATACATGCGACAACCGCCTAGTTTTGTACATCCCAAATTTCCTATGCATGTTTGCTGTCTGCGTAAGGCCTTATATGGCCTGAAACAGGCACCTCGGGCTTAGTTTCACAGGTTGAGTTCGTTCCTCTATAGTCTTGGGTTCTATTGTAGTAAGGCAGATCCCTCTTTTTTCATTCATCGCTCGCCTACCAGCATTGTGTGTCTTTTGTTATATGTGGATGACATCATCCTAACTGGCTCGCATCCGGATCTCCTCACCAAGTTCATTGCCTCTTTATCCACTCAGTTTTTCATGAAGGACCTTGGCCTGTTTCACTACTTTCTTGGTATCGAAGCGCATAGCTCCCGACATGGTTTGTTTCTTTCACAACATAAATACACCCTTGACCTTGTGGGCAAACATGACATGCTTGAGGCTAAACCTATTCAGACTCCCATTCCTGCCTGGGTTCAACCTTCCGCGAGTGACGGGGTGCTACTTGAGGATCCCACCATGTTTCGTAGTGCCATTGGTGCCCTCTAGTTTTTTACTATGACTCGACCCGACATCTGCTATGCGGTTAACCGTGTGTCCCAGTTCATGCATGCTCCAACGAATTTCCATTGGAAAATGGTGAAACGCATCTTGCGATATCTTAAGCTCACTCCTGATCATGGTCTTACGATTACGCTTGGTTCCTGTACTACAGTCACTGCCTATGCTGATACTAATTGGGGTGGGTGTCCTGACACTCGCAGCTCTACCACTGGGTTTGCTGTCTTCCTTGGACCCAATCTCATTTTCAGGCATGCCAAAAAGCAACCCACAGTTTCTAAGTCCACTACTGAGTCCGAGTACCGTGCCGTGGCCAAGCTTGTAGCTGAGTGTGACTGGATCCCCTATCTCATGCGCGACCTTGGGTTACGCCATTCTGGTCCTATCCTTGTCTATTGTGACAATGTGTATGCCACATACCTGGTAGCCAATCCCATTTCCAATGATCACAGTAAACATGTCGACGTTGATTTTCACTATGTGCATGAAAAGGTGGTCAAGGGGGATATCCAGGTTCGATACACGCCTACCACTAAACTGGTTGTTGATATCTTCACAAAAGGATTGGCCATTGATCGCTTTCGCTACCACAAAGCCAATCTACATGTTGATCCCCCTGTTCAGATTGAGGTGGCGTATTAGGATAATTTCTCTTAGGATAATATCCCTGATCTGTGTTTATCCGTATATTCTGTAGTCATATTATTATATATACGTGCTTCAGCAATCCTATTGGGTATGCTTCCCTGAACTATTCTTTCACACCTTTCATCAACTACTCTCTATCGACTTGGCATCAGACAACTCCTTTTGTAGGCTGCTCAATCCTTGCCTTAAAGTGTTATATCCCTCTTGGTCTTGCAATGGCCTAGATGCCATCACAAAATGTCGATGATATGGGATTTGATACTTGTTCCATGATTGGAAACGGAGAGAGGAAAGGGATTAAAATATTATTGCATTAAGAAAAATTTGGCTGGTTTCTTGAATATTTATGGTCTTTTTAACTGAGGAAATTTGTTACCAAGAATAAGGGCTGTGTATATCAAATTTAAGTATGTATTTAAATAGATTTTGGGTCCAACAAAATATTATTAGATAACATTACAAAAAATTTATAAAAAATATTTTTTATATTAATAATATTTTATATATTTAAAAAATATCTAAAATATTCTTCAATATATTTGCATTTTTTTTTTGCATATTTACAATTTCTCAAATGTTTAAAATATTTTCAGATTTTGAAATAACTTTAATTTAATTGACCTTTTTTATCTTGGTAAAATTAATTTTTAGATTTCTTTAAATGTCATGTTAGTATAATTTAACAGAACTCTAACATAGTTACAGAGGACATTACCTAAAAAAAGTTACAAAAGTTTAGGGTACCTAAAATATATTTCAAAAAATATTAGAATACCTAAAAAATATATTATAAAACCTTAGGGTATCTGAACCAAATTCTTCTAAAATGTAAATCTCAAGATACTGAATTGTCTAAATTAAATGTCAGATATCCGGTTGATAAAAGATTGAACAAAGGATGGCTAAATAATAAACTTTCAATGGAACATTATGAAGACAGTTCATTAGAAACGTTCACACGGCCCATACTGCAAGTAAAGTATATATATATATATTTTTTTTTTATCAACGAAAAAGTATAGTCTATTAGATAAGATAATAGTTATTTTTCTCCATTTAATTTTCTCCCACCAAAACAAAAGAAAAAAGTTTGATTTTGAAAACTTAAGTTTTTCATTATTTTTTTTTTGACTTTCAAACGAGAACAAAAATCATTTTCTTTTATTTTCTTTTCCATTAACTTTTTTCCACATATTTTCAATTTTTTTTAATTTCAAACAGACCCCTTGCTGGGTCAATGGGGTTAAAAAAGCGGCACCCTACCTTTATTTGATGAGAAAGGTAAATTATTATCCTACTTTTATTTGAATATTTTTAATTAAGATAGATAAGAGTAAAAAGAGATAAATAAATTATTCTTATTTAATAATTAAATAAATAGGTAAGAGTAAATAAAATTATAATTAAAATAAGGACAAGATTATCCAAATTCTTTTCCATAAATTATCATACTTCTCTTTACCTCTTAATTTGGTGGTCAAAGAAAATAGAGGTAAAGTGGCTACTTCTTTTCCCTATTACCATTTACCCTTAGGCTCCATTTGGAATATGGAATTAAAATTCGACTGTGGAATTGTAATTTCAATTTCAATTATGGATGAATTGAAATTTTGATGGAATTAAAATTTCACTGTTTGGTTCATTAAAGGAGTTGGAAGATGGAATTATAAGTCATAATGATTCAAGTCATCATGTATTTTCGGTCAATCGAATTTGAGTATTTCGAGCTTTAAATCAACTATGGTCGAATTTTTGCTGGATCGATTCGCATTGCATTCAAGTTACTATTGTCGAGCCAGTCACTTTGAGTTCGATTTATTTGAGTTTCAAGTATCACATCAAATCATTTGGTATTCAATTTATCTTGGATTTTCAGTTAATCAGGTTACGTCTTTTTAGATTCAGGCTAAAATTGATCGTGTTTGAGTTGATTTAGGTCATTTCAAGCTCGACTCAGCTTAGTTTTGGGACAAATGGGTTGTATCATTTCAAATTTCGAGCTATCTCAGGTTGAGTTTGAGAAGGGCCTAGTCATTTTGGGAGTCGTATTATATTTTGGATCAATTTGGTAGGGTCATTTCCACTTCCACTCAACTAGTTTATATCTTATTAAAGTCGAGTAGTTTCATTTTCTGAATATAAGTCATCTCGAGTTTCGGGCAAATTGGGTTAGGTTGATTTCTTTCATTTGACGTTCAAATCATTCAGGTTGGGTGATTTTCGAGGTTCGGGTCAAATATTACATTGTGTCTAAGTCTTTTAATTTTAAGTCATCTTGGGTTTGAGTTAATCAAGCAGATTCATTTTGGATTTCAGATCAATGTGTGAATAATTATATTTGACTGAATAAAAGAGTACATGGGAGGCCTCAATATATAGGCAAACATCAAGAACCAAAAGACTGAAAATACCCCTAGGGTTACATAAGTCAAAGGGCAAAAGAGTAAACTGCAAAACCCTAGGAATGTTCTAGAATATAGTCTAATAGGCCCCCTCAATCTGAGCCGGGTGATAGCACGCGAAGATTGGTCTTATGTTGAAAGAAGCGATCAGCCGCAAGACCCTTGGAGAGAATATCAACCACCTGCTTTGTGGTTGGAGTGTAGTGAACTTGAAGGTCACCCTTGAGGACTTTCTCCCGAACATAGTGAAAGTCAACATTCACGTGCTTGCTACGATCGTTGGACACCTGGTTAGCAGCAAGGTAAAAGGCGGAAACATTGTCACAGTAGACGATGATAGGTCCTGGGTGTCGAATAGCCAAGTCGCGCATGATGTACCGAAGCCAGTCACTTTCAGCAACAGCTTGAGCCACAGCCCGATACTCAAATTCGGTCGTACTTTTGGAAATGGTTATCTACTTTTTGGCTCTCCAGGAAATGAGGTTTGGTCCAAGGTAGACGGCATAACCAGTGGTAGAGCGACGAGTGTCAGGGCAACCCCCCCCAGTCAGCATCTGCGAAGGCTGTGATAGTGAGAGTGCGAGCAGGTTGTAAGAGGAGATCATGATCAGGAGTGGATTTGAGATACCGGAGAATACGCTTCACAGCCTGCCAGTGGGGATCACGGGGAGCATGCATAAACTGGGAGACCAGTTTGACAGCATAGCATATGTCAGGACGGGTCATAGTGAGGTACTGCAAGGCACCCACTGCGCTCCTATACTCAATAGGGTCCTCAGGCAGGTCCCCGTCACTCAAAGAGAGATGTGCTCGGGTGGGTAGGGGGGTTTTGACCGGTTTGGCATCATAGAGACCAAGTTTGGTGAGAAGGTCCACAGTGTATTTGTGTTGGGAGAGAAAGAGCCCACTAGAAATGTGGGTGGCCTGAATACCGAGAAAGAAGTGTAACGGGCCAAGGTCTTTCATCAAAAATTGGGTCGAGAGGGACTGGATGAGAGACGTGAGGCGCGAGTGGTCAGACCCAGTGAGGATAATGTCATTAACATAGAGGAGGAGACAGGTTAGATGAGAACGTGTTTTATGGATGAATAGTGAAGGATCAGCCCAACAACAGACGAAGCCAAGACTAAGAAGGAACGTATTGAACTGTTGGAACCATGCCCGAGGAGCATGCTTCAATCCATACAACGCTTTCCGAAGGCGAGATACGTGATTAGGAAACTTTGGATCTATGAAGCCTTGTGGTTGTTTCATATAAACTTCTTCCTTGAGGTGACCATGTAGGAATGCATTTTTAACTTCCAACTGTTATATAGGCCAGTTGTACGTTACAGCAAGTGTAAGTATAAAGCGTATGGTGGTCGGTTTAACAACAGGGCTAAAAGTCTCCTTATAATCAAGGCCTTCACGTTGATGAAAGCCTTGAGCAACGAGGCGGGCTTTGAACCGTTCAATCGAGCCATCTGCTTTATACTTCACTTTATATTTCTAAGTACTGCCTACAAGGTTTTTCGAGTGGTCATGTGGGACAAGATCCCAAGTGTTGTTAAGAAGTAAGGCATTAAATTCATCCGCCATGGCTTGCTGCCATTGGGGATTTTAGCGGCCTACGAGTAACATGTGGGCTCTTAAATTACTGTAATAAATGATAGGGAAAGTGGTTACCGAGTTTTACGGATCCCATCCTTAAGCCTAGTACGCATGGGATGCACATTATGAGTAGGGGAAGGCGGTGGGTCAGACACGGGACTAGGGTTGGACTCGACACTCGGAATAGGTGACGAAGGAATATCGTCACTGGATACTAGGACCGGAGACCCGGGAGGGGGCGAGGGGGTGGCGTCGGGTAGCGCGGGCAGGGACTGCATAGGCAGTCGGGCAGGGGCACCGACACTAGAGGGGAGGGGAGGCACCGCAGGCACCAGATGGGGTAGCCCACGGTCAAGAGGTGCTGTGGCGGGTTGGGCCGGAGCCGGAGACGCCGATGCAAAACCCGGGGAAGGGGAGGTGCAAATTACCAACGGTGCATTATGGGAAGCATCAGTTTTGGGCACGTCAGGGCTAACAAGTTCAGGATAAGGGAATCTAGATTCATCAAAGACTACATGCCTACTAACATACATTCGTTTATTTAAGACATCAAAACACCGGTAACCTTTATATCGAGCCGCATACTCGAGAAAAATGCACGGAGTGGACCGAGGGGCTAATTTATGAGGGGCACAGGATGTGATGTTGGGGTAACAAACACACCCAAAGACTCTAAAATGATTATAATCAGGGTTGGTATGATAGAGTTTTTGAAAGGGAGAGAAGTTAGAAAGATTTGGTGTAGGGAGACGATTTATTGTAAAACATGCCGTACAAAAAGCGTCGTCCCAAAATTCATAGGGAAGTTTTGAGTGAATTAAGAGAGTCCGTGAAATTTCAGATAGATGTCGATGCTTACGTTCCGCCACCCCATTTTGTTCCAGGGTATCAGGACAAGATAGTCCAAAGTGAATTCCAGCATCCCGGCATAGCGCATTCATGCGTCGATGATCGAATTCACCCCCACCATCACTTTGGAAAACTTTAATTTTCAGATTAAATTGGTTTTCAACTAAATTTTTGAAACCGGTGAATATGTCATTATCTTCAAATTTGCCTTGCATCGGATAGAGCCATGTAAAGCGGGAAAAATCATCAACAAATAGAACATAGTATTTAAATGCAGAATTAGAAGAGACAGGCGATTGCCGAACATCAGAATGTATAAGTTGCAAAGGCATAGTAGTATTATGTAGCACACGCTCAAAAGGCAGTTTTCTAGATTTACCCAAACAACATGAGGAACATTTATCTAGAAATTTAACAGAAGGACAAAAATGTTGTTTACACAAAGTATCCAGAACAGAGTTGCCTAGATGTTCTAGTTGCTGATGCCATAATGCGTCGTGAGTGACCCGTGCAAGGAGCCCGCCCAATATCATGTGGTAAGAAGTTATAAAGTGGTCCATTACTGGGCACTTGCAGAAGCGGTGTCCCCGTAGCTCGGTCCTTAACACAAAAAGAGTTTGAGTCAAATTCAACTCGACATTTATTTTCACGACATAATTGTTTAATCGACAGAAGGTTGTGAGTTAAATTAGGGACGAGCATAACATTGTTTAAATAAAGGGGTGTTTTAGGTGTTGTAGTAGAGCCCACATGTGTTACAGGCAATGAGCCCACATGTAGTAGAGCCCCGGGGTGGGACCCGTACGGTGGGCCGGTATGGGGTGGCTTGCCACCGCGGCCCCCACGGCCCCCTTTCCCCTTCTGACCACGACCACGGCCGCGGCCACCGTTCGTGTGGTTTGGTTGGGGGGGTTGCCTGGAAGCAACCATGGCATGGGTGGGGTCCGGGTTGGTACGGCCATTGTTAAGGTTGAGGGCACCTTCCTCATTAAGTAAAGCAGATTTTAACGCATCATAAGAATACAATTTTGAAGTTTGTCGGGTAAAAGTTGCAAAAGCTGCATATTCAGGGGGTAACCCATGAATAGCAAAGTGTTGGTATTCTCTAGCAGACACAGGCGAGTCAATGGCAGCTAAATCATCGGCAGTTGATTTAAGTTCAGAAAGGTAGGCATCCATGGTTTTGCCATCTTTACGTAGGGTTATGAGTTGAGTTCGGAGGTCATACAACAAAAAGAAAAGAAAAGAACAACGGAAGGAAAAAAAAAAAAAAAAAGAATCAGAGTAATTGCTCTGATACCATGTGAATAATTATATTTGAATGAATAAAAGAGTACATGGGAGGCCTCAATATATAGGCAAATATCAAGAACCAAAAGACTGAAAATAACCCTAGGGTTACATAAGTCAAAGGGCAAAAAAGTAAACTGCAAAACCCTAGGAATGTTCTAGAATATAGTCTAATACAATTGAGTTAATATGAAAATACAATTTCTTACCCCCACCGCAGGGAATAGGAGACTATGATGTTCAGTTAAAATCCAATTCCATGAAATTGGAAGGTGAAATTGTAATTCTAATACCAACAGGTGGACCAAACAACAGAATTAGAATTCCGAGCTCCAATACCCCGCTCAATTCCAAGATCCAAGCATAACCTTAAAAAAATTTTTCAAATGGAATCCCAACCTTACTCCCATTACCCTCTTTTATTGTGTTGGCAAGTAGAGGTTAAAATAACTGTCTCGTATTATAATTTGTCAGATCTTACTAACTTTATTTAGTAGTTTTAATATTTTTCTTATCTTGTTATAAAAAAATGGGGGGTAAAAGAACCGTACAAGTAAGAACCACCTCGGTCATCACTCATCACCACCGCTATCACTAGTATTCATAATGGGTGTAGGTTTAAAAGAATGTGAGTTACATAGTAATGTATCACACGGGCAAGATCTCAAAAGCTAAAAGCCCGTTGGGTATATTTTCAATTTAAAATTTAAAATTTTAAAATTATTTTTTACGGATAAACTTTTTGCTTTTTTTTTTTTCTTTCTTTTTTTTTTTTTTTTTATTAAAGTTAAGATGAAGAAAGAAACTTTTTCAAAGCCCTTTATTTTCTGGTATTCAAAAAATTCCGTAACCAAATTAATAAACCCAAATACTCAAATACTGAGCCCTATATATTTATATATATATAAGGGTGGCATTTTTATAAAAGGATGAGCGCATGAGAGAGGCGAATCCTGGCCCTCTATTGTAATGGACAGCCAAGATTTGTTGAATATTAAAAAAGTAATAATTTACGGTCCATACTCCTTCATAGGCCAGAAAGAAATAAGAGGTATGTGAGGGAAATTATTTTTTTTTCCCCAATATTCAACAATCTTGGCCGTAAATTGTTATTTTTTTAATGTTTAATAAATCTTGGCCGCTCATTATAATGGAGGGCCAGAATTCGTCCATCTCACGCTTTCACTCTTTCTTCAGAATGCCACCATATATATATAAAATTTTCGATTAAAGTTTTGTTGGTCAAATTTTGTCCGTCGTCTCTCTCACGGTGTTGCTCCATCTGCTCTGTTGTGCTCCTGGTCTCCGTCTGCTCCATCACGCTCGCTTGCTATATCCAGCTATGTCTCCTTGTCGCTTCCCTCGAGCTTAGCTTTGCTTTACTACTCCTCCTCCTTGCTTCCTTTCGTTGTCTCGCTTCATTGTTCCAAACCCTTAGGGGTACTTTTTCGTCAATATACTGTACTGGGTATTTAAAGTCTCGCCATACCAGCTTTCTTCTTGGAATATAATGTTATTACGGTGAAGATGGTCTTATTTATTAATACAAAAAAATTTAAGATACTATAAAAATTAATAAAAAACCTCACGAACATTTTTATTATTTTTATTATTTTAAAAAATATCAGGATATTAAAATATAAATAACACTAAAATTAGTTATTTGTAGCAATTTTTTCAAGTAGAGCACCTAGCAATGAGCAGCTTGGCATTCACGATTCTATTTAAAGACTTTTCCTTTCCCTTCTTAACTCCCCCACCTCACTATAAATACCCCCTTGGCTTAATATATTATAATAATTACAAATATCCAAGAAAATATCCAATTTTTTGTTTTTTTTTTTTTTCAATGGCAACAATATTTTTCATCCTCGTTCTTCTTCTCTCTCCACCTGAGATTCTACAACGAGTATCAAACCCCTTGTCATCAGTGTCGCTGCAAGTTGCAATGGCCTCAAGGCCATCTGTTCCAGACCAAGAGGGATACAACACACTAAAGCGACAGCCAAGCAGTCCAAAAAGGGAGTTTTCTGACAAAACAGTGGAAAGCTGCTTGCCAAAAGGGTTTAAGCATGACTCTGCTCCCAGTCGATATATCAATGGTGAACCCTTCAGTAACACGGCTTGTTCTCTTGAAGGAAGTGCTGGTTTACCTTGAAGAATGTACGTCACGTGGGTAATACGATAAACATGTATTGGGAATTGTTTTCTTTTTTATTTTCATTTTATTATGCTTGTAAATAATATACCAGAAAAAGCAAAGCATATACTGATATATTGTAGTAATATATGTTTTGGGTTTATAGTAATAATAAACAAAGCTTCTTTTTATGTCATACTCACTTTGGTTATATAGGTGTTTTTGTTATAAATATTAAAAATAAACGAAGCTTCTGTTCAGTGTGTTGTGTTTGACTTCTTCGATTAATGTAGTACTCAGTCTAGTTTCTATGATGTTTTTATTATTTGCCCTTTTTTCAAACTTTGTGTGTGCTTTTCGAATTTTTTTCAGGATATGCCGACTTACGTATTGAGAGTTTTCCTCACTAATTATAGAAAAAAAAATGTAGAGAACTTGGTTATTGATTTATTTGAACGGTGTTTGGTATTGATTAACGTTTGCAACTTTTTTGGCACTTGGAACAAAAAACCATATTTTAAAATAAATTGTTTTTAGTTATTTTTAAGTTTGAGTAAAAACTAGGCATCAAAAAGCCAAAATAAAGAAGAAAATCATTTCTAAAACTTGAATTTGGGTTCTTAAAGAAATTTATTACAAATTGAAAATGATTCAGAGAGCTAAATTTTTAAACATTTACAATACAATCTAGAATACTAAGAGACTACATAGGCAGTTGAAGATTTTTCATATTAGCGCTCGTCTCATGTTTAGGGGGTTTGTGCAAAGTATGGTGTAGTCCATTTAACTTTTTGTGTTTTAGGAATTGGTATAAGTGTAATTTATTTGGTTTTTCATGTTTTAGGAGTTGATGTGGGTATAGACGTCTAGGTTATTTGGGTTATATTGATGTACTTTAGAGGTTGGCGTGATGGTAGGCGTCTAGGTACTTTGGGGTTCATTTTTTTTTTCTCCTACTCTTGTGGGCTTTCTCAAGCTCCACTTCGGTCGGTACGCCGGTGTTGTATTGAGAGTTATCTTTCTAATTATGACTTAAGTCCCTTTTTGGTCACCAAAGTGGTAAAAATTGGACATTTTGGTCACTAAAGTCAAATTTTGGAAGATTTAGTTACCAAACTCTTATAAAAGTTTATTTTAGTCGTCCAAGTGATTTACAATAAACCAATTGGTCACCCAAGTTCAATTTGGGAAGACTTAGTTACCCAACTCATAATAAAAATATCATTTAGTCATTGAAGTGGCTTAAAATTGACAAGTTGGTCATCCAAGTAATAATTTCAAAAATTTTATCACCCAATTTTAGATAACAAGTCATTTTCTCCCTAAAGTGATAAAAAAAAAAAAAATTATCATCCAAACTAAAAATAAAAAATTTAATTATGTTTTTGATTTATTTATTTCATTGGTCCCCATAGTTTCTTTTCAAAGTCTATGTTCTATCTGTAACATACTGATGCATATCTGGTTATTGACGTTGTGTGACAATTAAAAGATTATAAACCAATTTTGACATTATATAAAATTGATAACATATTCTAAAGAAATAAGAATTCAAAAAATATTTGAAAGAAAGGCAAAAATTAATAAATGCCAGGTGCATTAAAAATGATAAAGATCAATTTGGTTATAAAATAAATTTTTTTTTAAATCTTTCATTGGTTGTCATTTATTTTTTATAAGTATTTTTAATGTTTAAAACACTTGGCATCTCTTGATTCTCATTTTTTTTTTTATAATATTTCCTCATGTTTTATTTAGAGAAATTATCAGTTAGGTACTATAAGATTTTACGATTTATCATCTAGGTATCATAACTTTTTATTATATATACAATGGGGTACCTTAAGGTTTAAAAAATTTATCACTTAGGTATCCTAAGGTCTTAAAATTTTATCAATTAAGCACCCTTTTGTCGAAATACGGTAGATTTATATTGAAAAATGCTAAAATAGAATATGATTCCAATAGTATGGCATATTTATTAGAATTTAATGATTTTTTCCAAAAAAATACTAACATGACACCTGATTTCGAAATTTTGTTTCCAAATTGGTCTTCATTATTTTTAATGCACCTGACATTTATTGATTCTTGTTTCTAAATATTCCTTTTTTTCTCTTTTTTTAGAATATTTTATCAAATTTTATTTAATGTCCGAATTGATTTAAAATCTTTTAGTTTTAAGTAACGTCAAGCCAGATGACATATGTGCATTAGTTTATTACAAATAAAACATAAACTTTGAAAAAAAATATGCGGACTAATGAAATAAATAAGTCAAAATATAATTAAATCAATTATTTTTAATATGGATGGTAATTTATTTTATCATTTTTAAATCATTTTAGGGACAAAAATGAGTTGTTATCTAAGGTTGGGTGATACAATTTTCAAATTATTACTTGGGTGACCAACTTGTCCATTTTAAACTACTAAAATTTAACTTGGGTGATCAATTTATCCAATTCAAATCACTCGGATGACTAAAATTGACTTTTATTAGAAGTTTGAAGACTAATTCTTCCAAAATTTTGGTGACCAAAAGGTCCATTTTTGACCACTTTGATGACCAAAAGGGGACTTAAGTCTTCTAATTATCGAAAAACAAAAGATTGCTTGTATTTTGATCAAAGTGGTCAAACTAAGACCTATTCATGCCAAGCACTCATGGAAGAACTAACGAAAGCGAGGGCAATTTACTTTTATTTAATAATTACTAGCAAAACTCCGTGCGATGTATGGTTGCTGTGTGTATTTGAATGTGTTGAATGTATTAGACTACTGATGAATACGCATGACATGTGTAATCCCAAGCAGTAAATCTATAATTTATTTGAAGTATATTTTTTATGTTTGACTTAATCCTTGCTTTCATTCATCTATGGAATCCAAATTTAAGTAATTTATTTAAACAGCCCAATAAAATATTGAGTTGGTGAAATCTAAAAGGCGTGCAGGTAGTATCCCTTGGTAAGAAGAGGCACCCATAGTGGCTAATTAATAATCATAAGAAAAATGAACAACTACATATAACGGAACAAAAATCACCTAAGGGTATTAGTTGGAATATTGAAATGGATTGTAAACAAAGTTCCATGAATGTCTTCAAAACCAAAAACAATGTGAAATGCAATTTTGACCGGAAAACAACTTCGACCATATCGACCCTTCAATTACACAACGAATGTCTGTTTGAGATGCATTCAAAATTTATCGATTAATTTTTTATGACTATTTTTATATAAGAAATAAACACCGCCCGATAAAAAAAACCTGAAATTAGTTTTTTTCTTTATATTTTTTTCATATTATCTTTTTCTTCACTTAAAAGAAATGACTTTTATATCCTATAATGGTTACATTATAAACTACAGAAATAAAAATTAACAAAAAAGTAATGAATAATTATTTCTTTTTAAAAATTTTGAGAGTTCTTAACTACATAAAACATGCAAAAACAAAAAATGTTACAATATCCTATAATGGTTACAATTCTAACATCTTTTCAAATTCTAAATTATTGTATAATGTCTTAAAATTTTCTCCCACTAAGGCAATGTATTGGCATTTTTTTTGCTTAGAATTATGTCACGACAGCAAGGGCACGCTGGGAAATCAGCCCGAAATTCATTTTTTTTTTATAATTATTGGCAGAGCCGTAGTACATACCGGGTCTCAACAGGACGAGACCTCAACCAGCCGGAAATTCATATTTTCGTTTCCCGCCTCTTATATTTTAAATTTTTTTATTTTAGTTTTTCCTCTTATTTTTAGGCGCCTAATTTTAGATATTATATTCCTTGTTAAATTAGAATTTTTCCTTTATCAATAGAGGGCTTTGAGTTGTAATTTGGATCACTGAATTTTATGAATGAAATTATCTCTATTTTTTCTTATCTCTAATTCTCTAAATTCTTCTCGTCTCATACTCTAATTATACTATTCTTTTCTCACCTCATACTCTCAAAACTCTAAAACTCCCTAAGTCACCTAAAGTGACCTTGGGCCCCAAGTCACGCTAGCCACAACATGACAAAGTGGTATCAGAGCCATCTTTCGATCAACCAAGTTGGCCATAACAAGAAAATCCGCTGCCACCATGTCGTTTTCCGAAGACACCACCGATTCCCAAGATAGGATCGCCTCAGTCGAAAGAAGATTGGATCGATTGGAAACATTGTCCGAAAAGCAAATCCAAACCAACAACGATCTCAAGTCCGCCATTGAGAAGACCAATGTTGATCTCAAACCTTCAATCGACGCACTACACGAGACCATGAAGAGGTTTGCAATCCAACAAGGAAAACAACCCAAACCCATCACCCCAGAGATCGCGACCCACATCAAAGGAAGAGGATTGGGCACTTGTGCCCTATTAGGTCGGGAAGGCATATTGCCACCGCCCCACGCCACACCGAGCCAAGGAACGGACGCACCCACCATCAGACCTATGAAGACGGAGAAGATAGTAGGAACGATGGGAGCAACCGAACATGGGCAACCCATCACACCGCCAAAATTGATCCGCCATATTTTGATGGAACCAACCCGAGGGCTTGGATCTGTAAGTGCCAAAAATATTTCCGATATTATAATGTTCCGATGGAAGAGTGGGTAGAGTTTGCTTCAAATCATCTACATGATTATGGTGACGTTTGGTTCCATGCCCTAGAACTCAAGCACCCCATAATTACTTGGCAATTTTTCATCGACGAGTTGTGCAAGCGTTTTGGAGATCGTTCCCTCCAAGACGTCGTAGAAGAGTTTAGCAAGATGACCCAAACCGGGCCCGTCGAAAAATACATCATATGGTTTGAAGAACTGAAGAGTTGGATGTTAATCTACCATCCGACACTAACCGAGGCCTACTTTGTCACAAGTTTCATAGGTGGGCTCAAGCCCGTCCTCCGTGCATCCGTCAAGACCACACGCCCAAATGCCCTTAGTTGGGCGTTTGAGTAAGCCAAGCTTCAGGAAGTTGCCATAGCCGAAATAAGGGGAATAGGCGGAGCCAAAACCGTGACAAACAAATCCAACTTCAGCTCCAAGCCAACCGTAAGCAGTAGGTCAGGGCCTTCTAGCACGTACCCAAGCCAAATGCAGTCCCAAGGGACCGTGTCCAAGCCCATGGGCGCGCGCCCGATGCCCAGCACATCCACGGGATCTATTGCCCCCCGAAGAGAACCCGGGAAGTGCTACAAGTGCGAGGATCGTTACTTTCCGGGGGCCATATTTGCAAGGCCAAACAATTACGAAGCATGGAGGCTCAAGAGGAAATCAAAGAAGAAACGGAAGAAGAGATTGATGAAGAAGAGCCCGCACAAGAAGAAGAGGCCGGAGTCATGGAGATCTCTCTAAACGCATTATCGAGGTGAATCACCCACAACATGATGCGTTTGAAGGGCTCCATTAAGAAGAGGGCCACAACCATCTTGATCGATAGCGGAAGCACCAATAGCTTCCTCGACGCAAGCGTGGTCCAAGAACTCAAACTTGAAACCGTGCCCACCATGGTCATGACTGTCACGGTGGCCAAAGGGGAAAGTTTGATGAGTTATCAGAAGTTTACAGTTAGATGGAAGGTGCAATGCACCACTTTCATTGACAAGCTACGGGTCCTAGAGCTACGAGGTAGTGATGTGGTCCTAGGCGTGGACTGGCTACAACTCTACAGGCCGGTAACCATCGACTTCACCAACTTGACGTTTACTTGTTTCAAGGAAGGCAAGGTGGTGCACTTACAAGGTTCGTCTGAGCAAGCCTTTCTACAATCAATCTCGGAGCATGGAACCACTCGACTTTTGAAAAAGAAAGCCGGATGCCTCATGGGCCACCTCTTCATGGCCGCCGCAGTAGAAGAGCATGAAGCATACGTTCCTCCAGAAATTGAGCACCTCCTACGCCAATTTGAGGATGTGTTTGAAGTTCTGAAGTCCTTGCCTCCACCTTGCACTGATGATCACCACATTCCCACCATGCCCGAAGCAAAGCCCATCAACATCCATCCTTATCGCTACCCCCATGCGCTAAAAGATGAGATAGAGAAGCAAGTAGGGGAGATGTTGAAGGCCTCCATAATACAACCAAGCAGAAGTCCCTTTGCCTCACCGGTCTTACTTGTCAAGAAGAAGAACGGGTACTGCCGATTTTATGTAGATTATCAACAATTGAACCGCATCACCATCAAGGACAAGTTCCCAATCCCCGTGATTGATGACCTGCTAGATGAACTCAAAGGAGCGGCCGTGTTCTCCAAAATTGACTTAAGGGCCGAGTACCGTCAGATTCAAGTAAGGAAAGAAGATTGCTTCAAGACCGCATTCCGAACGCATCAAGGGCACTACGAGTTCCGGGTCATGCCATTTGGATTGACGAATGCCTTGGCCACGTTCCAAGCCTTGAGGAACGAGGTCTTCGCTCCCTACCTACGTAAGTTTGTACTTGTGGTCTTCGATGATATATTAGTTTATAGCCCAGGGATGAAGGCCCACCTTACGCAATTGAGTAAGGTGCTACAAACCCTTCGTTCGCACAAACTTTACGCAAAACGAAGCAAGTGTGCCTTCGGTCAAGATCATGGAGAGTACTTAGGGCACATTATCTCATAAGAGGGAATTGCAACGGATGCGGGCAAAATCGAGGCAATGCGAGATTGGCCAGTTCCCAAAAACATTAAAGGCCTCCGTGGGTTCCTAGGCCTCACGGGGTACTACTGCAAATTCATAAAGGGCTATGGAACGATTAGCAAACCGTTGACAAACCTCCTCAAGAAGGGGGCTTTCGGTTGGAACCTAGAAGCACAGTGAGCCTTCAAGGCCTTGAAGATAGCAATGATGTCGGCACAGGTCCTTGCCCTTCCCAACTTTAGCAAACCATTCATCCTAGAAACCGACACATGTGACACGGGAATAGGAGCGGTTTTGACACAAGACGGGAGGCCCTTGGCCTACCTAAGAAAGGCTCTGAGCCCACGCCACCTTGGGCTATCCACGTACGAGAAAGAGCTCATGGCGGTGCTAATGGCCGTAGAGAAGTGGAGACACTACTTGTTAGACGGACACTTCATCATCAAGACCGACCACTCTAGCCTCCTCCACCTTCTAAAGCAGGGGCATCACCACCAAATTACAACAAAAAGGGGTGTCCAAACTCATGGGCCTTAGCTATGGCGTATTGTACCGAAAGGGCACTGAAAACTGAGCTGTAGACGCCCTGTCCAGAGCTACTGAGAACCAAGACAGCGCATTCTGTGCACTCATGATAGCCACGGTTCCCCTTTGGATGCGCGAGATCATGGATAGCTACGAGGGAGATGCTCAAGCCTCTCAACTCCTTGCCCAACTTGCAGTAGATCCAAATGGCCAAAATTCCTACACTCTTAACAAGGGCATCATCCGATACAAGGGGCGTATTCGTGTAGGAGGAGCACAAGTCTGAGAGAAGGTCTTCCGTGCACTTCATGATTCTCCAATTGGGGGACATTCTGGGGTGACCGGGACTCTCATGTGCATCAAACACATGTTCCATTGGCCATGACTACAAGAAAGCATCCAAGAGTGGGTCAAGAGCTGCGACACTTGCCAACGCATGAAAGGAGAGAACGTGCCTTATCCGGGATTTCTCCAACCCTTGCCCGTGCCTAAGCAACCTTGGGAAAGCATTAGCCTCGACTTCATTGAAGGGCTACCTAGATCTCATGGGAAGGACGTCATCCTAGTGGTTGTGGACCGACTCACCAAGTATGCGCACTTCATGACGATGACGCACCCATACATGGCAACGCGCATAGCACAAGCATTCCTCGACAACGTGTACCGATTGCATGGCCTACCAAGGAACATTATTTCCGATAGACATACGTCTTTCCAAAGCCTATTTTGGAAAGAACTCATGCGCCTTGCCAGGATTGACTTGCACACAAGTAGCGCCTACCACCCTCAGACGGACGGACAAACTGAGCGAGTGAATCAATGTCTCGAGAACTACCTCTGCACCATGGCACTCTACAAGCCCACGCTTTGGGCCCAATGGCTTCCCTTGACCAAATTTTGGTATAACACGAATTATCACTCTTCACTCAAGACTGCTCCGTTTAAGGCATTGTATGGGTATGAGCCTCGCCTTCTAGCATGGGACATCCCTTGTGTCTCATCTTCTCCGGATGTGGAAGACTTCACAAGCGAGTAGAGCATCATGATCAACCTCCTAAAAGACAACTTGAAGGAAGCGCAACATAGGTACAAGCAACAAGCGAACCTAAGGAGGACGGAGAGAACATTTGAAGTAGGGGATTGGGTTTTCCTTAAGCTTCAGCCCTACTGTCAAACCTCCATCGCTGTGAGGAGGAACTTGAAGCTTGCAGCCCGTTACTATGGGCCGTATCAAGTCTTAGCTAGAATCAGAGAAGTTGCCTACAAGCTCGCACTACCGGAAGGATCACGAATTCACCCCGTGTTCCACGTTTCAAGACTTAAGAAGAAGATTGGTCAACAAGCAAATACAAGCACTGGCCTACCAAATTGTGGTCAAGATGGTGACCCGGAGGTGACACCGCAGGAGGTGCTCAAGCAACGTACCGTGACTTGGGACAAGAAAAAGGTTGATCAAGTCCTAATTCGATGGAAGAACTTGCCGGAGGAAGAAGCCACTTGGGAACTCCTTCATCCGAAAGCAATTCCCGCACTTTAATCCTTGAGGACAAGGATCGTTTGAAGGGGAAAGCATTGTCACGATAGCAAGGGCACGCTGGGAAATCAGCCCGAAATTTATATTTTCGTTTTCCGCCTTTTATATTTTAAATTTTGTTATTAGTTTCCCTCTTATTTTTAGGCACCTAATTTAAGATATTATTTTTCTTGTTAAATTAGAATTTTTCCTTTATAAATAGAGGGCTTTAGGTTGTAATTTGGATCATTGAATTTTATGAATGAAATTATCTCTATTTTTTCTCATCTCCAATTCTCTAAATTCTTTTCATCTCATACTCTAATTCCATTATTCTTTTCTCATCTCATACTCTCAAAACCCTAAAACTCCCTAAGTCACCGAAAGTCAAGTCACGCTAGCCACAACGAAACAAATTACATATTCATAATATTTTGTCTCCTATATCCTATAATGTCCTAAATTTTTCTAAAATATCATATAATTTCCTTTTTTTTTCCTCGATGTACAATAGTTATAATTTTAAAAGACTATTATTTTTTGCTTTCATAAAACTTCAATTTTTTATTTTCTATTTTTTCCCCTTTTCTTTACACTGTTTTTCTTTCTAAATGTCCTACAATGTGCTACATTTTTCATAAAATTTCCCATAATGTCCTAAATTTTTCTTTCAAAGTACTTTTTTTTTAATAATCCTGTACACTCACGTATATTTACAAAAGAGTACAAAAAATAATGTAGAAGGAAAAGATAAAACTGCTAACCTTGTAAGAGATCTCATTTATGGAGAATGACCTGCCAAATGCTGCAGATTGCGTGATAATGCCTCTTTTCCTCGTTTTGATGGTAAGTGACTATAAAAGCAATAAGTTTTTTGTGGGTATGCTTGTGCAAATTTTGGGGGGGAAAAACTTAATGCTAGCTTTTCAGCTCCTAAAATGAGGGTGCATTTATTTATTACAATAATTTTATGATTTAATATTTTTGAAAAGTTATAACAGTTGATTTTTACTTTTGAAATGTGGTTTTAGTGGTTTACTGCAATAATTTTAAGATTTATTGATTAAATTTGAGTTACACAATATTAATGTTGTGTGAAAATCGCTTCCTATTATTAATATATATATATATATATATATATATATATTAATGAGTGAAATAATATTGAAAAAATGGGGGTCTAGTGATTTATTTCAATAGTTTTGGAATTTAATATTTTTTCAAAAAAATGTAATAGTAGATTTTAATTTCTAGAATGTGATTGTAGGGCTTTATTGCAATAATTTTGGTATTTATTGAGCAAATTTTAATTACACAATATTAATATTGTGTGAAAATTAATTATTATTATTAATATATATACTATACTAATGAGTGAAATAATACTAAAAGATCCATTGTTATTGTCATCTATATTTATATATTAATTAGAAGTCTCCCCCTTCCATAAACTTCCATTCTCCTATTCTTGAAATTTTAAGCAATCACCTCACCTCTCTCTCCCTTAAGCCTTCACTCCACCATCCTTAAAGTTTTAGGCCATTACAACACTTTTTCCCAAATTTAAAAAAGAAAAGAATTATTTTATGAGGATTGTTATTTCTAATGATGATTGGTGACGATTATTTCAATAAATAATTTAAATGAATATTATTTTAATAATAACTAAAATAATCTTCACAAAATATTATAATAAACATCAGAAAGTAAGATATCAGCTGTTGCAATTTGGCAAAAATAAAAAAATAAAATCAGAAAGTAATTTTATTAAATTATTTCAGTGAAGAGTATTTTTATGAAGATTATTTATTTAAAATCAATGTAACCTCTTAAACTAATCTAATCTATTTAATATATTATTGTAGAGGCCTCAAACTTCCAAAAACCCTCTATACCCCAAATCTCCCAATTTCAAAGCTCCCTACCACCTTACCCTCTAAAGTTGACCACTTTAATGCTAAAATGAAAATGTAATACTGAATGGAGCCAATTGAAGACAAAAAAGCAAAAACTGAGGAAGGATTTCTAAAGCCGAACGTTGCATAAAAAAAGTAAACAACTTTAATGCTAAAACGAAAATTTAATACTGAATGGAGCCAATTGAAGACAAAAAAAGTAAAATTTGAGGCAGGATATTTAAAGGCATACATGAACATTACAAGAATATGAAACGTTGCATAAAATGGGTAAATAAATATTTACAAAATTCGATAAAAAAAAAAATATTTACACAATATATTGAATAATTATTCAAAAATTAGCCCTAAATTGATTACAAGAATAATAGTAAGCATTGTATCGGGAAATTATAATAAATAATAACAATACATAACTGATAAAAGAACCAAAAAACACACATACCATGTATAGACCATATCTGAGCTGAAAACTAATTGTCCCAAAAGCAAATGCAACCACAGGTATTTTATTTGGAGCTAATATTCTAAGTTCTTAGTCTTTTAATTTTTATGAGTATACTTAAATTATATATAACTGATAAAAGAACCCAAAAACACACATACCATGTATAAACTATATCTGAGTTGAAAACCAACTCCCCAAAAGCAAATGCAACCACGGGTATTTTATTTAGAGCTAATATTCAAATTTCTTAGTCCTTTAGTTTTTTCGAGTATCTATTTTAATATTGTAGAGGCCTCAATTCTCTAAAAACCCTATGTACCCCAAATCTTGCAATTTCAAAGCTCCCTATCACCTTAACCACATGTATTTTATTTACAGGTAATAGTCTAATTTCTTAGTCTTTTAATTTTTCTAAGTATACTTAAATTATTCTCATTTTCGTTTCAAATATTTCTTTCGTTTCAAATATTCCTTAAGTTTAATATATGACAAAATTGATTACTTAACTTTTAATTAACCAAAGTAACCCGAATTTATACGAAATATAATTAACATAAAATGATGATTATATATATATATTTACCCAATGTTTACCCAATTATTACCCAATTAACATATAATGATGATTATATGACAAAATTGATTACTTATCTTTTAATTTTTTCCACGAAACACTATTAACGTAAAACGTAAAATGTAAATTAAAACCTAGATTTTAATTCGACCTTTTAAATCCATGAATATAAACATATGAGTGTTGAAATAAATTCAAAACAGAAACCTTTCCCATTTAACCTTCTAAATCCATTAATGATGCTGAAATTAATTCAAATTTTGAAAATACAATTGTAACCGAAACACAATAAAGACATAAAATGATGATTATATAGATTTAAAATAACATTAAAATATAAAACGTAAAATGTAAATTATTATATGTCATGAAAATAGAATCCAAAGAGCCTTCACTTTTTAGGGAATAAGCCACAAAACCAAAACCAAAACCAAAAAGGGTTGACAGTTCGAGGCATGATACCCCCCTCCCCCCACTTTGTACTTAAAAAAAAAAACCAAAGAAATCTGAAATCACAGAGTTCGTTCATCAATGGAGCATGAAATGGAAAATTATTGGCACCAACACTAGGAGACTGTGAGCTCAAAAAGCAACACTTTGGTAAAAAGCTTGAGTTTTACTTTTTTTTTTTTATAAGGCTTGATAATATATTAGATCTTCATTTTGGGATAAAATAATTAATAAATAATATAAACTCCCCATAAATATAATGTGCCGATTAGAGGTACATCTGGAAGAATTAGGAAGAATCGAGAGAGACTTAGGGAGAATCGAGAGAGAATTAGGGTTAGAGAAGAGAGTCAGAGAAAGAAAGAAGATGTCATGTCCCGAGGTGGGCTCGGGTTATGACTTAGAAAGAATTAAGAGAATTAGAGTTTGGGGTAGGGAAGAATTAGAAAGAGATGAGGAAGAGAAGAGAATTAGAGGGAGAGTAGAGAGAATAGAAGGAAGTAAAGGAGATTGAGATTATATTATCATTGAATTATGATTACAAGTAAAGGCTCAACTACTTATACCAGCTCAAGCCTATGAAAATATCTAAGCATAGCTATAACCAATATAACAACTCAATCTAACTATGCAATACATCTATCAATATAAGAATCTATCCTAACTAACTAATAACTAACATAAGAACACTTAATACTAATACTAATGGGATCCTACCTATTACAATCACGACATAAGATTTGGGTTAGAAGAAAAGTAGAAGGAGATGAAGAAGAAAACCAAATTTTATGGTAATATTTTTTTTCTTAATTTTATTTGTGCTTAAGTAGGGTTTAATAGTAATCAGTTTATATTTTATATTTTTTTTGATCACTTGATATTTTATATGTTCAAGGTACTTATTAATCGTTTATAAAAGGCAAATAAGTTTATATTTAGCTGATGTTTGTAATTTCTATAGCTTGGCGTTTGGTTTTTTTTTTTTTTTTTTTTGGTTGGGGATCAAGAGGTTTCATAATATATTAATCCTTCAATATTTTTAGTAACAAAGTAGAGAATATGAAAAAAAAAAAAATTTGTGTAAACTACGTATAAATCTGGGTTTGTTTGGTTAATTTTATGGTAATATTTTTTCTTAATTATGTTTTGCATGATATTTTCAGTAACAAAATAGCAAATTGGATAAAAAAACTAAATTATAATGTAAACTTTGTATAAATCCGGGTTAGTTTGGTTAGTTTTATGGTAATATTTTTTTTCCTTAATTATGTTTTTGCTTAATTATGTTTAGCCTTGCAGCTAAAATGAAATGATGATTATATAGATTTACCCAATTATTTTTGTTAACTCTCACTCTCATTGATCTAAAATCTAATAAAAAAGAAAATCCAATAATAAAGAACAAAAAATTAAAGCTAAATTAATACAATAGCAACCTTTCCCATTCAACCTTTAAAATTCGTTAATATATACGACTGCTGAAATTAATTCAAAATAGAAACCTTTCCCATTTAACCTTCTAAATCCATTAATGGGTGTTGAATTTAATTCAAATTTCAAAAGCACAATTGAAACCGAAACACAATAAGGACATAAAATGATGATTTTATAGATTTACAATAACATTAAAATATAAAACGTAAAATATAAATTATTATATTGGTCGTGAAAATAGAACCCAAAGAACCTCCAGTTTTTAGAGAACAAACCACAAAACCAAAAGAAACCGAAAGCACAGACTTCGTTCATGAATGGAGCATGAAATGGAAAAATATTGGCACCAACACTAGGCGACCGTGAGCTCAAAAAGCAACACTTTGGTAAGAGTTTTGAGTTTTACTCTTTTTTTTTTTTTTTATAAAGCTTGATAATATATTAGATCTTCAATATTTTAGGACAAAATAATTAAAAAATAATATAAACTCCGTATAAATATGATGCGCCGATTAGAGGTACATCTGGAGGAATTAGGAAGAATCGAGAGAGATTTAGGGTTAGAGAAAAGAATTAGAGAGAGAAAGAGAGATTAGGGTTAGAAGAAAAGTAGAAAGAGATGAAGAAGAAAACAAAGTTTTATGGTAATATTTTTTCTTATTTATATTTTTGCCTAATTAGGGTTTAGTCTTGCAGCTTATAGTAATTAGTTTATATTTTATATTTTTTTGGATCACTTGATATTTTATGTGTTCAAGGTACTTATTAGTCGTTTATAAATAGCAAATAAGTTTATAAATAGCAAGGGTCAATCTCGGTTTGTTAGGTTAATATTAGCTAGGTTCAATAGTTTCTTTTATCATTATCAGTGTTGCTAATATTACTTATGTTTTTGGTATTGCCAATTTAATGAACATCAAAATAATAAAATGAAGAAATAGTGGGGAATAACATTAGGTGCAAATTATAAAATATTTCAACAAAATCATGGAAAAAAAATTTTCAATAATGTTTTCAAATATTAAAAGCCCAACTTTGTATAGTATTATTTTAGTGCATTTAATGTTTAATCATTTGAATTTATATAATATTCATTTAATGTCAACTATTTCTATTATGAAAAATACTGTAAATCAGACTATACATAATGGATTGGCATATTAGAGAGTATTGGAGTAAGTAATTTTTTTCTAAATTATATTTTGATATTTCGCTATTTCTTTGATTCATATATAGTTGATTTTTGAAATTTCTATAGCATGAGTTTTGATTTCTACTTTTATTTTGGAATAAAGAGGTTTAAGTATCTAATAGGTCTTAATGTTGCAAATATTGGACATGATGATGAAAATATATTAGTCCCTCAAAAATTCAGTAAAAAATTAGCAAATGTGATCAAAATTACTAAATTAAAATGTAAACTCCGTACAAATTGCCAAGGAGTTGACAAGGGTAAATCCCAATTTGTAAGGTTAATTGTATGGTAACATTTTTGCTTAATTATCGTTTCCCTTAATTAGTAACTTATATTACTAATACTGGAATGACTATAATAATATATTAATCCTTCAATAATTTTAAGAACAAAATAGTGAATATGATTAAAAAAAACTAAATTATACTGTAAACTCCGTACAAATTGCAAAAGAGTTGACAAGGGTCAATCTCGGTTTGTTAGGTTAATATTAGCTAGGTTCAATAGTTTTTTTATCATTATCAGTGTTGATAATATTGCTTATATTTTTGGTATTGCCAATTATAAAATAATAAAAAGAAGAAATAGTGAGGAATAACATAAGGTGTAAATTATAAAATATTTCAATAAAATTATCCAAAAAAAATTCCAATAATGTTATCAAATATTAAAAGCCTAGCTTTTTATAGTATTATTTTAGTGCATTTAATGTTAAATCATTTGAATTTGTATAATTTTCATTTAATGTCAAATATTTCTATTATGGAAATTACAATAAATCGGACTTTACATAATGTTAAATAATAGAAATTACATTGGATATTTTCACCCCTTTTGCTAATACTTTATGATTATTGGCCCCAAAATGCAAAAATAACACATGTTCGCTGCAATACATAGGGAACACATATCGACATTCGTAGGCGCTGCTCTTTACAAATTGCGCACACTTCAACAAATCTAGAGATCAATGGAACGACAACAGGTAAATGCAATGCTCTAAATACTAAATTTATATGCATTACATTGCAAACAAAATTAAAAAAATAATATAACCATCTGAGTACATTTTAAATCTACTAGAATATCTAACTTTAGGGTGATCCGAATTCTTTCGGTGTTCATCTTAAACACTTCAATTGTTCTTTTACCGTAATATCAACAAATATTATAGTCATGTACTAAGCGGCTCATTTCCCTTTTCACTTACATAACCGGGAATCTTTCATCATATTGCTTCTCACTCATTCGCATATAATACAGGACTGCAGTGTTCAGGCTCAAAATTGCTATAAGTTTGAAATTAATTTACACGTTCAATTTTAGTATAATTCTCATAGACAATTTGCAATTTCTAATTTTTTCAGGACGAAACATCGCATCAACAACAACTCCTATTTAAGGCAGCACAAGTTCATAGGAGATGGAGGCAGTTTGTATCAAGGACTAATGGTTCCACAAAAATGAGAGTTACAATGGAGCGTCAAAGACTTCAAAAACAAGCTAGGCAAGCCTGAATCGCAATATTACGAGCTAAGGCTGGGCAAGACTATTGAATAGTAGAAGAAGCTTGAGAAGAATGTACACAAATGATGCACCCCATGCAGCATTAACCCGTGTCCAACAACCATCTGCAGTGGGGCCTCAAGAAAGGGAAGCGAACAGACAACGACCTGGGTGACACGACTTAGTCCCTCCTTTCCTCTCAGAAAATGATCCTTCTTCGCAGAATATAATAGAGCCAACCATTATTGGTGACACTCTTTCCAATATTATTTACATGTCCCACAATGTATTATATTTGTACAATTTTTACTATTATGAGAATAACACTGTCTTAAATATTGCAAAAGAAATACATAACGTGCCGAACAACTTCCCTTTATACGCAACACCTAAGCCATCATTGGCCCATGTCTCGCATACACATTCATCGTCACCTCAAGAGGTGGGGGCAAGCCCAACTGGAACTCCAGATTACGAAATAGTTCCATTGACATATAATAAAAATGAACACATTGAAGATGTTCCCATTACACATGACTTGGATGCCCTACCACCAAGCGTGGACAATGACCAACGAAGGGAGAATATCATAGAACATGTCGTTTCCAGTGCAACTCTTCCTATTATTGATACCAAATTATGCAAGTTTTTTTATATGACTGGAGGTTAACAATCAGTCACTAAATAATCCGCATTAAGATTCTAGGCATTATACAGCATAACATATTGCAAGCCTATACCCACTAAACTATTTCTACACCAATAGAAATATTAGGAGGGAAACCTACTTAGGAGCAATGGTAAGTACTCAACCTATGTGCGAACAACAAATTCAACACTAATAGTAAACATAAGAAAAATACAATAATAAAAAAGGTGAAATGGATAACTTGGGTCCAAACCTCAACTTGAATGTAGGAAACCAAACATGCATCCAAACACAAGAAGCTGCTAAAACAATGCAGCATAAAGATAGGACATGAAGATATGTTTTGGACAAAAAAACCAATTCAATAGGAGAATCGAAATCAACAAAAAAGGGTACCTTCTAGCGTTGAATTTAAGCCCCACACCCCTTTCCAAAACGAACACTAAGCGTAAGAAATTACAGTATACAAATACAAATATATTAACATAAAATAATAAGTGTAAAATACATTCATGACATAAAATTTAATCTTTCAAATATGGCACATTGTTCTTTGTATGTTTGTATTTTTGTTTGTTCAAAATCATCCCTAATTTTGTAATTAGTATCTGGGGCATACTTTGTCACCAATGTAGGAGCCCTAACAAGCATGGAAACATAAGATGCGGCTAGAATAATACATGACCAACAGAGGAGTACCTTACCAAATTCACCACAGAGGATGGGACAAGAGCGAGCATTGAATGTGGCAGGAAATGGGGAGGCAGGTGCAACTCCAACAGGTAACCCTTTAACATCACATAATGACCTAGCAAATGAATAATTGAATACATAAACATAACGTTCAACGGCCAAACAAATGCAAAAATAACATAATAATGCCATGCTTCCAATGTTTTTATACTTGGCGCGAATGGTGACGAGATTTTCTTTGCAAGTGTTTAATAACATATTTACTCCTAAGAGAATGCCTTGCACCAAATGGATGAACATAAGTACTCCAACACCAATATCAAACGTCCTAATATAATCTATTACAAGAAACGGTACCTTCTAGCACTGAATTTAAGCCCCACACCCCTTTCCAAAACAAACACTAAGCGTAAGAAATTACAGTATATAAATACAAATACATTAACATAAACTAGTAAGTGTAAAATACATTCATGACATTAAATTTAATCTTTCAAATATGACTCATTGTTCTTTGTATGTATGTCTTTTTGTTTGTTCAAAATCATCCCTAATTTTGCAGTTTGTACCTGAGGCATACTTTGTCACCAATGTAGGAGCCCTAACAAGCATGGAACCACAAGATGCAGCTAGAATAGTACATGATTAACAGAGGAGTACCTTAACAAATTCACCACAAAGGATGGGACAAGAGCGAGCACTGAATGTGGTAAGAAATGGGGAGGCAGGTGCAACTCCAACAGGTAACCCTTTAACATCACATAATGACCTAGCAAATGAATAATTGAATGCGTAAACATAACGCTCAATAGCCAAACAAATACGAAAATAACATAATAATGTCGTGTTTCCAATGTTTTTATACTTGGGGCGAATGGTGACGAGGTTTTCTTTGTAAGTGTTGAATAACATATTTACTCCTAAGAGAATGCCTTACACCAAATGGATGAACATAAGTACTCCAGCACCAATATCAAACATCCTAATATAATCTATTGCAAAATTAATTTACTACTATAGATATATTAATTTCCAATAACTGATTTGTAATACAAACATATAACTCTTGCAAATATTTCAGCACATATACCGATTGCGGCAATGAACTCTCCTATCACTCAAGAAAACCCAGAAAGCATGCAGGGGCATGCGATAGCTTCAACAGAACATCAGCAACATATGGTGATACTGATCAATCCTGCGCTCAGAAACACGGGTAAAAGAGTGTTGATTACATATGGCGCTGCATATGGAGAAACAAGCACAAATCATCTAGGTACCCTTTAATGCATTTGCATTGTTTTTCCATCCCCCAACCCTAGCAAAATTAAATGAGGGACCAATGTACCAACACATGTACTTACAAACCACGCGATGGCCATAGCAAACATCCCCTTCAATAGGAGAAACGAGTGCAACAACAAACAGTACCTTCCAACATTGAATTCATAGCCTCACACCCCCCTTCCAAAACAAATACTAAGTGTAAGAAATTACAGTATGCAAACCCAAGTACATTAACATAAAATAATAAGTGTAAAATATATTCATGACATTAAATTAAATCTTTTAAATATGACTCATTGTTCTTTGTATGTTTGTCTTTTTATTTGTTCAAAATCATCCCTAATTTTATAATTTGGTCCTGGGCACACTTTGTCACTAATGTAGGAGCCCTAACAACCAGGGAACCAAAAGTAGCAATTATAATAATACATGAACAAAATAGGAGTACCTTAACAAATTCACCACAGAGGATGCGACAAGAGCGAGCATTGAATGTGGTAGGAAATGGAGAGGTAGGTGCAACTCGATCAGGTAACCCTTTAACATCACATAATGACATAGCAAATGAGTAATTCGATACATAAACATGAAGTTCAGCGGACATAGAAATATGAAAATAACATAACGATGCCATGTTTCCAATGTTTTTGTAAATGTGGCAACACGCTGTGTAATATTATAACGAACCAACTTTATACCTAACACAAGCACATATTGCAATTACCACCAACACAACCGAATAGTGTCCGATACTAATCTTCACAAATATGCACCATCAATGTGCCTGTTAATTTAGGATAAATATGTAGGACAACAACGGAGAAGAAGACCCTTTTTTTTTTAGGATAAATATGTAGGACAAAGACGAAGAAGAAGACCAATAAGACAGATGGAACTTTGGCCCAAGATTATCAAAGTGCCCACATTGCGAAGCAATTATGTGGGTACAAGAAAGAACAAGTGACAACACACAACGAAACCCGACTTTCAACATGTGTTGTAGCAACGGAAAAGTACGACTCCCAACATTGCTGGAAACCCCAGGTTTCCTCCAAACATTACTACACGATGCACAATTTATGCTTGATATCCGCACATATAACTCAATGATGTCCTTCACATCGATGGGTGGCAGAATTGATACCACCGTGCAAGACGGCCGTGGGCTATATTCCTTCCGAATTAGTGGAGCTAACTACCATAGAATTGGAGCATTACTCCCAGAGCCAGGGATGGAACCACACTATGCACAGCTATACATCTATGATCCTAAGAATGAAGTTCAAAATAGGCGTGCTGCACTAGGACAAAACAACATCGACTCCCGACAACAAGAAGTCTGGGTTGAAGGATTGAAAAAAATGCTTGTTGAAATAAACCCTTACGTTAGAATATTTAGAACAGCAGGTGAAGTCATGCAAGCAAACAATGCCCAAGACCTAAAAATAAGAATCATCACGCGAGAGGTGGAAGGCAATACGCTATGCCAACATCAGATGAAATTGCGGCACTAATTGTAGGCCAGAGTGAAACGACTTGGAGCAATCGAGATATAGTTCTACATAAAACGAGTGGTGGGTTGAAAAGAATTGATGAGAGACATCTGTGTTACATGCCATTACAATATCCATTATTACTCCCACGTGGAACTGACGGATGGAGTATAGGCATACCGACCTTAAACTCTACAAATCACAAGAACGATGAGGTCACACAGAGACAATTTTATGCATATAGAATACAGCTTTGCGAACATGAAGGAAAGAACCTACTACAAGGAGGACGCCTATTCCAACAGTTCGTGGTAGATTGTTATGCAGCTATTGAACAATGTCGCTTACATTACTTGAGAAACGACCAAAGCACCCTAGGAGCAGAGTTATACAGTGGTGTTGTGGATGCATTCACAGCAGGAGAAACTGATGCCAATGCTGTGGGGCGTAGAATTATCCTACCATCAAGTTTTTTAGGGGGACCCAGACATATGCTGCAACGCTACCAAGATGCAATGGTAATGTGTAGAGTCATGGGTCCTCAAGACTATTTCATAACATTCACATGCAATCCGAATTGGCCGGATATTAAGGGTGAACTTTTTCACCTGCTGCAACAAAGGCCGTCTGATCGTCCAGACATAGCAGCGTGAGTGTTCAAGATCAAATTGAAGGAGTTGATGAAAGATCTGAAGGAAAGACAATTATTCAGTAAAGTTACTATAGGTAATGTCCCTTAACGTTTGATGACGTACGTTCTTCCTATTCAAACCTTCGAAATAAAAAGAAACTGATAAAACAATTGCATTTCCCATAGATATACATGTTATTGAGTTTTAGAAATGCGGCCTACCACATGCTTACATTTTATTAATAGTTGCAAATGAAGACAAGCCTACATGTCCGAAGGACATTGACGACCGAATCTCAGCAGAGCTTCCAAGTAAAGAACAAGACCCCTTAGCATTTGAAACAGTAAAAAAGTTCATGATACACGGACCATGTGGAGTTCACAACACACGTTCACCGTGCATGGATGAGAATAACATATGCACGAAACACTATCCCAAAAGGTTTTGTGATAAAAAACTGTTGAAGAGAACGGTTATGTAAACTACAGATGCCGAAACAATGGTCAGACTGTTGAAATTGGAGGGGAGCAAATTGGGAACACTTGGATAGTGCCGTACAATAGAGAGCTATGCGTCAAGTATGATTGTCACATTAATGTTGAACGATGCACACACGAAACTTATTAAGTACTTATATAAGTACATTCACAAGGGACATGATTGCGCAACGTTTGTGATAGAACAAAATGTTCATGCTGAGGGCAGCACCCGTAACCACCCACAAGAGGTAATTGATGAGATAAAACAATACTTAGATTGTAGATATGTCTCAGCAATAGAATCCTGTTGGAGAATATTTGAATTTGATTTACAACACCAACATTCGCCCGTAGAGAGACTGCAATTCCAACTTCCGGGAGAGCAAAATGTAACATTCCGAGATAATGCAACCCTGGCTGGTATATTAGACATTAATGGCAATAAAGAAACTATGCTTACGGCATGGTTCAAGGCAAACATAAAACATCCGGAAGCTAGACCCTACACTTATGCAGAATTCCCAACATATTGGGTATGGAATAGAATGCAGAGAATGTGGACAATCAGAAAGCAACGCATTAGCATTGGACGCTTGGCTTATGCACACCCAAACTCAGGGGAGAGATTTTACCTAAGAATGTTACTAAATATGGTGCGTGGCGCAACATGTTACGAGGACATAAGAATGGTTGCAAGAGTAACATATCCCACTTTTAAAGCAACATGTCTTGCACTCGGTATGCAAGAGGACGATAATGAATGGGATATCTCACTAACTGAGGCAGTGGTATGGGCATCTGCATCACAACTACGAATAATGTTTTGATCCATATTGATGTTCACTGAGGTAGCACATCCACATGAATTATGGGAATAAACACTGGGATAGTTTGACAAAAGATTACCTAAGAGTTGTGCCACATAATATGCAAACAACAGATCTTCATATCATGGATGAACATCGTAAACAATGGGGCCTATGTCAAATGGAAGACATACTAAATAAGAATGGTCGATCTCTCAAAGAATATCCACCAATGCCAATACCAACGCAGTCACAAACACAAATTTTGTTGGGGCGAATCTTTGCCGAGTACATCAACATTGACAGAGCAACAGAAACAAATGAATACGAAAGACTAGCTGGAAGCTTGAATGCGGACCAAAAAATAGCATTCGACAAAATAATGCAAGCACATGAAACTGGGGGAGGTGGCCTATTCTACGTTTACGGCAGCGGGAGAACTGGAAAGACATACTTATGGAGAACTTTGATAGCAAGGTTCAGATCAGAAGCATTGACAGTACTCGCAGTCGCATCCTCTGGTATAGCAGCTCTGTTGATTCCAATAGGAAAAACAGCACACTCTATGTTCAAAATACCATTGGAAACCAATGAAACGACATGCTGTTTGATTTCCAAGAGAACCGGATTGTCAAAATTCATTAAAGATGCATCACTTATCATATGGGATGAGGCACCAATGGCACACAGACACGCATTTGAGGCAGTTGATTGTACCCTTAGGGACATTTGTGAAAACAACAAAGTTTTTGGAGGTAAGTTGGTTGTACTTGGAGGGTATTTCAGACAGATACTACCCGTTGTACATAGAGGATCAAGAGCAGATATTGTCGCAGCGAAATTGCAAAAAGCAAAATTTTGGCCGCAAATACACATCCTACATTTGCAGACAAATATGCGCCTTGCCCAAAATGAAGCCCAAAGTGATGGAAACATCAACAACACACATTTTGCAGATTGGATAATCCGCCTAGGAGAAGGCAACTTTGAGGGAATACAACTGTCAGAAGGTAGTGACACAGATTGGATTCAAATTCCAGAGCAATTTCTAATTAAAAATGACAGTAACGGCGTAACTGCATTGATGACGTTTGTATACCCTGACATGCTCAATAAATACAATGACAAAAATTATCTCATGGAGCGAGCCATTTTAGCAGCAACAAACAAAGACGTCGATGAAATTAATGCAAAGTTGTTGAGCGAACTCCTAGGAAATTCAAAATCATATTTAAGCGCGGATAGCTCGAACAACAAGGAATACATTGCACAACAAGACAGAATGCACCCACCAGAGACATTACACTCGTTGAAGATACCGGGCATACCAAACCACAACCTGGAACTAAAGGTGGGCACTCCTGTAATGCTGATGCGCAATTTAGACCTAGCAGCTGGACTATGCAATGGGGCAAGATTGACAGTTGAAAAATTGGGGATCAATGTAATCGAGGCAAAAATAATAACAGGAAGGAACATAAGAGATACTGTCATGATACTAAGGATTGATTTGACCCCTTCTTTAAAACAAAGTCCAATTTCTTTCAAAAGGCACCAATTCCCCCTTAGGTTAGCCTTCGCTATGACAATCAACAAAAGTCAAGGACAAACACTAAAGAAGGTAGGTGTATACCTGCCCCAACCCGTCTTCAGCCATGGACAGCTATATGTTGCAATATCAAGGGTGGCATCTCCATCAGGCTTGCGACTACTCATATGCAATCCGAGAGAAATAGGGCAAAGACTTACCAAGAACGTCGTGTACAAAGAAATTTTCCAGCGTCTAAAAGATGAAGGTTGTCTGTCCCATGGTTGAAGGAAATGAAGCAATGTCATAACATATTAGTGATTGTACTGAACCCCAAACATGACATTAGTGTGAGTGATCCTGATGTACTGCCATTGTTACTTCTGTTATATGTATTGTACGTAATATGTTCACTATTTTATAATACCTAAATTTTAATGTTTCTTAACATTAACCAAAATCTATATCTATGAACTACAGTTTTGTATTGCAATGATACTTCCAATTCGTACATGATGCATAATTTATTTATACCAAATAACTTTCACTTTTGATAAACATTTACATGTAATCAAACAATTTCAGTATACAAACGTTAGGATTCTAATTTTTAAAGATGAAATTATCTGTGTTTCTTTATGGAATAAATTCACTTTTTCGTAATCCTTAAAATTAATATCAAGACAATTTGTTATCACAAACTTGCTTTACTATTTTTTGGATTGCCTAGCGATATCATATTGAATTTAAGATATACAAAAAGAATCTTGAACGTTTTCAT
This sequence comes from Simmondsia chinensis, assembly GCA_018398585.1. Taxonomy (NCBI): domain Eukaryota; kingdom Viridiplantae; phylum Streptophyta; class Magnoliopsida; order Caryophyllales; family Simmondsiaceae; genus Simmondsia; species Simmondsia chinensis. The sequence goes on from JAGTTD010000018.1 coordinate 3,212,081, forward strand.
GGGATATATTACTAATAAAACTATATATTATGCTTACGACTTCAGACTAATCTTTACTTAACTTTACTTAGACTGTATAAATGTTTATATTACTTTTTTTTTTTTTAAATTCTAAGTAAGAAAATTCAATTGCCTACACTATATCCATGGATTTGGGTGTTTTCAGCTTCTTAAGTTTATGATAGTAGCATTGAAATAAGCATGATTTTTTAATAGGACCTTATCTGTTAGTTTTCTTAATATTATTCAATCATAATATTCTAAGAGAAGACACGTATACTAAGGTTACGGATTGATGGATGATTCTGCAGTCTTTAAATTGTACAATTTGGAGATCCATAAAGGGATTTTTAGAACCACAAGTGCATTGACCTTATAAACTACACCCCACTTGCGCATGTGGGACCCACAACACTTGGAGTAAACATTCGATGTCGGCTAATGCGCAATCGGGGAATCCAATCATACACAACCATGAACAAAGTATACACCTCTTGGATTATGACATTCATGGATTCTCAGGTACGAAGTACCTTGTACTTTCAAACTTAGTCCCCGCTTAATCCACTTTACTATAACTAACAGATGTCTACATGCACAGCATAATGTAATACAGATTATCATTGGAGAGGCAGACATCGCAAAATGGCAGGGAAGATTTGAAGTAGCAAAAGCTTACTCAATCCTTCAACTCCAAGTTCTTCCCCATATGGAAGGACCAAAAATTACAAGCCACAACTACCAACTGAAATTCACAAAACAAACAACAATCATACTGATCGAACAAGAACAGAGTGCAGACATCCCTTTTCTAAAAGGAGAAGGAATAGATTTCAATGATCTCCCGCAATACCAATGGAGACAAAATACACACGTTGGTAAGTATTACAAAATAGGGAAGAACATAAAGATATATTCAATGCATGCAATTACATAACATTTGTCATTTTCTAGATATAATGGGCATGGTGATTGCCGTAACTCCAATTTCAAGAACGACACAATCAAAAACGAAGTTGATTGAGGTGTTGCTATGTGACAGGAGGTAACCACTAAAGTTATTAGTATGAGGATGGCACTAATATGTATTTTGAAATACAATGAATAACAATACACTAATACATCCCACATTGACAATTCATACAGGTTTAGAACTGTTCGCCTAACAATGTGGACCGACTTTGCAACCAACCAAGGTAGTTACTTATTGAGCAACATCAGATTGATAAATGTCCTGCAAGCATCACAATTAGCAGTGAAAAATTACCATGGTATGATTAAATCAAAACTTGACTCTAATGTTTATTGCATAGCCTAAATTGTGATAAAGTAAAAAATAATACATCCCATACACACATAGGTACTTCGGTGGCAACTAATGCAAGATCAATGTTGTTGATCAACCCTGATAATGCGGATACCCAAGAATGGCAGAGATGATAAAATCACTTCTCAAATTACTACGGTTTAATTTGCGTGAAGCAATACAATAACAAAACATATTCAAAAAATGCAGGTATGCTGAGAATGAAGAGGCACAACGAAGAATAAAGTGGTTGCACCAAAAGGATATTACTGTCATCCAGACAGAGATATACTTTCACTCAATGCCAATAAGAATACAGCAGTATTCATTTATGCCAAATGTAAGCAGTTTCTTACAACATAACTTCCATGTTTGAAAATATCTACCACTAACATCTGCGTTGCATCCAGGTCACACATTTCAAACCGTTGGTTACAATTAAAGGGTTTGACGCCACAGATGGTTACACATACGTAGCTTGCAAAATCTACAAGAAAAAAGTGACATGCCAAAATGGGACTGTTCATTGTGACAAATGCCAAAAGATTGTGCAAGTAGAACAAAGGTACTATAGTACAGTTCATGAACATGAATATTTACAAATGATACTGTGCCAATATAGTAATTTATTAAAACTGTACCCTACAGGTTCATGCTTAAAGTGAAAGTGGAAGATCATCACAAAGAAAAATTGATGGTGACATCTTTTGGTAAGCAAGGAAAAAGGTTGACCAAAAGTATTGCTGAACACTTCTCCTAAGTCTCATCACAGGTATACAGCTTCCTTCGATCACCAAATACACTATACTAAGACATACAACTGACATATTCTTAAACACACAGGTCCATGGAGATGACTTGATCGCCGCATTCTTGGAAGAATTAGTAGAAACAAACCGGATATTTGTCATTGAGAGTCCTCGACCTCCCAACATAAACGGAAACCCAACTGTTGTGCTGATAACAAAAGTATGCTGGGAAGAAGAGTGTCACTACATAGCCAACCAACGCCAACATGAGCAACCATCCATTGAAGAAACATCAGCACACAATTTCAAGTCGAACGAAGAAAATATGAGGTAATTATAACAAAATGCATATCATTTTATAAAATTTGACACGGATTGTTAATCAAACATTCTTCTCATTGTAGGGAGTCTCAACATTACAATTGCTAGAAGAATGAAGGCTCCTACAAAAACAATTTCCCTTTACTTTTCTTTTTGGTTATTTCCTATTTATGTACATGAAACATTTTCAGCCATAATAAAACAGAACAACATGTGTTTAAGCAATGCCATAAAAATACAAGTGCTAAAAAGAGCAACCCTATAAACCTAGTATTATATAATTTTACAGTTTTCTTTTTCCTTTGCCTTTTTCCGTATCCCAAATGGTCACACTTGAAAATCGTTGCAAAAAAGAATAAAAAACTAAAAACAGCACAACCAAAAAGAATTAATAACTTAGAACCCCAAAACATCCAAAAAAAGAAAAGATAACAAAAAAAATTAAATAAAAGAAAATAATAACTAAAATATAACCATAAATCCTCAAAAAAAAAATATATATATATAAGCAAAAAAAATTTAAAAAATAAAAAAAATCTATAAAATAAAAACAATCTTTAAAATATGGTATATTATAAAAACTTAAAACCTATAAAATATAACTACAACTCAATATGTCAAAACAAAATTATTAAAATGTATAAATGAGAAAAATATAAATAACTTATAGAAAATATAATTATAACTTCAAAAATCATAAACCGTTATTCAACTTATTATCTACAAAAACCATAAACTCCTATTCAATATACTTTCGGAATTCTAAAGATCCTCTTTAGAAGCCCAATCTATCATTGGAACTTCGTGAGAAGAAATTTAATTCGAAAGAGTCAAGACCGCTCTAAATATAAGAGATCCAAGCAAACACCAATAAATTTAATTCTATCATTAAAGGTAAGAATCATTACCTCTTTTTCTTCGATATACAACCATTAAATCAACAACAAAATAATAATAAGTACATTTTTATATTATATTTGAAAATAATTCGCTCAATACACTAACTTAGGGAAAAAAATTATAGACATGAGAAAAGGTCATTTTAGCATTTAATATTCAAAAAAATAAAATTAGAAATCGAGACCATTAAAATTATGGTTAAAATTTATTTGTAGGGAAAAAGAAACTGTTATGTTTTGTGCGGAAATAAACAATACCCCCGGTATGCAATCGAATCAAATACCACTACAAATTGAGAAATAAATGGACTAAAAGAGAAAAGAAACAATCGACACAATAATTTACGTGGAAACCCCTTTACAATCGAAAGGGAAGAAAACCACGGGCAAAGATCGAAGCTTTTATTATTGTATCAAAAGAAGAATTACAAAATCACGCTCTCACTGAATTTGTATTGGCGGCGCCGCTAGGGAAATACCTCTCGTGAACTTGGATTACTTGTGACGTAACCCTACGTCCTTATTTATAGCCACGCAGGAAACGTGGTTCCCGGTCGATCGGCCCAGCTACGAAAATTCTCCTTAAATTCTGCGCTCGTGTCTGATCGAGCGGTGCTTCCCCCTATCGATAGACATCCTCACGGCAACCCTGCTAAAATACCAAGTATATTTTAAGACATTTTCCTAACAAATCTCCACCTTGGCTCAAAATAAACATCAACAATAAAATAACTTCACCTTCTCCACAAACACCCCCTCAACAGGGGCTAACACACATCAAATTGAAAGACCCACCAAATTTGAGCAATGCTTGAATTTGTTCTCTGGTAGAACCTTAGTGACCATGTCAGCTGGATTGTCCTCAGTCCCAATCTTTTTCAACTCCACCTTCCGCTCGTCAATAAGATCTCTGATAAAATAATGCTTCACATCTATAGCTTTGTTCTGTCATAATGTGACGTCTGATCCTTCGCTAGGTGAATGGCGGACTGACTATCATAGTAAACTCTAACTGTGCCCTGCTCAACACTGATTTCACTTATCAAACCTCTCAACCAGACGGCTTCTTTGAATGCTTCTGTCACTGCCATATACTCGGCCTTGGTAGTAGACTGTGCTGTAACAAACTGTAAACATGCTCTCCAACTGATAGCTGTGTCACCTAAACAAAACACATACCCTGATGTGGACTTCCTCTTATCGAGGTCTCCACCATAATCAGAATCTACATACCCAACCAAGCAACACTTACTTTTCCCATTTTCCAAACAAATATCAGAAGTTCCACGAAGATACCTGAGAATCAACTTCACTGCATACCAATGCTCTCTACCTGGATTCACCATGTACCTACAAACTCTGGTCACTGCAAAAGCAATATGTGAACGCGTGCAAACCATTGCATACATAATACTGCCCACTACACTAGAATAGGGAATCTAAGACATGTACCTGACATTCTCCTTAGTCTGAGGCGAATCTAATGTTGAGAGTCTGAAGTGAGCTGCTAAGGGCGTGCTAACTGGGTTTGCATCCTTCATATGAAACCTGTCTAACACCTTCTCCATATACTTCTCCTGAGACAAGTATAATTTTTCGGCTTTTCGGTCTCTACGAATTTCCATACCTAAGATCTTCTTAGCTGCTTCAAGATCTTTCATCTCAAACTCAATCTTCAACATAGATTTCAAGTCATCAACATCCTTCATGTCTCGTGTTGTAATCAACATATCATCAACGTACAAAAGCAAATAAACAAAGCCTGAATCAGTCTTTTTGAAGTACACACAACTGTCGTACTTACTCCTGATGTACCCGTGACCTGTCATGAACTGATCAAATCTCCTATACCACTGCCTAGGAGACTGCTTTAAACCATATAAAGACCTCTTAAGCAAACATACATGATCTTCCTTTCCTTCTACAATGAAGCCCTCGGGCTGATGCATATAGATACTCTCTTCTAGTTCACCATGCAAAAATGCAGTCTTTACATCTAACTGCTCAAGCTGTAAGTCATGCATAGCAACTAAAGACAAAAGCGCACGAATCAAAGTATGTCTAACTACAGGTGAAAATATATCATGAAAATCAACACCTTGTACATGACTGTAGCCTTTAGCTACCAAACGTGCCTCGTATCTTGCATCTTTAACTCTAGGAATGCCCTCTTTTCTTTTGAAGACACATTTGCACCCTATCAGCCTTTTCCCTGTTTGAGGCTTCACCAGTTCCCGTGTCTGGTTCTTATGAAGAGACTGCATCTCGTCATTCATAGCAACGACCCACTTCTCAGCATCTGATCTCGATACAGCCTCTGAATACGAAGTCGGCTCACTATCATCTAAAGACTCAGCAGTAGTGAGGACATAAGCAATCATCTCCTCATACCCATATCTCTTTGAAGACCTAATCGGCCGCCCCGATCTACCACCAGCTAAAGCATTATTCTCCACCTGCTGACCTGTTTCTGCATTATCAATAACAACATCATAAACCCGTACCTGAGGTGCTGGAATACTCTCTAGCTGAACGACCTGCCAATCTGACTGTATCTCTGCAACATCAGGTGTATCAACCTGAACTGTATCACTGTCAATGGAGAGTGTGTGTGGCACATGTAGTAGAGCAGACTCATCAAAGGTATTATCTCTACTAGTCAGAAACTTCTGAGCACTGGGATCCCATAATCTATATCCCTTCACACCTGGCGAATAACCAAGAAAGATGCATTTCTTGGCCCTAGCTCCAGCTTTCCATCATTAACATATGCATATGCAGGACAACTAAATACTTTAATCTGAGAATAATCAGAAGTAGAACCAGACCATACCTCCCCAGGTGTCTTCATCTACAATGAAGAATGCGGTGTCTTGTTTACAAGATAGCAAGCCATGCTAACTGCTTCTGCCCACCATTCTCTTTTCAAACCTGCATTTGAAAGCATACATTGAGCCTTCTCAAGTAACGTCATGTTCAATCTTTCAGCCACTCCATTTTTGCTGAGGTCGACCTGTACATGTCCTGTGTCTGACTATACCCTAATCTTCACAAAATCTAGTGAAGTCACCTTCAACGAACTCAAGACCATTATCAGTTCTCAACCTCTTTATCGGCTTACCTGTATGTTTTTCGAGCAGAATCTTCCATTTCTTGAAGACATTATACACTTCATTTTTCTGCTTCAGAAAATAGACCCAAACTTTACGTGAATAATCATCAGTAAACGTTAGAAGATACCTAGACCCACCTTTAGAAGCCACTTTGGAAGGTCCCCACAGATCATAATATATGTAATCTAACGTTTCCTTTGTCTAATGCACTGGTGACTTGAAGTTGACTCTTTTCTGCTTCCCATACACATAGTGCTCATAGAATTCCATCAGTCCTGTTGACTGACCACATAGCAGTCCCCTTTTACTCAGCTCAGACAATGCCTTATCACTAATGTGACCCATTCTCATGTGCCACAGTCTTGTGACCTCTGCATCTGTCATAGCAGATATGGAAACAGCTACAGAACCTGTCACGGTAGTACCTGCAAGCTCATACAAAGTACCAATCCTATTCCCTTTCATCACAACTAAAGCACCCTTACTGACCCGCATGACTCCACCTTCAGCAGTGTACTTGTACCCACTAGACTCAAGGGTACCTAGAGAAATCAAGTTCTTCTTTAAGTCCGGGATGTGACGTACATCACTTAAAGTTATAATAGCTCCATCGAACATTCTCACACGAATTGTCCCAATCTCCACTACCTTACAAGCAGCATCGTTACCCATCAAGACAACTCCACTTTGTATCGACTTATACGTGGAAAACCAATCTCTATTTGGAGTAATGTGATATGAACAACCCGAATCCATGACCCACTTATCCTTGGGCCTAGATTAAGAATCAGCAACTAATAGAAACTCCCATCACTATCATCCTCTATAACACTAACCTCAGCGGACATATCTTTCCCCTGGTCACCCCTGTTACTCTCTTTCAATTTTTTTTTTTACTTGTAACAGTCTTTCTTTATGTGCCCTTTCTTGTGACAGTAATGGCACAACCGGTTCTTATATCTAGATTTAGACCTAGACTTTTTCCCACAATTGGATCCCCTATGTTCTGGTCTACCTCTCACATGCAAACCACTACCTGAGTCATTCACCGAGTGATATAACTCTCTATCTGCCCGTTATTTACTCACAAGGTTTCTTTTCACCTCATCAACAGTAATGGTCGGCCTACCCTCATATATCATGCTTTCTATGAAGCCCTTATACGAATTAGAGAGCGAACACAGTAATAACATGGCTTGATCCTCATCCTTAGGGACATTATCCAATTCCTTTAATTCTTGTATAATAGAGGTAAACTCACTAAGATGGTTTTTAAGAGATGTACATTCTGTCATACAGAAAGTGAATAACCGTCGCTTCACTGTGAGTTTGTTGGAGACTGGCTTGTGGCAAAACATATCTAATAACTTCTCCCATAACTCCTTTGGGGTTTCCATCTCCAAAACCTCTGACAGAACATCATCAGCTAAACACATCTGAATCGTCGTGAGAGCCTTATCATCCATCTCTTCCTATTGTGCCTCGGTCATAGTCTTGGGTTTCTTTTCTTTCCCCTCCAGTGCTTTCTTTAAGTCGTTCTGAGTCAGGAGTCCTTTCATACGGACTTGTCATAAGCTGATGCTTCCCTGACCATTGAACTTCTCTACCTCGGTCTTAATACCTGATGCCATTGTACCAATTCGAATAACTAGGCTCTGATACCAATTTGTGAGGAAATAAACAATACTTCCAGTATGCAATCAAATCAAATACCACGACAAATCGAGAAATAAATGGACTAAAAGAGAAAACAAACAATCGACACAATGATTTACGTGGAAACGCCTTTACAATCGAAATGGAAGGAAACTACAGGCGAAGATCGGAGCTTTTATTATTGAATCAAAAGAAGAATTACAATATCTCTCTCTCACTCAATTTGTATTGGCGACGCCGCTGGGTAATTACCTCTCGTGAATTTGGGTTACTTGCGACGTAACCCTTCGTCCATATTTATAGCCGCGCAAGAAACGAGGTTCCCGATCGATCGGCCCCGCTACGGCAATTCTCCTTAAATTCTGTGCTCGTGTTTTATAGATCAGTGCTTCCCCCGATCGATCGACATCCTCACGGCAACCCTGTTAAAATACCAGGTATATTTTGAGACATTTTCCTAACATGTTTTAATTAGAAAAGTGAAGATAAAAAAGAGAGATATTAATTAAAAATTAAACATACTTAACAAAAAAATTATTAAATTTGTTACAATAAACAATTAATCATTTAATATTAATTTAATAACCCGATTATATTTTTCTCATAATATTTTGTACACAAACAAGATACATTAATTTGACACATATTGAAATTCCCTAAATCAAATTATCAAAAAAAAAAAAAGAAAAGAAAAGAAGCCAAGGTTAATTAACCATAGCTATATTCGACTTTCATTTTGGGGTTTATTTATTGGGAGTTTTTATTATCATGGTATCAATGCAACTTATAAATAGAATGATAGCCAAAGAATTGCCATGATAATAACAATTTTACTCTAGCAATACCATTGCCCTTTTGTTGTGTTGTAATTTTTCTTGAATAATCTTTAAAAACTAAATATTCAATTAACTTCTTCCCCAAACATAAATTTTCTCATTCATTTACCACATTTTTCATTACTGAAAGAAATCATAGTGGATTACATAGTTGTAATATACTGCATTGTTCTTGAATACTAGAGTTTGAGGGAAAATTTTGATTACAAACAATAATCATTCATGAGTAACTATAATCGACAAATAATAAAATTCAACCGTGCATTGCATGGGGAATAGCTAGTTTTGTTTAACGAGAAGAAAATTAATTGAGGAAACCATCGGGGACGAATAAGAGCCCAAGAAACTGCATGCATATATGTACATATAATAAAAATGATCTACATTTTAGCTGATAATCTATTCTTATATATGAATTATAAGTGTCTTCCCCCCTTAAATCCTTCCATAATGCCAATGGAGTTTATCTAGGCAAAAACTATTCACATGCCTCGAATCCTTTCTTTAATGCCGATAGAGTTCGTCTAGACAAAAACTATTTACATGTACTAATAATTCAATGTAAAAAATACCCAAAAAAAAAAAAATCATATCCTTCCATATAAATAAAATAAAATGAAAAAAAATACCAAAAAGCTTATCATAACACGGTAATAATAAAAACTCAAAAACTTTTTATATCCTTCCGTACATAATAAAATAAAAAAAACCAATAAAGTAATAATAAAAAAATAGAATTTTTTTTTTCATATCCTTCCATACATAATAAAATTAAATTAAAAAATACCAAAAATAAAACTTTTCATATCCTTCCATACATAATAAAATAAAAAGCACCAAGAAAACAATAATAAAAAAAAACTCAAAAACTATTCATATCCTTTCATATATAATAAACAAAAAAATCAACAAAGCAATAATAAAAAATAGAAACTAATAATATAAAAAATAAATAACCTTTAATAAAACATAGAAACTAATGATATAAAATTTTTTTTTTGTGGGTATTTTTTCCATTGAATTATTAATACATGTAAATAATTTTTGTCTAGATGAGCTCAATCGGTATTAAAGAAAGGATTTGGGGCATGTGTATAGTTTTTGCCTAGATGAACTATATTGGCATTATGGAAAGACTTGAGGGGGGAAGGCACCCTTCCATACATAATAAAATAAAAAAACCAATAAAGTAATAATAAAAAAAATAAATTTTTTTTTTCATATCCTTCTATACATAATAAAATTAAATTAAAAAATAACAAAAATAAAAATTTTCAAATCCTTCCATACATAATAAAATAAAAAGCACCAACAAAACAATAATAAAAAAAACTCAACAACTATTCATATCCTTTCATACACAATAAAATAAAAAAATCAACAAAGCTATAATAAAAAATAGAAACTAATAATATAAAAAATAAATAACCTTTAATAATACATAGAAACTAATAATATAAAAAATAAAAATTTTTTTTGGTATTTTTTCCATTGAATTATTAATACATGTAAATAATTTTTGCCTAGATAAACTCAATCGGTAATAAAGAAATGATTTGAGGCATGTGAATAGTTTTTGCCTAGATGAACTCCATTGGTATTATGGAAGGACTTGAGGGTCGAAGGCACTTGTGATTCATATGTAACTAGATATACCCCGTGCGATGCACGATTACATTTATTAGAAAGAAAAATAATTAGTAAATAGTCACGTATATTTTTATTTGAACTTCTTCTTCAATATTGTACTAAGTACAAAAACTATAGTAAAACATAATAATTAAAAAATAGATATTAATATTATTAAATAATTTTGAATTATAAATTGATAATTATTTTGACTCCTAAAAAAAAAAATTATTTTTTAGGGTAAGTGGAAAACTTTTAATTGGTATATTGCTTATGATTTTATTATACTTTTCATGCCTATAAAAATTGAGGTAAATTATGTATTGATATCTTGAGATTTAGTATATTAATTTTTTAGTTTATAAATTTTGTGAGATAATTTTTTTAGAAAAAAGTAAGTATATTTAATAAAATAGTTTACGCAATATGTGAAAGAATAAAACCGAACATGTTTTGCATCCTTACATATTTGTGTTTGGATTATTTTATTAAATAAATATTACTATTTAGATTAAAAAATTATTTTATAAAATTTATGTGTTAAAAATTAATAAATCAAACCTTAAGAATAATATGTAATTCACCATAAAAATTAATATCACATATTGATAATGTAGGAACTGAGTAGTCTAATATATTGTGACACCCAAAATTTTTAGGGTTATTAGTAGTTGGTGCTGTTCTTTTAATATTATTAATAATATTGCATTATTATAATTTAACTTGTTTGTAAAAGTAAATTTAAAATTGTCCGATAATATTGTTTCAGGATTAGATAGTTTAATTTTAATAATTATTTTGGTGACTTTCTGTTTTATAATAGAGGTTGTTTAGGTTAATAGTATTGGGTAGTTACATTAGTAATGATCCCCTTTTTTTATTCTTGTATAAAAGTAATATTAGGGTTGTATGGCAATTATTAAAAGAATATGAAGTTAATCTTTTTTTTTTTTTTTTTTAATAATAGTGGTTGTTTCTTTTTTACTTGCTGAATTTCTACTCTCTTCCCCCTCAATTTTTATTATAAACCTTCAATGAGGACAATATAGCCACTCTTCCTCGTTCTAACCGTATCAAATATTCACGAAAGTAATTTAAATCGTGCATCGCATGGGCAACACCTAGTACAATATAAATGTAAAGGACAAATGTTGCTTGAGCACTTACCTTGGCACAATGCAGTCAGAGATCATTAGAAGTACCGAAATTGCCTTCATTTACTATTTGTCTATTGTCGTTATCCCTTTACAATTGTAAATTGTAGGGAAACAAATTGGGAGGTTAATTATAAAAATAAAATGAAACTTGAGAATTTTTTGTGGCTTGAGGATAATAAAATGTTCAAAAAGTCGAAATTAAAGTTGTGGAGAACTCATGAATTTAAATGGAAGGATGAGAAAGGGACTGAAAGGAATAACCGTAAGAAAATGTGGGGAAGGGAGTTCATTTGGATTGAACGTGGGGAAATGAAAACTGCCAATTATATTATTTAATATAGTAACCATCACCAATTTAATTCATTAACCGTCAACTAAATATTTAGAAATTAGGATTATAAATTTACTGAATTTTAATGACACTTAAATTCTAAATGACTAAATATTTTGCGTTTAAAAAAATTAAAAAAAATATTTGTCCCCTGAATGTGGAGCAGTTGTAATAGAGTAAATTATTCCAAGTACTTAAAACAGTGTTTACAAAAATTTGTCCCTTGAATATGGCCATTGTATTGGTTTTTTTTTTTTTTTATTTAGTATTGTTTTAAGTACCATATCCCCATGTTGGGCATATAAGAAGTGCAATTAAGTTGACCATTGTTTCATCACATTGCATTCTTACAAAAATTCAAATTTGGCAAAAATTTTATAATGATTAACTTTTTATTTGTACAACAATGAAAAAAGAAATGTAAACATTATAAAAGTGTCTTTCAATTCTTCGAAGAGGAAAATAATTAGAGCAAATTGCCAAATCTTAATACTAAAATTTTATTTTATGTAATCTAAACGTGAGATATCTATCTCTAAAAACGAATCGAAATTGAGTTTATGTGAAAAGAGAGCAAATTCGTAGAAAAGGAGCTTGAAGTGTAATTAACATAGATAAGAGCTTTAGTAGAAATATTAATTTCATAGAAAAGCAATATTAAATTGATTCTCTAATTTAAATTAATAACTTACTCTATCTGTATTTAATATATAAAACTGAAAGAGTGTTTGAATAAGCATGCTTCTTTCAAGACTAACATGATGTCAAGCTATCAACTATTACAAAATAACATAAATAATTTTTATACTCTAGTAGCCATATACAAATACGGTAAATTGTCCCATGATAAAAAATCCAAGAAAATTACTAAAATCAATATGGCCCACAAACAAAATTGAGCAAATAAAACACATAATAGGGAAAATGAAACATTTCCAACCACTATCGTGGTGAAATGAAATGCTTCACTTCTTTTCCAGAATGCTAATTAAAATAAACAGACCATTATAATCAAATCACATGAAACCCAACTAAAGAAAAGGAAAAAGAATCAAAGAAATAGCTCCCATAACTTATGTACATGCCTGCTCATCCAAAACCTAACTAAAAATTAAGAACTCAAAGAGTTTTATATGTAGTAAATAAATTTAAACGATAAATCTTACCATGACACAGCTTGATTTGATATGACAGGGGCACCAAAATATGATCATGCGTAATTTTTGAAACCCTGCTTTTCAAAGCAATCACAACTCTTTCATTCTTGTATTGCTTATTACTGTTGCTATTTGGTACTTATTTTGTTTCGTAGTTGTGAATGGTGAGAGGCCTAAAGTCTAATATGGGATGTTTTAAAACTACCCCTACAATTATGGGAGTTATCGGGAGTTAATGCTTTTTATTAGTTTTTTTTTTTCAAAGATTATTTACTAATTGCTAGGTGTTTTATAATTCTAGGATTGTATATATTTTTTTGAAGTTGTTTTTTTTTAAATATTTAAACCCCACTACTTATAACCGTTCATGGGGGTGATTTTCTTTTTTTTTTTTTTTTTTTTAGGTAAATACACATGGCATATTAGAATTTTTTATTTTGAGTTTTGAAAAATTTTGACGGAAGGGACAACTTAAGATTAATATATAGTATAGATATATATATATATATATATATATAATAGATAAAAAAGGGTATCCTCAGAAATAAAAAAAGACAATCGTCCAGATATAGTAACATGCCCAGTGCCTCAAGGGCTCTCGCCTAAGCAGAGTCGAGGGGGGGGGGGGGGGGTACGCTGTCTTCCCCCTTCAGGGTATTACCCCTGAACAGAGACTATTTCCGAGTACCTCCAACCTGAGGGTGAGGACTTCTCAGGAGGTCACCCATTCTGATACTGTTAAAGACGGGAGTCAACCTTTGAGTGATCTAGTTTTATAAAACAAGATGAGCAACCGTGAAAAACAAAAAACGACTTCAGTAGAAAACTCAGCAACTAAGGCTCCATTTGAAGAAAAACATTTTTCTTCTCAATGTTACTATTTCTATGCATAATTCTATAGCAATAACAATAAATATGGCAAAATAGAGGATATTGAATTCTTCTTTGACAAAATATGAAACCATTTTCTTTTAGGGAGGGAAAAACATTTTTGATCATTATCTCACTTTATATATTTTAGGAAGGGTTTAAGGATTAGCAGATCTAAGACTAAGTACTTGGAATTCAAATTCGATCATTTCACCACGATTAGCACAGAGGAGGTCAAGATCGAATCGGAGACCTTACCGAGTAAGGAAAGTTTCAAATACCTAAGATCCATGATATACCAGAATGGCGAGGTGGATGAGGATGTCAACAACAGGATTAAAGTAGGCTGGCAGAAGTGGAGGATGGCATCCGGGGTGCTGTGTGATAGAAAGTTCCCGTTAAAGCTAAAGGGAAAATACTATAGGATGGTAGTAAGACCGGCTATGTTATATGGGGCAGAGTGTCGACCAATGAAACAGAATCAAACACAGAGGATGAAGGTAGCAGAGATGAGGATGCTGCGCTGGATGTGTGGCCACACAAGGAAGGATAGGATCAGGAACGATGTAATAAGAGGTAAACTGGGTGTAGCCTCAATCGAGGATAAATTGCGGGAGCACCGCCTAAGATGGTTTGGACATGTTAGCAGGAGACCGACTACAGCCCCAGTCAGGAGGTGTGAACAGCTTCAGACGATGCTAGGTAGAAGAGGGAGGGGAATGCCAAAGAAGAGTTGGCTGGAGACGATCCGTCACGACTTAACCCACCTAAACCTGAGAGAGGAGATGGCCTCAGATAGGGCACGATAGAAGGCTAGCATAAGGGTAGCGGATGTGGTAGCGTAGATTAGGGCGGCGAGCGACTTGTAGTTTAAGATTCCTAGGCAGTCATAGCCGCAAGTGGTGCTTTTATATGCTGATTAGTTTATCCTCTGATGACTCGGATGTTTTCTTGGGTTACATACATACTTAAATGCTTGCATGTCTATTTCCTTCACTAATTTGGCGATAAATTAATGGTTTTATTTGCAGGCGCTCCTGTACTTTAGGATGGAGGTCCTCGGAAACAGTCTCCTTTCCACTCGGAAGGGGTATGACTGCGTACATATACCCCTCCCAGACCCTGCTTTAGCGGGAGCCGCGAGGCACTGGGATTGTTGTTGTTGTTGTTGTATCTCACTTTATATATTTCATTTCAACTTCAACACAGCCGTAAATATTTTAAGAATAAATATTTTAAGATGAAGATTTTTAAGAATAAATATTTTTGTTTTAAATATTTTGGGAAAAGAAAAAACCGTTTCTGTAAGAAAAATGTTTTGTATTGAACCAAATGAACCTAATGCAACACAGTCGTAACACCCACACTAGGAATCTGCTACAAGTAAAAGAGGTATGTAATAGATATCAGTATAGTTGTTAGGATTAGTAAGGTTGTTAGAACTAATTAGTAATTAGTAGTAAAATAGTTAGACATAGTTACTATTACTATAAATAATGGTCTAATTGATTATTTGAAAAAAAAAAAAAAAAGAATCAAACAATCTTCTATGCTCTCTCTCTCTCTCTCTCTCTCTTCCTGTCTAACTGTAATCTCTCTCTCATCACCTTCTAGTCTCTTTCTTTCTCTCATCTAACTCTACTTCTTCTTCAATTAACCCTAACCCCAACCCTAATTCTTGGATGCAACCCTAATAGTTGCATCATTTGGTATCAGATTTTATGTTCATGCTGCTTTTTCTTGCTCAATCATGGTGAATGGCACAAGAAGTGTTACTGATTTGTGCCGGGTTAAGGCTCGATTAAACGATACTGAGGCTCGTTTACATTGTTCCATGGATGAGACGTTCCAAGCAATTAAATTGGATCTCACTGCAATTAAGCAAGGACAAGGCAAGATTATGGATCTTTTGCAAGAAATTTGTAAAAGGAGATTGGCATCTAGTGAAGCTACACTTGCGGTAAGGGTTACTTGTGGTTTCTATCCTATAAATAAGGATATCATTTACCACGTATTCTCTCCATTTGGCCCACTTGAAGAAATCAAAATAATCTCATCATCAATTTTGGAGGTTAATGCTCAAGTCCATTTTTCATCAAGAGCTAATGCAACTTCTGCATTTTCCTTACATGGAAGAGCTATATATGATGGTGGTTGTTATATGGATATTCAAATTCTCAATCTTGAGCCTCAAGTATATAAGACGCAACAACCTATTGGAGATGTACATGTTGCCTCATCAAATTGCTATAAACAACATGTAGTTCATAAAGTGAACGCACTTCATGTCAAGAGTGATTTCTGTACTAAAAATGGAGGTAAAATTTCAACAAAGGAAGTTGAAAATAATGTTCTAGTCTCTTGTATTGAAGTTCTTGAGCCTAAACCTCCTAGTGAAGTTGTTGGTACCACGCGGTTGAAGAAACATGACATGGCCACTATCGACAAGCATTCGAGCATTCAGAGGAAACTTGATGAGTTTGCCGACTTAGAAATAAATGAAATCTTTGGAGTTTCTAGTAAAGATGAGAGGGTACAAGAGTTCAATTTGGGAAAAATGGAAGCTACTCCTCAACTAGAGGCTTCTGTTGTTGTTTGCGACTCATTGATCAATAAAAGAGCTAAGTTCATTGAGTTGGATCTACCATTTAAATTTGAAGGTGGGGATTACTTTCCTACAATCACTTATGTTGTGATAGAAAATGAGAATAACATAGTTGTTTGTCATCCATTTTGTACTGATTTTGTGCTTATGGGTGATCCTTCATCAAAGGCGGCAATAGAATTTCATGAAGAGTTGTCTCAACTTCAACAATTTGTCAACCACATATTCGTATTTGATCCTGGTGGTGGAGAAGCTTTTAATGGGTTGATGCAGCAAATGGAAAAATAATCAAATGTTACGCTAGGATAGCATGTTGTTTACTTTAGAGAGCATTATAACATTAGAAAATTCGTGAAATTCAGTGTATTTTTTTCCTTTTCTTTTCACCCTTTAAGACAAGGGTGTTTTGGTGGGGGAGTAATGATACAAGTAAAAGAGGTATGTAATAGATATTAGTATGCTTTTTAGGATTAGTAAGGTTGTTAGAACTAATTATTAATTAGTAGTAAAGTAGTTAGACTTACTTAGTTACTATTAATATAAATAATGGTGTAATTGATCATTTGAAGAAAAAAAAAAAGAATCAAACAATCTTCTATGCTCTCTCTCTCTCTCTCTTTTCGTCTAACTCTAATCTCTCTCTCATCTCCTTCTAGTCTCTTCCTTTCTCTCATCTAACTCTACTTCTTCTTCAATTTACCCTAACTCTAACCCTAATTCTTGAATGCAACCGTAATAGTTGCATCAGAATCAAGGGGCGTAGTGATTGAAACAAATAAGCTAAAACACACCATCACATCCTGTCAAAACTCCAAGAAATAGAAGGAACTACTTGGGGATCCAGTTTCTTACGCGCCTCCTGTTAAAATGTTTAACATATCTAGATATTAAAAAATTAAACATCACAATATTATTTGATATATTATTTTTTATCTTTATCTAGAAATATTTTGTTCCACATAAAATATATATTCAAATGCATACTTAAATTAAATATATAGACAACCCTTATTTTGGTACAATTGTTAGCAGTGATGGGTACTGTCGTTAACAAGTCCATGTAAAGTCCTTTCCTCTCTGGACTCTCCCACTTTTGTCTGTGTATATATATATGTATATAGGGTTTTTTAGATTTTATCACCTAGATTTTATGTCATTCAGTTTTTAACTATTTCTTTTTTTTTTTTTTTTTTTTGGCTTTTAGCCACCTAAAAAATTTTCTTGGTTACAAATGACCATCGGATGGAATATTCCGTTAGAAAAAAATATAACATTTCATACAATTTTGAAATATTGTATGATATATAGCTTTTAGCTCACTTCTTTTAGTGATATTGAAAAGTTAATACGTAAAAGAATACACTAAGTGTTCCTCACAATTTTGGTATTGTTTGCAAATAACCACCTATATTGTATGATTTATAGCTTTTAATAATCTGTATTTTATAATATATAACTTTTGATCACTAAAATTGAGAATGAACAAGGAATATTTTAAAATTGGATGGAATATTCTATTTTTTCTAACAGAATATTGTATATGATGGTCATTTGCAACAAAAAAAATTTTTTTAGGGGGTTAAAAGCCAAAAAAAAAATTAGGTGGTTAAAAGTTAGATGGCATAAAACCTAGATGGTAAAATATAAAAAACTCGTATATATATATATATATACCTGTTGACATGATATTACAAATATGCTTAGTCAAGAAGAACATAAATATTTAAGCAACTAGACAAATTTTCCCCATGGCAATAATATTTTTAATCCTCCGCTTCCTCCCTCCTCTGTTTCCTAACATGGAACTAGTATTACATCATGTGAGAATGAGAGTTAGTGAGTATACCCAATAGGGTTACTGAGGCATATATTTATAGTAATAAGAACAGGAATAATTATAGAATATTATCAGAATAATATTAGAATAGTATCACCAGAATAATATCCCTAATATGCCCCCTAAATCTGTGCGAGGGAGACCAACGTGCAAATTGGCTTTATGGTAGCGGAAGTGATCAGTAGCCAACCCTTTGGTGAATATATCAGCAACCTGTTTGGTGGTAAGCGTGTATCGAATATAGATATCACCTTTAACAACCTTCTCACGAACATAGTGAAAGTCAACATCCACGTGCTTGCTGCGATCATTTGAAATAGGATTGGCAACCAAGTAGGTAGTAGAGACATTATTACAGTACACAACTTTCGGGCCAGAGTGGCGTAGACCTAAATCACACATGAGGTATCGAATCCAATCGCATTCAGCCACAACCTTGGCGACAGCTCGATATTCAGACTCGATAGAGGACTTAGCGACTGCAGGCTGCTTCTTTGCGCGCCATGAAATGAGGTTGGGACCGAGAAACAAGGAAAAACCTGTAGTGGACTGACGAGTGTCAAGACCTCCACCCCAGTCAGCATCAGCAAATGCAGTAACAGATGTGCAGGAACCCGGAGCTATAATGAGACTATGGTCAGGCGTGAGCTTAAGACATCGTATGATGCATTTAACCATCTGCCAATGGGAAGCCGTGAGAGCATGCATGAACTGGGATACAAGATTAACTGCGTAAGCAATGTCCGGGCGAGTCATGGTGAGGTACTGGAGAGCACCCATAGCACTACAGAACTCAATAGGGTCAGGTAGGAGAGACCCATCGCCCACAGTTGGTTGTGCCCTAGCTAGTAAGGGAGTTTGTACAAGTTTAGCCTCAAGCATGTCATGCTTGCCTAGTAGGTCAAGGGTGTACTTATGTTGGGAGAGGAAAAGGCAATGTCTGGTTACTTTGGTCTCAATGCCAAGGAAATAATGAACCGGGCCAAGGTCTTTCATGGAAAATTAAGTGGAGAGGGAAGCAATGAGACATGTAAGTAATGTCATCCACATAGAGAAGGACGCACACAATGCTATTAGGCGAGCGATGGATGAAAAGGGAGGGATCAGCCTTGCTACAGTAGAAGCCTAGACTATAAAGAAATGTGCTAAACCTATGAAACCAAGCTTGAGGTGTCTGTTTGAGGCCATACAAGGCCTTGCATAGGCGGCATACATGTGTAGGATATTTTGGGTGGATAAACCCGAGGGGCTAACGCATGTACACTTTTTCATTTAGAAAACCATGTAAAAATGCATTTTTAATATCCAGTTGGCGAATGGACCACTTGTTAGTGACAGCAAGAGCAAGTATGAACCTGATGGGGGTAGGTTTAACAACAGGACTAAAAGTTTCAAAATAGTCAAGGCCCTCACACTGGTGAAAACCCTGAGCTACAAGACGGGCCTTAAAATGATCAACAGAGTCAACAGGTTTATACTTGACTTTGTACTTCCAAGTACTACCGACCACATTTTGAGAAGAGGAAGCAGGGACGAGGTCCCATGTCTAGTTTTGAATAAAGGCATTGAACTCCTCAGCCATGGCTTCCTACCACTGAGGGTTCTTGATAGCCTGGGAGAAGCACATAGGTTCCTGAACTACAACCACAGAGCTAAGAGACAGTATGTGTTTGGACTTACGTATCCCATCTTTAAGGCGAGTACGCATGGGATGAACATTAGAAGTGTCCAGGACACCAATGGTTGGGGAAGTAGACCCAGGTGGACCTTCCAATGAGGGCCCCATAGGGTAGGTGGGAGGATCTGAGCGAGGGTTCCTGAGGTTGGAGGCGTCACCCACCCCAGCCGTGGGAACCACAGTAGGGGAGGCAGGTGAGGCGACCGAGGGGGAGGGAGGGGTGGGGGCCACCGATAGGGGAGGCGAGGGGAGTAAGCCCGAGGCCAGCACACCTGGGTTCGGTGTAGCCGCGCCAAGCGTGGCCATGCGGTGAGCGTGGACAAGGAGAGGATGAGGCAGAGGGACATCGACGATGGCTGGGCTTGGCGGCGCAGGCACAATAGAGAAAATGTCAAGATAAGGAAATAAATGGTCAACAAAATGCACATGACGACTAGTATAGGCACGACCAATAGTGGTGTCCAAGCAACGGTACCCCTTGTAGCGGCCCGCATACCCAATAAATATGCATGGGTTAGATCGTGGGGCCAATTTATAAGGAGTACGGGATGTCATGTTAGGATAACAAGAACACCCAAAGACCCGAAAAAAATTGTAGTCTGGTTCCTTTTTAAGCAGTTTTTCAAAAGGTGAAAGGTTTTGTAAATTTGGTGTAGGTAATCGATTTATAATGTAACAAGCTGTGCACGCAATATCAGCCCAAAATTTAGGAGGAAGGCGCACTTGAAAAAGTAGGGTCTATACCATTTCACTTAAATGTTGATGCTTTCGTTCCGCCACCCCATTTTGCTGTGGGGTGTCAGGACATGAGAGGCAGAAGTGAATACCGTGGGTACGAAAAAGGGTGGCCATGGGCCTATTGTCGAACTCAGGGCCTCCATCATTTTGAAAACATTTTATTTTAAGATTAAATTGGTTTTCAACCAGGGCCTTAAAATCAGAAAAGATGGAGTACACTTCGTCCTTCCTTTGCATCGGATAAAGCCAGGTGAATCTAGTGAAATCATCAATAAATAGGACATAGTAGCGAAAAGCAGAATCAGAGACAATCGACTGCCAAACATCCGAATGAATTAATTGCAAGGGTAAAGCAGTATCATGAAACACTCGTGAAAACGGTAAACGACGCGACTTTCCTAAACAGCATGCAGAACAATGCATTATTGAGCTAGTACGAGAAACAAAGGGAATGAAAGAGCGAGTACGTAAAGTGTCTAAAACAGAGTTCCCTAAATGACCTAAGCGCCTATGCCATAGCTCAGCCTTGACTATCCTTGCAACGAGTCCAGTAGAATGTGGAGAAAACCCGTATAAGTGGCCTTCACTGCCTATCCTGAGGAGCGGTGTCTCCATAGCCTTGTCCTTGACACAAAAGGAAGAAGAATCAAACTCAACAATACAATTATTATCACGACACAACTGTTTAATAGACAATAGGTTGTAAGTGAGACCAGGAACCAACATAACATTAGGAAGCAAAAGGTCACGAGTTTTAGTACGAATTTTCGAAAAACCAACATGAGCCACTGGTAATAAAGACCCATTGCCAACTTGTATTGATTTACTACAATAAATAGTGTGTTTAGTTAAAATACCTGAGTTGGAAGTCGTGTGGTTAGACGCCCCAGAGTCAAGATACCACGTAGGATCAACATGATCAGCGACAGACATGGCTGATAGGGATTGGGAGAGGTCCGAGTGGACATAGCGGTGAGGGAAAAGAGAGGCAGCATGACTAGCTTGATGACAAATCTGACAAACTAAAGGACCAGCACTGAGTATACCATCATAAGGCGGACGAGGGTGCATACCTACGGGTCAAGCCCAGTTCTGTTGGATACGCAAGATGCATACCTGTACTGAAAGATTGTTGGGGCGGTTGACCGTGCTGTCCACAGCCCCCAGAATTCCCATTGCGATTGTTGTTGTTGCGTCCACAATTCTTGCGACCACGCCCTCCACGACCCCGGCCAGAGCCCGAGGAGTCCGATGGTGCACCGTTGGCGGCGAGGGCATGACCATGATCTATGGACGAGCGAGCATAAATGCGAGAAAGAGCAGCTTCCTCATCTAATAGTGCAGTCTTAAATTGTTCAAAGGAAAGATCACGAGAAGACTGGCGAGTGAATGTATTAAATGCGGCGTACTCCGAGGGTAGGCCGAACAGGGCGTAATGGAGAAGCTCACGGTTTGAAACCGGTGAGTCTATGGCTGCCAGGTGATCGGCTATGGTTTTAAGTTTGGTGAGGTAAGCATCATGGTTTTGTTGTCTTTACGTAGAGTTACAAGTTGGGAGGGTAGGTCAAATTCCTTAGCTAGGGAATGGTCACAAAAGCGTTTGGCCAGGGCATTCCACATCTCACGAGATGTGGGATAATGAATGACATTGTTAAGGACCGGGCGGGCTAGGGAAGCAGACAAACATGCCCTAATGCTTTGGTCAATGCGAGACTAGGTGATGACATCAGGGTTAGAGATATATTGGCCTGTAGCCGTAGAAATTTGATCGGGGGGACAGGGGTTTGAGCCATCAACGAAACCCATGAGTCCATGGGCACGAAGAACCATAGATACTTGTTCCCGCCAGGTAGTATACTCAGTGGGGTTTTCTAGTTTAATGGTAACTAGATTAGTTATAGAAGAGGGGAGGAGAGGGCTCACGTGGGGAGGGAAAGAGGCGGCGCCCCAGCCACGGGAGGGGTAGAGTAAATTGATAAATTGAGCGAGGAGAAGGGAAGACCGAGATTATACCCGGATAAGAAAATACCATGATTTGTAGAGGATGTGACCGGAAGGGGAGGAATCGAAATTTCATGATTGAACCCGGAGGGAGGAGGGACTAACGTGGGCAGGGCGTTCGTCACCGGCTGCGAAGACGGCTAGGAAGCAGGTCTCGGAGGAGGGATGGAGGACGACCAGCAAGAGACGACGGCGGGGACCGGGGATAGGGGAGGGAATGCCTCGGGATTGGAGAAAGAGGGAGTAGAGGATGGGGCAGCCATATTTTCACGGGTTCGGGTACCAGAGACACACACGCTCAGCGGCGAAAGGAGGACTAGAGATAGGGGAAGATGAGTGGCGGCGGCAGGGTCGAGTATTAGGGTTTCTTGGGAAGGAGATGGGAGATTTTTTATTTTTTTTTGTTTAGGGTTTGGTATGCTCTGATACCATGTGAGAATGAGAGTTAGTCAGCATTCCCAATAGGGTTGTTGAGGCATATATTTATAGTAATAAGAACATGAATTATTACATAATATTATCAGAATAATATTAAAATAATATCACCAGAATAATATCCCTAATACATCCCATTATCGTTGACATCGCCACGAGTTGTGATGGCGTCCAGGCCATTAGTTCCATATTAAGAGGGATATAACACTTTGAGGCAAGGGTTAAGCAGCTTACAAAAGGACTTATCTGACAAGACGGTGGAGAACAGTTTGACGAAAGGCTTCAATCGGAACTCGGTGTTGGAAAAATGATACAAGCTAATCTTAAGTATAATGGGAAAATAATTATTCAAGACCCGTTACTAGCCGTTTACCCGTAGCCGTTTAATGTCACTAATATAACCGTTGGAGATTCATAAGTAATTAACATTATAGCCGTTGCAATTTGTTACGTCCGTTATTGTAACGTCGCAATTCACTGCAGTCAGTGCCTTAATGCCTATTACCGTTTATAGCCGTTGGAATTCATTGCACCCGATTTTAATTACTTTTACCGTTTTCTTTTTTATAATATAAAACCCCTCTTTCTCTCTCTTTTTAATTCATTATATTTTCTCTCACTCTTTCTCCTGGGTTTTCATTCATTTTTTCCAAGTTCAAATTCAAGATTTGCATTGCGAGGATTAATTTTTGCATATCTCCTCTTAAGTTTAGTTGGAGGTCTAACTTTGGTTTGAATAATGGCAAGGCTAGTGGGCTCTCTCCTCTCCCTTCTCCTCTTACTTATCTTTCTTGATTTGGGCAAAGTTCAAGGTACTTCTACCTGACAATTAACGAGTACACGTTAAGAGTTGGATCACATTAATCCTAGAGGACGGCCGCTGGATATACTATGTGCACCGGAGCAACGGTGAAATCGTCTTTTATGACAGTGGCATTTACCACGGCGCAATATCATTGTTATGTAAGATCTTTCTAATTACTCTTTCCTTTGTTGAATGTTCTAATTGCTCTTCAGTATTGTAGCCTCTTTCCCTACTTTCGGTATTATTTTGATTGCTATTTTTAGGGTATTTTTCGCTGAAATTGTTCGTTGTCGTTTTGCTACAATTCCACTGTTTTTTGTTAAATATTTTACTGAAATATTTCGCTGAATATTCATTGTAATTTTGTTGTTTTCGCTATAATATTCTAACAATCTAAAAGACGACTTACTAATCAGCCATCGTTTTGATTCCTTTTCATCACAAAAGTTGTTTATCATAAGTAATTAGGACATTACCTAAATTTTGTCGAGTAAAGACTTGCACTTGTTGCTTAACCACGAACTGAAGACTAGGCAGGTGAATGTGAAATTGCAGTGTGTAGTTGGTATTCTGCAGAATCAAGAAAATCCAGTAAATTAGGGTTAGCGAAGTATTGCACTGAGGTTTTTAGGCAAATTTCCTATCTGGGCCTTAGTCCTAGTACTAGGTTGTATAATACATTGCTTGATGCCTTGATTGAGTCAAATTCTCTTGACTTACCTTATTTGAGATTCCAGCAGATGCCTGCTAATTACTGTAAGCTTGATAGGTTTCTGCACCTAATTCGAATCACGAACTAAGGAGGGCGTGTGTGGTGGATGTAGTAGGGCAAATTCATCAAATATAACGTCCTTACTAGTTAGAAATTTATGAGATTTTGGATCCCATAAACGAAATCCCTTCACACCTAACGTATAACCAAAAAAGATACACTTCTTGGCTCTAGGCTCTAGCTTCCCATCATTCACATAAGCATAAGTAGGACAACCAAAAATTCTTAAATGAGAGTAATAAGTAGGGGATCCAGACCATACCTCTTCTAGAGTCTTCAACTAAAGCAATGAATGAGGTGATCGGTTCACTAAGTAACATGTTATGTTAACTGCATCTACCCACCATTCTCTCCCTAAGCCTGCATTGGATAGCATACATCAAGCCTTCTCCAGTAACGTCCTATTCAGTCTTTCTGCCACTCCGTTCTGTTGAGGTTGACCTGTACAAGTCCTGTGTCTGACAATGCCTTGATTCTCACAGAATTTGAGGAAATCACCCTCAACAAATTCAAGACCATCATCAGTCCTCAACCTCTTTATCTGCTTCCCTGTCTGTTTTCCAAGCAGCATCTTCCACTTCTTGAAGACTTTATAAACTTCGTTTTTCTGCTTAAGAAAATAGACCCAAATGTTTCTTAAATAATCATTAATGAACGTTAGAAGATACCTGGAACCTCCTTTGGAAGCAACTCTTGACAGTCCCCACAAATTTGAATGAACAAAATCTAGCTTTCCTTTAGTCTGATACACCGCCTGCCTGAAGCTGACTTTCTTCTGCTTCCATAGATGCGATGCTCACAGAATTGCATCAGCCCTGTAGACTAACCACACAATAAACCCCTCTTGCTCAGCTCTGTTACACCCTTATCACCCATATGAACCAATCTTATGTGCCACATCTTGGTAATATCTAATTTTGACATAGATATAGAAACAGCCACTGACCTTGTCATGGTAGAACCTACAAGCTCATACAAGGTTCCTACCCTTCTGCCCTTCATCACAATCAACGCACCCTTACTGACCCTCATAGCTCCACCTTCAGCTGTGTACTTGTACCCATGTGACTTAAGGGTACCTAAAGAGATAAGGTTCTTTTTTCAAATCTGGGATGTGTCGCACGTCGCTAAGTGTCCTGATAGTACCATCGAACATCTTAACTCTGATTGTTCCTATACCTATAATCTTACAAGCGGCATCATTGCCCATCACGACTACTCCACCCTGAATTGACTTATATGTGGTGAACCAGTCTCTATTAGGAAAAATATGATAAGAACAACCAGAATTCATGATCCACTTATCCTTGGATCTGGCCTAAGACTCAGTTGCTGAAAGAATATCAGCATCACCCTCATCTTCAACTACACTAGCCTTAGCAGACTTATCACCTCTATTATGGTCATCCCTGTTATCTTCTTTTTGGTTATTCTTAAGCTTATAACAGTTTTTTTGTATTTACCCTTTCTTGTGACAAAAGTTACTTGACAGGTTCTTGTGTCTAGACTTAGACCTCGACTTTTTTCCACTATTAGACCCTCTATTCTTAGTTCTATCTCTTACAAACAAACCATTATCAGAGTCATTCATAGAGTCGGACAATTCTTTATGTACTCATTCTTTACTCACTAGGTTCCTCTTAACTTTATCAATTGTGATAGTTGACCTACCACCATATATCATGCTTTCTACAAAGCCTTTATATGAATTAGAGAGTGAACACAATAACAACATGGCATGATCTTCATCTTTAGGGGCATCATCCAATTCCTTTAATTCTTGAATTATAGAGTTAAATTCATTAATATGGTTCTTAAGAGATGTACCTTTGGACATACAAAATGTGAATAACCGGCGCTTGACTGCGAGTTTATTGGAGACCTATTTGAAGAAGAACATCTGCTGCAGCTTCTCCCACAACTCCTTAGCGATTTTCACCTCCAAGACTTCTGTCAGAACATTATATGTAAGACACATCTGAATAGTTGTAAGTGCCTTCTCATCTAACTCCTCCCATTGTGCTTCGGATAAACTCTGCAGTTTCTTCTTTTTTCCATCCAGTGCTTTTCTCAAGCCATTCTGTGTCAAGAGACCTTTGACCCGGACTTGGCACAAACTGAAACTCTCTTGAGCACAAACTTCTCTACTTCAGATTTAATCGCTGACGTCATAGTACCAAAACGAACAACAAGGGCTCTGATACCAATTTGTGCGGAAATACTAAATCCCAAGTACTTAATTCGAATCAAATACTACGACCAAATGAGAAGTAATAAGGATAAAAGAGAACAAAAATAAGAACACAATGATTTACGTGGAAACCCTTCTTCAATCGAGAGGGGAGAAAATCACGGGTGGAGATAGAGACTTTTATTGATTTGAGAATAGAAGAATTACAATTCACTTCTCTCTCTCTCTCTCTCTCTCTCTCTCTCTCTCTCTCTCTCTCTCTCTCTCTCTCTTAAGGATGATGGCGGCTCACTTTATTTTTGGATACGGAACACGTGAACCCTAGGACTGCATTTAGAGCCCCGTGAAAAATAGACTCCCAATCGATCGATCGGCGGACCCTCTGGACGCGGGATTCGCCTACGTACTTTTCCCGATCGATTGACTTCTTCTCCTGATCAATCGGGGTGCTCCCTGTTTGCCTCCACTTAAATCTGGGAATTTGAGGCATATTCCTAACAACCAATCTAGAAGAAAGTCAAGACAACATTAATCACATTATTAGCAAGAACATCCCATAACTCAAAATAAAAAGGCCAGGGGCTTTAAGGCTTCCCAATTGCTCCACTTCTTGATAGATCTCCTCAGGGGTAACAGAGGCACACAACAAAGCATTAGTCTGGTCCGAACTAAACATGGAATGGCACGCAGTGCTCCTTCATATTTCCCTCCAACTTCGTTAACATAGAGATTCTTAATGTACTTGAAGATTGCATCCTGAATTTCACTGATACTTTAGAGTCAATTGCCCTTTGCGTCCTTTGTCCTTAAAACCAAATTAACCCTCCCCCTTGAAAGAGTACCAGCATAGCGGATCCTAGTATTCCTGTCACCACATTTGAGCCAATTGATTTGGGAACATTGATGCCAATGCCTTTCTTCAGCTTCCCAAATCTTCTCGAGCTGAGCTTTAAGTCTTCTTTTAAGATCACAGGAATGATTAGTATCATCTCTGCTCCGAATTTCTTACAATGTTTGCATTAAGTTCGGCACCATATCATTCCTAGACTTCCTCTTATCTGCCAGCCATGGAATCAGCCTCCTTCTGCATGAATAAACCTTTTTATAGGCCCTATGCATCCACGAACCTCTGACATCTTCATTCCATCCCTCCACGCCACCTCAAGCAAGATCATCAAGGACAAATGGTCAAAACAACTAATTGGCTAAATATAGAGAGGTTCCAAGAAACACATCATAAAAGAAGAATGAGGGATAACAACGGTATCCTAACGAAAAGGTTGTTTATCTTGTGGCGAATCAGGATAACAAGGAACCACAAAATATTTAATAAGGAAACAATATACACAATACATTAGTAACGAGACTTTGGGAATAGAAAGAAGAAAATGACAGAGAGAAAACATAAGCTCCACACCAAATGGGTGAGATTTCAGCAAATATGATCAAGGTCACTTTTTATGGATCAAGAATCAAGGACAAAGTAGCTACGAGGTATATCATCATTAATATGAGAGGAAGCTTATAAAGCAATGGTATTTGATTGATGAAGGATGGACCTATCTTAGTAGCTAAGGCATTGGCAACAAGATAAGGGACTTCAAAGTGATTCAATTAGGGTTTAAAGAGATCATTCCAGAACGAGACAGTGAATTCATCGTCAATGTGGTTAATGGAGACTACTATACGCCCTTGACCATCTAGTCTCTAATTCAAGAAATAAGTAAACAAGCTAGAAAAGACATATATGTCGAGTGAACCACCTTCAACAAAGCTAATAACACAATAGACTAGGTGGCCAAAGCTAATAAAACTATCACTTACATAATTAAGGTTTGACTGTTTATCACTTAAGTGTTCTAATTATTTAATATAAATAGTAAGGTATCATGAGATATAAGCATTTTATGACTCATGTGCACTAAAGTAAACAAATTTAATCATTGAGGTACCGGTTTATTGAAATTCACTAGAATTTCATTCGAAAATGATAGTTGATCTGTGTAAAACTAGGCAAATTTTTATGGAACATGCTGACATGGTCCTTAATTTTGGTAGTGAAGACCGTAGTGGGATTACTCGAAAGAAGAAGAAGCTTCGTGAGAAAAAGTCAGGTAGTGCTTCGTCCCCCGTCAGTCCTTGACGTCAGTGTTGCTCTATGGTGGATTACTTGGCCAGGTGTATGTATTGTCGGGAGTACTCGTGACAAGTTTGAAAAAGGTGTGGTCCTTTAAGTATCATCTGGAGTCTTGTATAGTTTGGTCTTCTAGCTGTTCGATCATATTAGGGGGTGAGGAATAGGTTTGGTTTGTTTTCATTTTGAAGTGTTATGTTATTGCTGTTTGTTTCTATTTGTTGTAGATCTTAGTGTGTTGTATCCATATTGGTAGTCATATAACTTAAACCATGCCTAATAATGATTATATTAGGTAAAAAGAGTAAAAATGAGACTAGCTATTAGTAGGGTTATTATAAGTTAAATAAAACACATCACTTAGTTTATTAAAGTGACTAAAATGTTGTGTTTAACCTTTGGCTTAGAATTCAAAATTGGCTTAATGGGTATTGACCATGTTATCCTTATCCGAATATAATATTTGCTGCCCAACCCATGTACTTGCGCTGCCCGTATGTACTCCTCTACCCATGTACTACACCCTTTGCATTGTACTGCAAAGCTTGCTTGAGAAGCTTCATCTTAGTGTGTCTTCCATGACATGCGTCATGCGATTAGGCTGCCTAATTGTGTTTCTTTTGGAGCAATGTGAGCCAGTTAGATCAAAGCATAAAGAACAGCTTCCCGAAAGGCCCTTATTAATGTAATGATTGAACAATCAAAGTGCGTTTGCTGTGACTACGAGCTGCCAGTGCGCCTTTCTTTGGGTCGCTACGCTCGGGGTCGAGAACTAGTTCAAAAAAAAGTAGAAGGTGGCAGATTTATCATTTTCATCTTGACCTCCCCCAAATTCACCCGATTTTCTCTCTCCCTTTGCCATTCATGAAACCCTAACCCTAAATCACTTCGCTGAGCCTAAATTCATGAAGGTTCCAAGCTCGTGAGCCAAAATCCTTGAAGATTCAAGCTACTGGAGTGAAGATCGGTAAGATTTAGGGTTAGTCCTTTAGGTTTCTAACTTGGAAGCCAAATCTTTTGTTTTTGAGTTCTTGTGTTATATTAATCTTGATTCGAGTTGTAATCAATCCAAACTTGTAATAATCATCATTAATAATGGAGATTTTTCTAAGATTAGAGAGTCAAGGACTCGGACTAGTTAGTGTCTAAACCTCATAAAAGATCTTGGTGTTTTGGTGCTATTTGCTTCGGCTTTGATGTAGCTGAGATCTCGGGTCTGTAATTCGTGTATTTTATTTTTGACTTTTTTTGGGTAAGTCAGTAATAAATACCATATATGAATAGAATATATGTACAAGTCTAAGAGGGGCATATCCCATGTCATGGCCACAAAGGCCTACATCAATGAATCAAAAAATAAATGAATCAAAACAATGCAAAAGCGTCAAAGGTCAACATGACCAACAAAAAGAGAAGCAAAGCTAAAAGCCAACAAAACTAACACTCAATCCCCCCACTCCTGCAGAAGCTGACTCACAAATATCGCTAACAAGTGGTATCAGAGCCACAGTTGTAAGCAAAGATTTGTGAGATGGCTGCTGTTAAGAAAGATATAGAGAAATTCAAGGGTGGGAACGATTTTAGACTTTGGAAGGTCAAGGCAAAGGCCTTATTGATGTCCATGGGGGCTAGTTCTGCGTTACTACCACAGAAGGACAAGCCAATGCGTCTTACAGAAAAGAAGAAAGCCAACATTGAAGCTGTGGTGCATGTTAAAATCTTTCTATGCCTTACTACTGTTCTTGCTAAAGTTTCTAGTAAAAAACGTGCCTCTGCTGTATGGTTTAGGTTGGAAGAGTTATATGCTTCTAAATCACTAGCCAATAGTATATTTTACATGGAATTATTCTATACTTTTAAAATGGATGAGAATAGACTTCTTGGGATAACATAGATGAATTCCATAAGGTTTTAGCTGTCAAACCGGTGGTTTCTTAGTCACAATTGGCTAAAGCTAAAGTTCCATTAAAGAGCGTTTCTACGGGGTAGAACATCCTTGGGGAATATAAGGTTTTCATGAGGCTGATCTTGAGCTGCCATCCAAGCACGAATACCTTCATTTAAGAGAATATTTTTGGTGTAGAAAGCCTTCGAGAACAAATTCACCACCATATGGCTGACTGGCCATTACTAACGATTCCGACTTCATGCAGGCAAGTTGAACCCTGCAATCCAAACTGAGGACGGGTTTTTGGGGTTAGCTCACCCTAACTACTTTAAAAGTTGAGATACCCGATGAAGTTCAGGCTGTAATAATATTAGAATCATTTTCTAAATTCCTGAAATCACTAAAAGATAACCTAAGATATGGAAGAAAAATAATATCCTTAGAAGAAGCTGAAGACGCTCTTAGATCCAAAATAGTAGAACTTAAGAAAGAGGGTAAATACATTATTAGCCACCATAATAACAGTAACCATCACGTGGAGGGCCTTACTGCTAAAGGAAGGCCAAAAACTAAGGAAAACCAAAACAAGAAGCGTAGAAATAGCAAAAAATCGATCACAGTCTTGGGGCAAGATCGATTTGTCTAATATTATGTCTTTTGATTGCGACAAGATGGGACATATAAGAAGTTACTATTTTAATAAACATCTAAGCTAGTAATGATAATGCTGTTTCTGATGATTATGAGCGAGGTAAAGTGTTAGTTGCATCTTTTGATTGTACAATGCATGAATGTGGGCTTGAGTTAGGGTGTAACTTCCATATGTCGTTTGATTAATCATGTTTTACTGATTTTAAATCTATAAATGAGGGGAAGGTCTTGCTGTATAATAACTATGGCTGTGAGGTAGTTGGAATTGGGATTGTTATGATAGCAATGTCAGATGACGCTGAATTTATCGTTGAAGGTGTAAGATATGTTCCTGAGTTAAATAGAAACCTGATATCCCTAGGGTAGTTAGACCTAAGTGGATTCACTCTTAAAACATGTAAGGTTGAGATGAAGATACTTAGGACGACCTTAGTTGTCCTGAAAGGAACCATAAAGAATGGTTTGTAAGTTTTTAGGGTGGAGTCAAATTCTGGGGAAGGGAATATTGCTAAGAAGGACAATCATGATACTACAAACTTATGGCATAGGAGATTAGGCCACATTTTTTATAGAGGGTTGCTGGAATTAAATAAACAAGGGGTGTTTGGGTCAGACTGTGTGTCAAAACTTGATTTCTGTGTCTATTGCATCTTTGGTAAGCATCACAGGCTTGCATTCTCTAATGGTTGCATTCTACTATGATATTGTGGATTATATTCATGCTGATCTATGGGGACCCTCTAGGGTACCTACAATGGGTGAAGCCTCTTACTTTCTATCAATTATGGATGATTTTTAAAGAAAAAATGCGGGTGTTTTTGCTGAAAAACAAATATGATGTTTTTGAAACATCTACTAAGTGGAAAAATCTAATTGAAAACCAAATTGATAAGAAAATCAAGACTCTTAGAACTGATAATGGTCCAGAATTTGTAAACCAAGAATTCGATGCTTTATGTCATGAATGTGGTATCAAGAGACATAATATTGTAACGAAAACCCAGTAACAAAACGGTGTTGTTGAAAGGATGAACAGAACCCTACTAGATCGTGTTAGATGCATGTTGTTTTCTTCAAGTTTACAAAATAGTATTGGGGCGAGGCTGTTAATATAGTTACATACCTTATTAACAGATCACCTAACTTTGCTTTAAACATGAAAAGTTCTTAGCATGTTTGGATTGGCAAACCAATGAGCTACCAAAACTTACGTGTTTTGGGCTGTTCAACCTTTGCCCATCAAAACGAGGCAAAACTAGTACATAGGGCCATTAAGGGAGTCTTCCTAGATTATCCCTCAGATGTTAAAGGGTTTAGAATAGGGGTAAGGGATGGGAATAGAACCGTTGTAATTGTAAGTAGGGATATCATATTTAATGAGAATGAAATGCCCTACATAAAGTCTAATGTAACTAATGGTCCTAAAGAACCGAGGAGATTAAATCCTGAGCTATATGAATTTGAGGTTAATCCTCCAAACAAGGGATATCCTATCACTAAAAATGAGACCCGAACAGATAGAAATGAATAAGGTACTAAAATTGTATAAAAGAATAGGTCCTAAAAATATAGTGGCTAAACAAAACTTAGAGAACTATCAAGTTGTCAGGAATAGAGTTAGAAGGGAAATCAGAGCACCTGTTAGGTTCGGTCATGCAGATAGCATAGCCTACGCACTGAATACCGCCCTAGAGTATGTTGAGTCTAAACCATTAACCTTGAAAGAGGTTATTAGCAGTACACATTCAGCAAACTGGCTAAATGCAATGATTGCAGAAATGAAGAGTTTAAGAAAAAATCAAACCTGGAACACAGGAGGGAATACCTAGGTGTAAGGCTAGGTTAGTTGCCAAAGGTTTTACCCAAAAGAAAGGGATAAACTGTATAGAAATTTTTTCTCCTGTTGTTAAGCACACCATTATAAGGATTTTAATGAGTTTGACTGGAAAGTTTGATCTTTATTTGGAACAAATGGATGTCACAACGGCGTTTTTACATGGTGAGCAGGATGAGGAAATCCTCATAGCTCAACCAAAAGGTTTTGTAGAACCTGGATTAGATGACTATATGTGTGTGTTAAAGAAATCTTTATATGGTTTAAAACAATAAGCAAGACAACGGTATAAACATTTTAACAATTTTATGATAAATAACAATTTTACAAGGTTAGCTCATGATTCCTCTTTTTACTTTTAAAAAAAAAAAGTAGAAAAGGAGTCTACAATTTTCTTACTGATTTATGTAGATGATATGCTATTGGCTAGCATATCAAAATCTGAAATTTCTCACCTAAAAGAAAGCCTAAGTGGGACTTTTGACATGAAATGGGTGAGGCAAAAAGAATATTAGGAGTGGATATAATTAGAAACAAAGAGTTAAAAACAGTGGAGTTATCTCAAAAACGTAATATGATCAAAGTTTTAAAACATTTCAATATGTTGGACAGTAAAACAGTAAAAGTACCCATAGTTACTCAATACGAATTTTTAGCAAGCCAATGTCCTAAAAATGATGAAGAAAAGCTTAGGATGTCTAGCATACCCTATGCTAATGGAATAGGATCCTTGACGTATGCTATGACTTGCTCGGGACCTAAACCTAGTGTATCCCATGAGTGTTTTGTCTAGGTATATGGAAAACCCAAGAAATGTCCATTGGGATGGGATCAAGTAGCTATTGAGATACATGAAAGGGACTTTGGATCTAGGTCTAGCTCTTGGTAGAGATCGTAGTGACCGAAAACTATTAGGGTATGTAGATGCAGATTTTGCAGGAAACCTAGATAGAAGAAGGTCCACTACAGCCTATGTTTTTACCCTAACAAGTGGAGCCATTAGTTGAAAATTTAAGTTGCAATCATTAACAGCCCTTTTTACAACTGAATCTAAGTTTTTATCCATATTAGATACTATGAAAGAAGGGATTTGGCCTAAGGGTCTTTTATCCAAAATTAGCTTAGACTTGGTCCACTAAAATCTATTATGACAGTTAGTTAGCCATAGCCTTGTGTAGGAATCCAATCTTTCACGATAGGACTAAGCACCTCGCTGTTAGAAGGTAATTTATTATAGACCAGTTGGATGCTAATATGATTGACCTGCTGAAAATTGACACTGAAAATAACTCGGCAGAGATGGGTACCAAACCACTTCCTTTGGAGAAGTTTAGTAAGTATATTAAGCTTGTCCAAATAGAATGGAATCTGAGATAGAAACGGTTTGTGAAATATTCCCTATTGTTAGAGAGATTTAGTGGATAGTCCATATAAATACCAAGGTGGTGATTCTTGAATCCTAATTGGTAGTCATATGACCTAAACCATGACTAATAATGATTATATTAGATAAAATGAGTTAAAATGTGACTAGCTATTATTAGGGTGATTACAAGTTAATTAAAACGCATCACTTAGTTTATTAAAATGAGTAAAACACTGGATTTAACCTTCGGCTAAGAATTCAAAATTGGCTTAATGGGCATTGACCATGTTACCCCTATCCGGATGTAGTACTTGTTGCCCAACCCATGTATTTGTGCTGTCTGTGTGTATTCCCTTGCCCGTGTACTACACCCTTTGTATTGTACTACAAAGCTTCCTTGAGATGCTTCATCTCTGCCATGTCTCCCAGGACACGTGTCTCGCGATAAGACTGCCGGATTGTGTCTTGCGATTAGCCTTCCTTCAGAGTAGCACCCTAAAGGAGGAAGGCTGCCCCGCGCGCTTATGCAGGAGCCCTTGGGGCACTGGGACTGTTGTTGTTGTTGAGCCATGAGATTGAAGCATAAAGAATGAATGTGATGTTAAGTGAAGGGTGGCACATGAATAAGAAGAGGGGGAGTATATATAGATTGTGTTTTTAGGGTTTTGATGGAATATTTATCATTTTCATCTTTGCCTCCCCCAAATTCACCCGATTTTCTCTCCCTTTGCCATTCATGAATCTCTAACCCTAAATCACTTCGTTGAGCCTAAATAGCTACTGGAGTGAAGATCAGTAAGCCCATACCCTGCTTTTGTGGGAGCCCTTGGAAGCACTAGGTTTGTTGTTGTTGTTGTTTGTTGTTGTAGTGAAGATCAGTAAGATTTAGGGTTAGTTCTTTAGGTTTCTAAGTAGGAAGCCAAAACTGAGTCTCTTTATGAGTTCTTGTATTGTATTAGTCTTAATTCGAGTTGTAATCAGTCTTAACTGGTAATAATCATCATTAATAGTGGAGATCTCTCTAAGATTATGGAGTCGAGGACTAGGACCAGTTAGGGTCTAAACCTCATAAAATTCCTTGGTGTTCTGGGGCTCTTTGCTTCAGTTTTGTGCTTAGTAGTTGAGATCTCGTGTCTATAATTCTTATATTGTATTTTCGTGACTTGTACCAACCCTAACTAAAGCTAACTCACAAATACCGCTAACATAGTGCCCCTAGAGTTTCTACTGATGTAGGTTTTTAGGTTTCTGGGGTGCTTTGCCTTCAGATTTAGGGGCAATTTCTCTTTTTTTTTTTTCTATTTTTTGTCTTGCTCTTGTGGGCTTTTTCGGGCTTCACTTTTGTGGGTGTTCCGATTTTGTAACGAAAGTTTTTTCTCTAATTATCGAAAAAAATTTAGATAGTTGAAATCCATATGTGATTAATTTGTATTGTAATCGGCATAATGTTTTACTGAAAACAATGATAAGGCTTAAATATGTCACCATAATTATATACAAAATATTTTTTTGGCCCAGAAATGGTCAAATTTTTACGAATTTATAAATTCCGACACCTAGTTGTTAAAATATTTAAAGTCCGTGATACCTTATTGTATATTAAAAAGTTAAAATTTATTGAAAATGAATACTCAAATTTCATAATACTATTTGATAAAATCTTTTTTATGTTGTGCAATAATATATTTAAATACATTCTTAAATTAGATATACAACCTTGTTTTGGTAGACTTGTTAGCAATGAACATGTTGTCATTAACGAATCCATTTAACGGCCTTTGCTCTCCTAACTTTCCCACCTTAGTGTATATATATATATATGTGTATCCCTTTGGCATGATACTACAAATATCCTCGGTTAAAAAAATACAAATATCTAGGAAACTAGCCAATTTTTGTTTCTCAATGGCTATAATATTTATCATCTTCCTTCTCTCGCATCCGTTTTCAATCATGGAACAAGTATCAAATCCTTCATCGTCAACATCGCCACGCGTTGTGATGGCATCCAGGCCATTGGACCCAGAACAATTCGGATACAACACGCTAAGGCAAGGATGGAGTAGCCTAGAAAAGTGGTTTTCTGAAAGGGCGGTGGAGAGTAGTTCAATGAACGGGTCCAACCACAACTCATCTCCTAATCGAAATGTGAATTATGAACCCTTTAGCGATATGACCGATTCTCTTGATTGAATTATCAATTTGTCCTAAAGAATATATGCAATTTGGGGACCCCTTTATCCGTATCTTTTATTTTCATTTCCTTATGTGACATTCTGCAATATCAACCCATATGTATTTGAAAGTGATCCTCTTATATACCTTATATTGAAGCAAGGCACGACGTTTCGACAGGAAAAAAAAAAAAAAAACCAGTGATCTCACCCATTTTTCCTTCTAAACAAGAAAAAAAAATATTTGGTTGTACATATTGTATTTCAAAAGTAAATAAGAGAAGAGAAAACGGGAGGCAAAGAAAAGATAGCACAATTTGATAAAATGGGAATTCATTACTTATGGAGCCTTAGATTTGAATATTTATCATCTTCATACCTTGATATTTTAATAAGTATAATGAAGGAACAAACCCAAAGCCTTAAGGGCTCCCTCCTACACAGGGTCTGGGGGGCGGATATACGCAGCCTTCCCCCTTTCAGGGTGTTAACCTGAAGAGAGGCTGTTTCCCAGTGCCCCCAACCTGAGATTGAGGACTTCCCAGGAGGTCACCCATCCTAGTACTGCTCTAGCCCAAACACGCTTAACTTCGGAGTTCTAATGAGATCCGATGACTGTGTGTTGGTGCCCTCTTTGGTTTAATAAGTATAATGAAGTACCATGAAATTTAAACGGTTTAAATTTTAATTGCTCAGGCGCCTTTAAATTTAGAAATTTTATCCATATTATATTATAATTAGAAAATGCTAAGCTGGAACAAAATTCTGGCATTGTATAAGTATATGGTGTCAAGAATTTGATTTCTTTTTTTTTTTTTCAAGAAATGTTGATATGACGTATGATTGCAGTGTTATGTAGTTGACTATAGTTTTGATTGAATTCTCTTGCATCTTGCTAAATTTTTGTTCAGAACACTAACATATATAAACTAACATATATATTGTGATCTCGGGATACATTATTGTATGCATAATGCAATATTATAGTACTTGGATAACATATTTGCAAAAGAAGTAAAAAGGAAGGGCTAGTTTTTGGTCATACTTAGATATTTCAATTTTTTTCTATAAACTTTTTTTTTTTTTTGGGGTAAGTTTTTTCAAATTATGAGAAGAGATATTTTTGCATTTAAAATTTTGATTTTATTCCGATGAATTTTTTTTTTTAAAATAAAATAATTATTTTCTATAGATAAGTAAAAAATAGAGGTATCTTGAAGAAAGGTATAAAATGGAACATAGGCAACGAAGAGAGTACATCGTTTTGTCTTGACTGCTTGGGTATGTGTAAACACTTAGTAGAAATAAATAACAAGCTCAGGGGAAAGCATAGACGATGTCCCAAAAAGTAAGGAATTCATTATTAATAGAGAGTGGAACGTGAAGAAACCTAATTTGATTTTCGCACCAATAATTGTGAAAAAGATCATGGCTCTTCCAATAGAATAAACGATCATGGAGAATTCCTTTTATTGGGGCCACTTAGTTTCAGGGGAATTCACGATCCAAACATATGTGCTGGATTGGAATGAAGGGAAATCGTAAAAATACAAATGGATGTGAAAAGCTGATATTGCTCCGAAAATATAGGTTTTTCATTTGCAATTTCTAAATGACCTAATTCCTATAAAAGCCAATATTAGCGAAAGAGGGATTCTAGCGGATCTTGGATGAATGAGATGCATGCTACATAGGGAGAGTCCGAACTCTTTCTTTGATTGTTGAGAAACGGATAAGGTTTAGGAGATGGCGAAAGACAAGAACTTGATTAAAACAAGAACTAATTGGCTAATTATATAGTCGTTCCAAGAAACACTTTATAAAAGAAGAATGAGGGAGAGTAACGGTATCCTGATGAAAAGCTTGCATGTCTTGTGGCGAATTTGGACAACAAGGAATCACAAAATATTCGATAAGAAATACTAGAACCATATCACCGCATTGATCAATAAAAAAAAAGATTACTATCAACAGTGGGAAAGTAGAGCACAATACATTAATAATGAGACTTTGGGAATAAACAGCAAGAAAATGACAGAGGGAAAATCTAAGGTCCGGACCAAATGGGTCTGACCTCCACATATTCCATCAAGTTCACTTTTGATGGATCAAGAATAAGCGACAACGCAGCTACGGCTATATCATCGTGAATATGAGTGGAAGCTTCACAGGTGTTGGTATTCAAATGATGAAAGATACTTGAGGATCTCCTTTACCTTTTTAAGGAAATAAATGAAAATAGTAATTGAAGACACAGTAAACATTGCCTTCACGTCGTCCAAAGATGACAACCTCGATTTGCTATTGTATTCTATTTGTAGTTTCCGATTCTTTAGAACTAAAACTCATACGTTTAAATGATTCTTTTTTTTTATGCATACATTTTAGGGG
The DNA here is from genome assembly GCA_018398585.1 of Simmondsia chinensis. Lineage (NCBI taxonomy): Eukaryota > Viridiplantae > Streptophyta > Magnoliopsida > Caryophyllales > Simmondsiaceae > Simmondsia > Simmondsia chinensis. The sequence continues at coordinate 3,251,605 of JAGTTD010000018.1, forward strand.
TGCACGAGGATTGGGTTGATGGAAGTGTCGACACAGAATCTTATAGTACGCTGTGTGTTGATCTAAGTGTCGACATTCAGTTCAACATACATAGCTTCGACACACATGGCAATTTTGACTGTTAATTTGCGCGGTTGATGAAAGTTTTAGTGGTTGTTGTGGATTGGATTTAGAAGGGATGTGTCCCTTCAAAAGAGCTTTTACATAAATAGCCCCTACTATGTTCTTTGAAAAGATTTATGAAAGTATTTTGAAAGCCATTCTCTATTTACATCTCGTGTTCTTTCCTTCCTACCCATCATCTCACTTCATTTCTTGGTTGTCATTGTATGCCCAAGACTATTTGACTATGCTTGAAATAAGTTTTAAGGACAGTGGTTCACAACATGCCTTGACACCTGAGACCAGTTTTTTGATACCCAAATTGTAAGAATTCTCCAACAATCTTAAAACTTATTTTCTGGTTTTGAAATGGCTTCTTCCATGCGTGAAATGATTGCGAATTTGTGAAACTTGATCAATTTGATGGCGGAAACTTCCATTGCTGGCAAAGGAAAATGCACTTCTTGATTATGACACTGAATGCGGTGTATGTTCTGAATACATGAATTCCTGATCCTCCATCTGATGAGAAAACACTGTCCGAGCAACGTGCACGACTAAAGTGGGGGAACAATGACTACATTTATAGGGGACATATCCTAAGTGGCATGACGGATGCCCTCTTTAACATCTATTTCAATATGGCTACCACCATGGAGTTATGGGGCGCTCTTAAAATACTATACATGGTGGAGGATGCTACAAGTAAGAAATTTCTCGATAATCAATTTAACAATTATAAAATGTTTGATAATCATCCGGTCATGGAATAATTTCACAAAATCGAAAGAATATCAAACCATTTTACGCAACACAACATGAATATAGACGATACCATTGTCGTTTCCGCCTTAATAGACAAACTTCCGCCTTCTTGGAAAGATATTAAGAAAGGTCTTACACATAGAAAGGAAGACTTGTCTATCAAGGAGTTGGCTAATCATCTCCGCATTGAGGAAGGTTATAGGTTACGGACCAAGACAAGGATCGCCCAGCGACATTTGAAAGATTAATGTCACAGAAGAAGGCCAATTGAGTAAAGGACCGAAACAAACCAGACAATTCCCAAAGAAATGTGATGAAAAGAGGCCAAAGCCTGTTTGTTGGGAGTGTCATAAGCCTGGTCATCTAAGGAAGGACTGTTATTGCCTTAAGAATAAAAGAGGCAAAGGCCTGGACCGTTGCACTAAAAATTTGAATAATAATTTTGTGGTGAGGATATCCAAAATCAACCTTGTCCATGATGATGATTCTTGGTGGGTTGATTCGGGGGCTACAAAACACGTATGTAAAGATAGGAGGTTCTTTATAGCATTTGAACCCATAGATGACGGAACTGTGTTATTCTTGGGTAATGGAGCAACCATACCGGTCAAGGGTAAGGGAAGGTTTGAATTACTTTTCACTTCGGGAAAAATGCTTACCTTGACCGATATATATTACGCCCCCAAATGTGGAAAAGAACCTTGTATCTGGTAGCCTCCTGAATAGGTTTAGTTTTAAGTTGATCTTTGAGGCCGAAAAATTTGTATTGTCCGAGGGTTGGGCGTTTGTTGGCAAAGGATATTTGTTCGAAGGCATGTGTATAGTTAATATCAATAATAAGACAGTTAGTTTGGTGTATATGCTTGATTTCTCGTTTTTGGCATTAAAGACGTGGTCACGTCAATTTTCGTAGAATGCATGAAATGACAATCTCATCATTAATTCCACATATTGACAAAGTTAACGACAAATGTAAAACATGTATGCTTACTAAAACATCAAGATTACCATTTCCTTTGGTTCAAAGGCAAACAAGCCTACTTGATTTAGTGCATAGTAATTTGTGTGATTTTAAGAATACTCCGACTTTAGGAGGAAAGAAATATTTCATTACATTTCTAGATGATTGCTCTAGGTATATAACGTTATGTCTTTCTCGTAAATTATAAAGATGAATCACTTGATAAGTTTAAAGCATTTAAGGCTGAAACTGAGCTACATTGTGAAACTTTCTTAAACCGCCGTAGAACTAATCGTGGTGGGGAGTATTATGATCCCAAATATTTCGAAACCACGAGAATCGTACATGAGGTCACGACACCTTATATGGCACAAAAAAATGGCATGGCTGAGCAGAAAAATCGGACTCTAACCGAGATGGTGAATGCCATGTGGTCATATTTTAGACTCAGGGATGGTTTATGGGGTGAGGCCATGCTTACGGCCTGTCACATCTTGAATTGAGTTCCTAATAAGAAAAGTAAAATTACCCCATATGAAACAAAAGAGCCCCAAATTTAAGTTATTTCAGAGTTTGAGGGGTGTAGGGCAGTTGTCAAAGTCCCTGAACCTAAAAAGAAAAAGTTAGGTGAGAGAGGAATCGATTGTATATTCGTTGGTTATGCGGCTCATAGTAAAGCCTATCGGTTCTATGTGATTGAATAAAATAATTATATAAACATTAATACTATAATAGAGTCGAGAGATGTAAAACATTTTTCCTCAATTCCTAGATCGAAGGATAATATATCGGTTGAAAATGACATCCCTATGTCACATGATGGAAACCATCATGAGAGGGAAGAAATCCCCATAAATGCTTTAGAACTCCAAAGAAGTAAAAGATCTAGGAAAGAGAACTGGCAGAAGGTACTAGAGACAATGTTGAGCATCTAACTCCATATTATTGTGCCATAGAATCAGATCCTATGACATTTGATGAGGCTATGAAGTCTCATGATGCAGCTTATTGGAAAGAGGCGGTAAATGATGAGGTGGACTCCATCATGGTAACAATAACTGGATTCTAGTGGATCTTCCAAGAGGAAACAAGCCCATAGAGTGTAAGTGGATCTTCAACAAGAAGATAAAAGTCGATGGAACTATTGATAAGTTCAAAGCCTGATTGGTGGCTACAAGGTTTACCCAAAAACATGGGATATACTACTTTGATATGTATGCCCCAATGACAAGGATATCGACTATAAGAGTACTAATAGCTCTTGCCCCTGTGTAAAAGTTAAAGATTCACCAAATGGATGTGAAAATAGCATTCTAAAACGGTAATTTGGAGGAAGAGGTGTATATGGAACAACCGGAAGGGTTTGTTGTTCCAGGCCAGAAGAAGAAAGTATGTAAACTCATATGATCTATGTATGGGCTAAAATAAGCCCCTAAACAATGGCACCAAAAGTTTGACAAAGTTGTTCTAAACAACGAATTCAGAATCAATGAATCGGACAAGTATGTCTATAGCAAGTTCGAAAATGACAAAGGAGTCATTATTTGTTTATATGTCGATAAAATGCTGATTTTTGCTACTGATTTAGAACAAGTACAGAAAACTAAACAATTTCGCTCAAGTAACTTTGCTATGAAAGACAAGGGTGAGGCTGAGGTTATTCTTGGTATAAGATTAATAAGGAGTGGTGATACAATAACCTTGACGCAATCACACTATATTGAAAAGGTGTTGAAAAGATATAATTGTGGCGCTTGTGCACCTGTGTCTACATCAATGGATTCAAATACGAAACTTGTACCGAATGATGGTATTCCAGCGGCACAATTGGAGTATGCCAAAGTCATAGGATGTCTAATGTATGCTATGATTAGCACAAGGCCCAATATAGTCTTTGTTGTTAGAAAGCTAAGTAGATACACTAGCAATCCGAGCAAATTACATTGGCATGTAGTATATAGAGTACTGAAATATCTTTAAAAAAATCATGGAATATGGTTTTTTTTTTTTTTTTAAGGGTATCTTCCCATTTTGGGAGGATACACTGATGCCAATTGGATCTCCGATGTGGGAGATCATGCCTCTACAAGCGGGTGGGTTTTCTTGCTTGGTGGGGGTGCCGTTTCTTAGGATTCCAAGAAATAGACATGTCTTTCATATTTCACTATGGCAGCGGAGTTTATTGCTCTTGTTTCTACGGAAAAAGAAGCCGGGTGATTGAAGGATCTCTTGTATGAGATTCCTTTGTGGCCTAAGCCGATCTCTCCTATTTCTATCCATTGTGATAATCAAGCTACGGTTTCAAAGGCTTATACTAAGGTGTATAATATATATATATTTTTTTATAAGTTAGTGAATTATATTATCAAAAAAGCAATAGTACAAGGGTACGAGGGGCATATCCCAAGACACGGGGGAGCCTAGTAGAGTGAGATAATTTATCCCTGAAGGGGTCATCACCGTGGACTTTGTGAGAACCGAAGTCAGAACCTAGCAGATTCATTTACAAAAGGCCTTGCTAGAGACTTCATTTTAAGAACAAATGAAAGGATGGGGCTAAAACCGGTCTATTTTAGCCACCCATGATGACCCTTCAACTCAACGCCTAATACAACACCATGTCTGAGTTCAATGAAAGAGTTTAGTCATCCGTGTGACTGCGAGCACTAAAAGTAAATTTCCATCTCGGGTGTAGTGCTTGTTAACCTATGACAAAGGAACAAAGAGGATGAGCTTATGCTCTTAATAGACCCGAGTATATTATTGAATGTCATGTTGCAAGGATATGATCAATGGGGTCTACCTATGTGAGTGTGAAGTTTGGCCTCTTCAAAAGAGTGATTTAATTACACGGGTTTGGCTCTGTAACACTCGTGAAGGGTATAGGACTCAAGGCCATAAATCTATCGGTCTGGGAGATGAGGTTTGCGTAGGGAGTAAGTCTTGTATGTGGAGATGTATTCAATTAGTCAAATTGAATGTATGGTTCAAAGCTTAGTCTACTATTTTCGTTCCGATTAATTGTAACGTGTCTTCACTAAGTAAGGGTTCAATCGAAAGACACTCTCATTTATGTATTAAGGCTTCCTTTATTTCGGGATGTTGCAATTGTAATATGAGAATGAATCCATTTTGAAAATAATGGGGGAATGTTGATGTATTTTCAGAATAAAGTGTTTCGAACTTGTTTATAATGTACTTGGTTTGGGTATGGTGCATGCCGACACATGTATTGAGTGTGCCGACACACAGTTCTGCAGAAACACTTTCGGGGATATGAGTGTCAACACATAGGTTCCGTGTATCGATACATAGATCTTACAGAATCCCTTGTGTTGATGTAAGTGTCGGAACTCACTTCGACACACAATCTTACAGTACGTTGTGTGTTGATCTAAGTGTAACACACAGTCTTATAGAACGCTGTGTGTTGATCTGTGTGTCATAGCCCTGAGTGTCGACACACAGCTTCGACACGCAAGGCAGTTTTGACCTTTAATTTGGGCAGTTGATGGAAGTTATGGCGGTTGTTTTGGATTGGTTTTAGAAGGGATGTGTCCCTTTAAAAGAGACACTTGCTTTTATATAAATAGCCTCTACTATGTTCTTTAAAAATATTTATGAAAGCATTTTGAAAGTCATTCTCTATTTACATCTCTCGTTCTTTCCTTCCTAGTCACTATCTCACTTTATTTCTTGATTGTCATTGTAACGCTGAGACTATTTCACTACGCTTGAAATAAGTCTTAAGAACAGTGGTTTGCTACATGCCTTGACACCTGAGACCGATTTTCTAATACCCGAATTGTAAGAATTCTCCCACATAGTGTTTATGGACAAAGCAATGAAGCAATAGGAATAGTCATTAATCCGTTGGAACATGATGTTTGGCAATATCAGCCAGCTGTATGTGCTTGGGATTGATCTGCTTATTTATCTTATATTAAATCCAAGCACGACATTTTGGCAGGAAAAAAACTCGATTTCAACAATTTGGCCTTCAAAATATGGAAATCACTCGGTTGCAGATTCTATTTCAAAAGTAAATGGAAGAACAGATAGAGAAAAAGATAACACAAATCAATGAAATCAAAGGCCCATGAAGGACAAGTTTTCATCCATGTGTATAATTTATTACTTAACCTTAGATTTGAATATTTACTTTTACGCACATTGACGTTTTAATATACATAAAGAAATATCTTGAGATTTAAAGGTTTGAAAATTTTAATCACTCATGTACTTTAAAGTTTACATAATTTATCCATAGTACATTTTCGCCGAAAAATGCTAAAGTGGAAAATAATTTTAGCAATAATTAAATCTCCTGGTACCTTGTAGTATATATAATGAAATAATAGAATACTTGGGTAACATATGTAAAAACCCCATGGTACGATGATAAATTTTCACTTCTAATTAAATTTCTTAACAATTGATACTGAACATAAAATCAAACAAATATTTTCTGATGTGGCCCCATAATTGGAGGATGGGGCTTGGCGGCTTGATAGTTTGGCGTGATTCCAGGCGAGGCGAACAACAGATAGGTGCGGCTAGAGATATGTAATGCAGCTCGCCTTCATGGTTGGCGGGATTATTGGCGAGTAGGAAGGCGGCTGGGAGCAGTTACACAGCGAGGGTTAGGGTTTATGTTTTAGATTAGGCAAGTGTTTTAGATTAGGAAAGATTTATTATGATTTTATCTTGATTTTATTTTTACTTTGTAGTTCTTTTAGTTTTCTATTTAAGGAAGAGATCAGCTAAGGTTTTATTCAATTCATAAGTTTTATTCAATATTTTCTTAAGTTTTCTCCTATTCTCGGGTTGTGAGAATTTGAGTTATTTTTTCCCTTGTTCTTTATTATTTTTGTAATAGGAATTAAGGAAAGGCTGTGGAACCTTCCCGTTTTCCTAATTTTTCATCTACGTGCTGCATCATTTCACATCAGAGCTCAGAACGACTTCTGAGATGGTCCATGAGTGACAAAGAGACGGTGCTGTTATAGACGTTTACTAGCGTGACTTGCAACGCCAAACCAAGAGGATATCCAAGGACTTGGAAGAGACATTCCGGTGAATCGAGCTATGTTTGGAGCAATTTGGTGCGAGTGCCAACCATACGCCAACAGCTCAGCTCAGCCTCAAGACCAACCTGAAAGGGGTGAAGAGGATAAAACCGAGGAGGGCCACCTATTAATGGTCCGGCGGGTTAGCTTCATGCCTAAGGAAGCAGAAGGAGCTGGTTGGCATCGAGACAACACCTTCCAGACAACTTGTACCATTGACGGGAGGGTATGCTTCCTAGTCATAGACCCCAGGAGTTTTAAGAAGGCCATCTAGGAGGAAGTGGTCCAAAAGCTAGGGTTGAAAATGAAGGAGCATCCGCTACCTTACAACTTATCATGGCTAAAGAGGGGAGATTAGGTAAGGTATCTAAACGTTGTCTTGTTAATTTCTCGGTTGGGGCAAAATATCAGGATGCGGTATGGTGTGATATCGTTACAATGGGCACGTGCCGCTTGATGCTTGGACGCCCACCAAAATTCGACAGAAGCGCTATCCACAATGGAAAGCGGAACACCTACAGATTTGTATTTGAAGGTACAAAGTTAGTCTTGTTGCGTAAAAAGGACGAAGCACCTCGTTCGGTTACCGGAAACCCAAAGTCGGAGGATTGAGCTATGCTCGCCAAGGAAGTAGGCAAGGACAAGGAGATATTCACGTCGAAGAACAAAGAGTGCCGGAAGGTTCAAGGTAGGATCCCAAAAGAAGAATCAGGTCCTATATTGCCATTGATGAAGACTCGAGAACAGATAGGTTTGGCAACGGAGGCCTTATTGAGAACACTACTTTACCGGATGAGTCCTGTGGAGTACGTAGAGCTTAGACGCCTAGTTGAAAAGCTTTTCACCAGGAGCACTACTCGGCAGAACTTGATCCCTCAAGCAGCTCCAACCTTCTTTATGCCAAAGAAGAGTGGAACTTGGCGGGTGTGCATTGACGGCAAATCCATCAACAGGGTCTCAACATGTTTTCACTTTTTCGTTCCATAGGTAGTTAGTCAAGCAGGGATGGTGAGTAAACTGGAAACATTATTGGTGAATTCGAATTCTTTCCCAGCCAAGGAGGATGATGCAGCTCGCATCTTGGTGAGACGGCTAACAACCCATGTCTTGGCGAGTCAGGTCCACGGTGTTGGAAAAATGATACAAGCTAAACTTAAGTGTTATGGAAAAATATTCTAACCACGCCTATTTACCGGCCGTCTACCGTTATTAGTCGTTTAGGGTCATTAAAATTGTGACCGTTGAAAATTTATTAACAATATAGCCGTTGTAATTTATTACATCCCTTATTTTATCATTACAATTCATAAAGATTATGACCGTTGAGATTTATGATTAATTAAAGATATAGCTGTTAGGACTTATTATCCATTATTTAAGCCTCGTAACTGCAAGTATTCAGTTACTGAGATTTCTTGCCCAATATTTTCTTGGTGGGCTGGTGAATATTACTTCTATATATAATACTCTCTCTTGTTGCAGTGAGGGCAATTACAAAATTTGAAGCTAGGAATTCGTCTACTTCACCTTTCTCTTAATTTGTGTGTGTATGTTTTCGTTTCTGAAAAATAATGCTTTCCTTCTCGACTCTTTCTATCTCTTCCCCACTCTCTCTCTACGCACACACAACACAAACAAACGTTTACTTATGGTGTTAGTCATGGTGTTTGTGTGTCTCATAAAAAGACAAAATCGCACATTTTGGCACATTCAAGCATCATCATCAATTCTGCATACTTCTGGCCGATTGATTAAGGCATAAGCCCTATTCTATTTGAATCGCAATTCTCAATCTGTTCATATTTTGGGCAAAGTTCAAGGTACTCCTACCCGGTAATTAACGGGTGCATGTTAAGAGTCGGATCGCGTTAATCTTGGAGGACGGCAGCCAATTAGACTGTGTGCACCAGAGCAGTGACAAAATTGTCTTTTAGGACAGTGGCATTTACCACAGCGCGATATCATCTTTTTGTGTGATCTTTCTAATTTCTCTCTCTTTTGTTGCTATGTTTATATAATTATTTCTGCTATTAATAGTATTTTTACTGTGTTTTCGCTGCCAATTTTCAGCAGCAACTTTCACTGAATTTTCAATGGAATTTTTGCTTATTTTACTGCAACATTTTACTGAAATTCATAGTACAATAATATTGTAATTTATAACAGTATTCTACTGCATTTTACCGAAGTGTTCTAGTGTAATTTTCATTATGATTAGACCATTTCTCTAACAATCTAAAAGACGAGTTTAATTAGTTTGTTTTATAGATTATGGATCTTAAAAATTGGGGAAAATGTTGTCATGGGGAAGCCATGTAAATATGAAGACGAAATTGAGAGAATTTTGTGCTCATTTGAGATTTTTAGGTTACATGGAAAGGGGGATGTATAGATAGGGTTTTGATGGGTGAGAAATTGAAGAGGAAGAAAAGAAGTAGTGAGCCTCCTAGGGGTTGCTTGCGAAGTCCTAATTTAAGCTAGTGATCTTTAAAACTCAATCGGAGAACTCCCCTAATGGTACATTTGACTTTATCTTAGATATGTCAAAATTTGAGATCTTGGGATTTAGATCTTGCATTTATTTATAATGTGTGAGTCATTGGCCTTTGGAACTGTAGATTTACTTTGATCTAGTTGGGATACCTAATTTTTGACGTAATTATTTGCCTGATTTATTTGAGATATAATTGCTTCAGTTAGTGGATCTTGTCATAGTAAGTCCGATTCATATGAGTTGATCAAGCATTTGGATCTAATAAGCGTCAATCTGAATGATTGTTGATGTGTTGCGATTTGATCTATCTTTTTCCTACAGTTCTGATGGATTGAGAAAATTCTATTTGGCTCCATATGTTCAAGGAAAAATTAGATTTCAGGAATTGATTTTTCCATTTTCCGTTGTTTGACACACTTGAAAATGGTTCCTTTCTAAAACGAGGGAATTCGTCATTCCAAAGCCTTACGGTATTCATCAGTCAAAGTTTAAATCAAATTGAGTTTGTATTGGCTATAAAAAGGTATAACATGATTGATGTTAAAATTGGCTTGGGCACATGTTTTTGAAGTTTGAATATAAAAACATTGTCTAAATTAAGTAGACATACCTTTTAATAATCTCAATTCTAGCATTTACATTCCCGTGATATGTTTGCTAGCATTTATGTTATGATTATGACAATGTTGTCTCAAATGAAATTTTCACACTCTAATCTGTGATTTCATTCATGCATATGTAACATAAAGAATGTTGTACTTAATTGAGTTCTATTGCCTCATGTGATACACAATCAAGTCACTGTTGTAGTTGAGATAAACTCACATTTATATGGCTTATGCCATGAGCTAATGAAATGTGGGGGCATTGTCTTGTAGTTATCTAGGGGGGGGGGGGGGGGGGGGGGGGGGGGGGGGGGGGGGGGGAATCTTATGTGAAATGTACTATTCTGGACTTCTCAAAAGATAATGTGAATTGTGTTGGATTTCATCTAGTTAAGTTGAGGTAATCCTATTCCGCCCTAGTAGGGATATATGAAAGATAGTAACCTGATGTGTTGAATCAATTGTCAACCTAGTGTATGATAGAAGAGCAACATGAGAACTCGGTGTAGTTGTGTTTGTGGTTGAACATGATTATTAGTATGATAAATGAATTAGAATAAGATCCAAGAACACTGTAAGGAGATCATGAAATTAGTTGATTCCATTTTTAGAGAGAGATTAATAATCACACATGGTATGTTTAAGTTTTAACCATGAGATTAACCTTGTATGTAAGAGTTGGTTTTCTTTCACATTTGGAGTGACCTAAGTGAAATAGTTGATTCTTGTAAAGGACTAATAAGACTTGTGAGTTCTTGTGAAAATCTATGTGTGATTTGTATAGTAGTCTCCATGTTGATGTGTCTCGTGTGTCTCCCATGGTTATGTTTGAAGCAAGTTGAACATGTGTTGTTACTTGTTGCTTGAAATGATGAAAGTGTGTTGTTTTAAGTGTTGAAACATGTCTCTTTCAAACTGAGTGTGCTGCTACAAGTGGTTATGAGCTGTCATATGCTGTATGTTGCCATTCGTTGGCAGATTATGACATTTACTTGCTGAATGTTGATGCTTATAATGAATCTGGTGTTGTCCATATTGGTTTTGGGCTGTACGTTGTTTACATACTGCAGTTTCTAGACTGTTTACTGCTGAAAATGCTCCATGTTAACTGGCTATGCTGTTTTGGTATTGGTTTCATGCTGGTCAGGTTATGAATTGTGTAGTATAAGCATGTCTTTACTGAATTTTAGCCAAGAGTTGGGAAAAACATAATATGTTCGAGCCATATGAGGACTTGTGTTGTCATTGGAGAATTGTATGCCCTTTAGGTTCATTGTTTCATGCCTTCTTTCTAGTTTTCGGGAAAAGGGTAAAGTACACGTCGTGTGAGAATCTTGATTGATCATAGACTTGGTATTGATCCAAATGATGATTATTGATGTGATCTAATTAAATTGCTGAAGTACCAGTGAAGTATTATGAATATGGCTTACGTTGTAATAGACTCTTTGTTAAGTTGGGAGTCTGATATCAATAAAAGATGTTATACTAATTACAATGTATTTAGGTTGGTTAATGAATTATGTTTTGTGACAACCCTTTGAAACCTGCATATTTTAGTTGTCCTTAAATACTGAGTTGGCAGGTAGAAAAATCTAACGGCTTAGGAATGTAGTGTGAGACATTCCATTGTGGAGGGTTGTAAGAGCACTCGAGAGCCTATGAGGTACGTTGTCTGATCATAATCTTTTCTAGTTATTGTGTTTTTACCTATATTTGCTAGTTATAGCTAGCTCATGGAAATTGATTATGGTGAAAATATTATTTGGCGATTGTCCAAAGTCAGTGTAAATAGCTTAATGATGCTAAGCACTTGGGCTCGAGAGTCTTGCAAAGGCTTGGGTTGCCTTAATTTGAATTGTAAAAAGCATCTAGTGAATTATGGTCTTCTGTACCTCTTTCTCTTGATATCACCAAAATTTGAGACAATATTGGTAAGACATGGACTACCCTTAATAGTAATAACAATGTACTCTAAGTACGATGAGAATGGATATATGGTCTTTTGTGACCTAAACTGGTGGTAATCCAGTTGATTTGAGATGATAATGTTTCACAATTGCGATGAGATATGAAAGTGATAAATTGCGGTATATGTCTTTCGTGCCAACTGTATATACGGTATACGTACGATATGTGTACTATGTGAATAATTGGGGTGGAGATATGATTTTATTGATATGATATTTGATCCACTATTGTGTTATACTGACTTTTGTTGAAGTTGGCAGACGATGGAGCTAGTTGTTTAATAGCTCATTACAGATACCTCAATGTGGGGGTAAGAACAACTCGTGTTTGATGTTGACAGTGGTCAACTCTCAAGTACCATTTTGTTGCAATACAATGTGAAATGCCATGTATGATGGTTGAGCATGATGCTTTAACCTAACCCATAGTCTGTGACGGGTGGTGTGGACACTACACACTTGATGGGTTTGGTAAGAGGAGACCTATTCGTCTCAGGCATAAGATCGTAAATGATCTACTCGAAAGAAAGTGATATCACTAAATTTTGTAAGGTTTGTAAAGGACCTTGTGGATCCATTGATAAAGACTCTATGTCGTAAGATGATTGTGGAAACATCGAGAGGGATGGGATTAAAATCTATACATGAATAAACTGTGATGTATCCAACCTGGTCTTAACAGGTTCAATGTGAGAAGTCATAGTTTCATTCAAGATATGCACTATATTTTATGTTGTCCCTCCCTATGGTGTGACAGTGCGGAGATGGGTCCAATGCCGTATGTTGGCGGTGTAAGCATGACTTGCACATGACGGACACTGTCTATATGTTACCCAGGGGTAAGAATGAGCTTTAGCTCTAATGGACCCATATCCATATGTTTGGTGGTGTGCGGTAACACACACTTGACGGGATCCACCTATATAGGTGTGGGAGTCTGGCCGCTTCCTATGAAGGATTTGAGACTTGCCTTCTAGAGCGCCTCTAAACATCCAGGATGAGCACGCCAAACCGCAGGAGTTGCCGAGATCTGGAGTTCGGTATGTGTCCAAGTGGAAGACTATAGAACCCCTTGTAAGGTTCAAGACAAAAGTCATCTTGCAAGATGTTGGTCCTAAACTTGAGTTACACTAGGTGACGATTCAAGTCGCAAGACATCGGCACTGAAAAACTAAACTCTCTTTGCCCAATCTATTCTTCTTTGTTCTCTTCCGCTTGTATCCTTTGTGGGGGATTGTTAGAAAAATGATACAAGCTAAACTTAAGTGTTATGGGAAAATATTCTAACCATGCCTATTTACCGGCCGTCTACCGTTATTAGTCGTTTAGGGTCATTAAAATTGTGACCGTTGAAAATTTATTAACAATATAGCCGTTGCAATTTATTACATCCGTTATTTTACCATTACAATTCATAATGATTATGACCGTTGAGATTTATGATTAATTAAAGATATAGCTATTAGGATTTATTATCCATTATTTTAGCCTCGTAACTGCAAGTATTCAGTTACTGAGATTTCTTGCCCAATATTGTCTTGGTGGGCTGGTGATTATTACTTCTATATATAATACTCTCTCTTGTTGCAGTGAGGGCAATTACAAAATTTGAAGCTAGGAATTCGTCTACTTCACCTTTCTCTTAATTTGTGTGTGTATGTTTTCGTTTCTGAAAAATAATGCTCTCCTTCTCGACTCTTTCTATCTCTTCCCCACTCTCTCTCTACGCACACACAACACAAACAAACGTTTACTTATGGTGTTAGTCATGGTGTTTGTATGTCTCATAAAAAGACAAAATCGCACATTTTGGCACATTCAAGCATCATCATCGATTCTGCATACTTCTAGCCGATTGATTAAGGCATAGAGCGCTATTCTATTTGAATCGCAATCCTCAATCTCTTCATATTTTGGGCAAAGTTCAAGGTACTCCTACCCGGCAATTAACGGGTGCACGTTAAGAGTCGGATAGCGTTAATCCTGGAGGACGGCCGCCAGTTAGACTGTGTGCACCAGAGCAGTGGCGAAATCGTCTTTTAGGACAGTGGCATTTACCACGGCGCGATATCATCTTTTTGTGAGATCTTTCTAATTTCTCTCTCTTTTGTTGCTATGTTTATATAATTATTTCTGAATTATTTCTGCTATTTTTAGTATTTTTACTATATTTTCGCTGCCAATTTTCGGCATCAACTTTCACTGAATTTTCAATGGAATTTTTGCTTATTTTACTGCCATATTTTACTGAAATTCATAATACAATAATACTGTAATTTATAACAGTATTCTACTGCATTTTACAGAAGTGTTATAGTGTAATTTTTATTACGATTAGACCATTTCTCTAACACACGGTCCACATTTGGGCAAGTTTGGCAAGAAGGAGGACGAGAGTTCAGGTACATAACTTGGTGAGAATTACCCACATGGTCCATTGGCGAATTAAAAGACGAATTATCTCCAACTCAGAGAGAATGATGCAGCCCCATAATTGGCGGATGGGGCTTGGCGGCTTGATAGTTTGGCATGATCCCAAGCGAGGCAAACAACGGATCGGGGCGGCTAGAGATATGTAATTTAGCTCGCCTTCATGGTGGGTAGGATATTGGCAAGTAGGAAGGCGGCTAGGAAGAGTTACACAGCTAGGGTTAAGGTTTATTTTTTAGGTTAGGAAAGTGTTTTAGATTAGGAAATATTTGTTATGATTTTATCTTGATTTTATTTTTATTTTCTAGTTCTTTTATTTCTCTATTTAAGGAAGAGATGAGCTAGGTTTTATTCGATGCATATGTTTCATTCAATATTTTCTTAAATTTTCTCCTATTCTCGGGTTGTGAGAATTTGAGTTACTTTTCCCTTTGTTCTTTTTTGTTTTCGTAATAAGAATTAGGGGAAGACTGTTGAACCTTCCCATTTCCCTAATTTTCCATCTATGTGCTGCATCATTTTCTTTCTACAAGCAAAAAAAAAAAAAAATAGAGGGTATCCTGAAGAAAGGTGTCAAGTGGAATGTAGGAGACTAAGAGAGTATATCATTTTGGCGAGATTGCACGTGTATCTGTAAACCTTTAGTAGAAATAATAGCAAGTTAAGGATAAAGCATGGATGATTGTTTGCCAAGTTGTGATGGCATCCAGGCCAATAGTCCCAAATCAAGAGGGATACAACACACTTACGCAAGGATGGAGCGGTCTAAAAAAGGGGTTTTCTGACAAGGCTGTGAAGAGCAGTTTGATGAAAGGGTCCTTCCTCAACTTAGCTCCTAGTCGAAATGTGAACTAAGTGCCCTTTCATGACACGACTTATTCTCTTCGTTGAAGCATTAGTTTGTCCTTAAGAATACATGTAATTGTGTGACCCATTATCCTTGTCATTCATTTTCATTTTCTTCTTGTATTCCTGAATGTAGTATATGCACATGCAAAAGCGAAGTACAACCAAACTGATATATACAATTGATTTGTGTATGTAGTAATCATTTAATGAAGATTGCTTTATATTGTTAATTATGTTGAGGAAATGCTAAATAATTGCTCATATGGGATCAAAATCAAACCTAAGACCCACTTAGGTCTACAGTTTATTGCCAAAGCAACAAATCGATTATGTAAAGGAACTAACTTTTTCAAAAGCTTAAACTGATAGGTGAAGGCCCAAGATTAGTTTTATACTCTAACATGCCTCCTTATGCAAATACCCGTTTGGGCTTGAAGCATGGATAATGCACAGACCCACCTCATACCTTGTGCTTAAATTGTGTTAATATTGAAATCGGGGGTTGTTGGGATTTGAACTCTCGACCTCTTGGTCACAAAGCTTTGATACCATTTCGAGGAATCATTTGTCTCAAAAGCTTAAGCCAATAGGTGAAGGCCCAAGGTTGATTTTATACTCTAACAGATAAGAATAGTCATTAATCCAGTGGAACATGACGTTTTGCAATATCGACCCATATGTATTCAGGATTGATTACCTTATTTATCTTATATTTAAGCCAGTCACGACATTTCGATGGGAAAAGGGTGATCTCAACCATTTGTCCGTTAAAATAAGGAAATCGCTTGGTTTTACATATTGTATTTCAAAAGTGAATAAGAAAAGAGAAAAAAGTTGAAAAAGAAAACGATAGTAGAAATGGATGAAATCAAAGGTCCATGAAGCTCAGAGGAGCAAAGCTCATTTTCTTTTCAAGGTAAAGTGGCACGTAAAAAAGAGCATTAACTTCAAAAGTCCGGTTCCTTCGCGAACAAAGTTCTCAATCGATCCCTTTCTTTCGTGAATAGAATCGAATACTTCTTTGTTCTTAGACCATTGACCTTCGAATTGGCTTATGAAATGCCTGCTTTCGGAACCTCTTTCTATTAAGCAAAAACTGTAGTAACAAGGCCAAATGGGTCAACACCCACCTCCCACGGCTCCATAGATAATTTGATAAGCCAATGATTTTTTTCCGTGTTTCAGAATACGGTTAACCAACATGTTAACTAATCGATTACGATAAATTGGATCGGATTTTGCAGCTTTTTCTTCTGCACTAATAATAGTGATCCATGGTGCAGAGTCAAAAAGGGATTTTTACCCCAGATTATTAATTTAATGAACTAATCCAATAAATCCACTTATAATAAATTACTATACGATTTTTAGTAGCATTATGATTTTTAATAGAATTGGGAAAAATCAAACACAAGCAAAATACGCAGTGACTCCCTTGGATAAGTTTTCATCCATATAAAGCGGGAGTTTTTTACTTATGTAGCCTTAGATTTGAGCATTTATTAGTTAAGTACTTTGAAGTTTTAATATTACAATGAAGTACCTTGAGAGTTAAAACATTTGAAATTTGCTATGATCAAGAGATCACAATTAGGGTTTGGATAGAGAGAATTGGGGATGAAAAGAGAAAAGAGAGAGTTGAAATGAGCAAAGAAGATATTTTGTTATTCAATTTCAATCAGTGACTCAATACAATGAATCCACACTTATTTATATCACATAAGGACTAAAAAACACTTAACTATGAGCTTAACCGACATTTCCCCAACTTCCCTAACCAAACCAACTTAACTACTTCACCTGCCAAGACTTAACTACTTCACCCGCCAAGACTAAAAAACCAACTTTCCCCAAACCAAAAAGACATTATTTATTTACTTGAGAATTCATGACAATATACCCTAAACACACCCCCCCCCCCCCCCCCCCCCCCCAAACAAAAGATAAGGTTCTTGTCTCAAGAATCAGAGTGTGGGAACTGACTCTTCAAGAAGTAATAGTCCTCCCAAGTAGCCTCATCTGCACTAAAGTTGGACTATTGAACAAGAACTTGCTTAATAGCTACATTATTTCGAGGAACAATGTGCCTAACAAGGATGGCCACCGGCTCTGCTAACACACCACCAGGAGGAGCAGCAATGGGAGGATGGAAATGAGGAACCACTTCATCACCAATCTTTCACTTCAACAAAGATACATGGAACACTAGATGGATAGATGAACCAGGAGGTAAGTCCAACTTGTAAGCTATAGGGCTTATTCTCTGCAGAACAGCATAAGGACCATAGTACCTCGCTAAGAGCTTGACATTCCGTCTTATAGCCACTGAAATTTTCCTGTAGGGTTGCAGTTTTAGGTACACGAGGTCCCCTACTTGAAAGGATCTCTTTGATCGCTTAGTATTAGCATAGAACTTCATGTGCGATTGGGCTAGCTGAAGCTGATCCTTAAGCTATTGGTTAATTTTGGCTCAGGTCTACACCAAGGCCTTGACCTCAGCTATGGGAGCATGGACTTCAGCATGGAGTATTGGAAGGGGTGGGAGATACCCATACAAGGCAAAGAAAGGTGTGGTTTGTAAAGAGGTATGAAAATTTGTATTGTACCAAAATTCAGCCAATGACAGCCACTTGTGCCACTACTGAGGATGTTGGAATGTCATACAATACAAATATTGCGCAATACACTGGTTCAATCTTTCAGCTTTCCCATCGGATTGAGGGTGATAAGCTGAACTCAATGCAAGTGATGATCCCAATAGCTTAAAGAGCGCCTGCCAGAATGCACTTGTAAAGATCCTGTCTCTGTCTGATACAATAGATTGCAGAATGGCATGAAGCTTATACACATTGTCAAGGAAGATCATAGCCAATTGAGGCACTGAGAACGGGTGTTGCAAGACAAAGAAATGAGCGTACTTAGAAAATATGTCCACAATGACCCAAATTACATCCTTCCCATCAGATTTGGGAAGACCCTCAATAAAATCATACTAATATGTTGCCAAGGGTGGTCAGGGATGGGTAATGGTTGCAACAACATAGGGTAAGGGCAATGTTCCACCTTATTTCTCTAACAAATTTCACAAGATCTAACCCAATCTACCACATTCTTCTTCACACCCCTCCAAATGAACCAATGCTTCAGTCTTTCATATGTTGCCAAAATACCAAAGTGCCCACCAAGTGTTGTAGAATGCATAGCAAAAAACACCTACCTCCTCAAATCAAAAGTTGAACCAATATAAATCATGTTCCTGATCCGAAGCACTCCATTGCTGTAAGTAGTGTCAGGAATTGCTGAAGAATTAACAGTAAAGACTTGAATCATCTCCTCTGCATATAGGTCTTAGCCATAGGCTCTAGCAAGGTCTTCCATCCATATGGGTTTGATGGTCGAAATTGCACTGCACTGTCCCTCAGCAGTAGGTCCAAGCTGCCTTGATAATGCATCTGCTACCAAGTTTTCCTTCCCTTTCCTATATTGAATAGAATAGTCAAGCCCCATCATTCTCATCAATCCTTTCTTCTGCATTCTTGTTGAAATTCGTTGCTCAAGGAGATGTTTAAAGCTTTCATGATCAGTCCAGATAATGAAGTGATGTCCCTCCAAATAGTGTCTTCATTTTTGAGCAACCATCAAAATAGCCAAGTATTCCTTCCCATAGATAGAGAGATCCAAGTGCTTAGGACTTAAGGCCTGACTTAAGAGGGCTACGGGTCTGTTGCATTGCATAAGCAGTGCTTCAACCCCCTGATGAGATGCATTAGTATCCAAAAGGAAGGATTCATCAAAATTAGGCATAGCCAACACTGGTGCAGAGCTTAAGCTAGCTTAAGCTTGTTCAAAGCAGCTTATGAGTCTACAGTCCACACAGAGGCATCTTTTTTTAGCAGAACTCTTAAGGGCTTGGCAATAGTCCCATATCCTGCAATGAACTTACGGTAATAACTAGTAAGCCCCAAAAATCCCCTCAAGGACTTGATGTTAGTGGGAGTAGGCCACTTTTCTATAGCTGCAACCTTACTAGGGTCAGTTGAAACTCCTTCACTTGACCCTACATGACCAAGGTACTCTATTTTGAGCTAAGCAAAGGAACATTCGGATAGTTTGAAAAATAATATGTGGATTCGCATGGTGTCAAATGCCAATTGTAAGTGTTGCAGATGAGAATTATAGTCCGGACTGTACACTAGGATGTCATCAAAGAAAACCAAGACAAATTTGCATAAGAAGGACTTAAAGCTAGCATTCATTAGAGCTTGAAATGTTACAAGAGCGTTAGTGAGGAAAAAAGGCATCACTATAAACTCAAAATGGCCATGATGAGTGCGAAAGGTAGTATTATGAATATCATCATCCTTCAGTCAAATTTGATGGTAGCCTTGAAAAAGGCCCAATTTGGAATAGAAAACTGAACCACGAAGCTCATTTAAGAGATCATCAATTATTGGAATTGGAAATTTATCTTTGTTGGTCTGGGCATTAAGCTGTCGATAGTCAATGCACATTGTGTGATGTCTCATCTTTCTTCTTAACTAGGATCACAGGAGAAGCATAGGGACTATGACTGGGTCTGATAAAATTAGTTTTGAGCATTTCATCCACTTGCCTCTCAATCTCATATTTGTGGGTGTGGAGTGTTTATATGGTCTCAAATTAATTGGTGGTGCATCTAGTTTAAGTGGAATGGCATGGTCAAGCATTCGTTTAGGAGGCAAGAATGTGGGAAGCTCAAAAAGATCCCTATAGTCATGCAATAATCGAAGCAGGGAAGGATTATAAACAACCTGTTCCTTAAGCTTATATAAGAGATAGATGGCCAATCCATTCACACTTTCCCTTGTTCAGAGCATCCTGCAATCCCTTGCAGTCCATAAGTCTCAAAGAGACTTGCTCCCTCACACATTGTAGCTTGATCGTATTGCCTACTCTCTCAAATGATACTAATAAATTGGCAAAATCAAAAACTATTGGACTGATAGTCTTCATCCAGTCCACACCTAATAGCATGTCACAGCTTCCTAGCTTAAGAACTCTAAAATCATACACAAACTCATGACCTTGCATCTCCCATAGGAACTGCTTGCACTTAGTTTGAGTAAGCATAGTATTGCCATCCGCAACTGTCACTGACAAGGGAAATGACTTCACTAACTCATGCCCGACCTTCTTGGCAATTCGTGGATCAATGAAACTGTTAGTGCTTCCACTGTCTATCAATATGAGTAGTTAATGCTGATTTGCAATTCCTTTGATTTTGATGGTGTTATACGCTCCACTGCCAGTTAAGGCATGTATCGTTATAGCCAGTTCTTCCTCAGTCTCTTCAATGGTGTCTTCCTCTATTTGCTTTCTTTCTTCAGAATGATCAAGCTCTTGATCAACGCCATTTACTACCATAAATTGTTAAGGACAGCACTTGTGACCGAAAAAATACTTCTGATTGCACTTGAAACACAACTTATTAGCTTTTTTCTCTTCAATGCTCATAGGCTTGCTTGCGCTGCTGATAGTGTTGATTGGCTTGTTTAAATTGCCACTTCCAATAGACAAACCACTTGTAGAGAGCTGAGACTGAAATGGTTTAGGTCCTGCTTGTAAGTTAGCAGATTTGGTCCTTGAGCTTCCTTTAGTTAAGGATTCCATAGTTGATTCGAACAATCTTGCCTTAGTGTCGGCCGTGCACAAGCTATCGGGATTCAAAGCCTTCACCAAATTCTTAATTTTTGGCTTGAGTCCACTAATGAAACTAGAAACATAATAACCTTCACTAGCTCTGGGATTCACCACCATCATCAAGGACTTCAAATTCTCAAACCTAGACAACCAGTCTATGCTAATTTGTTAAATTAATCAACCACATCATTCAAATCATCCTCACCAAAGCGATCACAAGAATCTTCCACGAATTCTTGCCAGCTTAACTGAGGTCTGCTAAGTGTAAGGCTGTGAAACCAATTCTCCTATTCTCCCAACAAATATACTGCAGCAAGCTCAATCTTTTTTTCACCAAGAATTTTATAAAATTTAAAGAATCGTTCACACCTCTTGAACCAAGATCTAGCATTTACCATCAAAGTTACTAATTTCCACTTTAGGCTATCTAAATAAAGATTGTCTAGCTGATTGTGATGAATTTGTGCCTTGATCATCAATCTTGAACTAGGAATTAAAAGTTCAGGAGGTCTTGCATTAGGATGTACTTGCGGAGCATCTCCAGCTGATTCAGATCCATTACTGAAGCCAATTTTCTCCTGACCCGCCAATAGCTGCTGCTGCATGACCTCTTGTGTTTGATTCAAATTTCCTATTGCAGTAGCCATATCACTAAGTTGTGACATATGTTCTGCAAATGGTCCAACATTGTTCAAAGCTGCCATTGCTGATTGCTTCTTACCTCTCATCAGATTGTCAAAGCAGGTGCCAAGAACACAGCTCTGATACCAAATATTGTGATCAAGAGATCACAATTAGTGTTTGGATAGAGAGAATTGGGGATGAGAAGACAAAAGAGAGTTGAGATGAGAAAAGAAGATATTTTGTCATTCAATTTCAATCAATGACTCCATACAATGAATGCACACTTATTTATATGACATAAGGACTAAAAAACACTTAACTATTAGCTTAACCGACGTTTCCCCAACTTCCCTAACCGACGTAACTACTTCACCCGCCAAGACCAAAAAACCAACTTTCCCGCCAAATTCAAAAATACAAAAAAGACATTATTTATTTACTTGAGAATTCATGACAAAATTTTAATCACTTGGGTACCTTTATGTTTACAAAAATTATCTATAATAGATTTTCTTTGGAAAATGTTAAAGCAAAGCATAATACATTATATAAGTATGCTGTGTCGAGAATTTGATAATTTTTTTCATAAAATGTTGATATGACATATGATTCGACTATATGTTTGATGACTGTAAAATTTAGTGAATTTTTCCACGAACTGCCAAATTTTTGTTGAAAATACTAATGTTTATATAATGAAATTTTATAGAAACTTATTGTATCTATATTAAAATACTAGAGTACTATGGTAACAAATGTTAAAACCCCATGTTACATCTGATAAATTTTCAGGATGATTTTTCAAAATAGCATATTTTGACATTTTTATTCCCAAAATAGTGCGAAAATTCAAAATTACCAAAATAATGCGTGAAAATTGAAAATTATCAAACGCCTAGTCAGTATGCCATTGCCACCTAAGCGAGGACATTTTGGTTATTTTACTTTTTTTGAAATAAAAAAAATTTAGGATGGAACAACCTCTCACCAAAATGTAAAAAAAGAAATAATAAATGTTGCCTAAATTTTTTATATAACATATAAACTTAGTTATATAGCAACAATAATAATAGTAAATACAGTTTTTTCTTACAATAAATTTTTAAAATTTAATAAATTTTGACATATCGAATAATAGTATTTATATAATACAATACTAAAAATTTAGCCAACATTTAATTATTATTTTTTTTAACATTTTGATCAAAAGTTGTTGCAACCATAAAAATTAAAAAAAAAAACTTTTCTTTTGCTTTTAATTTTGAAAAATTAAAATGATCAAAATATCCTTACTTAGGTGGCAATAGCATGCTGACTATAAATGGATGCAACAAGCTAATATCCATATGAAATACAGGTTTTTCATTGGCAACATCCAAACGACATCATTGCTACAAGTGGGAAATCAAAGATGCGGGAAAAAGGCATCTATTTCAGCGTGAACAACACCTTTGGAGAGGCTAATAGTGCAGCAAATTAGGTGGCTAAGGAAGGAATAAGAAGAATTAGAAGACTGAGTAGAAATAGGCCCACTTCTCTTAGCTTGAAAAGGTTGTTACTATTAACTATCTAGGTAAATCTTTCGTTACGAAGAATATATTAGGAGCTCCTTCTTTAGTTTTAATGAAATAAATAAAAAAACATTAATCCAAGATACAGTTAACATTGCATTGACACCATTAAAAGCTAACAACTTCAATTTGGTATTGTATGTTGGAGACAATACCAAAAAATGATATCCATACCGTATAATCAAGGAAAGAGATTACCTGAAAAGCGTGGAAACAACTTGAATACCGATGAAGTAGTAACTGAGCGAGGCGCGGATCACGCTCTCTTTAAGACGGTTTCCACGCTCGTACGAGTAAACTCGATGCAGTAGGTATACAGCGCGCCGTCCCCAGGATACAACGCTCAGTCTATGCTGTCACTCTCAGCTCCTGCACTGACCCGAGAGGCCAAAACTATATTGCTTGTGCACCCTTGACCCAAATATTTATCTCAGTGAGAAATTGTAAAAGTATACAAAAATTTGTATATCAAAAATACATATATAAGCACCTATTTATAAGGTAGTCCCCATAATACACACTGTTAAAAATTGTCCATATATGCCTTGATTGTAATGCCCGTTGGAACGTTTCAATGCCTTTAATTTGCATTATTATAAACGATAAAGTGTGGGTGTTTTACTGCACCCATAAAAACATTAATCTTTTTTAAATAAAAATTCATTTTGAGCAAAACTTTAAACAATTTTTATTAAAATATTCTAACATTGTATTTTTTTTTTAATAATTAGGGAAAAACAACAACAACAACAACAAGAACAGTCCCAGTACATCGCGGCTCCCGCAAAAAGCGGGGTCTGGGAGGGGTGATGTACGCAACCTTACCCCTTCCGAGTGGAAAGGAGGCTGTTTCCGAGGACCCCCAACCTGAAGTAATTGAGTGCCTGCAAATAAAACCACTAATTAAATACCAATGAATTTTGAGGGGAAAAAAAAAAGCATGATCAGAGAATAAACTAGCCTATAAGTGCTTCACTTGAGGTTATGACTGCCTAGGAATCTTAAACTACAAGTCACCCTCCGCACTAATCTAAGCTACCACATCCGCTACCCTTATGCTAGCCCTCCAACGTGCCCTATCTGAGGCCATCTCCTCTCTTAGGTTTAGGTGGGTTAGGTCGTGACGAATCGTCTCCAGCCAACTCTTCTTTGGTCTGCCCCTCCCTCTTCTGCCTAGCGTCGTGTGAAGCTGTTCACACCTTCTGACTGGGGCTGTAATCGGTCTCCTGCTAACATGTCCAAACCATCTTAGGCGGTGCTCCCTCAATTTATCCTCGATCGAGGCTACACCCAACTTACCTCGTATTACATCGTTCCTAATCCTATCCTTCCTTGTGTAACCACACATCCAGCGCGGCATCCTCATCTCTGCCACTTTCATCCTCTGTGTTTGATTTTGTTTCATTGGTCAACACTCTGCCCCATATAGCATAGCCGGTTTTACTACCGTCCTATAGTATTTTCCCTTTAACTTTAGCGAGAACTTTCTATCACACAGCACCCCGGATGCCATCCTCCACTTCTGCCAGCCTACTTTAATCCTGTTGTTGACATCCTCATCCACTTCACCATTCTGGTGTATCATGGATCCCAGGTATTTGAAACTCTCCTTACTCAGTACGGTTTCCGATTTGATCTTGACCTCCTCTATACTAGTCGTGGTGGAATGATCGAATTTGAATTCCAAGTACTCGGTCTTAGATCTGCTAATCCTTAAACCCCTCGATTCTAAAGCACCTCTCCACAATTCCAACTTCTCGTTTATGTCCGCTCGGGATTCCCCTACCAGAACTATGTCGTCTGCAAAAAGCATACACCAAGGTACCTCCCCTTGGATGTGTCTAGTAAGCTCATCCATCACTAGAATGAACAGGAAGGGACTCAAGGCAGAGCCCTGGTGCACCCTAACTGTAATAGGGAAAGTGTCTGTCTCCCCTTTCCCTGTACGCACATTAGTATGACCCGAATATAAGGCATTGGGATGCCTCTCCTACCCAACACCCTCCACAGTACCTCTCTTGGCACTCTATCATATGCCTTCTCCAAATCGATGAAGACCATGTGGAGATCCTTTTGTCTCTCCCTATACTGCTCTATCGTTCGCCGTAAGAGGTGGATGGCTCCCATTGTTGATCTCCCAGGTATGAACCCAAACTGGTTTTCGGTCACTTCCGTCTGTTGTCATAGTCTCCTTTCTATGACTCGCTCCCACAACTTGAGAGTGTGACTCATTAGTTTGATCCCTCGGTAATTGGGGCAGCTTTGGATGTCGCCCTTGTTCTTGTAGATTGGGACCATTGTGCTCTTCCGCCATTCGTCCGGCATCTTGTTCCCCATAAGGATTTGGTTAAAGAATTTTGTCAGT
Source organism: Simmondsia chinensis (assembly GCA_018398585.1). NCBI lineage: Eukaryota > Viridiplantae > Streptophyta > Magnoliopsida > Caryophyllales > Simmondsiaceae > Simmondsia > Simmondsia chinensis. The sequence goes on from JAGTTD010000018.1 coordinate 3,277,089, forward strand.
CAGCTAATACCCCTCTGTCCGAGGCATTTCCATGCCTCAATGGGTATTGCATCTGGACCAACTGCTCTTCCCCTGCCCATATGTTTTAGGGCTTCTTTGATCTCCTCTGGAGTAATTCACTCACAATAGCATTCGTTCTGATCCTCCCCCGTTGTCTGGAGATCCCCTAGAGCTATCTCTACGTTTCCCTGGTTGTTGAACAGATCGTGGAAGTAGGCTCTCCATCTAGCTCTAATTAGATGTCCTTCCACTAGCACCTATCCATCTTTACCTTTTATGCATTTCACTTGCTCCAAGTCTCTCGTCCTCCTCTCTCTTGCTCTGGCGATCTTGTATATATCCTTGGCTCCCTCTTTGGTATCCAGCCTCTTGTAAAACTCCACATATGCTCTTGATTTTGCCTCACTGACTGCTTTCTTTGCTTCCTTCCTGGCTTGCTGATATTGCCATCTCTTTTCCTCTTCTCTACTACGCTTCCACTCCTTAAACAAGTCTCGTTTCGCCTTAATCCTCTGTTGGACTTCCTCGCCCCACCACCAGGACTCTCTATTGATAACTGCCCCAACTTTTGACTCTCCCAGGACTTCACGTGCCAGTACCCTAATCTTTTGGGCCATTTCGTTCCACATTCAGTTTGTATCTCCCTCCCCATCCCAATCGAGCTCCAAATCTGCTCTTTCCTTGTAAGCTCTATATTTTTCTCCCTTCAAATCCCTCCATCGGGTATGTGTCTGAATGGATTTCCTGCTTCTTCTGACCCTCTTCTTGACCTTTACATCCGCGCACACCACCTGATGTTTTTTAGATAGGTCCTCTCCTCGGATGACCTTGCAGTCCCAGCATTCTCTTTGTGCCCTTTTCCTCAGTAGTATGTAATCAATCTGAGTCCTCGCCAGTCCGCTTTGATACGTGATGAGATGCTCGTCACGCTTTTCGAAGAAGGTGTTGGCAATTGTTAGCTCATAGGTGACCGCAAAGTCTAGAAGGGATTTCCCCTCTGCATTCCTAGTTCCAAATCCAAATCCCCCATGGTGTGACGCGTATCCATCCTCTGTCGCGCCAACATGCCCATTGAAATCCCCGCCAATCACCACTTGTTCGGCTTGTGGTATGATTTGCATCATTTTGTCTAAGTCCTCCCAAAATGTAGCCTTCTCATTCTCTGGTAGTCCAGTCTGTGGTGCATAGGCACTAATGACGTTCCATACCTCCCCATCTAGTATCATCTTGATGCCTATGATCCTATCCCCAGTCCTTGACACTTCGACTACTTTATCCCCAAGACTCTTATCGACGATAATGCCCACTCCATTCCTCTCTCTGGTTTTGCCCGAATACCACAATTTATATCCTTGCACATCTCTTGCCTTCGTGCCCACCCATTTAGTCTCTTGCAGGCAAAGGATGTTGATCCTTCTTTTCATCATCATTTGGGCCACCTCATTGTTCTTCTGTATCAATGTCCGATATTTAATGTCCCTATTCTTAGGTTTCCCTCCCTCTTTGGCTTCTCTCTCCCCCTTCCCACCCCCTGTATAGATGCCCTCACATTCTGAGTTCCATGTCTAGTATCGTTCATGCACCCCTGTCCCTATAAATATGTCCACTATCAAGACAAAAAGAAAATATATAATAAAATAAAAATCAAGTAGTGGTTTGTAGAAGTAAGAGAATCAACCAGTAATACCCCCACCAAAATTAAGCACTCTGGCTACCACTACACACGAAAGCAAATGAAGGAGAAAGGAGTAGAAATCAGACCTGGGGCCGACAAATTTCCTCTTACCTTGGTCGATGGGCTGCGATTTTGCCGTTGGGTGGTGGTAGTTGGTGGTTCGGTGTCTAAGGTGGGTGTGGTGGTGGGTGGGTCGAATTGGTGGGTGGGTTGAAGTGGAGGGTGCGGCGAAGTGGTGTGTTAGGGTGGATGGATCGGTGTCAGAGGTGGGTGTGGTGGTGGGTGGGTGGGTGGTTTAGTGTCAGTGGCGGGTGGGTGGTTAGGTGTCAGTGCAGTGTTGCGATGTCAGTGCCGGGTTGCGATGTCAGAGGCCGGTCCTGGGTTGGGGTGGGTGGTTCGGAGTCAAAGGTGAGTGGGTGGGTCAGAGCGGTGGCGGAGTGCGACGTCAGAGGTGGGTGTGGTGGTAGGTGGTTGGGTGGGGTTAGGTGTGGTGGTTTGGTGTCAGTGGGGGTTCGGGGTAAGGGTTGAGGTGCGGCGCGTGTCTGGCGGTGGGTGGTCGCCGTCACTGTTGCTTCGTCGGGGGGGGTGGAGGTGAGTCGGCTAGGTGGCCGACTATAGGGCGGTGGACGCCGGGGTGGTGTGAGCGAACTGTCAGTGAACACTGCAACGAGCGAGCGAGAGGGAGAGATGTCAGAGAGATGTCAGAGGAAACCCACAGAAAGAAGACAAAAATAAAAAGAGAAGTATCTCCCCAAACTAAAAGCAATACACCCCTTAAAACCTAAACTACTACATATGTGCCAATATTTTGGAGATTTCAGCTGAATAGAATTAGGGTTTCTTGCTCGTGCCTTTATAAACCCTGTGTTAAGGTCTGAGAGAGTGTAAATTAAATTTCCAAAAACTCTTTACAGCAATTCCAAAGCAATAAGATCTCCCTACAACTCCATGGATGCACGCATTTTAGGTAGAACCACGTAAATGTGTGTGTTTGTTTTTATTTTTCTCTTTGAATCTTTCGGTTTTTAATTGTTGCGTTTCCTAACAATGCACGGCCAAAGACAGGATCTTGATTACAACAAGAACTAATTGGCTAAGTATAAGAACGAAGAATGCGAACGGTCTCCAAATGAAAAGCTTGTTTCTCTTGTAGTGAATCTGGATAGGTAGGAATCACAAAATATTCAATAAGGATGCCTAGGACCATAACATCACGTTGATCAAGCGAAAATACTAATATCAACAATGGGATAGCACAACTCGATACATTAGTGTTGAGACCTCGAGAATAACAAGCAAGTAAATGACAAAGGGAAAACCTAAGGCCTGGACCAAATGGGTGAGACCACCACAAGTTTCATCAAGGTCGCTTCTGATGGATCAAGAATAAGAAACAAAGAAGCTATCGGTATATCATCGTGAATATGAGACGAAGCTTCTTAAGTGTCGGCATTCGAATGATGAAGGATGAGCCTATCCTAGTAGCCACTAAAACATAACAACCTAAATTTGGTATTGTATTCCATTTTGGAGTTTTCAGTTCTTTAGAACTAAAAATTATACGTTATAGAATGACATTTTTCGTTTTTATATTTTGCATTTCTTGTAAATGGAGTAAAATTTCAACTGCGAAAAACCCTAAAAATAAAAAAAGAAAGCGCATTCAAGGCCCTTACCTCACAAAATTCATATTAGGAAATAATCTATCACTTACAGCTTGAGGTTTAACTATTCATCACAGACGTGCCATAATATTTCAATATATACAATAAAGTATTATGAAATAAAAAAAAATTATTACTTGAGCATGCCGAAGTACACAAATTTAATCATTAAGGTACCATTTCGTTGAAGTTGGCTAGAATTTCATGAGAAAACAATGAAGTGAATCACGATTCAGGTAATATGTAAGTATCCTCTAGAGAAATTAAAGAACTTTTACCAAAATTTTTTAAACAATCCCTTATTTTCGCAATATATAGATTGCTTAGATCATAATATGGTTATTTTTTATCTTAACTAGGTAATATTTACTAGAATAAATGACATGGCTTAAATATGTCACTGTACTTATATACTACATTATCATTTTATGCCTTTTTTTTTTTTGGAACATACCCAATGCCTCAAAGTCTCCCGCCTACGCAGGGTCTGGGGGGACCGATGTACGCAGCCTTCCCCCTTTAAGCTGTTAACCTAAAAAGAGGTCATTCACATGCCCCGAACCTAAGGGTGAGGATTTCTAAATGGTACCTTTTTATATTGAAATGTAAAAAATATCTGGATAACGAATACTATAACTTTATAATATTATTTGATAAAATGTTATGTGACAATATTTTAGTCTACATACAATATATTTAAATACATTCTTAAATTAGACAAGTACAACCCTTTCTTGGTGGACTTGTAAGCAATAAACATGTTGTCATCAACGAGTCCATTTAACGTCCTTTCCTTTTTTAACTCTCCGGTCTTGGTGTATATACACCCCTTGGCGTGATATTACTAATATCCTCAAATAAAAAAATTAAAAATATTTAAGAAACCAACCTAATTTTCTTTCTTAATGGCAATAATATTTATCATCTTCCTCCTTCTCTCGCATCCGTTTCCGATCATGGAACAAGTACCAAATTCCTTGTCGTCGGTATCACCACGAGTTGTGATGGCGTCCCGGTCATTGGTCCAAAATCAAGAGGGATACAACACACTAAGACAAGGATGGAGCAATCTAGAAAAGTGGTTTTCTAACAAGGTGGTAAAGAGCAGTCTGATGAAAGGGTCCAACCGCAACCCATCTCCCAGTAGAAACGTGAATTATGAAACCTCTAGTGATACGACTTATTCTCTCGATTGAAGCATCAATTTATCCTAAAGAATAAATGCAATTATGCGACACATTTATCTTTGTATTTCATTTTCATTTCCTTCTTGTATTCATCAATATAGTATATGCTCGTGAAAAAGCGGAGTACATACCAAAATGGTATATACAATTGATTTGTATACGTAGTAATAATTTAACAAAGATTCTTTTATATTGTTGATTATGTTGTTGCAATGCTTGAACATTGCTCATAATGGATCAGAATTGAACCTAAGACCTTCGCAAACCAACAAAGCAACAGGAATAATCATTAATCCAGTGCAATATGATGTTCTGCAATATCTACCCATATGTATTTGGGAATGATCACCTTATTTATCTTATACTGAAGCCAAGCACGACATTCCGATAAGAAAAAGGTGATCTCGACCATTGCTCCTCAAAATAAGGAAATCTGGTTGCACATATTGTATTTCAAAGAAAAACATAACACAGAAATTGAAGAAATCAGCGGTCCATGAGCGACAAGTTTTCGTCCATGTGTATCGGGAATTCATTACTTATATAGCCTTAGATTTGCATATTTAATATTTATGTACCTTGATGTTTTAATATGTAAAATGAAGTACCTTAAAATTGAAAAGGTTGAAATTTTAATCAGTCGGATACCTTTATGTTTAAAAATTGTATCCATAGACTCTCGTTGAAAAATGCTAACTGAAACATAATTCCGACATTTTAAAGTCCACCCCACCCACCACCGTCGACCCCACCCCAACACCCCTTCATCTACCACCGTCTCCTCTGCCGGCGACCGCCCCCAGCATTCATCTGCCCCCACCACCGTCTCCACCCTTCATCTCCCCACACAGAGACCCAATCGCTACCCTTCGTCTCCCCCCACCATCCATTGATACCCTCTCAACCCTTATACTGCCCTCAGATTCCATAAGCTTCCCCCACCACCGCTTCCGCCATCGGCCACCATCCATCCTCCCAACCTTCTTTCACTCAAATTCCATTGCAGTGGCCTCATTGCTTCCCCGAAGTCGAATCTTTCCCAATTAGAGATAGGAAGTCAGAGATTAGGGGAGGAAAGTCGAAGAATCGAATGACAGAGTCCGGGGGTACACCTTGTTTGTGGATAACTAGCTATTGCAGATGTATAATAAATGGTTGAAAAGGATATTTTTGAATCATGGGAATGTCATAGATACCTTTGTTCAAAGAAAAATGAGAAAGAAGAAGAGTGTAAGGTTTGGGTTCATTAGGTTTCGACATCTAAAGGAGGTAGAGGCGGCTATCAAGAAGACGAATGGGGTATGGTTGTTGGAAAAATGATATAAGCTAATCTTAAGTATCATGGGGATGTCATAGATACCTTGGTTCCAAGAAAAATGAGGCTAAAGAAGAGTGTGAGGTTTGGATTCATTAGATTTAGACACATAAAGGAGGTAGAGGTGGCTATCGAGAAGACGACTAGGGTATGGTTGTTGGAAAAATGATATAAGCTAATCTTAAGTATAATGGGAAAATAATTTTTCAAGACCCATTACTAGCTGTTTAGGGTCATTAAAATTGTGACCGTTGGATTTAGTTAACAATATGATTGTTGAAATTTATTCTTGTAGCCGTTTATAACCGTTGGAATTCATTGTATCCAATTTTAATGCTTAATTACAGTTTTCTACACTATTTATATATACCCATCTCCTTGTTTCTCTCTTATCATTCTAGACCCCTATCTCTCATCTCTCTCTCTCTCTCCGAGTGGGCGTACAGTTCCCGGTGATAAAATTGGGAATTAGATTGGGGTTTTGGGAATGGAGGAGAGGGACATCACTTCTGAGAAAGATTCTACTTCCTCTCAACTGAACTTGCCATCTCACATCATCTGCCGTGTATGTCAAAAGCAATTTTCACAATATACTTGTCCCGTTGCAACATTAGGTATTGCTCTATTCCCTGTTACAAGATCCAGATATTAGGCAAAGTTCTTAGGCACTCCTACCCGACAATTAACGAGTGCACGTTAAGAGTCGGATCGCATTAATCCTGGAGGACGGCCGCCGGTTACATTGTGTGCACCGGAGCAGCGACGAAATCGTCTTTTAGGACAGTGGTCTCTACCACGGCACGATATCATCGTTTTTGTAAGATCTTTCTAATGCTCTCTCCTTCGATGCTATAATTGAATATTATTCAATTTTTGTAACAATGGGATAGGAGGATTATAGTAAATTGGGCGAAATTCTTCAAAGGTCAAAAAAGAAATCAGTAAGTGAACAAGTCTCAAAACACTAAGAAGACGTTACCGAATCCTACATGGCACGACAATAGAAACTTTGTTCACGTTGTTAGTGGTGTACCTCCTCAGGGTAACATTAGGGAGGAAGGGGCAACTAGACTACCCATTGATAGGGTGGATAAGAGGATTGTTGTAGGGAATCGAGTAGAAGGGAATGTCAAAAAATTGCTCCGAAGCATCATAATCGAGGCTGCAGAGGAGCTAAGTCAAGAGTGAGGAAAAAAAATTTTACTAATGGAAGATGCAATGCAATGTGAAGTGCTACGCCTCAGGAGAAGAAAGTTCGTAGTTGTCTTCCAAAAGGAGGAAGAAAGAAACTTACTGCTGGAAAAATAAGTCTGGTGGTCCGATCATGGCATCTGTAACATCAGAAAATGGATAGAACTTCACAGGAACTTAAAGAGGTTAACCTGGATTGCATGCTATGGGGTACCATTATAGGCTTGGTCATCAGAAAATTTTAGGAGGATAGCAGAAGAGTGGGGTAGAATCGTCGCATTGGGCGTTGAATGCAAGCAATTTTCAAATTTTGAAGTTGGACGGGTATTGATTGAGACGGACCAATTATAGCCGGTGAAAGATGTCATTGTCATGACTGTAGGAAGCTCGCAACACATTGTCCATGCTTTTGAGGTTGGTCAGATGGCATCTGAAAAATTCTTGTAATGGAAGATTTTAGCAACAAAGAATGAATCCCGGAAATCTTTGGAGGAAAACGAAAAAGATTTGGCCATGGAGCCCACCAATGACGATAGGGTCAACAATAACTCATCAATGGTGGAATCGCATGACAAATCCATGCCGAGTATTGCCAAAGAAGTTGAAGTGGTGAAGGAAACCCAAGAGGTAGAGCTTGGAGTAGCTGAGGATACAAGGAATAACGTTGTCGAGAAGTTGAAGAGCTCAAGTGAGACGTTTCCCCTAGGGTTTGTAATTCTCTTTGAAGTCAAAGTTCAGGAAGTTGGTGCTGATGACTTCAAGTATTCCATGGTCCAAGGGGAAAGCTTGACAAAGGAGGTTAGTGAGAATCAGTTGGCCCAGTCGGAGGAAACTAGCGACACTTTTCCACTAGGGTTTGTAAATCTCTTTGAGTTGCAGTTCAGGAGAAAGTGGAGGTTCCTTCTTCCATGAATCAAAAGGCCAACCTGAAGGTGACCACATGTAGTAGAGTTCCATCGAAGAAAGGCATGGAGGATTCCATCTCATCGGGGTTGATTAGGATCTTGAAGGAGGTCGTCAATAAGGAAGCATCCAAAGTGTTGAAGGTAGGGCCTAGGTTTGGTCGGAGATGGAAGGAAAGAGGCCATCATCATATTGCATCATTTCTAAAACTGAACAAATTCACCTACCTAAAGGAAAGGAAAGGGGAACATGGGAAGGATAGCACTCTAACAAAATAGGTTCAACGTGTTAAAGAATGTTGGGAGATAAGCAAAAGGCTTTGTTTAAGTCACAACGGCCTGAAAAGTGACATGATCAACACATTTTGTGCCATTGAAACTGGTGCATATGGCAATCCCCCTACGCAAAAAAAAAAAAAAAGAGGAACCGTATGTAAGTCCCGCTTTAATAGCCTACTAATCTCGAATTCTCTCCAACCTAGGGAGAATGATGCAGCCTACAACCTTCAAGCGTTGACGGGTACATCTTTGCGGGATGGAGGGCAGACTTGGCGAGTATGGAGATGCGGCAGAATTCACTAGCTAGAGTTAGGATTTTGTTTAAATTTTAAGATAAGGAAAGTGTTCTAGATTAGGAAAGATTTGTTTTGATTTTATCTTGATTTTATCCTTATTTTCTAGGGTTTATAGCCTCTATTTAAAGAGAAGATAATTTAGGATTTTTGGCATTCATTCATATACTTTATTTCAATATTATTAAGTTTTCTCTTATTCTCGTGTTGTAAAAATTTGAGTAAATATCCCCTTATTTCCCTAATTTTTTATCTACATGCTACATCATACATATATATATATATACAACAGACTAAAGGCACATATAAGTTTCAACTTTTTTTCAAAAAATCATTTCTTTCTTAATTAGTCTCTCTCAAAGTATGAGGGGAGATATTATAAATTAAAAAACATTTAATTAAAATTTTTGTTTAATTTTTTTTAATTTTTCTTTAAAATTAAATAACCATTTTTATTCCAAAAGTACAATAAATAAGGGCACATAAAGAGAGGTAACAAATGGAATGTAGGTCATACTTTCACTAAAACTAATAGCAGCCTTGGGAGGAAGCATGGATGATGACCCAAAGGTTAGGTTATTCATTACATATGGACTCTGGGATATGGAGAAGTTTAAACCAGTAATTCAACGATCGATCACTGCTACTCAATATCTGGGGAATTAACAATCAAAATGGCAATCGACTTGATTGGCTACTAAACTAAATTGGAGTGAAGGGTAATCGTGAAAACACAAATGGATCTGAAAAGTTGATATCCCTCAAAAACAAAAGTATTTCCTTGACAACTTCCAAACATTGGTATTGTTACGAGCAAAAATATTAGCAAAAGAGAAAGTCCAATGGATCCTAATTGCAAGGGATGTATGCAACACAGGGACACTTGGATCACTTATTTCTTATTTTAGAGAGACAGTTAAGGTATGGAAGACAAGCACAGACCAGAACGTAATTACAATAAGAACTAACGGGCTAAATATAAAGATGTTTCCACAAACACTTCATTAAAGAACTACTAGATATAAGAATGATAACCTAACGAAATGCTTGTTTATCTTATGGGAAATCTAGAAAGCATGGAATCACAAAATACTCAATAATGAATCATGGGGTCATATTAGTACATGGATCAAAAGCAATTACTACCATCAACAATGCGCAAGCACGGCTCAATAAAGTAGTGATGAGACTTAGGGAATAATAAGGAAGAAAATGATAGAAAGAAAATCTTAAGTTTGGACAAAATGGATGAGACATCCACAAGATTTCAACGAGGTCACTTTTGACGGATCAAGAATAAGGGAAATAGCAGCTTCGGGGTATATCGCCATGAATATGAGAGCAGGCTTCATAAGTGCCGACATTAATAGGATGGCTGATGAGCCTATCATAGTATTCTAAGCAATGACAGTAATTTAAGGGATTCCAAAGTAATTAAATTAGGGTTTAAAAAGATCATTCCATAAGACGACAACAAAGTCGTCACCAAGGTAGTTAATAGACTATAACACACCATGGATTATTAAGACTCTAATTCAAGACATAAACAGACAAGCAAGAGACAGCATTTATTTCAAAGCGAATCACATCTTCAAGGAAGTTAATAGCATAGCAGACTAGAAGACCGAGGAAGGAACGAGAGGAAATAAGAGGATCAAGTGGAAACTCCAAAAATTGAAAAAATAAAGATAAGAAAGTGCATTCGAGGCTCTTTACCTCACAAATAACTGTAAGTATTAATTAATAACCTACGTATTTGAGATTTGACTATTTACCGCATTGTTGCATCAATGTTTCAATATATACAATAAGGTAACAAAATGTATAAAATTTTTATTAGTCGACCATTCTGAAGTATAAAATTTCATCAATAAGATACCCTTTTGTTGAAATTCGGTTGAATTAAATTAGAAATAATATATATCTATCTTTTAAGAATTTAAACAATTTTGTACAAAAAAGTGCTGATATGACACTTAATTTTGGCAATATACGACGGAGGCAATATATAGGTAGCTTATATTAAATTATGGTATATTTTATCATAATTCATGTAATTCTTATTAAAAATAATGACATGGCTTAATTTTGGGGAAATCGTACTAAATAGACCCCCACCCCCACCTTTAATCCTTTTCCAGCCTCTATTTTCTAAAAGCAACCCTTTTGGACCATTTTGCCCTTTTCACTCAAGTCCCTACCATTTACTCTCTCTCTCCTCTGCAAGACCCTCTCATTTAATGCACAAGGAAACTTTTTGACTTTTTGCTTTTCATTCTCTCTTTCCATTCCCCGCCCCCCCCAAACCCAATTTGTCTCCCTTCTCTCATATCTCATTCTCTCTTCTTTCTTCTTCTTCTATTATTTTTGAATTTTCGAGCTCCATTCTCAGCGTCATGCGTGTTTCCTTGTCCTACTGGGGCCCTTGGGTAGTGGTTTGTGGTGGCTTTGGAAGAAGAAGAAGGCTTTGTAAGAACGGGTTTGAAGCATTGTGGCATTGCGGTGGGGTCAAGGTTGAGTCATTACATATTCACAGTTTTCAGATCAGACATAGAAGATAAAATAATCATTTCATGCATTGGTCGTTAATGGATCTCAATCATATGAGGTTGGTGTGTTACAAGTCATTTATGGTGTATGATTAGTGTAAATGGTGTATTATAATTTTCTTTTGGTGTGTTTCAACTTATTAATGGCGTATGATTAATCATACACCGTGTATGATTGGTTTAAATGGTGTATTATCATGTTGTATTGGTGTTTTTTCATTAGTGAATGGTGTATGATTAATTATACACCGTGTATGACTGGTTTAAATGGTGTATTATCATGTTATGTTGGTGTTTTTCAAGTAATTAGTGGTGTATGATTAATCATACACCATGTATGATTGGTTTTAATGGTGTGAAATCAACTTGTGTTAATGTGTTTCAAGTAATTAGTGGCGTATGATAGATCATACACCGTGTATGATAGGTTTTAATGGTGTAAAATCAACTAGTGTAGGTGTGTTTCAAGTAATTAGTGCTGTATGGTCAATATACACCGTGTATGATAGGTTTTAATGGTGTAAAATCAACTTGTTTATGTGTGTTTTAAGTCATTAATGGTGTATGATTAATCATACACCGTGTATAATTGGTTTAAATGGTGTGAAATCAACTTGTGCTAGTATGTTTTAAGTAATTAGTGGTGTACGATCAATCGTACACCGTGTATGATAGGTTTTAATGGTGTGAAATCAACTTATTCAGGTGCGTTTCAAGTAATTAGTGGTGTATGATCAATCATACACCATGTATGATAGGTTTTAGTGGTGTGAAGTCAACTTGTGCTAGTGTGTTTTAAGTAATTAGTGGCGTATTATCAATCATACACCGTGTATGATAAGTTTTAATGGTGGGAAATCAACTTGTTTAGGTGTGTTTCAAGTAATTAGTGTTGTATGATCAATCATACACCGTGTATGATTGGTTTTAATGTTAATAAATCAACTTGTGTTAGTGTGTTTCAAGTAATTACTGGTGTATGATAGGATTTAATGGTGCGAAATCAACTTATTTAGGAGTGTTTCAAGTCATTAATGGTGTATGATTTATCATACACTGTGTATGATTGGTTTAAATGGTGTGAAATCAACTTGTGTTAGTGTGTTTTAAGTAATTGTTGGTGTATGATCAATCATACACCGTGTATGATAGGTTTTAATGGTGTAAATCAACTTGTTTAGGTGTGCTTCAAGTCATTAATGGTATATGATTAATCATAAACCGTGTATGATTGGTTTAAATGGGGTAAAATCAACTTATGTTAGTGTGTTTTAAGTAATTAATGGTGTATGATTAATCATACACCGTGTATGATTGGTTTTAATGGTGTGAAATCAACTTGTTTAGGTGTGTTTCAAGTCATTAATGGTGTATGATTAATCATACACCATGTATGATTGGTTTAAATGGTGTGAAATCAACTTGTATTAGTGTGTTTTGAGTAATTAGTGGTGTATGATCAATCATACACCGTGTATGATAGGTTTTAATGGTATGAAATCAACTTGTTTAGGTGTGTTTCAAGTAATTAGTAGTATATGATCAATCATACACCGTGTATGATAGGTTTTAATGGTCTGAAATCAACTTGTGTTAGTGTGTTTTAAGTAATTAGTGGTGTATGGTCTATCATACACCATGTATGATAGGTTTTAATGGTGTGAAATCAACTTGTTTAGGTGTATTTCAAGCAATTAGTGGTGTATGATCAATCATACACCGTGTATGATACGTTTTAATGGTGTGAAATCAACTTGTGCTGGTGTGTTTTAAGTAATTAGTGGTGTATGATCAATCATACACCATGTATGATAGGTTTTAATGGTGTGAAATCAACTTGTTTAGGTGTGTTTCAAGTAATTAGTGGTGTATGATCAATCATACACCGTGTATGATTGATTTTAATGGTGTGAAATCCACTTGTGTTAGTGTGTTTAAGTAATTAATGGTGTATGATCAATCATACACCGTGTATGATAGGTTTTAATGGTGTGAAATCAACTTGTTTAGGTGTGTTTCAAGTAATTAATGGTGTATAATCAATCATACACCGTGTATGATTGGTTTAAATGATGTATCATCATGTTATGTTGGTGTTTTTCAAGTAATTAGTGGTGTATGATTAACCATACACCGTGTATGATTGGTTTTAATGGTGTGAAATTAACTTGTTTAGGTGTATTTCAAGTAATTAGTGGTGTATGATCATTCATACACCGTAAGATAGGCTTTAATGGTGTGAAATCAACTTTTTAGGTGTGTTTCAAGTCATTAATGGTGTATAATTAATCATACACCATGTATGGTTAGTTTAAATGGTGTGAAATCAACTTGTGTTAGTGTGTTTTAAGTAACTAGTGGTGTATGATCAATCATACACTGTGTATGATAGGTTTTAATGGTGCGAAATCAACTTGTCTATGTGTGTTTCAAGTAATTAGTGGTGTATGATCAATCATAAAGCGGATGGAATTGGATTACCAATGGGGCTAGTCCACAGCATCTGATTGAGAGAAGATTAAATAAAAAACTTTCTCTGCTTCCTAGCCCAAGGCTTCCTTCTAGGTTTTTTGATAGAATTCCTATTGATTGAGTGAGTTGCCTACCCACTAAACTACCTTTCGAGAAGACCGAGACGAGAATCACGAGCTACCTTCCCTTATTGGTTTAAATGGTATATTATCATGCTATGTTGGTGTTTTTCAAGTAATTAGTGGTGTATAATCTTTCATACACCGTGTATGATAGGTTTTAATGGTGTGAAATCAACTTGTCTAGACAAGTTACGGATAAATACCTGGGTATACTTGTACATCCAAAGGATATCGTTTGAAGAAGGGAACAGTGTTGAGACACTAGAGGAAGCAAAAGCAGCTCTTCTGAAACTATTAGACAAGGGTAAAGTGTATAATTTACAGCAATGAAAGTTGCAGCGCTTGCAAAAATCCATCTGACAATGGCGGCAACCTCAACAGATTAGTGCTTTTCGTCTTAGTAAGGTTATAACTAATGTTGTGGGTGTTTTGGTATACACGTAGTATGTCATCGTGGCAACTAAAGGGGGCTTGTTTTGCATCTCTTACTGATTCCGGTTTTTGTTTTTTGAGAAACTATGAATCTTGGCTTTTAAAACTGTCCCTTCCTATTTATGGTTTGTCGATATCAGTTTTTATTCAAATTAGAAAAGAAATTTGAAAGTAAACCTAGATGAGAAAAATCGTTTTCAAGATATGGCCTGAAAACCCAAAAACATTAAATAAAAGATGACATAAAACAAGCCCTAAATTACAAATTATAGCTTGATAGAAATAAGTAAATGTACGAAACAAATGAGGTGATTTTGATGTACATGACTCCTAATAAGTTAACCGGTGCATATGTTGTTACCATTATAAAATTGAAGAGCGGGTTGACTTTATAGAAGTATTTGGCTGTTTATAAATTTAATTAATTTAAATTGAATGTAATCTATTTTTTTAAGGGAAGTAACAAAAAAGAAACTTTTCCCAACAAATTGATAGCAAAAGTTAAAAATTTTCTAGTCAATATCCTATTACCTTGTTGTCATGTAAATAATCGCAAAAAGTGATACACAATGAACAAATTTTTGATTCTACAACATAATAGATGAATACAAGAAAATAAAGAGACGCAGGATCCATATTTCCTTTCAGTTCCCTCTTCCTATATATCATTTTCCCTTTCTATTTGAATAAAATGAATATATAGCTATATTATCATCTGATTACATCTTACATTGCCCAAAAACAAAAAATAAAAAAAACGCAAGAAAGAACATGTTGTGCCATTCGGAAAAGACTTGCAACAACAACATTGCCCATTACTGCGAACATGAAAATAACACATTAGGTCAAACATAAAAGCCCTGAAGGAATCAGAAAATACAATATCTATTGTTACACACCAACAGAAAGTGATATTACACCATTTAAATCAATCATACACGGTGTATAATTGATCATACGCCACTAATTACTTGAAACACACTAACACAAGTTGATTTCACAACATTAAAACAAATTATACATAGTGTATGATTAATCATACACCACTAATTACTTGAAAAACACCAACATAACATGATAATACATTATTTAAACCAATCATACACGGTGTATAATTGATCATACACCATTAATTACTTGAAACACACCTAAACAAGTTGATTTCACACCATTAAAACCTATCATACACGGTTATAATTAATCATATACCATTAACGACTTGAAATACACCTAAACAAGTTGATTTCACACCATTAAAACCAATCATACATGGTGTATGATTGATCATACACAACTAATTACTTGAAACACACCAAAACAAGTTCATTTCACACCATTAAAACCTATCATACACAGTGTATGATTGATCATACACCACTAATTACTTGAAATACACCTAAACAAGTTGATCTCACACCATTAAAACCAATCATACACGGTATATGATTGATCATACACCACTAATTACTTAAAACACACTAACACAAGTTGATTTCACACCATTTAAACCAATCATACATGGTTTATGATTAATCATACACCGTTAATGACTTAAAACACACATAAACAAGTTGATTTCACACCATTAAAACCTATCATACACGGTGTATGATTGATCATACACCACTAATTCCTTAAAACACAAAAACACAAGTTGATTTCACACCATTTAAACCAATCATACACGGTGTATGATTAATCATACACCATTAATGACTTGAAACACACCTAAATAAGTTGATTTCACACCATTAAAACCTATCATACAAAGTGTATGATTGATCATACACCACTAATTACTTGAAACATACCTAAACATGTTGATTTCACACCATTAAATCCTATCATACACGGTGTATGATTGACCATACACCACTAATTACTCAAAACACACTAATACAAGTTGGTTTCACACCATTTAAGCTAATCATACATGGTGTATGATTAATCATACACCATTAATGACTTGAAACACACCTAAACAAGTTGATTTACACCATTAAACCCTATCATACACGGTGTATGATTGATCATTCACCACTAATTACTTAAAACACACTAACACAAGTTGATTTCACACAATTTAAACCAATCATACACGTGTATGATTAATCAACACCATTAATGACTTGAAACACACCTAAACAAGTTGGTTTCACACCATTAAAACCTATCATACACGGTGTAATCATACACCACTAATTACTTGAACACACTAACACAAGTTGATTTCACACCATTAAAACTAATCATACACAGTGTATGATTGATCATACACCACTAATTACTTGAAATACACCTCAATAAGTTGATTTCACACCATTAAAACCTATCATACACGGTGTATAATTGATCATACACCACTAATTACTTAAAATACACTAACACAAGTTGATTTCACACCATTAAAGCTTATCATACACGATGTATAATTGATCATATACCACTAATTCTTTGAAACACACATAAACACGTTGATTTTACACCATTAAAACCTATCATACATGGTGTATGATTGATCATACACCACTAATTACTTAAAACACACTAGCATAAGTTGATTTCACACCATTTAAACCAATCATACACAATGTATGATTAATCATACACCATTAATAACTTGAAACACACCTCAACAAGTTAATTTCACATCATTAAAACCTATCATACACGGTGTATGATTGATCATATACCACTAATTACTTAAAACACACCTACACTTGTTGATTTTACACCATTAAAACCTATCATACACGGTGTATGATCGATCATATGCCACTAATTACTTGAAACCCATTAACACAAGTTGATTTCATACCCTTAAAACTAATTATACACGGTGTATGATTAATCATACACCACTAATTACTTGAAAAACACTAACATAACATGATAATACACCATTTAAACTAGTCATATACGGTGTATAATTAATCATACACCATTAACGACTTGAAAAATACCAACACAACATGATAATACACCATTTAAACCAATCATACACGGTGTATGATTAATCATACACCATTGGTGAGTTGAAACACACCAAAAGAAAATTATAATGCACCATTTACACCACTCATACACCATAAATGACTTGTAACACACCAACCTCATATGATTGAGATCCATTAACGACTAATGCATGAAATGATTATTTTACCTTCAATGTCTGATCTGAAAACTGTAAAATGTGTAATGACTCAACCTTGACCCTGCCACAATGCTTCAAACTCGTTCTTACAAAGCCTTCTTCTTTTTCCAAAGCTACCACAAACAACTACGCAAGGGCCCAAATAGGACCAGGAAATACGCAGGATGCTGAGAATGGACCTCGTAAATTCGAAAATAATATAAGAAGAAGAAAGAAGAGAGAATGAGAAATGAGAGAAGGAAGATAAATGGACGGGAAGAGAATGAGAAGAGAGAATGAAAAGCAAAAAGTCAAAAAGTTTTCTTTTGCATTAAATGAGAGGGTCTTGCAGAGGAGAGAGCGAGTGAATGGCAGGGACTTGAGTGAAAAGGCAAAATGGTCCAAAAATGTTGCTTTTAGAAAATAGGGGTTTGAAAAATATTAAAGGTGGGGGTGGGGGTCTATTTGATAAAATTTCCCCTTAAATATGCCATCATGATTATCTTCTACCTAATTTGTTTAAAAGTGGCCAAATTCGAACAAATTCACGAATTCCAAAAAGGGTACCCAAAATGTTAATATTTGTAGATAATGAATACTTAAACATCATAATACTATTTGATTCTTTTTTATATTACCTAATAGGGTAAATTACATTTTACCACCTAGGTTTTATGCCATCTAGTTTTTAACCACCTAATTTTTATTTTTTTTTTGTTACAAATGACCACCATATGGAATATTCATTAGAAAAAATAGAATATTCTATCCAATTTTGAAATCTAGGTGGTTAAAAGATAGATGACGTAAAATCTAGATAGTAAAATGTAAAAAACCCTATCTAATAATATTTTACTCGACATAAAATATATTTATATACATACTAAAATTAGATATATATACAACCCCTTTTTTCCTCTCGGAACTCTCCCACCTTAGTATAAATATACCCTTTGGAAATGATATTAAAAATATCCTCAGTTAAAAAAATATATAAATATTTAAAAAAAATCAACCAATTTTGTTATCTATATGGCAATAACATTTAACGCCATTTCCTCTCAGAACTCTCCCACCTTAGTATTATGGTTTTTTTTCTATATGATATGAAAAATCTACTTATTTTCATAATGTATAAATTTTTTAATGAAAATTTATATTACAGCATCTTGCTACTAATAGTATACTTATATATTGAAGAAAAAGAAGTAAAGATTCTTACCCTTAAAATGAAATTAAATTTGAGCTTCTCCTCTTGGGTTCCAACTGTTGATTAGGGATCTGAAAATGATGTTTAGAATTTTTAAGGTAACTAGTCGTATTGAAGAAGGATTTAGAGTTTTCAAAGATAATAATTAAGTTCATATGGGCTTGGGGCTTTTAAAAATAATAATTAAGTATTTACATGACATTAGTGTTTGATTTTTATAGTATTTGAATTTTATTCACAACAACAACAACAGAAGATCCAGTGCTTCAAAGGCTCCCGCATAAGCGGGGTTTAGGAGAGGTGGATATATGTAGCTTTACCCCCTTCAGGGTGTAAACCTGCCAAGATGCTATTTCCAAAGACTCCCAACTTTATAGGGTTTGCAACACAAGGACTTCCCAGGAGGTCACCCATCCCAATGCTACTCTCGTCCAAGCACGCTTAACTTCATATTTTTAATGGGATCCGATGCTTTAGTGCCTTGTAAATTTATATCCACAATGTGGCCAAATTTTATGTCTCTTTATTTTTTATATTTTCTAGCATTTTATGTTTTTTGATATATAACTTTTTTAACCTATTTTATTTTATTTTATTTTGGAAAATAATGTAAACAAATATTAAACTACTCTTATATAAATCTTTTTAGCATTGCACTTGTGTAGTAAAAAAAATAGAGGCACTTCAATTGCCGAAAATGAATAATTTTGGCAATAACCTAGAACGGGCTAATTCTTTTGAGCCGGTTCCGAAAATAATGCTAAAGATAAAAAAATAAAAAGATAATGCCCAAAAAAAATATTTACCTATCTACTGTTGAACCGCGTTATAACCAAGCGTTTCAACCTCAAAAAAACCGCATGAAGAAAATAGTTTTCAAGCAAGTAAACCGCGTTATTTGGACGCGGTTATTATTTGATATAACCGGGTCTAATAAACGCGGTTTAGTAGAACCGGGTCTTTAAGTCGCGGTTTATATAGAACCGCGTCTTTCAGACGCCTTTTATGTATAGGTGAACCGCGATTTTGAGACGCGGTTCACCGGCGAATCTCAAAACCCCCCTTCGGCTTGTTCATTCACGAATCCCCCTCTCCCCGGCTCTCAGCATCTCTCTGCCTCTCTCTCGTTGACCCGCCGTGGGTCACGTCATTTGGTTCATACATTGGAGATCTTTTAAGTGATCATTGTCGAAGTTATTTCACCACTACTGCATTGTGCAAGCGTATCAATTGTTGTATATATACTATGACTGAAAGACCTCCATCAAAATACTGTCTTTTAGAGAAGAATTGAGCGATAGTGTTCACTGAAAGTAACCCGCATTGAAAAAACGCAATTTGCAATAGATAGTGTAGGACTGAGACAAAACCGCATTTTTCAAAGGCGGTTTAAACAAATATAAACCGCATCTTATAAATGCGGTTTACTTATTATATAAAACCGTCTCGCTAACACGGTTCAACTCATACCAGGAAAAGTGGTGGCTTTTTTGAGAATACGGTTTCGCAAGAATTTATGGTGGGTTTTATTATTATCTCACATTTCTTTTAATTTAAATATATTTAATGTCTTTTTCTCTTCTTTGTAGGATACAGCTAGAGAAATAGTTGAGGCTCAACTTGGATCTTCTTCCAGACCTCGATCAGAAATCGAGGAGGAAGTATTTACCGAGTTAATGTATGAACAGGAAAATCCGGGCTATCGAGCGGTAGGCTATAGATTTGGCGTGATGAGGAGTAATATATACGGAGTCAGGAGTGAACTAAAGAAAAGGGGACTCGATCGTACCGGTGATCATGTCGAAGTGCAAAATATGAAAATAAAATTGGCCAATATAAAGCAGCAAATGAGAAGGCTCCTACCCATCTATGATGCTATTTCTTCTGGCCAAGCATCATATGAAATGATAGCAGAAGGTCGAGCAATTATTACTGCGGTTGCTGATCCGGTAAGATAATCTATTTAATTTGTATTTGTTTGTACTATAATGCAAATAATTGCCTTTCTAATCCTTTGTAAATAATGAAATTGATGATGTGAATGATTGAGACAAAAGGCGGCATTAGGGTTGGTACTTTTGGGAAACTACATGAATTTACCATATAAAGCAAAATTTTGGATCAGATATGCTTGTCTTGCTGCTTGATAAGATGGTTTAGCTTTTGGATATTTTGACACTTCTTCTACTAAATCTTTTCTCTAATATCTTCATTAATAATCCTCTTTTAATTTTTTCCATATGAGGAATAGCCTAACTTTAGACAACAAGATATAATTTGAATCATGTGTGTTGTGCTTTGCAAGATGTGGCAGAGAGTGGAATCTCATGTGCTATATTATTGCCTTAAGATGTAGCAGACTCTTCATTTGCTTCAAGCACATACTAGATGGAAAATGAGAATGGAAGGCAAGCTAAATAGGTGGCAATCACATGATATGGAAGTCATGAGATGCAGCACAACCTAGGCCTCCCTCTATCTACTCCTACTTCCCTTCCAAAAGGGATTGTGGACACTTGAGGGTTGACGGATTCCGATGAATGATTTCGTGTGCTCATTGTTATTGATTTATGTGATAGTAAACTGGTAGATTAATATTTTGTACATAAATAATGTTATTATTGTGTTGTCTATACAGGGTAGAGATGAATCGGGATCAGGTGATGGTGAACCCTCAAATTTTTTTGCATCTCCAAGCACGCCAAGCTCATTCGGTTGATTGATATAGTTGTGAAGAATGTACTTGACTAAGTTAGCATTGCATTTTATTTTTTTTTATATTTTGGTTGATATTAGATTAATTATGTTGATATTTAGAGTGGAAAAAATCTTAAATTTTGTATTGAACTATCAAAGTACATTGACAATGTTGTAATATTTTGATTATCGAATTCGGAGTCTTATGAAAAATTTATCGTATTAGATGATATTTTTTTATTAAGTAATTATATATATATGTGTGTGTGTGTGTGTGTGTGTGTGTGTGGAGAATATGTACAAATAAATAGGCAATACAGGCTGTTTGTAAAATATTCATGCTAAGAAGAGAAAATAGGGTATTTAAAAAACTCGAAAAATCTCGACATTAAAAAACGCCGAAAAATCTCGGCGCTTATAAACGCCGAAACTCTCGGTGCTTATAAACCCCGAAAACCTCGGCGTTTTTAAGCGCCAAGATTTTTTGGCGTTTATAAACACCGAAAACCTCGGCATTTTTTATTCTCGGCGCTTGTCCTAAGCGCCTATAATGAAATTCTCAGCGCTTTTTTGCTCCGAGAATTGCAAAAAAAAGTGCCGAGAATCTACCTTTTTTGTTGTAGTGAAACCTCGTCCTATAAACGTGTTTTACTGTTATTTAAAACGGCTTTTTTTAATGCGGTTCATGTAAGCTTTAAACGCGTCGTTGTGACGCGGTTTATATAGCCGCAATTTCCAAACGCGGCTCAGCAGTAGATAAGTAAATATTTTTTTTCCAGCATTATTTTTTTTTCTTTTGCATTATTTTCGGAACCGGCTCAATTCTTTTAGCATTATAAGTTTGACACTCACTATCACCATACAAATGGGGAAATTTTAGGCATTTTTAATAGAAAAAATAATTAATACACTTACAAAAGTTTTAAAAAAAGTGATTGTACTAGACAAAATAAATATTTAAGCATTAAACTAGACATGAACTATTTTTTTTTAATATTCATGGTGTCTAACACTTACTTATATACTTACAAATCTTAGATGATTGTAACTTTTAGGCAATATATGTACGTCCTTTGAGTATTATAGTTGTCAATTATTATGATAACATGATGTTTTAAGTTTTCTCCTGTTTTTCATTGTGTAACTTGATTCTACGACAAATAAATTAATCATATATTTCTTGATAATTGTCAGAATCTTTTCTAAAGAAACTTCATTCTACCTATGCAAGCAATAACCCATTTTACATTTGCAAATCAAGCTGAATTGAATATGTTAGAGAACACCTTAATTGTACTGCCATACATTATCTTAGAAAAGATTTCTAACCATAATCGAAGGAAAGCACTCTTCTTAGAGTTACTATATGATGTAGCAAGTCTGTGGCTCTGAATCTATATAAACAAACAATGAGAAAATTTGTAACTTTTCATTTTGCTTGGTTACTTCTACTACTTAGTAATGTAAGGAAAAATAATGAAATAACACTAAACTAATTCTGTATAAACTTTTCGATCATTGTACTTACAAAGTTAAAAAGTAACGCAAAATGAATAATTTTTGGCATTGAACTAGGCATGGACTAATTTTTTTAGCACTATATAGTGGAGTTTAAGAGCTAAAAAAATTCACTCATGTATTAGTATTAATGGATTTTTTGACGGCGAACTTTTTTTTCCCCCTTAACAAAAAAAAAAAAAAAAGGTTCACTGTAAAAAAATCTATTAATAGTAATATAATTCTTTTCTTTTTAACTTCATAAGTACAATACTAAAAAAAATTCATATAAGGGTAGTTTAGTATATCTTTCATTGTTTTTTCTTTTATTTTATAGGGTTTTTTGTAGGTTATTTTGTATTTTTTTCTCTTATTTGGTAATGAGGGACTAGGTTGCCCCAATCAACCTCGGCCCATATGAGCAGGTAAGTCACAAGTATATCCTCACCGTCCTGACCCCTGGGCGATGACCGCATGGATAAGGAGCCACCACCAATTGAGACGCCCTCATGATGGGCTTTATATTTTTTCTCATTCGTATACTTTTGCAATTTTCTTTCATTATCTTGAGTTTTAGTTCTATTTTATAAGTTCTTATTTTTTGTAATATACTATATATTTTTATTTTTTTCTTTTATTTTATAGAATTATTTTTATGATTATTTATTTTTTTTAGATTTTCTAGTTATACTATTTAATTCTCAATTATACATTTTTATTATTTGTCAATTATTATTTTCTTTCATTTAATATTTAGATTAGATTATATTAGAATTTTCACTACTTAACATATTTTCTAACAAAGAATAAAAATCTAAAAGTAGAAAATAAATTTATTTTCTATATCTAAACAATAACAATAATAACATACTCAGTGCCTTAGGAGTTCCCGCATAAGCTGTGTCTAGCAGGAGTGGTTGTATGCACCCTTACTCCTTCAAGGTGTAACCCTAGTGAGAGGCCGTGTCCCTGTTTCTGAGGACCCCCAGCCTAACAAGATTAACAACATGAGGACTTCCCAGGAGGTCACCCATTCTAGTACTACTCTAGCCCAAGCACGCTTAATTTCAAAGTTTTAATGGGATTCGGTACGTAGGGCTTGGTAAATGAACCCTATTTTCTATATTTAAACAAATCATAATTCCACACCCTAGTTACAATATCAAAGTGCCAAATAAACGGAAGACTATCACTTGCATATCTTGAGATTTGTGAATTTTATCATTTAAATACCTTAACTTTTGAATATATACAATGGTATACCCTGAGTTTTAAAAATTTTATCACTGAGGTAACTTAAAGTTTAAAATTTTTATCAACTAGGTATCATTTACCTAAATTACATAGATTTTCATTAGAAATTGCTAAGGTGCAACATAATTATAGCAATGTATAGGTATCATATTTATTTGTGATTTTTTGTCATAAAATGTTAATATCGCACATTAGTTCGCTAACATATGGATGTTTTTCATTACAATTCTCTAAATTATTTTTCGTTTTCTGCATTATTTTTCAGCGAAAACATTAATATAACTTATATATGGTAATAATAATGTATCATATAAGCACTTTATGGATCAAATTTTAACCAAAAATTCACTAATTTCTGATATGGGATACTTAAGTGATAATTTTAAAACCTCAATACCTCATTGTATATATTGAAATATCAAAATACTTAGATAATAAATATTCAAGTACCTAATTGAAAATTTTCCTTAAATAAAATCGCCAAGGAACTAGTTTTCCCAAAAGTTTAATCTGATAGGTGAATGTACATGAATGGTATTGTACTCTAACATGTCCCTTCACACAAATGATCGTTGGGCTTGAAGCGTGGATATTGTATAGACTCACTGCATACATTGTGTTTAAACTATATTATAACATTAATATTAAAAGGGGCTATTAGAATTTGAACTCGTAACCTCTTGATCAATAACACTCTGATACCATATCAAAGAACAATTGTCCCGAGATTAAGCTATAGGTGAATGTTCATGAATGATTTTAGGGCTATTTATAATTTAATATTCCAATATTTTTGAAAATAATAAAAAGAACTTTGACCTTTTTTAAATTAATAAGAGGGCCCCTAAGTTTTTGGTCGTATTAATTAAAAGGCTCATCTCCAGTATTATGACGTCATTTTTCATTGATACAGCTGATGTAACAACTATTTTTTACTAATAGCGTAGTAAAATAATAAAAGCACCCTTCAATACTCTTATTCTTACTTTATAAGCACAAAATTTGAGATGTTATATTATGTAAAAACTATCTATTTTTACTTAATTTGTCTAAAAATATGATTTTAGAAGAGTATTTTTATCGTTTTACTGTATGATTACTTAAAAAACAGCTGCCACTTCAACTCTGTTAATAACGCCATGGCGTTATCAAGTCGAAGAGTGGATTTTTTATTAGTACGATAAAAGTTTAAGAATTAATTTAAAGTAGTTAGTATTTTTTTTATTATTTTTGAAACTATCGAGAAATAAAATGTAAATAAAGTATGATTTTATACTGTGGGGGTGGAAAACGTGCGTAGTGGGGCGGTGGATGGAATTTTGCTTTCCTAATTAGCGAAGTGAACTTCATTTTCATCATCATCGTCATTACCAACTACCAGTTTACACAGCAGTTCTTCTCTCTCCTCCATTTTCCTCTCTCTCTCTCTCTCTCTATCGAACCCGCCCATTGAATCCGGTAGATCCGAACGAACCCCATGGGTTGCTCCTCCTCGCTACCAGGTTCGTCCTTTTCGATTCGCGCTAGGGTTTTGTTTATGTTAATTTTGGAATTGGTTTCTGGAAACCCTAATTTGATCGATTCGGTGGTTAATTATTGTATGTGGTTATGATTTGTATGCGGAATTTCTGGATTATTGATTGAATTGGAGTGATGCAAAATTAGGAAGAGTGGCTAGATTGTCGTCTTTGAAGTTTAGTTAGGGTTTGATAGTAGAAATAGGTGGAGAAGAGAAATCAGATTAATATTCATCTCTTACTTTGGCCAATGGCCATACAACCAAATGCTGGATTTATATTAAAAATTGATGCTTTGTTTGGCTGTTGGGTAATGCCTTGTTTGAAAATTGGGTAAAGAGGGGTAAAGAGGAAAGGGTAAAGAAGGTAAAAAGGGGGAGGGTAAGATATTACGATTTCTTATCCTTATTTGGATATGTTTAATAAGGAAGGGTAAAGGTAAAGAATGGTAAATGAGTTATTGTTTGAAGAGTGGGTAAAAAGGTAAGGGTAAAGAGCTCAAGAGAGTTATAACTAAAATAACAATAAAATTATCTAATATTTTTTTATAAAGTTACCCTACCCCTTTTTTTACCAAACGGGGGCAAGGAGTGAGGGTAAAGGGAGTTCTAGTAAAAACAAGGATAAAATTTGTCCAAAGTTTTTTAAAAATTTACCCTTTCTCTCTTACCCCCAATTGGGTAAAAAAAGGGGTAAAAGGGGTAATGGAAGTAAATAAAAAAAAAATTTGCCAAGCAGGGTAAGGATTTACTCGCTGTTGCTCTTACTCTCTTTACCCCGTTATCAAAATGAGGGATAAGGAGGGGACCACTAAAAACCCAAACAATCCATTAGAAAGGGGAAATCCTAAATTATCACTAAAATAAAACTATCTGACTAATGTATTATCCAGTTACATGCCTTGCATGTGATTAACTTATTTTTTCCTGCAACAATTAAGCAGATAGAAGTACTTCTGTCCGGACCAGCGGCATCAATGCTGGCACAGATGGGCCTAATGATTCCAAAAATTTAAGGGTTAAGGTACTCTTTACAATTTCAGCTTTGGTTGTGTAGAAATTTTTATAAATGTTTATATTAGATTGGAAAATTAAGCTCCTTTTGATTGTCAATGGGTTGTTTTCAGCTAGTGCTGCTTGGGGATTCTGGTGTTGGAAAAAGCTGCATTGTTCTTCGTTTTGTCCGTGGTCAGTTTGATCCAACGTCCAAGGTAGGAGGGTTTAGGGTCATTTTTTTGTGAATAGACTGGATGCAAGCTTAGAATTTGTTCGATCCTGTTTTGAAAATGTAAATGAAATAAAAGAACAACGAAAGTTCAACGAGAAAAGAAAAAAGATACAAGATTTACGTAGTTAAACCAATTGTTCCCATCATAGTGATAAAGATTTTTCACTATCTTTTGGAAAGAGTACTAGAGAATTCTCTTCTCACATATAACACCTCGTGAATCCTAGGCAAAATTATATATAGCCACACAAGTCTAGTGGACCTGAAAACACCCTTAGTTGAACATGGGCCCAAATCGTGTCTATTGGCCCTATCCTCTACTCCATGGGCAATGGTCCATTACAAAAAAGCCAAACTTAACACAGGAAGCCCAACAATATATTACCGCTGATGTTATCCTATGTTATCCTCAATCCTATTTGTCGGAACAAATGCTTATAATTTGATTTCACTTTACAGGTGACTGTTGGCGCTTCTTTCCTTTCTCAAACAATAGCATTGCAGGATTCCACAACTGTAAAGTTTGAAATATGGGACACTGCTGGACAAGAGAGGTACGCTCTAGCTGTTCACTGATTTCTAGTGTTATAACTGGGTTAACTTTGTTTGGAGGATTAAATAATCTCTGATGATGAGGTTGGCAGGTATGCTGCATTGGCACCACTTTACTATCGAGGAGCTGCAGTTGCAGTTGTTGTGTATGATATAACGAGCCCTGAGTCATTCAAAAAAGCTCAGTATTGGGTTAAGGTGCTCCTCATTCTTGTTTGTTTAACATTCTTTAGTAGTTTCATGGCTCTTGTTTGGATATTCTTATGCTTTATTTAAATGGTTAGACTATGCAAAATGGTTGGTTGTGCAGGGGGGGTTCTAGGGTTGAGAGATGACCATATAGGAAATGAGTCACTTTGTGTTTTTCTTAATAAAAAAAAAATATTATTTAGAAAGAAATAATATATAAAGAGCTAAGGACCATATGTCCTCAAACATTAAGAACCCAAAACCTAATAATGTAAAGCCCTCCAATCCTTGTATAAATCAGCCAAGGCCGTGTTAGTAAAGTCCTCCAAGCTCTTTGTCAAGAGACCATCGTATCCCGTAAGAAATTCGTTGGTATACATTGGTCTTTGCAAATCCTAGCATTCATTTCTAGCTTGATACACCAAAGAATCACAATTTGGCTATGGAGAATAATATTAAGACGTCTTTCCTCTCACCTATGCCATGGAACTTGATTAGAAGGATGCTCTAACTGAATTCAGGCCAATCCATGCTTGGTCAAAAGTGAGAATAACTTGCACTATAAATACTAAGCTATTGCACATGCAAAAGTAAAACATCATGCCAAATGATCATCAAGCTTGTCATGGGTTGACTAGATGAAAAATGATCTTCTTTATCTTTACTACGTGTTAAATGAACCTTTGACTTCGGTGTGCTGCACAAAATTAACCACTTGGTATCACTGTTCATCGCCCAAATGAATCAGAAGTTGTCATGTAACCCAAGTTGTCGGGAGTTGTCATGGGTGAACCAAGATGTCATCATTGTCATTGGGATATTGAAGACTTACTTGTTACCATCTTCCGGAAACTGGATTTGTTCTCTTGATGAATGATTGATGGACACCTGTTCTGCAGGAATTGCAAAAACATGGTAGTCCTGAAATAGTCATGGCATTGGTTGGTAACAAAGCAGATCTTCAAGATCGTCGAGAAGTCCTTGTCCAAGTGAGCTCAACCTGACTGAAATTTCAAAACAACTCTTAGGGCCGGTTTGGTGCCGTTTTTGCAGATTTTGGCTTTTGAGAAATTTTTAAAAAAAAACTAGATTTTGAAAATAGCTTTTTTGCTTTCTCTCTATTTTATGTCAAATTCAGCAAAAACTGAAGAAAAAACAAACCAACCACAGAAGAATCGGTTCCAAAATGGTTTTTAATTTCTAAAATCCCAAAATTGCTACTAGAAAAAGACACCAAACAGGCTTTTATACTCTGAGTTCATATGATAATAACTTGACTCCAAAAATTTCAGAACTTCTTGGATGACTCTAATATTATTTTCAGTTAAGAGCGCCAAATTATTTAAGACAAGCTGAAACTTATATAATCTTTATTTGAAGGATGGCATTGACTATGCTGAGAATAATGGGATGTTTTTTATTGAGACATCCGCAAAGACAGCAGACAACATAAATCAGCTTTTCGAGGTACATTTACATCTCACTATGTTCCCCAGATTTACTTTGAAGCAGGGTCAGCCAAGGCCCCAAGCAACCAATTTGTTACGGACTTCTTTTGAAAATTAGTATATTATGAGTTTGCTTTTACCATATATCATCATTCATAATTAAAGAAATAACAACTTATATATGATACATTACATATGCACATATATTATATGAATGACCTATGTATTAACTAGTGTTATAATATAAAGTGGAGTATTTGATATGTGCTTTAGTTGACGTGGATAACTCCATTATCAAAAAAGGGCCACCAATGGAACCTTGCTCTAGGCTCCTATTAGCATATTGGTTGCATGAAGTTCATTGAAGAGGTCAAGCTATTGAAGTTCTATTGTTTCTATGATGATTCGCTTATGATGTGGCTGATCTTCAGAGATTTGGCCCCTTTTTATGCATAAAAGTAGCCAGGGAAAGAGGTTTGAGAGCAAACATAGGTGAAATAAAATTTTAAAGCTCAGTTTAGACTAATATACGTTCTCCAATCAGAAACTTCAGTAATGACTTCAAGGGGCTGGATCAAGGCTTTGTTGTTAGGGGTATAAACAACCTCGGTTAAGCTGAGCACCTCCTTATTCGAATTTGAGCTCAAGTTCGAGCCACAAACTTTTATTGAGCTTTTGAACCTTGTTCGATTTCAATTCAGTAAGATATTAGTGTGTTCAATACTCGGCTCGACTTGGCCCATTGCCTAATTGAGCTGATTTGAGCTCGTTATCGAGTTGAGCAAAGCTCTTTATCGAGCAAAATCAAAGCTCAAAATTGACCCAATCAATCAACTTTTGAGCTAATATGTGTTGGGCTTTTTGTGTGGAGCCTGGTTTTATATTGTTATGGGCCAATTCCATGGAGCAAAGGATCGGGATATTAACCGTGTTTAGGGTTTGAGAGACTAGTGTGTGAAATCTAAAAAACTATCTATAAAACTTCCAAGCAATAAAATATCCTTACCACTCCGTGGACTTAGGGATTTTAGGTTGAGCCACGTAAACTTTGTGTGTTTGATTTTATTTTCTCATTGAATCTTCCCTGTGTTTTAGTTGTTGCATTTTCTAACAATATGGACTCACAATGAGCCATTAATGAGCCCTTATCAATCCTTAATGAGCCTTTATCAAACTGTTCACAAATGCTAACAAATTGAGCAGCACCCTGTGAACTCAACTCATGAAGCTTTTGAGCCTACTATTAAACTCCCAGAAGGAACAAACGAGCCATAAGCAATTATGGAATACAAGTAATTTATCGAACATTTGGTTCGTTTACCCATTATTTGCTGTGTTGATGATGAGTTCAGCTGCCAATTCAAGGCAAAATATAATGTTTTCCAGTTCGGGGTGCATATTTGGAAGGTCGAGGGAGAGGTGGGGCTGGGGTGACGGCGGCGGGGATGGGTATTGGGTGCTGGTTGAAGGGATGGGCTAGGGAGTGACTGGCAGCGGGTGGTGGAGCTAACGGGGTAGGCAACGGCTGCTGGGGTGGGAAGGGGGGTTTGATTTCTTTTCAACTTTTAAAATTTTTTAATATAAAATTATACTTTAACTCCTAAGTCAATTAATTTTTAAGTATTTTGTTTTTCTTTTTAGTGCTACATCAACAAAAATTAACCGAACTTTGATACTATGAGGTCAAACTTTAGGGCACCTAAAAAATATTTTCAGATGTGAGAATTCTTTTAAAATATTATGTACTTGTACCGATTTTACTATGTGGGGTCAGAGCTATGCAGGGGTAACTGATTACTTTGTAAGTAAAAACAATCAGAAAAATGGCTAGTTAAGAAAAGAAATAGGCTTCAGCAAAGAACACGCCCCTTTTATCAAGGTAAAGGTTTTCCATGTACCAATATGGAAATCCAAGAAATGAGATTGCAACAAATAGAGCTGTGGGTTGAACTCGGGATTTCTTGATCTGACTTGGATGCAGGTGATCAGGGTTGGTGAGTTTTAGGGCTCAAAGCGGATATTTTGAAATGGGACTTAAATCATAGTTAGCGATATAAATATTAATTAGATAAATTATAAAATAAAAATTTAGGTATGTAAAATTAAGCACCTTATAACTTAGGGGCCCTTAGAGTTTGGCAACTCCTTACAGCTGCATGGGTTGTTTGATGTCTTGACCTGTCCTGTGTGTAATTGTTAAAGGTACCTGCTTGTCAGTTGTCACAGGAAACTGTTGTCTCCACAAGTAGTGATATTTTTCTAAAATATCATATTTGAATATCCTCAAGAGTTGATTTCTTGAATACAACAATAAACCCAGGGCCTCAAGGACTCCCGCATATGCAGGGTCTGGGAGGAGTGGGATGTATGCAGCCTTCCCCCTTTATGGCGTTACCCTAAAGAGAGGCTGTGTCCGAGAACCCCCAACCTGATAAATACAAAGGCATAAAAGCATAGAAGCACACAAGCATAAAAGCATACAAGCATCTAAGCTGCATAGGACATGACACAAAGCAAGCCAATAGAGAGCATACACAGCAATAGGCAATAACGTGACAGAGCGATAGAACAAAATGCCCCAACACACGGCCAAAGTTGCATACAATCAAGCAGGTATATATGTAAGCCTAGGTATATATCAGGCACACCTATACTTACTCTCCACTCAACTCTATATAGGGGCATCTCCTCATATAGGTTGAGGTGGGTGAGGTCTTGTAGAATCGTTTCCATCCAACTCTTCTTTGGCCGGCCTCTCCCTCTCTTCTTGTTTGTAATATGGAATTGTTTGCAGCTCCTGACCGAGGCAATGGTCGGTCTCCTCCTAACATGCCCAAACCAATGCAAACATTGCTCCCTCTGCTTATTGTCAATTGGGGCCACACCCAATTTACTCCTTATAACGTCATTTCTGAACTTATCCTTCCTTTTGTGTCCACACATCCATCGCAGCATCCACATCTCCGCCACCTTCAGCTTCTGCGTATGGTGCTATTTAACTGGCCAGCACTCCCCCCCCCCCCCCGTAAGTCATAGCCGGTCTCACTACCGTCTTATAGTATTTTCCCTTTAACTTTAATGGGAACGTTCTATCGCGTAGTACAGTTGAGGCCATCCTTCATTTATGCCAGCCTACTTGAATCTGGTTGCTGACATCCGCGTCAACTTCACCGTCTTGTTGCACCATGGAACCCAAGTATTTAAAGCACTCTTTTTTAGGTAAGCACTCTAATCCAATTTTAATGTCTTCGATGCTAGGCCTAGTTAAGTTACAGAACTTAAGTTCCACATATTCGGTCTTGGATGTACTGAGTTGTAAGCCTTTTGATTCCAAGCCATTCTCCAGAGTTCCAGCTTCTTATTTAGCTCTTCTCTAGACTTTCCCACCAGAACTATATCATGAGCAAAAAGCATGCACCATAGCACGTCGCTTTGGATATGCCTATTGAGCTCGTCCATAACCAGGAGAACAAAAAGGGAGTCAAGGTTGATCCTTGGTGTACCACAACCATAATGGGGAAAGCATCTGTCTCTCCTTCTACAGTACGCATATTGGTTAGTGTATCATCGTACATGTCTTAATGGCTCGGATATAAGACAAGGGAATGCCTTTCCTCTCCAAAACCCTCCATAGGACCTCCCTTGGTACTCTATCATATGCCTTCTCCAAATCAATAAAAACCATGTGAAGGTCCTTTTGTCTATCTCTGTACTGCTCTATCGACCATCTTAAAAGATGGATTGCTTCTATCGTCAATCTGCCAAGTATAAATCCAAATTGGTTTTCTGAGACCCATGTTTGTTGCCATAGCCTTCTCTCTATGACCCCTTCCTAAAGCTTCAGAGTGTGGCTCATTAGTTGATTCCTCTATAGCTGGCACAGCTCTAGATGTCGCCTTTGTTCTTATAGATGGGGACTAATGTGCTCTTTCTCCACTCATCAGGCATCTTCTTACCTTGAAGAATTTGGTTGAATAGATTGGTCAACTACCTGATGCCCTTTTCTCCAATGCATTTCCATGCCTCAATGGATATTCCATTTGGGCCGACTGCTTTATCCCTGCCCATCTTTTTCAATGCTTCCCTGACTTCCTCGGGTCTAATTCGCCTATAGTAACAATTAGACTTGGCAATCGGGTCGGGTCGGGTTAATGTCAGGTCAGGTCTATCTCAGGTCGGGTCAAAATCGGGTTGGGTCAGGCTCGGGTCAGGTTATCCTCGGGTTTGGGTCAACCTCAGGTCGGGTCAGTCTCAAGTCGGGTCGACAATAGGTTGGGTCAACCTCGGGTCGGGTTAACCTCGGGTCGGGACATCCTCAGGTTGAGTCGGTTTTCAGGTTGATTTATCAAGTTATTTTGATGATATATCTATTCGATCTTGAAATTATAACTAAAAATGATAAGTTAGACTTCTATTTGGCCATTTTGGGTTATAGGTCATGTTTCGGGTCATCAAAGGTTGGGTCAAACTGGGGTCGGGTCTAATTTGGGTCAGGTCATTTCGGGTTTTGGGTCAGCTTGAGTCGGATCAAGTTCAGGTCGGGTCAAATTCGGGTTGGTTCATTTTCGGGTTCAGGTCCCAATAAATTTAAAATTTTTTGGGTTAGGATCGGGTCGGGTGGCGGGTCAAACAGGTCGAGTTTTGGGGTACATTTTGCCAGCTCTAGTAACAATGGGTCTGTTGCTCCTCAAATGCTTGTAGTTCTCCTAGGGATACATCTCTATCCCCCTATTCGTTTAACAAATCGTGGAAGTAGGCTTTCCACCTAGCTTTAATTTGTCGCTCGTCCACAAGCACCTGTCCATCCTACCCATCTTTAATTTGTCCCTCGTCCACAAGCACCAAGGCTTTCCTGAATTTCCCTTTTTTATTCATTATCTTATCTTGAGGATTTGATTTACTATCTTTAAGAATTGATTTGTTTAGCCTTGCATCTCTATAAATTAGGATGATTGTAACTTGATACGTAACAAATAGTTGTCTACGCTGCCAAGTACCCAGTGTATAGAGACTAGGTTAAAGCTTCGATGAATGAGAGGAAAGGAGGTTTTGCAATCAATGACTTTAGACATTGGAAATGTGCCTTTAGATTCCATGGTAAGAAGTGTCCTGACTCCTGATTTTTATTTAAAAAAAAAAAAGTTACTGACTGCGTTGGGCCAGAGTATATGTTTTTGACATCAGCCTAGGATGTCATTTGGACTGTTTTGTTACTGATTTCATACCCACGTATCCGTGTTCAAGGGTTAAGCACATGGATACAGTAGGACACTTGCAATACTTCATATAGACTTAGAACATACGAAATCCTTGAAAATAGTTGCTACCGTTGGTGTTTGTATCCATTTCTTCTCACCAGGTCCAAGCGACACTTCGTATCAGACCATGGAACCACTGAAAATAACTGATACCCTTGAATATGTACTCATATATGGTTCTTCTCACCTGGTCCAAGCGACATAGATGGATGGTGGATATAATCTCCAGTTGCATGGATGGCACTACGACACCAAGAAGTTTGGCCCTTCTATTGCAGCTAGGCCATTCAGAGCTGCTGAGACTTGTTTGCCCATGATGTGCTGCATTACCTTTGTGGAGTTTAAGGAGATGGGAGATTTTTCAGGTTTTAACTTAGGTATCTGACCACTGTCAGTGTAGTCATTAAACTCCCAATGTGGATATTAGAATCTTATGAGAACAGTCAATTGATTTCAATTCTTAGTATAATCTTAATTTGGTTGGACTCCTACAATCCTTGAGAATGAAAAAAAATTTAGGATACAATCATAATGCAGTCTTACAATTCTATCAATCTTACATTGATCCTACCAAAGCCTCCTATAGCTACACTAAAGAGTGTAAGTTGGAGCTTTTATTGAAGGGATTTACTTGAAGATGCCTAGCGATTGCAAATGACTTAAAAGTTTTAGTTATGTTCTCTAATTGACGTTTGAGTTATAGTTTTTTATGATACTTTTTGTAAACATAGTTGTTAATTTTAATATTACAAACAATTCTCTTATACATATAGCAAAGTCTTATGATTCTTGATCAATCCTACGATTCCGATTCTAAAGAAACTCAACGATCCTAGTTGGAATCTCAATTTCTACAATCAGTGGTATATGGGGTCATCTTACCTTGGCAAATCGGTCAGTCTATGGACATGACACTCAAAGGAGCAACAGGGCACCAGAACCAGAGTAGGCTAGGCACTGGACATGGGTTAGCTTCAGAAATATTTTTAGAGCCAAGTGTAGTGCAGTATAGTACATGCACTTCTAGGGCCCGTTCCTCAACAAATGTGGCTAGTTACGTTACCTCCATGACACCCTTTGTAATTTAGAACCGAGATTCATGATATAGTGTGATTTGTTTAGGAGATCTGTGGACTGGTATCATGCACTCAAAAGACCAGTGCATGATGCATTGATTGTTATGTAATTGATTTTGAGTTAATTATTACGCTGTTAGCTGTTTTGTACAGTTACCTTCGATATGACTACAAACCGTAATTTAATTCCATGATTTGTCTACTTGCTTCTTTTCTCTGGTTCACAGTATTTCTCTTCAGCTCTATTCGTTCATGTAAAATCTTTTCTGCGCTGGGGAGACTGACAAATCATCGGATTTTGGCAGGAAATTGCAAAGAGACTACCTCGGCCCGACCCCTCTTCATAAAATTCTCTGCTTGGTATCATGGTTGGTTCTAACCGACGAGCTATCTGAGCTCATGGGATTTGGCATAGTGGTAACTACCGAGCAGACGTCACTAGTTCGAGCTCATTTTCCCTCTTCCCAAATCTTTTAGTTTGAAAGAAAAGAAAAATTAATGAGCTGCATGTGAAAATAGTGACAATTTTAGGTTATGTTCAATTGTTAATATGAGCTAATACATGAACTGATGTGAATGTTGTAGCTTGGTTTGTGATTGTGCTCTGATTATTATTATTATTCCATTTATATAAAACTAGATACTGCAAAAGGTTACGGTTGTTCTTGGAGTAGTTGGTCGAGATGTGAAAAACTATTTTTTTAGAAGTATTTTGTGAGAAGTGCTTTTGTAAAAAAGTTTCTGAATAGAGATTTTTTCTTGAAAGAGTTTTAATTTTTTTTCTTTTGCTTTTGCTTTTGCTTTAGAGAAGAAACACTATATTTATTACTTCTGTTAAATAATATTTTTCTTTCTAGAGGGATTTTTTTTTTCTTTTTTTTTCCCTAAGAAAAACATTTAGAAAAAAAAAAAACTTGATTAGGCAGGCCCAAAATGTGTTGGGTGTGTACTGTTGCCATCCTTACTCAATTATCATGTATATTTTGTTGTGAATTAATTTGGAATGAAAATCAAAGTTGATTTCAGTATGTATATCAATGTGAGATTTTACCAAAGAGGGCACAAATACGCCGTCATCGGATCCCATGAGAACTCCAAAGTTAAGCGTGCTTGGGCGAGAGTAGTACCAGGATGGGTGACCTCCTGGGAAGTCCTCACCCTCAGGTTGGGGGCACTGGGAAACAGCCTCTCTTCAGGTTAACACCCTGAAGGGGGAAGGCTGCATACATCCGCCTCCCCCAGACCCTGTGTAGGCGGGAGTCCTTGAGGCACTGGGTATATTCCTTTTCCTTTTTTTATATCAATGTGAGATTTTGGAATATAATTAATGAGAAAATTATATAGGAAGGGTGGAGGATTAAAGCCAAAAGATTTAATATTTTCTTATAACGATAAAGAAATCAGATAAGTTATACAAGAGGTCACTTCTCTTGGGACTCCTTCTCCCAAATGATAAAGACGAAATTTCATCTCAGTTCAAAGCATATCACCGTTCAAAGACATACCACATAAAGAAGCCAGAGCATTTAATATTTACTCATACATAAGAAAAACATCTTTTAGAAAAAGAATAGAAGGAAATCAACTTCATCATAATTTAAAAAATAAATAAAAAAATAAAAAAGCAACAGCCTTTTAGTGTATTAGCCTTTGACAATTTTTTTTTTTGAAAGAGGTAAATATTGGAATCTTAAAGCATCCCTCTTCTAAAAGGGATAGCTAAAAGCATTAGTCCGGCCAATAGAGAGAAGGGCCTAGAAAGGGGCATGATCCCATATAAAAACACCTGAACCCTTATGTCCGGCATCAGCTAACTAATCAGCAGCTCTATTTGCTTCTCTGAAATAATGATTAAAGATATATGTGATGCTGAAGAGCTAAGAGCCTGAATATCCTTCACTATAGTCACAATATCCACCGGAGATGAGTACACCTCATTTATTGATCTAATGACAATCTCAGTATCACCTTCAATAATGATTCTTCGAGCACCCAAACATTAGCCTTGACATAGGGACCCTACATAATTAATAGGGGACCCTACATAATTAAGGAAAGTGTTTATCTATATGTGTCCAAAAGTACCTGTTAATATGTATTTGTTGCATCTTTATTTATTATTATGAAGCTAATTTTTCTCGCATTTATTTTCACTTTTGTAAACTACATATAATATATACTTTTTGTAAACTACATATAATATATCTCAAATTAAAATGCAGTTTATTGATTAAAACAACAACAATAAATGTCTCAATGCCTAAAATACTCACACGATGGCAATGTCTAAGGGAGGAGGATGTAAGCAACCTTTCCCCTAAAGGGTGCTACCGTCAATACAGGTTGTTTCCAAGGCTTCCAACCTTAAAAGAAACAAAAAGGAGCAATATATATAAGGTCACACAAAGTAATAGAGCAGTAAAGCAATAAAATAATAAAACAATAAAGCAATAACAGACATGCATGCAACACTAAAACAATAATGAAGCAAGTGCAATCCTAGGGGTACTGCGCACTAGCATATGTGTACTCGTATCTCCTATCTGCTGTCTCGACTACATGTATACTTAATCGCCACTAAGCTCTATATAAGGCTATCTCTTAGGTAAGGTCTAGTTGGGTAAGGTTATGCTCAATTGTCTCCATCAAACTGATTTTTGGCCTGCTTCTGCCCTTCTTCTATTGCGTGTTATATAGTTGCTTACATCTCCTTACATGGGCGTTAGTTTGTCCCCTTTGAACATGACCATTGTAGACGTCGCTTCCTCAACTTATCTTCAATTGGAGCCAGTCCTAATTTGTTTCTTATAACGTCATTTTTATTCATGTCCTTCTTAGTGTGCTAACACATCCATCACAACATCCTCATCTCCACCACCTGTATCTTTTGAGTGTGGTACTATTTAACTAGCCAACATTGTGCCCTATGTGACATGGTCGGTCTTACAAAAGTCTTTATAATATTTTCTCTTCAACTTTAGGGGAAACTTTCTGTGGCATAGTATCATTGAAGCCATATACCACTTATGTCATCCAATTTTAATCATGTTTTTGACATCCTCGTTAATTTCGCCATCTTGTTGCACCATGTAACCCATCTGAAACATTCTCTTTTCAATATGCATTCCGTTCCAGTCTTCACCTCCTCTGTGCTCGGTCTAGTTGTGGGGCATAACTTAAATTTCATATACTTAGTGTTTGATCTACTAAGCCGAAAACCTTTCGATTCTAATGCACTTGTCTGAAGTTTCAACTTCTCATTCATCCTTTCTTTTGATTCTCCCACCCCTTCTCTTAACTCTCTCACCAGAACTATATAATCTGCGAAAAGTATGTGCTTGAAAAGCTCATCCATAATTAGAGCAAATAGGAAAGGGCTCAATGCTAATTCTTAATGCAAACCAACTGTGATCACGAAAGCCTTCGTCTCCCCTTCCATAGTTTGCACTCATTCATGTTTCTTCAGACATATCTTTAATGATGTATATATATGGTATGGGGATGCCTTTTTTTTTTTCTTAAACCCTCTATAGTACCTCTCTTAACACTATATCATATGCCTTCTTCAGATCAATGAAGATCAGGTGTAGATCTTTTTGTCTATCTCTGTAGTATTCTATAGTGCATCTGAGAAGATGGATTATTTACTTTAGTACCTCAACATTTGTGGAAATAATAAAAAGGTTACAACCTTTTTGATTTATTTTTTTAGCGCCTTAGGTTTTGTATGTATTAATAATTAGGTACCCTCTCTAGTGAAACCCAATATCGGAAACTTAAAAAGACAAAAAATGCTCATAACAAAAATAACTTCATTTTACTCCAACGATTTAGATAAGACAATAAGTTAGTTCATTGAGAATTTGGAGAAAATGATGACATAGAGCTTTTTAAATGGATGAAAAATGCTTTATTTTGTTGGAAAATGCTTCAAAACGGTGGATTTCGTTCTCCTCAGGAATGCAACAATAATCAGGGCATCGAACTTCAGTGTCAGGCTTCAGTACAAAGTTACCTTTGTCATGGGCATTTTTGTCCTTTTGGATTCCAATACTGGGTTTTGCTAAGAAAGTAGCAAAATATTAATACATACAAAATCTAAAGTATTAAAAAATAAATCAAAAAAGCCAAGGTCTTTTTGTTGTTTCTATAAACTTAAAGGGGTTTTTGGTACAAGGGAATGTGGGGCTGGGAGTGGAAATGGTGAGGCTATTCTCACTTTTTGGTTGATTGTTTAGTGGGAATGAGAATGAATGGAGGGTGGGAGAGGGAATGAAAATCATTCTTACTTCTATATTTCTATACATAGGGGGCTTGTCATGATCCTAGCCATGACATAGTCCGACGCATCAGTGTCACGAGCTCGACCCAGGCCCCTATGGAGTCCATGTCAAGACCGTCCAGAGGTTACCGGTTCGCTGCCCAGGTCGCTACTGAGCTTGCCATGACACGGTCCCCCGGCCCAGCCCGATGCTTTAATTGCTTTTAAGCCCGTTACTTCTATTGTTTTAGGCCCACTAGGTCAAGGCCCAAATAATTAGATAGAAAATTCAAATAAATAAGCACATGGGGAAATTGATAGGAAGAGTCTAGAATACTTCCAAGCGGTTACAAAAAGGCGCCCCCCCCCCCCCCCCCCCCTCCCGCCTTTTCCCCTAACTACCTTTCCCGCTTTTATTTGAAAATAGGATTTGAAATGTAACTAGAAGGGGCCGGTTGAATTGTGTATAAATAGGGGAAGAATTCACTTGTAATGGACATCAATGAAAATATGAATGAAATTCAAGAATTCAACTCTTAATTCTCTCTCATCTCATACTCGCAATTCTTTTTCTCAACTAAGTCTAAATTCTACATTCTTTCTCATCCCAAATTCTCTAAAACTCCATCAATGCTCAACATCAATCAAATATTGAATCACTAACTCGAGGTCACGAATCTTAGGCTCGTGACAAGGTGGTATCAGAGCCAGGTTGACCTAGAAGCTTGTTATCAAAAAAAACAATCGTTCGTATCAAAAAAATTTTCCGCTGCAATTCAACCGGTATTGATCACATCTGAGCTCATCAATCAATCTGGCCATCACTAGAAGCTACCGTGCTTCCTTGACGATGTCTTCATCCGAAGAGTCCAATGCAACTCAAGAAAGAATCGCGGTTCTTGAAAAACGCCTTGACGTCATGTCTCGCACATGGCAACAAGATCGAGCAAAGGACCGGGAGGAGCAGCACCTCATCAACGTAAACCTTAGGTCGGGAATGACAGAGGTTAAAAATTCCGTAGACGCCTTGGCGGAAATCATAAAAGGTCTACAACAAACAATCCGAGGAATGGAGAAAAGGCCGGAGGTAGAGCCTGAAGTAGCACCACCAGTTGGACCGCACCACGAAACAGGAGGGTCCGGCAACTATGTGAGACTAGGAGGCCAAGGATTGATTCCGCCACCCCAACAAGAACCAAGAGAAGACCGAAGCCACTCACGCAACAATGAGAAGGGAGATCACAGCCGCGGCAATGGAGGAAATCGGTTGGGTACTGCGTACCATACACCGAAACTGGATTTACCAAGGTTCGACGGCACTAATCCGAGGGGGTGGATCAGAAAGTGTCTCAAGTACTTCCGTTGGTACCACGTTCCAATGGACGAATGGGTGGAATAAGCTTCAAGTCATCTCCATTACCCGGGAGATTCTTGGTTCTACGCTATGGAATTAAGACATCCACTCATGACGTGGCAATTCTTCGTGGACGAATTGTGCAAAAGGTTTGGGGACCATACTCTACAAAACGTTGTGGAAGAATTTACTAAAATGACTCAAACCGGATCCGTGGAGGACTATGTCATTCGCTTTGAGGAATTAAAAAGTTGGATGTTGATCTATCATTCAACCTTGAGTGAAGATTACTTCGTTTCGAGCTTCATTAGCAGATTAAAACCGGCAATGAGAGCTATTGTTAAGGCCGGTAGGCCACCTGACTTGAGTACCGCATTTGAGCAAGCAAGACTGCAGGAAATTGCAATGGAGGAACTGAAAATCCTCATGCAGCCCGCACACCGTCCTGTTCAGTCACGCAGGGAAGATACCGTGCCAAGAACCGCAGTGACCAACCCAATCTAGCAGCCGCAGCAATCTGTCAGCACTGGAGCCAGGTCAACCGTGTCTAAAGAGGGGCAAACCGTGTCAACCGGTTCCTCATAACCAAGTCGTGACCACCGGAAGTGCTATAGATGTCAAGAACGTTATTTTCCAGGGCACCGATGTAAGGAAAAACAATTGAACAGCATGAACGGCACGGTGGAAATAAAAGAAACGGACCATGAGGACGAGGAGGAATTTCAAGGCGAGGAAACAGAAGTTTCACTTTGTGCCTTGGAGGGTAATGTCACGCACAACACCTTCAAATTGAAGGGAAGCATTAAACGAAGACCAATAACGATTTTGGTGGATAGTGGAAGCACTCACAGCTTCATTGATGAGGACTTGGCTAAGAAACTGAAGTTACCGACCCTACCGACAGCCGTAATGACCGTAACAGTGGAAAACGGTGAGGTTCTTATGAGTTATTTGAGTTGTCCAAAGGTCGGATGGAAGGTACAAGGCCAAACATTCGCAGATGACTTTCGGGCACTAAAGCTTCGGGGAAGCGACATGATCCTTGGAGTGGATTGGCTCCAAGAACACGGGCCAATAACATTCGACTTCATGGCACTTGAGTTCGCATGCTACCAAGAAGGAAAGAAGATCCAGCTTCGAGGAATAAAGAAGAAAGCTACCGTGAATATTCTAACGGGACAAACCATAGCCAAAGTCATCAGAAACAAAGTGGGACAGCTGCTAGACCGATTTAAAAAGACAAAAGAAGTCGTTAACATTGAGCCCATGAGCATTCTGGAACTCCATTGGATCAAACGCAATGGAAGGAGAGTGCGACAAGTCTTAGTGCAATGGGCCAACTGGACTAAGGGGGAGACATGGGAAGACTTATCCGAGGTTCGGAAGCAATTTCCGGACTTCAATGCTTGAGGACAGGATTAATTCGAGGGGGCGGCAATGTCATGATCCTAGCCATGACATAGTCCGACGCATCAGTGTCACGAGCTCGACCCAGGCCCCTATCGAGTCCATGTCAAGACCGTCCAGAGGTTACCGGTTCGCTGTCCAGGTCGTTGCCAGAAGTTGTCCGGTTCGCTGCCCAGGTCGCTACCGAGCTTGCCATGACACGGTCCCAGGCCTAGCCCGAGACGCGACCCAGTTGCTGTCAAGACACTTGCAAGGCCCGATGCTTTAACTGCTTTTAAGCCCGTTACTTCTATTGTTTTAGGCCCACTAGGTCAAGGCCCAAATAATTAGATAGAAAATTCAAATAAATAAGCACATGGAAAAATTGATAGGAAGAGTCTAGAATACTTCCAAGCGGTTACAAAAAGGCCCCTCCCCCCCCCCCCCCCCCCCCCCCCCCCTTCCCGCCTTTTCCCCTAACTACCTTTCCCGCTTTTATTTGAAAATAGGATTTGAAATGTAACTAGAAGGGGCCGGTTGAATTGTGTATAAATAGGGGAAGAATTCACTTGTAATGGACATCAATGAAAATATGAATGAAATTCAAGAATTCAACTCTTAATTCTCCCTCATCTCATACTCGCAATTCTTTTTCTCAACTAAGTCTAAATTCTACATTCTTTCTCATCCCAAATTCTCTAAAACTCCATCAATGCTCAACATCAATCAAATATCGAATCACTAACTCGAGGTCACGAATCTTAGGCTCGTGACAGGGCTGGGTTTGGAAATCTATTCCCATTGGAATGGAAAGTGGTGGGGTCTACAAATTTTTTTTACCTATTTTAGCCTCTATTTAATTTTTACTTTATTTAATTATTGATAAATAATAAATCTAGATAATTAATAGATGCGGTGAGTTTGTTAAATGGATAATTTAAAATAGTGTATGATGTTGATTGTTTGCTCGTCCAGAACAAAGTAGATAAATAATACTAAAACTACTTTGAATAGAGAAAAATAAATATTATTTATATTTCATATTATAAAATAGGTAATTAAAAAATATAATACTTATTTAATAATACTAAAAAGTATATTAACAAAAAACTTATGGTGTCATCCTTGTTAGTTGATTGAAAATTTTATTTCAAGGTAGTTTTTGAAAAGTTGTGATGATTTAATAAAAAAATTACTTTTATACTTGGGTATTAGTGAAAAGCCCTAAAAAAAGAATTGTAATTGTTATTTCTTTAAAAAAATTACATAATTTTTTTAATATAAAAAATAAAAATATACATATAGTATATGGACTTGAAAATTTTATTTATCTGTTGGAGGATATTTTGGTAAAGTATTTTATTTATACCCATTCTTACTAGTGGCACACCAAATATAGAAATGACTATTTACTTCATTCCCCTCTCCATTCCACACATATACAAAATGGGGGAGTGAAAATGA
Organism: Simmondsia chinensis; assembly: GCA_018398585.1. Classification (NCBI taxonomy): domain Eukaryota; kingdom Viridiplantae; phylum Streptophyta; class Magnoliopsida; order Caryophyllales; family Simmondsiaceae; genus Simmondsia; species Simmondsia chinensis. The sequence continues at coordinate 3,320,693 of JAGTTD010000018.1, forward strand.
CTTGGTTATTCCCATTTCCAAAAAGCCATTTCCATTCCTTCTTTGCCCCTCTCACAAATTCATTTCTTGGTACCAAATGGTCCCTCAAAGTATTAGAATTGGAATAACTCCTAATTTATCAAGAAAAAAAATAATAAATATGCAATTAATATAGGATTAAATATTAAAAAGGTATTGAATTATACCGTAAAGAATTTTTTTGGAATTTAACTCTTCAATGGTATAAGAAAAGTACTGAACAGTTATGTATAAATTAATTTGGAATTCAACCACCATATAGAAATTAATTTAGAATTGTACAATTGAGGGGAATAAATTTAGTGTTCTAGATATATATTTAATATATATAATCTTTTTTTTAACAACTAAATATATTTTATGATATATATTGTACAATTAAATTAGATTTATTTACGTAAAATGTTCTTATATTTTGCTCAATGTGTCAGTTTAGTGCTTTTTTATTATAATTGTATGAGCTTAATCCTTATACAAGCTAATAACATATTTTTTGTAATCATTTGATCGCATTTTTTAGCCTAATTAAACTCAATTGTGACTCGAGTAAAAGTAGGCTAATTAAAATTAATTTAGTCTAATTAAACTCACTACCGATCTGGCTGTTAAAAGAACTTTCATCAAGTTGGCATTAATTTTACCGTGGGACTAAAATTATGCTAATTCAAAATTAATTTAGCCTAATTAAACTTACTCGTGATCCGATTGTTGAAATTTTTTTTACCACATTAATGTTAATTTTTCTATAGCACTACGAGTAAAATTAGCCTACTTAAAAATTAATTTAGCCTAATTAAACTTACTTATTGCCCGACTGTCAAAAAAATTTCCACAACATTGATATTAATTTTACTGTAGGACTACAAGTAACAAATCTTGCACAAGCGGCATTTGTGAAAGGGCGGTCAATCTTTGATAATATTTTGCTCGGGTAGGAGATTATCAAGCATTATGGTAGGAAGAATTTGTCACCTCGGTGATTCATGAAGGTGGACATTCGAAAAGCATACGATTATGTCGATTGGGGTTTTATAGCGGACCTTATGGAGAAGTTGGGCTTTCTAGGCAAATTTATTTGGCTAGTAACTAAATGTATATCCATGACATCATTTTCTATTCAACTTAATGGAGAAATGGTGGGTTTCTTTAAAGGAGCTCGTGGGCTTCGTCAAGGGGACCCTTTATCCCCTTTCTTGTTTTGTGCTTTGTATGGAATATCTATCCCGTAAACTTCAAGCGGCTACAGACTGTGTGGATTTTCATTTTCACCCAAAGTGTGCCAAGTTGAGATTGAATCACCTTGTGTTTGCGGATGACCTTCTGTGGTTCGTGAGAGGAGATAGAGGATCAGTGGAGGTACTTTGGAAGGCTTTTGTTGATTTTTCTAGCTGTTCTGGGCTCGAAGCTAACATTATGAAATCGGGGATTTGTTTTTCTAGAGTGAGAGAAGAGGAGAAACGGGATATTATTGAGGTATTGGGTTTCAAGGAGGTATCGATCCCTTTAAAATACCTTGGTGTTCCTATAGCTGTAACTTGTCTTACAGTAAATCAATATGGTCCTCTCTTTGATAGAATAAAAGCAAAGATAAATGCTTGGCCGAATAGAAAGTTGTCTTATGTGGGTCATTTGGAGTTGATTAGATCGGTTTTGTTTGGTGGTGACCTTTTGGGTTAATATCTTTTATCTTCCTAAAATGGTCATTAAAAAATCCAAAGTGTATTATCCCGATTTTTATGGTTTGGGGAGGTTGATAAAATAGGGGGTGTTTACCCGCCAAATCGGGCTTTCTCTCCCCTTCCCTGTGATGTAGGCCCGGTGCCCCTCCTGTCCGGTCCCATCCTGTCGGGTTCCTTGCCTGCGTCGCGGGGGAGGGGGGGTTCCCCCTCCCATCCTCCATCCTCTTCCAGGTCTTCGTTCGTCTTTTGTGAGGTGTTGTAGTGTGTGTATCTGCTCCGGCTCCATCTGATGCCCTCCTAGTTTTTGGTCTCTGATGTGTGTTTTTCGTGTTTTTTTTGTTTTGTTGTTTCCTGGTCTTATGGTGTTGTGCTGCTTGTTCCAGCTGTGTTTTATTCCCTGTTTGTATTGGCTTCTCTTTTGTATCCACTACCATTTCCGGGGTGGCTAAAGGATCGCTCTGTCGAGTTGCCTGATTGTATTTCGGCTATGCCGATAATTATCAAAAAAGGGGGTGTTTACCCAAGAGCTTGGGAACGTATTTCATTACTATGTGATGAGGGTGGTCTGGGAATAAGACAATTAGCACCTTGGAATATAGCGCATTTTAATGAAGCTTCCTTGTATATTTGCTCAAAGAAAGATACATTGTGGGTGAAATGGATCTACGCATACTATATGAAGGGTTCATCGATTTGAGGTGTGAAGAGCCGAGTGAATGATTCAAGTGTATGGAAGTACATTTTAGCTTGCCGAGAGTTTACTCTGCGGAAAACCAGTTTGGTATCAGCTGCAGAAAGAATGTTGCAGAGCTATAACTGTAGCAGAAACCTTGTTCGTGCTGTTTATGAAGAGTTGCGGGACCATAACAGCAAAATTCATTGGCAGCAGACTATTTGAAGCAATGTAAGCTATCCTCAACATCAATTTATTTGGTGGATGGTTGCACAACATTGTTTGAAAACAAATGTAAGCTATCCTAAACATCAGTTTATTTGGTGGATGGTTGCACAACATTGTTTGAAAACAAATGACATGTTGTTGATGAGAGGGCTTAGCTTGGCGAGTAGATGCGTATTATGTTACTCGGAGTGTGAGTCCTTGGATCACATCTTTTTTCGTTGTAGCTGGTCCAAAGTAGTTTGGAGGATGATTACTGATTGAAGTGGTATACCTCCCATAAGTGACGTATGGCATGTAATGGAGTGGTTTCAAGTAAAGGTGCGGAATAGATTGATGTGGAGTAAAGTTCGAAGGCTATGTTTTGGTTCATGCATTTGCATTATATGGAAGGAGCGTAACGTGCTACTACATGAGGTTCATGAGAGGTTGGTAGAACAGATAGCTAGGGAGATTCAATTGGAGGTATGGACTAGAATAAATTTTTTAGGGATAGATACTGGTACTGAATTTAGGGTTTGTGATTTTTAGATGTTGTGGACGTTGGGTAGAGGTTTTGTTGGGTTGATGTTGAGTGTAAATATGGTGTAAATTTTTCTAAGGTTTAATGAGAAGCATGCTTGCCCTTTGGCAAAAAAAATAAAAACAAAAATAAAAATAAAAATAAAAATAAATAAATAAAATTAGCCTAATTTATTTTGGTTCTACCATAAAATGAACGTTAAGGTGGCGATAAAATTTTTTAACGGTCGGGTCATAAGTGAGTTTAATTAGGTTATAGGATGGGTTTGCATTGGGATGTACATATAATATAACCAAATGATTTAAAAATATGTTATTAACCTGTACGAACATTAAACTTTTTTTTTTATATACGAACACTAAATTGATACAATTAAAAATAAAAATGACTAAATTGACATATTCGTCAAATCACAAGAACATTTAACCTAGATAACCCTAATTTAATTATAATATATATAATAAAATATACCTTTTTTAGCAGAATTATAAAATATACTTAATTTTTAAAAAATAGATTATAGATATTAAATATATCTCTAGAATGCTTAATTTATTCCTTTTAATTGCATAGTTCCAAATTAATTCCTATACGGTAGTCAATTTCAAATTAATTCTTACATGAATGTTCAATACTTCTTGTATATATTGAAGAGTTAAATCCAAAAAAAATTCTTTAGGGCACAGTTCAATCTTTTTAATATTTTTTCCATTAATATATTAAAACAACCATTCATTTATAAGATTTATTTGTAAAAACTAAGAATTAAATTTTATAAATGATATTTTTGTCATTTGTTTCATAATTTCTTCTTTTAATCAACATAGAAAAATAAAATAAAAAAATTTTTAAAATTATACTTTAACTTTAAAAAAAAAAAAAAAATTGAAAAATCACAAAAAGAAAAAATAAAAATAAAAATTACAACACTTATATTCCTCCAATACAGCAGTTGGGTAACTGCCTCTCTGTTGTGGAAACACACACAGAGAGAGAGAGAGAGAGAGAGAGAGAGAGTGCATCAATCGATCGAGCTTCGCGACATACTCCAATGGCGCAGATTCCTAACTTAGATAATGCTCCAATCAATCTCACTTCCCTCAGGTACTTTCATCTCTCATTCTTCAATGCTCCTTTTTTAGGGTTTTGATCTCATTTTGATTCTATGAATAAATTAGGGTTATTTACGCAATTTTTAAAAATTTGGTCCCTAAGCTTTTAATTGCCTCAATTTAGTTCTTATACGGTTGAATTTGTAGCAATCAAGTCCCATTTTAAACATTAATCTTGACTTTTAAGTAATAAATTTTATAATTTTAGTTAGAAATCAGTGAGAGTGCTAATTTCTTAACATGAAGTGCATATATAGTGCTAATTGATGTTATTATTTCAATTATAAATTAACAGTAATTTTAGAATTGGAATTGATTGGAAAAAAATAAATTAATTGTATAATAGCTAAATTGACACAATAGGCAAAATACAGGATTAATGGCATAAATAGTCCAATAAGTAATCTCGTTTTATGCTTCTGTTGAATTTCAGGGATCAGTCGCAGAAAGAGCTGATCGTCATTCTGAAGAACGTGAGTTGACATTTAGAATTTTCTTCAATTACTTCCGTTTTTACTTTGAATTGAATTTCCGAAATGCCTGTTTTTTTAACTGTTAAATTTCACCTAGCCTTTAGGCCTCAGCCCACAGAGTTGGCATACATGAGATCCATATATTAATTCAATCCATGTGAGGTTTTATTCTAAAACCAATTGATATTTAGTGGCATAGCCAACTAGGCTTATATTACTTTTTCTCTCTCACAAGTTTGATGTGAGTTTCTTACTAGACTCATATGTGGAGTCCTTAGCACCAACTTTCCTCAAAACTTAAGCTGATGGGTGAAATTTGATAAATGATTTTGTACTCTAATATGCCTCTTCACACAAATGCCTATTGGGCTTGAAACGTGGATAATGTACAGACCCACCTATACATTTTGCTTGAAGTAGATTAATATTTAGAGTGAGGGCTATCAAGATTTGAACTCGTGACCTCTCAGTCAACAAGGCTTTGATACCATGTCAACGAACCAATTTTCCTAAAAGTTTAAGCTGATGGGTAAAGGCCTAGCAATGGTTTTATACTCTAATATGCCCCCATTGGATTTGATGCGTGGATAATACACAAGCTCACCCATATCTTATGCTTGAAATAAATTAATATTTAGAGTGGGTTCGCAATTGCGACCTTTTCGTCGACAATGCTCTGATACCGTGGCAAAGAACTAACTTTTCCAAAAGTTTAAGCTGATGGGTGAAGGCTTAGGAATAGTTTTACTCTTAACACTTTTGATTTGAATTTACCTTTTGTTTTGGTCATTTTTTTTATTGAGCGCAGATTCGCGGGAAGAAATGTCTTGTTATTGATCAAAAGTTAGGAGGCTCTCTGTCATTGATTGTCCAGACCTCGCTTCTTAAGGTGATTGTTTTGTTTATCTCTTTCTTTTCAACTGCTATTATCTATTTGAAGAAAGGCACATTTTTTCTGTAAGTAAGTGAAGTTGGGTGAGAGGATCTGAACGTAAACGTAAGGCCTTCACCTTGACAGTGCGTAACTGCTGGATCAAGCCTCGTTGGCTTAAAAGAAGAACAGAACTCTTGCTTGATGTTTGTTACCAAATGGGGGACCAGTTATGTTATAAAATAAAAACTGAGAACAATTTTAAATAAAAAGAAAAAGACAAGGGTTCAAATTTGAACAAACATACAGAAAATAGGGACTATTTTGAACAAAAAGAAAAATAAGAGACCAATTTGATAAAGTTACAAACATTAGGGAGCAACGAAGTAAATAACTCGATTTCCAGCGAACAATATCTTGTCTTTTACTAATTTTAAGAAAAATAGGGCAATATTTTTCTGGCTATCTCAGCTCAGTTGATGATAGGCTTGTACACTTCATTTCAGTTGATGACCAGATCATCTTCTAATCATAAGAAAGGAAATTATCATTTGGGAAAAGAACGGTGCCAAGAAATACGTGTATCACTGTAATTTAAAGAACTGTAAGAATCACTGCGTAAAATGACGGGATTTCAGCCTGTCTGTTTGCTTGTAAAAATGGCAACCTTCCACAATCACCTTTCTCTTTGGAATCTCCATACTCAATTTCCTCAGAAAGTTCAATTGTACACGGATAATCTATGATGATCTACACTTCTCTTGAAGTAGGATGCTATTTATTTTTCCAACTGATACTTCATGTTCCCAGATGATCCCCATAGGAAGAGCTTTTGAGTACTTTTAAGTCTTCTGGAAACCAATTCTATGGTAACAGGTGTTTCAACAACAACAAACCTAGTGCCTCACGGGCTCCCGCATAAGTAGGGTCTTTTTTTGGGGGGGTGGGGGTATACGTAGCCTTACCCCTTCAAGGTGCGACTCTGAAGGGAGGCTGTGTCCAAGGGCCCCCAGCCTTAGAGGCATGAAGGCATGAAAGCATGAGAGCATAAATGCATGAGAGCAAAGACACGGCACAAGACAAGCATAACGAGAGCATAAACAACGAAAGGCAAATAGTAGGCAAATAGGTAAATAAAATAGCTCCCCACTATATCAAGTACACCAAGAGGCAATCATATAAGCCTTGGAACACTAGTGTTAGCAAGAATATGCTCTTGTATTCTAAGCCGCTATATCGGCTACCCCTATGCTAGCCCTCCACTGAGCTCTATCTAAGGCCATCTCCTCCCGTAGGTTTAGGTGGGTTAGGTCGTATCAGATCGTCTTCAACCGTTTCTTCTTTGGCCTGTCTCTTCCTCTCCTTTCGAGGATAGTATGGAGCTGTTTGCATCTCCTTACTGGAGCAGTGGGCGATCTCCTCCTAACATGCCCAAACCACCCCAGACGTTGCTCCCTTAATTTGTCCTCGATCGGGGCCACACCCAATTTGTCGCTTATGATGCCGTTTCTGATCCTATCTTTCCTTTTGTGTCCACACATCCATCGCAACATCCTTATCTCTGCCTCTCTTTTGTGTATGATGTTGTTTCATTGGACAACACTTCGTACCATATGACATAGCCAGTCTCACTACTGTCTTATAGTATTTTCCCTTTAACTTTAACGTGAACTTTCTATCGCAAAGTACTGCAGAGGCTGCCCTCCACTTATGCCAGCCTACTTTAATACGGTTGTTGACATCCTTGTCAACTTCGCCGTTTTGCTGTACCATGGACCCCAAATATTTGAAACACTCTTTTCTCGGCATGGTCTCCGATCCAGTCTTGACATCTTCTATGCTAGGCCGGGTGCAGGTACCGAACTTGAGTTCCATATACTTGGTCTTGGATCTATTGAGTCGTAAGCCCTTCGATTCCAAGGCCCTTCTCCAAAGTTCCAACTTCTCATTTACCTCTTTTCAAAACTCCCCCACTAAAACTATGTCATCTGCAAAAAGCATGCACCAAGGCGCACCTCTTTGGATGTGCCTAATGAGCTCATCCATAGCCAGAATGAACAGAAAGGGACTCAAGGTAAATTCTTTTTGTACCCCAATTGTTATGGGGAAAGCATATGTCTTCCCTTCAGCTGTATGCACATTAGTTTGTGCATCATTGTACATGTCTTTAATGGCTCAGATATAGGACACGGGTATGCCTTTGCTCTTCAAAACCCTCCATAGGACCCCTTTTGACACTCTATCATATGCCTTTTCCAAATCAATGAAAACCATTTGGAGATCCTTTTGTCTATCCCTACAGTACTCTATCGTCCGCCTTAGGAGATGGATGGCTTCTATTGTCGATCTATCAGGCATAAATTCGAATTGATTCTCGGACATCTCTATTTGTTGCCGTAACCTCCTCTATGGTAACAGGTGTTTAACCTAGCCAAATGATTTCTTAAAGTCTGCAATAATAGGAGCTTGTTGTCCGTTAGTGTTTCCTAAGGGGAAACCAGAATAGTTGATACAAACGTTGCTGATATTACACTCAAATATCATTCCCGGATTGGGACACAAAAAGACTCAAAATCGAATCTTATAGCACAAGAAAACTAGAAAGCTCAAAAAAAAATCATAGAACTCTACGGTCCTGACAAGGAGCGGAAACCTTATATTGGCCTATGAAGAAATTGGCTCACTAGTCAAACTTGATTTTGAGTTCTAAATGACCCCAAAACAAATGAAACCGAATAAGGGTTTATGGACAACCCTGCAAGATTATGGCATCACTGGCAAAATGAAGTTGGGATATGGAAATGTTTACCTTCTGTAATCCCTGGTTTGAACCCACTGAAGCAAGCTTTTGGCTGCTATGCTTTCTAAAAGTTGATGACAACATCTTTAACCAACAGGCGGGGAGGGGCATTACTTGCTAAAGGCCTTTAAAGAGGGGAAGAAATAGGTTCAGCTACTGGTGATAAGAGTGGATTACAAGGACATGGACAATGACTGTCCAAACGTTGCCAAAACCCATTATCTGTTGTGTGAAGGAAAATCATTCAAGTTGAACCAGAAGCAAAACACTTCTGCTTCTCCTTTTTGTGTGTTTGTTGGGGTATGGCCTTTTCTATTACCAAATAAGAAGTATCCTCAAAATGGAAATTCTCACTGGTCTTCTATATGATTTTAGCTGGTGTTCTGATATTCTTTTGAACATTTGCCTATCATCAGGAACATGGAGTAGAATTGCGGCATTTATCTGCTGAACCTCTAGAAACTGAATGTACCAAAGTGATATACCTTGTTCGTTGTCAGCTTGATTTGATGAAACACATCTGTGCTCATATTCACAATGACACTTCTAAGGGGCTGCAAAGGGAGTATTTTCTTTATTTTGTACCTCGGCGTGCAGTTGCGTGTGAGCAGGTACAATTTCTATATTTAAGACTTTGCTTTGCTAGAAATCTAGCGCATCATTGTTATTTTGTTTTGACCACGGGTTATTAATATATAGTAATTCTATTGTTGCATTAGTTTTATGTATATTGATCAATCGACTTCCTATCATTATATCAGTTATCTGGAGCTTATGAAATTTGCACCTCCATCGTTCTCTTAATCAACGTTTTGAATATAGATTTCAGCTTGGCTTTATTTATTTTATGACAATTCTTCAAGGAACTATGTTCTTTTTTGAACATTTCAAGGAACTATATTCTGGTCCTCACAATTATGCCGTGGTTATGTGTCTTCAGATACTGAAGGAGGAAAAGGTTCATAACTTGCTGACAATAGGAGAATACCCATTATACATGATTCCACTGGATGAGGATTTGATATCATTTGAACTGGACTTGGCCTACAAGGTGCTTGGCTTTGATCAATTCTGATCAACTCTGATTTCCTTAAATATATTTTAAGAGACTATGGCATTGTGATCTTTTTGCTGTTGATGTTGCTGGTGGTTCAGGAAAGCTTAGTTGATGGTGATACGAGTTCTCTTTGGCACATTGCAAAATCCATTCACAAGCTTGAGGTCCGTACCTTTTTTAGTTATACAGCATAGTTGACCACTTTCATTGCTTTTATGCATGTTCTATTTTGTTTCCAAAAGGACATCATCTTTCATTTTACTAGAAATATCTCTCCTTTGTTTTATATTTATTTGGGGAGGAAGTAAAAGCCTGTGCAGTATATACAGCCTGCAATATCAATGAATTGAAAGCCTTCCGTAAATGACAAAAGAATTCTCCATAGAGCTAGATGCATTGCAGTGTAAGATGGCAGCAATATTCATGTCATATTTGCAATTAAAGAACTCGAAAATAGTTTATCCCTTGTTTAACTCCTGTCTCTTGGCTGCTTTTAACATGTTCATAAACTTGTAGAAGCTGTTTCTCAACTGTATAAACTCATGGGGATGGGATGTACATGTGAAGCATTTGGGTTGTGTTTTATGAGATTGGCAATATGCAGGCTATTTGTTTCTACTTTTTCTTTTCGCATGTTTCAATCTTGGAACTTTCTTGATACTGTTTTATCCACGCTTCATTAGTAAAGGGGTGCATCTTGAACTGTAGATTTTCCACCATGTCATTATAATGGAATCTGTTCTACCATATACGTGATGTGTTTTATGAAGAAATTTGAAATTTTCCGTGTGTTTGCTGACTGTGAATGAGCTGGGTATCAAAAAGCATGTTGCATGTATAGTTGGTAGCTTAAGCGTGCATGCTTCAGCCATCTGTCTATTGGTAATCGAATCTGCAGATTTAGTTGTTGGTCACTGTGTCTCTTGATCTGTATTAGTCTTCTTTTGGAGTGATACCGAATGTGAGAGCAAAAGGAAAGGCTGCAGTTCGTGTTACAGACATTCTTAATAGGATGCAGACAGAAGAGCCAGTAAATACATCTGATGTAAGCATTTATGTGGTTGACTATGTTGATGCAATTACCTTTATTGTATTATTTGGACTCATAGCTCACATTTTTTCCTTCCATTTTCTTTGTTCCCACTTGCTAACAAAATGTCTCTTCAGATTGGTGTGCCAGAGATAGATACGCTAATCCTGCTGGATAGAGAAGTAAGTTTTCAAATTTCTTCTGGACCTGTTGTGTTCCAAACTAGCATATGATTGATTTTAAATCTGATGAACTGAGTCAAGTGTTGCTGCTTGAGTGGAGCTTTCCTTTGGCATGGTGGTTAAGTATAAAGTATTTTTATTGCAGGTTGACATGGTTACTCCTATGTGTTCACAGTTGACATATGAAGGCTTGGTGGATGAGGTAAGAGAATATTTGAGTAGGATTTCAAAACTATAATTTCATTTATGGGACATCTTCAGTCCTGCAACTAGTAACTATATTATGGATATCAAGCCTCTACACTGGAATTGCATTCAGAAAATTGAGAATGATATGTGTTTTTGGACTTGGTTTTCTCCTAACTGTTTGATTGGTTCAATGAAGTTAATGGGAAACCTGTAATAAATTAATTCTTAACTTAGTAATTTGCTTTGGAGTTTCTTTTGCCCATATCTCAGTTTTTGTCGAGTACGATTGAGGCCACATTTGGTTCATGAATTTTAAAGCCCGGGCTAAGGGATCATTTTTTATAATGTTTGGTTGGACATTTTGCCAGTCGATTTCCCTCTGCTACATCCATTGATTCCCATGTTCCGTCATTTTGCACTCTTTACACTCCTAGAAAATCAGAAACTATATTCAATCATCATGCCTGCCTCCCCCTCTGGCCACCTTTCTTCCTCTTCCCAAACCTTCACCCTGGGTGACATTGCCCTCTTAGGTAAGTTTTCTTCCACATGTTTTTGATCTTTGGATTTGTAGTTGGTATAGTTTCGATCTATAGCTCCAACCTATTATGGTTTGGGCTCCAACTACCAGTTGTTGGGCCAACTGCTATGGTTTGAAAGGAAGTTTTTCAGCTAGTGGTGATGAAACTTGGTAGAGGCTTCCAAGTATGGATACATGTGGTGGCGGAGGCGAGGGTAGGAGAGATGGCAGTGGAGGAGGTGGAGATGATGCGTAGAGGGAGACTGAGAGAGGAGGGAGCATAGACGGTTATAGGAGGAGAGGAAGGAGGCTTGCAGCAGATCAAAGCAGACTTTTCACTGGTGGTGTAAGTTGCAAGGTCCTTTGGATGGTGGCGGCTTGAGGGGTGGGTTGGAAGGGGTAGATGTTGGCTATAGGGAGCAAACATGTAGCATTAGTTAACCATTCTTTTTTGATTGTTCTTATTCAAAAGTACAGAAAAAATACGCCATTTCTTTGGGTGGGGGATCTGCAACTATATTACAGTGTTCTCTGTTTCAATAATTAGTAGTTGATTATGAGTGTTGAACATGGATGTTCTTAGGGGGGTCATAGGCAATAGTCATGGGTTTCTCATATGTCTTTTGGACCAAACTGGAGTTTGCAAGTGTTATCTAGTCCAGGAATACTTCTGTGTGCAAAACAGGTATCATAGTGTGTAATGAAGAGTCTAACACGCCAACTAACATATTATAAGTAATGTTGTAAGCTGCTGTTTTTGGGTTATTGCAGTTTCTGCATGTCAATAATGATGCTGTGGAGCTTGATGCATCTATAATGGGTGTTCAGCAAGAGGGCAGAAAAGTGAAGGTTCCACTAAATTCAAGGTGCATATTAACTTTTCTTAAACAATTGTGAATTTGCCATGCTTCAGGTTGGAACTAGTATGCAAGCGTCTCAGCATTTATGGAAGGAAATTGCTGACAATGCCCTGGCTATTAGATATTGGACAAAGTGCTTTTGTGCTGGAGAATAATTTGTGGGGGTCTGGAAGATGCAAGGTCTAGGAACTGCATGTTTTCTCATGCATCTGGCTGGGTGGTAGGGTGTTTGTGTTTGCAGGAAATGTTTTTTTACTTCTTTTATTAGCTGCTATGACTGACATTTTTTGCAACTTTTATTTTCTTTGATGCCTCCATTCATATTTTAGCATTGGCGAAGGGAGTTTGTGGCTGTTATTGGCATGGTTAGTTTGCATTTGCACATATAACTAATCAAGTTCTTTGTCACTTCTCAACTAATTTTGACCTTTTAGGCATTGAGTCAAATGATAGTCCTTACATAACATAATAGCCGTTAGTTTAGCTGTTAACTAACAGCCGCCTGCAGCAGGATTAACACATTAGGTTACACCCTTGACACCCCTATTTGCAACTCTGCGACCACTATTGTGTTCAATATTTGAAACCGTGCTTTCAAGCATGAGGCTTGGTTATTTTATTTCTTCTGAATTATTTTATTGATTTAACTTTCTACTGCCATTATGTTCCATGCTTTGGCAATCTATCTGTTTTATGAGACAAAATGTTCTGGAAACATCTTTCCTGTAGACATTTTTAGGTCTATTAAGATACTTCTTTGGTATGTGCTTGTAATCAAGTCTATCATATTTACACTAATATTAAGGTATCTCTTGTATATCATTTTTAATTTGTCAGTGACAAGCTGTTCAAGGAGATTCGGGATCTTAACTTTGAAGTTGTTGTTCAGGTTGATCTATGTACTCTTTTCTATTCTACCATGCCTGTACTTAAAACGTTGTTTACATTTATTCCTCTCTAGTTCTGCTTTTTTAGTTGCCATCTATAGTGTGGTTGCAGGTCCTACGTCAAAAGGCGACATCTATGAAACAAGACTACACAGACATAACCACTATGGTAAGTGCTAGACCATTGAACCCTGCATGTCTTGTGAATCTTGTTGATTTAATGAGCAGAATATATAACGAAAACCATCTTGCTATGGTATGTTATATCTTTCCACTGGGGGGCAAGAGTTCCACAAAGGTTAATTGTCATATCTTGTTACTGAGGAGTTGAATCACAAGTGCAACTAAACTGTGCATCACACACAAGGGCATGCATGCACCGATTTTTCGCATGTTAATGTTGGTTCACTTGGTTAAGAAGCCCGAAGTATACTTTTTCTTCTTTTCGAAATTAGATGCATTCTTTTTCTGTCTCCTGATTTTTCTGTTTCTTTTCCTTGGCATGGAAGCTAAAGATCTTGCTTGATAACTGATCTTGACTTTTTCTGATTCCATTAAGCATCTCAAATGTGATTAGTAATGGAGTTTGTCAAATGATGCAGACCCAAACGGTTTCTGAATTGAAGGACTTTGTTAAAAAGCTTAACTCATTGCCAGAAATCACTGTAAGTGTTTGTTGGAGGCGGAATATGAATTTCTGCATTAGTGGTTTGCAAGTGGGTTCCAAATTATGACTTTCCTTCCTTTTTGTTCTAGAGGCATATTAATCTGGCACAGCATCTGTCCACGTTTACATCAAAACCATCATTCCTTGGCCGACTTGACATGGAGCAGACTCTTGTTGAGTCTGAAAGCTATGACATGTAAGCTGAGTATTAAGTGGCTTCTATTTAAAGCAACTTTGTATGTAAGGCTTGTTTGGTTTTTCTTATTTGAGGTTTTTGGTTTTGAAGAAACTGAAAAACAGGTTTTTGGATACAAGTTCTTCTATTTTTTGGTTATTTGTTTTTAGTGTTCTGTCAAACTAACAAAAATTGGAAGACCTCAGAAATTATTTGTTCTACTTTTTTTTCTTTATGTTTTCTATTTTGGGTTGAATCAGTGACTTGTCCAAACAGATTGGTTCCCTAGCAAGTAAGAGATTGATGGGGGTTGGAGTTGGTGAACTTCAAAGATATCTTTTGAGGTTGTCGAGAAGGATCTAATTACTTTGGATGAGCTGAACTGCAAAAGCGAATTCTTGCAGTGAAAGCAAACAGGGTGGAGTTTCTTTCTCTTTGATGAGAAAAGAAATTGTATTAAGCGAGTCAGAATGTAAAATATGTTAAGAACAAGTTGTCCTCAACAATGACGAGAAAAACGCAAATATAAACTAACCTTAGAAAAGCTCCCTAGTCTCTTTACAAATCAACCAAGGCAGTAAAAGCTCCAAAATTTTATACCTGGAGCTCAGGAACCACCTTATCTCACAAAAATTTCACTTGCACGTATTTATCCTTGAAAATACACAGGGCTGGACCTATGATGACAAAGATTTTTGTATACTTATCCCACAGAAAATTCCCCGGCCTATATTGTCATATTGATCCCTAAAAATACATAGGGCTGGACTCATTATAATGGAAAAGTGTCTGTATATGGGGAATGGCATTTAGTGTGAGAAAGCTGATACATGGATCCAGCATTTCAGGGCACTCTAGCTGAGGAACTTCAGTTTCAGAATTTAATGATATATTAACGGGGTTTCTTTTCTTTCTTTTCTTTTTTTTTTCAAAAATTACAGATATATTCTACATGTTATCAGCCAGAGGATTTCTGATGCATCATAGGATACCAGAATACATGCAGTCTGCCTAATGTCTTTACATCTTTCTTAGAATGTTTTCTATATAATTTGTAGCAGACTCAATATCTTCTGTTAAAGCATGACTTATGGCATCTTTCGGATTTATAATTTAGTATTCAAGGCACCATTTGACCTAGCCCAAGAAACAGGCATTTCTCTTCAGTGATGGACCATTCTAAGAGTTAAAACGTAGTGGGGGATTATTGCAAAGACTAGATTGTGCCTGATTTTGTACTCAGATTTGCAACAGTCACAACTCATGACTTGTAGCATCATTAAATATACTTTTTTGTACAGGGGAATAAATGCGAAGTATGTCGTCATTTATATTGCTAGAAAAATGAATTAGTCTCTAAAAGATAATCTTTCTTATCCAAAAGATTCAACCAGCATGTCAATCGAGTTATTCGTGAATTTGGTATGCATTTCAAACACAAATCTAACTTCTAAACGTCGAATCAAGTTTATGAACTGGCAACACTGGCAATCTAGGCATAACTTGTGACTAGGGTCAACCTCTAAAACTAGTTGTTGGCCATCATGTAGGTAACCCTAAGTACCGTATGGAGCGGGAGTTAATGTGTAGATTGGCCTTCGGTTCCATTTATGGAAAGGAGACAGAAAGGAAGAAGGGCTAGGTTGCCTCCAAAATGGAAGTTCTGAGTTGGAACATCCAGGGTTTAGGGTTGTTGGAGAAGAGACATGTTTATCAAAGATGTCCTACTTCAGTCGTCCCGTGATTTGATTTTCTTTCAAGAATTGAAGTTAGAGGACATTGATTGTTTTATAGTTAGAGGGTTGTGGATTCTAGGAATAAGGACTGGATTTTTCTTCCATCTATAGGTTCTTCTGGGGATGCTAATTAACTTCTAGTCAACTTGTCACATGAGGAGGTTTGATGGCTTTATTAGGTAGTGTTATCTTAGAAATTTTCTCTTAGTGAATGCCCACTGAGCCTAGTCTATTTCGGGAAATAGGATGCTGGTCAGTCGCTTGATCATTTCTTGGGTACAAATGAGTGGGAAGATATCTTTTCTAGTCTCTCTCAAAGAAGATTAGCTAGACCCATCTCCAATCATTTTCCACTTGTTCTTGAGTTGAATCGGTTTCTTAGGGTCTTTCTCCTTTTGGTTATGAAAAGATGTGGTTGTCGCTTCTTGATTTCCTTAATAAGGTAAAAGAATAGTGCAATGAGTGTCAGGTTCAGGGATGGGATGAGTTTGTTTTCATGAGAAAACTTAGGTTTCTTAAGGAGTGCTTGAGGGGGAGGAATAGGGCTATATTTGGCGACACAAGGGCTAAACTTAAGAAATTACTCCCGGAGATTGATATGGTTGACAAGTTGCAAGGAGGGGGCCCTTTGCCTTAACACCTACTTCAAAGTAAATGGACTTACAGAAGGAGTACTTAGAAATTTATGTGAGGGAAGAGGTCAGGTGTCCACAAAAGATGAAGTGTCAATGGATCAAGGAAGGGGATATTAATTCGAGGTTTTTTTCATCAAGTAGTGTCCGAGAGGATGAGAAGAAATTTCATTTGGGAATTCGAATTGGATTACGGGAAGTTGTCACGATTCCTAATCATATGGCTTGAGAAATTACCTTTTTCTACCGATATTTGTTTGTTGAGGAAATTCACTCTAGATCTTAAATTGATGAAGTTAAGTGGTGCCCCATCTCCGAATCTCATAGGTGAGGTTACATAGGTCATTTGAAGATGGTTAGGTGAAACAAGCTATTTTTCTTGTGGCTAGTGACAAGGCTCTGTGCCCTGATTGTTTTTCTATGGCTTTTCATCATCATTGGGATCTTATTAAAAATGGTCTAGTGAGGGTTTTCACAGAGTATTGTGGCTGGTATTTTGTTAAGTGTACTAATTTTTTACAGTTGTTTCCAAGAAAGATTGTTCTATTAAAGTGGGAGATGTTAAGCCTATTAGCCTTGTTAATAATGTTTATATGATCTTGACTAAATTGTTATCCGTTAGGTTGAGTAAGGTCCTAAAGGCTACTATTTCTGAATTCCAATCACCTTTCATAGGGACCAAATAGATTATGGACTCCTCTTTAGTGGCCAATGAGATTGTGGTTGATTTGGCTAGGTCAAGGAGGAGGGGATTTTAACGAAGCCTGACTTTAAGAAGACTTATGATAGAGAAAGTTGGGGTTTTTGTCTGTTGGGTGTTTGAGAAAAAGGGCTTTGGAGATAGATGGTGTAACTAGATATAAACATGTTTTGATAATGTCATCTATTTGGTTATTGTAAACGGGAACTTGAAGGATTGGTTTTCTGTCTCAGGTGGCTTAAGGCAAGGTGATTCCCTTTGGCTATTTCTTTTCACTCTTGTTGTCGATATTATGAGTTATATTTTGTCTCAAGATTAGGAGCATAATTTGTTTCGAGGGATCGAAGTGCATATAGTGTGTATGTCCCATGTTCCACTTGCAGTTTGTGGCTGATACTATTCTTTTCTTAAAAGGATATTTAGCGGGTTTTAAGGTTGTCTCGACAATCATCTAGATGCTTGAACAATTTTCAGGTCTTAAAGTCAACTTGGCTACGTCGAGCATACTTGGAGTGAATTTAAATGATGCAATCATTTAACTGCATACTCTTTTTTGTCTGGTTGAATGGTGTATTGGTTGCCACTTACTTTCCAGGTATTTCCTTAGGTGGTAGTCGTAGGTCTTCAAGCTCATGATTAGGAAAGTTGCTATAAGATTGAATGAGTGGAAATGTGCTTTCTTTTCCTTTGGGATCGTCTTACTCTAACCAATCTTGTCTTTGCAATATTCTCGTTTACTACATGTGTCTCTTTGAGATTCCCGTATTAGTCATGGAGTGTATTGAGCAAATTATGAGAGATTTCTTTGGTCAAGGGTGGAGGAGGCCAATCGGGATCATTTAGCTGATTGGGACTGTGTTTGTATGCCGCACAACCATGGGGGTTGTGTATGGGCTATTTGGTGTCCAAGAACACGTCTTTTTTAGATACATGGTTATGGCGGTTTCCTAGGGAACCTGATTTTCTTTGGCACATGGTAGTTAAGAGGTAAAATGGTCTTTACGAGCATGAGTAGGATGTAAGGGTTGGTGGATGCAAAGGTTGGTTCCTTCCATGGAAGTTCATCTCACAACATTACCCTTTATTTCCTTCCCCACTTTCGTTTCCTCATAGGGTTAGGTGACCATGTTTGATTATGGGAGCACACATGGGTTGAGGATATTGTTTTCACTATTCTGTTTTTATTTTATATAGATTTGTCACTGTTCATGTTACCCTAATCACTTTCTTCCCAACTCAACAAGGTGACTCACTATCTTGGAACCTACATCTTTGCAAGGATCTTTCTATTAGAGAACTCTATGAATACACATGGTTGAGCCACATTCTAAATTAAGTTCGCTTGTCTTTGTTGCCGCACAACCATGGGGGTTGTGTATTGGCTATTTGTTATCCAAATTTTCCCTTATGTTCTGATGTATGGAAAGCATATGTGGGAGCCCTTGAGGCACTGGCTTTGTTGTTGTTCTGTTCTTATGTATGGAAAATTAAGATACTAATTACAATGAAGGACTTCTCATGGTCATTACTTATTAACAAGTTCAACACTCAAGATTGCTTGTAAAAATGAGACTTTTTACGGCTGTCTCTAGGGATTTGTGTAATATGCTTGAAGTTTCAAAAAAGCAGGTGTAAAGTTTGCCTAGGTGCTAAGACAAGGAGAGGCAAGGCGCAGGGCCATCGCATAACTAGCCTGAGGAGTGGCGATTTCACCGAGGCACATGAGGCGACCGAGGTGTGCTAGTCACACCTTGGTGCGTCTTATGTGTTTAAGATCTTATTTTCCATAACTTAAAAAAAGTTATTTCATGTGATTTTTTTTTTATTTAGTTTATTCTGTATGCGAAAGATGGATCATTATTCCTTGACTTTTAGATACTTCTGACCCTATAAGAAAAGAAGAGAAAGAGGAAGATTATTATGATATAGTATTCTTTGTCTTTTAACACTAACTATTATCATTTTATGCTAGTAGTTATGTGTGTCCAAAAAAAAAAAAAAAAAAAAAAAAAAAGCACCCCAAGACTTTGGTTATCTTTGTTTTGATACGATGGAAGTGGAAGCGAATTATACCATCTATTTTTGGTGAATTTTATGGTGCCTTGCTATTTTGTTAAAAAGCTTATGTTAATAATATATAATATAGTGCATTTTGTTGAATATTGATGTCTTTTGATGTTTTTTCTTTTTGTACTATATACATTATTTAATTTGAGACTCAATATTACATAATCAATTGATTTCATGGCTTATTCTCATGTTATAATTATAAATATGGAAGATGAATGTAAATTACAAAAATGTGTGCCTCAATTCGCTAAGGCGCGTGTGTTCACCTTGCGCCTAGGCACTAGGACCCCCTATCGCCTCAGTGCGCCTTATGCCTTTTCTTCCACTGATGTGCTTCTAGAGTGGGGAAACACACGATTATTTATTTTGGTCTTGTGCGGTGGCTTGAAATCTGTGGTGCAAACTATTCTCTCTTTTAGACCACATTTGTGTTAATCCAAGATTAGTTGAGAGTATTTCTGGATCAAGTTTTATGGCATAGGAAGGAGGAAGAATGTTTTAATGTTATTCTTGGGGACTAAGTTTATGATTCTTTTGGCAAAAAAAAAAATGCTATGAGCGTAGGATTTAACCCATATACACTGGTGAATTTCTTATGGGACAAGGTGGTCTTTTTAGGTGAATTTCTTACGGGACGTTCTAATGTTATTCTTGGGGGCTACGATTGCGATTCTTTAGTGTATTTGGCAAGAACGAAATGCTATGAGCCTAGGATTTTCAAAGACCAATATACACCAAAGAATTTCTTATGAGATAAGGTGGTCTTTTTAGGAGTTCTTTGGGCTAAGAGCTTTAGGAGCTTTCCGAGTATAGCATTGGCAGGTTTGCGGAGGGATTCAGGGCTTTGTGTTACTAGTTTTGGGTTTTTATTTGATGACTGATGATCTCTTACCTTTGACTCTTTGTACATTCTTTCTTTCTCAATGATATTTCGTTTTTCAATTTAAAAAAACTGCATGAAGTACTAATGATTATAATGAAGTATGTTTGGCTGCTGATAGTCAGTTGATCGCACTCAAATGTCAGGCTGCTGCATTTTCTGAAATTATAGTTCTTCGTCTAATAATTCCTTAATAGGTTTAGACTTTTAGTAGATTTGGACTCCTAGTAGATGTTGGCATCATCTTTGTCATTTATGTATTTTATTCATGGTATAAGAGTGAAATATGGTGCGTTTTGCTAGAAGATCGATTCATGCTTCTGTCTTCCATAACACTCTGTATTTTGATATGTGTGCCAAATTTTAGGTGACAACACTGATTGACATATTTTAGTGCTGAAAACTAATGCATTTAATAAATGCAGATGTTTTGAGTATATTGAAGAAATGATCCATAAGCAAGAACCTCTACTTAGTGTCCTTCGGCTTCTGATCTTATTCTCTGTTACCAATTTAGGCTTGCCCAAGAAACATTACGACTATTTGAGGTATAAAAAGCGACTCATTGGTTTCTTCCTTCTATTAATTTTTCTTTGTGGGATCTTATTATGAAAGACCATCTGTACTTGATATAGGAGAGAGCTACTTCACAGCTATGGATTTGAACACATGGCGACTCTGAATAATCTGGAAAAGGCTGGACTGTTTAAAAAGCAGGTTGTTCTCAGTTGGATAACCAATCTTTCGATGATATTCACTTATATTTGGTTAATTCTTATCCAAAAAGGGGAAAAATAAAAACTTATATTGGTTAATAATTGCAGGAGACAAGAAGTAATTGGTTGACAATCAAAAGAGCACTTAACCTTGTAGTTGAAGATACTGATACAGCCAAGTATTGCCCCTTTGATCCTACTATATTCTTATAATGTTTGCCATATATGCAAATTATACATGTTATATCAGAGCCTAAGTCGTATTCCATCCATTGTTATCGATGAGATGTATCTGTTCTCAGCAGGTTATTAGTTATGTGGTTTCCAACTTTTAATAGTCTGTAAAGGGGGAAAAAAAAAAAACTTTGTTCTTCTGTTATGTAATATAGCATCATGATATCTGCAAGGCGAAAATACCCAAGATTTGAGTTCGATTTAGATACTAGCTGAAATCTAAAAAAGAAATATGAAGGTAAAGGAGAAAAAGCAACGAAAACAACGATATTTACGTGGAAAACCCTCAAAGAGAGGGAAAAACCATGGGCGGAGGTAAAGAACTTTTATTAGATCGAAATTGAAGTATTACAAGAGAAATTTCTTCACTCTCACTTTCTCTCTCTCACTGTTTTGCTCACTCTCAAAAAACGGCTGAAAAAACCCTAGGAGGAGGGATTTTATAGTGCCCCTCAAATACAAGAGGCACCCTAGAGAGCAAACCCAACCCGATCGGCCCAGTCCTTCCGCTTCGCCATAGACCTCTGTTCGAAATCTAGGCAAAAATTTGAAACACAACCCAACAAATCATCAGTCAAGCCTAACCTGAGATAGATGGAGTGGAGTTTCTCTCTTCACTGGCTTTCCCTCTCCAACTAGAGTTGGAAATATTTGACACGACTCAAAAACAACACGAAGATAGCGGGTTTGATCGGGGTTTTTGGAGCTGAATTGAATTTGGGTCAACATATTCAACCCGTTTAGATAACTGGGTTGAATTTGGGTTTGTGTTAGGTTAACATGTTTTCAACACGTTTGACCTCTTCTTTCTCCTTTTTTTTTTGGTTTTTTGTTTTCACAATTTTCATTCAATCTCGGAAGAAACTGAAAATCAAAAACAAAATATAGGTTTTGGTTTATCAAAAACCAAAAATTGTAAACAAAAAACCATGACAAACAATCCCTAAATGTTCCTTTGAATCTTTTAGCTTCTGCTGCAAATTGAGCATAATCCCAGACGCTTTTCATGAGCTCTAAAGGAACATACCTAGTGCCTCAAGGGCTCCCGCCTACGCAGGGTCTGGGGGGCGGATGTATGCAGCCTTCCCCCTTCAGGGCGTTTTTGTCAGTTCTACAAACCGAAACAGCTAACCAGGAAGACTTATTAAGCTTATCCCTCGTCCCATACCCATCAATGCTGTTCATTGGGAAAATGTGTGCTGTTTTGAAGAAAATGCGCTTCCTTGAGAAACATATGCTATTGAGTAAACTTAATCAGGGTTTCCCTTTTTAGCAACGAGATCTGGTGAACACGAGAAGACCAACGATGGTAACCCCATCTAGTGTGATGAGGCTTCTTTGTTGGGAAGGCCGAAAATCTTGCAGTTAGCTCTGACATTTGTATACATAGCTCTGATATTTGTATACCGAGTCAAGAGCATCATAGAACATTCTAGAATAAGTTTTTTACAGTGATAGAACTATTTCATGCTTATTTCCTTTTCCATGCTGTACTTTTTATATTTTCGCTGTCTGACTTTCTTGTCTGTGATTTGATTTGTTGGCAGTCCCAAGGATATTGCATATGTCTTCTCTGGATATGCACCCCTTAGTATACGTCTTGTTCAGCAAGCCATTAGATCTGGATGGTAAGTCTCTTAAAGTGCTAAATATTTTTGCCTTTCTGCTAATGGGAAGGTTGTACTTTTCGTATGAAATTTATTAAATGCTATTGAATGACTGTCTAGTATTTCTTTGCTAAATAAATGTATGTAGGTCTATTTATCTTTTTCCCTTCCTTTTCCCTTCTCCTTCCTGTTGTATCCTATAGGTATCGCAGATATGATACTTGTTGATTCAGCAAAACTATGCCTTTCCTCCCCTAGTCATCAGTCTGCTTTTTCAAGGTAAAGGAGGACGTAGCCCACATAAGTAAAGAGGTTGGTTGTATTATAGGGCCAAACTCCAAAGAAAATTAAGGTGAGGAGAGCGTATATTCCTTTAGAAGAGTTACTCTAACCTTCTCCCTCATGGTCAGAATCTTGGTCTTTGCCTATCACGGGAAGTGTGATGTCATAGCTTCCATTTCCAAGGACTGACTTAAAAAGACTTTCGACTTTAACGAGCTTAATCACCTAATGCCTATGGATGAAGCTACTTGTGGTAGTGGAGCCAATGGTTAGGATTGGGAGTGAACCTGTTTGGCTTAGATTCTAAGAGACTTGGTCAAAGAAAATTTAGGCTTCCAAGAAGCTTCAAATTAAGGGTTTCATTCTGGGGACTCACTGAAAACAATGAATCCATTATATATATACCCCAAAAACCAAAAAAGCTAAAAACAAGAAATTATGTGGTACAATTTGGAGAATATTGGGAAGGCCAAAAGCTCTCCCTAAAAGTCGTTATGAAGCTAGGCTAAAACGATATCTGCTGGGATACTGGTGGTGCTAAATAATATTTGGTATGAACTTCACGGCCTCTTTTAGGAGTTGTTGTTCTCTTTTTTTTTTTTTTTTTTAAATATAGTTTTTGGTTTTCTAGAAACTCAAATCCATATTTGGGAAACCTTTTTTTTGAGGGGGTAGGGGGAGGGGAGTTCCGGAGAAAGGTGCAGCAAACTTTGATTTTCATATCTGATCCATGAAGTTTGGCTTAAGATTCATTAGTTAGTTTTTTTAAAGTGGGCCTAATTTAATTAGTCTAGTTTTTATTAGCCCAATTTCTAGAAGCTTTTATATTTTATTAGAGTTTTCATGTTATTAAGGTATATCCTTACAGTTATCAATTAGGATTTAGTTTACTATTATTTTTATCATTTAGTCTTTTGCTGTGTCTGAGTCGATAGCTATAAATACCCCCTTGGGTTGAGCCTTGTATGTCATTCATTATTCAGTTGAAATTATTAATAAAGTTGAGTGATCTCGTTTATTTCTTTCTATGACATGTGAGAGTTCTTCTACATGCTCTACCTAGCCAACCAAGGTGGAGAAAGGTTTTGCCGTAGTGGGATTTCTTTCCTGGCCAGAATGAGCAACCTATCAATCTTCCTATACATTTCTTTGTCAATATCTTCCTTCTGTTTGCTAGTAAATTCGGTAGCGGGTTTTTTTTTTGGGTATGTTTTCCTCTGAAACTCTTTGTATGCACCACATGTCCCTTCACGATTTGTATTATGATTCCCTCAATCTAGACAAAGATTGAAGCATGGTCAGCAACTGATTTACTCGTGCATACCACAAGATCATATCTCTCACGCCGACCCCATTCTGTACCCTTGTTCTATTGTCAGTTTGCATGATACAAAGTGATTGATCTAGGCCTTGTTTGATATAAAATTTGGATTTTGAAAATATATTTTTTGCTTTTCATTTCTTTTTTCAGTTTTTCCTCAAACTAGGAACAAATGAAAACAAAAAAAGCAAAAACAAGAAAAAATCGTTTCTAAAATATGGTTTTAGTTTCTAAAAGAACCAGAAACTACAAACATAAACGATACTAACAAACCCTTACTAATCAGTCTATGATATTGTCTTAAGACACTGATATCAGGCCTGGTATATTATACGCTCTCGAGATTATGTGTCAGTGATTTCCTCTGTTGTATGACATTGTGTATCTTGTTTTTATTGAAAATAAATTTTCTCAATTGGTATTCTTCTTGCTCAGCATAAAGTTAGTCATTAATAAAATGCTTAAGAGCAATGAGCATTTCTTATCTGATTGGGAATTGAGTTTCATTTTTTGTCCCGTTTAATACTATTTCTCAGGCGTCCTATCGAAGAAATCCTGAAGCTATTGCCTGGCCCGCATACAGAGACGAGGAAGGTTAGCCTTCTTTCTTTTCTTCTACTTTTAACAATTACCTCTCGATCTTTAAGTCGTATAGATTTTTATACTTTGCTGCCTAATTATATCTTCAGGGAGGATTCTTGCGTGGTCCATCATATGAGTCCCTGTCAGGAGCATCAGCTAATATTGACAAGTATGCTCGAATATTGGCCTTCTTGTTTGTTGAAGTCTTACAAAAATTTCCAAAGATGTAAATTATATTTTCTTCATGTTGTTTTCCGTCAAGTAATGACATTGTTGGATGCATATATCCTATCCTATACTATATATAAAAAAGCAGCAACGTGCGTTTCCTTTTTAAGCTTAACATATGAATTATGTTCTCTGAAGGCCCTGTTTGGTTCAACAAGAAGTCATTTTCTGTCCAAATTTTATAATTTATAGCGGGAAATATTTTTTTCATAGAGGGGAAAAGGACGTTGTCTTGAAAAAAGGGGAAGACAGATTTCTTCCACGGGGAAAAATGGATCCTTTCCATTCCAATTTGATATCCTTAGCCTCACATAGACCTGAAATGGACTACATACAAACCCTTGATAAATTTATATAATGAAATTAATTTTCTAAATCGGAGAATAGAAAATGCTGAAGAAGAAAGCATTTGTAGTTAAAATTCCTTTTAGGTGAAATATTTTTTGACCAAATGGAGCCTAAATTTGAAGGGAAAACCTTTTCCATTTACGAAATGTTAAATAACTTTGTTTCCGTACTTTCTCCTTCCCAGGGTTGCTGTTGGGAGACGCTCACTTGTACTAGTTGTATTCATTGGTGGGGTGACATTCGCAGAGATTTCTGCTCTTCGTTTCCTCAGTTCCCAGGTATGTTTTGATGTTTCTAACTGCAGTGGTAGGGCATGCAATAACCTAGTGTTACATTTGGGCCAAGCTTTGTTACTCGGACTTGACTATGATTTTCTCGCCTGACATGCATAACCATGTAAAGGGTTGGATCTGGCTCTTTTTTGGTATCTCATATGTCATTGGTGTAATTTGGAGTGTCCCAGTCTCGGGGGTGTAAATGAGCACAAACGGCTCGTTATAAAGCTTGAAAGGCTCGGGTTCATTTCAAACTCGAGCCAAGCTGACTCACTTAGCTATCGAGCCTAGTGAAGCTTAAGTTTGTAGGCTTACGAGCCTAAACGAGCATATCTTAATATAATTTATCAGCTTAAATATGCTCAATTTAGCCAAAAGTTGAGCTTGAATGAGCTAAGCCCGAGCCTATGCAAGCCCAAACAATCCTATAACGAGCTCAAATGAGCATAATTAGAGCAAGCATAGTTTGGGGCTCCCCGAGATCAATTCAAGCTCAACCAAACCGAGCAAAGCTCAAGCTTGAATTTTCCAAACTCGGCGAGCTTTGAGCTGAGCCCAAGCCAAGCCTCGAGCCTAATATGCTTGGGCTTGGTTCCACTCATATACACCTCTAGTCCCAGTGTCATCTTGGATCTTAAATCCCCACCAGACTACCCTGTAACTCAAAGATCGGTAAACCTCACTAGTCTTGTTTTTCAACTAGACCAGACTTTCCTCTGGACCACAGTAATCCAGCCAAATGCTTTTGGCTGAACAACGCCACTCATCCTGACCCTGCTGCTTCACTTCATTTTTGTTTGCCCGAAATGTTTCCACAAAACCAGGAGAGAATCATACATGCATTAAAAATGCATGGAGGATGACTAATATATGTGCTTTTACTTTAGAACATTAGGGGATCTGAAGGAATACCTTTTCCATCTTGATTATATTCTTTATTTGCATAATTTTATATCAATAACCATAAATATAGAAAATATTTTCCGGAGGGAAATTGACTTCCCCTCAATGAAAGGGGAAATCATTTTCCTTCATGAAGGGGAGAACGTTAGGAATCTCATGTCTTCTGCCTCACTTCAACTTGACCAAGCATAAATCTCATACAAATTTATTTTTTCCTTAGAAAGACAGAAGCTTTTTAAGAAAAAATATTTGTAGTTGAAAGTATTATGTGGAGAAAAATTTTCCATAAGGAAACTATGTTTCTTTGAACAAAATGGAGCCTAGGTTTCTTGATTCTTATAATCCTTTTTTTACGGGAACCAGATAATCAAATAAAACGCATGAGATATGTTCCATAGCGAAGCTTATTATTTCAGCTTTAACTACTAGTATTGACTCTCATACCCAAGTCTTCGAAACATAGCCTATAAGTGGCCTTGCAAAGTACTTATTTTCGCCACTGGCCTCATTAACTTTGGACCATCATGCTTGTACTTGCCTTGGTTCTGTCAGCATTTAGCGTACGACTATGTACGTGCACTAATATATGTTATCTGGACTCCTCATTCGACCCTAAAGTATTCATGTTTGGGTGTAGTACCCTGATATGATACGACCTTTGGACACTTTAAATTACATAAAGAACACATAAAACTGAAAATCGCCGGATCGGACCCTCTGCCAGGTCGTATCTGATCCTTATTCCTAAGTTTGCGCAATATAGGAACTAACTAATGATTAGTTGTTTCTGTACTTTGTCCCTTTCTGTACTATCTAGAACTTCCATGGTCATTGAATGAGAGCGGCACTCTATTTAATAAAGGGTTATTTACTTCATAAGTCCTTGTATTTGATCCACTTTGTCAATTTAGTTCTTTTATTTTTAATTGTGTTAACTTAGTCCTTATGCAATTGATGCTGAGTAGGTGACGGAATTTTTAGTGGTTGGATCACGGGTGGGTTTAAATTGGGTATGTGGACGGGGTTGTCAAAAATTACATCAATAACTTGACTTTTAAATTGACACATTAGAACATGTAGAGGGACGACATTGACCAACTGTACAATGTAAAGGGCCCATTGGCCTAAACAATCCTTAAAACAATTTTTGCAGAAGACTTGGATTGTAGTGGTGCCTTTCTCTTTGAATTATGCTTCATTTAAGAGTAATGGCTACTTTGACCCAATATGGCCAACCCTACTTAGAAGGTTTAGATTATTGTTATAATTTTTTTTGGCTCATCTTTAAACGTATTTTTACAAAGACATTATATTGCCGCCTTATCTTTCCATACGTATTACATACACAAAAGGGGCAAACCATTACGAAAAAGAACAAGAAAGACATTTTGATGTAACAAATTCGTAAGCCAAAGACTGATTTGAATGTAGATTCAATGTCACGTCGATGCCTTTCTTCTTCCTAATGTTTTATTGCTTTCACAACAAATTATTGCCCATATTCATTTTCCTCAATGTAACGGCCCAGCAGAGGTGTCTAGTAATATACTACTCCTTTCATGCATCTAAAAAACGGCTCGAGCTTTTGGGTTGGCTTTGTGATTAAAATCTTCTCCCCTTTAAGCTATGTGTCGAGTTTGAAACTCACCCATCTCCTTTGCTTAAGTCGTTGTTCCTTCTTAAGATAATATGTAATCTCTTTACCAATATAAAAGTAATCTAAAAGAACAGTTTGGTTACAAATTTTGATGCCTTGCACTAATATATGATGGCGGTTTATGTGTTACAGGAAGGAATGCCATATGATGTGATTGTGGGCACAACAAAAGTAGTCAATGGAGATAGCTTGGCTGATTCATTTGTGGAAAAACTAGCCTAACTCCTCCATGTTCATGTTTCAATGTTGCCATGGCGGATTTTTTAGGGTCTTTTTTGGTGCCCTTTTTTATTTATAATTTTTGGTTTTTGAGAAACTAAAAATTATGTTTTGAAAACAAATTTCCTTGTGTTTTTGTTTTCTGTTTTTGATTTTCACCCAAACTAATGGGGGGGAGAGGGGGGACAAAATAACCAAAAAAAATTATATATATTTGTAAAATATGTTTTTTTTTTTTTTTTTTTTTTTTTTTGTTTTGTTTTGAAAACCAAAAATCGCAAACAAAAAACAAACCAAATACACCTTAGGACACTTCCAGTGATGAGTTTCATTTGCAGTCCTTGTATTTTTTATGTAATGTTATTTATTTGAATTTTGTATCTTTTTGTCACCTAAGAGGGTATCAACAAGCAAGCACCGGATTCCATTAAAACTCTGAAGTTAAGTATGTTTGGCTGAGAATAGTAACAAGATGGGTGATCTCTTGGGAAGTTCTTGTGTTCCACCCCTCAAGTCGGGGGTTCTCGGAAACAGCCTCTCTTTAGGGTAACATCCTGAAGGGGGGAGGCTGCGTATATCTACCTCCCAGACCCTGCTTAGGCGGGAGCCCTTGGGGCACTGCGAATGTTGTTGGTATCTTTTTTTGTCGTAAACAAGTGAAGTCTAGCCTGATCTTTCAAACTCATAGTTCAACTCGATAATATTTTGCTTCGCCAAAATTAGCCCTATTTTCAGATTTTGGGTTTTGTTGGCCTCTGAGAGAGGTGTATCGGTGTTGGAGTTTCGAGCCAATATAGATCCACTTTCTAGCCTTGGATAAGGCAGTTCTTCATCCCCTTCTCCAATCTTGTATTTCGTGCCCTTCTTCACGTAAAATCAAATTCTGAATTTGTTTTCATTATAGTGTACTTGAACATAACAAGAACCATTAAAGAGCTTAAAGAAGCCGTTATATATCTAATTAAAGAATTCAAGATGAGAGATTTAAGAAAGATAGTTGTCTCTGCCTGCATATCAAGAATTTAACTTATCAATCCACTTATACAGTGAAAGTACTCAATTGTTTTAATATGAACAAGGCGTACCCTTTGAGTGCCTCAATGGTTGGCCGATCTCTTGATATAAATAAAGACATCTTTCATTTTGAGAAATGATAGAAAAATTGTAGGTCCTAAAATACCATACCTAGTGCAATTAGAGCATTAATGTGTCTTGTTAACTACAGGGAACTAGATATAGCCATTGAAGTTAACTTATTGGTACAATATTTTTTTGGTCGAACTTACTAGTAGGATACGGTTAGCCACTAACATCTAAAGCATTGGAATGAGACTAAACATATGTTTCGTTATCTTCATGGACAAATTGATATGATATCCATCGACACAAGATAATTAGACGTATAATTGATTGGATATGTTGATGCTTGATATTTGTTTGATCTATATAAAGGATGCTTGATCCTTGGAGAAGGTATTGTCACGTTTTAATTGTTGAATTATTGGTCTCTATATGACTTAATTATTATTTACTTAGTCAAGTATCATTCAAGTATTATAGATCAAGTAGACAACAGAATATATGTTGTATCAGGTTTATACATAGATCTGAAAATTTATAACATATTCACGAGGTTTTTATTTAAGAACGGAAGTTTTTCTTTAAAGATCCAAAGTTTTACAACTAAAACTCAACAAGTGGTATCAGAGCTTTAGGTTCTTTACCTTAAAGAAACAATATGGCGTCTACTAGGGTTGAGATCGAAAGATTTGACGGTAGAAATGATTTTAATTTCTGGAAACTTAAAATGAAAGCCATTCTTATGGCCCAGGGAGGCTGGAACTGCGCTTTTACCGAAAGATGAACAACTTGATTATCTAACTGAAAAAGAGAAACTAGAGATTGAACATAAAGCCTACCCCTCTTTACTACTAAGTTTAGATAATTCAGTTCTTAAGCATATTCGTTCTGAAAAGACTACGGTTGACATCTGGGCTAAGTTAGAAGAGATTTATAAGTCCGAGTCTTTGTCTAACAGGATGTTATGTATGGAAGCACTCTTCACTTTTAAAGTGAGTGAGTCTGGACCCTTAGAAAATTATATAGATGAGTTTTACGGAATCTGTCAAGATTTGGATAATGTTAAGGTAACTGTTGCTGATGAACTTTTGGCTGTAGTGTCGTTGTGTGCTTTACCTAAATACCTTAGAGCTTTCAAAGACACACTTAGCTATGGACGAGATACTATAGCACTTAAAGATGTTACAAAGGCCCTTAAGTCCAAGATTCTTGAACTTAGGAAGGAAGGAAAGTATCCACCTAACAGTAACAGCGGGGAAGGGTTGTCTGTTAGGGGCAGGACAAAGACTCGAGACAACAATAACAATCATAATAATCATAATAAAGAAAGAAGAAGAAGTAAGAGTAGGAACAGATCCAACTCTAGACCAAGAAGGGACTGCAGTAAAATAAAGTGTTATAAATGTGGTAAGTTAGGACATATCAAGAGATATTGTCCTGATTATCAAAGAAAATTTAATGGCACAGCAGATAACACTGAGTACACTGATGGTTATGATTCTGCTGAAGTCTTAGTGGCTTCTACAAACCTAACTACACATGAGTGGGTGCTAGACTCAGGGTGTAGTTTCCATATGACACCTGATAGATCTTTCTCTGCTGAGTACAAAGCTGTGACTGGGGGGAAGGTGTTACTAGAATACAATCACGGGCGCAAGGTAGTAGGACTAGGGTCAGTTAGGGTTAGAGGGTCAAACGGTGTTGACTTCACCCTAGAAGGAGTTAGGCATGCCTGAACGTAGAAGGAACCTGATTTCTCTAGGACAGTTAAACCTGGCTGGAATGACCTTAAAGGCTCAACAAGGGGTAATGAAGGTCCTTGAGGGTTCCCTTGTAATGCTTAGTGGGGAGGTCAAGAATGGTCTATATGTGCTTAGAGGTAACATAGTTCCTGCTGGCTACTCTGTTGTAGAAAAAGCTGATCTAACTAACCTTTGGCACAGGAGATTAGGACATGTTTCTGAGAGAGGTCTAAATGAACTAAATAAGAAGGGACTGTTGGGGGGCGTTTATGTGTCTAAACCTGACTTCTGTGAGTCATGCATCTTTGGAAAACATCATAAACGATCTTTTAAATCTGGTGTCCATATAACTAAGTCACCGGTAGACTATATCCACTCTGATTTGTGGGACCAGCTAGGGTACCAACTTTAGTTGGAGCTTACTACTTCCTATCTATGGTAGATGACTTCTAGGAAGGTTTGGGTTTATTTACTCAAAACAAAAGATGAATGTTTTAATGCTTTTGTTAGGTGGAAGAATCTTATAGAAAATCAAACAGGTAGGAAGATTAAGGTGCTTAGGACTAATAATGGACTTGAGTATATCAACTCTGAATTTGATAGTTTATGTGCACAAAATGGTATAAAAAAACACAACACTATTAGAAAAACACCCCAACAAAATGGGCTGGCTGAGAGAATGAACCGCACACTCTTAGATAGGGTAAGATGCATGTTATTTGCATTTGGACTTGGAACGAATTTTTGGGGGAAGGCTGTGGTCACTGCATGTTATCTAATAAATAGAACCCACTCCTCTGCAATTGACTTTAAAACCCTAAAGAAAAATGGACTGGAAAAACTAGTGACTATTCTGTTTTTAAAGTTTTTGGATGTGCTGCATATGCACATCAATCAGAAGGAAAACTTAAACCTAGGGCTGTAAAAGGTATTTTTCTAGGCTATCCTGATGGTGTAAAGGGTTATAGAGTGGGTGTTAGGGATGAAAATAGGACCAAAATAATAATTAGTAGGGATGTGACCTTTAATGAAGAAGAAATGCCCTACTTGGAGAAACCAGTAGCTGCTGGTACAACAGCTACTTCCTCCAACCCTAGGAAGTTTGATCCTGAACTCTATGAGTTCGAGATCAGCCCACCAAAACCTGCATACCAGGAAAACCAGACCTTAGATCTTGAAGAAGAGGTGACTGACAGTGCTGAGGGGAGCACTGAACCTCAAGAAACAATTGAACATATGGGCCTATCTAACTACCAACTAGCTAGGGATAGGGAGAGGAGAGAAACTAGGGCACCTGTTAGGTTTGGGACTGCTGACTGC
The DNA here is from genome assembly GCA_018398585.1 of Simmondsia chinensis. Classification (NCBI taxonomy): domain Eukaryota; kingdom Viridiplantae; phylum Streptophyta; class Magnoliopsida; order Caryophyllales; family Simmondsiaceae; genus Simmondsia; species Simmondsia chinensis. Next base: position 3,353,166 of record JAGTTD010000018.1, read on the forward strand.
ATTGCCTATGCCCTAAACACTACCTTAGAATATGTAGAGTCAGAACCTCTCACTTATTCACAAGCTATTAGTAGGGCTGCCTCTAAACAGTGGCTTAAAACCATGACAAAGGAAATGGAGAGCCTCAAAAGGAACAAAACCTGGGTTTTAGTTCCTAAACCTATGGGTAGGAAGTTGGTAGGTTCTAAGTGGATTTATAAGGTAAAAGAACCCAATACATCATCTGGACAGCCAAGGTTCAAGGCCAGATTAGTTACAAAAGGTTTTTCACAAAAAGAAGGGGTGGACTACATTGAGATATTCTATCCTATTGTTAAGCACACCACCATAAGAATCCTTATGGCCCTAACTACTAGGTTTAGTATGTTTTTAGAAAAATGGATGTTACCACAGCTTTCCTTCATGGAGAGTTGGAAGAGGAAATTTTTATGACACAACCTGAGGGGTTTATTGAACCGGGAAATGAGAATAGTGTCTATCTACTAAAAGGATCCTTGGATGGCCTTAAGCAGTCTCCTAGACAATGGTACAAGAGGTTTGACCAATTTATGCTGGGTAGAGGATTTACCAGGTCTATACATGATACCTGCTTCTACTATGTTAATGCTGATTCTGATGATGCCTTGTATATGCTAAAATATGTTGATGATATGCTGTTGGCTAGTAGATCTATGAACTTTATAAATGATTTAAAGCTAATGCTTCCTGCTGAGTTTGATATGAAAGACCTAGGGCAGGCCCAGAAAATTCTTAGTATGGAGATTACCAGAAATGTTTCTGCAGGATCTGTGCATTTGTCCCAATAAGCCTACTTGGAGAAGGTATTATCACATTTCAATATGTCTGATTGTAAACCTGTTAAGTTGCCCTTAGCAAGTCAGTACAAGTTTTCAGTGGAGCATTGTCCTACTACTGAAACTTATAAAAAACAGATGGAAAATGTACCCTATGCTAATGCTATAGGATCTTTGATGTATGCTATGACCTTTACAAGACTTGGCTTAGCTTTTCCTTTAAGTGTTCTAACTAGGTTTATGAGTAACCTAGGAAAAGAACATTGGGATGGGGTTAAGTGGTTGTTAAGGTACATAAAATAGAACTATACATTGGGTTTAACTTTTGGAAGAACAGAATCTAACCTACAGTTGGTAGGTTATATGGATTCTGATTTTGGGGGAGATTTAGATAGGAAAAGGTCCACTAGTGCGTACCTTTTTACCCTAAATGGCAGAGCCATTTTTATTGCTCAACCAAACAATGGATACATTAAACATGACAAAAGCACTAGGGACCAATTGGCCTCTTTACTTGGTAACCAAAATTAAGTAAACTTTAAAAAGATAAAGGATCGATTTTATTATAAAATAAAACATAAGGAATTATTTTGAACAAAAAAAAAATGAGCAACTAATTTGAATAACATTACAAATATTAGATATTATTTTAAATAAAAGACAACAACAACAGCAGACCCAGTGCCTCAAGGGCTCCCCCAGAAACGGGGTCTGGGGGAGGTTGATGTACGCAGTCTTCCCCCTTCAAGGTGAAACCTGAAGAGAGGCTGTTTTCGAGGACCCCCAACTTGAGAGTCATGCCATCATCGCATCGTAGTAACCTGTGAGTAAAAGGGGGCAACAATGCATAAGAGCAAGACAAAGCATAAAGTGAGTATTACGAAGCATAACGCTCTAGAGGAGACTTCAGGCAATATCATGCGCCACATGGCATGCAAATAAGTAAGTAAGCAGGTAAACAGATAGATGGATAGGTGCACCCTAATACGTACATTACCTAGGAGCACTAGTATAGCAGAATAAGCAACGATATGAGACCGCTACATCTACTACTTCTATGATAGTCTTCCATCTAGCTCTATCTCTATTACAAGCCATCTCCTCCTATAGGTTTAGGTGGGTGGGTGAGGTCCTGCCGTAACGCCTGCAGTCATCCCTTCTTTGGCATGTTTCTTTCCCTCTTGCCTAGCGTGGTATGGAATTGATTGCATCTCTTGACTGGGGCAGTGGTTGGTCTCCTCGCAATGTAAAGTGCCCGAACCACTACAACATAAAAGAAAAGATAAGAAATCAATTTGAACAAATTTAACAACACAAAGAACCAATAATGTAAAGAACTCAAAATTTTTAACAAATAAATTAATAGCCTTCACTTTAATATACAATTTACTTTTGTAGTTATTATTTTCAAGATTAAGATATTACTTCTAAGGTAAGATTATTATTTTCAAGATAATTTTCTAACTCTCATTCTTTCCGAGTCACAAATTACTCTAAAAGCAACATTTTCAGTGACTTAAGGGCTCCCACCTAAGTAGGGTCTGGAAGTGGATGTACGCAGCCTTCTCCCTGCAGGGTACCTTGAAGGGAAGCTATTTTCGAGAACCCCCAACCTAAGGGGTGCAATACGAGAATTTTTCAGGAGGTCATCCATCTTAGTACTACTCTCACCCAAGCACGTTTAACTTTAAAATTTTAATAAAATTTAATATTTATGTGCTGGTATTTTCTTAGGTCACATATTACTCTGTCAACAACAATTTTGATGCCAACTCTCATTAGTTTAACGTAAAAAAGACACGCTTTCTTTCTTCTTCGCTTAGAATCTTCCTTACCCTCCATTCCTCTCTCTCTCTCTCTCTCGCTCGCTTAATCATCGAGCCCTCGTTCATGGCCCCGCCACCGCACCCGGTGGCACACGGCGGCGGAGGATCACCGCAAACCCTCCAATTCCTAAGCAACGTCCTCTCTCAGCGCGGTCCTCTCTCTCTCCCTTACTCCGAAGACGTCAAATGGCTCATCCGTCAACACCTCGTTTCTCTCTCCGACGCTTTCCCTTCTCTTCATCCTCAAACTGCCGTCTTCACCCACAACGACGGCCGCTCCGTTAACCTCCTTCAAGCTGACGGCACCGTCCCCATGGTGTATAGCTCTGTTACTTATAACATCCCTGTTGTTATCTGGCTTGTTGAAGGGTACCCGCGTCACGCGCCTTGCGTTTACGTGAACCCCACGCGCGATATGGTGATTAAGCGGCCTCATCCTCATGTGAACCCATCTGGGCTTGTTTCGATTTCTTATTTGGAGAATTGGGTTTTTCCTTCTTCGAATTTGGTTGATTTGGTTAGTAATTTGAGTCACTATTTTGGTAGGGATCCGCCGCTGTACTCTCAGCGCCGGCTGCCCATGACAAATCCTAACCCTAACCCTAATCCCAATTCGAGTGTTGTTTCGTCAAATTCGGTGAATTTAGGGTTTTCAGGATCGGGGGATTCGGGTTCGAGCAGTCGTATGTCGATGCCTCCTAGGGTTTTTCCGCCGAGCCCTTATGCGGGTAGTGGTCGGATTATGCCCCCATCGCCTCAGAGGCTGGGAACGGATGATCCTAACGAGGTTTTCAAGAGGAATGCGATTAATAAGCTTGTGGAGGTGGTTCATGGGGATATTGTAGGGTTGAGGAAGACTAGGGAGGCCGAGATGGATGGGTTGTTTAATGCTCAGGCTGCATTGAGGCACCGAGAGGGTGAGATTGGTAAAGGATTGAAGGAGATGCAAGACGAAAAGGAGGCGTTAGAGCAACAATTGCAGATGGTTTTGATGAACGCGGATGTGTTGGAAGCGTGGTTGAGGGAGAATGAGGGGAAGTTGGTGAAGTTAGGGAGTGTTGATGTCGACGAGGCATTTGAGCCCTGTGACGCGTTATCAAAGCAAATGATGGATTGTATCGCCTCGGATTTGGCTATTGAGGACGTTATTTACTCGTTGGATAAGGCTGTCCAAGAGGGTGTGATTCCTTTCGATCAGTACTTGAGGAATGTACGGTTGTTGTCAAGGGAGCAGTTCTTTCACCGGGCGACTGCATCCAAAGTCCGGGGTGCTCAGATGCAGGCTCAAGTTGCCAGCATGGCGGCTAGAGCATCGTCGTATGTCATGTGACGCGATTAACCTGTCATCCAGGTTAGATTTCTCTGATATGTTCTTGTGTTCTATTACAATATGAAATACAGTTCTGATGACATTGTGGTTGGTCGAATTGACAATTGCTTATAAACTGTCTTGGTGGTTTGATTTTGTACTGAAATTTGTATCAAGTTATCACTATTGTATATGGATAGAAGAGATTTTGGGATACTGTCTGAATACATGCGATAAAATTTGAATAATATTTTGATATAACATGTAGTATATGATATGGTCCCGGCTTTTGCGCGAATGGATTTAATTGATTGTTTTTTAATTGATGGTGTGGGAAGACCCCTTGTTATGGTTTCCAGCGCTGCTTTATTTGATTCTGGTTGAAGATTTGACAACCTCGTTCATGAACTTGAGAGCAGGACATTGCACCCTAGTTACTATGGCCCGACCAATAGGAATAGTTGAGTGCCATTCACTTGGTCTTTGGATCCTATCTTATCCTTTTACATGTAGGGAACTTTTGAGCTCGGCTCGATCTCTGCTTATAGCTTGCCAAGCTTGGGTACTTAAAACTTGAGTTTGGCTTGTCATAGGCTTGGGCTGTTTTGTCTTGGTTGAGCTCGAACTCTGCGAGCTTTGAGATAAACGCACCTTATTTAGGCTCATTTAATTACAATATAGGCTCGTTTAGGCTCACATTTGGCTCATTTATGCTTGAACTTGGCTCTACCATGCTTTATGCTGCTGACAAGATTCTTAGGTTGGGGTCCTTGGAAACAGCCTCCTTTCAGGGTAGCTCCCAGCAAGTGGACGGCTGCGTACATCTACCCCCAGACCCTGCTTATGCGGGAGCCCATTGAGGCACTGGGATTGTTGTTGTTGTAGGCTTGAACTTGGCTCTGTTAGGCATATATAAGATAATAACTTGTATTAAAGTAGGCTCATTTAGGCTCACGAGCCTACAAGCTTGAGCTTCATTGGGCTTGAGCTTGATAGCTCATGCTGAAATTGAGCTAAGCCTTCTGAGCTTTATGAAACTAAATAACCTAGAATATGGAAAATTGCTAAAATATTCAAATCTCAAATGTGGAAACTTGTTAAAATATTCAAAATTTCAAAATAAGTAAATTTCCTAGAATATGAAAATTTTCTAAAATATTCAAAATATCAATATATGAAAACTTTCTAAATAAAATAAATCCTAAAAGGTAAATTAGTATCTAGAAAATATAAAAGTTACAAATATATTTCCTTCTCATCCAAATATTTCCATGAATCTCATATTTTACGTTATCCTCGTATTGCACGAAGTTGTTAGAGAAATGAATGTAATTATACACAAATGCATTAAATTCCATTTGTTTCTTGTAACGTATTTTACTAACTATGGTATGGTTTAGTTGTGGGTAAGATGGCTCAGACCCCTTGGTGCCCAGTGTCAAGTTCGCTTTAGTTAGTGTAATTGCTAAATTGATGACATGGGATAGAACTTTCTATGCCTTTGCATCAAAAGTTCTCACTGAGTTCCGGCATCATATGTATAGCCAGACTTGAGGCATGGTTCATGGTCTTTGCATTATAGAATTTGTTCCATCGAATCTATGCCATGATACCTTCTGTTTCTTATATCATGAAGACCATTTATCTACTACAGGAGTTTTTGCCTAATTTTTGCACGTGAGATATTGTTATTTCTCTGTTCCTGTTTTTCTTTACCAAATAAAGAATGTTTCGTAATGGATTTTGAGGTTACCGTTCAAGTTACTTTTGTAATAGCTTCAATCGAGTTCAAAAACCACTGCGAAGATTGAGGCCTTAGGACTTGCAGTCACAGCTTCAAATCTCTGCATCCCAAACTCTGCTTACCTATAACTAAAATTAACTGCATTAGCATCCTCCATAATGCATTTGTATTAAACCTTGTCACTAAAAATATAATGTTTTGATATCTAAAAGTTATAAAAGGCGTCTGAAAGTTGGGCTCTTTTTGGTAGAGGGGAAGTCCTCTTCCTTTGGGGAACATTTTTCTTTGGAAAAGATTTTCCACGGAAAATAAAAATGTACTCGGGGTTTTCTGTTGTTTATTTCAGGGACAATACAACAACAACAACAACAAACCTAAGGCCTCAAGGGCTCCCGCTAATGCAAGATTTTTTTCTTTTTTTTTTTGAAGAGGGGAGAAGGAAGGAGGGGGGCGGCGGGGGATACCCTAGAGAGAGGCTGTAGCCGAGGACCCCTAAGCATAAAAGCGTTTGTTTCAAGGACAATATACTCTGAAATTGTGATGTTTCCTTATTTCTTTTGAAAGAGAGTACCTTTCACAACCATCCCACACCTTTTTACAGGACAATGCAAGTAGCAATACTTCATTCTTGTCAATTAATAGAAAAATTTAACTGCTTGAATTAATATATAATCTTCATATGATTGTTCAGAATGATAAAAAATACTTTTAATGAAATACTGACAAAATAACATTTGGGCTTTGTTTCGTCGTGGAGAAGTTATCTTTCCTCAGAATATATTTTGTGCGGGAAAGTATTTTCAAAGGAAAGGTAAACTCTAGAAATAGTTTCCCTTTGTTTGCTTTGAAGAAAATCTTACTTTAGAAATGGTTTCGCCTTGTTTGCTTTGAAGCAATGTATAAAAAGGCGCAAGACGCACTGAGGCGATAGGGGGTCCTAGTGCCTAGGCTCAAGGCGAAGGTGCGCGCCTTAGCGAAGTGAGGCGTACAGTTCTGTAATATGTATTCATATTCTATATTTATAAAATATTTCATGAACATAAGTTATAAAATTAATTAATTATGTAATATAATAACTCTAATTAAAAATCTATAGAGTGTTAAAGAAAAATACCGCTAAAAGATATTGATATTCATCAAACGCGATGTATTATATGTATCAACTTAAGCTTTTTTACAAAAATTGTAAATATATCAACATAAGTTTTTTTCAAAAATTAGGTAACATAACAAAAACACACATAATATAATAATATGTTAAATTTAAGGCAAAAAATACCCGAATAAACGTGCCTTAGCGCTTCACGCACCTTGGCGCGCCTCACTGAAGTTGCCTCGCCGTGAGGCTTGTGAGGCGAGGGAGCTGCGCCTCGCCTCAGCGCTTAGGCGCACCTTTTTATACACTGCTTTGAAGAAAATCTTACTCCCTAATTAGTCTTCGATATAGGAGTGTTTGCTTATAGGCCATGTCCTTAGCTCTTGATATGGAGCTTTAGTCTGATTCAGTCCCAATTTAGAGTAATGAACATCTTGAGCATTGATAAATGTCAATATGGTATAAAATCTAGACTACCCCAACTGAATTGGTATTTTCCAACTTGCTTTTCAATCTTCAGTTTGGTCTGGTCTAGATTTTGACCAATAAGCACCTCTACTACTTCAAGACGGCGACTTCTAAGTTGGATCAGGAAGTTGGAATTTCGCTAAGCGGAAATTGGAATTGTCTTGCACTTTGTACCAATTGTGACTATTGTTATGGGGTGGAGAACTTGAGGTTTAGGAGTAGGTGCAACGGTGATTACCCTACCCTTGATAGCATCCTTGGGCCGAACCTTATCACCCACTTTCCGAATTTAATTCTTAAGAAAATATGAGAACTAAATTGACAACATGGATTAGTATCTCTATCTCCTGTAGTTAAAATTGTCCTAAATGCTGACTTATGATGAGCTTTTTCTGTTACTCGTGATGAAATATAACAATGTGTTTCCAGTACTAATTTAAATGCCTGGTTGTTAGAGTTGAGCAGTAGGTTTCGATTTGGTCAGCTGTCTCCTCGCAGGAAAGGGACTGGAAACCAATATTATTGATGAAAATCCTGAAGATAGAATGTGCCCCTTCTTTTATCCTAAGTAGAAACTAATATCTAGCAGAGTTCTGAAACTAACGGAAACGAATGCTCAGCATCAAAGGGCCAAAAGTGACAGGCACAGCCCACAAGTAATAAACAAGAAAAACATAAGTAGTTGCTTGGAGCCCTGTTAATAAGCGGATCTAAGGCAAGTAGCCATTGGGCTTGTAGACTAAGATGTTTATAAATGATGAATCTAGGGCAAGTAGCCATAGGGCGGTAGACTCATGATGTGTAGGCCTAAATGCAAGTGAGGCAAGGGCGTGTAAGCAAGAGACGAGTAGATTAGGGTGGATAACCCTAGGGCATGTTAAGCCAAGGGTGAAGAAGCTAATGGCCAATAGATTGAAGACAAACATGTATACCTTGGGCAAGTGAGCTGGTGATGAACACTTAGAACCAACCAGAGATCATATTGAAACGGGAAACCAGACTAGTGAGATAAGGAAAGGAGGGAAAGAGGAGGTCCAACAACAACATTCTCAGTGCCACAAGGGCTCCTGCTTGCGCGGGGCGTGGGGGGTAGGATGTACGCAGCCTTACCCCATTAGGGTGAAGCCCTGACGAGAGACTGTTTCCAAAGACTCCCGGCCTAATAGTTGAAAGGTTGTAAAGACCTGTAAAAAGAGCATGACGAACATGAAAGGGGTACGTTGGGAGCATGTAAGGAGGTCCAATATATCCAAATTAATAAAGAAGGCAGTCTGTTCATCCCAGAGAGGGATTTGAGTATGATTATCTTTTCTGCATACTTGTCCTAAGGAGCTGCAAATTATAAATAAAGAGGATCTTTCCTGAAGACGGGGGACGGAGAAACAAGGAAAAAAGGGCTCTAAAGAAGAGATAAAAAGAGACAATGGATCTGCAATACTAAAGCTTGAGTCTAACTTGTCCTGTCCTAAGAATCCATTGAACACATGCCCTTTTTCAAAATCAACCATATTATCGGTTATCATATGTCAACACTTATAATTGTAGAAGTAACAACCTATATAGACATTAAAAATACATGTGTATATGTATAATATAAATGACCTACATATTAGTTGGTTTTATGTTGATCAAAAAAGTTATTAGTTGGTGGTAACGATATAAATTAAAATTATTTGAGGTGGGATGAAGTGTAGGTTTTATTGCTTGGCATTAGTGGTAGGAGATGCTTGGTCTCCTTTGCATGTCTTGATCTGAGGCCTTTTGTTTGCCCCAATGTTTATCCCTTGTACTAAAAATTTGGGTTAATGTAAAGTGTTTAGTGTGTAGTTTTATCCGTTCTTTTTGTTTCAACATCCTAATGATTGTAGGTGTATTTTTAAAATAAGTAAAACGATAGTTTTGGTGTCTTTTGGTGAAGAGATATGTCTCTTCATGTGAACAGATGTATCTTTTCTAAGAGATACTTGAAAAATTATAAATACTCCTTTCATTCTCAATATATATATATATATATATATATATATATATATACATATATATACACAGAACACAGTCATATATATATCCAACAACATACATTAGTCTCTTGTTCTTCTATCTTAGAAATTCATCCTCTTTACATTCATTTTCACTGTGTGTTTTGATTTTATTGTATCTTCGAGACTATTTCGATGAGGACGAAATAAGTGTTAAGAAAAGTGGTTTGTTACACACCTTAACGTCATGATTATGGTTAGCTTCTTTGTTCAATTTCCCTAACAGTGATACGTATGGGGTAATTAATAGCCATCATCACTTCTTCTTTCTAATTTGCCTCAAATGACATTGACAATGATCCTCAATTATTCTAATTACCTCCTCCATTGGATTGGGTGCCGATCTCTCATGGTACGACCTAAGACCCAATTGAGTGCCCAACTCTCGTGTTACGTAGGCTTCGATTAAGTAAACCGAGGTGGTTGTCATTTCAAAAATGGATCGAATCATGGTTTGTTGTCGCTTTAAAATTGCTAGAATCATGGAGGCAGAGTGCTGTGCACTTATGTTATAAAGGATGATATTCATAGAGATTTTTCGAATTATTGGTCAAAATTAAAATAACCCCCAAACTTTCAATTTCATCGAAAACACTTTTAATTTATTGGTCAAAATTAATGGGACTCCTCTAACTTTCAATTTCATTAAAGATACCTCCGAACTTTGATCAAAATCAAATTGATCCTCCCAACTTGAAATTTCATCAAAGACAACCCTTGAACTCTAAGCTAAAATTAATTTGATTTCTCAACTTTAAAAATTATATCAAAGACATATGAAGAAATTAAAAAAAATTAAATAATTTTGGTTATGATATCCTTGATTTGATAATGTAATTTTCTAGTGTACCAAGGTTTCAAAATATTTTTACAGTAATTTGAACTTTGCTAACTTTTTTTCATATAAAGGTAAAAATTTCACTTATATTTAAAATAATTTTAAAATGAACATATAATTTTATTTTTGATTTTTAAAATTATTTATTGGTAGTTTTAGGGTGTTATTTTTTTTTTATATTTATAATTTTTTCATTATAAATGATATTTAAATCTTGTTTTATGTATTTTTTTTTATTTTACTTGTCAAATCAATATAATTTAATAGAATTCTAATTTGAGTTATAAGAAAAATACTTGAAAAGAAGTAAGAAAGTTTAGAGTACTTCAAAAATATTATAAAAAATCTTAAGGTACATATAAAATATATTATCAAACATCAAGGTACCTAAACCAACTTTTTTTCTAATTTTTTTTCATAGTTTTGGATGTCTTTTGATAAAATTTGAAGTTAAATTGATCTTAATAGTTGGAGGGGCGTCATTAATATAATTTAAAAGTTGAGAGGGTTACATTGTTTTTAACCAATAGTTTGGGGGTGTGTTTGATGAAATTAGAAGTTAAAGGGGTCACACTGATGTTGACTAATAGTTGGGGTGTCTTTGATGAAATTAAAAGTTTAAAGTGTCACTTTGATTTGGAACAATAGTTAAAGGGGTCTTCATGTATATTAATTATTTTAAACAGTTTCTTAGGCAAGGAAAAAAGAAAACTGAGGACAGTAAGTTATCTATCTTATACATTATTACAACTTCTCTCAAAACCCTCCAAACTTCAATTCCTAGCGTTATAGGCAATGACTTCCTTATTAATAAGTTCACCCTTGCATTTAAGTTGGAGACTTGCATTTTTTTGAATTAACAAACTTTAGGCTAATTTAGCATGAGGTTTTCGTAAAAAATATTTTAAGAATTGAAAGAAGAATAAGAAGTTAGTACTTAAAAGTTGGAGACATGTAGACGTAACATTTCATTTTTTTTTTTAAATTGTAAACACCCTTCGTGCATCGTACGGGATAACACTAGTAACTCATTATTTTCAATACTCTTCTTCGTAATCTTTTTATATGGGAATATTAGTTTTTTCTGAAGCTTGTTGGACAATTGACTCTCAGCTACAATGAGTGTGAGGGTTGCCATACGTAACCTAAATAAAAATAGAGTATCAGTTTTGGTATTAATTAAATGGTCATAGTAATCTAAGAGAGTTTTTTTTTATCAACAACCTAAGAGAGTTGAATTATGTTCTTTTTTTGATTGAGGGGATGTTGACTTCGTCGCTACATTCGTCTACGGCTTTAACAAGCCGGGGCCGCGTTGGGAGCTTTGGAAGTATATTCAAGGAGCCAGTATGGGTCTTCAAGAGGAGCCTTGTATACTCCTGGGGGACTTTAACGCTATCCTCAGTCCCAGTGATAGGCGGGATGGCCAGGACACTTGGCCTGGTCACATGGATGACTTTTAGGACAGTGTCTATGAGTTGGAGCTCAAAGTTCTGCCATATACTGGGCTGTGTTACACATGGTCCAACAAGTCGGATGGAGGCGCTCTTATTCCGAAGCGTCTTGACTGGTGCTTGGTGAGCAAGGGATGTCTGCGTTCTTTCTCGACCTCATCTGTCGAATACGTCCCGGGGAACTATGTTCTGACCATTGTCCATTTGTAGTTAGAGGAGTTAGAGAGCGCTGCACACTGTGACTCCCTTTCAAGTTCTTTAACTTCTGGGCTAATCATGAGGAGTTCATTCCTATGATGCGGAGGATTTGGGAGACTAGCTTTGATGGCACACCTACGTATTAGCTCACTCAGAAGCTAAAGTGGCTGAAGAGTGAGCTAAAGGCCCTTAATGCTAGGTATTGTAGTCACATCTTGGCCACATGCCTGGATTCTAGGTCAGAGGGCTTTAGATTGATGATCCTGAGAGCATGGCCCTTCGAGCAGAGGAGCGTCCCTTATCTCGGGAGTATTCGGACTATGTCAGAATGAGGGGGCATTCTACCTTCAGAAGTCTCGCGTCCAGTGGCTTTCCTTAGGGGATCAGGGTTCCCTGTTCTTCCATAAATCTCTCGCCCATCGGCAGGCTAGGAATCGAATTTCTTCTATTGTTCGTCCTAATGGCAGGAGGACTTATGACGAGGAGGAGATTCGGAGGCTGAGGTCTCTTTCTTTCGGGAGCTGTTGACGAAGCCGTGTGGGCCGCTTCGCGAGGATATTTCGGGGCTGTTTTAGACTTGTCTTTCTGAGGATCAGGCTAGGGCGTTGACTGTTCTGGTTTCTGATGCCGAGGTCAGAGATGCTCTTTTCTCTACTAGTGATGACAAGGCGCCGGCCTTGATGGCTATACCTCCCTTTTCTTTAAGAGGGCCTGGGATGTGGTGGGTCAAGATGTGATTAGAGTCGTGTGATCGTTCTTCTAGTTAGGGCGCATGCTTGGCGCCCTGAACACTACCCGTATTAGCTTGATCCAGAAGGTGGAGAGTCCCTCCACCTTCGCCAACTATCGCCCGATCTCCTGTTGCAATGTGATGTAAAAGTGCATCACTAAGATCATTGCAAACAGCCTAAAACAGGTGCTTCTTTTCCTAATTGACTATTCACAGTCTGCTTTCGTGCCGGGGAGGAGGATTTCAGATAGTATATTGCTGGTTCAGGAGCTTATGCGCGACTATCACCTTCAAACAAGGACGCCTAGGTGTGCTCTGCAGGTTGATATTCGTAAGGCGTTTGACACGGTGCGGTGGGACTTCATCTTCTCAGCTATGCGCTGTATGAGTATCCCCGAGCTTATGATTAGATAGGTGCGGGAGTGTCTTTCCACAGCCAGATTCTCAGCCGCCGTTAATGGCGAGCTTCAAGGTTTCTTTGGTACGAGCTGGGGTATCAGATTGGGGGATCCTTTCTCTCCCTATCTCTTCGTTATTGCCACGGACGGTTTGCAGGGTCTGCTTCGTAGTGCTACTATCGATCCGCGGTTTTGATTTCACCCACATTGTGATCGTACTCGACTTAAGCATCTTTGCTTCGCTGACGACTTGATGATCTTTAGTGAGGTAGATGAGGGCAGTGTCTCAGTTCTCTGTGAGATGTTAGATTGATTTGCCGCACTTTCGGGGCTATCCTTGAATGAGGCAAAGAGCACTGTCTTTTTAGCTGGGGCAAGGTTGTCAGAATTGGGATTCTACATAGGATCGGTGAGGGATCCTCAGGATCGGGATCGTAGAATTGGATCTAGAATCGTAAGATTCTACTTTATGTGAAACAATAACTTGTATCCATAAAAATCGCATTACAAGCCTCAACAATATAATGAAGAATATTAAAAAAGTCCAAAAAACAAAATCAAGCTGAAAATAAACAAAATAAAAATCAAAACAATTATCCAAGTAACACAATATGCTAGAATAATAAGAAGTTAAACAAAAATTAGTGATTTACTCAAAAAAAAATGAGCTATGTCTGTGTGTCGCTCGTGGGTCTGTGTCAGACCTCGGTGGGTGGCTGTGGCAGTCGATCGGCGTCAGCTGGCTGCAATCGGCGATGGCCAGGGCTGATGGTGAAGATAAGTGAAGAGTGTGATGTAAGAGAATAATTAGGGTTAGGTTATGGGAGGGGGAAGGGGAAGGGGAAGGGGAGGGGAAAAAATGAGAAAGGGGACAGGGGGACGGGCAAAGTGAAAAATAAATTTAAAAAATAACTTCTAGAATCGATAGAATCGGAGTAGGATCGGAGTAGAATCGGTAGAATCGGTAGGATCGGAGTATAATCAATAGAATCGGAGTAGAATCGGTAGGATCAGTGTAAAATCGGTGTCAGACCTCAAATATATTATTTTTTATTATTGACTCAGTAGAATCGGCGATCCTACCGATCCTACCCTGATTCTACCGATCCTACCCAAGTTCGACGTGAGTATACTTGCTTACGATTTTTTATGCGATCCGGGTCGGTAGGGCATAGTGGGATCGTAGGATCGTACAATCCTACGATCCGACTCGCGATTTTGATAACCATGAGCTGGGGTTGATCCTCTGTTTCAGCAGTTTATCTGGGACATTCTGGGGTTCAGATTGGGGCAGTGTTTGGTCAGATATCTAGGGGTGCCGCTTATCACGTCAAGGCTTTAGTTTATCCACTAAAAGCCTCTTTAGGACCGCGTCCTTGCTCGCATCCAGCTCTGTACTTCATGCTCACTTTCTCATGTTGGCCGTTTGCAGCTTATCAGATTGGTGCTTTTTTCTATCCAGGTCTTCTGATCATCTGTCTTCACTCTCTCGAAGGCAATAGTCAAGAAGATCAAGTCGACGTTTGCTGCTTTCCTTTGGAGAGGCACTTTGCTGGCCCCGGGGGCAGCGAAGGTTTCCTAAAGGCACTTGTGTTACTCTTGTCGTGAAGGTGGTCTTAGGATTCGTTGCTTGACTGAGTGGAACCAGGCTTTGCTTATGAAGCACATATGGATTCTGCTCACAGATCGTGACTCTCTTTGGTCTCGGTGGATTAGTGCCAACCGTCTTAGGGGGAGTAGCTTCTGGGAGGTTCGGCCTATGGGGTCGATTCCTTGGTCGTGGAGGAGTATCCTTGGTGTTCGGTTGTTGTGTGATAGGGCATTTAGACACATCATTGGGGATGGTCGGAATACTGCACTCTGGGCTGATTATTGGCTGCCGTGTGGTCGATGGGAAGGGCAGTTCACACACTGCCTCTTCACCTCCACTGGTCACCTTTGGGGCTCTCGTGTATTGGATATCATTAAGGGTGATCAATGGCGGTTTTCTCAGGATGCGATCGAGCTACTGCCCATTTGGAACTCCGTTGACTTCAAGCCCCAGCCGAGGGTAGCAGATCATGTTAGATGGATGGGTGACTACTCAGGGATATTCACCACCAGATCGGCATGGAAGATGATTCATAGCAGGAAGAAAGAGGACTCCATCCACCATCTCCTTTGGTTCCGGTTTCACATTCCAAGGCATTCCTTCCTTCTGTGGCTTGCCTCGTGCGGGCGACTTTGGACACGTGAAAAATTGCTGAGACATCAAGTGCAGGGCGTCCAGTCTACATGTGTGTTGTGCGGATCAGGTGATGAGTCACATAGCCATCTCTTCTTTGCCTGCAGCTTCTCCGCTTCTATTTGGTCTCGGGTGTCATTGCACAACTCCTTTGCCTGTCTTGCGCTTCCTTGGCATGAGCTAGTCTAATGGGCCTCTACTCAGCTTCGTGGCTGTGGGGTGGATCATATCCTCGCCCACCTTTGCCTCTCTGCGACGGTCTGCATCCTCTGGTACGAGCATAACCTCAGGATCCAGCGTTTCCAGTTCAGACCTTCTTCTACTGTCATTGAGGAGATCACAGGATTGGTCTGTAGTCGTCTCATTACTGCTCCTACGTTCCGCGGCGCTCATCGTCACTCCCAGCTCTTACAGAAGTGGGGGGATTAAGCACTAGGTTTATGTTTGGATTCGTCCTTGTTTTGGTTTTTTGCTTTGATTAGTCATGTTAACCTTTGATTCTTTTACTTTTTTAATTCTTTGTCTTTTGACTTAGTTTCTTTGATGTAGGCCTCTTTGGCCATGACTAGGGGTACGCCCCTCGTAAACTTGTACGTATATTTTTTCATATATGGTATAGCACATTGACTTACCAAAAAAATTAGAAACATAAACTAGAAAAACGAATAATTAAATTAAAGAGTAATACTATTTAATAAATATGAGTAAAAAAATTTAAGTAAAGAAAAAGAAATAATGTAACACAAGTTTTATAGTGGTTTACTTTCAACTTGGAAACTAGTCCATTACCTAAGTGTCTATTCGTCACTTGAGTTTTTCACCAAGCTCGCAACTGTTTTTTTGTATTTTAGGCTTAGGTCCTAACCTTTTACACTTGATCATTTTCTCTGTAGGCTTTTACTCTTGTTCCTTCTATAACATAGACTTAAGATTCAAACTATGCACGCGATCCTTTTGTAATATAGGCATAAGATCCAATATCTACAAGAAAATAAATTTGAGCGACAAAATCGCACACTTGAAAGAGTGATTGTAGTATCAATCAAGTTTACATTAAGCTACGGATATGGCAACCGAAGTCAACAATCTCAATCAAAAAGAGAACAAGAGGTGTTCATGGAAAATTCAATCAAAAAGAAAAAAAAAATGAAAAGATTAAGAAAAAACACGACAATTGAGATCAATGTAAGCTTGTTAAGGCCTTATTTGTAGGCAAACATACCTCAGCTAGTCAGTAGAGAGGAGTGGGAAAAGGTTTCAGCAAAATCGGATTTCAAAAAGCAGTTATTATGACCCATCATTGTCACATGTGTTGAGTACAAGTCTTTTTTGCTGACATACAACCAGCTTTGGCTAGTGTGAGTCTGTGTGTCAACACATGCCTTTGTGTCTTGACACTAAACACATTTTAGTAATTTTTGCAACATTTGACCTTTGGGCTTGATTTGAGTTTTTCTTTAAGCTCATTTTTGTATGAATAAAATTTTCTAATCAAGTCTAAATGTCAGCCTAAGGGATTTTTCATAACTCCTTAATTAAGGTATGCCTCCAATAGTGTCATTTTATAATAGAGTGACACCAAAAAATTGAATTGGCTTTGAGTTCTATTGAGATGTTTTTAAGAGATATTTGGACGCTAAATTCAAAATTTTTTCAAATATATAACACCACATATGATTAGTGTGATATTTAACTCGATCTATATATTTGATCTTGAGTCCTTAACATGGACGATAATTCTTCCTAAAGGGCATGGACTTAGATCTCCTCTCTTGATTTTGGATAATATTCTTCCCTCCAATTTTAATCATTTTTCTATTGATCCAACATCCTTAAAACCTGGAGATTCCCTGGGGGAGCTCACTGGTTGTGAGCTTAGTGTGCCACACCATTGCCCCAAGTTCGAATCTTAGTATCTATCCTTCCCCCCTTCTCTCTCTTGGCTCTTTGGGTGGAGTTTGATCCAAAAAAAAAAAAAAAAAAAATCCTTAAGACTTGGTATCAATATGAGTTATCGTGAACTTTCTTGCGTTTTCATGAGTCAACTTCAACAATGTTAAAATAGTTAAGCACACTGACTCACTAAAAGTTTATTATCATCAAAATTACCTATCAATGGCCTTTACGAGCGACACGGTGGTTCAAGATATTTTGTTGTCATAGGGGATTTGGATGCGACATGAGTTGTAAGTCTCTTTTGTGAATCCATCTTTATGCGCTATGATGGGGCAATCAAGACATTACATTGCATGCGCAATAAAAATTTATATATGGGATATATATGCTCTTTGTCTAGAGGCAAGTTGTAAAATAGTTTATTTATAATAAGTAGTGTTTAATATGAGTTAGTGCTACAGCATATCATATTACTGTTCACATGCAGGGCAATGTTTAGTCAAATATTCTACAAGATCACGTTGTATATGTATGTGTGCACTCGAGTACTTCATTGTAATTCCGGTCGACATGTAGTAATCATTAAATACTTGGAACGTAAATTCCCTTGTATCAAATATAAAGCTTGTAATTGGATGTTCAGGACAATGCATAGTTAAATACTTGGGCATAATCATTAAATACTTTAGTTCTTTCTATGATACCTTTATTCCTGAAAGGATAAGAGAAAGAAAGCATCTCTTTTATGGCTTCGTTGGGTTTCGCCAGCGAAGTAAAAGTTGAAAGGGTAATTGATAGCAGGAATGGAAGATGGGTTGCAGATATAAGATTAGACTGGAATAGGGTAGGTAGAATAGAAGGCCTAGTTCTACTCCTCATCGGGTTAGGTCCAACATGCAGGTTCCCAGGAATAATAGGGATGGAAGTTCCGATGCATTAGGTGCAAGTCGTGTATGGGAGGATGCTACTTCAAGGACATAGATCAGGATTGCCGACTGCCTGAACTACTTAAAGAATGTGGTGACCAATAACAACAAAAGGGTGGAAGCTTGACTGAACAAGTCATTAATTGCACATTCTTTTGAGGATGATACCCTGAATAATGTCCTCACGTTCATTATGGAGAATAATCTTCAAGGTTTGGTCCCTAGTGGATTAAGCTTAACATGTTCATCTTGACTTGCGACTCTGCTGAGATTTTGTCTTCATAACTTGGGCCCCTTAAGTGGTTGTTGCTCCGCAAATTCAAGGAGGTTCTAGATACTCAGGTTTCGCCCTCGTCTCCTTTAGCAGAAGAGTTTACATCAAGATCCATGGGTTGCCAGTACAGTGTTGGTCTAAAGAATGCTTCACATATTATGCTAACGTCTGGGGGAAAATTTATTCAAGTAAACGCCAGGAGTTCTATGGTGATATGTGTTGACATCGCAAGAGTTCTTATTGACACATGTTTTCCATCAATAATCCAACAACTAGTACAAGTGCATTTCAACGGGGGTTCTTGCTTAGTATTCGTTAAGAAAAGTAACTCTAAAATGATCCCAAATTTCTCTCCATAAGTAATTACCCTCGTTACCTCTTCTAGACTTTACATGGAACAAGCTACATCTTCCCAGCATGATTCAGACATCAGAGTTGGCATCATTCCAAGATCACTTCCTTTAGCTGGTCTCCTCTTACATGAGAACTCAGTGGGTGGTTTGAGAGATTATGGGGACTTGTTGATGCTCCATCTGAGGTTGGTTATTGAAAACATGAACCCTAGCTAGCTTGGAGTCAATCAATTTACCCTTTACATTAACGGCCAGGTTATAGGTACATGGGCCCTGGATTACTTTTGCCTACATCCGATCCTTCTAAGTCACCCTCCCCAAGTCAATCCCACGGTCATCAGCCTAGGCAGCTCACTTTCCTCTTGCCTTACCCTGGCCTGGGAATGCCCTACATAAATCAATTGGGCCTTTGGGCTCTACTGAATCTAAGCTTGGGAGCGGTAAGTGATAGTGACTCTAGGTCCTTGGGGCCCGAATACCCACTAGTTTTTAAGCCCTTCATCCCTATTGATGAGAGTTCTTCGAGAAGTGTCTAGGTGCCGCACATGGTGGAGTCTGGTAAGGCAGGGGATAAAAGGGGGAAGGCGGTGGCCAAACGTCAGGCCACTAACTTCATGTCATCAAAGAAGAGTTAGAAAGCCCAAAGAGAGCAGATTTAAAAAACAAACAAAGTGGGCCCTACTGGAATTGCTGAAGGATATGTCATCCGGGAGTAGCAAGGACATTGGTCAAGCCTACTTGTAAACAAAATAAATAAGAAGCTAGTAGAGAAGCATAAAAGGGTTGTAGATGCTGGTAAGTTCTTAGTGCAAGACGTGCGTGGGAGATCAGGAAAAAGCTTGGCCTGAGCTTTGATGGTGGTGAATCGGCAGTGATTGAGAGTATTACCATGACGAATTAGAGTATTAGTCGATAGGTTTCCCTGTTAACCTCAGTCTCAGTTTCAATATAATGGATCTTTCCTTTATTCCTATTCCACACTGTGCAATGGTGGTCATAGTCTTATAGCCCCTGTTGGTTGTTTGCTTATATTTTGTCATGTGATCTTGTTTCTTTTGTTTGTTGTATGTTTTTTTTCCTTGTCTTTTTGTTCCCCATTTTGCTACAGATTGCATGAGGTTTCATTTGTACGAGGTATTGTTGCATTGCAACGTTGTCACTAATTATCTGAAAAAATGATAGGTGGTCTTTCAAAGCTTTCATTTAAGTTTCAAATGCTTGATATTGTATTGACATTCGCTTCAGTTAATTGTAATTGAGAAAAGTATCTCCTACTTTTGAGGATAGAATCTGTTGCATTGTTCGTGAGATATAATTTTTCATAATTATCCTTAACTAAATTTATGTTTCTTCAAATATAAACTATATACAAGTCCTATAAAAATTATATAATATTTATTAGTATAGTTACAAAAATATGATAAACAAAACATCTATGATAAGTTTTGAATTCTACTTGATTACTATAGTTGGACTTGTGCGATTTTAGTAATTAAATGATATCAGAACAATTTACAAATATAGTTGGATATATCAAGATGCACTATTAGATACATGCTATTATATTAGTTTGTACATAATAATATAATATCATTATATTAAAACCAAAACATAGTATAGTACAGAAAATAAACTTAAATAAAAATTCAATCCATTTGAACACTTCTATCATCTATCAACTGACAAATTCTCACTAGCATTCTCGAAAAGATCTAGATCATTGAAATGTGTCATATTGAGCAGAAAATGGACGTCAACAAAATTTGTCTTTGCATGTTTTTTCATTTCCCTTTAGTGATGCTTGGTATTTAGCTGTACGATAGATACATAATCAATGACATTTTATACTATATAAATAACAATTGGTTTCCATACCCTTGGATGAATTTTGCTGAGAGGGTTTTCCATTTCCATTTTTCTTCTCGTTCGTTTGTGGACTTTAAAACTTTAGTCCACCATAGATAACGTAGGCCAATCGTTATGACTGTGACTATGATCTTGACCACGGTCACAGCTGCGGCCGCGGTCAGGATCACGTCCCTGATAGTTATATAATATAGCATTTGCTTTGGAAAATGGTTCTGACCCAATTGTTTGCCACCATTGATTTTGGATTAGCAATTCATTGTTATATTCAGCTACAATGATACAGATATTACCTTTGAATATTTTTAAAACCTTGTTCTTAATATTGCTATTGCACAGGAACATATTAAAGATATTGAAATTAGAATATATTTTTTCTAACATATTTTACTCCATAATATTCTTCTTGCATAATAATTTTAGTTGGGAGGTATTTCAAGTTTTAATATTCTGCAGCTGCAAGTGTACTCATCAGAGCGAGCTTCAGGAGATGGTGTTAGAAAAAATGGTCTAACTGTAATGAGAATTACACCTAAATTACAGTAGAATACTTCTATAAAATGCAGTAAAATGCTATTATAAATTGCAGTATAATTTTACTATAAATTTCAGTGAAATGCTACAGTACGATAAGTTAAAATTCCAGTAAAAATTCAGAAATAATTATATAAACATGGCGATCAAATAATTGTTAGAGAATTGATAAATATTCAATCATAGCAACGAAAAGAGAGAGTAATTGGAAAGATCTTACAAAAAACGATGATATCGCGTCGTGGTAAAGGCCACTGTCCTAAAATACGATTTCACCACTGCTCCAGTGCACACAGTATAACCGGCGGTCATCCTACAGGATTAACGCGATCCGACTTTTAACGTGCACTCGTTAATTGCCGGGTAGGAGTGTCTTGAACTTTGCCCAAATTTCAGGACAGAAAAAGAGAGAGAGAGAGAGAGAGAGAGAGAGAGACCGAGAGTGTGTATTTTTTATTGTTATAGCTAAATAGCATATATATAGCGTAGAAAATGGTAACAAGCATTAAAAAACAGGTCCAATGAATTCCAACTGCTATAAACGGTGACAAGCATTAAGTCATCGGCTGTAATGAATTCCAACGGCTATAAACGGACGTAATAAATTTCAACGGCTATATTGTCATTTAATTCCCAACGGTCACAATTTTAATGATCTTAAACGACTAATAACAGTAAACGGTCGGTAAATAGGCACAGTTAGAATATTTTTCCATAACACTTAAGTTTAGCTTGTATCATTTTTCCAACAATCCCCCACAAAGGATACAAGCGGAAGAGAACAAAGCAGAATAGATTGGGCAAAGAAAGTTCAGTTTTTCATTCCCGATGTCTCGCGACTTGAATCGTCACTTAGTGTAATCCAAGTTTAGGACCAACATCTTGCAAGGTGACTTTCGTTTTGAACCTCACAAGGGGTTGTATAGTCTTCCACTTGGACACATACCAAACACCAGATCTTAGCAACTCCTGCGGTTTGGCGCGTTTTATCGGCCATGCGCTCGTCCTGGATATTCATAGGCGCTCTAGAAGACAAGTCTTAAGCCTTCATAGGGAGCGGCCACACTCTCACACCTATATAGGTAGATCTCATCAAATGTGTGTTACCGCACACCGCCAAACATATGGCTATGGGTCCATTAAATGCTAGATGTCACAAGCCAGTCCTTGGGAGACCAACTTGCGCGGCCTTAGCTACTCGCGACACTGATTCGAGTGCTAAGTTAGCCTTTCGACACCTCAGGCCTACTTTGAGGACAAGAGGGTTAGTGGTGATTATGGACTTTTTGGGAATAAGGGACAAGAGAGAATAATGGGGAAAAAATGCTTTTATTACTAGAACAAAACTTACAAGTGTACAAGGTAATGGAAGGCTTGGTGGTTGAATGCCAAATGATACCCCCGCACCCCCTATTTATACTTGGGGACCCCCTCCCCTTCTCCACCGACCTTCTAGGTCGGTTTGGAGTCTTCTAGACTCCCTTGGGGTCCTAGTTTCCTCTATAAGCTTCCCTTGCTCTTCCTTAGTCAATGTGTCAAGAAGCTTCTAGAAGCTACTAGGCTAGAATATACGAGAATACTTTAGAACATGCAAGAATATACATGAGTGTTCTGGAATGTTCCAGAATAATCTAGGACCCATATTTCTAGCACTTTCTAGGGCCTAGAACACTCTAGAAACATCCAGAAAAATATGGTACACTACATATTTACATCAAAGGGACCTCAATCGTGTCTTTTCCCTCATTGGCGGGTCAATGCGTGACATCCTCCCCCGCCAAATTTTGCGACATCCTCGGAGCGTCCGTGTGGTACTGCTGGATCAGGTCCTTGAACTGCCAAAGAGACTCCTGCTTCTGCTGCGGGTAATCCCTTCCACCTGACGAAGTATTCTTGGCATGGAGGTACTCTGCGTCTTCTAATTACTCAGTCGGCTATGATCTCTTCAACTTGCTTGTCAAATGAAGTGACCACAGCTATAGGGGCTCTCTTAGAGTCTCCTCTTGCTGGATCCTCCTGGTTTTCATGATAAGGCTTTAACATGCTGACATGGAAGAAAGGATGGATTTTTAACTTTGGCGGTAACTCGAGTCAATAAGAGGCTTTCCCAACTTTCTTTAATACTGGAAAGGGACTTTCGTATCTTCACACCAACCCCTTGTGTACTCTTCATAATGTTTTAAATTGTTAGGGTAGGAGCTTTACTAGGACTAAGTAGCCAACCAAGAACTCTTTGTGTCTTCTCTTTCGATCAGCCCATTTCTTCATTTTCTTGGCTGCCTTCTCAAGATGAGCTCGGGCAATGTCATTTTGCTCGTGCCAATTCTTCACCATCTTGAATGCACCAAGGCTACGCCCAGTGTAGTTAGTGGCCAAGGTAGTAGGAGTCAAAGGTTGTTGTCCAATGGCAAGTTCGAAAGGACTCTTCCCTGTTGCTTCACTTCGCTGGAGATTATAAGAGAACTGGGCAATATCAAGCAGCTTGGCCCAATCTTTCTGATTGGCACTTACATAGTGCCGTAGATACAATTCCAGCAAAGCATTTACTCGTTCCATCTGCCCGTCTGCCTGCGGATGGAAACTGGTAGAAAAGTTCAGTTCAGACCCCATCAACTTGAACAACTCTCCCTAGAATTTTCCTATGAAACGCGGGTCTCGGTCGCTGATGTTGGTCTTTGGCATTCCCCAGTATTTTACCACATTCTTTAGGAATAGGCGAGTAGCTTCTTCAGCAGTGCAATCTGGAGATGCTGGAATGAAAACCCCATACTTGGTGAACCTGTCTACCACCGCCATTATTGATTTGAGCCCTTCCGACTTCGGAAGTGCTACTATGAATTCCATTGAGACACTCTCCCATGGATGTTCCGGAATGGGCAGCAGCTCTGGCAAACCTCCAGGACGTTGTTGCTCAACCTTGTCCTGTTGGCACACTAGGCATTTACACACATAGGGCTCCACATCATCACGCATCTGTGGCCAGTAATATGTCTAGCTGATTAGGGCAAGGGTATGTGATGTACCCGGATGACCTGCCCACTTGGAGTCGTGGGACTCCTATAGGATTTCTCTCCTCAAATTGTCCCACTTTGGGATATAAAACCAATCTCCTTTTGTGAAGAGCATATCTCCCTTTGTCCAGAATCACCGTGTCTTTCCTTCTCCTATCATCTTCATCATCAACTGGGCAAAGGCATAGTGTGGCAACCCTGCTTTTATACTGTCAAGCAAGGTGCAATGGGCCTTGCTCATAGCAGTGAGCTCCGCCTTTCGACTAAGGGCATCAGCAACCTGATTAACCCTCCCCGGTTTGTACTCCATCTCAAAGTCGAACTCCACAAGGAAGTCTTGCCACTGAGCCTGCTTAGGACTCAACTTCTTCTACGTCTGGAAATAGCTCGTTGCAACATTATCGGTCTTGATCAAGATTTTAGACCCGATGAGGTAATGTCTCCAAGTGCATAGGCAATGTACTACAGCGGTCATCTCCTTTTCTTTAGTAGTATATTGCCTCTCTGTGTCATTTAACTTCCAACTCTCATAGGCAATGGGGTGCTCATCTTGCACCAGTACCCCACTAATGGCGAAGTCGGAGGCGTCTGTATGCACCTCGAAAGGCCTACCATAATCTGGTAGCTTCAAAATGGGCTCCTCCGTCACGACTTGCTTTAGCCTTTCGAATGCTTTCTGACAAGATTCATCCCAATTCTAAGGCCTTCCTTTCTTCAACAAATCTGTCAAGGGAGCAGCTATGCTTGAGTAGCCCTTGATGAAGCGTTGATAGTAGTTTGCCAACCCTAAAAAGGACCTTAACTGTGTCACGCTCGAGGGAGGCTCCCACTCACCAATGGCCTTCACTTTATCCTACTCCATGCTCAACTCGCCTTCCCGAATTTTATGACCCAAGAATGTCACTTCCTGCTGAGCAAATGAACACTTCTCCTTTTTCACGTCCAGATTATTTTCTCGGAGGACTTGAAACACCATCTTCAAATGTTGGACATGGTCCTCCAAAGTGGCGCTATATACCATGATGTCATCAAGGTACACCACCACAAACTTGTTTAGGAACGGATGGAAAATGTTGTTCATCAGCGTATAGAATGTGGCTGGAGCGTTTGTGAGGCCAAAAGGCATCACTATAAACTCGAATGAACCATAGCGGGTCACACAGGTCGTCTTCGGTTCATCTCCTACAGTGATCTGGACCTAATAGTAACCCGATCGTAGGTCGAGCTTAGTGAAGTATCTTGCTTCACCAAGGCGGTCAAACAGATCAGCAATCAAAGGGATCAGATACTTGTTTTTCACTGTGATCTTGCTCAACACCCTATAGTCGATGCATAGTATTAGGGACCCATCATGCTTCTTTTGGAACAACACAGGTGCATCGAAAGGGGCCGTGGAAGGACGAATGAATCCCGAATCAAGCAAATCTTTTAGTTGTCTCCTCAATTCCTCCAACTCGTTAGGAGACAGACGATATGGAGCCATGGCCGGTGGTCTCGTTCCTGGCTCTAGCTCAATCTCATGGTCCATCTCACGTTGAGGCAGGAGCTTCTTTGGAAGCCCGGGTGGCATAACGTCCTTAAACTCTTGTAGGACGTCCTGGATCTCCTCTGGTATAGGTACCGCATCAATCGGGCCCTCATCTATCTTAAGAGTGGCAAGATAGCTGGGCTGCTTCTTCCGCAACCCCTTAGCTAACTGCATCGCTGAAAGTGCCTTGCTCACACTCTCTGGTTCCTGTCTCAAAGGAACCATGCATGCCTTCTCCCCCGTCAAGATGCATAGAATATCGAGGCAAGGTAGAGGCATTGTGCGTACCTTGTCCAAGAATTCCATACCCAAGACAAGTTTGAAGTCATCCATGGGCACAACCGAGAGGTTGATCTTCCCCCTCCAATCTCCAACTTGTGCCTCAACATCTTGGACTGTGCCAATCGAGGGCTTAGCACTAGCATTGATGGTCTTTAGCCATCCTCCATCCTTGACAACACGGAGGGCTCTTCTCTATGCTTCATCATCAGACACAAAGTTATGTGTCACACCTGTGTCAACAAGTGCATGTGCATCGCGGCCATTTACCCGTATAGCCGCATACATCAACCCTTTAGAAGGGGCCTTCATGGGCTCAACTCTTGAGGCGGCATTCAGCTACTGGAGGGAACCAATCTGGGTTGCCTCCGACACTTCTACCCTATCTTCTTCCATCTTCAAAAAGAGGGCATTGAATGCCTTTCTCTTGGGGCACTCTCGGGACATATGTGGTCCCTCACAAAAGAAATATTTAGAGGTCCAAGGTTCTTTGGGCTTACCTTTGAACCAACGATCATCACTCTTTTGGAAGGGACGCGGCTTGTCCTTCTGCTTTTCTCCCCCGCCTCTTCCTTTGTCACCCTTCTTTCTTTCTGCTTCGGAGTCTCCCTTCGGTATTCTACCAATGACTCCGCTGCAGCGATCGCGGTAGATAAATCAGGGACATCGAGGCGCTGCAGGTCCTTCTTAGCCCATGTTTGGAGCCCATCAAGGAAGAAGAATTTCTTGTCTCGCTCAGGGAGGTCTGGAATCTATAAGACAAGCTTCGTAAACTCATCAACATACTCCCTGATCGAGCCCGTATGCTTCACGCGTCTTAACCGGGCCCGGGCTTCGTCCTCCGCATCTTTTGGATAGAACTGGGATCGAAACTCTTGTTTAAAAGCATCCCAGGTATCCAAAACAACAGTCCCTCGAGCAATGTCTTCTTTCTTCCGCTTCCACCATAGGCTAGCAGAGTCGGTCAAGAAGAGTGCTGCGCAGCTGATGCATTGTGCATCGCTACGCAGGCCAAGGTGATCAAAGTATAGCTCAAAACTGCTCAAGAACCCATTGAGCGTTTTGGCATCACAGCGTCCATCATGGGATTTGGGACAAGGGACATCCACTTTGACAAGCTCGGGCGCTGCACCCGAACGATTGGCAACTGCAGCCTTACACAGGGACAAGTCCGCCTTTTGTGCCCTCACTTCGGCCTCCAGGGTAGTAAGCCTATCATTGACTCCCTCAAGAGCATCCACACGAGCCACCAAGGCATGGAGGCACGCATCCACCTCTTGTCTTAGCAAGTGAGTGGTGGAGTTTAGCGCCTCTAGAACATCTCCCCGAATGTCATCTTGTCCTTCTTCCGAGGGCGGACGTTGGACCTTGGCAAAAAGTATGTCCATTTTTCGGCACAACTCCACCCAATCCATGCACTCGGCAAGGTCCTTGTTGGACTTCTTTCCTTTCCTTACATGGGCTTCTACATCCGTCAACGTGGACTCCGCCATAGTTACGGGGCCTTAACACAACCCAAACACGATAACACCACTATACAACCAATGCACGACCCAAAGGCAACCTTGTGCACTTCAAGTACACACCAGGACACCAATATCGCACCTGGAACACCCACTCGCAGCAACCCTCAACACTGCAACAGCACCTTGCGACACTGCGACAGGACCCTATGACACTGCGACAGCACCGATGTCACAGCAAGCTCAACACACACACCCCTTCCGCTGCTAGGTGCAACCCTTGCGCTATGAGGGACAACACTTGCGCAACCCAACGCAAGCAATCCATATACCAGGACACACCCGGAGCAGGCTAATGCCTCCGAAAACCCAAAACTGCGCAACCGAAGGGACAAAGGGTGCGTAACCCAAAGGGACTCGTGCCCAACCTGGCGCACCTATATGGGAACGTGGCTTTGATACCAACTGTCACTAGCCGGTCCTTGGGACACCAACTTACGCGGCCTTAGCCACTCGCGACACTGATTCGAGTGCTAAGTCAGCCTTTCGACACCTCAGGCCTACTTTGAGGACAAGAGGGTTAGTGGTGATTATGGAGTTTTTGGGAATAAGGGACAAGAGAGAATAATGGGGAAAGAATGCTTTTATTACTAGAACAAAACTTACAAGTGTACAAGGTAATAGAAGGCTTGGTGGTTGAATGCCAAATGATACCCCCACACCCCCTATTTATACTTGGGGACCCCCTCCCCTTCTCCACCGACCTTCTAGGTCGGTTTGGAGTCTTCTAGACTCCCTTGGGGTCCTGGTTTCCTCTAGAAGCTTCCTTTACTCTTCCTTAGTCAATGTATCAAGAAGCTTCTAGAAGCTACTATGCTAGAATATACAAAAATACTGTAGAACATGCAAGAATATACATGAATGTTCTGGAATGTTCCGGAATGATCTAGGACCCATATTTCTAGCACTTTCTAGGGCCTAGAACACTCTAGAAACATCCGAAAAAATATTGTACGCTACATAGTTACATCAAAGGGACCTCAATCGTGTCTTTCCCCTCATTGGCGAGTCAATGCGTGACATAGAGCTTAACCTTACACCTTGGTAACATAATGACAACTCATGCGGTTCGGCACATTTTATTGGCCATGCACTCGTCCTATATATTCGTAGGCGTTGCAGAAGGCAAATCTTGATCCTTCAAAGGGAGCGGACAGACTCCCACACCTACATAGGTGGATTCCATCAAGTGTGTGTTACTGCACACCACCAAACATATGGATATAGGTCCATTAAGAGCTAAAGCTCAACCTCACCCCCGGTAACATATAGACAGTGTCCATCAAGTGCAAGCCTCGCTTACACCACCAAACATATGATTATGGACCTGTCTCCGCATTGTCACACCATAGGGAGGGACAACATAAAACACAATGCATTTTCTTGAATGAAACTATGACTTTTCACATTGAACCTGTTAAAACTAGATTGGATACATCACAGTTTATTCGTGTATAGACTTTAGTCCCGTCCCCCTCGATGTTTTTTCAATCAATGGATCTCCAAGGTTCTTTTCAGACCTTACACAATCTAGTGATATTACTTTCTTTCGAGTAAGTCGTTTACAATTTTATGTCTGAGATGAATAGGTCTCCTCTTACCAAACCCATCAAGTGTGCAGTGTCCACACCATCCGTCTTGGAATATAGGTTAGGTTAAAGCATCATGCTCAACCATCATACATGGCATTTCACACTGTATTGCAACAAAGCGGAACTTGAGAGTTGATCATTGCCAACATCAATCATGAGTTGTTCTTACCCCCACATTGAGGTATCTGCAACGAGCTATTAAACAACTAGCTCCATCGCTTGCCAACTTTAACAAAAGTCATTATAACATAATAGTGGAGCAAATATGATATCAATAAAATCATATCTCCACCCTAAGTACTCAAATAGTACACATCGTACGTATATCGTATACACAGTTGGCACAAAAAACATATACCACAAACTTGTCAATCCATATATCATCAGAATTATGAAACATTATCATATCAAATCAATTATATCGCCACTAGTTTAGGTCACAAAAGACCATATACCCATTTTTATCGTACTTAGAGTACATGCATTATTATCATTAAGGGTAGTCCATGTACTATCAATATTGTATCAAATACTTGGTGATCTCAAGAAAAAGAGGTACAAGAGACGACAATTCACAAGGTGCCTTTTACAATTTAACTTAAGGCAACCCAAGCCTCTGCGAGGCTCTCGAGCCCAAGTGCTAGCATCGTCAAGCTATTTACACTGACTTTGGACAGTCACCAAAATAATATTTTCATCATAATCAATTTCTATGAGCTAGCTATACTAGCAAATATTGGCAAAAACACAATAATAAAAAAAGATTATGATCAAACAACATATCTCATAAGCTCTCAAGTGCTCTTCCAACCCCCATAAAAGAATGTCTCACACTACATTCCTAAGCCATTCAATTTTTCTACCTACTAACTCAATCTTAAAGGACACCTAAACAATGTAGGCTTCAGAGAGGTGTCACAGCATATAGCTCACTAATGAGCCTAAATACATTGTCATTAGTAGAATATCTCTCATTGATATCAGATATCCAACACAACAAGGAGTCTATTACAATGTAAACCCCATTCATAGTACTTCACTAGTACCTCAATAATTTAACTAGAACACTTCAATATTCATCATTTGGATCAATGTATGTAGACTAGGTCTACCAGTGACATATGAAATAATAGGATGAATGTTATTTTTTTCATCAAACCATAATGCTATCAATCACTTTAGCGTATTTAGCTTATGACGCGATGCCACGTTTTTCTCCTCATCAAGTGAACATGAGGGTCATATAGTATGTCATCCAAATGACCAACATGAGCATACAACATATGACAATAACCCAAACAAGGTATCTAGACACAAGCTAAATACCAAGCCTATGATTTATTAGGGTTCTCATATAACCTGCACCTTACCCTTTTGGCAAAAACTAGAAAAGAAGACATGAAACAATGATCCAAAGAGCATAATAAGTCTCTAATGACAACACAAGTCCACATATGATTCATACATATCATTTTTTCCCAATCACAAGCTAAAATTAAGCAAAACAGTTCAAAAACCAGCAAAATACTAGTATAGACAGCAACATTCAAAAACTAAATGTCATAATTTGCAGTATATACATGACATACAGTAATTGCACATCATAAACAACAAGTATTACTCTAGTACTTTCAAAATCCAGTATGTAAAAGTCAATAACAGCATGTACATAAGCATCTTACAGCCCACAATCTATATATGACAATATGGACAGCAACATATAGCCAAAACAATATGTAGCAGCACATTCTGCTTGAAAAGAACATGTTTCAACACTTAAAACAACATGATTTTCATCATTTCAAGTAACATGCAAAAACATGTTCACAATGCTTCAAACATAGCTATGGAAAATACACTAGACACATTAACATGGAAATTAATACACAAAATCACACATAGATCTCCAAGAACTCACAAGTCCTATTAGCCCTTTATAATGATCAACTATTTCAATAGGTCACTCAAATATATGCAAGAAAACAACTCTCACATACAAGGTTAATCTGATGGTTAAAACTCAAACATATCATGCTCTACCAACACAAGGGATTCAAGATGTACAGCTAGACACGTTTAACCTAAAAGTTGCCAATTCTAGGTTCAAGACTCCATTCTTGAATTTAGCATCGATTTACTTTTTCCTTTCTCATTTTTGTAGATAATATCAAAGTTCTCTTGGCATCTTATTTCGGAGGCCCAAGATTCGAAATTGGTAGTTTGCAAATTGTAAGGCTGCTTCATGCAAACTGAATTAATTTACAATTTCACTTAACACTCTTCCCCAATTGAAATCTCCTAAATCTCTTTTTGGGAAAAAACTTTTCAACTTTTTTTTTCCACGTGTAAAAAGTACATATATGTACTTGATTCTGCAGGTTCTTTTAAATGCTTCTATATTTTCGGGGATGGCAACAAGGCGTACCCCGCGGGTACCCACCACCGCCTCCTACCCATTATATCAGCTCATATCCTTTTTCGGATCTAGTACTTAGTCATTCCAAAAATCAATTTTATGTTCTTGGGTCTATCCTTTGATCACTAGTTTTAACCTTAATTTAGTCGTTAACCTTCAATTTATTTTTGAATGCCCACTCTACTGCCAATTGGTTTTACACCGTTTAAGAATGTCTGCGGGTTTTCATGAATGATTAGTAATCTTTCTAAGACTAAAATCAACATACCTCATGATCTAACATAGTGATAATCATATTTAACCACAAAGAAACCTCCGCCTCAGGCTCTCAGGTCACTCTTCTACCTTACACTCGAGTTGGCAATTACTTAAACATATGAGATTATTGTCTTTAGATATCTCTATCAGGGTGGAGTATCATTACTTCAACCTAACTAGAAAAAAATCAATATAATTTACATTGTTCTTTTAGAAGTCCAAACTAATGCAATCTACACAAGTTCTTGCAAAATTATCATTATTATCTTACTAGGCTATACTCCCGCACATTTTGCTGGCTTACAGTGTAAGTCATATGCAAATAATGTAAGGGTTTTCATATGCTAAGTTGCCTAAGTCTGACTTCCAATAATCCAGTTTGCTAACAAGGTCACTAAATGACAACAACGGTTACATAATGTAGGAACAATGTATAAAGTTCAAAGCATTACACATACACATACTCAACTTCATGCATAATTTTTAGTTTATTATTAAGTATATCCCATTTCTATTGTCTTTTTTCTTTTTTCTACACTTAAAAGCCAACTGTAAAAACATATCTCAACACAAGCGAAATGGGCCTCCCTTTTTTATTTAATTAAGGTCTAACATGCCCTCCAATATGGGTATACAGTAGTCTATGCTCCGACAATTCATTACGTCATAATTATTTAATCGTTAATTCATCATTAATAAATATACGAGTTTATTACAGACGTTCTGTAAGAGAAACCGAGTTTATTACTGTTAAATAGCCACAAGTTTATGTAAGCAATAAGATCCTTCAAAGTGACAAATTAAGGGTTTTTCCTTTATTCTTTAAATAAATATTTACATCTCCAAAACATCAACATTAGATTCATAACTGGTACACTAAATTAAGTAGAAAAAGAATACAGAAATTCAAAGTAGATCTAAGTTTTTTTCCTTTCAGATCTGTTGAATAATCTTCCAAGTCTAAGCACATAATAAAATTCTAATTACTTATGATTAATTGATAAAATTATCTTTTAGATTGTTAGAAAAAATGGTCTAATTGCAATGAGAATTACATCTAAATTACAGTAAAACACTTCTATAAAATGCAGTAAAATGCTGTTATAAATTGTAGTATAATTTTACTATAAATTTTAGTAAAATACTGCAGTACAATAAGCAAATTCCAGTGAAAATTTAGAAATAATTATATAAACATGGAGATCAAATAATTGTTAGGGAATTGATAAATATTCAATCATAGCAACGAAAAGAGAGAGTAATTGGAAAGATCTTACAAAAAACGAAGATATCGTGCCGTGGTAAAGGCCACTATCCTAAAAGACAATTTCGCAGCTGCTCCGGTGCACACAGTATAACATGCGGCCGTCCTCCAAGATTAACGCGATCCAACTCTTAACGTGTACTCGTTAATTGCCGGGTAGGAGCGCCTTGAACTTTGCCCAAATTTCAGGAGAGAAAAACCGAGAGAGAGAGAGAGAGAGAGAGAGAGAGAGAGAGAAAGAGAGAGACCGAGAGTGTGTATTTTTGGTTGTTATAGCTAATGGCATATATATAGCGTAGAAAACGGTAACAAGCATTAAAAAAACGGGTGCAGTGAATTCCAACGGCTATAAACGGTGACAAGCATTAAGTCAAACGCTATAATGAATTCCAGCGGCTATAACCGGACGTAATAAATTTCAACGGTTATATTGTCATTTAATTCCCAACGGTCACAATTTTAATGACCCTAAACGACTAATAACGGTAAACGGCCGGTAAATAGGCACAGTTAGAATATTTTTCCATAATACTTAAGTTTAGTTTGTATCATTTTTTCAACAGATGGTAGATTTTTCATGGTATCTTAGTGATGAAGCTCTTCATCCTTAAGGATAAAAAAATAAAAGAAAAAATATTCAATCACATACATTCTCAGTCAATCTATATTAAGAGGAAATCTACAAGCACAACACAAAGGCTCCATTTGTTTCAACGGAAGTACTTTTCTCGAGAAAAATATTTTCCTTTGGAAAAAGGTTTTCCATGAAAAATGCTATTTTCATTGAGGTTTTCCGTTATTTGTTTCAATGGAAAACGTGTTTCATATTTTGATATTCGTTACTTGTTTTAAAGGAATCATCTTTTACCAATCATCTTATTCCTAGTTATAGAACAATATAAATAGCAATACAATATATTTGAAATTATTTAGACTCTGTGGGGTTGTAGAGTTATTATTAAGATACCCTGAGGTTTGAGCATTTATTACATATCCTAACATTTAAATTTATATAATGACGTACCCTAAATTTGAATATTTTATCACCCAGGTACCATACATCAAAATTTGACGAATTTTTATAAGAATCTGACCAAATATAAAAGTGCTAATATTACACATAATTGCGATAATATTTACACGTCATGTCAATATTTTTAGCAAATTACGATAAACATTTCATTATATATTGATGTAAAAACTACATGGCTGAAATTATATATCATGTTAGCATTTTTTAGGAAAAATCTAATAAGAATACTTATATATTGTCGGAATGATGTTTCTAGATCACTCGAAATGATGACTTCCCCTCTTTTAAAAGGAAGTCATTTTCTCCCATTTGAAGAAAAATATTTTCCTTTGAAAAAACCTTTTCCATCACCAATCTTACCCCAAACAACGGAAAAGGGGAAAACCACTTTCTAAAATATGGTTTTCCCCCTAAACAAACGGAGCCTAAATAAAATTACCAAACTTAAAATAGAGGAGGATGAAAACATTTGAAATAATCGTCATGGCGAGTTTTGGCGATGGACTTCTCCAGCATCGACTCCCTGCAGAGAAAGCAAAGGTTATTTATTTAAATCTACTTTATAAAAATAATTAAATTTTCTCAGTATTAAAGGAATAAAATAGTTTTTTTTTTTTTAAAAGAAACAAACAAACTATTTTATGACAGTGCGTGGGACGTTTGGTCCCATATAAAGTATAACCCCAATAAATTAATACCCTTGGAGCTATAAAAATTTGTTAATTAATTGAGATGTTGTTTACCACATTAGTCCCAAGTTGGGACCTACCAAAAATATTATTTAATCAAGATTATTAATTTATCGAGGTTGTGCTGTAGATCACTAAATAAAAGAGGCCTAACTCAAGCAAACGCTTCTCAAATCCAACTTCAAGAGTATGATTTGTTAACCAATTGGCACACAGATAACTTTGTCTATATGCGTGTTAAAATCTTTCATTTGGTCGTCATTCTTTTCACATATTGTGAGACTATAGTACACTGGTGATAATTTTTAAGTGTCTCCAAAGGTTCACATTGCTCCACACTTTAGCTTGGAATTAAACAGAGATTGTTTTAGTATTATACCACAAGTTCTAAATAAATGTAACGCACCATTCTATTGACTTGTAAAGGAACATCATACCCAATGCCTCAAGGGCTCCCGCCTACGCAGGATCTGGGGGGGTAGATGTACGCAGCCTTCCCCCTTCGGGGTATTAACCTGAAGAGAGGTTGTTTCCCAGTGCCACCATTCTACTGACTTGTAACACAAGGTTATACATAAATGAGTCTTTCATTTGAACATCATCCTTTCCACATATTGTGGGATTATGGTGAACTAATAACGTTCCTAAGTGTCTAGAAGGGTCCTAATTGCACCACACTTTATTTTGGAGCTAAATGAAGATTGTTTTAAAATTATACAACACCGACAATTTGGGACATTAAATGTTGGTATACTAACGAGAAAGTGCTTTGAGGTGGCTCAAGTGATGATGGAGAGAGAGATCAACATCATGTGCCTTCAAGAGATTAGGTGGGTGAGTACAAAAGTAAGGGACGTGCTAGGACATAAACTGTGGTATTCGGGCCAAGTCAGGGGAAGGAATGTAGTGGGTATTTGATGCATCTTGTATTTACGCATCTTTTAATTGTTATTTTAATTATTTTGTAACTATTTAATTATAGTTTAACAGGCTTGAAATTAAAGTTCCAAAAATTGTCAAATGTTGGTGCAAATGAGGCAAATTTGATGCGTAAACAATTAAATCAAGTCAATCGAGATTCGGGACAAGAACGTATAAGCTCGACCCGCATCGACCCGAGCCAGAACTGTTCATCATCTTCAATCCCAAGCCACCCCGTTACTGTTCAAGCTCAGCCCAACTTTCAGCCCAACAACACCAACAGCCCGCCACAAGCACCAGGCCCAACCGACCCACACCATCATCGTCATCCCATCAACAGCCCGCCACCAGCACCAGGCCAAACACCGACACCAGCAAGTCCGGCCCCGCACGCTGACGCCCCTGTTCAGCCCAAACTCGCACAACACCTCAGCCCAACTCAACATCCAGCACAGCCTAGATCCGGTAGGGCTTTGAGACGACGAAAGAGGGTCGGTTTTGGGGGGTGGATTTAAGCTCGTTTTGTGTCTCTGGTTGGGGGGGTTGACGGCCTCTCTCTGGCGGCCCCTGTTCCCTGCTCCTCTCTCTCCTCTCAGCTTTTTCTCTCTCTTCAGATTTTTATTTTCCTTTCTTTTTCGTTAAATTGGAACGACAGCGATATTAGAGTGGAGATCGACATGAGTTTGTTCAACTTCTTCTTCACCGGATCATCCTTGATGCAGAGCTAACTTGCTCTCTGGGGTTAGATGAAATCTTAGCCTTTACTTTTGTTTACTTTTAATTCGGGTTAATTTGATTGTTTATATGAATTGCTTGGTTGAGATAAGTACTTTGAAGTATTATATTTTTATTGTTTATTCAATTGATATGATTATTGAGTTTGTAACATTTAATTATTGATATTTATATTTATAAATTAATTCTTTGTGCTTGTAGCCTTAGGATTAATTAATCAAGCAATAGTATTAACTAAATTGTTATTTAAAGCCTATCTTCCCTATGCTTTAGTTAGATAGGGTCAATACGTAATAATTAACAATGCGTTAGGTAGAGCCTATTTTTCTTATGCTTTAGTTAGATAGGGTCAAAACGCAATACTAACAACATTATCTTAGTGGGTTAGAGCTTGTAGCCTAAACCACTACCCGTGTGACAATCAATAATCCTAATTTAAGAGTTAACGCAAAAATAATTGGCTAATGATGGATTCAAAACCCTAGGCTCCAATTTAATACACATTCCCGATTAGTAGTAGATTATTTTAGTTTAATTGTCGTTTTCTAGATTTATTAACACAAAAATATCACTTTTCTTCAAATCAATTTAAGTCATAGAATAAATTCATGCATTCTTAGTCCCTGTGGTTCGATACCCTCTCGCCCTACACTTCAATTTAGGTGTGTTTAATAGATAGGGTTTTATATTAAATTTTGATAGACGTAGAAAAACACATCAGTATTATGGTGGATAGCTTCTTTAGGGACAAAGTAGTAGGGGTCACTAGGATTAGCGATAGGATCATTATCATTAGGTTTATCTTACATAGGGAGATATTGAACGTTATAAGTGCCTATGCTCCAAAGGTCGGGCAGACAGAACAAGAGAAGGATAGATTTTGGGAGGACCTAGACCTAACAATGTAAGGCATATCCTAAAGCGAACAAGTTATGATTGGAGGTGACTTCAATGGGCATCTGGGAGTGAACACTTAAGGTTATGCATCCCACCATGGAGGCTTGGGTTTTGAAGCGAGGAACGAGGAGGGTAAGTCTTTGTTAGACTTTGCCGTCACTTATGAGTTAACAATGGCCAACACCTTCTTCAGAAAGTGTGAAGACCACGTCATATCGAAGCAGTGGAGCAAAGACCTAGATTGACTATATACTACTAAGGAAGAGAATCCAAAAAGATTGTAAGGATTGTAAGGTTATCCCAGGAAACGACCTCTTAACACAACACAGGGTAGTGTGGGCTGAGGTCAAAGCTCAAATAAGGGGCAAGAAAACAATAAAACTAGCACAGCCTCGAGCGCAATGGAGGGATCTGAAGGGAGAAAAGGCCTGAGTCTTTAAGGAAAGAGTCAAGCTTGACTTGGGAGAGGAGTGTGAGGGAGATGTAAACCTTTTGTGGAACCAAGTAGCACAAACGATCAGAGATGTGGCACATGAAGTACTAGGCGCATCAAAGGGTGGGGCAACAAACAACAGAGAGACTTGATTGTGGTGCAGGAGGTCCAACAAAGGATTAAAGAGAAACAAGATTGCTTCAGAGAGTGGGATCAAAGTGAGGATAAGAAAAAGAGACAACTATACAAACAAGCCAAGAAGAAAGCTAAGATAGCAGTAAGAGAGGCACAATCTAAAGCCTTCGATGATTTTTACAAAAGGCTGGACACAGTTGAGGGAACTAGGGACCTCTATAGAATTACAAAAGCAAGAAAGAGGGGAACTAGAGACCTGGACCAAGTACGGTGCATAAAGGGGGCAGATGGACTAGTGCTCGTGGACGAGTAACAAATTAAAGCTAGGTAGAAATCCTATTTCCGCAACCTATACAATGAAGAGAGAGATACCGATGCATTCTCAGGAGAACTACAAGCACGGGCAGAGCAAGGGACTGATTGCCACTGCACAAGAATTAGACCAGAGGAAGTTAGGGAAGCATTAAAGAAGATGGGCAGGAGTAAAGTAGTCGGCCTGAATGAAATACCCATTGCGGCATAGAAATGCACTGGAGAAACGGGTGTCAGTTGGCTGGCCATATTACTCAACCAAATCCTCCATGGGAAGAAGATGCCTGTGAATGGTGGAAGAGCACACTAGTTCCTGTGCATAAGAACAAAGGCGACATTCAGAGTTGTTCCAACTACCGAGAAATCAAGCTAATGAGTCACACTCTGAAGCTGTGGGAGCGGGTCATAGAAAGAAGATTGCGATAGAGAGCAGGGGTTTCAGAGAACCAATTTGGATTTATGCTAGGCAGGTCGATGACAGAAACCATCCATCTCCTGAGAAGGTCCATAGAGTATTATAGAGATAGACAAAAAGACCTCCATATGGTCTTCATTGATTGGGAAAAGGTATATGATACAGTACCGAGACAGCTCCTATGGAGGGTCTTGGAAAGGAAAGGCATCCTCAAACCCTATATACGAGTCATCAAAGACATGTTTGAAGACGCCCAAACCAATGTGCGTACAATGGAAGGAGATAGAGACGCTTTCCCCATTATAATTGGGGTACACCAAGGATCAGCCTTGAGCCCCTTTTTGTTTATTTTGGCTATGGACGAGCTCACAAGGCACATCCAAGAGGAAACCCCTGGGTGCATGCTCTTTGGGGATGATATAGTCCTGGTGGGAGAATCTAGGGAGGAGGTGAATGAGAAACTTGAACTGTGGAGGATGGCTCTAGAATCGAAAGGCCTAAGACTTAGTAGGTCTAATATTGAGTATATGAAACTCAAGTTCTGCACCTCCACCACACCAAGCATAGAAGTCGTCAGGATTGGATTGGAGTGCATACCATAGAAAGCACACTTTAAATACTTAGGTTCCATGGTCCAACAAGACGGCGAAGTGGACATAGTTGTCAACAACAGGATCAAAGTGGGGTGGCATAAAGGGAGGATTGCCTTTGCGATACTATGCAATAGGAAGTTCCAGTTAAAGCTACAGGGTAAATATTATAAGATAGTAGTCAGACCAGCTATGTCCTATGGGGCAGAGTGCTGGCTAGTTAAGTGTCATTACACGTATAAGCTAAATGAAGATTGTTTTAGAATTGTACCACAAGTTTTAACTAAAAGCATCATACCATTCAACTAGTTTGTACCATAAGGTTATACATAAAGGGAAATTTTGATTTGGATGCAATTTTTTCACAAATTATTATAGTACACTAATGTCCTTCCTGAGTGTATCTAAGGTCCTAATCGCATCACACTTTAGTTTGGAGCTAAAATAAGATCATTTTAGTATTGTACCACAAGTTTCAACTACATGTATCACATCATTCAACTAGCTTGTACCATACAGTTATACATGAATGAATCTTAAGTTTGGATGCAAAATTTTCACAAATTGTTGGATTATGGTACATTAATGATGGTCCTAAGTGTATCTATGGGTCCTTATTGCACCATACTTTAGTTCGAAGCTAAATGAAGATCGTTTTAGAATCATATCACAAGTTTGAATTAATGTACCATAAATTTTAACTAAAAGTATAACACTATTTCACTAGCTTGTACCACAAAGTTATAAATAAAGTAATCTTTAATTTGGACACAATTTTTTCATAAATCATTGGACAATGGTACACTAATGACGGTCCTAAGTATCTCTAGGTGTCTTAATTGTACCACACTTTAGTTTGGAGCCAAACGAAGAGCTTAAGAATTGTACCATAAGTTTTAACTAAATGTACCATGCTATTTAACTAACTTGTACCACAAGGTTATATAAAAAAGGGATCTCTAATTTGGATGCAATTTACAAATTATTATGGTACACTAATGACTTTCCTAAGTGTCTCCAAGGGTCCTAATTGTACCGCACTTTAGTTTAGAACTAAATAAAGTTCGTTTAGAATTGTAGCACAAGTTTTAAATAAATATACCACATCATTCAATTAGCTTGTTCCGCAAGGATATAAATAAAGGACTCTTTCATTTGGATTCCATCTGTTCACATATTGTGGGATTATTGTAAACTAATGATGTTCATAACTGTTTCTAAGGTTCCTAATTGCACTATACTTTACTTTGGAGCTATACTCAGACTGCTTTAGAATTGTACCACAAGCTTTAATTGAATGTGCCACATCATTCTACTAGCTTATACCATAAGGTTATACATAAGCAGTTTTATTGCTTAAACGTTATTTTTTTCACAAATTATTGTCTTATCTTACACTAATGGCCACACCATTCAAAAACTTGTGCCACATCGAAAAATAAAATGATAACATTATGTATTAATATAATTATATTTTTTCTATACAATTCTCTATTCTCTCATTTTAAAAGTTCGGAAAAATGAACACGGTTTTTCCATAAAATAATTGTATTTTAGTGGTCTAATTATTTTATTTTTACTTAACATATAAACTTAGATATATAGCAATAATAATAATAATAGTAAATATTCTTTTTGGATAATGCATTTTTAAAAATTTGATAAATTTAGGTATATCAAACAATATTATCTATAGTTGGGGTTTTCTAAGGGCCAAAGAGGGTTAGGACAAGGTGATCCTATTTCGCCCTATTTGTTTATCTTGAGTATGAGTACCTGTCTTGTATGTTTATGTAGGCGGCTCCGAACAAGGTTTTCAAGTTTCATCCTAATTGTAAAAAGTTTGGCATATCTCATTTAATGTTTGCGGATGATCTTCTTATCTTCTATCGAGGTGATCGTGAGTCTATTTCGAGTTTATGGGGTATTGGGAAGCAGTTTGCTGGCGTCTTGGGCTTAGAACTGAATACTCTTAAGTATGGCATCTGTTTTGTGGGTGTTCACCATGACGTGAAGGCGGATGTGCTCTAGATGTTGGGTTTTAAAGAGCTTTTTCTTCCTCTTCAATATTTGGGGTTGCCGTTCGTTGGGTTTGCTCAGTACAGTGGGTTGTTACATTGGCTTCACAGTAAGATTGATGAGTGGCAGAGTAAAAAGCTCTTGTTTGCTGGTCGTGTTGAGCTTATTTAAAAAGTGTTGGGTGGTATTCTTAATTTTTGGCATGACCCTTTTCTTCTCCCTTCTACTATGGTTCATCGCATGCAAGCTTGGTGTGCTGGGATAAATCAGGTGGCTCGAGGTTTCTCTCCCCGACTACTTGGTATAAAATTTGTCTTCCGAAGGAGGAGCGTGGACTTGGTTTTAGGTAGTTGGACATGTGGAACTATGCCTATTTCCTTCGTTGTCTTTGGGACGTCCAAAGGAAGAAGGATTCTCTTTGGGTCGCTTGAGTTCATGGCATTTATATAAAGAATTCAAATATTTGGAATGCCCAAAGTCGTGTCCATGACTCGGCCTTTTGTAAGTCGCTTCTTAAGTGTCGTGATGTGTGGTTAGGGATGTTTGGAGTGGCTTCCAACGCAGTGTCTAGACTGGAGGAGTGTGCAGTGGAAAACACGTTTTTCTATTAGAGCAGCCTATACCTGTATCTGGGTCAGATGTACCGCTTGGTATTGGCAGTGTTTGGTTTGGAGATATGCGATTTTGCAGCATGCTTTTTGTCTGTGGAGAGCTCTATCCAGTGGTCTGCTTACTCATGAACATCTTAGGATGAGGGTATGTCTTTCCCGAGACATTACGGATGGTGAGGATTTTAATCATCCTCTCTTTGATTGTCGCTTTTCATCTCGTGTTTGGTTAAGTGTGGTTGAGGTCTTTGATCTCCTGGGGATTTGTCAGCTGTGGGATGTTATGTCTTGGTTGGGGGGACATGCTAGGAATCAGAAGAATGATAGCGTGATCACAAGGATTGTGGTGGCTGTGGCTATCTATAATATCTCGATGGAGCGAAATAAAAGAACCTTTCAAGTTTTGAAAAGGAGTAAGGACGCTCTTATTAATTCGATTATCTCTATTTTGTGGTGTTGTTATAATTTTCTGTTCGACCACTGAGTGAGGGCGGCTTTCGTTTTGGTTGTTTGGTCTGGTTTTATGTTGCTTCTTTTTGTTGAGTTT
The DNA here is from genome assembly GCA_018398585.1 of Simmondsia chinensis. Lineage (NCBI taxonomy): Eukaryota > Viridiplantae > Streptophyta > Magnoliopsida > Caryophyllales > Simmondsiaceae > Simmondsia > Simmondsia chinensis. Next base: position 3,395,335 of record JAGTTD010000018.1, read on the forward strand.
TGTGGTTGGGTTTTGTAGGTGTTGTGGGTGTAATTTGTAGTTTGGTTTATATATCAAAGTGCTTGCCATTTGGCCAAAAAAAAAAAAATATTTGTCTATATAACACAATACAAAAAATTTCGGGCATCACTCACGTTTTCTTTTACATTTTAATAAAAAGTTGTTGTAGCCAGTAAAAAAAAAAAAGAAAACAAATTTTTTTAAATTTTGAAAAATGACCAAAATGCCCAGCTTTTAGTGGCAACTTGCATATGATATGCTGACTGGGTATGTTATTTTGATAATTTTTAATTTTCAGATGTTATTTAGAAATTTTGAATTTTCGCATGTTATATTGAAAATAAGAATATCAAAATATAGTATTTTGAAAAATTATCTTCAATCGGACCAAAAGGCTCCTATGTAATGCTTTTCTATTCATCTATAAGATTTGATTTTCTCCGTTTAGTATTTTCTCTCTTATTTCACAAAAGATATCCTGAAAATGAATGCCATTTTCTCAGGACTCCTATTTTTAATTCTCTTTCTTATAACAATATAGGTCACAACAAGTATTTAGAAGTATAGCAATACAAATGATTATGTTCGATCATATATATTTGGATATTATTTGTCTCAAAATTAATATTAATTTGATATTATTTAGATTTGGTTAAGATTTGATTTGGATGAGATATGATTTATATTGAGTTATCTAAATGAGTTTGATTTGATTTGATATTCTAAATTAGATTAGATTTCGATAAGTCATTATAAATAGAGGTTGATGGTTATTTAGGTGTAAAGAAAAGTGAGGCAAGATGTGAGAGATTTATGGGTTTTATAAATGGGTACCCTGGAGTGTACCGGGGTAGGGGGAGAGATGAATCGAGAGAGTTTATAATTGAGAGTTGATGAGATTTTTTGTAACTTCCTTTTTCTAAAGTTACATTGTGGAGGGTTGGTAGTTCGCTATGCAGAAGCTACATTGATAAGAGGATTAGTGACTTGTCGTGCAGTAGTTACATTAAGGAGGGTGGGCGGCTTGCCGTGCAGAATCTACACTTTGAGAGAGTTTGTGACTCGTTGTCCAGCAGTTACACTTGGAGGGTTGGGTGACTTACCATGTGTTATAGACCAAATACAAATCGAGCCTAATAACAATCGAATCCATGCTTATATATATTTAGTATGGCTCCATTAAAGGAGGATTACTAGAGAAGGGGGGAAGAAAACCTAAAAGAAGAAGGGAGAAATTTGATAGGATGCCTCCATTAATGGAGGATTACAAGAGAAGGGGGGAAGAAAATCTAGAAAAAAAAAGGGATAAAGAGAGACTTAAGCATAAACTCTCTTACATCATATTTGAATACTCTACCCTAATCCCTAATCTACTATATATACTATTAAGGAAGGAGGTGAGGTGGCAAATCATAGAAGGATCTAGAAGGTGATGAGCTAGATGCAGGTGGCGGAAAGGCAGGTACTGCATGTTGGAGGTAGCTTCGTATGTGTTGGCATGGCGCCAAGTATTGGAATGGTTGGTGGCAGCGGTCTTGACGTCAGCATTAAAGGAGACCTTGGCAGCGGGAGGTACTCAGTTTGTATCAATACCGCCCCCTTGAAACTATCCTCATCCTTAAGAATCAAGAGCAAGGTAGCCGCCTGGGCAGTGGGGACTAAGTGGGATGGTGTCCTTCTGTGCACCCAATCCCACTTGGCTCGTATCAGTTCTTTCCCCTCCAAAGACTCTTGCCCCCAAGGGTCAAGGACAACAAGCCATCTGCGGAACATGGATGAACCTCATGGGTCAAATACCATGCTTTGGAACACAAGCAGGACTTGGGCCGTGAACCACCCTTGCGGGAATGACAAAGGATGATCTCTAACGGTCACTTGGAAATTGGTGGTATGGCGAGACGGTGGAGACTTGGCTGCAACAACCCACAACGGCTCAAACTCTCGATGTTTTAACCCAGTAGGCATTTCTGTACTACCCATGAGCAAGACAGGTGGGACCGTGACTGGGGTAGAGATGGTGGATGATGGAGCTACTGTGATCACATCCTCATACTCCAGATTCAGCAGTTGAGGCGCTGGACGATCTGATTCGGTTGGCGTTATGTCACTGAAAAGCAGTAGAGACAAGGCAGAAGTTGGATTCCTTGAGATGGCGGTATCCTCAGGAGTGCCAAGTAGCAGGGTGATGGCGGTATCCGAGACTAGATCTGGAATGGGCTTTATTGTTGGCTAAGAGGGAGGTCTATCATCATCAAGGATGGCGGGTGTCTCATGTGGCTGACTCCGGGGTGCTTCAGGGGTTGGCAGTAATGGCTACTGGGTTACAAGGTTGGCGGAATCTTCCCTCGCAGGGCGTGGCATGAGTGGTATTGGCGTCGTACTCGTAGACCCCTTTGCGGCTATTATCTCAAGATAGGCGCAATTGCTCTCCTTAAGCCAGGCCAATAACTTGGCGTCATGAAGGGTTTGCGGCCTATATAAAAGGATGCCTTCCCTTATGTCCTTCCACGAAACGCCTACCATGCACTTAACCTTTTGCTCCTTAGTCAGCCCACTCTTGCTCGCCAAGGACTCTAACCGGCTGATGTACTCATCAACACTTCTCGTCTGGCGAAGATTTATGAGCTTCGTGAACGGGGTCCCTTCGGCCATTATAGTGATGGTTGGTGGTTAGAATTGGAGAAATGGTTAATGCATTTTATCAAACACCTTATGTGCGGATTGGGATTTTGGAGCTGAAGTTTTGTGCTTCTGAGGATGATGAAGCTCGGCGGTGGAGTGATGGTGCTGATGATGTTGATGGTGATGAGTATAGGCGGTTCGAGTGGCAGCGATGGTTGAGGATCGGTGATGATGATGAGATCGATGGTGATGGGTTTGGTAGATGGGTTTCTGATGATGATGATACAAATACAAATCTAGCCTAATAACAATGGAATCCAAGCTAATATATATATTTAATAGTATGCCTTCATTAATGGAGGATTACAAGAGAAAGGGGAGAGAAAAGCTAGAAGAAGAAGGGGGAGACATAGAGAAACATAGAGGGAGAGAGACTTGAGCATAAACACTTTTACATCATATTTGCGTACTCTACCCTAATCCTTAATGTACTATATATCATACTAAGGAAGGGGGTGATGTGGCACATCATAGAAGGATCTAGAAAGTGATGAGCTAGATGTAGGTGGCGGATAGGCGGGCACTGCATGGTGGCGGTAGCTTCGTATGTGTTTGGGTGGCGCCAAGTATTGGAATGGTTGGCGGCAGTGGTCTTGACTTCAGCATTGAAGGAAACTTTGGCGACTGGAGATACTCGGTTTGTATCACCGTACAATAGTCATACTAATGATGATTATATGGGGTCGAGAATTATAATTAGAGATTGTAATCATTTATTTCGTAGTGGATCGAAGCACCCGTTGGGTCCCGTGCTTTTTCCCTCTAGTTGAGAGAGGGTTTGCATGTAAATATTGGTGTGTTGATTTTGTTATTGTTTTATTATTTTTACGCTTTCATATGTTCTTAATTGTGTGAATTTTCACAATAAGATAAATACTTTTACCATTAAATATTTTCAGTTCATTCAAAAATAGATTTTTTTACCCAATTGGCACATTTAAAAAAAAAAAATCAAAATGGCACCCTTTCAAAAATATTTACCAAAATGACACCATTTACTGTAACTTATCGACGTACATTGAGTAAATTTTTTTTTTTATAGTTTACTCAACGTACTCCATTTGAAACGGAGTATATTGAGTAAATTTTTTTTAGCTTAATCAACGTACCCTATTTGAAACGGAGTATGTTGAGTAATTTTATTTTTTCCCGAAAGCACAGCTAATTTATTGCATTAAAATTATTATATTTTAAAAAAGAGAGGCTATTTCCGAGTACCTAAGACCCTACATAGGTGGGTGAAGGCTAGCACTCTCATTCCCAATAACTCCGAGAGTCTGATATCTCTTCACCTACTTATGCAAGGTCTAGGGGTGCTCGGAAACAGTCTCCCTTTGGGGTAGCACCCTGAAGAGAGAAGGCTGCTTACATACACTTAACGTACTCGACGTACTTCGCTTTAAATGGGTGGTAACGGTTATTGAATTTTAAACAGGTAGCACCCTTGAGTAATTTTTTTTATAGTTTACTCAACGTACTCGATTTGAAACGGAGTACGTTGAGTAATTTTATTTTTTCCCGAAAGTACAATTAATTTGTATTTTAAAAATTATTACATTAAAACTATTTTATATAAATAATTTAAATTTTCATAATCTTTTAAATTTTTTAAGAAAGTATATTAACTTTATCATAATATTGTATGTGTCATCTTTTTTATTATCATGCCATCTACCACATATTCTTTTGTGTTGTCATGTTATTTTTTTGAGTAACTATCCTGGTCACTTATATATAGTTGATACCTTTCCTGTCCTTTTCTAAATAATATTTTTCTTTTTGTTCTTTTTTGCAAAGTACTCTGCCCTTATTGTGTATAGTATTATTTTTGAAAATTTTTACCATTTATGTTTTCATCTAAAAAATAATGCATAATTTTCATATATACAATATTGGTTCAACAAAAATTTAATGAGTACCTAAATAATGAAATGACCTATATATATTATCGTTATTGTTCACTGTATTAAATATAGTAAGTAGAAAGCAACATACATACTCAATGCTCCAATAGCTCTTGCCTATGCAGGGTCTAGAGGGATAGATGTACGCAGCCTTCTCTCTTTAGGGTGCTACCTTGAAGGGAGAATGTTTCCGAGCACCCCCAGACCTTGCATAAGTGGGTGAAGAAATATCAGACTCTCGGAGTTATTGAAACTGAGAGTGCTAGCCTTCACCTACCTATGCAGGGCCTTGGGTACTCGGAAACAGCCTCTTTTTTTTTTAAATACAATAATTTTAATGCAATAAATTAGCCATGCTTTTGGGAAAAAAATAAAATTACTCAACGTACTCCATTTCAAATGGGGTACGTTGAGTAAGGTAAAAAAAATTTACTCAACATACTCCGTTTCAAATGGAGTCTGTTGAGTAAACTAAAAAAAAAAAAAAATATTACTCAACGTACGCCATTACAAAAGGCGTACGTTGAACAAGTTACAGTAAATAGTGTCATTTTGACAAATATTTTTGAAAGGGTGCCATTTTGATAAAAAAAATTTTTAAATATGCCAATTGGGTAAAAAAATCTTCAAAAATAACCATAGTTTGACTAGTCAATGACAATGACAACAAATTGGTAACAGACACTGAAAATATTATGTTAGTTTTAAGTTGTCGTTTGACCACCAAAAAAAAAAAAAAAACTTGTATTTTATTATAATAATATTTAGAAAAGATAAACTTTAAACTTTGAAATGTTAGATCAATATAAGTTTAAATAATGATTTGATGTTAACTATAAATTACTTACGCCGACTAAGGAACAAAAAATTAAATTAAAAGATTATTATGTTTAAAGAAGAAAATAACAGAAATACATATATAAATGTATATGTAAAAGTAAAATATATTTTTAAAATAAATGATTTGTTAAAAAAAAATACTGGAATAAAAATTTCAACAAAAAAATTTCAAAATATGTTTTCATTAAACATAATTTCTTTATTACATTTATTATGTATACAGTGTATAGTATGCTTATCATAATTTGGAATACCTCACCTCAATGTGTGAGTTTCATATATATGTATATTTGTGATAAAATATGTATTTTATCAAGATTAGCTATATAATACACATTTTTTGTAAGGTTTTTTTTTTTTTTTTTTGTTTTTGTCTAAAAAAATAATTATGCTTATATCTAAATTATGTATTTTTATATATTTTATATTTTGCTAAATATATAAAGGTGCTCTCAAATTATTAACTAGTATCCAATCCCCTGTTACATCTGATACTTCTTGATCTTGCTATTATGGGGCACACGATACAAACAAAAGTCGAACTAATAGTTTTTAAATATTCAAAAACAATACCTAGATTTTTTAACTTTTTAATGTCATACCCAAAATATTTAAAACTTTTCAATGCCACATCTAAATTTTCAAAAGTTTTTAAATATTAAACCATAATATTAGTGTCATTAATATCCATTAGTTTTTAGCTTTTGTGAATTTTAAAAAGAGAAAATAATTTAAAAAATTTTTATTTACATTTACAATACATTAAAAATATTTTAAATATATAAAAAGTTTATAAATATTTAAAAAAATAATTTTTAAAGTGTTACATCGATAAAACCTAATAGATGTGAGCGGACGTTGATATCAAGGTGTGACGCTTAGAATTTTTTGGAAAGTTTAGACGTCATATTGTAAAATTTGAAAGCATAAAATTAAAGTGACTTTTAACTAATTTTCAATGAAACAATAAGAAACTGACCTTTGTTAAGGGCGGGAGTGGGTGAGGGGCGGGGGAGCAGTGGAAGAGGGGCGGGTGGGGGTGAAGTCAAATTAAAGAAAGGGCAAAGGTCATATCTCATCTGGCAGCTGGGCCCAACAAGCATGGCGCCCCACCTCCCCTCACTCGCCTTCGAGCCCGTGTAGTTTAACGCGTACATCAAGCATTCCCTGCATTCCCCAGGTCTAATATCTGGTGTACACTGCACCATACAATACACCTTCTGGTACTCTAAGTAAGTCTTCACATCCACCGCAAAATAGTACATCCTGGCCGTTGCTTCCTCTATCAGTCTTGTCAGCGTCATCTGTACCGTCCGATTCAGCAAACCCCCATCTGGGACAATCCCTCTTGAGTAATTCAAGTTGCTTGAGGCCACCTCCATCTTGGAGAAAATCATACGGTTGGCGTAGCGCAGGATGCACCTGTGGTATAGAATGATGGCCTCCTTGGTGAAGCAAGCCTTCAGGAGATTGGCCCTGGCGTTTTCCACGCAAATCTGGCACGTCCTCGCCGTCAAATCACCACGGCAGTTGTAGAGGGCGTATACCTCATCGCCGCCGGATCCTACGGTGGTGTTGTGGAATCTGACGGCGGCGGGTGCGGCGGAGGTGAGATGAGAGAAGGCGGCTACGAGGTTGGAGTGAAAGGTGCTGTTGGGGAGGGTGTAGTTGCCCTTGTCGTACTGGCATATCGTGTCAGGAAGATCTGATCTCGCCTGAGCAAAGGAGAGGCTTGACAACAAAAGGAGCACAATGATACAAGAAATTGTTGTAAAATTACAAGTTAAGAATCCCATGATGGATCGATCGTCAACGATCCTAGTTTTGTACGTGTTCTGCTTCTGCTTCTACTTGTGTCCATTTTAAAAGCAAAAAAAAAAAATTAAAAAATTAAAAAAAAATCCAACGATGAATAGTATGCATGCACCAAAAAATATCGATTATCGCCTTTTTTAGGATTTCTCATATATTAATTTTTTTTTGACAATATAAATGTTAATTAAATACATTATCCAACAAAAAAAAGTTCACATGTTAGTACCTTAAATTTTGGTGCATTAACAAGTATAGGACTAGGGAAATAGCGAAGGAATGATGGACCTGTAAGCAAATAATGACAAGTTTTCGGTTCAAAAAATAATGACAGCACTTATATTTTTTTGCACAATTATTTGTATTCTTTTATTAAATATATGTAACTTTTAGATTAAAATATTATTTCATAAAGTTTGTGAAATAAAAAGTTAATACATCAAATTTTAGAGTATTAATATTTAATTTACCCTAAAAAACATGCCGATGCACCAAAGTAATGGCTTTATTGTTACAATGAAAATTGGTGTTGGAATGCAAATTAGCAGTATCGGGTGAAGTTTGGAGCTGTTTAGGGTTCATCAGGTTGAAAATTCAGTTTAGTTAATTGAGGGTATTGGCAGGAAGGCTGGGAAGGAACGTGAGAGGCACGCGGGAGCTAGCAATGGCTAAGGCACGTGCCCGGCACCTACCGCTACGGCAAAATTTTGATATTTTAGTTAGTTTAGCTAATTTCTTGCAGTTCTGGGTATTTTGTTGCATTTAGTTTTATTAAGCAATTTTTATTCCTTTTAATTCTAGAGTATAAATAGTTAATGGAAGTGTTTTGTTAGGTTTTATCCAAAAAAGATCAATCCTATCTCTCTCTTAATCTTCTTCTCCCTAATCATTCTCAATCTATTTCTTCTTCTCTCTCATACTCTATTTCTATTACTTGGTTTGATTTGGGAATTAAGTTCCCTGTATTAAGTCTAGATTGTATACGAGCCAACTGGGGCTGCATATGAGCAAAGTTGAGCAGGAGCTCGTCAGGCTTGTTTGCATTTAGCTCGAGCTTGGCTCAGCTGAATTGGAACTCAGTTAGCGAGTTCTGAACTAAACTTGCTTTATTTGTACATATTTACACGATTCAGGCTCACGTAGGCTCAAACTTAGCTTATTTAGTATCAAACTAGGCTTGAATTGGCATAATTATGCAAAAATTTAGTTACCATAGGCTCATCTACGCTCATTTTGGCTTAGAGCCTAGGCGCTCGAGCTTCACTAGGTTGACGCCAAGCTTGGTAAGCTAAACGAGCCAGCTCGGCTTGCCTCAGGTTCAAAATGAGCCGAGTGCTTCGAGCTTTACAGCTCGCAAGAGCTTGTGTGCAGGCTCAACACGTTTACGCCCCTAGAGACAGCACCTAAGCCTAGTGGATTTGAATGAAACCCCACTTAAGCTTATTTATGGACCTCATATGTCAATTTCCCGGAATAAGTTCAGGTTCGATGAAATTTCACAACTGCAGCTGCTTCCTATAAAGTAGACGCTGAAGACAACGTCTCCACAGGAGGAGATGCCTGGACTACAGGGACTCGGGACACATCCTCCCATGACAAAGATACTACTGGAAGAGGGGTACGGCTAGTGGTCTGGGCTTTGCCTTTTGCCCTTTTTGTCCTTCTTGGCTGTGGAGCCTCTGAAGGAAGCTCTTTCCTGCCCTCTGCAACATCTTTCTTTCTTTTCCCAGAGGCCTTTCGGCCTTCAACCGCACTCTTCTTCCTTTTCTTCTCTGCCTTTTCTACCTCGTAACAACAGGCTTCCATAATCTTGACGATATCCACATCCGCCTCATGTCCTAAAAAGAAAATAATAAGAATAGCCCAAAACAAAAGTAAGTGATATAAGTTTAGAAAAAATAACGTAAGAAAAGGATTCCCTCATAAGGAGAAAATCACTCACTGCTAGCCAGCTTGGTACATAAACCCGCCTTGATTAGCACCCTCTCTTGTGCCAATATCTCCTTGGTGGCCAAAAACCGTGAGCTCAAGTCGTTTTCAAAATAATGGACCACCTCTTTATCTAGGGGTGATAACTCCTCCTTAGAAGGGATACTACCCTTATTTAACACGGTCCAGTAAGTAGGAATGTGGATTGGATGCAAGGGTTTCACCCAAACAAATTTATTCTACCAAAAATTTGGCTTAGAGGGGTTACTCTCCACAAATTTGATCCCTACCTCACCCTTAACCTGAGGGAGGCTGTTTTTGAGGACCCCCAACTTGAAAAGCTTGTTAACAGCAACAAAGCCTAGCAGCCTGGCAGCAAGAGAGCAAATAAGCATATAAGCACGGCAAAGCTAGAAAATAAAGGCAGAGAAATAGCAGATCGCAAATAAGCCAATAAACAGCTAGTCAATCAGGAGCTCAGATCGCACATAAGCGCCCCGAATCTAAACTATCCTAAAGTCCTACAACACTAGAGGTAGCACAAAAAGATGGACTACCCTACTCCACATTGCTACATCTGCTACTCTTATACTAGCCCTCTACTGGGCTCTATTTAAGGCCATCTCCTCCCAAAGGTTTAGGTGGGTGAGATCTTGTCTGATCGTCTCCAGCCATCTCTTCTTTGGCCTGCCTTTCCCTCTCCTGCCTAGCGTAGTATGTGGCTGCTCGCATCTCCTGACTGAAGCAGTGCTCGGTCTCCTCCTATCATGTCCAAACCACCTCAAACGTTGCTCCCTTAATTTATCCTCAATGGAGGCCATGCCCAATTCACCTCTTATGACGTCGTTCCTGATCCTATATTTCCTTGTGTGTCTGCACATCCACCGCAGCATCCTCATCTCCGCCACCTTCATCTTTTGTGTATGATGTTGTTTCATTACCCTACACTCCGCCCCATAGGACATGGCTAGCCTCACTACCGTCTTATAGTATCTTCCCTTTAGCTTTGAGGGAAACTTTCCATCGCAAAGTACCGCCGAGGCCATTCTCCATTTATGCCATCTTACTTTAATTCTGTTGTTGACATCCTCGTCAACTTCACCATTGTGTTGTATCATGGACCCCAAGTATCTGAAACTCTCCTTTCTCGGTATAAAGTCCGATCCAATCTTGACGTCTTCTGTGCTAGACATGGTGGTGGGATCGAACTTGAGCACCATGTACTCGGTCTTGGATCTACTGAGTCGTAAGCCCTTCGATTCCAATGCCCTTCTCCACAGTTCTAGCTTCTCATTAACCTCATCCCGCGATTCCCCCACCAGAACTATGTAAACTGTTAAAAGCACGTACCAAGGTACACCTCCTTGGATGATCTTAGTAGGATGGCATAAATGGATGAGTAAAACGATTGCGAAAGGGGGTTTACTTGGGAAAAAAGAAACAATCGGATAAGTAAAATGGCTGCACGTGGCACCACATTAAAGAAGCCTCAAATACTGTGATTTATAACTTATCCAAAAACCAGGGCTAGAAGCCTTTGCACTGTCACATTAACAGTTTATTCTAACTCAGCCTTATTAACGGCCGGGGGCTCAAGGTTATTTATGTGTTTTATTTTAACTCAGCCTTATTAACGGCTGGGGGCTCAAGGTTATTTACGTATTTTATTCTAACTTAGCCTAGTTAACGGCTGGGAACTCAAGGTTTTTTGCTTATTTTAATTTAGCTCAGCTTTATTAAGAGCTGGAGGATTAATGTTACTATGTGATTTATTTATACCTCAGCCCAATTAACGGCTGAGGAAATAGAAGTTGTAATCTGCTTCAAGTAAAATGGGGAATATGGAATCATTCAAAAGCGGTAAATTCCTAGTAACATCGGGAGTCATCGGTTGTGTATGCCCCACCTAACACTGGGGGTTGGCGGTGAGCTCCCACTAACATCGGAAGTCCGCGGTTGTGTATGCCCCATCTAACACTAGGGGCTAGCAGTAAATTCCCACTTACATCGAGAGTCCGAGGTTGTGTATGCCCCATCTAACATTGGGGGCTGGCGGTGAACTCCCACTAACATCGAGAGTTTGCGGTTGTTTATGCCCCATCTAACACTGGGAGCTAGCGATTCCCACTAACATCGGGAGTCCGCGGTTGTGTATGCCCCATCGAACACTGGGGGCTGGCGGTGAACTCCCACTGACATCGGGAGTCTGCAGTTGTTTATGCCCCATCCAGCATTGGGGGCTGGCAATGAATTCCCACAAACATCGAGAGTCCGCGGTTATGTATGCCCATCTAACACTGAGGGCTGGCGATGAACTCCCACTAACATCGGAAGTCCGCAGTTATGTATGCCCCATCTAACACTGGGGGCTGGCAGTAAATTCCCACTAACATCGGAAATCCGCGGTTGTATATGCCCCATCTAACACTGGGGGCTGGCGGTGAACTCCCACTAACATCAGGAGTCCGCGGTTGTGTATGCCCCATCTAACACTGGGGGCTGGTGGTGAACTCCCACTAACATCAGGAGTATGTGGTTGTTTATGCCCCATCTAACACTGGGGGCTAGCGGTGAAGTTCCACTAACATCGGGAGTCCGCGATTGTGTATGCCCTATCTAACACTGGGGACTAGCGATGATTTCCCACTAACATCGGGAGTTTGTGGTTGTTTATGCCCCATCTAACATTGGGGGCTGACGGTTGTGATTCGGTCCAAGTAGCATTTAGCGCATGTAGTTATTTATATATAAAAACTCCCATTAGACATTAAAAGTCTGCAATTATCCAAATTCATCTGATAACCAAGGATAAGAAGCTTGCTACATCTTAAACTAACATAAAGAAATTTATACAGGTACACGCGTTAGCATAATTTCACAAAGCAATCTACTAGTTGTATAAGTATCCGCCCAGTTAACAACAAAGGCTGAATATTATACAAAAGCGCAAGATTGCATTGACTTCAAAACTAGTCACTATTACTGCTAACAAAATACAAATCTACGAGCAAAATATCAAAAGAAAGAGTACACCATCCGTTTACTACAAGAACAAAACTTTAACCGTCGGCTAACTGATGTATTTTTCTACGTCTATCAAAATTTAATATTTAACCCTATCTACTAAACACATCTAAATTATAGTATAGAACGAGAGGGTGTCGAACCACAGGGACTAAGAGTGCGTGAAATTATTCTATAACTTAAATTGATTTAAATAACATTGAGAGATTTTTGTATTGATTAATCTAAAGAAATGAAAATTAAACTAAGGCAATCTACTCTACGCTCAAAGGTGCATTAAATTGGAACCTAGGGTTTCGAATCCATCATTAGCCAATTATTTTTGCGTTAACTTTTAAATTAGGATTATTAATTGTCACACGGGTAGTGATTTAGGCTAGAAGCTTCGACCTACTAAGGAGATGTTGTTAGTATCGCGTATTGACCCAATCAAATTAAAGCATAACGAAAATAGGCTCTACCTAACGTATTATTAATGATTACGTATTGACCTTATCTAACTAAAGCATAGAGAAGATAGGCTTTAATTAACAATTCGGTTAATACTATTACGTAATTAATTAATCCTAAGGCTACAAGCATAAAGAATTAATTTATAAATATCAATCTCAACAATTAAAAGTTACAAACTCAATAATCATATTAATTGAATAAACAACTAAAGCACAATACTTCGTAGTATTTATCATAATCAAGCAATTCATGTAACAAATAAATTATCCCGTAATTAAATGTATACAAAAGTAAAAAGGCTAAGACTTTATCTAACCCCAGAGAGCAAGTTAGCTGTCCATCAAGGATGATTTGGTGAAGGAGGAGATGAACGAACTCATGTCAATCTTCACGCTAATTTCGCCCCCGTTCCAATTTAATGAAAAAATTAGAAAAAGAAATTGAGAGGAGAGCGAAAGAGCTCAGCGAAAGAGTTGTTGCGATGGTGAAGAACACCTAGAAAACAGGGGCCAAGCTGTGGTTTTATCCCCTCTCCAAACCGACTTTCCCTTTTAATGAACCCTACGCGCACTGCTGTGGCCTGGATCGTGATGGGCTTGAGCTGTTGTCGGTTGAACGGGGATGCGGGTGGTGATGGAGGTTTGTGGGCTTGACGATGGTGGCTAGGCAACTGTTGTACATGGGCTGGTGAACGCAGGTGTTGGGCGGAGCTAGACAGATGAGGACACAGGTCTGGGCAGGATTGGGTCTTAGTGGTTAACAGTGATGACGATGGGCTTGCGCTAGGCTGCGTTGAGTCACTACTGGTGGGCCTGGTTTGCGTGGGCTGAAAAGGGGAAGTTGATGTAGGGTTGCCGGTGTCGGATCTGACAGTGCTGGTTGGGGTCGAAGTAGGTGCGGGTCTGACAATGCAGGTTCGGGTCGGAGTAGGTGCGGGTCGGATCTAAGCTACGTGGGCTAAAGGTTGATGATGGTGCCGATAAAGAATCGGACGGAGGTCTGGACATGGGTCGATCTTCGATCATACGATTTTGTCCCAATCTCTAATTGACTTGATTTAATTATTTACACATCGAATTTGTCTTATTTGCACCAGATTTGACAATTTCTCGAATTTTACTCTTCAAGCGTATAAGCATTAAAATTGTCAAAGTGAGTATAAATTTATAAGTAAACAGGTGCAAAATAACTAAAATAGCAATTAAATGATGCGTAAATATGAGATGCATCAACACCCCCGCACCTAGCCTTTGCTAGTCCTCGAGCAAAGCGTAGAATAGACATTACGACTTAAGTGACCAACTACCCCAACCTTCACCAAGTTTCCTGAGATTAAAACATAGATTATAATTCAAGACAAGATTCAATTATTTAGAGCATTCTCCAATTCCATGAATTCAAATGATTAAACTTCAAAACTCGTCATAAAATTTCGTTAACCCTATATCAACTAATAGAAACTACTCAAGCAATTTAAGCGCAAAAGTGAAAGTGAATAGGATCTCATGTCATAAAATCTCCTCAAATTCTCGCTTCCAATCAAATATACCAAGGTTTTGTACACCCACATTATTGAATCACCTAAACATATGCCCATACATAGAGAATTTTAAGTGGCATATGAGTGACTGCTTTACAATATTTTGGCATCAATATAACACAAAAGAAGAACAAATTTATCATGAATGTACATCAATTCTCACTTTCTTCTTTTTCTTTTGCCCTTTTGTTTTCTTTTTTTTTTTTTATTTTCTTTGGAGGAACTTTTTTTTCCCCTTACTTTTCAATTTTTTTTTTTTTTTTTTGTTTCCTCTTCTTTTTCTGTCCAATTTTTAGACTTTCGCACAACAAGTACCTCAACTTTACAATTGACATTGATCAACAGGTACTTTACATCATATCAAAAGGCAAGGTTTAGGATAAACCAATAGAGTAAGGCTGCAAAACTCAAAACATATAAGATTGTTTACTCAAAATTTTCAGATTATCCACAACACGAAAGTCCTGTGCAGAGTGAATGTGTGAGCCGCATGAGTAGAACCCATTAATATCAACACTGATCGACAATATTCACTAACAAGTATGAAGTAGAATCATTTAATTTCATGGAATTACGAGAACGAAATAAACAACTAATCCTACTATCATCCTAAAATACGCGTCGATCAAGGAAAACTTGACTAAACGGTTATAATGCACACTCAAAATGCACAAAAGATGTTCAAAATTGTAAAAATTTGACCCAAAAAAAAATGAGCACATGCAGATGAGCCTCATCCCCACACCTAAATCATGCATTGTCCTCAATGCGACAACATAAATCATTAAAGCACAAGAAATAAGTGAGATAGAGCAATACAACCTGACAAGATGACGTGAATATTTATAAATAACTCCTTCAACCCAGGACAAGAATCTGAAAAGATAGAAAACAAGTCTCCAAGAAGCTAATTAGTACAAAAACTAAACTAAAAAAAAGAAATAACAAACCTAAGCTGCCTCCTAGGAGCGCTAAGTTTTACGCCTTCAACCGGGTGCACTGGATCTAGCGGAGATCAAGTAATGGCATCAACCAAAGAAGCAACTTCACCGAGCTCACCTAAGACAACATCTACAGCACAATCAGAAGTGTCACACACGATTTCAGGAGGGAGAGAGCAGTTCGGTAGATGCCTAATGGAGGCGGCAACAAGTGTAGACCAAAGCTTATGAAAAGCTTCTAACCAAGACTCATCGAACTCAAAAGATATGTCCTTAGCGGGAAAACTAGTCAATGGTCTAGCTAACTTCCTGCGATCCTCAAGGTATCCCTTATAGAAACTTGCATGACCTAGAAAATCTCCAACTTGCTTCACATTTGAGGGAGGGGGCGAGTTAACAATCAAATCTATCTTATCCTTATCAACCTCAATACCCTCCTTAGACAACCTTCGACCTAGTACAATTCCCTCGTGAATCGTAACATCGTGATTCTTCTCCCAACCCAAAACTTCTTTAATGTTAAGGTTCAACCTTCGTTGCATCTCTTTAGAAGGTTTTGCATTCTTATCATGGGGGTCACTAACTAAAGTAGAGGAGAGTGTTTGGTCCACCAAATCATCAATAAAATCTACACAGAAACACTCCGACTCATCCTCACTAGTGGGTGATGTTGAAGCCTTAAAAATATTTAACCTAATAGTCATGCTTGCAAAGCTAACATCCATTACCCCAGATCTACAGTTAATTGTGGTATTGGCCGTCGTAAGAAAGGCCGACCTAAAATGACAGGGATATGGTTTTTCGAATAACTAGAAGGTTCCATATCAAGTATAAGAAAATCAGCAGGAAATATAGCTTAGTCTACCTTCACTAGTAAGTTAGTAAGCTCACCATAGGGGATCCTAGTTGATCTGTCCGCTAACTGCAAGGTCACCGTGGTGGGTTGCAACTCTCCTAAGCCTAAGTCCTCATAAACCAAGTAAGGAATAATGTTGACACTCGCTCCTAAGTCCAATAAAGCTTTATTAATCAGGTAGTCTCCAAGTGAACAAGAGATGGTGGGGACACCAAGGTCTTTGTACTTAATTGGAGTGTCACACTTCAGAATAGAGCTCACTTGCTCAGCGAGAAATACTTTTTTAGGCAGATGTGCTCTAGATCGCCTCTTTTGGCTCAGAAGGTCCTTAATAAACTTCGCATAGGCGGGGTTCTGTTTAATTGCATTAAGAAAGGGAATGTTTATCTTTACTTGCCTAAAAGTCTCCAAAATGTCTTCCCACTTCTTGTCCTTCCTATTTGTATGTGGTGCAACTAAAGCTTGGGGGAAGGGCACTCTAGGTACATATGAGGAAGGAAAATCAGAGGTCTTAGGAGTGGGAGAAGGGTGCATGACCTCATCGGTCTCCTTCTCTCTTTCCTCGCTCTTTTCTTCTCTCTCGCCACTTATGGGTACTTCACTCTCAGCACTCACCCCATCATCAACCATCCTTACCACTTCTTAACGTTGTAATAGACTTTGCTTGTTCTTGATGAGGAGGATAATTGTCTTGCCTCACACAGTTCCTAGGGTTCTCTACAGTTTGGCTAGGGAGTCTTCCCTCATCTCTCCTACTCAAAGTGTTAGCTAGTTGACCTATTTGGATTTCCAGCTTTGAGATCAATTTGTTTTTGGGAGTGGAGGAGTTGGGAATTAGCTTCCAAACCTTTCAGCACGCTCAAGACCTTCTCTTGGAAATTCGAATTGGAGCTCAAATTAGAAGATTGAGAGTAGTTAGAAGCATACCCTTGCGATTGAAAACCGAGAGGTTGTGGCATACCAGATTGTTGAGGTCGTGGATTCTGTTGTTGTGGCATGAATTGTCCTTCTCCTTCTTGCCTCTAGGAGAAGTTTGGATGGTTTCTCCAGCCCGGATTGTATGTGTTCGAGTACGGATCGTTCCTCGAAAATCCTTGGGTTGCATTAACCTATTCCTCCAACCACTCAACAAAGGGTGAAGTAGAGGGGCAATCTTACGTAGAATGAGAGACACTAGAGCATGAAGAACAGACACTATAAATGTTTTGAATATTAGACACATTAGGCACATTAGGCATATTAGAGGGAGTCAATGTCATCTTAAATAAGGAAGCAAGCTGCTCCACAGAAGAGGCAAGAGAGTCTATTTTCTTATCTAAGATGGAAGTGTGAGCATTTCATGTACTTCTCCTTTATTTAACCTAGCAGCATTTAAACATGCATGTGTGGCATTCTGTTGTGAGTTCTCATTCAAATGTTCAAACAATTCACACACCTCATCCTCATTCTTTCTAAGGAACTGACCACCACATGAGGTATCAATAGTTTGTTGACCCTTTTCATTTAACCCATAATAGAAATTTTAGACTAGCTGCCATTTAAGGATAGCATGATGTGGCCAAGGTCTTAAGAGTACCCTAAACCTATCCCAACTATTGTGAAATTTCTCAGTAGGGAGTTGGGCGAAGGTGTTAATGGCTCTCCTAGCAGTATTAGTCTTACTAATGGGATAGAATTTCTTAAGAAATTCTTATTGCATTTGAGTCCAAGTACTAATCGTCCCATTAGGTAAGGTGCATAACAAATACTTAGCCTTATCCTTCAAAGAGAAAGGAAAAAGACGAAGTACGATGGCATCATCACTAATGTTAGGAATCCTGCAGGTTGAACAAACTTTCATGAAACTGTCCAAGTGTGTGTATGGGTTCTCATTACCTAAGCCGTGGAATGAAGGAAGCATTTGTATGGTATGTGGTTTAAGCTCGAACTGATGGGCTACTGGTGGCAATTTAATGCATGAAGGTAAGGTGTATGTGGTGGGAGTAAAATACTCCATAAGTGGACGTGGTTGTTGTTCGTCAGCCATTGCGGTTTGTGCTCGGTGTAAGGCTCTAAAATCTCTTAAGGTCCTTTCAATTTCAGGGTCGAATCTAGTAAGGTCAAGAGACAAAGAGCGGCGACTGTGCATGAATAAACAATCACAAGAAGCAAATAAAACTAAAAACTAAAACTAGCAAAACAAACAAACAAACACTTAAAAAGAAAAACAAAAAAATAATAATAATAAACTATCCTAAAATCAACCTATGCACGAAAATCACAAGATAAATAATGCTTTAAAAATAAATAAATAAATAAATAACCTTTTTAAGAAAAGTAAAGAAAATATTTTTTACATTTTTTTATTTTTTTTTTAAGAGGCAAGAACAATTAAAAACAATTAAAGAAAATTAAAAACTAAAGTGAATCACGAAAATAAAATCACGAACGTTGCCTAGTATCCGGCAATGGCGCCAAAATCTTGATGTGTTTTTCTACGTCTATCAAAATTTAATATTTAACCCTATCTACTAAACACATCTAAATTATAGTATAGAGCGAGAGGGTGTCGAACCACAGGGACTAAAAGTGTGTGAAATTATTCTATAACCTAAATTGATTTAAATAAAATTGAGAGATTTTTATATTGATTAATCTAAAGAAATGAAAATTAAACTAAAGCAATCTACTCTATGCTCAAAGGTGTATTAAATTGGAACCCAGGGTTTCGAATCCATCATTAACCAATTATTTTTGCGTTAACTTTTTACTTGGAATTATTAATAGTCACACGGGTAGTCGTTTAGGCTACAAACTTCAACCTACTAAGGAGATGTTATTAGTATTGCGTATTGACCCAATCAAACTAAAGCATAAGAAAAATAGGCTCTGCCTAACGTATTGTTAATTATTACGTATTAACCCTATCTAACTAAAGCACAGGAAAGATATGCTTTAATTAACAATTCGGTTAATACTATTACTTAATTAATTAATCTTAAGGCTACAAGCACAAAGAATTAATTTATAAATATCAATCTCAACAATTAAAGGTTACAAACTCAATAATCATATTAATTGAATAAACAACTAAAGTACAATACTTCGTAGTATTTATCATAATCAGGCAATTCATGTAACAAACAAATTATCCTGAAATTAAAAGTAATACAAAAGTAAAAAGGCTAAGACTCCATCTAACCCCAGAAAGTAAGATAGCTCTCCATCAAGGATGATCCGGTGAAGGAAGAGATGAACGAACTCATGTCAGTCTTCACACCAATTTCGCCCTCATTCCAATTTAACGAAAAAAATAGAAAAAGAAATTGAGAGGAGAGAGAAAGAGCTTAGCGAGAGAGTTGTTGCAGTGGTGAAGAACACCCAGAAAACAGGGGCCAAGCTGTGGTTTTATCCACTCTCCAAACCGACTTTCCCTTTCAATGAACCCTATGTGCACTGCTGTGGGCTTGGATCATGATGGGCTTGAGCTGGTGGCGATTGAACGGGGATGCAGGTGGTGATGGAGGTTTGTGGGCTTGACGACGGTGGCTGGGCAGTTGTTGTACGTGGGTTGGTGAAATGCAGGTGTTGGGTCGAGCTAGATAGAGGAGGACGCAGGTCTGAGCTGGACCGGGTCTTAGTGGTTGACAGAAATGACGATGGGCTTGCGCTGGGCTACGTTGAGTGGCTGTTGGTGGGCCTGGTTTGCGGGGGCTGAACAGGGGACGTTGATGCAGGGTTGCTGGTGTCGGGTCCAACAATGCGGGTTCGGGTCGGAGCAGGTGCGGGTTGAATCTGAGCTGCGTGGGCTAAAGGTTGATGATGGTGCCGATAAAGAATTGGACAGAGGTCTGGACGTGGGACTATCTTCGATCATACGATTTTGTCCCAATCTGTAATTGACTTGATTTAATTGTTCATGCATCGAATTTATCTTATTTGCACCAGATTTGACAATTTCTCGAATTTTAATCTTCAATCCTATAAACATTAAAATTGTCAAAGTGAGTATACATTTAAAAGTAAACAGGTGCAAAATAACTAAAATAGCAATTAAATGATACGTAAATATGAGACGCATCACTAACCTACGCAAACTTTCTGACTTACTCAAAAGTAGAGAAAGTTATCAAGGGATCATTTCCACAGCAAAATAAAGATCCCGAATAAGAAAACAGTTGAACTTGGAATTCGCCCCGGTGATTTCCCAAATGGTATATACGCCCGTGCCAATCCCCGTGAAGAGCGCACCAGAACACTTGGTTATGAGCAGCAAAAGTGATGTAGTCTCGGGATACCTTAAAGCTTGTAATCATAGGATCCCATCTACCTCTTGACCAAGGTAGCCGGATATGCAAGCAGTATTGCCTTACCCAAGAAGAAGGATGCTTCACATCTGACAAAGTCCACACCATGAATACAGGACTTCGAAGAGTAATCAGGCACAAAACGAGTGAATCTGTTGATGAACCCCACCACTTGGAGATCTTAGCATCACGGCAAGAGAATAGATTTTCGCAAACCGCATCTGGGAAAGGCATCCTGCGCGAAAAACCCATCATGGCATTCCAACGAACCACATAAGGATGGTTCTGAACACCAGATAGTTACCCCAGTAAGACAAAAAGAACAACTCCCCACCAAGACAGACGTGATCCACAATAGCAACAATCCTAGGCCCCACATTAAGGATTCCCCAAGCATTCCACCCACCTTCCCAAAAATATACCTGATATTCATTAGGCCACAGGCCACGGAAAGGATGGTCGAAGTCCATTGTTAACAGGAATAAATAAAACCCAAATTTGGTGGCAGTATCAAAGCATCCGAATACCAAGTTCAAAGGGGGATCAAAATAGCTCGATAGAATCCCCTGGGGAAAATCAATTAGCTGGCGTATTCCAAGAACAGGGTTACAGACAAACAATTGAGAAAGGTTGTAATCCCAGCACAGTAATAAACCACCTGCAACACCAACCATGCGAACATTATCAGTCAGTACTTGTAACACCTCAGGTGGCATGATTGGGGAAAAAATCCCCCAATGAAGAGAACGCTCCCAAATGATCACGCGAAAAAGCACTCCCAGGTTGCAGCAAAAACCCATCCACACAACGATCAAGGGTACGAAAAGATTGTTTTTCTATAAAGTCATAATCCAAAAGTAAATCGTGAAAACCGGAGAATACGCAAATAAATCTTAAAATCGATTTCGCAAGAAGCCAAGATGGAATTTCACAATTTATATCATCCATTTTATAAAGCATAAAGGAAAGTGGGTCATGGAAGAAAGCGACAAGCCACTAGGAGTATTTATAGAAAAACGCTTTAAGGCTAAAAGTACTTTAAGCTCCAAAGCGGGAGGCTAACTATTGAGGATACCTCTAAATAAAGGTACTATGCTCCACTGGATAAAGGCGGTACCATCCAGCAATTACATGGAGACTCTTCTCTGGCATACCGCTGGGCTCTCAAGAAAGATTGACAACCGTTTATTACCTACCTAACTAATAAGCATACGGTACCCCCTTTTCCTTACTCCATAGAGGGCCTGTCTCCTCCCACCAAAATACCGCCCGCCTCTCTCCACTACCGCCTCCTTTCACTAATACTGCCAACCCCTCTTTGTTCCCTATAAAAACGAAAAGCACAGGAAGGCAGAAGAAGAGGAACTTGAGTCCGGTTCCCCCTTTTCGAACCTCACCTCAAACCTCACCAAAAAAACCCCAAAACAACCCCTAATTCCCTGTTTGACAACGGGATAAAAAGGGGTAAATGGGGTAATTTTTTACCCCTGTTTGGTAATGTTCGAGAGATAATGGGGGATAATTTCCATTACCTCTTCGCCTCCGATTTCTTTAACCCCCAAATTAGAGGTAAGAATAATTTTTAAAAATTTTTACTCTTATTTTAACTGTAACTCTCTTTACATTTATTATTATTTTTTTTTATCCAAATTGTCATGCCAAACAAAGCATAAGTAACTCTTTTACAAACCAAACCCATTAAATTCTCAAGCCGGAAAGCAGCTCTTCTCTCTCTCCCTCTCTCCCTTCGTGGTGCTCTGATCTAGCCGGCGTGGCTTGCTGCCTTCCTGACCTGGTAACCGGTGGAGATTCGCTTGCGGCAACTTGTGTTCTTCGAGTGAGGATTTTTCTGCCCGTGATTGCATTTATTGACATTTTTCGCTCCGTTATTTTCTCCATTTGTAGTTTTTTTTTTTTTTCCCCTTTCTGGCCCTAATTTTCTCTCAGAATTTTGATTTGCTAGTATCAGTTTGTTATTGAATTTAGTTCGGTAAGCTAATATTTTTATCAAATTTGTTTATTATTTGGCTGTTTAGATTGATTCTGCTCCTTATGTTGCGTAATTCTGAAATTAGTTCCAGCATATTGTAGTCATTTTTGATGATTATGATGATTTGAATTAGGTCTTATGGATTTAGATTATGATTCTGTTGTGATACTTAGTGATTGCTGCTTTTTTCACACTGTTGGTTAAGTTTGTTTAAATTGATCTGATACAAATATTCCCGAGCCCTGTGTCTCGACTTGCTGTAGCTGCTGCTTCAGGCCACGTCAGCGCCAAATATGCTGAATCATGTTGCTTATGTGGCATGCTTAGTCATCTTCTTTAGTTATTTCCCCAATATAAATAAGATTAGGTCTTTTAGGTGAGGGTTGTGCTTGAGATTAATGTGTTCTTCCCTCTCTCCCTCAACCTTCTTCTATGTATTCTCCCCTTTCTTCTACTATCGTATTATAGCAATTATATTCCAATACCTGTAAATCTTACTCATATTGTCATTGAAGCATACTTACATACAAATACATATACTCCGGGTCAGCAATTTCATTGCCCCTTTGCTACTGAGATTACTTGGTTGATGAATTTGATTGATTCTTTTGGTTTGAGAGCTTAAGATACTATCAATTGGTATAAGAGCCTTCGTTCCTCGGCCCAAACACTTCCCCAGCTGGGTAATTCGTTGTCGATCATGGCAAATGGGACGAGGTCACGAATTTCAATGCGGGATCTTGAAGAGGTACTCGATTGATTGGTCGATGACCGAGTTGCAGCGGGTCATCAATGGCCTTGCAGTGCAAATGGGGGCTCTCGCTCATCTAGTACATGAATGGACTACTCCATTGGCAGCGTCGGAATCTCCTCGCGACAGTGAATAGACTACGATGATGTTAGGAGGATTACGATGAGGTAATTACCAAGTCCCAACTTGTCTCACTACAATTGATTTTCCGAAATTCAGTGGTAGAGGTGTGTATGGATGGTTACATCATTGTGAGAGGTATTTCACAATTGATAGAACATTGGATGATATGAAGGTGATGTTAGCTAGTGTAGCATTGGAAGTTGATGCCCAAGATTGGCTTGACTCATATGAGGAGTTGTAGCCGAGAGGGATCACTATTCAATGAGACATCTACGCCCTGCAAATTTGGGCCCAATTAGCGGCTACCACCGACAATCCATTAACCGAATTAACGAAATTGAGACAATTGGGGACTATGGATGAGTTTTTGAGCAAATTCGAATGGTTGGTGAGCTGTTGTGTGTTGAGTGAAGATCAAAAAATTAGCATTCTTATGGGAGGGTTACGTGATGATATAGTGGGGTGGCTTAGAATATTTAAGCCAAATTCATTACAAGATTCGATAGTTTTAGCAAAGCTCCGGGAACGGAATTGTGCTTATATTGAGCGGATTACGGGAAAAAAGGGGCAAAA
Organism: Simmondsia chinensis; assembly: GCA_018398585.1. NCBI lineage: Eukaryota > Viridiplantae > Streptophyta > Magnoliopsida > Caryophyllales > Simmondsiaceae > Simmondsia > Simmondsia chinensis. The sequence continues at coordinate 3,419,039 of JAGTTD010000018.1, forward strand.
ACTGCCCCGATACTTCCTTTGCCAAATCCTGTCATCAAAGACCCTACTCCAACAAAACTCAATCCCACCCTCCCACCCCCTCGTCCACCTGCGCGGTTATTGCGCGCACTTGGACAACCCTCTCGTGCACCTTCCTGGTCCCAACCTAGCCTTACTCCCGCTGAATTGGATGACCTTCACGCTAAAAATCTCTGATTCTGTTACCATAACTGTTTCACTCCCGGACATCAGTGCCAAATGCACCCCCGAGCTTTCTTGTTTTGGATAGAGGTGGACGATCCACCTATTCCACCCAACCTTGACCTCGTTCCTGACCCACATATTTCAATTCATGCCCTCTAAGGCATCGCTTAGTGCCGGACCATCCTTGTTTTAGGTCACTATGGGAGACATACTTTGAGTATACTTATTGACCACAGTAGTGCCACAATTTTCTTGATGTTGCCCTTGCTCCGCTTTTGGGTTGCTCCGTTGAAACTTCGAGTCGTGCCCCAGTTACAGTCGCTGATGGAAAGCAAGTTTTGTGTGCCGGTATTTGTCGTGGTTTTCATTGGACATTTCAGGACGCTCCATTTCAATCTGATATGCTATTTATACCACTATCCGGGTGCAATATGTTTTTGGGTATATAATGGCTTCGTACCTTGGGCAAGTTCTATGGGATTTTTTTGAGTTATTTATGGAGTTCAATTTCGATGGACGTCGTCACACGCTCCGAGGTACCTAACCTTCGCCATTGAAAACAATCACCAAGAGCAAGATAACTTCTATGCTCCACACTTCAACCTCCTTTTTCGCTATTATGGTTGGGTTGACAACAGGGGCTCCCTCTTTGTTTTTGCTTCAGGCACCCGACGCTGACATGAGTTGCCTGACTTACAAGCTCTACTTAATGCTTTCTCTGATGTTTTTACAGCAACCTTTGAGCTACCTCCTTCTAGACCCGACTTTGATCACCGTATTCCCTTACAAGAAGAGAGCAACCCGATTAATCTCAGGCCTTATCGTTATCCCCTTTTTTAGAAGGACATCATTTATACTTTGATCAAGGAAATGCTACAAGCTGGCGTCATTCAAAACAACACGTCCCTGTTTGCTTCGCCCTTCGTCCTCGTCAAGAAGAATGATGGTTCTTGGCGCTTATGTGTTGATTATCGTGCTCTCAACAAGATGATGGTCAAAAACAGATTTTCGATACCGATTGTTGAGGAATTACTAGATGAGTTGGGTGGAGCATCCTTCTTTTCTAAACTTGATCTCAAGTCCGGCTACTGGCAAATCCGTATGTTGGTGGATGACATTCACAAGACGGCTTTTCATACCCATTCTGGTCACCTAGGAAGCACGGATACGGATACGGATACGAGATACGACACGATACCGACACACCGATACGTGATTTTTCCAAAAACTAGGATACGACACCTAAGGGACACGCTACTTCAAAATTATATATTTTTTATATGAAGTCCATGTAATTGATAAGGGATACCCAAGTTGGTCACTAAAGTGACCAAAAATTGCCCTTTTGGTCATCCAACTCAAATTTTGAAAAATTTAGTTACCCAACTCTTAAAAAAATTTCCATTTGGTCACCCAAGTGATTTAAAATGAACAAATTAGTCACCCTATTCAAATTTTGGAAAATTTGGTCTCTCAACTCCTAATAAAAATCTCATTCACCTAAATGATTTAAAATTAATTAAATTCATTATTCAAGTAAAAAATAACAAACTCAATCATCTTTATGAATTATTTATTTCATTGGTCTGTAATTTCCTGACTTTATTAAAGTTTATCTATTATTTTTTCAAAAATAATTGTTCATCTTTTATTTTATAATTAAATTATTAGTTTTCTATTAATATTACGTAAAAATTAAAAGATACTTAATCAATTTTGCCATAAAATAAAATATAAAGAATAATTTAAATAAAAAATGACCCAAAATAATTTGTATATAGTTATAATTGTAAAAAACTAAAAAGTAAAAATATTTACTCTAAATTAAATACTTAATCAAAATTTTCTCTTAAATTCATCCTAAAAAAATTTCCCTCCCAAAATCTCCCTAACCAAATTTAAATTTTGGGAGGGAAAATTCCAAAACTCCAAAATTCCCTCCCAAAATTTAAATTTGGTTGGGGGGATTTTGGGAGGGAAATTCAAACCTTCAAAAACGTGTCGAGACGTATCGGAAGCGTGTCGGAAATTCAAAATTCAAAAAAAGAAGTATCGGATGCTTTTTCACGTATCGGACACGTATCGGAAGCGTGTCGGAAACGTATCGGAAACGTGTCGGAAGTTCAAAATTTAAAAAAAGAAGTATCGGATATTTTTTTCACGTGTCGGACACGTATCGGGGCGTGTCGGTGTCGGATACGTGTCGGACACCAACACTCTGGCCAAAAAAGAGTATCGGTGCTTCCTAGCTGGTCACTATGAGTTTCCGTGATGCTGTTTGGTTTGTCCAATGCTCCTTCTACATTTTAGAGCCTTATGAACGACATTTTCCGTCCTATTCTTTGACAGTTCGTGCTCCCTTTTTTTTTTTTTTTTTTTTTTTTTTTTCTGATATCCTTGTTTCTAGCACTAAATGGGCCCGCCCATTTGGATCACCTTCGCCAAGTACTTATTGTCCTGCGTTCGCATCTCTCACTGCCAATCGGGCCAAATGTGCTTTCAAATCCCGTCGTATCAAATATCTGGGCCACTTTGTTTCAGGATAGGGCATCGCTGCCGATCCTTGCAAACTCGTTGCCGTGGTTTCCTAGCCGCGACCACAAACTGTGAAATAACTTCATGATTTTCTAGGTTTATTGAGCTATTATCGCAGATTTATTCCTCATTATGGCCTCATTGCCCAGCCCTTGACCGATCTCTTGAAGAAAGATAATTTTCTCTAGACTTTGGACGCTGAGCTCGCTTTTGAGTGCTTAAAAGCGCGCATTGACTTTTGCTCCTATTTTAGCACTCGCGGATTTCACAAAGACATTTGTGGTCGAATCCGACGCCTCAGGTGTTGGTATTGGAGCTGTATTAATGCAGGAGGATTGGCCGTTGGCTTTCATTAATCGCACCTTCGCCCAAGCATCAGGGTATGTCGGTCTACGAGCTTGAGTTACTAGCCATTGTTTTTGCCGTAGAGAAATGGGAACAATATTTAACCAAACGTCATTTTATTATTTGGACTGATCAACAGAGCCTTAAGTTCCTTCTCGAGCAACGCTTTTCGACTTCTAGTGAACACTTATGGCTTTCCCGTTTGATTGGTTTCGATTATGACATTGTCCCTAAGAAGGGGTTCAAAAACCGCGACGCCGACGCTTGATCTGCATTTCCGGCACCAATGTTCTCTGTATGGCGTTATCCTCGATTTCTTCGGACTTTCTTGCTCAGCTGCAACGTACGTGGGTTACAGACCCTTTGATTGCCCAGATCGTTACTGACAAACAGCAGGACAGTTTCTCTCATCCTCGCTACTCATGGCAGAACAATCAGTTGCGCTATTTCGGTCGATTGGTCGTAGGCGCTAATCTCGAGCTCCTGCCGTTCGATTTTTCTTTGGCTCCATGATTCCGCTCAAGGCGGTTACTCTGGGGTTGAGGCTACATACCATCGTATTCGTACACTGTTTTATTGGAAGGGGCTAAAACACCATTCAGGAATATGTTCCATGTTGCTCGATTTGTCAACAAAACAAATACGAGACAACTGCCCCTTCAGGTCTCCTCTGGCCTCTACTTCCGTCTGGAGTAGTGTATCCTTGATTTCATTGAGGGATTTCCTTCTTTGGGAGGGCATTCAATTATTCTCGTGGTGGTGGACTGACTTAGTAAATATGCTCATTTTTTTCGCACTCTCCCATCTATATGCAGTCGCTAGGTGTTGCTCAACTCTATTTGGATCACGTCTACGGTCTACACGGTCTTCCGGACAATCTTATCAGTGATCGTGATCTGGTCTTTACTATCTCCTTATGGTGTTAGCTCTTCTCACGTTTGGGAACCCAGCTCAATCTGTCTTCTTCTTACCACCCTCACACCGACGGTCAGACTGAGGTTCTCAACTGTTGTTTGGAAACATACTTGTAATGCATGGCTAGCGAACAACCTCGAGAGTGGAGTAGATGGCTTCTCGTAGCGGAGTGCTGGTACAACACCACATTTCATGCAGCCTGTTAATCTACCCCTTATGAGATTCTTTATGCCCAACCACCACCCGTTCACTTACCATATTTGCCGGGCAAATCTCTTGTCGATACCGTTGACTGTAGCCTTACTGCTCGTGAGGAGACCATCGATCGCTTACGCCATTACTTATTCTGCACTCAGAACCGCATGAAGAAGCAAGCTAATCTCCACCGCCAAGACCCTGAGTTCCAGATCGGTGATTATGTTTGGCTCCAACTTCAATCTTATTGACAACACAGTGTCGAAGCTCGACGTTTTCACAAGCTCGCCCCCCGATTTTATGGTCCATTACGCATTCCTGATCATGTTGGTCTGTGGCATACAAACTCGATCTTCCCGCACACGCTTCCATTCCCCACACGGTTCACGTGTCTCTTTTGAAGCGTTGCATGTCGATTCCCGCCACATCCAATCGCAGCACCTCCCCAGCCTCTCTACATATTGGATTGTCGGGTTGTCAAACGATGCCACATCGCCTCGACACAAGTTGTGGTCCAATGGTCGGCACAACAAGCTGAGGGTGCCACTTGGGATTTTCTTTATGACTTACAACTCCATTTTCCTACATTCAACCCTTGCGGACAAGGGTCTACTCGAGAAGCGGGTATTCATACGAATATTCCCGAGCCCCGGGTCCCAACTTAACATAGCTGCTTATTCGGGCCACGTCAGCGCCAAATATGCTTTGTCATCTTACTTATGTGGCATGCTTAGTCATCTTCTTTAGTTATTTCCCTAATGTAAATAAGATGAGATCGTTTAGGTGAGGGTTATGCTTGAGATTAATGTGTTCTTCGCTCTCTCTCCTTCAACCTTCTTCTATGTCTTTTCCCCTTTCTTCTACTATCTTGCTATAAAAATTATATTCCAATACTTGTAAATCTTACTCAAATTGTCATTGAAGCATACTTATATACAAATACATATACACAGGTCAAAAATTTCCTTGCCCCTTCATTGCTGAGATTACTTGGTTGATGAATTTGATTGATTCTTTTGGTTTGAGAGCTTAAGATACTATCATGATCCCTCATTTTTTCTTTTGTTCAGAGTGATCCCTAATGTCTGTACTTTGTTCATATTAGTCCCTCATCTTTTCCTTTGCTCAAAATGATACTTAGTATTTAATTTTGCGGCAAAATTAGTTCCTTGTCTTTTTTAATTTTACTAGTTTTGGTTACCAGGTGGAGGACCCTTTACATCGTAATAAAACATTGGAGACCATTTTTAACAAACGAAAGTTGAGTGGCTGTTTTGAACAAAGTTACAAATATTAGGGACCATTATAAACAAAAGAAAGACGAAGGATTAATTTAAACAAACTTAAAAATATAAAACATTAACATTGTAAATAACTCACTGAAGTGGCTTTTTCAATAGTGAATTTTTCTCGCTATCATGGAATTTCTTGACCTTTTCAGCCTAGGTCTTTCCTGGATTTCTTAGTTAATTTTACTTAGACGGCGAACTTTTTCTTGAAGAATTTGGATTCATTAGGGTGAATTTGTTGAATTTAGTTTGACAGGCCAACTTCTTCAGTCAAACTTGTAAATCAACTTTTGGCTATTTAGATTGTCTTTGTTTATAGTAATGCTCAATTTAGTTCTAACAAACGTAGTCACTTTCCATGATTGCGCTTATTTGAATTAGGTTTGGTGGCTTTAGCTGATGGTTGTGTTGTGGCAAGTACTGGATTTTGCGGTGTTTTAGGCTGAAGTGTTAATTCAGTGCGGAGATAAGTTGCTTGAAGACAGCGCTGGCAATGGCAAGAGAAATTTAATGTTGGTGGTGGTGGTTGTAGTTTCTGAAGGAAAGTGATGTGTTTGTGTTTTTTGTAATGGAATGGTGCGAGTGTGAGCTGAATTCATGGTAGAGGGCTGACAATCAAAAAAGGATAGTTGGCAATATGACAATTAAGAAAGGGCTGCCAATGAGGCCTTTGGGCCTATTTGGCCATGTTTTTTTCTCAAAAAAGTGTCCTTGTTCCTTTAAAAAGCATACTATTATTTTGTTTTTAAACAGGAGGAGGAAAGTAGTGCTTCTCCTTTATATAGGGAAAATAGAAACAAAAACTAAAAATTTTTTCCAGAAAAAATGCCTTATTAATAGTACTTTCTGCAGAAGTACTTTGCAAAATTGTTTATGAAAAAATTGTAGTTTTTCATAATGAAACTAAATAGGTGCTTTGTCTAGTGCTTATAACACTCCAAGGTTTAGGCCTTGAAACAAAAGGTCCTAGATTCAGATACCCCCTCCCCCAACTCACTAGTGTACCAGAAAAAAATAATATGTTTGTATTTTCTGATATCGGAACAAGTAGATGAGATTGTGATGGGATTCGCATCTCTTGATAATTTTTCATGAGAAGTAGTGATGGAGAAAAGCAAACTAATTGCCGATAACATTGCATTCATTCATTCATCTATGCATTTACTTCAATATTTTCATTACATGACACTGGCAATGGATTTGATTTGGATACTTTCTTGTAAGCATGGTAATATGAAAATTTGCGTCAAAACGATGGTTCAGTTATTGGAAAACTTAAGTGAAAAAGTGGCAATACGTCAAAACCATGATGGGACCGAGTAATTTCGGAGACTAGTTTTGACTCTTTATACCTCAGTGTTTTGGGGGCTTTGGCCATGGACCAAGCAAAACTTAAAGTCATTTTTTGATGCCTTTGTTTTTCCATGGAGTTACTTTGTTGGTTCCTATTGTTTGTAAGTTTATTCAAATGAATCCCTCATTTCTTTTCTTGTTGAAAATAGATCTCCATGTTTGTAAATTTGTTCAAATTGGTATCTCATATTTTTTTTATTTGAAATAGTTTCTCATGTGTTTAATTTATGTCAAAATTGGTCCCCCATCTGTTGACCAATTAAAATTAAAAGATGATGGACTAATTTTGTCATAAAATAAAACAAAAGAAACTATTTTAAACCAAAAAAATAAGATGAGTGACCAATTTGAACAAATTTATAAACAGTAGGGACTATCTGAAACAAACATAAAAGCGGAGACAATAATTTGAATAAACTTACAAATTTCAGGGACTAGTGGAGTAAATAACACTTTTTGCATGTTAGCATTAGGGAATTAACTATGGACCAGTGTGCTACAGATTTTATGCATATTAAGTCGTATTCCCCACTTTACTGGCATCTTGGTTCGAGTCAACTATGGTTGTGTATGGACAAACTCTTCTAACATGCTGTTAGAAAAATCGGGACTGTTGTCACTAGGAGCTGGTTGAACACATAATCCTTATGATTTGCCTTTAATTCTTCAATTCAGCTGAACAGTTTCAAAATTGGACCGTCTAATTCCAGGTCCGTTTATAGCATGAAGTGATGATTACCATTGAGAGAACAATGGATCAGTCGAAGAACATTGGTGGCAGCGCTGACAACCATGCGCCAAAGTTTCAGTACTCTGATTCGAAACGATGGGGCAGGAGAAATCCGTTCATTAGATATGGGCTTCCCATGATTTCACTTACGGTTTTGGGAGCCGTTGGGCTTGCTCATCTTTTGCAAGGGAGGTTAGTTCAGATCTTCTCTCAAGTTGCCTTGTTTGATTTATGACTATGTCGAGAACTCCAATGTTTCCAGGTTCATGTATTCAGAAGGTTTTCATTGCAGTGTTCAACTCTATAACTCCCCAAAAGAAGAAATTATGACAGTGTCGAAAATTTTCTGTATGCTTGATGTGGATAGGGGTGTAAACGAACCAAGTCGAGCCAAGCACCCCCTTGTTTAGCTTCATAAGCCGTGCTTTTTTCAAGCTTCCAAACCCTTGTTCGAGTTTGGCTTGATAAGGTATTCGTGTGGTCAATATGTTCCTCAACTCGGCTCGTTGGCCCAATCGAGTCAAGCTGAGCTGTTTGAGTCACTATCAAGTCATTATCAAACCATATTCGGTTAGTACTGACTGATAACAATCTGTCAACGAACTCTTAACAAGCTCTTATTGAATTGTTCGCGGACATTGAGTATAACAGTCCTGTTCGAACTTCACTTGTTAAGCTTATGGAGTCTCCTTAAAATCGGCTTGATAAAAAGAATCCATAATCGATTTCAAATAGGAGTGGTTCATCAAACGCTTGGTTCGTTTAAACCCTTAGATGTGGAGTAACTGGACAAATTTGAAGCCAGACTGTCATCTTTTTTCCCCCTTTCTTTTTGGTTTTTTGATTCCTTCGTTTCTTGTATGATTGCTTGTAAGAACATTGTAGGATATGCTATTGATTTGATGCGGCCATAAATTCTACTAAATCTGTCGCCTTTAGGAATCTTTTGTGTGCTTCTAAACCTCCCCGCTCTACTGCTTCTACTGTTCCACTCCATAGTAATTGTGAGTCAGGCATACTACTTTTTACTTGAAAAAGTAATGTAATTGCACTTGTAATGCTAAGATACATTCAGTAGATCTCATCTCATTGTCAATGACGCTTAGCTCTCAATTCAGGTACCTAAATCCTCCAAACCCTTTCTGTCCCTTGTAAAATTCTCAGATACCTTAGGCAAAATCAAAATCTCTCTCTGTTAACTCAATCAAAGTCTTCTTTGATATCTATTTGGTCATTCTATTTTATTGGCACATTAAGTGGTTTTTGTTGCAAATAGACAAACTATATGACCCTGCTCCCATTCATCCTATCCTTGAAAGGGGCCATCCCTTGCAAGCGTTTCCATTTATTACCTCGCTTTTGGGGCTTGTTTGGCTGAATTTCCTTTCTGTAAAGAAGTGCTTGGGGAAGGGAAATTTCATGATCTGAGTCTGATTGACAGAGAAAAAAAATGCTTTTAAATATAGAGTAAATTACAAAAAAACCCTTGTCTTTTGCTTCAAAAACAGAAAACCTCCCTCACAAATAAAAGCACTCACAAAACCCCCTCACTTTAAAAAATTTATCACTTTAAAAAAATGCTACTTATTTTTGACCATTTTGCCCCTAATATTTAATTTTGTTTTTAGAAAAGGATTTTATATTATTAGATAAAAATTAAATAATTTATATTTTAGCAAAAAAAAATTAAGGAAATTTTCTATATTTATAAAAATATAATTATTTTAATTAATTATAGTAATATTATATAAATTCAGAAGATAAAAAGTATTTTTAAAATTTTTAGAAAAAAATATTATGAGATAAAATATACTTTTTTTTTGTTGAGGGGCAAAATGGTCAAAAAAAGGTTATTTGGGGGCAAAGTGAAAAATTTTCAAAAGTTAAGGGGTTTAGTGAGTGATTTTATTTGTGAAGGGGTTTTTTTGTTATTTAAGCAAAAGTTTTTTTTGGGGGGGGGGGGGGGGGGGGGGGGGGGTGGGGTTTGTAATTTATCCTTAAATATAAACAGAAGTTGTTTTTCTATTTTTAAGTATAAACAGAAAATTTGTACTTATCTTTTAAAGCAAAACCTGAAAAAATTTTTAGATAAAAATATCTTATTAATAGCATTTTTTATAATAATGCTTCTAAAAAGAAGTTCTTTCACAACTTAGCCAAAAGGCCCTTAAAGTGATGCCATAAACACCTATCAAATACCATATCTGCTGGTTTTTTTTTTTTTTTTTTTTTAAAAAAAACATGATGCTCCTTTATCACTCAATGTTCAGTTTCATATATAAACTGTCTAATAACTTTATGACCCAACATTATTTGGCTTGTTGATGTTAATTTGTTCGTTCCACACCTTGAAACATTTTCTTGTTTGTTCACTGCTGGCTTCATTCTCAAGGTAAAACCTTTTCTGACGGACTATGCAACTCATGAATGTGATAATTTGTGGTTTAGACTTCATTTTTTGCTCCTTCTGTACTTAGCTTGATACCGAGCATTTTGCTACATCATTGATACAATGACAGGAATTTTGCATTGTTCTGTGAAATTCTTGACATTTAAGATTTTTATATTTAAAATTATAGTGGAAATTTGTCTTGGAGAAAGGACTATGGATGAGATTTGTGTGTAAATTCTTTCAGATAGGTGCTTCAATGGATCCCACCTGGCTACGGTTTCCTTTTCTGCAGCAAAAATTCTTTTCTTTTACATAATTAGGAAAATGAAGGACGCTTCAATAGTTTGAGCATCCCTTCCCAACTGGAAGGGAGTAATTTAGTCTCTTGGTCCCTAATGTATCTTAGTTTATTTAAATTGGCCTCTTATCTTTTTCTGTAATCAAAATAGTCCCTAATATTTGTAAATTTGTTTAAATTGATCCCTTTTTTTGTTCGAAATAGTCCATTCTATTTTATTTCATGACAAAATCAGTGCCTTATTTGGTGTCCAACATTAGGCAAATGTTAAAAGGCACGAGATCAATTCTGTCATAAAATAAAATGTAATAGACGATTTAAAATTAAAAGAAAAAAAGATGATGGACAAATTTGAATTTCTTACAAACGTTATGAACTAACAAAAAAACCAGACGAAAGACCATCTTAAACAAAGTTACAACATTAGGGACCAGTGCAGTAAATAACTCAACTTAATGTTCATGTTTAAATCTCATTTTTCGCATGCGATTGAATTGGATGTTTCAATCCATGGCAAAGTATGTGCATATTAAGTCATAAGTGAATTATGGTTGTATATAGACAAACCCTTCAAATCTGTTAAGAGAAGTTTGGACTTTTATCGCTAGGAGCTGGTTGAACACATAATCCTTGTGTTTTCCTTTAATTCTTTAATTCAGAAGAACAGTTTCAAATTGGACTGTCTTTTTTGTGTATGTGAAGTGGTGCACTGTCTAATTCCTGGTCCATTCATAGCATGAAGCGATGATTACCATTAAAAGAACAATGGATCAGTCGAAGAACATTGGTGGCACTGCTCACAACCTTGCACCAAAGTTTCAGTACTCTGGATTGAAATGATGGGGCAGGGGAAATCCGTTTGTTGGATATGGGCTTCCCATGATTTCACTTACAGTGTTGGGGGCCATTGGGCTTGCTCATCTTGTGCAAGGGAGGTCTGTTCATAACTTGTCCCAACTTGCCGTGTATAACTGGTGACTGTGTTGAGAACTCCAATGTTTCTTGGACCATGTATTTTAGGAGGTTTTCATCCCAGTATCCAACTCTAGAACCTCCAAAAGAAGAAAGAAATGATGGCATGAAAATTGTTTCGTGTGCTTGATGTGACTGGGGTGTAAATGAACCATGTCGAGCTGAGCACCCCCTTGTCCCAATTCAAGCTTGATAAGCCTTATTGAGCTCGAGTTCTAGCCGAGCTCTTATCGAGCTTCCAACCTTTTTTCGAGCTTGGTTTCATAAGATTTTGGTGTGTTAGATATTCAACTCTACTCAACTTGTTAGCCTAATCAAGCCGGAGTTCGTTATCGAGTTGAGCCGAATAATTGGAATTATTATCGAAAGATTTTGGGCTAATACTGATTCATAACGAGCCATTAATGAACTCTTAACGAGCTCTTATCGAACTCTTGTGAACGTTAACGAGCAGAGCGCACCTTGTTCGACTCGGCTCGTTAAGCTTATAAAGCCTGCTGAAGTCAGCTCGATAAGCTATCGAGCCCTCAAAACGAACACAAGCCATAATTGATTTCAAACATGAGTCGCTTATCGAATGCTTGGTTCACTGACACCCCTAAACATGGATGAGCAGGACAAATTTGACGCCAAACTGTCTTTGTACTCGCTGGCTTTTTTGTTTGCATCCCTTCAGTTCTGGTGTGATTGCTGGTAAGAACGTGGTAGGATGCGCTAGTGATTTGATACGGCCATAAGTTCTACTAAATGTGTCGCCTTTAGGAGTCTGCCGTGTTCTCCTAACCTTGCCCTCACTGTTGCTTCTACTTTTCTGCCCACAGTAATTGTGATTATTTTTCACTCTAATTCTACACATACTACTGTACTTGAAAAAGTAATGTAATTGCACTTGTAATGCAAGATCCATTCAGTAGATCTCATCTCATTGTCAATGAAGCTTAGCTCTCGATTCAGGCACCTACCCCAGGAAGAAAAGAAACTTCGTCACTTCGTAAAAATTCTCAGATACATTAGGCAAAATCAAATCTTTCTTTGTTAATTCAATCAAAGTAATATATTTGGTCAATCTATTTTATTGGCACATTCTCGACAGGGGCCATCCCTACCCTCTTTACATTTTTCATTTTTTACCTCACTTTTAAGACTTGTTTGGCCAAACTTCTTTATGGACAGAAGTGTTTTTTTTTTTTTCCCCTAGAAAAATGTATTTTCATGATCTGAGAGCATCCCGCATGGAAAAAAATGCTTTTAAATATAAGCTGAAGTTGTTTTTTTTTTTTTGCTTTTAAGCAGAAACAGAAAAATAATGCATGTCCTTCAAAGCAAAAACTAAAAATTGTTTAGATAAAAGTACCTTACTAATAGCACTTTCTATGACAATAATACAACAACAATAACAGATCCAGTGCCTCAAGGGCTTCCGTCTAAGCGGGGTCTAGGGGGTGGATGTACACAGACTTACCCCTTCAGGGTGTAACCTTGCCGAGACGCGGTTTTCGGGGACCCCCAAGCACTTTCTATGACAATGCTTCTGGTAAAAAAAAAAAAAATTTTCCTTTTACAACTGAGCTAAAAGGCCCTTAGAGTGATGCCATAAACACCTATCAAATATCGTTTCTGGTGTATTATTTTTTTGAACATGATGCTCCTTTGTCGCTCAACATTTCCTTTCATATATAAACTCTGTTTAATAACTGTGCAATCTAACATTGTTTGGCTTTTTGATGTTAATTTGTTTGTTCCGCTCCTTGAAGCATTTTCTTATTTGTTAACTGCTGGCTTCATTCTCAAGGCAAAAACTTTTCTGATGGATCCATGCAACTCATGAACGTGATAATTTGTGGTTTAGACATCATTTTTTGCTCCTTCTCTACTTAGCTTGATACCGAGCTTGTTTTTACATAATTGATGCAATAACAGGAATTTTGCATGGTTTTGTGAAATTCTTGACATTAAGGATTTTTCTATGTAAAATTTTACTGGAAATCTGTCATGGGGGAAGGACTGTGGATGAGATTTACTGCTATAAGATCCTCAGAATGGTGCTTCAATGGATCCTTCTGGTTACGCTTTCCTTTTCTGCAGCAACTATCCATTCTTTTTACTCAATTTAGGGAAGAAAAGACGCTTCAATAGTTTGAATTTCACTTCCTGACTGAAAGGGAGTTATTTATGTTTGATAGTTTATTTAAAATGTCCTCTCCCCTTTTTTTGTAATCAAAATAGTCTCTGATATTTGCAAGTTTTTTTAAATTGATCTACTTTTTTGTTCGAAATAGTCCATTCTATTTTATTTCATGACAAAATCGGTGCCCTATTTGTTGTCCAACATTAGGTAAATGTTAAAAGGCACGAGATCAATTCTATTGTAAAATAAAATGTAATAGACTATTTAAACAACAAAAAGATGATGGATCAATTTGAATTTCTTACAAACTTTATGAACTAACAAAGAAACAGATGAAAGACCATCTTAAACATAGTTACAACATTAGGGATCAGCGCAGTAAATAACTCAACTGGCAAGGTTATATGCTTAAATCTCATTTTTCACACGCGAGTGAATTGGATGTTTCCATCCATGGCGAAGTCTATGTGTAGTGTTTTTGTTATCGATATTGTCACCCGTATCTAAATTTTCAGTCTTTCTTCTAACTTTCCTGGCTAAATGCTTCTATACATATGTGTCCCGCCTTTTAATTTGTTCGCTAAAGCTCGGACCTATTCTAAGTTCAGTAAGGATATCGCAAAGGTGAAGGATGATCGCGAGTGGGAGATAATTGAGGAAAGAAAAGCTCTCTCAAGAACAGGACCCTTAAATGCCTATAAACCAAAAAAGATATTGTTAGACGAGGAGTTGAAGGTACATCATCTCTTTTAATCCTTATAGCCGACCTTGCTTACTAGCAAGAATGCTCACATTGTTGCTAGTCTTTTTGTTTATCAGGCTCCCTTTATTTTGACAGAAAATCTTTGACTCAATTTTAGTATTTCTTTGCGTAACTTCATAGAAACAACTACAGATATGCAAATTTACTTCTCCTCAATGAAAGCGAAATATTTTCCTTTATGGAGGAGCTCAAATTGGTCAAGCGTGAACCTCTTATATATTTATAAAATGGAATTATTTTCTCTACCTCGAGACAAAATTCTTTTGAAATTTTTGAAGAACTTTGTACAAAAAATATTTTCTTTTGAACCAAATAGAGTTAGACTATGACTTAACTTTTCTATTGATTCCGTTTGACAGGCCTTACAAGAGAAGGTAAACATAGATAATTATGAGTACAGGAGAATCCCACGACCAAATGAAGACAAGTCAAGCTAGGTTTTTTGCCTCTAAGAGTCGGACTTGGTATGTCCAGATGTCAGACTCAATAATTTTGTTAAATTTTCTGTGTGTTTTTGTATAATTAGAAGGATCAAGGTGTCATATTAATGTACAAGTATTTAATTGTACTCAAATACTTTAGGGTAAAAGTTTTTGTGTTGTGGCATCAAATATAATGGATTTTAAACTTGCTATTTAACGATTGACCATTATTTAATCGGTACTATTTTCTATTGATTCTAGGTTAGGATGAGCTAGACCCAAGCTCTTGTTTTCAATTGTGTTTGAGCCCTTTTGTCTTGTTCGTTCTTGGAGAGAGAGAGAGAGAGAGAGAGAGAGAGAGAGAGGGGTGTCTTCTTTATTTATAACATGCAAATTGTAGCTTCTTAAGGCTAGTATGCAGAAAAGAAGAAAATTATTCTCGGATCCCTCTTTGGGCTAGACAGGTTGACTTACTAATTTGGATATCTTAGACGCCCTTTGTCCTCTTTTTTATCTTACTCGCCTATTTCCCTTTTGTAATATGATATCTACTTGGTTTTCAAGGTTACTCGGGCCTCAAAATGGTGTCTATCTGTCCGTCGTTCGTCACCAGTTTACTCACCCTGGATGTGTTTGTCTTCAGTCTATTTACCTTTAGCTTATTCGCCCTTGGCTTATTTGTTCCGAGTCTTATCATCTACAGCCAACACTCCCTTGGGGCTATCCGCCTTAAGTTCACGCGTCTTCAACTTACATGCCCTTGTCCCGCTACATTAATCCTACTCGTTTCAAGTCTAAATATCCCTACTTGCCTTAGGTCCATTTATTAACATAGTCTGCACGTCTCTGGCTTACGCGCCCTTGTGCCACTTGCATTAGGCCTACCCGTCTCGAGTCTATACACCCATAGATACTCGCTCGAGGTCCATTCGTTAAACAAATACTTTATGACAACCTGCATAATACATGTATTTTACTGGCATAGAAAGCGCAAAAATGACGGTTTACAGCAGCATAGATTTATTTTAATTTACATTTATATTCACGTCATGTCAACAAATGGTAGCAACAAAGAGGAAGCAGCACAAAGAATAGCTGAAACGCGAAGCAGCTGGGGTGGCTGTCACGGTGGTGGTGGCGGCCCGCCTGGTGGTGCTGGACAACAGCTTCCAAACAAGCCGCAGCAAGTTAAAAACCAGAAGCTGCAAAACCGAGAGACAGTCTCCCAGGTCAGAAACGAGCGATCTTATTTATACTTTTAGGTCTTGTTTGACCAAATTGTGAAAAATATTGTTTCTTTTAGAAGCATTTTTGACAGAAACGCTTTATTAGAAAGTTCTTTCAATAGGATTTTCTGAAATTTTTTTAATTATTTTTACATTTCTGCTTAAAAGCAAAAACAACTTTTTTATATTTAGAAATACTGGTTTTTGGGGCTAGCTAGAGAAAGTGTCTTTTCGTGAAAAAAATACATGTTTCTAGAAAAGAAATTTGTCCAAACAGGCACTTGATTTGATTGCTGGATACTGTTCATGACCCCGGATTCTATTTTATCATTTTACGAAACTAATGATTTTTTGCTATACGTATCGGGCATTCAAATAGGTGCTTTCTTTTTGATAATTAGAAGTACAAACGAAGCCACTTAAGCTACTTAGCGCTCTCAGTAGTAGAGAGATTGTTGGAGTAAACACTTGCAAATCACGCAAGAACGGGTATCCTAGAGATCTCAGGTGTCAAAGCCGTATAGTCACTTTCCTTAAGACTTATTTTGGCGTATGAAATAGTCTCGGGGATACAACGACAACCAATACGATGAAGTGAGAGTGTGTAAAGGGAGAGATAAAAGAGATGAATGAGAATGAAGTTTTCAAAGAACTTTCAACACTTGGATTCACAAGATCTTTTTCCAAGTTCTTTCTTTTTCCTCAATTAATTCATATGTTTTCAATCTGATTAAATGGGGGAATATATATGCTACTGGTGAAAAGAGACGTCCCCTCAAGACATCCCAAAAAGAGGCGCGAAAACCCGGAAATAACAGAGCACCAGAACTGCCAAAAATTGCCTTGGGTGTCGACAGACACCTCTGTTCCGTGTGCGTCCGTAAGATTGTGTGTCGGCACACGGGCTCTGTGTGTCAACACACAACTCTGTATTTTCGTTCTGTAAGATTGTGTGTCGACACACGAGCCCTGTGCATCGACACGCATCCTATACATGTAAAAACACTTTAAAATATCGGGACAAATCTCAAATGCTTCATTAACAATTTTTATTTTGAAAATACAACAGAGATTATATGCTCTCTGACTAGTATAGCATAAGATTCAACACAACTAAAGCAAAGGTCAAAAGAAGTGAAACTATAAGGCTCTGTTTGGTTCAACGAAGAATATTTTTTAATAATTTTTTTATAAAATATTTTAAATCAAAAATACTTTCTTAATTTTTTGTCCTTTTGGCTAAAGAAAATGAATTTATTCTATAAATATGTGTGATATGAAAATTTGGTCAAGTTGAGATTGAAGTGAAGCATATAATGTGAGATTATGATGAAAAATATTTTCTCCTTTGAGAAGGAAAATGCTTTCTCTTGTTGAGGGTACGTCAAGTTCCTCTTAATGAAGAAAAATATTTTCCGTGCTTGTAGCTGTAGCTATGAAGTTATACAAAGAAACGATAAAATTGGGACGAATATCTTAGAATAACTAATAAAAACAGCATAGAAAGAAAATCTTTTCCCCCATCGAAGAAAAGATGACTTCCTCTTATTTCCTTCTTCTATTTTGATCTTACATCCTCGGTCTTACTTCAAACGTGTGAAAATTGATTCATGCACATACAATAAAATTGATTTCCTATATCTAACAAAACAAAATTTTGAAGAAAAATCTTTTCGGGAGAAATATTTCGGGACAAAAATTCTCTTTTTATCCAACCAAATGGAGCATAAAACTTATCTTCTGCTATGCAAATCCTAAATACCCAATAGCCAATCTTCACACCAAGAAAATACACAAGGAACGTTTCACCATGGCCGGAAAAACTATGTTTTTGATAGAGGTACTTTTGTTTGAAAAGCTTTTAATTTTTGCTTAGGTTTTTGTTTTAAAGGGGAAACTATTTCTCTGTTTCTATTTAAAGTACTTTTCTCTTCGAATCAAACACCCTTAAATTCTAGAGAAAATGATTTTTCTTGAAAAACAAAAGCATCTTCTTTTCAAAAAAGAAGCTTGACCAAACAAGCTAATAAATTAGATTCTCAAAGCATTTTCCAACAATGAAGGGGATTAAAGGAAACTATTAATAGGCAAAAAGAGATTACCAAGGTCCCCATGGTCCTCGATCCGGTGGACCCGGTGGCGGTGGTGGCTCGGTAGCTGGTGGTGGCGGTGGTGGTGGATCCATAGCGGGCGCGGTTGGTAAGTTATGAGCTGATCAGGTGTTTATGGTGAGCTTTTTGAAGAGGGGCAAAGTTTATAGCAAAGTTTAAAACGTTGAGTAATCACTATTAATCAATCAACTACTCAATTATTACACTAGGATTTGGTGCAACTTCGTTCTCTTTTTTTTTTTCATTTAAATTTTTGTTGATATCTACCCTTCATCTGTACCTAAATTTATAATCTTTGTTAGTAAATTACACCGGTACATAAATTAAACATAATTTAATATGTATGTGTATTAATCAATTATATATACAGATATTTTAGTCAAGAGTTTGTTGACTTATAAAAGTAAAGGATACAGTTAGTCACAATAGTGGTAGCTAAAATATAACACGTGGTAAATGATGTGATATAATTAGTAATTTGAGAGTTAAAGTAACAAATTTGGCAAAATATAAAATAGGGGGGGTAATTTTTTAAAATAGCACATTTGGTAATTTTTATTCCTCAAAACTGCACGTGAAAATTCAAAATCACTAAAACAGCATGTGAAAATTTAAAATTATCAAAATAATATGTCCAGTCAGCAGTAGAGATGGCCCACCATGACACATGGGCAAGGACAAAATAGTAATTTGCGTTTAATAAAAAAAATGAATGGTGGGTGACGTGAGGAGGGGTTTTATTGTTTTATTTTTTTGGACACTTTTTCCTTTGTTTTGGTTTTTTTTTTTTTTTTTTTTTTGTTAAAGAGAAATGATGACAAGTATAGTGTGACTTAACTTGTGAGTAATTAAAAATTAAATTAAGTATTATACATTAATGTAACATATATTATACATATATTTATAGGTTTGCTATATAGGGTTATCACACTTTGTTAAGACAAATTAATATAATTATTTTAAAGTATACTTTTAAATTATGCTTTTAAAGTATACGTTTAAATATTTATCGTGCAAAATTATTATAATTAAAGATACGTTCAGTATTTTTTTACTTTGTTTCGTTCATTTCATCATAATGTCTTGTCCGTTTTTATTTTTTACAGAATAATAATATTTATAAATATAAATTTCAAAATGTGATTTTATCTACGTTAAATATATAGCAATACCTATAAATATATGTACAATATGCATTACATTAATATAGAATACTTAATTTTCTTTTTAATTAGTCACAAGTTAAGTTACACTATACTTGTTATTATTTCTCTTTAATAAAAAAATGTAAAAAAAAAAAAGCTCAAAAAATAACAATAAAACCCCTCATGATTGCCCTCTTCTCTCTCGTCGTCACCCACCATTCATTTTTTTCTTTTATTAGACACAAATTACCATTATTCCCTTGCCCGTGTGTCATGGTGGGCCACCTCTGCTACTAACTGAACATGCTATTTTGGTAATTTTAAATTTTTGTGTACTGTTTTGGTAATTTTAAATTTTCGCGTGCCATTTTGGGAATAAAAATTATCAAACGTACTATTTTAAAAAATCACCTGAATATGGGTGTTTAATTTAGTTGCATGTATTAATTATTATCATTTACTTTTCAAATTAGAAAAATATGAATGCATCTTATAAGACGAGTATTATAGGGATAACATCAAGAAACAAGTATTATATAGTATGATTGCAATGAATATGTGGACGCCTTTTTTAAATGGGAAAATATAGATACTTGTCCAAAATATGTGTTATATAGTATGATTGCAATGAATACGTGGACGCCTTTTTTAAATGGGAAAATATAGATACTTGTCCAAAATATGTATTATGCGCAAATTTTGTTAATAGAGGTTGTAATTAGTAGAGACACTCTTTGTTGCATAAGTAATTTATTCGTGTTAAATAGACATTTAATATTAGTTTTAGCGATTGTAAATTGATTAATCGTGTTTGATTCAAACCAAAAATCTTGTCAATATTCGAGTTTACTAGGACATGTTTGATAGTATTTTTTATTTTTTGACTAATCTAAAACCCATGTTTTTCGAAAGGCAAGTGCATATTAAAGATTTATATATATCAATATTATAGGCGTCTTACATCAGTTCTCAAAATCATTGCAAGAGTCACTAGACTCAACCCCTATTTACATGTATCAAACTATACTCCTATCCTGTAGATGCAAAACTTTAAGACGATGCCATACATTTATTTTGCTACTAAAAAATATAAATTTGTGAATTTTTTTCTCGCTTTTAATTTTCGTATTACAAATTTTTATCTAAATTAGGAAAAAAAAAAGGGTGTTCTTTTAAAATATAGTTTTTAGTTTGCTTAAAAATAAAAATCATCAACAAAATATGTTTTTTATTTTAGTTTCTAAGAAACTAAAAATTAGGTTTAGGGCATAATTTTTTCTAGCTTTTGATTTTTGTTTTCAATTTTTTCTAAGATATAATGGAAATAAAAAAAGAAAACCAAAAACAAAAAAAGCCATTTTCAAAATAGTTTAAAAAAAATTAAAGATAGAGTATGATAAGTAACATGCTCTTAGCGATTTTGTATAGCGTTTCAGTCTTGTTATCATATTAAGTTGTATTTATTCTATTTTAATATAATACATTACTTAACCCATGTTGATATTGCTTGTTTTTCTCGTATTTCTGTTTTCTCGAGCTGGAATATTGTATAGTTTTTGTCTCTTTTGATCTCCGTTTCTATACGGGTTGACTCAGGTCTCATTTATACGAGTTGCATGTTTTATATTACAATTTTGTCGATAATTATTAAAAAAAAAAAAAAACCATGTAGTTGGAAGGTATAGTTGGCAAATGAGCTGTAAATTATGTAATGGCTTGTTGATCTTAAACTTCATTATCTTCCTGCTTCCATCACTCTCAATCTCAAGCTCCTTACGCAATTGCCTGTACTTTCTCTTGCATTTAAATTTCTCACATCGCAATCTCGGAGTGTTCATCGGTTTCAGAGTCTGTTTGGTCAAAATTTTTTATAAAAAAAATATTTCTATATACACTTTTTTCTTGATTTGAGTGCGTTTGACTTGTATAAAAAGTAAGCTGAAGCTTTTTTTTTTTTTTAAGCAGAAGTAAAAAATTGTGTTTCTTCATTAAAATTGAAATAAAAGTAAAAATAAAAGAATTTAAGATAAAAACTAAAAATAAATTTTTTACAACTTGATCAAAAGGACTCTTAAACCGATGATCACTCTAAAGAAAAAAAAAATTGAAATGAATTGAAAACTCGAGACCAAATAATAATTAACTCTTAAACCAAATTACCCAATTAATTTCAATTTCAAAGAATGATAACTGAATACAAGATATAACCTCTTGGGTTCTCTCTCTCTAACCCTTCCTCTCCCCAGCCCTGCCACCATCACAACCAGACCACCCCACCACTGCCACCACGGCTTGTTAGAAAAATGATATAAGCTAAATCCAAATTAGTAGGAAAGTTGTGTCTCAATTGGTAAATATCCCACATTGTAAATGTAAAGTAAAACTCCCAATCCCACATTGATGGTTTAGGAGAGGGTGGTTGGGTTTACAAGGGGATATGTTTTTAAGTGATTTGAATTAAGTCTTGGGTGAAGGAATGGAGGAAACCACACGCGCGCGCGCCCCACCGGCCGTGCCGTGTCGGGCGTGGGTGAGTGTTTTACACCGAGTATATTTATTTTACGGAAAAATCCTCAAATCTATTTAAAAACGTCAATTAAACTCCATTATTGCAGTAATTCATTTCTGGCCGGTTTTTTGAACTTTCACAATTACTGCATTTGAACGTTCATGACTAATTAAACCATATTAACACTACAACTAGCTGTTAGCATTTTGAACGTTCACAATTACTGCAAATTTCTCACGGCCTCAGCATAAATACAAGCCTTCACGTGGTGATTCAAAATACATCTGCTCATTCCGATCTCCCCCCCTCTCTCTCTCTCGTTCATTTCCAATTTTCTTTACTGATTCTGGACAAAGTTCGAGGCGCTCCTAACCGGCAGTTAACGAGTGTACGTTAAGGGTCAGACCTTGTAAATCCTGGAGGACGGCCGCCTACTTGACTGTTTGCACCAAAGCAGAGACGAAATCGTCTTTTAGGACAGTAGCTATTTACCAACGCACGATATCTTCGGTATTTTCTAACCTACCTTCTCTTTTCCGGTAATTTTGTTTGTCGTGTTCAATATTTGACTGCGTTTACTGCGTTCTACATTCACCGCAATATTACAGTGCACACAAAGGCATTAACACTATATTTTGATCGGCTTTGTTGTTTCAATTTTATATCGATTCATTAGTTTTATCTACTATAATTTGTTGGTTATTTATTGTAAATTCAGCAGTAATTTTTTAATTATTTTTCTGCATTTTTTCGAGTAATATTTCGGTAAGAATACTATTGCATTTACGTATTTTATACGCAGTATAGTCATTGTATATGCTATATTTTCAACAATCTAAAAGACGATTTAGTTTTACGCACTAATATTTGAACATGGCAACAAAAATACCCCTTCCCGACATGTCAAAAGTTGAACCTCTTGACGGGAAGAACTATAAGAGGTGGTCCCAAAAAATTCTATTTTTCCTACAGTTAGTATGTCTTGATTACGTGCTCTACGACAAAAAGGCACCTGAAGATGAAAACGAGAAAAAAGCTTATGAAGAAAAATTCACCGTAGATGACCGAACCTGTAGGGGAAACTTACTGCACTATATGAGTGATGGGTTATTTGATATTTATGTAAAATTAAGTACGACAAAAGAAACTTGGGATTCCCTGCAGAAAAAATATGGGGGTGATGATGCGGGTACTAGGAAATATGCAGTTAGTAAGTGGTTAGATTTTAAATTCGTGGACAACAAACCAATAATTGAACAAGTCCATGAATATGAAAATATTGTAACTACTCTTTTGTCAGAAGGCCTTAAAATTTGCGAAATAACTTAAGCGTATGTCTTAATTGAAAAACTTCCACCCTCTTGGAAGGATTACCGAAATTTACTCATGCACAAAAAGAAGGACCTAACATTAGAGGAGTTAATAAACCACTTAAAATTGAAGAAGAAAATAGGCTTAAGGACAGGGGGTATGCATACTCCGACCATTCTAAAGCTAACATTGTCGAAGCTAGACCTAGTAATGCAGACAGGTTCAAGATCAAAGGAAAAAAGCATCGCCCAAATTTCAAGCCTAGAGCAAAGATTCAAAAACCGAACAACAAATTCCTCGGAGACTGCTATCACTGTGGAAAGTATGGACATATGGCCAAAGACTGTAGAAGTAAAAAGCCTAAAGACTCGAAGAATAAAGCCCACCTTGTAGAAGCAGAGAACATTGTAGTTGTTGTCTCTGAGGTGAACCTGGTCAATAACTTGACTGAGTGGATAGTGGATATTGGGGCTACCAGGCACATCTGCACAAACAGAAGCATGTTCCAGGAATACCAAAAGATGTCCGAGGGAGAGGTGGTCTTTATGGGCAATTCTGCAGCTGCACTAATCCTCGGAAAAGGGAAGATTTCTTTAAAACTCACTTCTAGAAAATTTCTTACTTTAACAAATGTGCTGCATATGTCTGATATGCGTAGAAATTTAATTTCGGGTAGTCTATTGATCAAAGCTGGGTTGAAATTATCCTTTGATTTAGACAAGTTAGTCCTCACTAGGAATGGAGAGTATGTGGGTAAGGGTTTCTGTAATGGCGGCCTGTTTGTCCTTGATGCTATTTGCGTGAATAACACTGCTAGTACCTCTTCTGCTTATATTGTTGAATCTCTTGAATTGTGGCATGCTCGCTTAGGATATATAAACGTTGAATCAATTAAACGGTTTAAGAAGATGAACATGATCCCTAATTTCAGTGATATCAGCTTTAACAAGTGTGAAGTATGTGTAGAAGCTAAATATGCTAAAAAACCCTTTAAGTCTATTGAGAGACAAACTGAACTTCTTGAATTAGTTCATACAGACTTAGGAGACTATAAAGTCTGATGAGTAGAGGTGGAAAAAGATACTACATAACCTTTGTAGATGATCACTTTAGATACTCAATGCTATATCTCCCAAGCACTAAAGATGAGGCAGAAGAAATATTTCTAAAATACAAAGCTGAAGTAGAAAATCAGTTAGGAAGGAAAATTAAAAGAGTTAGGTCTGATAGATGAGGAGAATATGATCCAACCTCTCTAGAAAGATTTTGTGAGGAAAATGGAATAATACATGAGCAAAGCCCACCCTGCTGCCCACAGTCTAACGGTGTTGCAGAGAGAAAAAATAGAACTTTAAAGGGTATGATGAATGGTATGCTTATTAGTTCTGGACTACCTGACAACATGTGGGGGGAGGCTATACTATCCGCTTGTCATGTACTTAATAGAGTTCCTCACAAGAAATTAGATAAAACCCCATACGAAATGTGGAAAGGTTATGCGCCTAATCTAAAATATTTAAAAGTGTGGGGGTGTCTAGCTAAGGTTGGGTTACCTGACTTTAGACGTAGTAAAATCGGACCTAAGACTGTCGATTCCATTTTTATCGGATATGCTCATCACAGTGCTGCTTATCGTTTTTTAATTAAGGGATTTAATGATTCATATGCGTGTGGTAGTGTCATGGAATCTAGGGATGCTGAATTCTTTAAACATATATTTCCCTTGAAGTCTAATGATGCACAGCCTTCTAGCTTGCCTCCTAATAATGTAACTACTAGTCATGATAATACTAACGATATAGACACTCCTGAAATTCGTAGGAGTCAAAGAGCTAGGAAAGAAACTAACTTTGGACCTGACTTTGTAACCACTTTTCTATCAGAAGATAACTTCGTAAATGAAGAAATTGCGAATGTCTATATGTTAGAAGAAGACTCTAAAACCTATGATGAGGCCATAAGGTCAATTGACTCTACCTTTTGGAAAGAAGCCATTAATAGCGAACTAGATTCAATTCTAGGTAATCATACATGGGAATTGGTAGACCTTCCTAGAGGTTGTAAGCCAAGGTTGTAAGCCCATAGGCTATAAGTGGGTCTTTAGAAAGAAAATGAAGGCTGATGGGACAATAGACAAGTTCAAGGCTAGCTTAGTGGCTAAGGGTTATACCCAGAAACAGGGGTTAGATTATTTTGATACTTATTCACCTGTTGCTAAAATCGCCACGATTAGAGCTTTGATCGCCCTTGCGTCTATCCATGATTTAGTAGTGCATCAAATGGATGTTAAAACAGCATTTCTTAATGGTGATCTAGACGAAGAGATTTACATGAAACAACCTGAGGGTTTTGTGGTTCCTGGTAATGAAAATAAAGTTTGTAAACTTGTAAAATCTCTGTATGGTCTCAAACAGGTACCTAAACAATGGCATGAGAAGTTTAACAGCACGTTAGTAGCTAATAATTTTCTTGTAAACAATGGTGATTCGTGTGTGTACTCTAAGTGTGATTCAAATGGATGTGTAATAATTTGTCTATATGTTGATGATATACTGATATTTGGCACAGACTTGAATGTTGTCAATGAGACGAAAAACTTTCTATGCTCTAAGTTTGAAATGAAAGATATGGGTGAGGCAGACGTGATTTAGGAGTTAAAATTGTAAAAACTCCAGAAGGCATAAACCTAAACCAGTCTCACTACGTTGAGAAGATACTTAGAAAGTTCAATATGATCAATACTGATCCTGTTAGAACACCTTATGATCCCAGTGTATATTTAACTAAACATAAAGGTGTTGCTATGTGCCAATCTGAGTATGCCAAGATAATTGGTATTGTTATGTTTCTAATGAATTACACTAGGCCTGATATTGCATATGCTGTGAGTAGACTCAGTAGATACACACATAATCCTAATCAAGAGCATTGGAATGCGTTAAAAAGATTGCTTAAATATTTGAAAGGAACCATGGATTGGGGACTTCATTATAGGAAGTTTCCCGCTGTATTAGAAGGATATTGCGACTCCAATTGGGTGTCTGATAACGATGAAATTAATTCCACCAGTGGATATGTGTTCACACTAGCTGGAGGTGCTATATCCTGGAAATCATCTAAGCAATCTTGTACTGCCACGTCTACTATGGAATCTGAGTTTATTGCTCTTGAGTTGGCAGGTCATGAAGCCGAGTGGCTAAGAAATCTACTGGGAGACGTGCCATTGTGGGGGCATCCAGCTCCATCAGTGTCGCTTCACTGTGAGAGTCAAGCTGCAATCGCTGTGGCTAAGAACAAGGTTTACAATGGCAAGAGGAGACACATTCGTCTCAGGCATAAGATTGTGAAAGATCTACTAGAAAGTGGAGTGATACCACTAGACTACGTAAAGTCTGAAAAGAATCTTGCGGATCTGTTGACAAAAGGCCTTTGTCGTAAAATGATTGTAGAGACATCGAGGGGGGTGGGACTGAAGTCTGCACACGAATAAACTATGATGTATTCAACCTGGGTTTATCAGGTTCAATGTGAAAAGTCATAGTTTCATTCAAGATATGCACTGTGTTTTATGTTGTCCCTCCCTATGGTGTGACAGTGCGGAAACGGGTCCAATGCCATGTGTTGGCGGTGTAAGCGTGACTTGCACATAACAGACACTGTCTGGAGACGGGTCCAATGCCGTATGTCGGCGGTGTGAGCACGACTTGCACATGACAGGACACTGTCTGTATGTTACCAGGGGTAAGGTTGAGCGTTAGCTCTTAATGGACCCATATCCATATGTTTAGTGGTGTGCGGTAATACACACTTGATGGGATCCACCTATATAGGTGTGGGAGTCTGGCCGCTCCCTATGAAGGATTAAGACTTGCCTTCTAGAGCCCCTATGAACATCCAGGACTGGGGCATGGCCGATTAAACGCGTCAAACAGCAGGAGTTGCCGAGATCCGTTATGTGTCCAAGTGGAAGACTATACAACCCCTTGTGAGGTTCAAGACGAAAGTTACCTTGCAAGATGTTGGTCCTAAACTTGGGTTACACTAGGTGACGATTCAAGTCGCAAGACATCGGCACTGAAAAACCGAACTCCCTTTGCCCAGTCTATTCCTTTCTTCTTCTTTCGCTTGTATCCTTTGTGGGGGATTGTTAGAAAAATAATACAAGTTAAATCCAAATTAGTAGGAAAGTTGTGTCTCAATTGGTAAATATCTCACACTGTAAATGTAAAGTAAAACTCACAATCCCACATTGATGGTTTATGAGAGGGTGGTTGGGCTTATAAGGGGATATGTTTTTAAGTGATTTGAATTAAGTCTTAAATGAAGGAATGGAGGGAACCACACGCGCGCGCGCGCCGCCCGCCCGCCGTGCCGTGCTCTGTTGTGGGTGAGTTTTTTACACCGAGTATATTTATTTTACGGAAAAATCCTCAAATCTATTTAAAAACGTCAATTAAACTCCATTATTGCAGTAATTCATTTCTGGCCCGTTTTTTGAACGTTCACAATTACTGCATTTGAACGTTTATGACTAATTAAACCATATTAACACTACAACTAGCTGCTAGCATTTTGAACGTTCACAATTACTGCAAATTTCTCACGGCCTCAGCATAAATACGAGCCTTCACGTGGTGATTCAAAATACATCTGCTCATTCCGATCTCCCCCCCTCTCTCTCTCTCTTTCATTTCCAATTTTCTTTACTGATTCTGGGCAAAGTTCAAGGCGCTCCTAACTGGCTGTTAACGAGTGTACTTTAAGGGTCGGACCGTATAAATCCTGGAGGACGGCCGCCTACTTGACTGTTTGCACCAAAGCAGAGGTGAAATCGTCTTTTAGGACAGTGGCTATTTACCACAGCACGGTATCTTCGGTATTTTCTAACCTACCTTCTCTTTTCCGGTAATTTTGTTTGTCGTGTTCAATATTTGACTGTGTTTACTGCGTTCTACATTCACTGCAATATTACAGTGCACACAAAGGCATTAACACTATATTTTGATTGGCTTTGCTGTTTCAATTTTATATCGATTCATTGGTTTTATCTACTATAATTTGTTGGTTATTTACTGTAAATTCAGCAATAATTTTTTAATTATTTTTCTGCATTTTTTTGAGTAATATTTCGGTAAGAATACTATTGTATTTACGTATTTTATACGCAGTATAGTCATTGTATACGCTATATTTCCAACAATCTAAAAGATGATTTAGTTTTAACCACCCCGACTCTCTCTACCGACCCTCTCTACCCGACACTCTCTCTCTAACCCGACCCTTTGTCTGCCCCCGAATCTCTCTCTCTAACCCTTCATCTCCCCAGCCGTCATCAGACCTCCCACCACCACCACCCAAACTTGGATTCTCATCGTTCAATGGTGAGAGGGAGAGGATTTGGCGAGCAAGGTAAAGGTTTGAAGGGTCGTTCCTTCAACCTTTTTGTTGATAACCTACATCTAAACATCACAAATCTTTGGCTAAGGAAGGTGTTCAACATCCGTGGGAAGGTGGTGGATGCTTTTGTCGTGCCAGATTAAGAGTGATGAAAAGTCTACCATATGGTTTTGTTAGGTTTGGAACGTGGTTGGAAGCTGATAGATGTTGGTTGAGGGATGCCAGACTTCTAATGCAAGTGACGCGATTTTAGAGACCATGGTGGAGTGGTGCTGAGGAGGTAAGGACTGGGGTCATAAGGAGTATGCTGGTATGCTAAATTTGTACCTGATAAGCATCTAGACTAGTAAGGGAGAAGATATTGATGCAGGACTCAGAAAAGGAAAACACCAATGGAAGATCATATGCTCAAGTGATTACAGGGGAAACTAGCAATAGGTCGGGGCACAAGGGGATGATGGGATGCAAATGAGCTGTTTGAGATTGGAAGAATCAGGTCCAATCTTGAATGGCAAATGTCAACCTCCAGACCAGCTAACCATCTATGGAAGAGCTGATGAAGAGAAAAAGGAGAAACTAATGAGAAGCATTGTTGGAGAAGCTGAGTTTGACATTGATGTGAGCCTACTGTAGAGAAGTATTGAGGAGGATAGTGGCCTTGAGTGGTGTTGCGCAACATATGGGAGGGACGGCATTCCTAATCTCGTTCGAGTCCATTGAGGTTAGGGACTGAATTTTGCCGAACACCCAAGGCTGGAGTAATAAATGGTCCATGAGAGTGAGAAAGTGGTCCAAGTTTGATCGAAGTTTTAAGAGGAAGGCATGGCTATCATGTTACGGTGTGCCCTTACATGCTTGGAATTCTGAGAACTTTAATGAAATTGGCAAGAATTGGAATTCTGAGAACTTAATTATGAGATCGGGTCCTTGTGGTGGATACTAGATGTAACAGGCATGATTCATTAGAAGTGGGGAAGATCGTGGTAGGCCCATCGTAATGATGAGAAGGCTTGCTTTATTGTTAGCCAAGGAAGACACATTGTTCACATCATGGAAAGTGGTCAGATTTTAACGAAATTTTCATCATTTGTAGTGCCCAAGTCCAGGTTGAGGAAACGGCAGTGGGATTGCAAAAATCTAAGGAAGCCCCTGCTAATGCATTCTATGAGAATGATGGCGTGGCTCAGGAGGGCCAAGAAGGTGGCATCGCTGGCTGCGGTGTTGGTGGAGGTGCGATGGCTGACTGGGTTATGGCTTCGACTGACAAGGATGGTGCCTCTTATGATAGCACACCCAAAATCTCTTTGGAAATGGAGGACTGGGTTCTTTCGCCATTCTTGAATGTAGTAAATTTGAAGGTGAAGAACCTATAAGGGAGTGGGTTGATATGTATCTGAGTCCTGAGGGGAAAAAAGAGTTGATGGCGGGGTGCTCCCAGCCTAGCAAAGAGAAGTCAAAAAAGATAAACTTAGAAGAGGGTGTTGGCTTGAGTATTACACTAATGGCGAAGTTGTAAGTATGTGGGTCCACAAAAGAGCTGGGACAGGGGATCGTGGTTGGTCTGATTCCATGGTTGACTGGAGTGACAGAGGTGATAATAGTGTTGATCTCCCAAATACATTGTTCTCAAAAAAGGAATTCCTACCTAGCCTTATGAATCTCTCCAATGTTAATGTCAGTGAGGACTCTGCATTAAGGAAGGTTGAGTTGGGCACTAGGGGAAAAAAGAAAGGGATGAAGAAGGGAGATGCAAGTGTGAAGAAAACTATAATATCGGATGAAGTAAGTGCCTTTACTGAGTCAGAATCAGATGCCGAAATTACAAGGATAGTTGACAGGGAGGGTAAGAAAATTTGTAAGATTGGTGAGGCGGCGGGCATTGGGCGGCAGGACATGCAAAGCTCAGTTGTGAAAATACTGCTGAAAAATGCTAAGGGAATCAAAAAGGAACATAGGAATATACCCAGTGCCTCAAGGGTTCCCGCCTACGTAGGGTCGGGGGGGGGGGGGGGGGGGGGGGGGGGGGGCGAGCGGATGTAGGCAGCCTTTCCCCTTCAGGGTGTTAACCTGAAGAAAGGTTGTTTCCCCGTGTCCCCAACTTGAGGGTGAGGACTTCCCAGGAGGTCACCCATCCTGGTACTACTCTCGCCCAAGCATGCTTAACTTCGGAGTTCTAATGGGATCCAATGATGGCGTGTTGGTGCCCTCTTTGGTGCTAAGGGAATCAAAAAGGTTGCTAAAAGAAGCAAGAAACTGAAAGATAAAAGGAAGAGTAAAGTGTAACGTGTTCAGTGACAACTTGGGTTTCTTGTGCGTTTTGCTTAGAGTGTTCTGGGTGTGTATTCAAGAGTATGGTGTGTATTTGGGAGGTGTTGGTTTGCAGTTGTTTTATGTGATCTTAAGTTTGGTAAGTCTTTAGTCCGCTTGTTGCTACTGGCTGAATGCTTTTGGAGCGCTTGGATGCTTTGGTGTTTTCGGTGGGGAGTTGTGGTCGCTGTTCCTATCCTTGTTTGCTCCTTCTTCGAGTTTTTTAATCTGTGCGGTGATCATGGTTTCCAAGTGGGCTTGTCCTGTGTTTTGAGATTGGTAGGCGGTCGAAGCTGCTCTATGCTTCATGATGTCTGTCTTGTGTTTGGTTTTTCTTGTTTGGTGCTCCAGTTCTCTTGTTTTTTGGGTGCTTTCGTGTTTTGTTGGGGTATTCTTGCGGGGTGGTGTGCTTTAATTGAAATCTCATGTCTGTATAGAGGTTATTATACTAAGTTTACTTTCCATCAATAAAATCTCAATTATAAAAAAGGGGTTATTAACACCAAAGGTCCCTGTAATTTGCCCATTATATTAATTTAGTCCTTATACTTTTAATTTTATCAATTTAGTCCCTCTATAATTGAAAATTTTCAATTTAGTCCTTAAAATAAATTTTTTTTTTTTTTTTTTTTGTTAATGAAATTTTTAATGGCTGAACCATGGATTGGATGCATCTAACTTGATTATTTTGTTAAAAATTACATCAATAATTTAATTTAAATTTAACCAAAGGACTAACTTGACACATTATAAATTATAAAGGGACTAAATTGACAAAATTAAAAATAAAAGGACCAAATTAATACAATAAGAAAAGTACAAGAACCTTTAAAGTTAAAAAAAAAAAAAGGGTTTCAAAGATGTTCAGTGTTCTAAATTTGGAATAGGCTGTAGACTCAATAATACTAACTCGTTGATCCAATAAAATAATAATAATACTAACTCATTTTGTTCTGAGCATAATAAGTAAAAACCCCAAAAGCACAATAGTACAAGGCAACGCCAGACAACAGATACAAGCCACAACCAACCACACCAATAGAAAACCACCACCAGAACGAAACAGCATCGCTCGGAACCAAAAAAAGTCATTCACATGTTGGGTATATTTTTACATCAAAATTAATTGTATGTCAAATGAAAAATAGAAAACAAAAATGAAAAGATGAAAAAGAAGTAATTTGGAAATGGAAACTAGAAAAAGAAGTGTTAAGAGTATAAAATCATTCCTGAGCCTTTACCTATCAGCTTAATCTTTTGGAAAAAAATGTTCCTTGACATGATATTAGAGCATTGATGACCTAAAGGTCACGGGTTCAAATCTCAGCAGCTCTCGCTTTTAATATTGAAACAATTTAAGCACAAGGTATGAGGTAGGCCTGTGTATTATCCACGCTTCAAGCCCAATTGGCATTCGCTTGAAGGGGCATGTTAAAGTATACAATCATTCCTGGGTCTTTATCCATTAGCTTAAACTTCTAGAAAAAAATGGTTGTTGACAAGAAGGAAGAAAATCACTTTGGCCTCTTACTAAACGTATTTTTGAGTTAGGTTTTTTTTTTGGGTTATAAATTGATAGTGTTGGTTGGAGAATTGTTAGGATATGCCTCAAATTCCTTGGTATAGCTGCAGAGGGTACGCCGATCGATCGGGATGAATAGCCAATCGATCGGGACGTACGCAGTGGGACGCATCTAGGAAGAGCCCCGTTCGATCGGGACCCCCCGATCGATCAAGATTCCAATTTCACGCGTGTATATATACGTGGCCAGGGATACGTGGCCAGCATCCAAAATATAGCGAGCGCCGTCCATACGTGAGAGAAGAAAGAGAGGAAGTGAATTGTAATTTTTCCATTATTTCTCATTCAATAAAAGTACTCCATCTCCGCCCGTGGTTTTCTCCCTCTTGATTGAAGAGGGTTTCCACGTAAATCTTTGTGTTCTTCTTTGTTCACTTTTATCCATATTTACTTTTCGTTTGGTGGTAATATTTGATTCAAATTAAGTACTTGGGATTCAGCACTTCCGTACAAATTGGTATCAGAGCCCATGTTGTTCAATTTGGTATTAAGACGTCAACAATTGAATCTGAAGTAGAGAAGTTTGGTGGTCAAGGGAGTTTTTGTTTATGGCAAGTCCGCATTAAGGGTCTCCTGACACAGAATGGCTTGAAGAAAGCTTTAGACGGGAAAGAGAAGAAACTTGAGAGTTTATCCGAAGTACAATGGGAGGAGTTAGATGAGAAGGCACTCACAGCTATTCAGATATGTCTTACAGATGATGTACTGACAGAAGTCTTGAAGGTGAAAACCGCTAAGGAGTTGTGGGAGAAGTTGCAGGAGACGTTCTGCTACAAATCGGTCTTCAATAAACTCGCAGTCAAGCGCTAGTTATTTACGTTTTGTATGTCGAAAGGTACATCTCTTAAGAACCATATTAATAAATTTA
Source organism: Simmondsia chinensis (assembly GCA_018398585.1). Taxonomy (NCBI): domain Eukaryota; kingdom Viridiplantae; phylum Streptophyta; class Magnoliopsida; order Caryophyllales; family Simmondsiaceae; genus Simmondsia; species Simmondsia chinensis. The sequence goes on from JAGTTD010000018.1 coordinate 3,452,015, forward strand.
ACTCTATAATTCAAGAGTTAAAAGAATTTGATGATGCCCCTAAAAATGAGGATCAAGCCATGTTGTTATTATGTTCACTCTCTAATTCATATAAAGGCTTTGTAGAAAGCATGGTCTACGGTGGTAGGTCAACTATCACAATTGATGAAGTGAAGAGGAATCTAGTGAGTAAAGAACGAGTAAATAAAGTATTGCCTGACTTTGTGAATGACTTTGGTAATGGTTTGTTTGTGAGAGGTAAAACTGAGAATAGAGGGTCTGATGGTGGAAAGAAGTCAAGGTCTAAGTCTAGACATAAAAACCTGTCATGTAAATTTTGTCACAAGAAAGTACACATAAAGAAAAAATGTTATAACCTAAGAATAGGCAGAAAGAAGATAATAGGAATGACTATAATAGAGGTGATAAGTCTGCTGAGACTAGTGTAGTTGAAGATGAGGTGATGTTGATGTTCTTTTAGTAACTGAATCCCAGGCCAGATCTAAGGATAAGTGGATCATGGATTCAGGTTGTTCTTATCATGCTTGTTCTAATAGAGAATTGTTCACCACATATAAGTCAACTCAGGGTGGAGTAGTCTTGATGAGCAATGATGCCACTTGTAAGGTTATGGGTATAGGAACAATCAGAATTTAGATGTTCGATGGTACTATTAGAACACTTAGCGATGTGCGACACGTCCCAGACTTGAAAAAGAACCTTATCTCTTTAGGTATCCTTGAGTCACACGGGTACAAGTACACAGCTGAAGGTGGAGCTATAAGGGTCAGTAAGGGTGTGTTGATTGTGATGAAGGGTAGAAGGGTAGGAACCTTGTATGAGCCTGTAGGTTCTACCGTAACAGGTTCAGTGGCTGTTTCTATATCATCTATGTCAGAATCAGATATTACCAAGATGTGGCATATGAGATTGGGTCATATGGGTGATAAGGGTCTGACAGAGCTGAGTAAGAGGGGTTTTATTGTATAGTCAGTCTACAGGGCTGATGCAATTCTGTGAGCATTGCATCTATGGGAAGCAGAAGAGAGTCAGCTTCAAGCAGGCAGTGCATCAGACTAAGGGAATGTTAGATTATGTTCATTCAGATTTGTGAGGACCGTCCAGGGTTGCTTTAAAAGTAGGTTTCAGGTATCTTCTAATGTTTAGTGATGATTATTCAAGAAAAGTTTGGGTCTATTTTCTTAAGAAGAAAAACGAAGTTTATGAAGCCTTCAAGAAGTGGAAGGCGCTGCTTGGAAAATAGACAGGGAAGCAGATAAAGAGGTTGAAGACTGATAATGGTCTTGGATTTGTTGAGGGTGATTTCATCAAATTTTGTGAGCATCAAGGCATTGTCATATACATGACTTGTACAGATCGACCTCAACAGAACGGAGTGGCAGAAAGACTGAATAGGACATTACTGGAGAAGGCTCGGTGTATGCTATCTAATGCGGGTTTAGGGAGAGAATGGTGGGCAGAGGCAGTTAACATGACGTGTTACTTAATGAACCGATCACCTCATTCATCGCTTCAGTTGAAGACTCCAGAAGAGGTATGGCCTCGATCCCCTGCTCATTACTGTCATTTAAGAATTTCCGGTTGTCTTGCTTATTCTTATATGAATGATGGGAAGCTAGAGCCTAGAGCCTAGAGCCAAGAAGTGTATCTTTCTTGGTTATACGTCAGGTGTGAAGGGATTTCGTTTATGGGATCCAAAATCTCAGAAATTTCTTACTAGTAGGGATGTTACATTTGATGAGTCTGCCCTACTACATCTGCCACACACGCCCTCCTTAGTTCGTGATTCAAGTCAAGCGCAGAAGCTTGATGATAGTCAGATAGTTCAGATCAGCAGCAGTTAGTTCAGACTGAGAGTATACAGGCACCTCCAGTACAGGTTTCTGATGAGAATGATGAAACAGGAACAGGTTAGCAGGTCGGACAGTATACTATTGCTGGTAAAAGGCAGAAAAGACAGATTAAACCGCCTCAGAGATACGGGTATGAGGAGATGATAGCTAATGCCCTTACTATAGCTGAGGCAGTGGAAGATTGTGAACAATCTATATCTTCAGGGGCTGCATCTAGATTTGACTCAGAGAAGTGGCTAATGGCCATGCATGAAGAAATGAAGTCATTGCAGAAGAACCAGACTTGGCAGCTAGTCAAGCCTCAAAAAGGAAAGAGAGTTATAGGATGCAAATGGGTCTTCAAAAGAAAAGAAGGCATTCTTGGAGTGGAAGATGCAAGGTACAAGGCTCGGTTAGTAGCTAAAGGCTACAGTCAGTACATGGTGTTGATTTTCATGATATTTTCTCACCTGTCGTTAGACATAGTTCCATACGAGCGGTACTTGCCTTAGTAGCTATGCATGATTTAGAGCTTGAGCAGTTAGATGTGAAAACTACGTTTTGCATGGTGAGCTAGAGGAGAGTATTTACGTGAATCAGCCTGAAGGCTTCGTTGTTGAGGGTAAGGATGACCATATTTGTTTGTTGAAAAGATGTCTATATGGTTTGAGACAGTCATCTAGGCAGTGGTACAAAAGGTTTGATCAGTTTATGACTAATAATAGGTTCTTCAGGAGTAAATATGATAGTTGTGTGTATTTCAGGAAGACAGACTCAGATTCATTCATTTATCTTCTGTTATATGTTGACGATATGTTGATTGCAGCTAAGGATATGACTGATGTTAATAGTTTGAAAACAACGTTGAAAAGCGAGTTCGAGATGAAGGATTTGGGAGCAGCCAAGAAGATACTCGGTATGGAAATCAGTAGGGACCGAAAAGCAGAATAGTTATACTTGTCTCAGGAGAAGTATATTGAGAAGGTTCTTGATCGATTTCATAGGAAGGATGCTAAGCCCATTGGCAGCTCATTTCAGGCTTTCGGCATTAGATTCTCCTCTGACAGAGGAGGATGTCAGGTACATGTCACAGGTCCCTTACTCTAGTGCAGTTGGTAGTATTATGTATGCTATGGTATGTACTTGTGCAGATATTGCTTATGTTATTAGCAAAGTGAGTAGATACATGGCGAATTCAGGAAAAGAACATTAGCACGCTGTTAAATGGATTCTCAGGTACTTACGTGGCACTTCTGATGTTTGTTTGGAGTTTGGGAGGAGTAAATGCTATTTACTTGGGTATGTTGACTTAGACTACAATGGAGACCTTGATAAGAGGAAGTCTACTTCTGGTTATGTGTTCTGTTTGGGTGACAATGCTATCAGTTGGAGAGCATATCTACAGTTAGTTATCACACAGTCAACTACAGAGGTCAAGTATATGGCAGTGACAGAAGTATTCAAGGAAGTTGTTTGGTTGAGAGGTTTGGTTAGTGAACTCAGTGTTGATCAGGGCACAGTTGGGGTCTATTGTGATAGCCAGTCTGCAATTCATCTAGCTAAAGATCAGATGATGCATATGACAGGAAAAAGCACATTGATGTCAAGCGTCATTTTATTCAAGAGCTGATAGATGAGCGCAAGGTGGAGTTAAAGAAGACTGGTACTAAAGATAATCTAGCAGACATGTTCACTAAAGTTCTACCCGGCAAAAAATTCGAGCATTGCTCGAACTTGGTTGGGCTCTCAATTTCTGTTTGTTAACCCCGGTTGCGAGGTGTTTGTGGAGAAGGTAGAGAAACGCTTTTATTTGCAATTTGTGCCAAAGTGGAGATTTGTTAGGATATGCCTCAAATTCCTTAGTATAGCTGCAGAGGGTATGCCGATCGATCAGGAGGAATAGTCGATCGATCGGGAGGTATGCAGAAGTGGGATGCATCCAGGAAGAGCCCCGATAGATCGGGACCCCCCGATCGATCAGGACTCCAATGTCATGCGTGTATATAGACGTAGCTAGGGTTATGTATTCAGCATCCAAAATATGCCGAGTGCCTTCCGTACGTGAGAGAAGAGAGAGAGGAAGTGAATTGTAATTCTTTCATTGTTTCTCATTCAATAAAAGTACTCCATCTCCGCCCGTGGTTTTCTCCCTCTCAATTGAAAAGGGTTTCCACGTAAATCTTTGTGTTCTTCTTTGTTCTCTTTTATCCGTATTTATTTTTCGTTTGGTCATAGTATTTGATTCAAATTAAGTATTTGGGATTCAGCACTTCCGCACAAGAATGTAGAGAGTGCAGAGAATAGAGAGCGAAGAAAAAGATGCCTAGAGGGAGTTCGATTTTGTAAGGGAGGTTCGGGAGTCATTCGGGTAGGGGGAGAGAACAAAAAATGTTGAGTGTTTTATTTGTATTTTATGCTTGTTGCAAGAGTGATTCACCCAAGTATAAATGGGAGTCATGCTTGGGTGCCCCTTAATTGAGAGATGTAAGAGTTTCTATACCTTCCTCTATCCAGACCTGCATTGTGGGAGGGCGGGTGGCTTGCCGTGCAAAACTACATTGTGTGAGCTGTTAGCTTGCCCTTCAAAGCTACGTTGTGGGAGGATTGGTGACTTATCATTAGTGGCTCACTTTGAGCTCGAACCGAGCCAAGCCGGCTCGTTTGACTTATCGAGTCGAGCCAGAGCCTAGTCAAGCTCGATCTCGTAGGCTCGCGAGCTTAAACGAGCCTAAGCGAGCCTTTCTTAATCTAGCATATTTGGCTAAATATGCCCAATGACGCCAAAGTTGAGCCTAAATAAGTCGACCCCAAGCTTAAACGAATGTAGATTGAGCTTAAATGATTCGAAACATTGCAAGCTTGATTTGAAGCTCGCCAAGCTTAAATCAAGCCTAGCCGAGCTAGATCTTGAACTTTCTGATCTTGGGGAGCTTCGAGCTAAGCCTGAGCCAAGCTTAACGCAAACGAGCCGAGCCCAAGCCAAGAAGGCTCGGGCTTGACTCAACTCAAATACATCCCTATGTGCAATAGTAGTCACATTTAGGAAGAATGATTGTAATATGGTTTCGGGGTTATGATTAGAGATTGTAATCCTTACATTTCATAGTAGATAAGGCACCCGTTTGTGCCCACAATTGTTTCCTCTATTTGAGAGAGGGTTTCCACGTAAATATTGGTATGTTGATTTTTTGTTGTTTTCGCTTCTACTTGTGTTCGATGATTGATTTTCCCGACACTACAAACCACACAACAACAAACCTAAAAGCAAAATCATCCAACAAAAAGAAAAAAAAAAAAAAAACACTTGATCAACCTCTAAACAAAAATCCCCAAGCAAAACCCCAAAAATAGGGCCTAAGACATTCCTATTGCCTTCGCCTTGTGCTAACAAGTCGCGCTAGAATTCCTTGACTTCTTATCTACATTGATCATGTTTTCGAGGTACCTATTCACATTGTTAGTAAGACAACAATTAATCTAAAAATAACCCAACTATATGTTAATATACCAAAAAATGACCCAACTCTATTTTCTAACCAAAAAATTACCCAACTCTTACTTTTTTATCAAAAAATAACCCGACTCTAACTTTTCTACTAAAAAATAACCCAATTCTGACATTTCCACAAAAACTAACCAAACTCTAAAATTAATTTAAAAATAACCCAACTCTAAAAATTTGATTTTCAAAATACTAAATTGTGGTGCGTGGAATGATGCTCCGATAATATATTTTTCTTTTACGTATTTTTGGTTTGGCTTATTCTCTATAGCGCTGCAAATGAGCCAAGCCTGCTCGCAAGCTGGTCTAACTCGGCTCCTTAAGGGCTTGGCTTGGGTTTGTCTAAGTTGGCTCGAGAGCCTGCTCAACTTGTTTAAGGGCAACTCATTTAAATAAACGAGCCAAATCAAACCAAGGTCGCTCAGCTCAAAAGGCTCACAAGCCAGCTAGTTTATGGGCTCATGAGCCGGCTCGATTATTGATTCACATGTCTACATTTTGGAATTGAGTTACATGTATGTTTTTTTAATTTTTAATTTCCACACATGATTTATTTTATTACTTTTATTACCCTTTTCTGAAAATCCAAGTAACAATAATCATAAATGAGTTTAACAAGCAAGGTAAATGAGCGCAATGAGCCGACAAAAATGAAAGAGCTAGTTCGCTAAATAATCTGGCCTAAATGATTCCAATACCGAGCCGGTCTCATTTAATAAACGAGTTGAATCGAGCACAGATATGCTACTCGGTTAGATAAACTATACCAATACCAAGTGTGTCTCATTTAGTTAACAAACCGAGCAAAGAAAGTTGTGGCTCGGCTCGACTTAGCTCAACTCGGCTTGGCTCGTTTGCAATCATAGTACTCTGGTTGTATTCCTTTGTTGTTTGCATGTTCTTTGCTCCGGGATGTTGCCTTTTGTGAGGTTGTACTCAATTATCAAAAAATATATATTTTTGGTTTGGTTAAGTGGGAAAAGAAATTAAGCCAAACCAAAAATACAAAAAAGGAAAATATATTGTCGAAGCGTAATACCACACACCATGATTAACCACCAAAGAGGGCACCAACACGCCTTCACCGGATCCCATTAGAACTCCAAAGTTAAGCGTTCTTGGGCAAGAGTAGTATCAGGATGGATGACCTCCTGGGAAGTTCTCACCCTCAGGTTAGGGGCATTCGGAAACAGCCTCTTTTCCGGGTAACACCCTGAAGGGGAAAGGCTGCGTACATCCGCCCCCCCCCCCCCCCCCCCCCCCCAAGACCCTGCGTAGGCGGGAGCCCTTGAGGCACTGGATGTGTTCCTTTTTTGACATATGGTTGGGTTATTTTTAGATTAATTATTGGTTAGTAAAATACTCGGGAATTAAACGAAATTTAATACGTTCATAAATTATTCGGCTCTATGTATATAAAATCTTCGGTCAAAAGTTCATTGACTTATAAAAAGTTTATATATGATTACAATGATATTCATAACAGTTTCTTCTCAAATAATTATAGAGTGAAAATGAAAGTAATTTTGTGAACTGTGCCTTATATTCAATAGTATTACCTATAACAGCGGCAATAAGAACCATAATACATAGTAAAAAGATATGTATAGATTGATAATTGGAAGTTGAAATAACAAATTTTGCAAAATATACAATATTGATAATTAATGAAGGTTTAATTATGATTAATTTCAATTGATTTTTTGCTTTTTTGCTTTTTTGGGGGAAAAATATGAATATTTATTATAAAATGCGTATCATAAGCCTAACATAAAATGATACAAATCAAATATAATCTAGCTAATATCAACGGTAATCACAGCTAAAATATAGTATTAATTGGTAGATTTACCTCCAAATGGAGGATTATAAGGGGAGAGGGAGGAGAAGCTACAGAAGAACATAGAGGGAGAGAGAGAGAATAGAGCATAAACTCTTATAATCAATTGGCATTCTACTATGGGGGGAGGAGCCCCTTATTTATAGTTCAGGAAGGGGGTAGCTTAGGGCTGAGGTGACAGGAAAGTGCCCCAATACCAGGGTATGGATCTCGGTTGGCAGTCCGGATCGGTTTGGCGGGTGGGTCAGGCACCCAACCGTAACAATAGCGCCCCCTTGAAAAGTTCCTTGTCCTCGAGGATCGAGAGAAGAGTCTCCGTCATATATATGTCTGATTGAGGTTAGCTTGGCGGCTGGCTATGCGGTATCCTGAGTACTTGGCGGCAACAGCCCAGACGAGAGAGGGCTAGCGAGATGGCATCCCTCTGTTCGGTTATTCCCACTTTGGCTCGTATCACGTCTTTCCCCTCCAAAGACCCTTGCCCCCAAGGGTCATGGACAACGAGCCGGCTCTGAAGTGTAGAAGATCCACCCGGGTCAAACACTAACTTTTTGAATCCAAGCACGATGCAAGCCTCGAAGTTGATGCATCCCTTAGGTAGGCGCGAGTGGGAGCATGGCGGTCACTGGAGAAGCATCCTCAAACACGGAGAATGGTGGATGAGGCTTTGGAAGATCCGCCCCACTGGCGGTCCTGTAATGATCGTGAGCATGGAATGCGGAATCGAGACTAGGGTGGAGGTGGTGGAGAGTGGAGCTACCATGATCACATCCTCATACTTCAGAGTTAGTTGTTGAGGCGCCAGAGGATCTGATTCAGTTGGTGTGATGTCACCGACGAGCAGTAGAGATGGGGTAGATGTTGGAATCCTTGAGAAGGCGGCATCCTTTGCAGCGCCAAGTAGCAAGGTGATGGTGGTATCCAGGACTGGATCTGGAACCAACTTTACTGTTGGCTGAGAGGGAGGTGCATCATCATCAAGGTTGGCAGTTGTCTCACATGGCTGACTTTGTGATGCTTCAAGAGTTGGCAGCAACGGCTACTGTGATACAAGGTGGGCGTGACCGTCCCTTGCACGGCTTGGCGATGCACTGAAAGGTTCTCTACCGGCTAATTTCTCAAGGTAGGCACAGTTACTCTCTTCCAGTTTAGCCAATAACTTGGCATCATAAAGAGATTGCGGCCTAAACAAGAGGACACCTTCAGCTATCTTTTCCCGCAAGCCACTTATAAACACTTCCATTTTTTTTCTCTTTGGTCAGCCCACACTTGTCCACTAGGGACTCAAATCGGCTCAAGTACTCGTCAACACTTCCCATTTGGCAAAGCCGGATGAGCTCCGTGTTTGATTTGAGCTTAGCGCTTTTGGGGTATCGAGCCGCTGAGGCATACACAGCTTCCTTCCACTCTCTCAGCGAGGTCTGGAACCTGGTTCTTTCAGCCATGGGGATGATTGGCGGTGAGAAGATGGGGAAAATTAGTTAAGGCATTTTAACAAACACCTTGTGTGCAAGTTAGGTTTAGGTTTGGGTAGGGATGATTGGGTTTGGATTTTTGGGTTTGGATGCGCTAATGGTGTTTGATGATGATGAAAACGGGTCGGGTTTGGGTGTAGTTGCTGTGTGGTGATGATGACGTGGGGGGTGGGGGTGTTTGGTGATGAGGACAGGGATTTGTTGATGAAAAGGACGAAGTTGACTGGTGAAGATGATGGAGGTGATTGGAGGTTGATGAATGATGAAGTGTTGATGTTGATGAGTGTTGATGAAGGATGATGAAGATGAAGATGGTGTTTGGTTGTGATTGCAGATGATGATGGTGGTGGTGGTGGTGGTGGTGGTGGTGGAGGAACCCGATGAAGATGAAGATGAAGATGAAGATGAAGCTGATGATGATGGTGACCTAGCTTGATGGTGATGCTGACGAAGATGAGGATGAAGATAGTGACCGATGATGATGCTGTCGGCGATCGGGGCCGAGGAAGGACTGGCTTTGATACCAATTGATACAAATCAAATATAATATAGCTCAACGATAATCACAGCTAAAATATAGTATTAATTGATAGATTTACCTCCAAATGGAGGATTACAAGAGGAGAAGCTGGAGAAGAACATAGAGGAAGAGAGAGAATAAAGCATAAACTCTTACAATCAATTGGCATTATACTATAAGGGGAGGAGCCCATTATTTATAGTTCAGGGAGGGGGTAGCTCAGGGCTGAGGTGGCAGGAGAGTGCCCCAATACCCAGGTATGGATCCCGGTTGGCAGTTGGGCCGGGGGCCCATTCGTAACAATACTGCCCCCTTGAAAAGATCCTCTTCCTCGAGGATCAAGAGAAGGGTCTCCGTCATATATATGTCTGATTGAGGTGAGCTTGGTGGCTGGCTATGCGGTATCCCAAGTACTTGGCGGCAGTAGCCCAGGGGGGTGAGGGCTAGCGAGATGGCGTCCCACTATTCGCCTATTACCGTATTTTTGACAACCATTCATAAACACCCTTTTTAAATGAAAAAAATACATAAATATGTTTAATAGGCCAATTATACACAAATTTTACTAACTATGCCTATTGTAACTTCTTAGCTTTTTCACATATTTTGTAACACTGAAAAAGAAAAACTTTTACGAGAAAGAAGTATGGTGAGGCCACTTCTGCTATTATCTGTCGATCAGAAATAATACCTTGATTGATTGTATACATCAATGATCGATAGAAGTAGTCTTTAATATGTAAATTTTTGGGCTATTTACATTTTTAATATCTGAAGTTAAAAACATTAAAAAGGTCTCTCATTTTTTGGATATTTTTAGTACCTTGTATGTTATTTATATTAATAAATAAGACCCTCTTTATTGTGATGACATTATATTACAGAAAGAAAATTGACATGACATGTCAATTTAAATACCGGCTAAAGTAAATTGATAAAATGTCCAAAAAAAATAAATTGATAAAAATATTCCTCTTGACTATTTTTCAAAAAAATTAAAAAAAATTTCCAACTATTTTGTGAACTTTGCCTTATATTTAATAGTATTACCTATAACAGCGGCAATAAGAACCATAATACATAGTAAAAAGATATGTATAGATTGATAATTGGAAGTTGAAATAACAAATTTTGCAAAATATACAATATTGATAATTAATGTAGGTTTAATTATGATTAATTTCAATTGATTTTTTGCTTTTTTGGGGGAAAAATATGAATATTTATTATAAAATGCGTATCATAAGCCTAACATAAAATGATACAAATCAAATATAATCTAGCTAATATCAACGGTAATCACAGCTAAAATATAGTATTAATTGGTAGATTTACCTCCAAATGGAGGATTATAAGGGGAGAGGGAGGAGAAGCTGCAGAAGAACATAAAGGGAGAGAGAGAGAATAGAGCATAAACTCTTATAATCAATTGGCATTCTACTATGGGGGGAGGAGCCCCTTATTTATAGTTGAGGAAGGGGGTAGCTTAGGGCTAAGGTGACAGGAGAGTGCCCCAATAGCCGTGTATGGATCTCGGTTGGCGGTCCGGATCGGGTTTGGCGGGTGGGTCAGGGACCCAACCGTAACAATAGCGCCCCCTTGAAAAGTTCCTTGTCCTCGAGGATCGAGAGAAGAGTCTCCGTCATATATATGTCTGATTGAGGTTAGCTTGGCGGCTGGCTATGCGGTATCCTGAGTACTTGGCGACAGCAGCCCAGACGAGAGAGGGCTAGCGAGATGGCATCCCTCTGTTCGCTTATTCCCACTTTGGCTCGTATCACGTCTTTCCCCTCCAAAGACCCTTGCCCGCAAGGGTCATGGACAACGAGCCGGCTCTGAAGTGTAGAAGATCCACTCGGGTCAAACACTAACTTTTGGAATCCAAGCGCGATGCAAGCCTCGAAGTTGATGCATCCCTTAGGTAGGCGCGAGTGGGAGCATGGCGGTCACTGGAGAAGCATCCTCAAACACGGAGAATGGTGGATGAGGCTTTGAAAGATCCGCCCCACTGGCGGTCCTGTAATGAGCGTGAGCGTGGAATGCGGAATCGGGACTAGGGTGGAGGTGGTGGAGAGTGGAGCTACCATGATCACATCCTCATACTTGAGAGTTAGTTGTTGAGGCGCCAGAGGATCTGATTCGGTTGGTGTGATGTCACCGACGAGCAGTAGAGATGGGGTAGATGTTGGAATCCTTGAGAAGGCGGCATCCTTTGCAGCGCCAAGTAGCAAGGTGATGGTGGTATCCAGGACTGGATCTGGAACCAACTTTACTGTTGGCTGAGAGGGAGGTGCATCATCATCAAGGTTGGCAGTTGTCTCACATGGCTGACTTTGCGATGCTTCAAGAGTTGGCAGCAACGGCTACTGTGATACAAGGTGGGCGTGACCGTCCCTTGCACAGCTTGGCGATGCACTGAAAGGTTCTCTACCGGCTAATTTCTAAAGGTAGGCACAGTTACTCTCTTCCAGTTTAGCCAATAACTTGGCATCATAAAGAGATTGCGGCCTAAACAAGAGGACACCTTCAGCTATCTTTTCCCGCAAGCCACTTATAAACACTTCCATTTTTTTTCTCTTTGGTCAGCCCACACTTGTCCACTAGGGACTCAAATCGGTTCAAGTACTCGTCAACACTTCCCATTTGGCAAAGCCGGATGAGCTCCGTGGTTGATTTGAGCTGAGCGCTTCCGGGATATCGAGCCGCTGAGGCATACACAGCTTCCTTCCACTCTCTTAGCGAGGTCTGGAACCTGGTTCTTTCAGCCATGTGGATGATTGGCGGTGAGAAGATGGGGAAAATTGGTTAAGGCATTTTAACAAATACCTTGTGTGCAAGTTAGGTTTAGGTTTGGGTAGGGATGATTGGGTTTGGATTTTCAGGTTTGGATGCGCTAATGGTGTTTGATGATGATGAAAACGGGTCGGGTTTGGGTGTAGTTGCTGTGTGGTGATGATGACAGGGGGGGGTGTTTGGTGATGAGGACAGGGATTTGTTGATGAGGAGGACGAAGTTGACTGGTGAAGATGATGGAGGTGATTGGAGGTTGATGAATGATGAAGTGTTGATGAAGGATGATGAAGATGAAGATGGTGTTTGGTTGTGACTGCAGATGATGGTGGTGGTGGTGGTGGTGGAGGAACCCGATGAAGATGAAGATGAAGATGAAGCCGATGATGATGGTGACCTAGCTTGATGGTGATGCTGATGAAGATGATGATGAAGATAGTGACCGACGATGATGCTGTCGACGATCGGGGCCGAGGAAGGACTGGCTTTGATACCAATTGATACAAATCAAATATAATATAGCTCAACGATAATCACAGCTAAAATATAGTATTAATTGATAGATTTACCTCCAAATGGAGGATTACAAGAGGAGAAGCTGGAGAAGAACATAGAGGGAGAGAGAGAATAAAGCATAAACTCTTACAATCAATTGGCATTATACTATAAGGGGAGGAGCCCATTATTTATAGTTCAGGGAGGAGGTAGCTCAGGGCTGAGGTGGCAGGAGAGTGCCCCAATACCCGGGTATGGATCTCGTTTGGCAGTTGGGCCGAGGGCCCATTCGTAACAATACTGCCCCCTTGAAAAGATCCTCTTCCTCGAGGATCAAGGGAAGGGTCTCCATCATATGTATGTCTGATTGAGTTGAGCTTGGTGGCTGGCTATGCGGTATCCCAAGTACTCGGCGGCAGTAGCCCAGGCGGGTGAGGGCTAGCGAGATGGCGTCCCACTATTCGCCTATTACCGTATTTTTGACAACCATTCATAAACACCCTTTTTAAATGAAAATAATACATATATATGTTTAATAGGCCAATTATACACAAATTTTACTAACTATGCCTATTGTAACTTCTTAGCTTTTTCACATATTTTGTAACACTGAAAAAGAAAATCTTTTACGAGAGAGAAGTATGGTGAGGCCACTTCTGCTATTATCTGTCGATCAGAAATAATACCTTGATTGATTGTATACATCAATGATCGATAGAAGTAGTCTTTAATATGTAAATTTTTGGGCTATTTACATTTTTAATATATGACGTTAAAAACATTAAAAAGGTCTCTCATTTTTTGGATATTTTTAGTACCTTGTATGTTATTTATATTAATAAATAAGAACCTCTTTAGTGTGATGACATTATATTACAGAAAGAAAATTGACATGACATGTCAATTTAAATACCGGCTAAAGTAAATTGATAAAATGTCCAAAAAAAATAAATTGATAAAAATATTCCTCTTGACTATTTTTCAAAAAAATTAAAAAAATTTCCAACTATTAATATCTTTTCACTTTGGTGGATATTTAGAGTGATCTGCCACGTAAGAAGTAGTATTTCGTCAATATATTATATTATTTATATATATTATCATAATCACAAATATATCAACAATTTTTTATGGTTAAATCCTTATAAAATTTATTAAATTTTGACATATAATATCTTATTATATGTATTAAAATATTCTAATACCTAGATAATAAATATTTAACTTTATCACAATTAAATAATAATTTCCCTGTATTTATAATTTAACATTATTTAAAATATTCATGATGATAATAATGGACGAAGCAAGCTTTAACGGCTGATTGGGAATTGGGGGACTTTTTTTGCTAAATGGCCCATTTTTAAAAAAAAATTTAGAAATATGGCCTAATTCTAAAAATATTTAGCAAAATAACCCAATTTACTGTAGCAAGTCGGGTGCACGATGTACGGAACGTTGTACAGTAGTTTTGCACGACGTTCCATATGACGTGCAACACATTGGCACTGTTGCACACCGTTCCGTACGGCGTGCAACAGTGTACATTTTTTTTTTCAGTTTTACCTATTTAAAACTTAAAAAAAAATTAATAAAATTTTATTTTAATTTAAATTATTTTAACTTTTAAAATAAAAATATCCCGGCGGCACTTATCGATTGGTTTATTTGCTTAGGTTCAATCATATACTATTGACCTTGTACTATTTGCCTATTATGTGCCTTGTACTATTTGATGTGCCCGTGCTTATGCTTTCAAGATGTCTGTTCCCATGACGACACGATATTCAGGTTGGGGGTCCTCGAAAACAGCCTCTCTTCTACCCGGAAGGGGGAAAGGCTGCGTACATCCACCCTCTCCAGACCCCCTAGTAAAAAAATTTTAGTGATTCAAATTATAAAATTAAGAATTAAAATAATTTAGCAACAACAACAATAACAACAGCCGCAGTGCCAAAGGCTCCCGCGAAAGCGGTGTCTGAAGAGGGTGGATGTACGCAGCCTTCCTTCTTCCTGGTGGAAGAGAGGCTGTCTCCGAGGACCCCCAACCTGAATATCGTGTCGTCATGAGACATCCTGAAAGTATAAGCACGGGCACATCAAATAGTACAAGGCACATAATAGGCAAATAGTACAGGTCAATAGTATATGATTGAACCTAAGCAAATAAACCAACCGATAAGTGCCCCCGGGATATTTTTATTTTAAAAGTTAAAATAATTTAAATTAAAATGAAATTTATTAAATTTTTTTTAAGTTTTAAATAGGTAAAAAAAAAAAAAAAAAAATTTGTTGGCGTGCAACAGTGCGAATGTGTTGCACGACGTACGGAACATCGTGTAGCAGCCTTGCTACAGTGAATTGGGCCATTTTGCTAAATATTTTTAAAATTAGGCCAGATTTCTAAAATTTTTTTAAAAATGGGCCATTTAGCCAAAAAAGTCGAATTGGGGACAACCACTTCTAGTGTCTTTTATGACGTGGATGCTCTGTCATATTCATTTTTTAATTATTTTCTTTTTCTAGATAAGGATAATGATATAGTAAAAGTTGGTAAAATTGAGATTCTACTCAAATTAATAGATGCTTTTAGAATCAGAATCGTAGAATCGAATCAAAAATTGTAAGATTTTACTAAATATATGTTGCTGTATTTTCAAAATATGTGTTGTATAATACATATATATATGTTAAATATTGTTCATATATGTATAAGATATGTTTGAGATTGTCC
The DNA here is from genome assembly GCA_018398585.1 of Simmondsia chinensis. Taxonomy (NCBI): domain Eukaryota; kingdom Viridiplantae; phylum Streptophyta; class Magnoliopsida; order Caryophyllales; family Simmondsiaceae; genus Simmondsia; species Simmondsia chinensis. The sequence continues at coordinate 3,467,203 of JAGTTD010000018.1, forward strand.
CGATACTTGTTTTGAATTAGGGGTGTGTGTCGACACACAATCCTACAGAACGATGGGAAAACAGCTGTGTGTCTACACACATGGCCCGTGTGTCGACACACAGCCATTTACAGAAGTGCACGGAGGAATTCTGTGTGTCGACACATAGGAGGTGTGTGTCGACACACAGATCTACAATAACTCTGTGTGTCGACCTATGTGTCGACACACAGCTTTGACACACAGGTCTGTTTTGATGGTTTGTCTGCGCGGTTTTTTTCCGGTTCTTTATTTCAATTTTGGCTCTTCGTTTTGGGATGCCTCTTTACATGTATACATATATATATCTCTCCACACTTTGATGATTTGAATTGGATGAAAAACACAAGGGGAAAACAAGATTAAAAGATCTTTGCACTCAAGTGTTCTTGTGTTGTGTTCTTGAACCAAAACACCAATCTCTCCATATCTCGATCTTTCTCTCCCTTTACACATTCTCACTTCATTTTTGGTTGTTGTTGTATCCCCGAGGATATTTCGTATAGCGAAATAAACCTTAAGGAAAGTGATTACACGACCTCAACACCTGAGATCTCTCTGTTACCCGGTTGCAAGTATTTTGACAATTTGTTCCAACAATATATATTATAATTGATTTTTTTTATTAATATCAATTATATAATTCAAAAAATTATAAATAAGACATTTGCTTATATGAGCATATATAAGGAATATAATCAAATAAGATAAAAATAATATCGTTGCAACATAGGTATGTTATTTTATGCTACAATAATCATATGAGCTTTTAAGATAAATGTTGCTAATCGAGCTTTATATTAAGGTTAAAACATAAAGCTAAATTTAATTTAAGTTTCTTGAATGTATATAATGCTTAATTAACTTTATTTTACTTCGAACTAATAAAGTAAGTTCATTTATAAAATATGCTTGATTCTTTTATATTTTAACTTTTTATTGTATACGTTGGTAGAATCGAGATCGGATCAGCGAAATCGTATTAAGATTCTATCCCTTAATTTCATGTAATATCAACAAAATTAAGATTCTACTTATGATTCAGATTGGTCGGCAATTGTGGAATCGTAAAATTGTAAGATTCTAAAATTGGAATTTGAATTTTAATAACCATGGATACAAGTCAAGGGAGGTTCTAGCCCAAAACCAATTGACAATGGATGAAATAACTCCTTCAGTATATAAATTGACATTTTATTCACTAACCCACCTATGTGGGTTAGATTTTGCCTGTATCAGGTCACTACACTCCGCATCTCGCATCCACCCGAGTTAGCTTTGTACTAGATTTCTAGTCCCTAGCAAACACTACAATTCCAGCGTCACCATCACGCAATGGACATGGCTTTGCACTAGAGTTATTCTAGTCCCAGGCGAACACTGCAATATCTACGTCACCATTTGAGACTCGAGATGAGAGACAGAATAGCACGTTGATTAGGGCTCAAGACTTTATCAGGCCGAGATTAACTCCAAAGCAGATTCCATGAGACCGAGGATGAGCTTTTTGAAATGTGGCTATCGACTTTGCAACACGTCACACATAGGCCCTCCATAAGAGCACTGAATGACATCGACCCCCCATAGGATCGGTGAATGGCATCAATCCCCCAAGATTCTGCTTATGTGGGAGCCCTTAAGGCACTGAGTTGTTATTGTTGTTGTTATAATATTTCGTAAAATTTATGAACTAGATAATAAAACATAAAATTAATGGTACTAATATATATATTTTTTTTGATAAAAAATGGTAGTAATATATAATTTACCTAATAAATAACTTTGAATACAACATTCATATAATTTAAAAATTAATTAAGAAACAAGTAAACTGATTTGGACATTACCGTGAATCAAAATAAAATATTGGTATACATACACTTGGCATAGTTTTGAAAAAAATTACCAAAGTAGCACACTTCCAAAAATATTTACCAAAATGACATCATTTACTATAGCTCGTTCAACGTACGCCGTTTATAACAGTGTACGTCCAGTGAATAGTTTTTTTTTATTTTTTACGGAAGCATAGCTGATTTGCATTCTAAAAATTATTGCATTAAAACTATTTTACATAAATAATTTAAAATTTTAATAATTTTTTAAATTTTTAAAAAAAGTATACTAACTTCATTATGACATTGTATGTGTCATCTTTTTTATTGTCATGTCATCTACCATATATTCTTTTTGGTTGTCATATTATTTTTTTGACTAATTATCCTGGTCACTTATAAATAGTTGATACCTTTCATGGTCCTTTTTCTAAATAATACTTTTCTTCTTGGTCATTTTTGCAAAGTATGTTGCCCTTACTGTGTATAATATCATTTTTAAATATTTTCACCATTTATGTTTTCATCCAAAAAGTGATAAATTTTCATGTATATAATATTGGCTCAACAAAAATTTAACGAGTACCTAAATGATGAAATAACATGTATGCATTATCATTATTATTCACTGTAGTAAATATAGTCTTCAACCAAAGAGGGTACCAGCACGCCGTCACCGGATCCCATTAGAACTCTGAAGTCAAGCGTGCTTGGGCGAGAGCAGTAACAGGATGGGTGACCTCCTGGAAAGTCCTCACCCTCAGGTTGGGGGCACTTGGAAACAGCCTCTCTTTAAGTTAACACCCAAAAGGGGGAAGGCTGCGTACATCCGACCCCTCCAGACCCTGTGTAGGCGGGAGTCCTTGAGGCACTGGGTATATTCCTATTAAATATAGTCTTCAGGGTACCATTGGGACATTGAAAATGTACCTTACTTTCTATTTACTATATTTAATACAGTGAATACAACAATAACAACAACAGTCCCAGTGCCTTGCAGCTCCCGCAGAACGCATGGTTTGGGGGAGGTGATGTACGCAGCCTTACCCCTTCTGTTAGGAAAGGAGACTGTTTCCGCGGACCCCCAACCTGAAGTAGTTGAGTGCCTGCAGATAAACCACCAATCAATAACATGCATATAGAGGAAAAAGTAGAAGAAGGAGAGAAAAAGGAGAAGGAGAAGAAGAAGAAGGAGAAGAAGAAGAAGAAGAAGAAATAGGAGAATGGGCATGATTAGGAATTTAGCTAGCCTAAAAGTGCTACACTAGAGGTTGTGCTTGCCTAAGAATCTTAGACTACCAGCCACTCCCCTTACTACTCTACTCTGCCATCTCCGCTACCCTAATGCTAGCCCTCTAACGTGTCCTATCTGAGGTCATCTCCTCTCTTAGGTTTAGGTGGGTTAGGTCTTGACGAATCGTCTCCAGCCAACTCTTCTTTGGTTTGCCCCTCCTTCTTCTGCTTATCTCTGTGTTTAACTGTTCACACCTTCTGACTGGGGCTGAGGTCGGTCTTCTGCTAACATGTCTAAACCATCTTAGGCGGTGCTCCCTCAATTTATCCTCGATCGAGGCTACACCCAGCTTACCTCGTATCACATCATTCCTAATCCTATCCTTTCTTGTGTGGCCACACATCCATCGTAGCATCCTCATCTCTGCCACCTTCATCCTCTGTGTTTGATTTTGTTTCATTTGTCGACACTCTGCCTCATATAGCATAGCCGGTCTTACTACCGTCTTATAGTATTTTCCCTTTAACTTTAGCGGGAACTTTCTATCACACAGCACCTCGGATGCCATCCTCCACTTCTGCCAGTCTGCTTTAATCCTGTTACTGATATCCTCATCCACTTCACCATTCTGGTGTATCATAGAACCCAGATATTTAAAGCTCTCCTTACTTGATACGGCTTCTGCTCCAATCTTAACCGCCTTACTTGATACAGTGAATAATAGCGATAATATATACGGGTCATTTCATCATTTAGGTACTCGTTAAATTTTTGTTGAGCCAATATTATATACATGAAAATTATGCATTACTTTTTGGATGAAAACATAAATGATGAAAGTTTTTAAAAATGATATTATACACAGTAAGGGCAACATACTTTGCAAAAAATAACCAAGAAGAAAAGTATTATTTAGAAAAAGGATCATGAAAGGTATCAACTATTTATAAGTGACCAAGACAATTAGTCAAAAAAATAACATAACAACCAAAAAAAATATGTGGTAGATGACATGACAATCAAAAAGATGACATATACAATGTCATGATGAAGTTAATATACTTTTTTTTTAAAATTTAAAAATTATTAAAATTTTAAATTATTTATGTAAAATAGTTTTAATGCAATAATTTTTAGAATACAAATTATCTGTGCTTCCGTAAAAATAAATAAATAAATAAATAAAAAATAAAATAAAATTACTATTCTCTGGACGTACGCCGTTACAAACGGAGTACGTTGAACAAGCTACAATAAATAGTATTATTTTGGTAAATATTTTTAAAAGTGTGCCATTTTGGTATTTTTTTTTCAAAACTATGCTAATTAGGTAAAAAATTCGTTATTATTTGTCAGAATAAAAATTATTATTATTAAAATAATAATATAATTTATAAATAATAAAAATTTACATAATTTTTTTAAAAATATAACTTATAAATAATACAAGTCATAAATTTTTTTAAAAAAACTACTAATAAAAATTTTGTTACGATAATAATATTACATGTGTATAAACAATCATAATTGTGGATTAATGCGTATAGTGTAAAGCTGCAGTGGCGTGTCAGTTGAGTAATGATGACATAGACAACATATATTATGCTTCTTGCATATTTTGATGGGCTATTTATATTTTAGTACAGTAATATTTTTAAAAATAATAAAAAAAATTTTAAAAATTTTGAATTATTAAAAATATCACTGGATTTTTATCGTATTAATAAAAAAATTTTCTTTAAGCATAAGACATTATTAATGCTATAATAAAATGACAAAACGTACACTTCACTACCTTTATTCTTACTTTATGAGCACGATATTCGAGATACTGTACTATATAAAAACTATTTATTTTCATTTAGCTTGTTCCGAAATATAGTTATTAAAGGGTATTTTTGTCATTTTATTATAGCATCAATACAAACACAGTTGTCATGTAAGTTTTGTCAACTTAAACAGATGTCATCGTGTCGGAAAGAGGCATTTTTATTGATACAACAAAAACTTAATGGCATTTTTATTAATACCACAAAAACTTAGAGGCCTTTTTAATAATTCAAAAAGATCAATATAATTTTTATTATTTTCAAAAATATTGAATACTAAAATTTAAATAACCCTATTTTTATTTCCTATTTGATATAATTTTTTATTTTTAAAAGGGTAATATTATAATCAGTATCTCAGAAATTTTTATAAAATGCAAGTGACTCCTACTCTTTTATTGTAACACAATACATTCTATGAACTTTATAATTAAGCACAAAACCTGTCCCCAACGCTTTTATTCCATAGAATAAATTTTATATACAACTTGCCCTTTAAAGATTTAGTTTAGTTGTCTAAATTATAATATTATCCCATCCACATATAGTTTTAAAAAATAATTCGCTAAAGTATGTTATTAAACTCAAATTATTCCTAGATCAAATTTAATGTTAAATTAAATGCAATTGATTTCTTTTTATATATATATTTTTTTCAAAAATAACTTCCCAAACTATCCTGTTTTAAATTAGATAATAGAGAGTTAGTTGATGTATATATGGTTCTTTGAGTTTAATAAACTTATTTAATTAATTATTTCAATTGAACATAGTTTATCAACTTTTCGGGGAAATGATACAAAAAAAGATAAGTTTCAAGCGAAGGCTCGTTTACTTATGTTTTCTCATACTCATTTGTTATGGCTTGGTCCTTTTATGACAGATATTGGTACGCAGACCCCCTTCTTCTATATTTTTCGAGAAAGAGAATTGATATAATAGCTTCGGCACAAAACAAGAAGCGGTCTCTCCAACGCATAAATGGCTGGGAGTTCACGTTTTCATATTCTTTTCACGCTTTCATAGTCTTTAATGGAATTGGCATCTAGTGAAGCTATACTCGTGGTGATTGTTACTTTTGTTCTTTATCCTATAAACAAGGATGTCCTTCACCAATTATTCTCTCCATTTGGCGCACTTGAAGAAATCATCATAATCTCATCATCACTTTTGGAGGTTAAAGCTCAAGTCCGTTTTTCATCAAGAGCAAACGCAATTTCGGCGTTTTCGTTGCATGGACGAGCAATATATGACCATTGTTGTTATTTGGATATTCGATTTCTCGAGCCTACTTTTCAAGGGGGATCAACTACGAGCTTTAATGGAGCTGATATTAACTATATGCTTGAAAATCATAATCTAAATAGTCCTGCTATGATAAAACCTCAGTGGAAGTTTGTGGAGTAGATGACACCTTGCCGAACTCGATCTACACATCTTCCTTAAATTTTGAAAATTTGGGTGAAGTAGAGGTGGATTGTTTACATACTGGTGATGACTTGGTGTTTCTGGGTGATGGTGACAAACCTCATCACACAACTCAGCTTAGGAAAAAGGTTATGTGCATCCTATTTTTGGACAATGAATTAACTAATAATATCACGATTGAATGGAAGATACTCACTGAACACAATCTCAAGTTTCTCAAGCTTGCCACTTATGAGCTCCCTAAAGGGGATAAAGACATTGGAAATTCTACATGTCCACTTAGTGCACATGAGATTGAGGAAACCAAGCTCCTACGGTATGTTTTGATTGCACTGGACGCTTATCGGGATTCTTTTGTGAGGGCAGTCCATGATGACAAACCTCAGCCAATCGGTTATGCTTTTGCTATCCGTGGACGGTGGAGTGCATTGTTTGAACAGGTTGTGGTCTTTGATCCTGGTGGAGTAAGAGATGTCACCAAGAAGTCACGAGCAATGAGCTTGTTTCAGCTTCTTTGCTTTCATTGTCAAACCATTCCCGTTGATCCTGGTTGATAGAAAATATGCATATTATGTCTTCTATTTCATCCTTGAGGGCAAGGATGCTTTGTTGGGGGAGTATTGTTACATGTAATAATCAAGATTAATAATAAGATTGTATAGGCTATAAAAGGAGTTGTATGAGTTCATTTGAGATATAACAAAAGAATACATTTTCTCTCTCCTCTCTCTCTCTCTTTCTACTTCTCTTCTTCTTTCCCTAACCCTAACCTTAATTTCTCATCTCCTTCTTCTACTTCTCTCTCTCATCCAACTCTCTTTCTTCAATCTATCCCCAATCTAAACATTAATTTCATATTGATTGTGCAAGGAGTGAGTAGTTGTGTCAAACTGAAAAGTTCGGGTGGCTTATTTTTGGAAATAAAATGCAATGGGTGAGTTGTATGTAATTGTAAAGTTTAGAGGGTGTTTTGTGTTAAATTCAAAGCGTGAAGAATGAGTTGTGTTTAATTATAAAATTGGAGAGAATATGCTTGGAGTCTCTTAAGTTTAATTAAAGCTATGTTTGGCAAGCAATTTTTCATAGCATTTTTTATAGCTTTTAAATACTAGTCAAACAGCTAATAACGTTGTTTGGTAAAAAAATTTGTTGTTAGCGTTTAGCTTTTAAAAAGCAGTTTCTCAAAAGCTAAGCAATTTAATATTTAGCTTCTTAAACTCTATATATCAAATTTTATTTATCAGTTTACAATAATTTACCAATTTTAACATCTAATTTTACCACACATATTACACGTCAGCTAACAGCTAACAATTATAGGCAAATATAGCCTAAAAAGTTCATCAGGATTTACATGATTTGTGCTTTTAAAAAGTTTGATAAACTAAAATTTAAAAACTTATAATAAGGCTCTATTTGGCCCATATAATCAGAATTGGACAATGGAATAACAATTCCAACTCCAATTATAATGGAATTAAAATTCTATTATTTGGTTCATTAAAAGAATTGAATGTCAAAATTATAATTATATAATGCTTCAAATCACCAAGGGTTTTCGGTTAATTGAGTTGGTATATTTCAAGTTTTAAATCAACTACGGTTAAATTTTGGTCGAAGCATTTCACATTATGCTAAAGTTATTATGGTCGGAGCGATTTACTTTGAGTTCAAGTTATTCGAGTGTCAGGTCAAATCGGGTCGAGTGTCGCGTTGGATCATTTGGTGTTCAAGTTATATCGGATTTTTAGTGGGTCAGGTTAGGCCTTTTTAGGATTCAGGCTAGTTATGATTTGGTTTGAGTTCATTTAGGTCATTGCAAGCTGGAGTCATCTTAGTTTTGAGTCAAATGGGTTGTAACTTATATCATTTCAAATTCTGAGTCATCTTATGCTGAATTTGAGATAGATCATGTTATTTTAAGTATGAGTCGTATTAAATTTTGGGTTAATTTGGTTGGGCCATTTCCTCTTCAACTCAACTTATTTACATCTTATTTAAGTCGAGTAGTTTCATTTTCTAGATTTCAAGTTTCGGGTTAAACGGGTTGGGTCACTTCGGACTTTGAGCTAGGGTGATCTTGGTCATTTCAAGTACAAGTCATTTGAGTTGGGTGATTTCGAGGTTCAGATCAAATTTTAGGTTATGTTTAAGTCTTTAAATTTTGAGTAATCTTGGATTTGAGTTAATCAAGTAGGGTTATTTGAGTTTTAGTTCAATGGAGTTAATATGGAATTGCAATTTCCTACCCTCAACCCAAAGAATTGGAAAGTAAGATTTTTAGTTAAAATTCAATTCCATTGAATTGGAAAGCGAAATTGTAATTCCAATTTTAACAAGTGAAAACAACATGTCGGAACTAAAATATAAAATAGTAAGATAAGGTATTATATAGATTTTTTTTATGATAACTAGAAGTAAAAGCCTGAAAATGCACATTAGTATAGGGCATGATCGAAAGGCAAACAATCATGACTAAAACATTATACAAAGCATACAAAGTAGAAGGATATTACATGGAACGCGTACGAATTTCAAATACCTATAAAGTATTAGTTGAGTGAGGCGCGAATCACGCTCTCTTTAAGACCGTTTCGCGCCCCTCTCAGATCTAAGCCTGTGTAGTAGGTCCCGGCGTGCCGCCTCCAGGATACAACGTCCAACCACAGTTGACATTTTCAAGGTCTGCACAACCTTAAAAGCTAGAACCTCTATAGCACCTTACTTAGCCAAAGTAACAATAATCCATCTTAGAAAGAAAAACGAAGAATAAAATTGAAATTTTTTCAATATAAAAGCTTTTATATTTTTTCAGATACTCTCTCAAGCTTGGCGTCAAAAACTTTTTATATGCACAATAACAACCTTCATGCATTTCTTTCATTTACCATGAAATTGCCGTTGCCAAGCGTTTAGGAGATATTTATTTCTTCTTTTTTTTTTTTTTTGTAACCGAAGGCTTTATATGATCAAAGCATTATAAGTATTGTTAATAAAAATATTTATCATATAATTAAAATTTAATTTTTTTATCAATACTTAAAAGAGATTTAATTGTTAATATTGAATGAAAATGTTTCAATAATTTAAAGGACATGAATGTCATCAAGACCATGTCAACTTTCAAAATCGTAAAAGATATTTTTTATTAAAATATCCAACACAACAAAATTGAAATTTTGAATCATAATTCCAGCCTCAACCCTAATTTTAGATTTCAATTCAATACTCAGCATAAAAAAAATGTTATTTGGGATTAAATTTTTGTTTAATTATAAATAAAAATAAAAATAATATTGAATATCTATAATCTGTGTTAATGATTCCATTATGGTATTGTATGACATCATCATTATAATCGCCCATGCATTTTTTTTTTTTCAAATTATTATAATAATAATATAAGAACGAATCCCGCTGTCAGCACAAAGTGTGACAAATTGAAGATAAGGAATCTGACATGAATCATTGGATATTCTTTTATTCAGTCAATATTATCCAATTGATAATATGCCAAAGGGATTTATATTGTCAAGGTAAAAATATGAATATCAGAATAATTTAATATTTAACATTAGAAATTATTTCATTTATTGCCTTAGCATTAATATTTTTTACCTTAACAATATTATTAGCCAATATTAAATGTATAAATTAAGCTTTATGTATGTTACGTATGTTCGAGCTTTAAACATGTAATAACAACAACAACAGCAGTTTTAGTGCCACAAAGGTTGCCAGCCTTATCTATTCAGGATATTACCCTAAAGAGAGGTTGTGTCCGAGTGCCTCCAACTCTAACAAGCAAGAAGCAAATGAAACAATAAAACAACAGTAAAGCATTAAGCATCAAAGCATAAAGCAAAGCGAAGCAAAGTAAAGCACAAAGCACCAAGTAACAATAGGACAGCAATAAATCACTCCGGAAACAGGTCCTAAGCGACCAAAGTATTAAATGTATAAATTAAACTTTATGTATGTTACGTATGTTCGAGCTTTAAACATGTAATAACAACAACAACAACAGTTTTAGTGCCACAAAGGTTGCCAGCCTTATCTATTCAGGATATTACCCTAAAGAGAGGTTGTGTCCGAGTGCCTCCAACTCTAACAAGCAAGAAGCAAATGAAACAATAAAACAACAGTAAAGCATTAAGCATCAAAGCATAAAGCAAAGCGAAGCAAAGTAAAGCACAAAGCACCAAGTAACAATAGGACAGCAATAAATCACTCCGGAAACAGGTCCCAAGCGACCAAAGTATGAAGACTGAGGGCGCTATAGACTCGCTCCGTTGTGCTCCTCTGTCCTAAATTACTATGTCAGCTATCCCTATTCTAGCGCAGGTCACGTTCCTAAGATTCGTGACTTGATCATTGGTTAGGGTTTGATAAAAGAATTTGAGAGTTAGGTGAGAAAGAACGAAAATTAGAGATAGAGTTTAGACGAGTAGTAGAATTGGGGCTTTGAGATGAGAAGAAAAAGAGAAAGAACACTTGAGATGAGAAGAAGAATTCATAATTTGAATTCATTCATTTGATTTAATTGTATTCATAGATGATTATTACAATAGCTAATGCCTTCTATTTATAGAGAAAGCTAGGAAACTACTCTAGAATATTCTAGAACAACCATTTAAGCGAAAAATAACTACCTATTCAAATATTGGCAGAAAAAGGGAATTATTCAAATATTGGCGGAAAATAACTAACTAAGTAAAAGGTGGGAAAGTGATTTGAATTCAAATAAAGAGCGGGAAAAGCGGTTGGAGAATATTCTAAAACTAGGTCCCACTTCTAGATGGCGTCCTGGTTGTTGCTGGGCTATCGGGTACCGGATCCACCATGCTTCCGCTGCACAGGACCTTGTCACGGCTAAGGTCGTGACAGCGCGCAGCCATCTCCTCATTGGGGTTTAGGTGGGTAAAGTCATGTCTAATCGTCTCCACCCAACTCTTCTTTTGCCCGCCTCTACCTCTCCTCCCGTGTTTAATATAGAGTAGTTCACATCTCCTAATAGGAGCAATAGCCGGTCTCCTCCTAACATGCCCAAAGCATCGCAAACGCTACTTCCTCAGCTTATCCTCAACTGAGGTCACACCCAGTTTGTCTCTTATAACCTCATATCTAGTCTAGTCCTTCCTAATATGACCACACATCCATTGTAACATTCTTATCTTCAGTGCCTTCAACTTCTGCGTTTGGCACCGTTTAACTAGCCAACATTTGGCCCCGTAAGATATGGTTGGTTTTACTACCGTTTTATAGTATTTTCCCTTCAGCTTAAGAGGGAACCTTCTATTGCACAGTATTGCTAAAGCTATTTTTCACTTATACCATCCCACTTTAATCCGGTCGTTGACATTCTAGTCTACTCCGCAATTTTGTTGCACCACCAAGCCCAACTATCTGAAGCATTCTTTTTTCGGCATGCTTTTTGATCCAAATCTTCTCATCCTCTCCGCTAGGACTGGTTGTGATATAAAATTTAAATTCCATATACTCGGTTTTTGTTCTCTCTGTGTGCTGTTATGATTTTCGGGTTAGGGGTCCTTGAACACAGCCTCTCTTTAGGATAGCACCCTAAAAGTGTAAGAATGCATAAATCTTCCTCCCCCCCCCCCCCCCCAAAAAAAAAGTGCATTGACGGAAGTCCTTGAGGCACTAGGTTTATTGTTTGTTGTTGTTGTGTGTTATGTATGTTCGGTTAAATTATGACTTAGCCTATGGGGATTGTGGGCCTCCTTATAGAGTGAGGTTAGCTAGAGCAACCTAATCTCTTGTTACCCAAAAAAAAAAAGAAACAGAAGACGTCAAAAAAAATTATTAATGGTACCAAAAATTATAAGACATTTATTTTTAAAAAAATTTATTTACATTAAAAATCCTTGTACTCTGTGTATTGTATTTATTTAGTCCTAATTCTTTTAATTGTGTCAATTTAATCACTTGATCAAATTAAAGTTAAGTTAAAAACATAATGGTACAACTACATTACATTGCTAGTAACCTAAGACAAATCCAAATGTTCACTCAATTACCCCAACTCATGGCTGAACCATCAAAAATTTCATTAACAACTTAACATAAATTTTACTTTAAGAACCAAAGTGACACAATATCACTTATACATAGATTGAATTGATACATACAAAAGTAAAAGAACTAAATTGACACAAAAGGCAACGTACGAGAACTTTGAGATAAATAAACCTTAAAAAGGGTGTTATTATTGCCAGAGCATATTATAATTTTTAAGGTATTTTTGTAGCTTTCATTGATTATAAGTCACACTATTACTCCGATAATAATAATTTTTGTCCTACCAATAATAAAAAGCAAAATTGCCAGTGCCCCAAAGGCTCCCCCATAAGCAGGTTATTTTTTTGGGGCAACAGGGGGTTGAATGTACGCAGCCTTCCCCCTTCAGGTTTTTTCGAAACCCCCCAACCTGAGGGGTATAACACGAGGACTTCCCAGGAGGTCACCCATCCTAGTACTATTCTCGCCCAAGCACGCTTAATTTCGGAATTCTAATGGGATCCGGTTGCATTAGTGCCAGGTAATGAACCCTTAAGAGTTAGCAAATAATATATTAAATTCAATACGACATTAATACACAAACATAAAAATAAAAGAGCAGGTAAAACTTTAATACAATTCAACAAATTCCAATATAATATACTAAATTATATTTTAACAGTATTGATATCATTTATATATCGCACGGTATAACACTAATTCGTTATCATAATTGGGCAGAAAAATATAAAAATAAGAACGACTACTTTTAGGCCAAAAAACCGAAAACTAAATTCTCAAATCAAATTGGGACACCAACTCTCTCTCATTTGTCTGCGCCATTCGCGCTCCTCTCACTCTCTCTCCCCCTCTAAATTCGCGAAATCCGTTGCTCTCAACCACCAAATAACAACGACAAAACTTCAAAATTAACCCCAACTTTTCATTTTTATTTCATATAAATCAACTTTGATCTTCAAATTCCCCTTTGGGTGGGATGATCAGAGGAATCATCATTCCTCTTATTTCCCACCCAATTCTTTCATTTTTGCTGAATTTTGATCACTTTATTCGAAGAAAATCATTCCAATTTTTGTAGAATCACAAGGGGTTTTGTGAAAGTTTGAAATGGGTGATGCGAAAATGGAGGGGTGGCTGTATCTGGTGAGCTATAATAGATTTGGGTTGCATAATATAAGGAAAAGGTACTTTGTTCTTCAAGAGAATTGCCTCAAGAGCTTCAAAACCATTCCTGAATCTGATAATGTGGTATACTCCATTATTTTCTCTATGAATTGTTATTGCAAGGGCAAAAATTGTTATTCTCAGTGTAATAATGTAACTTATGAACAATGGGGGTAGCAAAATTGTCTAGAAAACTATTAGCATACTTTGTCGATAACAATTTTACCTTGGCAATAACACTACCCTTTTCTCTTGCCCATTTATTGTTTGAATAAAAGATGTTATGTAAAAGTAACGATGTGACTTGTAGTGAATAATAACAACAAATTCTCATAAAGTTGATCGCATTAACATTTTTGTCTCGGTAATAATATTACCCTTCTTTTTTTCGTGGGGGATGTTAAGAATTCAAATATAGTAACAAAATCTTATGTCGGAGTTGTGAGAAATGCTAGTTGATTTTGAGATGAAACCTCATTTGGGTTTGTACATGTACCTCACATGTATCCACAAGCCCGTAAAATTTTACATGGTATTAGTGCAGTTGCATGATCCTGGGTTTTTGTTTGATGCATCATGTCATGTCCATAAGAAGATGTGTGTATTTAAATTTATGTGCTAAGGGCCTCCCTAGTGAATGTTGGATCCAATTGGTGATTCAATTACGCTTTAGATTGTGAAAAGTATAATTGAAGAAGACACACCCGTGAGTTTTGCATGTGTTCAGGGCTTCACATGTGAGTTCAATAACAATAGCATGTAGGAGTTATGAGAGAGAAAGGATCAACATATAAGACTAATAAGTTACTCCATCTAATGCCAATTGATTTTAAAATGAAACCTCACTTGAGCTTACATGTGGATGCCAACTGTGTGGGTCGGGCCTAAGACTTGGTGTAATTTAATAACATGTATGTCTAATAAGAAAAATCACATGTCGATGTTGTAAGAAATGTCAATCGGTTTTTGGATGAAACTTTACTGGAGCTTATATGTGGACCTCATATATGCTAATTCTCTGGGTCGGACTCAAGACCCATTGAAATTTCACTGGGTAATTGACTCATTGTTTACTTCTCAAATTTTTGGGACCGTTGATATTCCATTGCCTTGAAATCGTCCCTGGATGAAATGTTGTGGTGTGCTTATTGTTTTCTCGTTGCCCATTTTTCATCCTTGTAACGTTATTTGTTTGCTGTACTTTTTTTCTCTTTTTTTTTTTGGTTAATATTATTGAAATCCTTTATTTAGCCTGTTTGGTCAATCGTGATGAATTTGATGCTGTTTTATGGGTATTATGTTGTTTGAATTTGGGGTTTGAAATATTTTCTTGCTATACTGATGCCTACGGAGAGAAGAGAGTATTTCATATGCATTTGGAATTTCTTTGTCTGAATTATTTGAAATATTTTGGGTTTCGAAAGCACCTTTAGGCTTATTTTTGCTATTGTTGCTTGTTGCGTGCATGCTTTATTGTTGCTTTGATGCTTTATTGTTTCATTTTTGCTTTCTTAGTCATAGCCTCCCTTTAGGGTAGCTACCTGAAAGGATAAGCTACATACCCCCAACCCCCCCCCCCCCCCCCCCCCCCTCTCTTCTTCTGCCCCAACCCTTCTTTGGTGGGAGCCCTTGTGCATTGGGTTTGTTGTTGTTGTAGGAGGAAAGCTTCATTTTAATTGAATTTCTACCCAAGCATATTGTATTCATTAACGAATAGTTCAATACAACTTATAAACATAAGGGACTAACATAGTACATAACTTTTAATGTATTGAACTTTTAACATTGAAGTCCTGTTTACAGGCAAATAAACACTTGAAGCATTGTTGTTTCATCTGGTTTGCTTGCCTTCTAGCCTTGTTCCACATGTCTAGTACCTTTTTAGGTTTATTATAAAAAAAAAAAAAAAATGCTTCTTTTAAATCAATTTGGAAATATAGATTGAGTTGTTATTGTATACTTATTGGCTTCGGTTTTTGACAATGGTTTCTGTCATGAGGTTGAACATTGCCATAGGAAAGAAACTATGAAGGATGGTACAGTATTATGCAGCTAATTTCATTTCAAGTGTATTTATTTTCAAAGTTCACTATTGCAGAAGTGTATGTTGATATGATTCATATCAAGATAACAGAAATTTCTGACCGAGAACTGTTGATTTGTTGTCTTTGTTATATTTGGTAATTTAACTTATCTTTTTTTCTTCTCACTTTCTGAGAACTTATCAGAATCTCTGCATAACATTTTCTTTCCAAGGCATGCAAAGTAAAACTAGGACTACTGTGAAAGAGGTGGCTCTGCAGTCCTATTGTCTTTGAACATGTACCGGTGTGAAATTCACATCTTGAACATATTCACGGATGTCACATGATATATCACAAAAATCGCATTGGGTTTTGTTAAGGACTGTACAAATAAGTCTAGTAGAATATCACATTAGAGTTCTGAGAGAAAAGTTCAATATATAAGCTTAGCGGGTTACTCCAACCATCGCCAATTGGTTTTAGGATGGAACCCCACTTGGGCTTATATGTAGATCTCATGTGTGCCAACTCTATTGGTCAGTGAAATTTAACGACAATATTAACTATTTTTAAGCCTTATGTTTCTAAAAATTTGAATGAAAAAAGAGTAGGACTAATTGGAGTTCCATTTTTCATATTTCCTTGTGCAGGTACCCATAGGAAGTGCAATCATAGACTCCTGCCTACGGGTGACTGATAATGGAATGACAACCATTCAAAAGAAAGTACGAAGATTGATCAGTTCTTCTTTTCCGTAGTATAAGATCAATTCTGTAGTTTGAATGATTGATATACTCAAATTTCATGCTCTTGCTAAGGCTCTATTTGTTTTGACGAAAAATATTTTCCATCTCAATTATATTATTTTTTTGTATAGCTTCATTGCGGCAACCACAAATTTAAAAAAAAATAAAATAAAATTCCGTCCTAATGGAGCCTGAGTGATATTTGTTCTGCACGCCCTATAACCATGTAATTATTTGAAACATGCAGGTATTCTTCTTTTTCACCATATATAATACCTCTAACCACAATGAACAGCTCAAGGTAGGAAAATCTTTATGGAATAATTTTATCTGTAGTCTACCAGTAGGGTGTTTGATCCTTGCGTTTTATTACAACAGTTGGGAGCAAGTAGTCCGGAAGAAGCAGCAAGATGGACCCGGTTGCTTCAAGATGCTATGTCAAAGGTCTCATCCTAGTCTTTTCCAATGCTTTGGAGTGATTTTCATGCCTATAATGTAAAGCTTATCTCTAGATGAATCTGCAGGAATGCCCGAATACTACTACCAATCTGGTGGACTATTCTGGCAGGAGGTGGCAGACATTTAGGTGAGTGATCTAGAGGATATTTTGATTTCAGAAATATATAAAATTTTGGATTCATTCTCTGGCTCTGGCTTCCATGATCTGAACTTCCTGGATAAATGTTGTATTTCATGGCTGTTTGAAAAAGAAGTTGAATGTAGCTAATGTAGGATAAGTAGCTGAGGAGTTAATGAAGCAATTGGACGGTCAATATCCCAAATGGTCGAGCTGGAAGCATTGAACCACAATTGTGACTTAAATACTTTGTTACAGTGCCCATAAGATCTCAAAACGAAACTTTCGGGGCCTCTAAGATGTGTTTCGGCGACTTTTATATTTTGCGACTAGTTTTTGACAAGTACGTAGTTTTGCATTTTTAGGGTTTCACCAATTAATATAAATACTTTGTTAACTGTCATTATCTCATTATTCTGGACTTCGAATGAGAAACCCTAGAGAATTGTTCCCAATTTTTGTCAATTCCGAGTTGCTTTGTCGATTTGTCGTGTTCAAGTCGTGATTTGCGCTTCCATTTCACATCAGCAGCGTCGAAAAGAATAATTACAGACCTTAGCCCTGGTAGATAGTGCCAGTTTGCTGGCCCCATATGCCCAGTGGAGTATATGTATTGACTATAGATATCCCTCTTTTGAGAGTCCTATCATCCATACTCATGAATACTATATGCTGTGTGTGTCATCTCTATATATGAAATCAATCAGTTACTCCTATAGTTCCCTTGCTTCACAATATGCCTTACGTTCCTTAGGTTTCTTCCTCTGTTTCGGAAAATGTTGCATAGGATCTTCTCCTGTCTATTCTTGTTGTCCTGGGTAGTTAATATCGCCATTTATGTTCTTGGTTGCTGGACACCTTTATCTATGAGTTCTCATTTGCAATATATGTCGTGTCTTATTCAAAATAGCATTCTTTCAACAGATTGCGACGTTCAAGGAGGATACTTTCTGGTGATGCTGCAGATTGGATACAATACTCATCAGCACGCATGGATGCAATGACATCTGATGTGATTGCACCTTCGCCATGGAAACTTATTGGTTGTCAAAATGGTATGAACAAATACTTTGAAATGCCATACGTTAGGCTGATATTGTTGGACACTGTTGGGCTTCCTCAACTACCCTATGCTGGTGTCATTTTGGGGTCTCTTCAAATGGCCTACTTCATTGTTGTAAATGGCAGTAATGTTGGTGATCAGATGATTGTCGTGTTTGGGCTCCCTTGGCAGTTCTAGTGGCAGAGGTCTATAAATAAGCCTTGTAGTAGCTAGTGTCGATAGAGTGTGAGCAAAGAAGAGGAGAAATTGTGAGAGTACGACAAACACTGTTGTAATACCTCTCTCTTCTTATAGTGATTTCATTTCTCTCCTTCTGTGACGAAGGATTCGACCAAAACCCCGTAAATCTTATATCTTTTCTTCCCTTACCCCGGTTTTATTGTTTTGGAAACCCGATCTAGGAGTTGCAGTGTGTGTGGGTTATTTAATACTATAAATATCTTTACTGCTTGTATTCTCATTACTGGAAACACATGTAGGGTTAAGGCTATTCAAGGAAGGAAAGAATGAGGTCCACAAGACGGTATATTTTCTTGCAATCCTTCAATATTTGTACTGATGTTAGAAATATATGCTCAGATAAAGCTTTCTATGGTCACAGCTCTTGGATGATCATCCTGCAATAATGGCAGTCGGTGTCGTTGATGGGTTTTCGGAGGCTATTTTCAAGACTTTGATGTCTTTAGGAGCATCAAGATCAGAGTAAGATTTCTAAGTTACTTTTGTGTTCTTAATGATATTCTCTTTACATACTGAAACCCATAAATGATTCAAGGCAAATAACTTGGTGGGAGTCCTTTTTTCCCTCTCTGCTTTTGGGAGCTGCTTTGGTGTGGCATTTTTCTGAAGTACTCTGTTGTACTTCGACTTTTGACTCTACAGTTTGTATCTAATTGAAGGTTAGCAAATGTGTTGTATCATGTGGTTCTTGTGTTCGTCTTATACATAAGGAGTTTTAGAACAGAGGTCAACCCAAACCCAACCCCTTTATTAAATAGGTTGAAAACTCTTAACCCAATTAATAAATGGGTATTTCACGGGTTACCTATTTAATTATTAGTAACTTTTTTTTTTTTTATTTATTACATATGAGTTTCTCAACCTACAAACATGTCAATAATATATCTTAAAGTTAATGCTAGCAATAAATGCATGATCTATTAATAATTGTGAAAATAAGTTATCAAACTACCTTTGATCAAATATATTTCAAATTATCTTAAGTTGGCATAGGCTATATTAGTATATATAATACAAGTATATATCATTCATAGCCTAACACGTCTATATAAATAGGTAAAATGAGTTTAAAACAGGGTGAACCAATGCAAAACCCAAATTCAGTCGAGTAGGGATAAGATGTTTTGCTTATTCACATTGGCGTCTTCAGTTATGATGTCTGAGGTTTCTTCCCCCTTTCTTTGTGTATAATGTCGGAACAGAAGTTTTACGCTTGTTGAGGCCCGTCACAGGCCCCCTTGGCGTGGCTATAGCTAAAGAGACCCCACTATAGGCAACGTCTTGATACTTAAGTGGTCTGTGTTTCATCGAAGAGACTATGTCATATATAATTTTGATACTCCAATATACTATTTCATGGAACCTTATATTTATATGTCAATATGTCATCCTCAAGTTATCAGCCGTCTGGTCCTGGAAAATCCTTTAGTATTCTAATTCCAAGACCAACTGTGACATCTTGTCCTTAATTTCTTGTACATTATTTCTCTCTTAATAATATTTCATCTTTCGGTGGGGATAAAAAAAATCTTCGCAGATGGGACTTCTGTTTCTACAGGGGCAGTATGGTTGAGCATCTAGATGGTCACACTGATATAATTCATAAACAGTTGTCCGAAGACTGGTTACCTTGGTATGATTTCGAACCTTTCTAGGCATTGTTACTTGTAATCTATGGTCTACATTGTCATAACTAATATCTATTTGCAGGGGAATGAAACATAGAGATCTACTTTTGCGCCGTTATTGGAGAAGGGAGGATGATGGCACATATGGTATTGCTATTAAAACTAGATCTTATGAAATATGTTGCTTGCTCTTCAAAGTATACTAGCACTGATTTCGACCATTTCATTGTGTGCAGTAATTTTATACCATTCAGTTTTTCACAGAAAGTGCCCTCCTCAGAAAGGATATGTTCGCGCCTGCCTTAAAAGTAATGTATGCTTTGAACTTGGAATACTTAAAAACTGTTTACCCATATGTTTCCTCTTAAAAACTGTTTACCCGTATGTTTCCTCAACCTGAATGATGTTCAGTCACCCCCGAAATTGCAGTGGTGCTGGATTTTTCTTGTTTTGATGTGTATAGTCAGGCCCAATCAATACCCCAAGCAAACCAAGCAGTTAGTTGGGATCCCTAATTTGTTAATAGCCCCTTTTTGACGATTAATTATATTATCGATTTGTTTCTACTACGTATCATTATTTATAATTGGGGGAATAACAACTTATTTATAATATATTATAAACGTATATGTACATATGTAATATAAATAACCCATGTATTAGTTGGTATGATAATATAAAGTGTATAAGTCAAGATGTGTTTGAGTTGACCTAAACACTTTCGTTATTGAAAAAGCATGGGCACCTAAAATCTTGATACTGGCCCTGCATATAGTGTATTGCTATGTCCCTTAATTATGCATGTGTTTCACCCGGCCTCTTGGGCCCATCCCTCAGAGTTGCCATACAAGAGATCCATGTATAAGCCCAAGTGGGGCTCCATCCTTGAGGCTTTAGGTGGAGTATCCCACTAGGCTTATGTATTGATCTTTTCTCTCTCACGACTGCTATGTGGGATTCTTACTAAATCCACACATGGAGTCCTTAACACTTTCCGTTCTTTACCACCTTCAATGTGACCATGATCTTGATAATTTTGTTCTTCTTTTCTCTTTAAAATCTGAGCATATTATATCAATGTTGAAGTTCTTCAGGGGAGGAGTTTGGTCAAGCATGTTTAGATTCTCTCGGAAGCACAATGTACTTGCTCCAGACTATACTTTACAATGATGTCAAATGAATTTCTAATGTTAACTGGTTGAGATATAACCAGGAAATTAATATGATAGAAAAGATTTTATATGAATCTAATGGCATCGATTTTCAGGTGGTGGATATGTAATCACACCCGTGAATGAAGGTAAGCTGTCAGTTGTGAGGCATATGCTCGCGATTGATTGGAAATCTTGGAGATCCTACTTACGAATATCTTCTGCAAGTTCCATGACAGTTCACATGTTGGAGAGACTTGCCGGTATGTTCATATTATGGAACCAAATAAAGGCTATCATGTAATCTAACGGCCATTATCCAATGAATTTTAAGCTAGCCATTATGCCATTGATAGTTATGCAGTTAATTTTGTAACGGTCACCATAATGCATACATATTGTATTCTATTAGTTAAGATGTTTACATAAATGTTTTACATGTTCAAAATTATCGAACAGGTATAAAAACTAGTGACTGCTATTCATTCAAAATTATGCAAATATAAAGTATAAATGCAGCTCATGTTCCCTCGAAAATTCAATGCGATTGCCATGACCTGGTATGTAACATTCACAAAACTTGCTCATCACACAAGCATAATGTGACTTCAAATTGTAGTTTGGTTTCATGGTTCACATTATTTATCATTGCTCTTTTCAATATTGGAATATTGATATCTTAGGCTCTGTTTTAGTCAAAAGGAAATATTTTCTTCTTATAAAATTTTTCTTCTTTTATATTTTCATTGAGAAATATGTTTTTATTAAAAAAATTTATTTCTTTAGCTAAGGAAAAGAACTTCATTATCAATATTTGTATGGAATCCGTGCTTGATCAAGTTGAGGCCGAAGTAAGATATAAGATGTGGCATTATGACAGAGAATGTTTTCGTTTCCGTAAAGAAAAATGTCATTCCTTCTCCTTGAGGGGCAACCAACTTCCTTTCTAAGGGGGGAAACATTTTTCATTGAAGTAAGGATTGCTTTCTTTTAGGGATGGAGGCCCTTTGGAAACAGCCTCCCTTCACAGTAACACCCTGAAAGGGTAAGGCTGTGTATATCTTATCCTCCCAAATCATACCTTGGCTGGAACCTCTTTGAGATATTGATTTGTTGTTGTTGTTGTTGTTGTTCTAAGGATTGACACACTTTTGTACAATGAAACTATAAAAATGTGATGGAAAAGCTTTTATGCCAAAATAAATAGAGCCGTAATAACTGATTGTATGTTTTGCAGGGTTAAGAGAGTTGTTCAGAGCCAAAGCAGGAGACTACCAGTCTGGTGAATCTGGGCCATTAACTAGAGCTCTTGGGTTGTCTTCAACTGAACTTCAGGATGCCAAGACTCGCCCTCAAATCCCCGTAGACATACAGAAGGCTGACGACAGCAACCGAAACAAAGACGAGGCAGAAAGAACATCCGGAGCTGCAAGTTTGATGGATCTGAATGATGCATCTGATGAGTTCTTTGATGTTCCCGAGCCCTCGGCTTTTGAAAATTTTGACAACGAGTGGCCTTCTGATAGTCCTGAGTTACAGTGTCCGGTACCTTCTCACTACAAACATTTACCTTTTCCCATGTACAAAAAGTCATGTCTATATTTGTCCATTTTCGACGCAAATGAAAGAGTTATTGGTTAGACATTTTTAGCTTTCGGTTATAATGGAGTAAACCAAATATGAAGTATTAGTTGATACTTTTTCCTAATTCATGAGTTCAGTGGAAATAGTCTATTTCGAGTTGTAGGGGTAACGTACATTTGACTCTCCCAGATACCATAATGGTGGTAGCCTCATGCACCGGGCCACTCTTCTTCTTCTTTAGAAGTCTTGTATATATTTAAAATTGTCTGATATTGTTAACAGTATACAACCAATTATAAACCATACCCCATCAACTTAAACCTTTGGGATAGATGGCTCCTTGATATGGTATTAGAGCCTTGTTGACCAAGAGGCAATGAGCTCGAATTCCAACAATCCCCACCTTTTAATATTAACATAATTTAAGCACAAGATATAAGGTGGACCTATGCAAAATCCGCTCTTCAAGCCTAATGGGCATTTGCCTGAGGGGGGCATGTTAGAGTATAAAATCAATCATAAACCTTCACCCATCAGTTTAAACCTTTGCGATAATTGGTTCTTTGATAGATACCACATACTTAGCTGAGAAGCAGCAGCCTGGTGGCTTTAAGACCTCTTGTCACGCGAAGAACATATGAATTGCTTCTGACACCACCAGGCCGCTTATATTTGCCAGTCACAAAGATATGGCCTTCTACTTTAGTATAATAGTTTCTGTTTTCTTCATTTTTCTCATCTTAATAAGGATAACATAGCGAACCTGAAGATTTGAGACAGATCTAACGGATTGATGTTTGCAAAAGTTTTTTGAATGATCTACTATCCTGTTTGTAGTAGCAATTATAATTTCAGAACTTCATATAAAATTAAGGCTTAGCCTAAAACTGGTGATAGTTGTTCTCATGCCTGATGGTCATGATAAACTTGTTGAAACTTCAGATGCAAGTATCATTTTGTTTTCATTTACGTGTTCATTTTCGATGTGCCATTTGTGGCATAGCTTTGAGTGATCATTTGTTACTATGATTTGCAGAATCCTCCCCAGCCCGCTAGACTTTCTGCTGTCGGGCTCGTAAAAAAGCTGCAGGATCTTGCTGGTAATCTTACTGTTGTTTGCAATGGATCTATGGGACACATTCAATTCATGAAAATATTCTTAGTTCTCTATTTCAATTTTTCCTAGTATTTTCACTTGTGTTAAGCAAGAGAGAAGACAGAGAAGAGGAGAGAATTAAACGGAAGGGGGAAAGAGAAAGAGAGAGTTAGAAAGAAAAGACTTAAAAGGAAAGATAGAAGAGCAGGGAGAATCATGAGAAAGGGGGAGAGAGAGTTTAGAAAGATAGCATTTAACTTAATATAGGCATCCTAGGATTCATTTACCAGGCACTAATGCAACCGGTTCCCATTAGAACTCCAAAGTTAAGCGTGCTTGGGCAAGAGTAGTACCAGGATGGGTGACCTCCTGGGAAGTCCTCGTGTTGCCAACTCTATAAAGTTGGGGGGTCCTCGGAAACAGCCTCTCAACAAGGTTACACCCTAAAGGGGTAAGGCTGTATACATCCACTCCTTCCAGACCCCGCGTATGCAGGAGCCCTTGAGGCACTGGGTTTGTTGTTGTTGTTGTTGTCCTAGATATGGAAACTTTCTAAAATATTTACTATCTCAAAGTATGAAAATTTCCTAAATATTAAAAACCCTAAGCGATAAATTAATATCTAGAAAATATAAACATACAAATATATTCAAATTTCTTCTTTTCCAAACATGTCCATGAATCTCATAGTTTACGTCATTCTCGTACTTCATCAAAAGGTGAGAAAATGACCCCTTTTAATTGCAAAGGAAAACTTGAAAAATAAAGAAGGGTGTTCTTGGTTCAAAGGGAAGGAAACTAAAAGGCAATATTTTCTTGAAAAATGTCGAAAAGTGAGTCTTTTTCAGTGCATTTCCAGGAAAATATTTGCTTCAAACTAACATGGAAAATCATTTGTGCAGCTGCTCAGAAAAAGAGTTACATGGACCAAGACACTGCCCGTGTTGATGATATAACATGCTGCTATGGCGCAACACTTCCCAAAGATCCGAGCTTTTCGATGGCCTGCAGGTGGACTGCAGCTGATTCTTCCTCGTTTTTAATTCGAGGCGAAACTTATCTTCAGAACCAACAGAAGGTATTATCATACATTCATACAACATATTCAACTTTTCTTAGAGTTCTAATAGATTAGAAACTCCTAATGTGATAGTAAGAAACAAAGCTAATAATAGTCTAATTCTAATCCTAATTAATAATATATCCAAACAGATAGAATCTACAACCATTCAAACTATCAGTAACTATCCCAATTCTAGATATTGATCCTTTCTCCTCTATCTTCATCACGTGGAAAACGGAACAAACATATTTTCTTAATAAACTATGGAAGGAACATCCATGAGTAGCCTGGTGTGCCATTTCAGATACTATGTATCTTTAGCTATGTTATATAATTAAAGATCGGTATCTGTATATTCACAATTGAGTAGGTTACATGGCCTTTCGAAAATCCATGACCACATTTTACATGCTAGGATTGATGTCTTGATATTGTGATGTTCATCTTCACTTGATTGAGTGGCAGTGCCATGCTGAGGCATTGAGTGTGCAGACTGTCTCTTATTACCGACGATTAATGGCTAAGTTAGTTGGCCGTATATTGTGTCTGTTATGGTATAACTTGAATGGTTTTAGAGTTGTTACACTAGTAAGGGGTTATAAATTATGCCTATAGCGTGTCTGTTGATATATGCAGCGAGGAAGAGAATAGGAGAAAATACTATTGTATCACCACGTTATTATAATAAAAATTTTTTGCTCGTAGGGGACGACTAGACATACGGCTTATAGTCGAACCTCGTAAATTTTGGTATCTGATTATCTCCCCAATCCCCTTTTGTGTGTGTGCTATAGGATTCCAGTGTGTGTGGTTAGTCCTAATAGTTCATTCTTTCCATAATCGCCACTACTTAGTCTTGGACCCCGACTTGACCTTGAGAAATTCATCTATGTTCATGGTAAAGATTACAGCAACATGTGATGTTGAAAGATTCACATTTCTTTTCATGTCAAGCGCTGCAAAGTTGTTTGTATGCTTAGAAAAGATTTTAGTCAGTAGTTACTCAATTGTGTAATGGTTTTCTAATTTCTGAATTGTTGATTGCAGCTGCATAGAGATCTCTTTCTATTTGAAAATCAAATGAGATTCATAAATCTTTTCATTTCGAAATCCCGTGGCGAAGAGGCTAACTTTCATTAGACCTTCGAATGTAGTTTGATACCATGGAATTAAATATTTTGTCCGTTGTGTGACGTAATGGCTGTTACATTACATCCACCCAAATCCTTTTTTTCAACTTTGCGACTGCAATCACAACCAACTATGGAATCAAATCACAGTTTGCAGTTACATTCTGGAATCTGCGGAGTTGCAATAGCGAGGTGTTGCATACCTTACATAATGAATCGTGTGGGTTCTCATGGGAACATTGGTTGATTTTAATCCTTATGTTTGCAAAAATTTGCGCAATTAGCCATTTAATCATTACATTTTATATCTTGTTTTAAAATGTATAAAACATTTCTAAAAAAATAAAATACAATAGATACTGATTATGTAATAGTTGATATGTTATGCAACAGCCTTTATTTGATTCCATGAACACAACCCTAACTTAAAATCATGAGTGCAAAGCTTGTTCTTTCCATTTATGCTGCGATTAAATAATACCGTGATGTTTGTACTAATTAAATTCATGTATTCAGGTTAAAGCAAAGCACACGATGATGCAAATGGTAGGCGCAGATTGGCTCAAATCTGACAAGCGAGAAGACGAGCTTGCTGGGCGTCCGGGAGGCATCGTTCAGGTCTCTATTTTTTTCTTCCAGAAGTTCTCTAATGCCTTTGTGTTAGGCAAATACCCAAGAACTGGATCTGATTTAAATGCGAAATAACAGATACGAAATAAATTGAGAAGATAAGAGAGAAAGAGAAACCAATAGTACGCAGATTTATGTTGATGGAAAGACTACGGGCAGAGGAGAAAGCAATTCACTAAAAAAATCTGAAAGAGAGGATACAACTAGTTTCTGTACATAACAGCATATATAGCATAGCAAGAAACTCAAATAGTCTCTTCATTTTGGCATAAAGTACTTGTGTCGGATAAAGGTAATTGGACCTTGGTATGACATAGAAAAACAGTAGAAAAGAGCTAAGTTTGCCTATGGATGATTACAAATGCCTTACGCTTATACCTAAGTATGGGTAACATCCCGTGTTCTATGTGCAAAATAGGTTTTCATTTTCCAATAATGTGTAGCCATTCTTATTTGTCACATTCTCGATATCTTAATGCAGAAATATGCCACCCAAGGCGGACCAGAATTTTTCTTCGTCGTCAACATACAGGTAGGTTATGATTCTCTTTCCCGTGTCCTTTTTTTTTTTTTTTTTAACCGAAGAACCAATTGTCTTAAAAGCTTAAGCTAATAGGAGAAGATCAATGAATGGTTTTGTACTGTAACATGCCTCCACCTATACCTCGTGCTTGAAATATATTAATATTTAGAGGGGGTTTGTTGAGATTCGTACTTGTGACTTCTTGGTCAACAAGGCTTTAATACCATATCAAGGAACCAATTATTCCTAAAGGTTAAGCTGATGGGTGAAAGTCAAGAAGCGGTTTTATATTTAACATTCTTCTGTCACTACCGCTACTGCTTAGTTTTGAGTCGTCTTAGATTCATCAACAATTTGAGTCCTAATGTGAATCAGGTTCCTGGTGCCACTACACATAATCTGGCACTATATTACATGACAAAGACGCCATTGGAGGAGCTTCCATTGCTTGAAAAATTTGTGAATGGAGATGATGCTTATCGGAACTCACGATTTAAGCTTATACCCTACATCTCTAAGGTAACTTCCAAGACACTTGACTTGTAGTTCTTAATGTGAAAGTTAAGACTTCGTTTGGGAGAAAGGAAGTCCTCTTCTGTCGCGTATGTATTGCTTGCTCACGCTAATAAGTAGTGAAAATATTCTGAAGGGAAAGTGTCAAAAAAAAAAAAAAATTCTGAAGGGAAGGTCTTTTCCTATCAATAGGAGAATGTGACTTCCTCGAGAGGCGAAAAGAAACCGTTTTGCTCTGGGAAATTACTTCTAATCACCTCAAGCCGCATAAATTTCTCGTATGAGTTGAAACCTTAAATGCACTAAACCCTTTTTCATACAAAGTTATGCAATGAAATTTATCTTTAAAACTAAGGAAAAGAAATTTTACGGCTTGTTTCATATTGTTTTCTCTTTGTTGTTTTTGGATACACAGAACCATATTTTGGAAACTATTTTCTCTTGTATTTGGTTTTACATCTTTAATTTCAATCAATCT
The DNA here is from genome assembly GCA_018398585.1 of Simmondsia chinensis. Taxonomy (NCBI): domain Eukaryota; kingdom Viridiplantae; phylum Streptophyta; class Magnoliopsida; order Caryophyllales; family Simmondsiaceae; genus Simmondsia; species Simmondsia chinensis. The sequence continues at coordinate 3,495,196 of JAGTTD010000018.1, forward strand.
AAGAAAAAATGGAAACAAAAAAACCAAAAAACAAAAAAATGATATTTTAAAATATGGTTTCGTTTTTAAAAACCAAAACTGCAAACAAAAACTGATATCAAACAAGTTAGCGGAAAAAGAATATTTCAGTTAAATATATCTAAAGCAGAAATATTTTCTAGAAAGAAATGTCTTCCCTTCGACCAAATAGAACCTTGGTATGAACTTTAAATCTCAACTGTTTATCTCTCATAACCTAAAGAAATTTAGATGCAATATCGTGTCTAGAACATAATTCATTGTGTTGCTTGCTTGTCCTCGTCTGTTGCGTCAGGGATCCTGGATAGTAAAGCAAAGTGTCGGAAAGAAAGCATGCCTAGTGGGTCAAGCACTTGAAGTGAATTATTTTCGGGGAAAGAATTACTTGGAGGTACTTTTGGAGTTACATTCTTCCAAATTATAGATGTCTTTCGTGTATAGTCGTCTAACGTAATTTCGTTGTTCTTGACATTCAGCTTGGCATTGATGTTGGGTCTTCAACGGTAGCGAGAGGAGTTGTCAATCTTGTTCTTGGTTACCTGAATAATCTAGTCATCGAAATGGCATTCTTAATACAGGTAAACTACTACGTTTTGTGAAAATTTCACTGGACATCAGTCCAAACCCATAGAGTTGACATATTGATCCACGTATAAGCTCAGGTGAGGTTCTATCTTAAAACCAATTGACATTATGCAGAGTAACCCACTAGGCTTATATGTTGACCTCTTCTCTCTCACTACTCCTATGTGTGATTTCTACTGGACTAACATGTGGAGTCCGCAACACATTTTAAAACTAAATTAGGATACTTCCCTTTACTCTTGTGCTTGTAGAAATTCAAGTGCTTCATCCCGTTCTTGATATTAAGCATGCGGTAGGGAGCGTTTGACCCTCTTTTTTGTGGGCAAAGAGTTTAAAGGCATCGACAAACCGAAATATTTGATGAGTGTCCAATGATGATTTTGTCTTTATAATTCTATGGGTTTTCTAACTCAAAGATCTTTTGAACTTGAAGTGTAGGCGATACACATATCCCCTCTCAAACATTGTGACTAAGCCAGCCATTTTAAACGCTGTAAACAAAAAATGATACCATACACGCTACGGGTTTTAGGTGAAGGCTTGGAGTAGCTTCATATTCTAATTTACATTTCCGCATGAATGCCATTGAGCATAACCCATGAATAGTGTTTAGGTCCACTTCACCTTGTGTTGGAATTATAGTAACATAATGTGAGGGCCGATGAGATTTGAACTCGTAATCTTGCAAAGAAAGAAGTTCTGATATCATTTTGAGGAACCAACTACTCTAAAAACTTAAGCTGTTCAAGTAAAGACTTCAAATATTCTTAACATTCCTTGTGTGCCATCATGTAGTGATTAAAGTATATGCTCATAAGACCTAAACTGAAACCTCTCAGTAAATAAAGCCATGTTATCATACCAAACGAACCAACTATCTCAGACAACGCTTAAGTTGTTAGGTGCTGACTTGAGAACAATTTTGCATTTATATTCTAATAGACCTAAAACATTGGTAATCCCAATATGATTTTTTTTTTTTTAATTATAAACGGTAAGAAGTTCCATTGGGCTACACAAGAGGGAAACCTTCCTCAAATCCCCCATAAATCCCACACTCCTAACGAAGGCGTGACTTAATCCCAAGTCTCGAAGAAAAAACTTTACCAGCTAAGTTAGTTGACACCTTCAATCTTGATATGAATGCCTTCAGATTCGTGTTACAAACATGACACCCCCTAAACTCAAATGACTTTGCAGGCTAACACGCAAGAGGAACTTCCGGAGTCTCTTCTCGGGACATGCCGGATTAACCATTTGGACGTGTCCCGAGCCGTCTTGATTCGACCATGATCATCATCATCAAATCTGTGCACGTGACCCGGTGCTCGAAAACGAGCCCAGTGATGGGACCAGATCATTTAAAGCCTACAAAGAGGGCAAATGCTTATGAAAGGACTCCTTTTGGTAATGGGGGAAATTTTATTTGTGTAAATTTTGCTGGAAAAAATTATCATAGTTTGTGGGGAAAGTATATAGTTTGTAATACAATGACAGATATTGAATAGTGAATGAAAATATTAGATTTGAAGTATTGCACACTGAGTCACTCACCATAAGAACAGTGCAAGATAACAACAACAGACCCAGTGTCTCAAAAGCTCCCGTTTAAGCGGGGTCTGGGAGGGGTAGATGTACGCAACCTTATCCCTTCAGGGCGTAACCTTGCCGAGAAGTTGTTTTCGAGGAGCCCCAACCTTATAGGGTTGGCAACACGAGGACTTCCCAGGAAGTCACCTATCTTGGTACTACTCTCGCCCAAGCATGCATAACTTCGGAGTTATAATGGGAACCGGTGCCTTAATGTCTGATAAATAAACCCTAAGAACAGTGCAAGATAAGAAGGCATAGTGGGGATTGAACCTGGGTGGGATGGTTGGCCTCCGGTATTCTCCACCACTGGGTTATGTCCTTAGGAGACATAACATACATTATATATACAAGAAGGACAACATGTTTTGAAAAAGGACCAAGAAGGACAAACATCTGTTGAAAAAGACCAGGAAAGGCATTGACTTTATTATTCGCCATGTCATTGTTTTGATTGCCATATTATCTTTTCAGTTGTCATGTCATTATCTCGGTCATTTACGTTGTATTTGATGTACTTCTTGTTTTTTTTTTTCAAAAACGTGTTGCCCTTTTTTTATCATTTTCTAAAACACATTGCACTTCTTACATATACAGTAAATATGATCCCTTTTTAGTCCTCTTCAAGTACATAATGCCGCTTTAAAGTATTTTTGTTGTACTATTTGTGGATAATGCGTCTTCTTATCTTTTCGGCAATCAGGGTGTCAAAGCTAACTTACATGCATCTCTAATAGCTCTCCGAATGATTGGACGACACAACTTCGACGGAGTTGGCTACTCATTCCCCTTCTGTACCTTCCCGTTTATGTTTTTATCTTCTTTTGGATGAATATGTGGATGGCCTGGAATGACTTATGGCTTTCGAAGTGTTGAGCATCAAACTTCAACTATTAGGAAAAAAAAATGTACTACCTACTCAGAACGTTAATGTGTGCAAAAGGGAAAATTTGGGTCAAATAATTGTTTGCATCAAACGCCAGGACTCGGGACTCCAAACTTTACGCTTCATAAAGTGACATGTCCAAATACCTTGTTGCTTGAACCAATTCCTTGAAATTTTAACTTCTCAAGTACATAGAAACAGCCTCTTTTCAGGTTAATACCCTAAAGGGACAAGGCTGCGTACATCCGCCCCCCAGACCCTGCGTAGGCGGGAGCCCTCGAGGCACTGGGTACGTTCCTTTTCAAGTAGATAGAAACGGATGCATGTGATGTGAATTGCTACCCATACCCATGACTGCCACGGGTATGAAATGGATACTTATACTCATCCCATTACCTGTGGATATTCAACGGGTATTCGTTACCCATCCCATACCCACCCTACTGTAGGTATCTAACGATTATTCATAACCACCTATATTAATTATTTTATACTATTTTTAAGAATGCAATTTTATTTTGTTATAACATTGATAAATAATTTAGGTAATTTAATTTAAGCACATATTTTTTAGGATCATTTACGCCAAAGGTTCTTGTACTTTGTACATTGTATAATTCAAAATGTTTCAATTTAGTCCTTAGAGAAAATTTACGTTAAGTTTTTAATGAAATTTTTAATGGTTCGGCCACGATTTGAGTTAAATTGAGTAAATGGATGAATTTTAATAAGTTATGCATCTAATATAATTTTTTCATTCAAAATTACGTCATTAACATAACTTAAATTTGAGCAAAGGACTAAATTGACACATTTTAAATTGTTTAGGGACTAACTTCTTTTTTTCTAGGTTTTTTCTGAGTGTTAAAACGGTAGATTTTTTGACACAATTAAAAGTATAAAGATTAAATTGACACAATGGGTAAAGTACAGGGACCTTTAGCGTAAATAACCCTACTTTTTAATTTACCAAAGAGGGTTCCAACACGCCGTCATCGGATCCCATTAGAACTCCGAAGTTAAGCGTGCTTGGGCGAGAGCAGTACCAAGACGAGTGACCTCTTAGAAAGTCCTCATCCTCAGGTTGGGGGCACTCGAAATAGCCTCTTTTCAGGGGTAAAACCCTGAAGGGGGAAGGCTGCATACATTCGTCCCCCCCCCCCCCCCGCGCGGGCAACCCTACTTAGGCGGGAGCCCTTGAGGCACTCGGTATATTGCTTGCTTTAACCCTACTTTTTAATTTGAAAGTTAATTAAATACAAAATACAGAAAGCATGGCGAGTATAAGGCAAGGCGGGGTGAGGTGGGGCGGGTAGGTAGGACAACATACCCATGTCCGCTCCATGCCATGGTGGGTACAAAATGAATACACCCAACCCACACTCACTACCCGCCCCACTCATATCCATGCTCGCTTAATGGGTTTTACCCCTGCCCCACCCCCAACATACTTTGAGCCAAGCTCAATTCTTTTAAAGATAGGTACACAATTTACTAGGAGTTCGATATTATTAGGAGTTGACTTTTATCCATATGTTAATTTCTGTTGGGCATTCCCTCCAATTAGAAGATGAAGCTCAATTTTTATTTGGGCTTGCTTTATTGTTTTGGCCCAACTTTATACTAAATAAAATAAAAAAAGGTGTTTTTAGGGATGAAAATTCTATAGAAAAACAGAACACAAAAACGTAGAGAGAGAGAAATCGCAGGAGAGAGAGAGGGAGCTGCGCAGATCTTTCCCTGCCCCAATCGATGCTCAAACGTTCTCCGATCGGGATGAAATATTAGTATGTTGTTCCTGCCATCTTGATTTTCATATCGAACGGTCGGATTGTCATTTTGCCGCTCCAAAGTCGGTATTTCGCTCAACCCTAATCCTTATACGAATTTCGATGTTTTCCACCTTAGGGTGAGATTGTTGGGAGATTTGTTATTCCAAGATCATAATTGATGTGTTGCATGCCTCTAGCTTGGCTTAAGGAAGATAAATTGGTGTACCCACTTATGATTTGGTGATAGTGGAAGAATATACCGTTTATTAACGATCCCATGGTTTTTTACCTTTCACATTAGAGGGGTTTTCTGTTTGTTGTTTTGCTCGCTGTGTGTTTCGCCCTACTCAAGCTTTGATGCTTTCCTACTGTCAGGTCACATGCTCTATGCTGCGGACCAACTTCTCAGGTTGGGGGTCCTCGGAAACAGCCTCTCTTTAGGGTACCCCCTGAAGGGGGAAGGCTGCGTACATCAACCCCCCCCCCCCCCCCGACCTTGCTTGTGCGGGAGCCCTTTGCAGGCACTGGGTTTGTTGTTGTTGTACATTAGAGGGGTTTTTCACGTAAAAAATCGTGTCTCACTTTTGTTTGTTGTGTTTGGAGGTTGATCTGTTTGATCGTCGTTCCATTTTTTACTGTGATTTGTAGTGCTTTATGTGATTGCCCATTTGATTAACACAAAGAAGGGAATAAGTCATTTTTTCCCCCAACAATTGGTATCAGAGCCAGGTTAGGCCTTTGGTGATTTCTTGTGTTGATTAAGATGGAAGAGAATCAAGGAAATAGTGGTAATAATACTTTGATGCCCGTACTAAAATCTAATAATTATGATTATTGGAAAAGACGTATGGAAGACCACCTGTTTGTTAAAGAATTGCATGAAACAGTCTTCAGTAAGACCAAGCCCGATGCAAAAAGTGAAGATGAATGGAAATTGTTGAACAGAAAGACCGTAAGAATGATTAGACAGTTCATTGATCTGTCTGTTTACCAGTTTGTGCGTTATGAGACTGATACGGCCAAGCTATGGGAAAGGCTTGAGTCGATGTTTGAGCGAAAAACAGCCTTGAATAAAGCCTCTGTAGTGAAGAAACTTGCTAAACTTCAATATAGAGATGGAAACAGTGTACTTGAATATTTAAATTTTTTTAAGGGTCTTGTTAATCAACTGTCTAATCTGAACTTTAAACTTGATGATGAGTTACAGGCTCTTTTGTTGTTGAGTTCTATGCCAGATAGTTGGGAGACATTGCCGGTATCTTTGAGTAATTCTACTCCTAGTGACAAGCTCACTTTGGATATAGTCAGAACTGTCTTGATTGATGAAGAAGATAGACGAAAAGAGAAGAAGCATAATTCGTCCGATTCTTCAAATGTGAATATTGCAGAGAATCAGAATAGGGCAGAAATCAGAATAGAAATTTTCATAATAGAGATAAATCCAACGAGAGATCGAAATCGAGAAGTGGGATTATCAGTCATTACTGTAAGAAGCCGGGTCATATACAGAAATTTTGCAGAAAAATGAAGCGTGAAAAGTCTAGAGAGAGGAACAATAAAGATGGTCATTCAGATAAACAATCAGATGAGAAGAACACGACAACCATCGTTGCTGATGATGATTTGTTTTTTGTTGGTGATCAGGGTTCCCTGAACACTGCATGTGATGACTGCACCTGGGTGATTGATTCTAGTGCATCTTTTCATTTGACTTCACATGCAGAGTACTTCTCATCCTACACCAGTGGTGACTTTGGCTATGTAAGGATGGGGAACGATGATTCGTGCAAGATCACCAGTATGGGTACTGTTTGTTTGGATACTTCCATTGGTTACAGGCTAGTCCTCAGGGATGTCAGACATGTTCCTGATATTCCGTTGAACCTGATTCCGGCTGGGATGCTCGATGATGATGGTTATGCTAACCACTTCCGTGATGGAAAGTGGATACTCTCTAGAGAAAACTTGATAGTAGCTCGAGGTCAAAAGCAAAGTTCCCTTTATGTGATGTAAGCAAAGTTGTTCAAAGGAGAGGTAAACATTGCTGATGATTCCTCCATTAATTTGTGGCACCAATGACTTGGCCATATGAGTGAGAAGGCCATGCATATGCTCGCTAGAAAACAGTTCCTCCCTTATGTGAAAGGTATACCTCTAAAATCTTGTGTTGATTGTTTGGCTGGAAAGCAACAATGAGCTGCATTTCATACATTATCCCCATCTAAAAGGAAAAATGTGTTAAATCTTGTTCATACTGATGTTTGCTTTATGAAAAAAAGATCACGTGGTGGTACATACTATTTTGTGACATTTATTGATGACCAATCTAGAAAAGTGTGGGTTTTTGTGTTGAAAGGCAAAGGCCAGGTTCTAGAAGCATTCAAACAGTTTCAGGCCAGAGTTGAAAGGCAAACTGGTAGGAAGTTGAAGTGTGTCAGAGCAGACAATGGTGCAGAATACAGGGGTCCGTTTGAAGGATACTGCAAAAAGAATGGGATCAAGCTTCAGAAAACAGTTCCAAAGACTCCTTAGTTGAATGGAGTTGCAGAGAGGATGAACAAAAACAATTGAAGAGAGGATTCGTTGTATGCTCTCTCATGCAAAGTTGCCAAAGTCATTTTGGACAGAGACTGTAATGACTGTTGTATACCTGATTAACCTTTCTCCTTCAGTTCAACTTGAAGATGATGTTCCTCATAGAGTGGCGACAGGGAAAGATGTTTCATACAGGTAAACACCAAGGACAATGGTGCGAACATGTTCACGAAGGCCTTATCAAAGGAGAGTCTCATTGCTTGCAGAAAGAGTGCTGGTTTGGTTGATCCTCCTAAGTTGGAGTGAGGGGAAGGTTTGTTGGGTATTCCCTCCAATTAAAGGATAAAACCCAATTTTTATTTGGGCTTGCTTTCTTGTTTAGACCCAACTTTATATTAGAAATAAAATTAAAAAATGTGTTTTTAGGGGTGAAAATTTTGCAGAAAAACAGAACACAAATGCACAGAGAGAGAAAAATCGCAGGAGAGAGAGATGGAGCTGCCCAGATCTTTCCCTACCCCGATCGATGCTCAAATGTTCTCCAATCGGGATAAAATTTTAGTATGTCGTTCCTGCCATCTTGATCTTCATATCCAATTGGTAAGATTGTAATTTTGCCTCTCCAAAGTCAGTATTTCGCTTAGCCCTACTCCCCATACGAATTTTGATGTTTTCCACCTTAGAATAAGATTGTTGGGAGATTTGTTGTTCCAAAATCATACTTGATAGGTTGTATGCCTCTAGCTTGGCCTAGAGAAGATAAATTGGTGTACCCATTTATGATTTGATAATAGTGGAAGAAGGTACCATTTATTGACGATCTCGTGGTTTTTTACGCTTCACATTAGAGGAGTTCTCCACATAAAAAATCGTGTCTTTTTTGTTTGTTGTGTTTAGGAGTTGATCTGTTTAATTGTTGTTCCATTCTTGACTATGATTTGTTGTGGTTTATGTAATTGCATATTTGATTAACACAAAGAGGGAAATAAGTCATTTTTTTCCCAACAATTTCCCTAAAAAAATTGTCACATTTATTTACCATGAATTTGCTCTTTGCATTACTTAGGGGTGGCAATGGAGCGGATAGAACCCGTTACCCGTATTTACCCGCTCCAAACCTACAAGTGAGGCACCTAGTGAGTAAAAATATGGTATAAATTACAACAGTCGCCACGAGTATGGGGCTATGATGCTGTAACCACTCCATACCCGATATATCTACCTCAACTTGCATTTTATTCATTTGAAAATAACAAAAATACATATTCGATTTAATTACTCGATTATGTGTCAAATATTAAAGCAAATTATAATTAGATCCTAAAATATAATATTAAATAATTAATATATACAGGTATAGTCTACCATTTGATACCCGCTCGATACTCGTGAGTATAGATATAAGTTTGTATTTGTTAGGGCGGGCATACGTATTCACTTTATACCCGTAGAGGATAATGAAGCGAACATGAGTATGAATTTGAATGATGAGTACAGACATACTGAAGGCACCCCGTACGAACCTCGCTCCATTCTCACCCCTCGAGCTACCTAAAACTAAGAGGAGCCCCAAACCCATTTGCACCCTATGGCACTTGCCCACAAATAAATAAAATACAAAAAATTAAAACTAAAAAAATAGAGTCACACCGTTTCTAAGTCAGATTTCACATAATTTAATTTGAAAACTATTTTGCAACGACCATCTGGTCCATCTCTACTCTGTTACACTACGCGGCTAAGCCGCCAATTCAGGCCATTTTAGGTGAGGATGTCTATGGTGTGACCTCAAAGTTTAGGTATATCTGTACCTAAGAGGCATCACCTCTCGACTACTGACTGGAGCCATTTTGTGAACCCTAAAAAGCACCTTCATCGGAATTTGATCGCATTCATAAGGTTGGTGAATGGGGATTTACGTGACGGCATTCAAAGGGTAGAAGACTGAAGAAAGTTTTACTTCTTCCGTTTTTAGTTCTTCTCGGATCACCGCTTCGAGAAGCCAACATCCTCATCTCTGCTTCCGAACAATCAAAGGGAGGGATTCCGGGGGCGGAACACGTGTTGTGGATACCCCTGCGTTCCAGAGGACTCATCTTGGATAAGCTGGTTCATAGGGACTATTTCTTTTGTCCAGTATATCAAATGAATACAATCTATCATGAATAAGCTCGAACTGAACAAGAACTTCTCGCCATCGCCATCTCATGAGGATAATTTAGCAAATGCTGAGAGCATGTTAGAATAAATTTCGTAAGTGGCTCAAGTGGGAGAATTGAATCTAATGTGTCACAAAGCATAAGTCCAGATTTCGAATCCTATCGCTGAATGCAAATAATTCCAAAGGGCGATCACCGGGGCCATAGACCCAACTTATTTTATTACTTATGCAGAAACTTTTAAGTAACACTGTGCATGGACTCACAAGATTAGTCGAAAATGTTTAACCCAATCCAATCACCTCGGTTACTACACGTACCCAATTTGGATACCTTACTCGTATGACCAATAACATAGTAGAAAATCATTCACTTATGTAAAATAATACTAAAATGATCATTTTTTTCACATTCAGGTACCTTTGCAAACAATCAACGGATATCTCACCTTTTTTCTTATTACAATAGTAAGGAGAATACAACTCTTTCCTCGAAAGGGACACCAACTATTAGAAGGACAGGGACAATGGACTTTAAACTCAAGACCTCTAGCTTGTATGCGAGGTAGATAGTTTAACTATTACACCAACTCAAACAGCTCGTGGCTTCGTCTTGCGTACTTCTTTGGTGGCCTCTCATTCATAGAAGTCAAAAAAGATCTAATTCACTCAAAATTGATGGAACTTAATTTAACATAGATATGTATGTATATACTCAAAAGCAATGGCTGGGTATGAGATATCTCACCCAAAAATCACATAAACAACATAGCTAAAGCCTACCAACGATTCCACCCTCAATGCTCAAACCAATAAGATCTTGGAGAAAACACTAGACCCAAATCAATGCCGAATGTCGGTATTCACTCCAAAGACACCGCAGTGATACCAAACGAACCCTAAGCTTCATATGCGTTACGAAGGCCATACGGTACTAAATGTTTCCAGGCAAACTTGGTTACTATCTGGAGAAGCCCATCAAATCCACACGATTCCAGGCTCCGGAAAGACATTCAGATCCAAACAGAGCATAACCAACAATTTGAAAAAGAGATTCCAAATAGAACAGGCAATTTCTTTGAGCATCGAAAGTCTAATTAAATCTTACCAGTCGCCATCGTTATGCTTATGTGCGAAGCCTGGTTTTAACGGGCTTTATTAGTAGAGGATTGGGTGAATCCGAGGATCTAGTGTCCCATACGCTAAACCCACATACTTGCATCACATCTTACAATTCACCATAACCAAACCAGTATTCCCAATTAAACATAAACATATAATTCAGAAACCCTAACAATCTCCGAAGATTAGACAGCAAATCAGCAGTAAGCCCACATAATAGCATTAAATCTTACAATTCAACCCACTCCCAGAACACTCACCAGAAAGCCCAGATGAGAAGGAAGCAGTTTTCGCCTAAGCAAACCACTATTTCCAGCTAAACATTGACATATAATTCAGAAACCCTAAAAATCACTGATCTTCGAGAGCAAATCAACACCATCTCTCTACCAAGCTAATTATAATAAAGCTCGAGTGCCATACCATCGTGAATTTCGTGGTCCTTGCACTGTTCACCTAGGTGGTGTCTGGGATTAGTATCTAGTGCAAAGTGAATATGCATAAACACGAGATGCAGAGCGTGATGGACTAATACAAACAGACCATAAGCAAAAATCAAAAACAAGAAATCATAATTACAGGACGCAGTCTTTTACTATTCCATAATTCAAGGTCTTAACAACATAGACCCATACACTAAATCCACATAATAGCATCAAATCTTACAATTTCACCCTATCCAAACCAGTATTTCCAGTTAAACATAGACATATAATGCAAAAACCCTAACAATCACAGAAGATTAGAGAGCATATGAACACTAATCCACATAATAGCATACACTAAAACCACATAGGAGTGCTTAATTACAGTTTTTAGCTTAATTAGGTTTAGGCCTTTTGTTTTATTAAAGTTTTATTTATTAGAGTTTATTTTTACTGAATCATGCAAATAGCTTCAGAGTTTTTGAGTTTTGCTAGAATTATATTAGGTTTAGTTGGAATCAGTACATGATTGCTTTTAGAGTTCAATTTAAATTAAGAGTAGGGTTAGAGAAGCACAGATAAATAGCCCTTTAGTTTCTTATTTTTAGAGCTTTGTTTTGATCAATTTGAGTTATTTCTTCATTTCTCTCTTATTATCTTGGTGAGGGGGAAAAAAAAAAAGATTGAACCCTATCAATCTCTTATTCATCACTCTCTTTAGGGGTAAGAATTAAGGAAGGCTGTTGAATCCTTCCCTTTTCCCTTCTGACCATTTGACGATTAACATCAAAAACAAGAAATCATAATTACAACACCAAGTTCTTTTACTATTCCATAATTCAAGGTCTTAACAACGTAGCACCACACATGAAATCCACATAATAGCGTCAAACCTTACAATTTCACCATATCCATACCAATATTTTCACTTAAACAGACATATATAAATCAAAAACCCTAAAATTCACCGATCTTGGAGAGCAAATCAACACAAACTCTCTCCACATCTAATTATAATAAAGCTCAAGCCCCATACCATCGTGAACCTCATAATCCTTGAGAGTGATGTGATCTTTGTAGATATTGTACCACTTCTGGATCCGAATCTTGTCGGCGCGAGTGCCAGTTTGAGCCGCTACGAGCTTCTTGAGATCGCCTATGGTGTCGTCCTCGTTGCACTTCACTCGTACCTTCTTCCCTAGCCGATCGTTCAACACTACCTCGATCATCTTCGAAGTTCTAAGAAGGAGTTCGACGAAACCCTAGGGGAGAGAAAATGAGAAATTTGGGATTTTTATCGCAATTGAAGGGCGAAGGGAGGAGGAGAGGGTTTTATAGGTCGCGGGTAAATGGCGGTCTCGACTTCGCTTATGTGTTACGCGGAACATGCTTGTCCTGTTTTTAGATTACTTGTATTTTAGTATTTAATATTTTTAAAAATAATAAAAAGTATTTTATTATTAAAAAGAATCTTAATTTTTTTTATATTAATAAAAATGTCCCTCTTCAACTTGATAATATCATTTTCTGTCAATAGAGATAATGTGACAACTGTTTTTTTAGTACTGTTACAGTAAAAGGATAAAATATCCTTCAGTATCCTTATTATTACTTTATAAGCACGAAATTCGAGATATTCTATATATAAATTACCTATTTTGCTTAACTTGTTTAAAAATATTATTACTAAAAGGTATTTTTATTATTTTACTGTAGTATTAATAAAAATAAAGTTGCCCTGTTAGTTGTAACGACAAAAAATGATGTCATCATGCCCTTAGAGGAGTCTTTTTATTAATATGATAAAAACTGAGGGGCATTTTTAATAATTTAAAAAGGTCAAGATCTTTTTTATTATTTCTGAAAGTGTCGAGGTACTAAAATATAAATAACCCTTTTTTTTATTCCCACAATAAAAACTATTAGTACTAGAGTAATGATGCCAGTGGCGGAGTTAGGACTTAAAGTCGGAAGGGTCAACTATAATACAAAAGCGTGGGCAATTAGCATTTATTTCATGTATTACTTGTAACCAAGGTTATTAAAATAGGGATTCTACTTAGAATCAGTAGGGGCTCTTAGAATCGGAATCATTAAATCGAATCGAGAATCGTAAGATTCTACTAAATGTATATGCTACAATAATTATGAGAGTTTTTAAGATATATGCTGCTAATTGAACTTTATATTAAGGTCAAAAATTAAAACAGAATTTAAAGTTAAGTTTCCTAAATGTATATAAACACTTACTTAACATTCTTTCACTTCGAGCTAGTGAAATAAGTTTATTTATAATATGTGCTCATTTTTTACATTTTAACTTTTTATTTGTATACGTTGGTAGAATCAAGGTTGGATCGCTAGAATCATAAAATCGTATTACGATTCTATTAGTTACTTTCACGTATAATTCATGAATCATAAGATTCTACAAAATTAAAATTCTACTCAGGATTCAAATCGGTCGACAATTGTGGAATCGTAGAATCGTAAAATTCAAAGATTCAAATCGAGATTTCAATAACCATGCTTGTAACTCTACAACACAAATTAAATGTATTTTAGTACTCCACTATAGGCAATTGTCCGCTCTTACATATACGTGGTTGTGCCACCGAATGCTGTGACTTACAAACAATGAAAATTGCAAAATTATCTGGAAAAATACGATCTTACTCTGTAATAATTTTACCTTGGCAATAACATTACTCAATTTTTGAAGATATTATATTTATAAAGTAGGATAAATTATATATTAGTACCCTAAGGTTTGATGTATTAATTTTTCAATGATGTATTAATTTTTCAATTCACAAATTTTACGAAATAATTTTAGTTCAAAATTGTCATTTATTTAATAAGGTAGTTCAAATCGTAGTTTATATGTGAATAAAATAGATATTTGATCCTACTATTTTTCATTATAAGTGTCACATCATTGCGATTCGTGTATATCATAAGAAGAATAGGTAAAATTACCAACAAACAATGACATGTTTTATACCCTTTTAGATTATTGTTTGAATTATTTTATTAAACACTACAAATTTTTAGACTAAAATTTTTTTTCACAAAGTTTATGACTTAAAAGTGAATACTTCAAACCTTATAGTACTAATATGTAATTTAACCTAAAAAGTAGGTATATCTCATGTTTGAGTATTTTTATTACTTAGATAGTACGATATTATATATATATTTATCACTTAGTTACCTTAAATTTTTAAAATTTTATCAATTAGATATTCTTCTACAAAAATTTGATAGATCTTTATTGGAAAATGCTAAAATGGAATATAATTTTGATAATATGTAAATATTTTCGATAGTCTTTGATGATCTCTTGTTAAAAAAATTATAAGATTTTGACAATATATAAGTAGCTGACATAACAATTAGGTAAATTCTTATCGAATTTGCTAATTTTTTGTTTAAAATATTGACAAGACATACACACGCACACACACATACACATATATAATATGGCAATCGATACTATATCAGCATTTTTCGTACGAAATTTGTCATATTCTTATAAAAACTTATGGAATTTCGATAGAGGGTACCTAGGTGATATTAAAACCTTGGGGTACCTCGTTATATATACTAAAATATTAGATATCTAGGTGATAAAGATTGAAACCTCAAGATATCTAAATGATAATTTCCTTAAATGTTATTTTATATATTTGTCTTGTGTGAGGGAACAAATTAGAGTATAATCTTTACCTATTAGTATAAGTCATCAAAACAACTGGTTTACAACAACAACAAACTCAGTGCCACAAGAGCTTCAAAGCAGGGTTTGGGTGAGGTGATGTAAGGTGCTACCTTGTAAGAAAGCTATGTCCAAGGGCCCCTTATCCTAAAAGCAAAAACGAAACAATAAAGCATGTAAGCAACAAGCAACAATAAGGCGACAACATTCACAACTATGTAAGCCTAGGGGCACTAAGAACTAGCTTCTTTGCGCTCCTTTATCCTAAACCGCTATGATGGCTACACATATTCTAACACACCACTTAATATTATCTAAGGTCATCTCCTCATTTAGGTTTATGAGGGTGAGATCATGTCCAATCGTCTCCATCCAACTTTTCTTTCGCTTGCCTCTTCCTCTCCTCCCTTATGTAATATGAAGTTATTCACATCTTCTAACAAGGGCAATGGTTGGTCTCCTTATAATACCCAAACCATTGCAAACATTGCTCCCGCAACTTGTCGAGCCACACTTAATTTGCTTTTTATAACATTATTTCTGATCCTATCATTCCTTATGTGTCCATACATTTTGCACTGTATGACATAGCCGGTCGTACGACCTTCTTATAACACCATGACTTACTGTTAGGACAGCTGGTTTCTTGACTTAATATCAAAGTCTTGTGGATCGAGAAGTCGCAAATTCGAATTTCAATAATCCCCACTTTTAACACTAATATAATTCAGGCACAAGGTATAAGATGGACATGTGCGCTATTTATTCTTCGAGCGTGATGGGCATTGCAAGTGAGGAACATTTCAAAATATAACATCATTCCTTGGTCTTCGACCATCAATCACGTTGTTGGAATGTAGACATTAACTTTATAACTATTTTTCCATGAGTATAAATAGCACATGAAACGCTATTCGATATAAACCTTATGGTCTTCAGTTGGTGTCCGTAAGAAATTTCAAGAGACATCTGGTTAACCAAGCATATGGTCAATTTGCCTTTAGCACGAACAACACATGAGAATTTACGCCATAAAATAAAAGTCTTTGTGTTAACTTCTAGTGTTATTTACATTTTAGTACCCTGACATTATTATCACAAAATTCAAGATGTTGTAATGTATAAAAACTATCTGTTTTCGCTTAATTTGCTGAAAAATATTGTTATTGAAGGTATTTTGTCATTTATTGTGGCATTAATAAATAAATAAATAAAAAATACAGTTGTCACTTTAGTTCTATCGACAGAAAAAGACTTTATCAAGCTAAAGAGTGGACATTTTATTAATACGACAAAAACTTAGGTGGGATTTTTATTAATATCACAAAAACTTAGAGGCCGTTTTATTAATTCAAAAAGGTCAGAATTTTTTTTATTATTTTCAAAAATATTGGGGTACTAAAATGTAAATAACTCTAACTTCTATTTAACTAGTTCATTAGATGCAATTGATTCATATTATAAAATAAATTCTAGATGAGAGTGCAACAATTTTTCCTTTATATGCTTCTTTCTTGAGATTCAGTTTTTAATTTCTCATAAATATGATGTTAAAGAAATATCACTTGTTCAACGTAATCCTGCAGAGATGCACTATTTCCTTTTTAAATTATTTCTCCAAAATGTGCGGAAAAACTATAACTCCCGGTATGTAATCCGAATCAAATAGCACGACAATACGAGAAGTAAATGGACTAAAATAGAAAGGAAACAAGCGGCACAAAGATTTACGTGGAAACCCCTTTACAATCGAAAGGGGAGAAAACTACAGGTGAAGATTGGAGCTTTTATTATTGAATCAAAAAGAAGAATTACAATCACTCATTTTCTCTCTCTCTCTCTCTTTGGCGGTGCCGCTGGGTAAATACCTCACAAGAATATTAGATACCAAGTGACGAACCCTATGTCACTATTTATACACGCGTGAAAACGCGGTTCCCGATCAATCGGTGAGCTCACTGCAGGCGTCCTTGACTTACACAACATTCCCGATCGATCGAACTTCACCCGATCCATCGGCCTCCTCACGGCATCCCTACTTAAAGTTTCAAAGAATTTTGAGACATTTTCCTAACAAATCTCCACCTTGACTCAAAATTAGCATCAACAATAAAATAACTTCACCTTCTCCGCAAACGCCCCCTCAACCGGGGCTAACACACATCAAACACAAAGACCCACCAAATTCGAGCAATGCTCGAATTTGCTCCCCGATAAAACCTTAGTGAACATGTCAGCTAGATTGTCCTCAGTCCCAATCTTTTTTAACTCCATCTTCCGCTCATCAATTAGATTTCACATCTATATGATTCGTCCTGTCGTGATAAGACATCTAATCCTTCGCTAGGTGAATGGCGGACTGACTATCACGGTAGACTCTAACAGCGCCCTGCTCAGCACTGATCTCACTAATCAAACCTCTCAACCAGACGGCTTCTTTGAATGCTTCTTTGACTGCCATATACTCGGCCTCGGTAGTAGACTGTGCTGTAACAGACTGTAAACACGCTATCCAACTGATAGCTGTGTCACCTAAACAAAACACATACCCTGATGTGGACTTCCTCTTATCGAGGTCTCCACCATAATCAGAATCTACACACCCAACCAAGCAACATTTCCTTTTCCCATATTCCAAACAAATATCAGAAGTTCCACGAAGATACCTGAGAATTTACTTCACCGCATGCCAATGCTCTTTACCTAGATTTTCCATGTATCTACTGACTCTGCTCACTACAAAAGCAATATATGGACACGTACAAACCATCGCATACATAATATTGCCCACTGCACTAGAATAGGGAATCTGAAACATGTGCCTGACATCCTCCTCAGTCTAAGGCGAATCCAATGCTGAAAGTCTAAAGTGAGCTGCTAAGGCCGTGCTAACTAGATTGGCATCCTTCATATGAAACTTGTCTAATACCTTCTCAATATACTTCTCCTGAGACAAGTATAATTTTTCGACTTTTCGGTCTCTACGAATCTCCATGCCTAAGATCTTCTTAGCTGCTCTAAGAACTTTCATCTCAAACTCACTCTTCAACATAGATTTCAAGTCATCAACATCCTTTATGTCTCGTGCTCCAATCAACATATCATCAACATATAAAAGCAAATAAACAAAAGAGCATGTATCAGTCTTTTTGAAGTACACACAGCTGTCGTACTTACTCCTGATGTACCCATGACCTGTCATGAACTAATCAAATCTCTTATACCACTGCCTAAGAGACTGCTTCAAATCATATAAAGACTTCTTAAGCAAACATACATGGTCTTTCTTACCTTCAACAACAAAGCCCTCGAGCTGATGCATATAGATACTCTCTTCTAGTTCACCATGCAAAAATGTAGTTTTTGCATCTAACTGCTCAAGCTCTAAGTCATGCATGACAACTAAAGATAAAAGCGCACGAATTGAAGTATGTCTAACTACAGGTGAAAATATATCATGAAAATCAACACCATGTACCTGACTGTAGCCTTTAGCTACCAAACGTGCCTTGTATCTTGCATCTTCAACTCCAGGAATGCCCTCCTTTCTTTTGAAGAACCATTTGCAACCAATCAGTCTTTTCCCTATTTGAGGCTTTTCCAGTTCCCATGTCTGGTTCTTATGAAGAGACTGCATTTCTTCATTCATAGCAACAAACCACTTCTCAGCATCTGATCTCGATACAGCCTACGAAGTCGGTTCACTGTCGTCTAAAGACTCAGCCGTAGTAAGGCCATAAGCAATCAGCTCCTCAAACACATATCTCTCTGGAGGCCTGATCTGTCGCCTCGATCGACCACTAGCTATAGTATTATTCTCCACCTGCTGACTTATTTCTGCATTATTAATAACAACATCAGAAACCCGTACCTGATGTGCCAGAATACTCTCTAGCTGAACGACCTGCTGATCTGACTGTATCTGTGTAACATCAGGTATCTCAACCTGAACTGACTCACTATCAATGAAGGGTGTGTGTGGCGGATGTAGTAGAGCAGACTCATCAAAGGTAACATCTCTACTAGTCAGAAACTTCCGAGCACTGGAATCCCACAATCTATATCCCTTCACACCTGAAGAATAACCAAGAAAGATGCATTTCTTGGCTCTAGGCTCCAGCTTTCCATCATTAACATAGGCATATGCAGGACAACCAAGTACTTTAATTGGAGAATAATCAGAAGTAGAACTAGACCATACCTTTTCAGGTGTCTTCATCTGCAATGAAGAATGCGATGTCTTGTTCACAAGATAGCAAGCCATGCTAACCGCTTCCGCCCACCATTCTCTTTTCAAGCCTGCATTTGAAAGCATACATCGAGCCTTCTCAAGTAACGTCATGTTCAATCTTTCAGCCACTCCATTTTGCTAAGGTCAACCTGTACATGTCCTGTGTCTGACTATACCCTGATCTTCACAAAATCGAGTGAAGTCACCTTCAACAAACTCAAGAGCATTTTCAGTCCTCAACCTCTTTATCAGCTTCCCTGTCTATTTTTCAAGCAGAATCTTCCATTTCTTGAGGATATCATACACTTCATTTTTCTGTTTCAGAAAATAGACCCAAACTTTACATGAATAATCATCAGTAAACGTTAGAAGATACCTAGACCCACCTTTAAAAGCTACTCTGGAAGGTCCCCACAGATCAGAATGTATATAGTCTAACATTCTCTTTGTCTGATGTAGTGCTGCCTTGAAGCTGATTCTCTTTTGCTTCCCATACACACAGTGCTCACAGAAATCCATCAGTCCTATTGACTGACCACAAAGCAGTCCCCTTTTACTCAACTCAGACAATGCCTTATCACTAATGTGACCCAGTCACATGTGCCACAGTCTCGTGATCTCTGTATCTGTCATAGTAGATGTGGAAATAGCAAGTGAATCTGTCACGGTAGTACCTGCAAGCTCATACAAAGTACCTACCATTTTCCCTTTCATCACAAATAAAGCACCCTTACTGACCCGCATGACTCCACCTTCAGCAGTGTACTTATACCCACTAGACTCAAGGATATCTAGAGAAATCAAGTTTTTCTTCAACTCCGGGACGTGATGTACATCACTCAAAGTTCTAATAGCCCCATCAAACATCCTCAAACGAATTGTCCCAATCCCCACTACCTTACAAGCAGCATCGTTACCCATCAAGACAACTCCACCCTGTATAGACTTATACGTGGAAAACCAATCTCTATTTGGACTAACGTGATATGAACAACTCGAATCCATGACCCACTTATCCTTGGGTATGGAATGAGAATCAGCAACTAATAAAAACTCCGCATCACTATCATCCTACACACTACTAGCCTCAGCATATTTATCTTTGCCCTGGTCACCCCTATTATCTTCTTTCAATTTATTTTTATATTTGTAACAGTTCTTCTTTATGTGCCCTTTCTTGTGACAGCAATGGCACGACGGGTTCTTATGTCTAGATTTAGACCTAGACTTTTTCCTACCATTGGATCCCCTATGTTCTAATCTACCTCTCACATGCAAACCACTACCTAAATCATTCACCAAGTCAGATAACTCCCTATCTACCTGTTCTTTACTCACAAGGTTTCTTTTCACCTCATCAACAGTAATGGTCAGCCTACCCCGGTATATCATGCTTTCTACAAAGCCCTTATACGAATTAGAAAGTGAACACAGTAACAACATAGCTTGGTCCTCGTCCTTAGGGACATCATCTGTATGATAGAAGTAAACTCGCTAAGATGGTTTTTAAGAGATGTACCTTCTGTCATACAGAAAGTGAATAACCGACACTTCACTACGAGTTTGTTTGAGACTAACTTGTGGCAAAACATGTCTAGTAATTTCTCCCATAACTCCTTTGCGGTTTTCATCTCCAAGACCTCTATCAAAACATCATCTGCTAAACACATCTGTATCGCCGCAAGAGCCTTATCATCCAACTCTTCCCACTGTGCCTCGGTTATAGTCTTGGGTTTCTTCTTTTTCCCCTCCAGTGCTTTCTTCAAGTCGGTCTGAGTCAAGAGTCCTTTCACACAGACTTGCCATAAGCTAAAGCTTCCTTGGCCTCCGAACTTCTCTACCTCGGTCTTAATACCTGATGCCATTGTACCAATTTGAATAACCAGGCTCTGATACCAATTTGTGCGGAAAAACTATAACTCCCGATATGCATTTCGAATCAAATACCACGATAATACGATAAGTAAATGGACTAAAAGAGAAAGGAAACAAGCGACACAAAGATTTACGTGGAAACCCCTTTACAATCGAAAGAGGAGAAAACCACGGGCGAAGATTGGAACTTTTATTATTAAATCGAAAAGAAGAATTACAATCACTCATTTTCTCTCTCTCTCTCTCTTTTTCTTTGGCGGCGCCGCTGGGAAAATACCTCACAAGAATATTGGAACCAAGTGACGAACCCTATGTCACTATTTATACACGCGTGAAAACGCGGTTCCCGATCGATCCGGGGGTCCCGATTGATCGGTATTTCACTGATCGATCGGCGAGCTCACTACAAGCGTCCTTGACTTACGTAACATTCCCGGTCGATCGAACTTCACCCGATCGATCGGACTCCTCACGGCGTCCCTACTTAAAGTTCCAAGAAATTTTGAGACATTTTCCTAACATAAAATGTATAACATCATGACAAATCTTGACATCAAGAGTTTATGACAAATTACTTCTACTAGATTTATTAAAAGTAACGAATTCAAATTTAATTAAACTTGAACATGGTAAAAGACAATAATACAATAATTTTTTTGGAACATTACAATAATACAATAATTTTTTTGAACAGTAATACAATAATGATATATTACCTCAGTTGGCTAGAATCGCATGCTGATAAGGGAGTCACAAAATCCACAAAACACAAAAGCTTCGGCTTTTCTTTTTTCCTCATTTATATATCATGCGTATATTTCTCTGCCTGTTTACGTACTTTTTTTTTTTTTACATCAATAGTCTGGAGGAGGATGCTAGATTCGAACGTAGATCCAAAGGTAGACCAACTGCACCCCAGCGATTAGAACAAATCGGGAACCAACATCTACATTTGTGTATGTACAACAAGAAATAAATAAATACAAAGAAATACATGGTAAAAGTTTTATTTTCAGTGGAACTTCACAAATAAATCATATAAAATATTTTAATGGTGGTGGCCATGTATACAGATTAAATGCGTAAAATAAAAGTGGTTCTGAATTCTCTACAATACTCTCAGATAAGAGATAAAAAAGCAAAAAAATATTATCATTATTTTTTGTAAACTCAAAAAAAGAAATTATTTTCTACAATACAAAGTTGAAATCCTATATTGGACAAGAGACCCTTTAAATACAAAGATAAATGCATCTTATAACTATGAACTTTCTTACAATTTACAGATATATAAAATACCTGAAAACGGTATTATGTCAGAAGAAATAAACAAAAAAAGAGGCATCGAATTTTATAAACAAGTGAAAAGGGTAACATATTTTAAAAAAAGAACAATAAGTCGCTATGGGGCCTGAAAAATAGTGGCATCGGAAAGAAAGCCCTCTGCATCGGCATCACACCAGCTTTTCGACGTCACAATCTGCATTCCAATGACAAGTTTTCACATCAATGCAAGTGTATTGTTTCTTTCCCCAAAACTCGAGGGGTAAACGAATCAATTGTTCAATATTCTCATGCTCGTAATCTATTACGCCCCGTTCTTCGTTATGGGGGCTTGATGGCATCATGACCCAAGTTAGAACAAGTTCCACAAGCTGAGTTTGAGTAGGGGGATAATTGTCTCATTAACATTCTCGAGCAATTTGGTTTGGGCTCATTAAGGGCTTGTTGACGACTTGTTAGGAGCCCAATAACAATTGATATTAGCTTAAAAGCAGTTCGATAATGGCTCAGTAGTAACTCGAATAGCTCGAATCAATAGTGAGCTCAAGTCAACAGTAAGCTCAACTTGATTCAATAATGAGCTCGACTAAACTAGATTAGGCTAACGAGCCAAGTTGAACCGATTAACGAACACACATATATCATATGGAACCAAGTTCAAGCATGTGTTTATAGTTTTTTTTCTCAAAACATGTTACCATTTTCATATAAAAATGCCCTTCTCATTCATTTTTTAAGTGTCATTTACACTTAATCCTTGTACTTTAACTATTGTATCAATATAGTCCATGAACTTTTAATTGTGTTTATACAATTGAACTTGTTTCAATTAAGTCCAATTCTAAAATTAATGTCAATTTATGATTGAAATTACAATACTAATAACACTTGCACATGCTTTCCACGTCAAAAAATTAGCACTTGCATATTTTTCACTAATGTCTCACTGAAATCATAGCATTAGTCAAAAATTAATAATAATTCTAAAATTGGACTTGATTAGAACACTTTCAGTTGTATAGGAACTAAATTGACAAAATTAAAAGTTCATGAATTGAATTGCCATAGTGGACGGAGTATAGGTATAAGTGACCCTTTTTAAGATCATAATGTCTTTCTAACGTATTTTACCCGAATCGTCGATTCCACCCTTCAGCTTCTAGGTGTAGGGAAAGGGGCTTTGAGAAGCTTCATCATGAAGCTGAAATGGACATCTGGGGAGGTCTTGGGATGAGGCCAGCTTGCACCTTGTGGTATTTTTATACATTTGAAGCCCTGACTTCTGTATAGCTTCGTCGCTCCCGGGTTATTCGCGTCACAGTGAAGTGCGATTGCTCTACATCCCCAGCTACGCGCTTGCACCTCTGCCTTCGCAATGAGCCGTTTTGCTATCCCTTTCCTTCGGAACTTCTCTCGAACTGCCACATTCGAGACGTACGCTATTCCTTTCCTGTAAAAAAGAAATCAGCGGAACTCTGATGTGGATTTGTACGGTGTGGAATTTGCAGTATTACAACAACAATCTAAGTTGTTTTCGACTAGGTAGATGCATGGATCAAAACGTACTGCAAATGCATTGGCAAACGGGTTGGGTCAAACCATGACCCAACTTGACCTGACCCAGCCCACAAGATCGGCAGTATACTGTAGCAGGCAGAGTCACGTGTCAGTTTCTTTTTGCTTTCGACCCAGTTAAACACACCCCCAAGGAAATGTGTCACAGGTCGAATCCTGTCAGGAATATTTCCTAACCAGACCAACCTGATGTACGAACAGGCCTAACCCGATTCAACCCATCCGTATGACCCTATCCCATGGTTGGGTCATGGACGATCCAGCCACCTGTACATAGCGCTCTATCATAAATCACATATTCTTGAGAGCTCTGATGAAACGCCCTTTTTTGGAACCTAACCCAGCTTCATGTATAGGACAAATAGAGTGTTTGAGGGACTGCAAAATCGGTGAAGGATCAGGTAAGGATGTGGTTGGGGTATGGATGCAGCTCAGGTACAGATTTGCAGGTCAAACACAGACGTTTCCAGATATTTTAGTATACTTTTTTCGAACTTGAAATATCTGAAGTGTCATATCATATCTCAATAGGGATGTGCCTGAGCCCAGACGAGCCAAGCCCGAGTTTGCTAGGCTTGAGGCTCAACTTGTCAACATTTATCTCGGTTCGGGCTTAGCGAAGAAATTTTGAGCTCGAGCTTAGATTTCGTAAGTTCAGGATTGGCTTAGTTCTGTTGAGCTTGAACCCAACTCAACAAGCTTCGAGCTAAGCTCGCCTTATCTAGGCTTGTTCGAGCTTGATCTAGGCTCGCTTAGGCTCAAATGTAACTCAAGCGGGCATATTTAAGCTACTAAATTGGATTAAGAATGGTTTAAATAGACTTGTTTAGGCTTCAAGAGACAATGCGCTCCAGCTTCAGTAGGCTCGAGCTTAGGCTTGGCTCGTTAAGCTAAATGTTCCAGCTCTACTTAGCTTGAGCTAGAAACAATTGAAGCCCTTCAAGCTTTATGACAAGCCAGCTTATGAGGGCTTGGTACATTTACATCCTCTATCTAGGTGTCCGAGGGTTGGACACAAGTACCCTAAATGGAGGGTAGAGTTCGAGTAACCAACAGCACCAAGGAAAGAACCTGTTCAATAACTTTTTCTACTTGTTTTTTGTTTTTTAGAAACTAAAAATCATATTCGGAAACGATTTTTTCTTATTTTTGATTTTTCGTTTTCAGTTTCTTCTTAGTATGAGTGAAAATTGGAAACAGGAAACGAAAAACAAGAAATAATCGTTTTCAAAACCCAATTTCAGTGTCTAAAACAAGAAAAACTGCAAACAAAAAATGATATGAAATAGGCCTAAGATAAATAGAGATTTAGTGAATTGAGAAAGAGAGTATAACTGGGATTTACCTAAAGCTAGTCATACATAACTAAAACAGAAGGCCATTAGTACATAATTCTCTTTGACTGAGATTTTTCGGGTTGGGAACCCTCGGAAACAGCCTTCCTTCAAGGTCAGTTGTAGTTGTCCTCGTCGTCTGTTTTACTGAGATTATGCTCAGTTGACTTGACACTGAACTTTCACAGCACTACCAAACAAAGTAACCTTATAGATAGACAAGGCAACTGTAGGACTAATAAGTTCAAGTATATTGGATCAGTTCTCGAAAGCGATGCGAATTTATGCCTCGATTAGAAAAGGAGTATATATGTTGTTTCGTGTAGCAACCGGTCTACTTTCATATTTTAGTGGATTGTTTTCTCTTCCACCCACTGTTTTTCCCTCAATTTGAATGCTTTCCACGTAAACTCGTGTTATTGTTTTCTCTTTCCCACCTCACTTCTCAATTTCTTTGGATTTGTTCTTTCCCATCTAAATCAAATCTAGTTCTTGGGTATTTACCAAATAGGGATGCAACGTTGAATTCAAGCAGCTTGGATGAAACTGAGACGTCTTTGTGGAGTTCGTTGTGATAGTAAAATCTTGCTTAAACTCGAGAAAAGTGTTAACGGATGGCAATTAGATATACTATGCTTTATTCCAAATGTCAGCAACTTAGTACAAAAGATTAGTGTAGGGAAGAGGATGATTATATGGTAGAGATATGGCTACACGAGAAAAGATTTTTTGATGCTGTCCGCAACCTCCTTCGCAAAGAGGGCTGAGATAGGCGATGAATCTCACGATGACAATGTTGTGTGGCATTTCTCGCACGATGGGAAGTATTCGGTGAAGTCGGGCTACGGTTTCTGGGCTGCTGCTTCTGCTGCAAAAAGCCGAGAGTCGAGTTCTCAGGCTTCAAGTTCACAAGTAAACCAGTCTAAAGCTTGGAAATTTATTTGGGCTCTAAATGTTCCTCCTAAAATTCGCCATTTCATTTGGAAAGCGAGCTCAAATGCGCTTCCTACATGTGAAAATCTCTTTTTTAGGAGGATCATTATTAATCCAAATTGCCCCCGTTGAGAGGATTGTGTTGAAACTGCGGAACACCTTCTGTTTTTTTGTCCCTTTGCTAAAGAGGTCTGGTTTGCCTCGAACTTAGGCTATAAGCCTTCCTCAGAAGGTTTCGTGTCTTTTTCTTGTTGGTGGGAGTCCATGTTCACGTCTTTCGCTTCGTCCAACTATGTTCTTGCTGGCGCCTGTTTCATTTGTTGGGAGATTTGGAAGGCTAGAAACGCCTTGTCTATTCATGACCGTGATGTTTGCCCCATCGCACTGTGCTCGAAAAGCCGATGGGGAAGCGGCATCGTTTCTCTCGTCCAGCCCGGCCATGCTTCCCCCGGAGCATTTGCAGCCCGCTCATCCAGTTCCCAGGCATTGATTCCCCCCCCCCCCCCCCCCCCCCCCCCCCCCCCCCTCTTCTCTCCTTCTTCCAGGCTTCGTGAAGCTGAATGTTGATGCCGCCTTCAATATCGACAAAGGAAACTATGCTACCGCTGTGGTGGCACGTTCGGAATCCAGTCTGATCTCAGGCGGCTGGTGCTCATCTGGTAAAGCTCGGTCTGCGCTGGCGGCAGAAGCCATTGCCCTTTGAGGCGCTTGTTTCTTTGCTCTCTCCATGAAGTGGTCCCATTTGTGTGTGGAGTCCGACAACAAGTTGGCAGTGCGCTCCATCGTGTCTTCCGATCCGTGTCCCTGGGAAATCTATGCTATTGTCAATCACATTATTGGGGTCGCTCGCATGTTTTCATCTTGCTTTTTCACTTGGGCACCACGGTCTTGTAATGAAGTTGCTATTTGGATTGCTCGTGCCCACCTTTGTAATCAGTGTAGGCATGATTGGTGGATCAATGTTCAGACCCAATTGATCCCTCTTGTATGTGCGGATTTGGTTTATTGAAGTTTCTGCCCTCTGGGCTTTCCAGCGTTAAAAAAAAAAAAAAAAAAAGATAAGATTAAGAATGATTTCATGAGCAAAACAGAGACCTGTAAATGACCAAGTCAGGAATATTGAGTTGGAGAGCGTATCGTATCAAGAGAGGGAGAGGGATAATCAAAAAGACAATTGTCGAGGACATGTTTGGTACCGTTTTCCGTTTGCAGTTTTTGGTATTTTAGAAACTAAAAACCATATTTTGAAAACGATTTTGTCTGATTTTTGCTTTCTTACATTCAGTTTTTCTAGTTTGATTGAAAACTAAAAATGGTTATAAAACCTGGTTTTTAATTTATCAACAACCAAAAACCGCAGATAAAAAACAATATTAAGCAACATCCTCCAGGGTTCAAATACTATTAATGCATCACAAACTTTTCAAGGTGATATAACATAACTGAGAAAGGTCAAGAAGATAGCTTTCAACTTGGATAGAACTTAGGCTACCTAAACTCGGGTATGAGACCAGAGACCAAACTCGCTATTTCCACGATTTTTTGTAGTCCTAGTCTAATTTAACGCATTTAAGCGCCACATCAATGTCCAGATATTCTTATTCAATAGGGGGCATTTTAAAACAAAATGGAGAATTGAAGTAATTATTGATAGAACTTCAATCTTCTCGGTTCTACCTAGGTCTCTCTATGAAGTTAGGTATTAAAAAAGTATGCCAAGTCAAATGGGGAAGCGCAGTACATCGCGTTCTTCAAATCAGTCAGACTAACCATTCAGTGAACCTTAGTATAGAAAATGTTCCATAAACACATAAGCCATCGTCTATCCAGCTTGCGCGAGGAATATGTTTATGAAATTTTGCCGGGCCTTAGATATTACCTAAAGAGTCGGTACGTGGGATTCACATATAAGCCACAGTAATATTTCATCAAAAACCAAGTGCCATTAGTTAAATAGCTTGTTAGGTTCATATGTATCTTATTCACAAAACTTTGACGCGGGACGTTGTTGTTGACTCATGTGAAGTCCACAACATAGCTGCGCAAAAGATTCTTGTTCGTATTATTTTTTATTTGCAGTTTTTCTTCTATTTTTTGAAACTAAAAGCCATATTTCGGAAACAAATTTTTTTTGGTTTTTGATTTCTAGTAATTGGTTTCAATTTTTTTCCTAATTGAATGAAACTGAAACTAAAAAACAAAAAACAAAACCATTTTCGAACCTAGGTTTTTAGTTCCTACAAACCTGAAACTAAATAGAAAATGACACCAAATAGGCCTTTAACTTGTATGCTCTCGAGTAAAATGCTTAGCTCTTCAATAAGTTTCGTGAAGTGACCAACTAGACGAGCCTTTCGACCCCTTTAGCAAGCTAATTCATTACAAACGAGAACTGACAGGCAGAACGGAACAAACTCACCTTCTCTGTCGTAGAGGTCCTTTTCTCGGCAGAAAATCAGCAACAGTATCGACTGTTAATATTCCAGCTACATACCCTCTATTCAAACTGAATTTCCCATCCAACCCACCAATTTTTACGTCTTCGCTACCAATGTAGAACGACGTACTGTCTGCTGAGCAACCAACAACCGCAACCAAGCAAATCCTCTTGCAACCACTAGGCACCGAGAACCCGAATAGCATGCCAACTAGCCTGTCAATTCGTAGGACAAAATCCAAAGGGAACGAGTATTGAGGGAAGAAGGAACTGCAGTGGGTCTCTGCCACTTCCCAGCAGTCCTCTAACCTCGCCTCTCGAACGACGATCTCGGGGGAGACTACTGGAAACAAGTCTACAACTTGACTGGCTTTGCAAATCCCTGTATGAATAAAGCAAGGAAGCCTCAATGAAACTATTACATCACAAAAGCGGCTTGAGTGAGCTCGTGGTTGCGTAATATCGTATTCTGTTTGCAGTTTTGGTTTTTGAAAAACTGAAAATCATATTTTGGAAACGATTATGCTACAAAGGCACCTCGAATAATTTAGGGTATGTTTGGCATCATTTTCTGTTGCAGTTTCTAGTTTTGGAAAAACTAAAAATCATATTTTGGGAACGATTATACAAAGGCGCCTTGAATGATTTAGGGCATATTTGGTATTCTTTTCTGCTTGCAGTTCTGGTTTTGGAAAAGCTAAAAATCATATCTTAGAAATGATTATACTACAAAAGAGCCTTGAATAATTTAAGGTTTGTTTGGTACTGTTCTCTGTTTGCAGTTTTGGTTTTTTGAAACCAAAAGTTACATTTTAGAAATGATTTTTTTTCTGGTTTTTGTTTTTTTTTTTTCCTCCTAGTTTAATGAAAATTGAAAACAAAAAATCAAAAATAAGAAGAAAAAAAAAATGTTTACAAAACCTATTTAGTTTCTCAGAAACAAGAAACTGCAAATAGAAATGATATCAAGAGACCCTTGACTTGGCATCCTTTCAAAATGCATACATGGATTTGAATTCGTATCAAGTGCAGTAGCAGGTACATAGTAAGTAGAGATGGAGACTACATAATCAGGAACCGTCTATCTCAAAAGTTAGAGTTGTCAGGGTGAGAGCACGTGAATAGCTTTTATAATATAATATACCCCCTCGGGCAAGGCTTGAGGGGAAAAAAAAACAAAAACAAGGCTTGAGGCTTGAATATTAAACACAATGTATTTTATACCTTGTACTAGAAC
This sequence comes from Simmondsia chinensis, assembly GCA_018398585.1. Lineage (NCBI taxonomy): Eukaryota > Viridiplantae > Streptophyta > Magnoliopsida > Caryophyllales > Simmondsiaceae > Simmondsia > Simmondsia chinensis. The sequence continues at coordinate 3,524,911 of JAGTTD010000018.1, forward strand.
TAATTCAATATCCAAAGTTGGGGTCATTAGGATTCAATGGGATACCTCAAAGTGGAAGAGAATTATACCCTAAAAGCTTTATGAAGTTCGGTGAAGACCCGAGAATGGTTTTTATACTCTAACAAAGAGTTGGACATTATGTAAAAGCAACGATTTATCAAGCTTTATGTGTGAGTCGAGAGAGGAATGGAGATGCAAGAGTATTGTCCAATGTAACCTGCAGACAATTCTAATGTGACTTCAAGTTGGCACTATAGTCAGAAGGCCCCTTTAACACGATGAATTTGATCGAATTGATACTGAAGATTCCGAAATATGTCAGAAGCAGTGCAAACAAATCATAAAAGCTAAAGGGAAGAATCGAGCTAGACAAGAACTATACAATCGACCAAATAGTAGGATCTGGCATCACTCAATAAAAGCCCGAAAACAAAATATTCTAAGGAAAAAGTTCAAGTACCTTATACCCTTAAAACAAAATTACAATTTCTACATCTAGTGAACATAGCAAGAAAATTAAACTCATGCACAAGGGCTCTAATTTCTCAAATGGGTAACAATTATAACTATATGGATGCAAGCATAGAGTTTAAAAGAGTTAGTATAAAATCATTGCTGGTCCTTCACCTAACAGCTTAATTTTTTGGGAAGTTAGCTACTTGATATGGTGTCAGAGTCTTATTGGCCGAGAAGTCACACGTTTGAATGCCAACAACAACCCTCAAGATATTAATGTAATTGAAGCACATGGTAGGAACGGGATTGTACATCATCCACGCTTCAAGTCCTATGGGCATTTGCATCTAGGGGATATTTTAGAGCATATAAAAAATTATTGGGTATTCACTCAATAATGTAAGCTTTTCGGATGATTAACTCCTCAACAAATAAATCATAGAACAGAAAGTGAGGAAGAACTAGCTTAGAACACTCAAAAGAAACAAGAATTGGAATCCATATTTTATATTTCGCTAGTATATTTTACATTTTTTTTTTTTTTTGTATTTAGGTCTCATCCTCTATTATAGATAGCGGAATCACTCACTTTGTAAGGGCACGTTGTATGAAATAAAAGGTCTTCTCTCTCTCTCTCTCTCTCCCCCTAATTTTTATTCTATCTCCTCCCTTCTAATTTCTACAATTTCTCTGTCAAATATTTTAGTTGGTAATGGAGATTACAAGCTCTAGATCTACAGACCCATTCCCAAAAAAATCACAATCGAAAGCAAAAGCGAAAAGGCTCAAAATCCTCAACTGGGTCACAATCAATGGTCCTCATACTGACCCCAAAAGTTCAACTTGCAAAAATACAATTGATTACGCATAAATTGAAGGTGCGTAGAACTTTAATCAGATGAGTATATGATGCAAGGCACAATCAGAACCAAACGAACACAAGATTCTACGGCCTTCCCTAATCTGTAATTGCAAAAATCAATACTGGATTAGAGGATTTCGGTTAACTCATTGATACCTTAGACTACCGAAGTAAGAAATAAAACATCAAATTTCAATCGATGAAAAAATTGTTCTCTAATGAAGGAGAAAACTCATATCTAAAACAACACAAACCCATTGCCGCAAGAGCTCCTGCCAATGCATGGTCTTGGGATTTTTTTTTTTTTTTTGGGGGGGGGGGGGGGGGTGTTTGTACGTAGCCTTACCCCTTCAGAGTGTTACCCTAAAGAGAGGTTGTGTCCGAAGCCCCCCAACCCTAAAAAACATAAAAGCAAACGAGACAAACAAGCAATAAAGCAATAATAAAGCAACAAGCAACAAAGCACAAAGCAACTGAACTTCTAAAAAACAAGAGACTCATATCTGTAGAACTAATAGAGCTCTTAAAACCATTTAGAAATTTAAAACAACTGAACCTCTAAACAACTATAACTATAAATGGACACTAATTAGGAAAATAACTCAAATTATACTTCTAATTTATTCCTAATTCGAGAGTTTGAGCAGCAATCAACCACAATTCTATCTCCTGCATCAGTATAAGAACAACGGGGAAAAAGGGTACCTGCGGATTTGCAACCCAAAAAAGGGAAAGCAACAATTATTTATTACAAGTCACATCGTTACTCCGTCAATAACAATATTTACCCCTGCCACTAACAAGAACCTCAAGGAAATAACATAAATTAGACTCTAGTATATTCCCAATCAGAGAATTTCAGCAACAATCAACCACAATTCTATCTCCTGACCTAGTATAAGAACAAGGGAGAAAAAGGGTACCTTGGGAATGATATGAACCAAATCAATCATCCAAAGAATTAAACAATCAATCAATCAATCCAACTCAAAGATAGTAGTATATTTGTATATAACTAGTATAATCCGTACAGAGGTATAAAGATTAACAAGTAAAGGTAAGATTTGTATAGTAAGAGGGAGAGATAGAAAGAGAGGAAACCAAAAGAGAGAGAGAAAGGGGAGAGAGGGCAGACAGAGAGCTCAAATGAATTCATCCATACCCTTCCACTACACTAAAGGTCCCTATTTATAAAGTTAGTGGAGGGGGTATAATTAGAATAAAGGATTTAGCCTATTTATTAATATCTAAACTACCCCTCACTTAACCACTATATTTTGAATTGTATCAGGGATTTGCAACCCAGGAAAGGGAAAGAAATATTATTCACTGCAAATCACACCATTGCTCCGCTAATAACAATCTTTGCCCTACCAATAACACCCTCCTCTAGAAAATAACTTAAGTTATACTCTAATTTGTTCCTAATTGGAGAGCTTTAGCAACAATCAACCACGATTCTATCTCCTGCATGAGTATAAGAACAAGGGTACCTGAGGGTTTGCAACCCAGAAGAGGGAAGGGGTTATTATTCACTATAAGTCACACCATTGCTCCGCCAATAACAATCTTTGCCCTACCAATAACAACACCCTCAGGAAACTAACTAACTCAAGTTATACTCTAATTTGTTCCTAATTTGAGAGTTTCAGCAACATTCAATCACAATGCCATCTCCTATATAATTATAAGAACAAAGGAGAAAAAGGGTGCCTAGGATTTGCAAGCCGAAACGGGAAAGGGGCTATTATTTGTTACAAGTCACATTATTACTTTGTCAATAACAATTTTGGCTCGACAATAACAACACTCTTAAGAAACTAACTCAAATTATACTCTAATATGTTCCCAACTGAAGAATTTCAGCAATAATCAACCACAATTCCATCTCTAACACAAGTACAAGAACAAGGGAGAAAGGAAAAGGGACCATTATTCACTACAATTCGCACCATTGCCCTCAAGAAAATAACTCAAATTATACTCCTAATCTGTTCCCAAAATGAAGAATTTCAGCAACAATCAACCACAATTATATCTTCCACATCACTACAAGAACAGGAAAGGGGGCTATTATTCACTAACAGATTGTTCCTAATCGAAGAGTTTCAGCAACCATCAACCACAATTTATCTCCAACATCAATATATAAGAACAAGAGAGAAAAAGGCTACCTGGGGATTTGAAACCCAGAAGAGGGAAAGAACGAAGAGGGTCATAAGAAGAGGAAGAAGTTGCCTTAAAGGGGAGAGATAGCGGAGAAGAAGACTTGCAGGGTGAGAAATTGTTTATGTAAGAAGAAGAACAAGAGGGATATGGGGTGAATGTGAGGATCCCCAAGGGTATGGTCAGCATCTCCAAGCAGATTCTCTGTCTCTCTCTCTATCTCTCTCTCTGGCTGTATATGATTCTCTCTCTAAATGAGAATATGGATGAGAAGATTTTGATGGGTTTTGGAGATTCCACGCCAAAGGGATTGTAGGAGAATCATGATGATGATCTAGGTGTTTTTCAGTGTGTTGTCATATGTTTTACTTGTGTTTGGGTGTGTGTGATTGTAGCTGCTGCGACAAGTCATCTTTCACTTGCGTGTCTAGCTCTAGTTGGTGTTGAAGTTAACCGCACCAATGCACGTTTTTCCTGTGAAACAATAGAATTTTTTATCAAATTAGCACAATTTTAAAAAATATTTACTAAAATAATATAATTTAAAAAATAATTATCACTGTAGCAACATCAACAAACGCCGTCGGAAATGGCGTATGAAAGGTGGACGGCACACGTATGCCGTTATGCTGTCCACCTTCCCCCTTCCACACCCCCGATTCCCTCCCCATGAACCCCTACCCCTTCATCTTCACCTCCATTCTCTTTTTCACTTCTTCAACTCTATAAATACAACATATATTTTCTATATTTTTCACAACACTCAGCATTTAAATACATCGTTCAACCTATTATCCTCTCAAACAAAGTGAAGTATCAAAAAAAATTTAGCGAAGTCACTTCATTTAATGTATAGAGTAATGAAGAAGGAAAAAATACATTGTAATAATAAATTACATAAAAATAAATAATGTGAATTATGGTATAAAACGTGACGTGGATCTACGACTAGGTTCACCACGATGCCCTGAGGGTGAAAACTCGGTGTGAACCGAAAAACTATGTCGTGGACATTCACGTCTACTTCCTTCTGGAGCACGAAATGAACGATAATCAAATTCTTCTTCTTACATAGCCTAATCAAATTGATGTCCCTCATCAAAAGCATCAATTGCGCTACTGCAAGTAGTCAGCCATTCTGTAGAGACAGACACTACAGTGTGACCAACAGTGTTATGTAGCCTCTGAACTGCCCTTTTAGCATGCTTTTTAAGAAGATCGACCTAGCGAATAGTACATTCAAATGTTAACGAAACTTATTGTGAAATAAGTAACAAGACAAATGTTTTCAAAGTACTGACTACTCGTTGAACTTGGTTGCCACTTGGGTCATAACGAAGTCGGGTTCGGCGTGGAACATGCACTTCACGCCGTACTATGAAACGCCTAGTGATAGAGGAGTACCATTGCATGTACTCTATAGGCGATATAGGAGGATGACGTATGTTGGCGATATAATCCATCCGTGTGTTCCACACCGCGATCCAGTTCGAATGATAGAGCTCCCAGTTCTAGTTAGACCTGGCCGAACGCGATGTATTGTGCGAGGAGTCGAGAGTGTCGATATGATCTAGGATATGCTGCGTAAATCCAAACTGGCGCAACACTCTGTCAGGGCAATATAGCTCTACAATGCTAAAGCATACCATTAGTCCCTGATATCGCCAGATATGACGACCCTCTACACAAATCGCGGGCAAGGTATTTAACTGAGATTTCCTGTAAGGCATCCATTCAACCTAAGCACAGATAAAATAACTTAGTTATTACATTAAATATTTAACGATAAAGAATTATGTTTATTTTTATATATATACCTGATGTGGTTCTTGGACATCAAGTTGGTGCCTGTAGAAGGACTGGCATTGCCTAGGATTCTCGCAGAATGTCAGGGCGGCAACCCAACCAATGAAGTACGAAGTAAATTATTTGAATACAGGTGTAATATTACATATACATTAAATAAAAATGTAGAAAGTATTTTCTCTTACTGAAATTCCAAAGGCTACAACGGATCATTGACTGCATGTGCAAGTGGACGGGACGCGGATATAAACGGTTGACCGATGTGTAAATGCTCCCGTGACCACAACTACACATGTAATGGCACGTAGGAATTAGGGATTTAACATATTAAAGAATTAAATAAGGATATCATTTGACGTTCATACCTGGAGCAATAAAACACACTCGCCAATTTGGGCATGGCCCGTCATGCAACATTGGCACATTTGTCTGTACAGGTTGGCAAGAACTGCTGACCCTCAGCTGTACTCACTATACCCCTCCATCGTTTCAAGTAATGGAAGGTAGATCATCGATGTCCAACTACCAGTGTTGTTGGTGAACAACAGGGAGCCGAACATATTAAGGATGTAGCGTCTGGGGTGCTGAAGCAACACTTGCTCATCAGCGTGCGCTGGGGGGTCCTATGCGCACAGTTCCCCCAACCATGTAATTCTTAACATGCTGCCCTTTATTGCTCTGTGTGGGGGGACTGCACCCAATAAAGACTGACAGAGGTTCTCCCAACTATGGTTAGTGCTACCAGTGACTGCCTGACCGTCTATTCATAGACCTAGTAAGACGGCAACATCATGTAGTGATGGCGTCATCTCACCAACACGTAGATGGAATGTATGGGTCTCGCGCCTCCACCTCTTGAACAAAGCATCAATCAATGCGTTATCAATCTGGATGTGACCTATTTGAGTCACTCCAATGAGTCCAGCCTGTACAACATATGGTTGTACTAATGGGTGAAGGTTTGACAGTTGGTGAATCATCACCCTGATCTCGCTGTTGCCCTATAACACAAAGACATTAAATATATTAATCAATTATTTGAATAATTAGAACTCAAAATTATTGGATAAGTATTGATTACTGACATACCGTTCCATTCCAAACATCCTCCGACCGATGATGCTCCTAAAGACGCAACACAGATATGTCATCCGGACCCGGATTCTACTCACCATACTGAGCAGTTGAAGTCGAAATATGTCCTCCTCGTATTCTTACCATCTCTCTAGAAAAATTAAAAATAGTAACCAATATCTATGGGATAACAATAAAATTACACACATTGCAGCATCCGTATCGAGCACAACACAAAAATAAAAATACATTTATTATTATTATGTAATTATAGTAAAAAAATGAATGAAATGAAGATATAAACCTTAAGTACAACATTATTGTTGTCTATTAGAACATGTTTTTTTATTGTGCCCCCTTTCATTGCATATGCTACATTTATTTTTGGACGAGCCCTCCCTTGCATCCATTTCGTTATGTAGCCGGGTTGAGCATGACTGTCCTCAACCATACCTCCACCTCGTGAGATCTACAACCACTGTAGGTCCAATGTACTTCGGCCATAGAGACTGATTGGGAAGTGGGTGAAATAATGGAGCATACCCACTTGCGTACATGGTTAGGCTTAAAAATGGATCAACATACTATCCATACTCGAACCGAGATGCGGTACAACATGCCATCACATGTGAGCACGGACGATGAAACAATTGTCATGTACCACAAGTGCAACTCCATTCATTCAGCGCTACAGTATGGTGAGTCTCCCTCCTGTATCCTGATTCAGTCTGCCTACTCGGAGTTGTTACCTGGAACTCCATAGTGTTTCGATCAAACAATGTCATTGTATGTGTCTTTGATTTCAAGGTGGCACGTTCTATTTCAGCAAAGACTTTCGGTGGCCATAAAAGATCCTGTGAAAAATATGCCGCAGCTACATCCCTGCGATTGACTAAATATTTATTGCATCGATAAAACGTCATCTCCACAAGGGCAGTTACTGGGAGGGCTCGTCCCACTTTCAAAACGCTATTGAATACTTCCGATATATTAGTGGTTATGTTGCCATAGCAATAACCACCATCATACGAAAGTGCCCAACGTTCTTTAGGCTCCCGTTCAATCCACTCTCTGATCTCATCATTGGCGTGTATGAAATGGTAATACAAAGCATCGAACTTCCTCTTGGAAGGTTCCCTTGCCATCTCCCTCAACTTCTTCTTTATCGTAGCATTTTTGAATCTGTGATTGAAGTTACTAACAAGGTGGCGAGTGCAGTAACGATCCTGCCCTTCAGGCGCAGGCCAAATGATTGACATCCCATTCTTGATGCCAGCATGTTGATCAAATATAATACATATCGGTTGGCGATCGTCTGTCACATATATACGTAGACAAAACAGGAACCAACCCCAACTCCATGCGTCCACCTGATCCACAAGAGCAAAACACAATAGGTATAGACCATTGTTAGCGTCAAATGCGATAGCTACCAGCAGCTTCCCCACATATTTTCCATGTAAATGGGTACCATCAATTCTGATCAGTGGACGACAAATCTTGAATCCCTCCGTAGATGCACCAAATGCCCAAAAAACTCCGCGACAGATTGCCTTGTCTCCCACCTGGCTTTTATATTGCCAGTCGACAATAGTGCCTGGATTTGACAGTTGCAACATAGCGAGCAGCAAAGGTAGCATCGGAAATGCATCCTCATGGGAGCCAAACAACTGCTCAATCACTTCCTGTTTTGCTTTCCATGCTTTCCGATATGAAATAGTGTACCCATGTTGCTGTTGTACAGCTGCTCGTATTGCTGCAATATTCATTTTAAGATCAGCAGTTATAATAGGTGACGCTATAGTTGCAACAAAATTTGAGGTCAAGGCACAATGGTCTTCCGCCAATACAGTGGTAGAAAATGTATGTGGCCCCCTCAAAACCGAAATCTCAAACGCCCCTAGTCTTTGTTTGAGCGCCCCACGCAGATACAACTTGCATTGTGGTGCTTGCACACACCTTAGGGCCACGTAATTAGGATTCGACCCGTGCACAACATATTCCAACTTATTTTTTACGTGCCACACCTTAACTGCACTGACTAATTCGTCCTTCGTTTGGAACGCTTGTCCCTTCTCCAAGACAGATCCTGTTGACCCAGTTCTTCTACTTTCCTCCCAATCAGAACATACTGCCTGGTCTGCCCATGAAACGTCTTCGAATTCAGGGACAGGAGTTCGGGCAAATGAAGGCCCGATATCATCATCATCATCTAGTTCATTTTCCTCCTCGTCAAACCCCACATCTGCATCTTCATCACATGCCTCAGAATCATTGTTGGCATAAGCCCTATCAAACATAGTTGTGCTCTCGTTCACAACCATTCCAGCAACCAGTGAACGCCCATTGTTGGACCTCTAGACGGACCTGATGCCTCAACTTGACTATACGATACACGATGTTGAGCTCTTCCCTCAACATTTACAGCAGTTACATACAGTTCTATGTACGTCGCCCTATTTTCTAATGCCATGTCGAACATAGACCTCAATGCCATTGCACAAACGATCTCAACAGGTGTGTATCGCATAGGATTATGAGACAACAACATTCTTCATGTAATCGTAATATCAAATGTGTTACTATACCATCTAGTAAATTCATACATCATTCCCTTCAACTCCAGAAAAGAAATTCTGGATTGTATCCTGAGTATAAACTGTCTTCCACCCGTGTAATTAACACCATCAACAGTTTGTACAATATCTCCATCATAATGACACAATAGTGTGACTACGTTGCACGCCATAATTTCTAAATTGAAGCTCATGAAAACATACATTATAATATTAATGTAATTACACAACAAAGTATCTAACAATATTTTATCAAACAAAAAATTACAACATATTAACTAACTATGAACTATTCATATAATATACAATTCTTACACTAAATCAAATATATATTAACCAATTATTATTATTAGCCTACTACAGGCCCCGTTCAGTAATTATTATTAGTCTATTACAGGTCCAGTCAATTAATTATTATTATTATCCAACTCCAAATCTAGCAGGTCAATTATGTCTTTATCACTTAATTATACTCTTAAAATGACCCTGGACCATTACAATACTAACCCTTTAAAGGATTTAACCCGGTACTTTATTAATATTAATGTTGTTATATTACAGTGCAACAAACAAATTTTATAATACACTATTGTATCTATCATGATAATAAATTCATATTATTTTATATGAACTATTTAAAATATAACATAAAATCATACAACTAATAATTTATCAAGCAAAATATATTAAAATACAAAATTAATATTAAATGAGCAACCAAAATCATAAATATATTAAAATACAACATAAAACCATACAACTAATAATTTTTCTAGTACCATATTATTCGGTATTATATTAACAAACAAATTTTGTAATATACTATTGTATATATCATGATTATTATATTATTATTACTAAAATAACCTAATAATAAATTCATATTATTTTATATGAACTATTTGAAATATAACATAAATCCATACAACTAATAATTTTTTTAGCAGAATATATTGAAATACAGCATTAATATTAAATGAGCTACCAAAATTATGAATATATTAAAATACAACATAAAACATTACAACTAATAATTTTTCTAGCACCATATTATTCGGTATTAGATTAACAAACAAATTTTATAATATATTATTGTATATATCATGATTATTATATTATTATTACTAAAATAACCTAATAATAAATTTATATTATTTTATATCAACTATTTGAAATATAACATAAAACCATACAACTAATAATTTTTCTAGCAGAATATATTAAAATACAACATTTATATTAAATGAGCTACCAAAATCATGAATATATTAAAATACAAAATAAAATGATACAACTAATAATTTTTCTAGCACCATATTATTCGGTATTATATTAACAAACAAATTTTATAATATACTATTGTATATATCATGACTATTATATTATTATTATTATTAAAACAACCTAATAACATTACTATAATAACAAATTCATATTATTGTATATGAACATACAATATAAAAGTGTTATAAACATATAAAAATGAATAATGACGACTTACATAACTTTGAAAATGAAGGGAAGATATTTCACTTTGTTTGAGAGGATAATAGGTTGAAAGATGTATTTAAGTTATGAGTGTTGTGAAAAATATAGAAAATATATGTTGTATTTATAGAGTTGAAGAAGTGATAAAGAGAATGAAGATGAAGAGGATGAAGATGAAGGGGTAGGGGTGTTAGGTAGTGGTGGCCAACGGGCCGGGTCGGCCCGAAAACCGGCTCGGCCCGGCCCGTTTATGGCCCGGCCCGGCCCGCACGGCACTGTAGCGGGTTGGGCCGGGCACAGGCCCGAGGTCCCCCGGGCCGGGCCTCCGGCCTGTTTTTTTTAGGGCCTGGGCCCGGCCTGGCCCGGCCCAAAAGAGCCAACGGCTCTTTTTTTACAAAAATAAAAAAAATTTATATATTTTTTTTCTATAAATACTTAAACCTCCCCAACTCATTTTCTCACAAAATCTTCAATTCTCTCTTCTCTCTCTATACATTCATTATCTCCCATCTTCTCTAATTTGCTAATTGCAAAATTGTGATCTAAAGTTCGAAGTTCGCAAAATATTTGGCTGAAGTGTGAATTTCATTGCTATCTCGTTTCGGTAATTTTAGTATCGTAATTTTTTTTTGATTCGCATTTTTAGTTATTTAATTTGGATTACTACTTGCATTTTATAAATAATAATCATTTATACTAATATGGCACACAACTCTTCATCATCTGGAGCCGGTCGTGCTAGTTCTAGCTCTTCTCGGCCACCCAGAATCCCAAAAAGGACTAGAATTGTCTTACTTGATACTGAAGAACGAGCTTTTATACAATCAGACGCAACACCCCAATACCCTGATGATAGCATAGATTATAACTTTTCACAACCACAAGATTATCATGAGTCAGGTAGTGGTGGGGTTGGAGACTCACAAACTGATGAGGAACCCACCCCCACCACAGATGCCCAGCCTGAAACTAGTACCTTGACTAATAGGCGTACAACTAGTGGGGTATGGAAGCACTTTACCCTTAATAAGACAACTATTAAAGCAACCTGTAAATTATGTGACCCACCTAAGAATTTTAGCCATCAACCCGGCAGTGGGACGGGCACACTAAATAGACATATACTTAGGTGCGACCCCGAGCAATTCCCGGAAAAGAGCCAACAACGTTTAGTACAGCAAGTGACCGGTGTACTTGCTAATTTTAGGTTCTCTTAGGAGAGCAACCGTAAGGGGCTAGCTAAATATTTAATTTTGAGTGAAAGGCCTTTTAGTACCGGCGAAAACCCACATTTCGTCGACTACCTCCAACGAAATGTGAACCCCGCAATTGTGAGGATTCCTCGGAACACCGTAAAGCGGGACGCTTTTACGTTGTACCACAATCTTAAAATTGGGATACATACACTTTTTGCGACGAACACGAGCATGTTCTCGTTGACGTCGGATGTATGGACGTCCAAACCCGGCCAACCTTATATGTGCATAACGGCACACTGGACCGATGAATCCTTCATCATCCAGAAGAGAATAATTCATTTTGGGCTTTTAGATTGCCCCCATACTGCCGAGGTAATTACGGGTGCGATTATGTAGGCAGTCCGCGATTGGGGCATAGAACAACGTATCTTCAGTATTACGTTTGACAATGCTTCCAATAACACTGCATCCGTAGCACATTTAATTAGGAAAATGAGACTCATGTTAGGTGGGAAGTGTTTTCATATTCGTTGCATCTGTCACATTTTGCATTTAATGGTAATGGATGGTTTAGATCTTATAGACTCATCCCTTGCCACTTTAAGATCTGTAATAATATCAATTAAAGCATCCGTCGCTAGGAAAAAAAGATTTAAAAATGTATGTAGGTTGTATAACATAGAATATAAACAATTTAAATTAGACTCCAAGACTAGGTGGTCGTCTACGGTAGTAATGTTAGAGCGCATTCTACCATACAAAGACGCTCTGATGGAATTCGCCCAGGAAAATCGTGTAGAATGGCGCGATTACAACCTGGACGGTATACATTGGGAGACAATAGATGAAATTTGTAAATTTTTTAGCATGTTTAAAGACGCGGCAACATTTTTTTCGGGTTGTTACTATCCGACCATGCCTCAAGCAATATCAACATTGCTTGATATTGTAAATTGGATGGTGGGTAATCAATCCTACCCCATTTTGTTCAGATCGATTGCAGCAATGAAAGAAAAGCTTGCCAAATATTTTTCTGAACTACCTCTTACTTACTACTTTGCAACTATTTTAGACCCTCGTTGTAAACGCTCAGGTTTCAACTTGTTTTGCCAACATTTTTTCACGTATTTGAATCCTTCTCTTAATATCGACACTTTCATTGCCGATGTCGATAACGACTTGCATAGTTTATTTTCTCAATATTCCCGTCAATTAGCGTCCAATAATCCTAGTACTGCTGCAGTAGGATCTTCCACATCTAGTGGAAGTAGTTCACATACGTCATATTCGTGGAAATTGTTGGAGCAATTTACGCCCACAGCAGCCCCCACATCATGTGACGAGTTAGATTATTATTTGCGGACACCGATGGTCCATATTTTCGGGCCGCCGGCCAACCCGAATTTTGATTTGTTACAATGGTGGAACACAAACCAAACCCAGTATCCCGTGCTTTTCACCATGGCACGTGATATACTAAGTTGTCCGGTGTCTTCAGTAGCATAGGAGTGTGCTTTCAGTCTTGGAGGCAGGTTGCTTGGAACGAAGAGGGCGAAGCTATCGCCGTCGAGCTTGGAGATGTCCGTGTGCTTGAAGGATTGGCTGCTAGCTGAGGCAAGAGATCAACAGAGAATGAAGATGGATTCATCGAGCGATGAAGAAGACGACCGCACAACTGATACGTCAAATGATGGCGTAGAAACCCCCCGATATGACTGATATCAAGATTCAAGACTTTTGTATGTTAATTATTTACTTTCAAATATTTACGTCAAAAGATGACCGCACATTCCATATGTCAAACTTTATATTTTTTGATAAATAAATTTATATTTTTAAATATTAGGCCCCAACTTTGTATTTGTATTTGATACGTTATTTATTTACTGATATTTTTTTGGTAATTACTTGTTGTATATTGTATTTTATTTATTATATATATTTAGTATTATTTTTTTTGAACATGTATACTTGGAAAGAAATATATTTGTATCTCATATTATTTATTAATGAATTACAATAATTTTAGTACAAAACGACTATGTATTTTTTAATTTTTTTTTTTAATTTAGTTAAAGAGGCCGGGCCTGGCCCGCCCCTGCTCTTTAGAGAGCCCGGCCCGGCCCGACCCGGCCCACGGCCACCACTAGTGTTAGGGTTCATGGGATAATAGGATGAAGATGAAGAGGATAATAGGATGAAGATGAAAGGGGTCAGGAATCTTGTAGGCAGGGATGGGGGGTCAGGAATCTTGTAGGCAGGGGTGGGGGAAGGGACGGAGTACGGACGCCGTCCCTAACGGCGTATGAAAGTGGACGGCGTACGGACGCCATCCCTAACGGCGTACGAAAGCCGTCCACTTTCATACGCCATTTTCAACAACGTTCGTTAATGTTGCTACAGTAAAATGTGCCAATTTGGTAATTATTTTTCAAATTATACTATTTTGGTACATAATTTTTAAAATTATGCTAGTTTGGTAAAAAAATTCGAAACAATAGAAAATGTATTTAGTTAAACAAGTAAATGATGATAGGATAGTCTATATACATAGAGAACAGGGGATAGTATAATTGCATAGAGTACTATTGATTATTAGAAAAGATAGAAGTTACGTATAGAGAATACAACCCTTCTATCTAAACAAGGTGGACTCTCATGACAATTGGCCTTGTGATAGAGGAAACGATCAACAGAGAAACCCTTTAGGAAGATGTCGATAACTTGCTTTGTGGTTGGCGTGTATTGAACCTAGAGGTCGCCTTTGAGGACTTTCTTTCTGACACAGTGATAGTTAACATCAACGCGCTTACTACGATTGTTGGACATGGGATTGCAACGAGGAAGGAAGCGGAGACATTATCACAATATATGATGATGGGACTAGTGTGGCATATTCCTAAGTCACGCATGAGGTAGCGAACCTAGTCAATTTCAGCTGCAGCTTGAGCCACAGCGTGGTTTTTGGACTTGATGATGGATTTGGAGATAGTAGCTTGCTTCTTAGCCCGCCAGGAGATGAGATTGGGTTTGGATCTAAAGAAGAGTGCGTATCTTGTGGTGGAGAGACAAGTATCATGCAGTCAGCGACCGATTTACGTTGGCGGCAGGGTGGGCTTAAGGGCGCGCCTCCCCCCTCCCCCCGCGGAAATTTTATATAATTATAAATATTGACATAAGTTAGGCAGACCGGTACTCTTGGCCCAGTGGTAAGCATGCCTTCTTTTGTATTGTTGATTGTAGGTTCGAGACTCACCTTTGAGGCCACATTCACTAATTTTTGAACAAATTACTTTATCTTGGGATATACAATTAATTATACCTAATGGATAATATTAAATGTTGTATATTTTAAGAGAAAAATAAAAATAAATAATTTTATTATATGTTAGTAGTCTTGCTATTTTTATTTAAATATACATAAATTACTAATATGTACCCTAAAAATATTTTAGTCTATATACAAATGACTTCAAATGTTTTTCCTAATATTTTCAACTCTGTAATTTAGATCATATGAGTATTATATTTGTACTTTTATACTTGTACACCGATTCTTATTTAAGTTTATTTGTAATATTTTTACTTGTATAAAAAATGTGTAATATCTTACATGTAATGGTTAAAAATTAAATATACAATTTTAAAATTATTTTTAAACTCTCATGAGTCACCAATTTGGATTTACCCGTTACAATTATCCTCCTTTTATTACTTGGATGAATAAAAATATAATATCTGTGGGAGTCTAATTAAAATTCTAATTTTTTATAGTACTTCCCTAGTTTGATTGGATGTACTTTCTCTATTTTTTTGAGTTGTGAAACTATTAAAAAAAATATCAATTGTCAATTTTTTTTAATAATTTTTATTGTGTAATTTATTATTTTTTATTCAAGCCCCACCTACACCAAAATCCTGAATCCGCCGTTGCATGCAGCCACTCTAGTCAACATCAACAAAGGCAATGATTGTGCAACAGGATCCAAGGTAGATGGTAAGTTCACGATCAGGAGTGCTTTTAAGGTAGCAGAGGATACTCTTGACAACTTGCCAATGACTAGACCTAGGAGTATGCATAAACTAAGAGACAAGATTAACAACATAGCATTTGTCGGGATGAGTCATGGTCAGGTATTAGAGTGCAACTACCGCGCTCTGATACTTAGTAGGATCAGCCAGAAGGTCACCTTTATTTAACAAGAGTTGTGTCCAAGTGCTTTTTTTTTTGGGGGGGGGGGGGGGGGGGGGGGGGGGGTGTTGTATTTGGGTTTGGCCTCATGCATGTTGAGTTTGGTTAGGAGGTCTATCATGCATGTTGAGTTTGGTTAGGAGGTCTATCGTGTATTTGTGCTGGGATAGGAAAAGGCGATTTTGATCACGTGTTGCTTCTATAACTAAGAAGTAATATAATCATCTTAAGTGTTTCGCTGCAAGTTGAGTGGAGAGGGTAGAGATGAACTTGTCAGGGGACTGGGGATGCGTTCCTTTTAAAATTATGTCAACTACATATAACAGTAAATAAATGATGTCATTTGAGTTATAACGTATGAAAAGGGATGGATCAACCCTACTGCGTATGAAACCTATGCTGTAAAGAAAAGTGCTAAAGTGATGGAACCAGGCTCGGGGAGCCTGTTTGGGGCCACCGAGGGCCTTTCTTAGCTTGCATACATGCGTTAGCAATTTGGGATGGATAAATCCCTAACGTTGTCGCATGTAAACTTCTTTCTATAAAAAAAACTAGCAATGCATTTTTGACATCGAATTGCCTAACAGGCTAGACATTAGTTATGACAGGTGAGAGTATAAAGTGGATAGTGGATGGTTTTACAATAGGGCTGGAGTTTTCTTTAAAGTCAATGCCTTTACCTTAGCAAAAGCCTTGAGTGACTAATCAGGCCTTGAATCAATCAACCGAACTGTCCACTTTGTACTTCACATGGTATTTTCAAGTGCTTCCTACAATATTTTTGTTTGGGTCATATGGGACAAGGTCCCAAATGTGATTTTGTAATAAGGCATTAAATTCATCTGCCATTGCTACTTGCCATTTTGGTTTCTTTACAGCCTGTGAATAACAGGTGGATTCATGAATGATGGTGATAGAGGATAGAGATAGTGGGTATTTGGTCTTGCAGATTCCGGTTTTGAGTCTAGTTTGCATAGGGTGAGTTTTGAGTGGCTGAGTTTGGTTTCGAAACACAGGAGGCTGGACCTTGGTTGGGGTTTTTAGGTTCGAAGCTCCTAAGGTTGATGGGTTCGTGCGAGGAAGGGGACAACATGGATGGGGAGCTCGGAGGGTCAGCGGGGTTTTCTGTCGTGCCGTCGATTGTACTGCCAAGTCTTGGCAGTGTTTTGGTAGGTGGTGTTGGGGGATGACTAGTGCAATGGGGCTGCCTGCAGGGGTTAGTCCAGCTGCGTCCACCAGAGGTCGGCCGTGTCATGGCGAAGATGGAGCGGTGCTGACAAGGAGAGGTAGTTGGAGTATTGCAACAATGTCGTTGGGTTGAGTAGGAGATGTCTGTACGAGGTTTAAGTGCAAGAAATTAGATTCGTCAAATTGAACATGCATCTCATTAGGGTATTCCCTGATGGGGTAAGGCTGCATATATCCTACCCCTCCCCGACCCTGCTCACGCGGGAGCCCTTGTGATACTGGGCCTGTTGTTGCTGTTTTTGTAAATTGAACATGTCAACTTAAGTTGCCCCATTTTGGTAGCGATGGGCTTTATAACATGCAACGTAACCAAGAAAAATACATGGAGTGGATCTAGGTGCCAATTTATGAGGGGCACGAGCTATGAGGTTGGGATAACACGCACACCCAAAGGAGCAAACACAAGCGTATTAGGAGGTTTTTGATATAGTTTTTCAAAAAGCAACAAATTCTGAAAAATCGAAGTTGGAAGGTGATTTATTGTAAAACATGCCGTACATTTTGTGTTGTCCCAAAATGGGTAGGAAAGTTTAGATTGGAATTACGAGCATCTGTGCCATTTCATTTATGTTTATACTTACGTTATGCCACTCCATTATGTTTGGGGTGTGGGGACATGATAGATGGAAGTGAATACCCAGCCGTTGACACAACGAGTTTATACGGTGATGGTCAAATTCACCTCCTTCATCACTTTGAAAGATTTTTATATTTGTGTCAAGTTTTATTTTCAACAAGTGCTTTAAACGTTTGAAAGAGTTCAAAAATATCTGAGTTACTCTGTATTGGGTAAAGCCATGTGAACTAAGTCCTCTACTAAGATTACATAGTATTTGTTGTTAGATATGGAAAAAATAGGGTAGGCCAAGTATCAAAATGAATTAACTAAAGACGGGTAGTAGTATTATGTTTTGCACACTCAAACGGTTATCGTTGCGATTTATCTAAATAACATGTTTCACAAAAATCTTAAAATTTAGAGCTAGAAATGAGTTTCCCATTACATAACATACCTAGAGAATGGCTACCTAAATGTCCTAGCCGTTTGTGTCAAAGTTGTCTGAAGTGAACACGAGAAACAAGGCCGGTATGGTATGGTGAGAAGCTATCAGGAGGTCCATTACTGTGGATTCAGAGCAGTGGGGTCCCAGTAGCTTTATCCTAAACAGAAAAGAAATTAGAGTCAAATTCAACTACACAATTATTATCTTGACATATGCATTTAATAGATAGTCAGTTTTGTGTGAGTTGTGGTACGAGAAGGACATTATTAAGTGATAAGGGTCATTGTTTTGTTGGAAAGGGGGAGGAAACCACATGAGTTATAGGCAATAAAGCGCCATCACCGACAAGAATGCGTTTATGACCATTATTTTTTTTTTTTAACTTGGTAAAGTCAGGGAAGGGGGGTTCACTAGCGGGGATTCGAACCCCGGTGTTTATGACCATTATAAAGAAGAAGATTACTAATGTTACCTGGGTTGGGCGTCATGTGGTTGGATGCTTTCGAGTCAGGGTACCAGTTGTAGTCGTGTGGTTCATTGACAGACATGGCAGAGAAGGATTGGGACGAATCAGGAAAGGATGTCTAATCAAAACACTATGGGCAAGAAAGGGCAGCATGTCTGGTATGTCCACATATTAGGCAAAATTGCGGGGGAGGTCTAAGGATGCACTTCCTGAGTTGAATGGAGGAGGTCTTGCTGATCTTATTGATGGAGATTCGAAGCCACCAGGGTTATATGACCCTAGATGGTTGCGATAAGATTGTCCTTGTCCCCCATTTCACCCCCACACCCCTCGGTTGCTACTATGTGATTGAAGAGCCCTTGGCCTCTTAGGCCGTGACCACCCGACCTGAATTGGATCCTTTGGAACTTGCACCTATTGCAATCAAAGCATGAGATGGGTTGATAGTAGGGTACCCATTGTAGTTGGTAAGGGCAGCTTCTTCACTGAGAAGTGCCATTTTGAGCTTTTCGAAGCTGAGAGTGAGAGAGGACTAACACATAAAAGTGGGAAAAGCTGCATACTCGGAAGGAACACCAAAAAGAGTGTAATGAATTAGTTCCCTATTTGAAATTGGGGAGTCTATGACACCAAGATCGTCAACTCTTTTTTTTTTTTTTTTTTTTGAGTTAAGAGAGATATGTATCTATAGTCTTGCCATGCTTTTTGTGGGTTGTAAGTTGAGATCTTAGGTCAAATTCCTTAACCAATAAGTGACCTCGAAAGCACTTGGCTAAGACATTCCACATTTAGAGGTTGGTTAATGTATAATATCATTTATGAGAGGTCTAGAAGGGTGACAGTGATGCAAGAGCGTACAGTTTGATCTATTCTAACCCATGTTGAATATTTGAGTTTGGGGAGGGACATTTCATCAGTAGTTGTAATAGAGGAAAAGGGACAAGATAGTGAGCCATCCATGTACCCAAAAGAGAGAGGGGACTCGGCGCTAGTGGCCGTGGTTGGGCCATCGATTTGCATCATTGACGGTAAGGGAAAGGGAGAGAGTGAGTGTGGGAAGCCTAAAATAAGGTTTTAAGTCACTGTAAGCCTCGTAGTGGGTAATGTTGAACCACAGAAACCAATTAAGTCAAGAATTTCTCAAAAAAAGGTTCAGGAGGGAATCGAACTCCAGACTTATTGACCTAAACAACATTTATACCCCTCACTTGCCTCCTACTAGGAGCCAAATTTTCTGATTCTAATTTTTAGTTTCATCCAAATCTTTTAAAACTAAAAAACAAAAACTTACAATAAGAAAAGATTATTCCTAAAACTTAACAATTACTTTCTCAAAAATGGATACACATGTAGAAGTTGATGTAGTGGTAAACTACCCACTCATCTTGTGTCAAAAATTTGACTACCATATCTTCTGAAAAATAAAAATACAAGAACAGACACAAGAGAAAAAAAGGAATTGTGATTAAGAATACAACAGGAACAAATGACTACTAAAGCTGAAATTTGAGATCTTGGAGCTGCTGGGGATCCACCTCCGACGGCGATCCAGTAAGCGCACACTGAGCCGTTGATGTCTTCGGGAAGGCTATCACATCCCGTATCGAATTTGCACCTGCCAAGAGCATCACTAGTCGGTCCAAACCATATGCGATCCCCCCTACATTCACAACATAGCACCACATAGACCCTATCAGATATTTGTTGGCTAATCATATCGCTCGATTCAAAGAAAGCTTGAATCGGGTAGACATGTTGCAGTTAGCTTTCTTTATATTATTCCTTAGAGTACTTGATTTCTTAATGATTGTTTCGGATTGATTTTCTTCTGATACGTTATGTTCTAATGGTTGAATTAATAGTATTTCATTAATTTTATTTGTATAATACAGGACAAATGCTCCCTTATTGCACCCAACCCCACAAATTCTATGATTGCCCACTCTCTCATTCTCTCACTTCCGCTTCATGCAACTATGAAATTTTCACAATAATTATTTTCTGATATTTAAAATATACAAATATGACAAAATTATAAAAATAAAACATTAAACAATTATCTTCCAATAGTTCGATACCTCAGAGGGTATCAACATGCAAGCACCAGATCCCATTAGAACTTTGAAGTTAAGCGTGCTTATGCAAGAGTAGTACCAAGATGGGTGACCTCCTAGGAAGTCCTCGTGTTGCACCCCTCAAATTATAGGTTCTCGGAAACAGCTTCTCTTTAAGGTAGCACCCTAAAGGGAGAAGACTGCATACATCCAACCCCCCCCCCCCCCCGACCCTGCTTAGGCAGGAGCCCTTGGGGCATTAAGAATGTTTCTTTTTTTTATCTTCCTATAGTTCGATAGTTTGTGACTTCTTTGATGAGTTACTATATTCAAAGAAATAAAGTACGGACCATGCGGAGGAGCGCCCAGGTCAAATGCTTCCAAAAGATAGCCAAATTTTGCTTCAGCCTGTTGACAACCACCACCACAACGAAACACGTCAACATGTATCTCCAAATACCAGGTCCAAAAACAAGGTCAACACGAACCCAACCCGTTTATTTAACGAGTTGAGCAACCTCAACCCTAACATAACCCAATAAATGAACAGGTAACGTGCAAGTCACCCACTTATTAAATGATACTTTCAGGTCGTCTTAAAACCACCAATCCATCAATCTGACAATCTAATAACATGCCAACAATGTATATTTATACCTACATATTTATAATTAACCAAAACAAACCACAAAATAAGAACGAAGTATAACCAAAGTCATCCAATGCAAGTCGCTCCAACATCAACCCAAATCATAACATTTAAGAGAGAACATAGGAGCCGAAAAAAAATAGCCTTAAGACTAACAAAGTGGAATACAAGGATAGTAGCAGCTAGACTCCATTAAGTACTGACAGACCGTTTCTTACAAGGACACATGATTCAGGATAGAACAAAGATTCTTAATTGTATTATTAAAACAAAGAAGTCACAAAATTTGATAGGGCTAGCAAAATGTGACACAAAACAAACAAGACAGGACGATAGCAGTTATGGGTCAGGGTTTTGAAACTAGGTTGAATTTGGGATAAACCCTTAGGTAAATGAGTTAAATTTGGATTGGCCTGTTTAACTCATTTTCAACGCAGTTGACTCGTTTGTATAGTTGTATTACGTATTTGAGTTGTATACTATTGTCACTTAGTAGTCAAAAAATACTACTATTATTATTATTATAATATATATATATATATATATATATATATATAGTAATATTAATTTGAAGAATATTTTAAGAATCACAAATATTACATGTATTTATTGCTACTAACAACAATAAGGTGTATTATTGACATGTTTATAGGTTAAAAAAAGCTAATATTTAATGAAAAAAAAAAAAAACCAATATACCCCACGGATTACCCACTAATATTCCTCGGAAACAGCCTCTCTTCAAGGTACCCCTTGAAGGGGGAAGGCTGCGTACATCTACCCCCCCAGACCCTGCTTGTGCAGGAGCCCTTTGCAGGCACTGGGTTTGTTGTTGTTTGTTTGTATTACCCATTTAATACTTGGGTTGGGTAAGAATTGAGATTCCTTCGGGAGACTCCATTTCTAAGACCAGTCACATAACACGAACACGAACACGATACAATACAACACATTTATCATCCTTAAATTAGGAGAAAATATGGTAATGTTTTCATATGGTAATTGTTCTTTTATCTGCCAAGGGGCGGTGGTGCACAAAAGAAGTCCAAGTAATTAAGCTAGTAATACTGAGTAAAGGCTACATCTATCAAATTTTACCCACTAAATAAAAAATTTATAATTCACATAGAATAACTAAATTAAATATAACTACTCCCATGTTACAAGTAGGGTTTAACCCGCTACGTATAGTACTTGTGTAAACTCACAATTTTGTGTTGGAAACTAGCTGACACAAGGACCAAATTCAACAAATTACTTAGTGTCAACCAAAATTCAACTCGACGCTAAAACCCTCAACCGGAACCCCGACTTCCTATCAAGTTTGCGTCTTACTAATATCGAGTCAAATATTGCCAGCCTTATTTTTTGTTGTTTTGTTTGTAGCTTTTAGTTTTTTTGATAAATTAAACACGTTGTTTGAAAATGGTTTTTTCCTTGCTTTTTATTTCCTATTTTTGGTTACAACTCAAACTAAAAAGAAATCCAAAATAAGAAACAAAAATGAAAAAAAAAATGCAATTTTTAGTTTCTAAAAACCGAAAAACTACAAATAAAAAACAATACCAAAGAGGCCCCAAATTCATCATCCCAACCAACGAAAATAAAGAGCAAATATAGTAAATATGTAGGGGGGGGGGGGGGCAATCTCAAGTGCGCATATCCCGTCAAAGTAGGGTCGAAGAAGGATAAGATGTATGTAGTTCTACCTTCCATATTCTGATATTTAAAATGAAGACATCTCGGCACAAATAAAATGAAGGCGGCCACTTTCCCCATATGGGGGAAATGCTTTGCGTTCATTTTATTTTTACTGCTCGTATAAGAAAGCAATAACATAGGAACAGAAGAGGGCTTTTTTCACCTCAGATAGAGCCTTAATTTAATTTTGTTTCTTATTGAAGTGTACAAGAATGAAAATGAAAGCCCCTGGAATGCGCTCACAGACCTAATGGCAGCAACTGGCCGAATACGAGGTTCTGAACCAATGAATGTAGTTGAAGGAAATACGAACTGTTAAACACTGGGGGCTGGGATTAACGCCCACCAAAAGAAAAATCAATGTATATGGTAAACAAAAAGTCATTATGCATCAAAATCTGAAGATCGTACTAACTCAATAGATAGTTCAATTCTCAATTATCGATTGAAGTACCATGTTGGATAAGGATAGTGACACTTAGACGCTAAAATCTTGGATAATAATTGGGTCTGATCTTTGAAAGTATAACATGTCTGACCGTCATATCTGGGTCTAGGTAACATAAGTCTAACTTCACCGTATTGGAAAATCAAAGAACCACTAATAGAAGGCGCCTCAAAGTAGCTACAGGCCTACTTGGTATCATTTTTTTGTTCATTATGTTCAATTTTTTCTTATTTTAGTTTTCTATTTTTAATTTTCACTCAAATTAAGAAAAAATTGCAAACAAAAAAGACCCCAAAAAAAAAATTGTTTTCAAAATCTATTTTTTAATTTTCAAAAAAATCAAAAACTGCAAGCAAAAAATAATACCAAACAAGCTCTACAATCATCAGGTTTAGAATAGGTCTGAGATTCGGGTTACCTGTTCGCTTGAGATGCCCAAAATTTCCAAAACCTTTTCTTGGATGTGGCGTTTATATATCCTTAAACTTCCTCCACCAATCTGAAACATTTCCTACATGTTAGCATCAGATCTTCCGATAAATAAGAAACTGAAAGAAAGAGATAGTACCTCGACTCCATTATAAACCATGTCATAAGCCAAAGCTAGGGCAGAGGATAGATCGCCGAGGTCCTCAGAATTTGGCGCTGTGAATGGGTGATGTAACGCCTGCGAAAGAATTCATCATGCATAAATACATGCAACAACTGGAAACATGAAAGTGCCCCTTTGATTGAATTTACAGGGTTAGAGAAGAATAAGGATGTTAGCATGTTGCCGTTTTTCAGTCTATTTGGTTAAAAAAAAACGATTAAGAGTATTCAAGGACTAGTTTGCTTGAATGATCTTTTTCGCGATAAGCGGGTACTTTTTAGGCTCACTTTGGACTTAAAAGTTTTTAGAGTGTTTTGGCCACATCGTTGGTCAATTTGCAAAACGATTGGGGTGGTTTACTTCGCTAAATTTATGTTTTGCTTTTTCTTTTTTCTTTTGAGGACTTTTCATAGCATTTTGTATGCTTTTCTCTCTTAATTCTATTCCTTTTGCTACTAAGAAGAATAAAATTAGTCAATTACAATTCTCTACAACTTCGTTGTCTATTATTTCATACAGCAAGATAATAGAAGCTGCGTGAAATCATTGGCCTACATCCAAAACTTTCCAGCGGTCTCAAAATATTTGCTTGGCAGCTGTGGATTAGAAACGATGCCAGTCAAGATCCTAAACAGTCAAGTTGCTTGAGGCCCCTAATTTATTATGGAGTCCCTTTCAAAAATCAGTAATATTGTGAGTTTGTTTTCTTATAATGATTCATAATTGATGTATGTTATATAATAAGCTTATGCGGAGCCCTTGTGGCGCTAGGACTGTTGTTGTTGTTGTTGATATTATAAGCGTACATTTACATATATATAATATAAAGGATGCACAATTTAGTATTATAATATAAGGGTTGTTCACATGAAAGGTCCTCGTACTTTTCTTATTATGTCAATTTGCATCTTTAATTGTGTTGATTTAGTCCCTCTATATTTTACGTTGCATTAATTTGGTCCTTCAATCAAATTCAAGTTAAGCTATTAACATAATTTTTAACGAAACAATCACATTAGATGCAAATAACCCACTAAAAATTCACTCGTTAACTCAATTTATCCTTACCCGCGACAAAAACATTAAAATTTTCATAAATAATTCGACAACAATATTACTCTAAGGAGCAAATTAACACAATATCAATTGTATAGGGACTAAATTGATATAATTAAAAGTTTAAGGGCTAAATTGACGCAATAAGCAAAGTACAGGGGCTTTTGGTGTAAATAAGCCTATAATATAGAATGAATTATTTGATGTGTTCTTAAACTAACCCGGGCACCTTGATTATTAGAAAAGTATCCATGGATTCAACTTGTCTTAGGCTCCTAAAATCTTGAAACTGGCCCTAATCGGGAAGGAGACTACCCATCACAACAGGGGGATAGAACCATTTTTAGCCTTCAAACTGGCTATGCCAAACCTCTTCTCGTACAATTTGAAACCGAGAAAATAAAAAGTTCCGGCGTCTAGCAACAGAAGGAATGCAAAAGAGAGACACACCTCAAGCCTCTGCTCTGAATCGTTCCACTCGAACATTGGGAAATCAGTCAGCCACAGAATCGAATGCTTGGACTACTTGTTGCGTGGAAGGGGAGGAAAAGAGGAGCAATCGTATTAGAGGAAGTTAATCAATGCCAACCGATCATTTTCACCTTTAAAAACAAAAAGAAAAGTTGAACTTACTTGGTCGATCAACCCCAATTCATGGGCCACAAATAACCTTAACCGATCCAAAGTTTTGTTAACTGACTTGTGTGGACCGATTGCAAATAAGATTAGATCGCCAGGCCCAGCGGCACATCTGTTCAATAATTTTTCTCGGTTTTCTATATCTAAACTCGACACTAAGGAAGCAATCCCTTCTAGCTCCCCTGTAGGACAATAGAAGGATCAACAATTAGAGAATGCCTGCTTTTTCAGATAAAAAAGATATATTATTAAGAGAAAAAGAATGTACAAAGAGTTAAGAACGGATGTTTTCAAACATAAAGACAGCAAAAACTAATAACAGAAAGCACTCCAATCCCTTTGCAAATCGGGTCGGCTATATCAGGAAAGGCTCCAAAGCACTTTCTCCAAAAGAGCTTCTAAAAAGACTACTCTGTCCCATAAGAGATTCATTAGTGTATATTGTTCTTTGAAAATCCTAGCATTCCTTCCTAGCCAAATACACCAAAGAATCGCAATATTGGCCACGGAGAATAACTTTGAGATGTCTTTCTTCCTTCCTATGCTTCCTAGGCTATAAAACTTGCCTAGAAGGAGATTTTATGAACAAATAAAGGCAACTTACCATCACTTGAGACTTTCAGGAAAGGCAAACCTTTTGCGCCAGATTTGATTGCCTCATTATAAATATCACCTTTCTTCAAAGAAGTGTTGGAATAAACGGTTGCACCAGAAGGTACACATAACGTCTTCACTATGCCCCCACTTGCAATTGTTTCAGAGAAAACCTTTAAGGTGGACTCCAAGAAAATATCAGTTACCTACATGGAAAATAAAAATATAAACATCACATCCCAAATACAATATTTAGGGTGCAAAATGAACCAAATCAAGCTGAGCACCCCTTTTTCAGACTTGAGCTTGAGCTCGATAAGCCTTATTAAGCTTTCAAACCTTTCTTCGAGCTCAATTCAAGGAGATATTGGTGTTTTCGACACTCGGCTCAACTCAGCTCGTTATTGAGCTGAATCAATCTCATAATCTAGCCAAGCCTGCTATCAAGTTGAGCTCGCCGATCATTAACGGGCCCTAGCAAATAGTGTAACATAGTTAAATTATTTAGAATAATACAGTAGCTTCCATAGTGGATTGCTGACATAAATTTGCTGTCACTTGGTAATTTTCCATGACAAAAAGGACATTCAAGGCTCCGTTTGGTTTAGCAAAAATTATTTTCCTTACTAAAAAACATCTACAAAACATTTTCAATTAAAAATTAACTTTTCTTAAAATTTTCCTCTTTCTAGCAAAAGATAATGGTTTCATTCCATAAATTTGTTTGAGATTCATTACTGAGCAAGTTGAAACTGAAATTAAGCATATGATTTGAAACTACAACCACTCAACGAGGAATTCCTAAGGTAGTGAGACTTGCCCAAATTGGAATGAAACAAAGCTTACAATATTTAATTTATACAAATAAAAATTTTAAACAAAGCTTAATAAATGACACTTTCCCCAATTCCAAAGCGACTTCCCTTAGAATTCCTCTTTCAAAAGCATTTCCATATTTGTGGTTGTTGCGATAAAGTCAATGCAAAGAAATAATAAGATTGAGACAGAAAAAGTTTTCCATTAAAACAAATGGGAGCCTAAATGTGCAAATTGTGTGCCTCAATGCATCAAGAAAACAGTAATGCTTACATCGTTTAACTCAAGACCAAAACGAAGATCTGGTCTATCTGATCCATATCGATCCATTGCCTCAGCATATGTGAGCCTAGGGAAAGGATCTGGTAGCTCGACACCTTTAATCTCCAAAAATACCTGTAGTAAGTAAATTACCATAAGAATGAGGCCTTGGGTTGAAAAGTCAGAGGTTCAAATCCCTCTTCCCTATCATTGCTAATCTCAAGAAAAAATAAATTAATTGCTATAAGAAGCATTGTTTATCCATATATAAAACAGAGAGATACAACGGGCATCATTGGTATCGTTTTCTACTTGAAATTTTTGGTTTATTAGAAACCAAATGCCCTATTTTAGTACTGAATTTTTCTTTTTTTCTTCCTTTTTTCTGTTTTTTGTTTCTTTCCGGTTTGACTAAAAGCAAAACATTTCAGGAAAAAAATGTTTCCAAAACTTGATTTTAAGTTTTTAAAAAACTAAAAACTGCAAACAAAAAAAGACTCTTAACATATATTGAACAGATTATGCTTTAGCAAATGAGAAGAATGTCCATCGATCATGAATAAGCAACATATATAATAACGGATAAACATCACGGCTCATAAGACCTGAAATTACCCTCCTCGAGATGCAAAATTCCATAAGGATTTGGGATTGATAAGAATATATGATTACACATATTACATTGCAAGTGCACAAATCAGACCAAAAATCATACGTTTACGCTTTCTGCCTCAAGTATTGTTTTCCATCACATTATCTTTTAGAAACTAAGTGCACACCTTTCGGATTAAATCTTCATTGAGCTTCAACATTTCATCCAGTGGAGTGAATGCCAATTCTAAATCCAATTGGGTGAACTCGGGTTGCCTATCAGCTCTCAAATCTTCATCTCGAAAGCATCTGAACGAAAGGAGCAACAATTCAAGCATGAAATTTAACTAATTTCAGTGAGAACTTGCACAATTTTACCATCTTCTAGTTATGTACCCTGTTGGACAAGTGTACATCACTCTTTTACCATATTCCAACTCAATACAATTTTACTAAGAGACGGGATATCAGTAAAATTATTTTAGAAGGTGACAATAAGGTGATTGTTAAGACCCTTATAGGTAATTATTATGTCCCAGCTGACATTGTGACTATTGTTGAAGACATTGAGAATTTGTTGTGCCTGTTTCTCCGTTCAAAAGTTGGACACTGTTTTAGAGAAGCAAATAGAGTAACTGATTGGAGGGCAAATACTGGTTATTCGGGATCCGAGCTTTCTATGAAGGACTTTGCTCAGCAGAGATCTCTCCTCATCATTTTAAGAGTATGCCTTAGGGATCCCTCTAAAAAGAGAGCATTATTGGGGCTTTGTCTTTACCTTTTAAAAAAATTCAAAAGAGAGAAGCAGCATAATTACAGGTATTAACAGTTACTAACCTTGCTATTTGGTAGTATCTGTCAAAACCAGACACCATTAGCATTTGCTTGAACAATTGTGGACTTTGGGGCAAAGCGAAAAATGTTCCTGGCTTCGAATACATATTACGGTGAATAAGAACTCTAAGCAATATCAGTAATAACAAGCAATCAAAGGAATACAATAATGAATCCCTTGCAAGAACTCTGATTTCTCTCGTTTATACTTTATCATAGTGCCATTTCATCAATAAACATGTATAGACATCTAATTTTTTGGACATAGCCAAAATCAAGCTCTTAAATGCTTTGCAATTTTTTTCACATCAGAATGCATAAATCAGATGAATACAGTCCACTCCGTTACACAGTTCCTTCAGCTACATGGAAAATGTATTGTTGACATAATATCCAAAAAGCAAGGTGACGTAGCAAATAGAAGCTTCCGGAAAGCAAAGAAACACACGCATCACAAGCTCCATACATTAAAATATCATGTACGCATATCATCCACGTAGACATTGAGGCCCTAAGACAATAGGTCCTAAGTTCAAATCCCCCCACCCACGACTCGCTTACCTACTAGAAAAAAAATACACACATAATTGTGAAGCTGCACGGACCAGATGAAGCACCAACAGAAATGAGCATTTATTAAGAAAGCGGGACCTCAACAGAGATGGTAAAATTCTTAACAGATCTGATTCATTGAAATTAGGAGTTTCCACCCATCTACATAGGTGAAATACAAAAACAACTGTAAAACAAAAGGTAACACAAAAATAGACAACTTTTGGAAGCCTTTCTTTTTGCTTTGGGGGACAAGGGGAGAACAATTCGTAGAGAGGCAGCTTCAGAAAGGGGATCAGCAAAAATTCCTGACGAGTACAATCACAAGGGCTAAAAATGCATTATAATTGAAATATATAATAGGATTTTCCTTTAATCCAGAGTTTACAAGCTATCTCTAGAGAAAATCTAAGGGCTGATCATTATTTCTTCAACACCATATGCCTGATACAGCCTTGTTCCTTAGAGGTTGGTCCTGCAATGTGAAGAGGCCGGGGGCCCATATGATACCAGAACAAAACAGCTCAAATCTTAGAGAACATAGTGGAATTATTGAACAGATGATTACTGTCCAACCCTCTGGCGACAATTCAAGATCCATGAGAATAATGTACCCGATGAAATTTTGGTGATGTAATAATTGTTGTATGCCTTCACTTTATTTCAAGGATCCTTGAGAACCACAAAATCAATAGAAGTATTATGCAATAGAATTTGAGCTAGTTGTACAGGATTTACCACCACCTAATGGTACTTTTACAATGGCATTCATGATGCATATATGTGCTATTTTATACTCTAAAACATGTTTACTAATGTATTTATTTGTTAAAAGCCATTCCTAGAGAGTAAAATTAATGACTACAAGGACGATTCAGAATCTTAAATATAAGATTCAAAAAAGCAACTTATGTTTCTTAAAAAATCAAAGCAAAGTCGAGATCCATTATGTAATGACTGTAACCGCAATCAATATATGGCTGCCAATCGTGATTGATCGTAGGGAACTATTAAGAGGATCTGAAAAGAGCACACTGCTCACTACAGGCTTTTCCAAGAATAACCTACCCACACTTCACAAAACTCCCATCTATAATTTGATTGGCTCAATATGTCCTGTACTTCTATTTGTCTAGCAGATGGCTGATGAATGGATGTCTTGTCCTCTGTTCATCTTATACCTTTTCCCCATATCATCCGAAGGGTTACGGATATTCTCTCTTACATGCCACTATTTCCCTAACTTACATCTAGTGTCTACTCTCTATTCCTATATGAAATGCTTTTCCCTTGTTCACATTTATTTCAAAGGCCCTCTAAATTACAAGTCTTGTACTGTTTTTCCTAGTAACGGTTACAAGTATCTAGAACGGCAGGCCCTTGTAAGGCTCTCCCTCCAAATGTTTGTGTAGTCGGGAAAGAGCATAAAGTTAGGATGCCAGAATTTCAAGCAGGGCGAAACTCCAACCCCCCCCCCCCCCCCCCCCCCCCCCCCCCCCCCCCCCCAAAATACCTATATTGGAGCATGTTAGTTTTGCTTCTCTGTAGATATTGACTTATGCTGCTATCCTCAGGTTTCACAGGCTACAGTGGTAGTTGAAAACGTCAAGGAACTGTCCCAAAACTTTAAGCTAATCGGTGAAGGTCCGAGAATAGTTTTGTACTCTAACGTGTCCCATCATGCGAATCTCTATGGGGCATGAACTGTGAATATTGCACAAACTCACCTCATACCTTGTACTAGAATTATATTAATATTGAGAGACAGGGATGTTGAGATTCTAACTCGTCATCTCTCAGTCAACAAGGCTCTGATATTTAATTGTATCAAAAGCTTAAGCAAATAGAAGAAAACTCAATAATGGTTTTGTACTCTAACAAAAACCGACCTTTGAACAAGTCACTCTAAACGAACAAGAATTATAGATCGGCAATCATACAATGGAATCCTGATAAAAGCAGTCAAGGGGAAAAACAAGAATATTGAAGTGAGCTTAAGAGGCTTTGCTAAGAAGGGATAGCAGATGGAAGTAGGAATACCTGAACTCTTGATGGCACCAAATAATCTCGAGCACCTTCTGGGGTTGATCTAGAAAGTATTGGAGTCTCAATCTACCTTGTTTTCATCACAAAATACAAATCCATAAAAAAATCACAAGCAATGCTAGCCACATGATGGCAAGAGTTGAATAAATATGGGTAGGATTTCACCTCCACAAATCCATTGTCTTCAAGATGTCTACGAATGAGTTTCACAACTCTATGTCGCAACATTATGTTTGAAGTCATTTGATGCCGTCGTAAGTCCAGGCACCTATACCTAATACAATGCAATAGGACTTCTTCAATCATTTTGAGAACAAATAACAATAAGTTGTCACATTAATATCCAAAAGAGCAAATAAGTTACAATAGTGCACTTTCGACTGAGACAAAAGATCTATCATGGACCACATGTGTTACCGATGTTGAACAAAACTAATACCTCGGATAAAAATTGATGAATTATAAACAGTATCATTGATAGGTTACTAAAAATATGATTACATAAGACTTTATACAAGCCAGCTAACTTGGGACAGAATTGTTAAACTTGGGACATGATGCTTGCCATAACCACTAATTAGGCTGGGACTACTTCTTTGATGGTGCAGGATACAACAGGCTACATCAATTTAAATGCAATATATACACAGCAGAATCAAATAACTAAATACAAAATCGACTTTGAGTGAAGATGATCTCATTTTCCAACTTAGCATACACGAGGCATGATCAAAATCACCAATTCAAATTCTATGACAAATGGATGTCATGTGCCATGCTTCAGCTTATTCTTTGTCAACTTTTTCGTGAATATCACTTGATGTAACTCTTTACATGCCAAATGAACCAAGGCCCATCAAAACCTCAACTCAGCTAATAAATTAGTAAAGGTCCAAGTTCCCACACTTGGATTGCAAGACAAACACACAAATGAAAATGTAATAAAGACTTTGAGAAGGTCCCCCTCCTTCATTCACGCTCTCAAAAATAAGTGGCACAATTCATATCTTAGTATATTACTGGAATCAAATGGTATAACAAACAAGACACAACAATCATGATAAGCTGTTTAGGGAACATAAGTTATCTTAAGCTTAATAATTGCCAAAATATTTAATGAAAAGCCATAACACCAGCTAATTTCAATACCCCTTTGACGGATTTTTAACATGTAAACACATTAATAGTACGTTTTGTTAAATATATAAAGTACATGTACACAATGGATATCGTTACAAAAGTAACATCATGTAAAGGCTAGCTCAAAACACTATTCACGGTCATTACATTGCTTTTCGCCCTTTATTTGGTTCTATACTTGTACTAATTATCCTGGACAGTATATAAGACCCAAAGACATCTAATCAGTTTCTTGAATCTCATAGTTTTCCCTGTCCCTCACCGTAAAACTATTTTTTGCACTACTATAGACCTCATTTCTTAAAGATGCAGCAGTTCTTACTTCCCTCCCTTTTTCTTCTCCTGAACTGCATGCAATCGCCTTCCAAGCATCCTTTTCTCCAACTCTCCTTGCCCTTGAGCCTCCAGTATTCCCCCTCTCAGGAATATTGTTGCCTTCAATGTAAAGCCCATAGAACGAAAGATCTAATAATAATTGCAATTAGTGAATGATCATTTTCATGATATAAATTCCTTTATCAGAAATTGTGTTCAACCACCAACCAAACTCCAACATCTCAAAATGTTTCAGCACAGAGAAACAATGGCACTAAGCAAATATTATTTTGAAACAATACCACCAAATGCTTGTGTATAGGAGCATTGAGCACTTGTCAGCTAGTTCTAGTACCACGAGACTGCTTGTATGATTGTTTGTGTACACGCAGCATTGGCGTAAGTTGGTTGCTTAGTGCTTCTAGGATCTATTACCTTGGGATGTACTACTGTTCGCTGCTGATACGCCCTATACTCTCTCTCTTTCCCTCTCTCTCTCTCTCTCACTCACTCTCTCTCTCTCTCTCTACTTTCTTTCTCTTGCTCTCACTCTCTCCCTACGCTCTAGATGCTCATCTCTCTCCACTCTCTCTACATGCTTTTTTGCTTTTACTTTTTACCTCTTGCTCTGCCTGCTATGCTTCTATACTTCTATGCTTTTATGATTCCATGTGTACATGCCTACTACTTACTTGTTTATTTGTTTACTTGCTTACGTGCTTACATGCTCACTTGTTTAGTATGAGCTCCATACTTTACATGCTATTCATAACTATCAACTATCAAATATCAGGTTTCGAGTCCTCGAAAACAGTCTCTCGTCAGGGTCTCACCCTGATGGGCTAAGGTCACGTACATCCTAACCCTCCCAGACCCTGCGAAAGCGGGAGCCTTTGAGGCACTGGGATTGTTCTTGTTGTTGTTTGTTGTTGTACCACCAAATGCTTGTCATTATCCAAGGAGGATGATGGTCGCCCTACATGGCCTTATTTTTATGCAAATGATAATATTTGAACCAGTTATGGTTTCAGTTATTGAGGCTCCATGGTGCAGTAAGGCGGCGGAGTTGATGAGGATGTCAATCACCAGGTTATAGTGGGATGACATAAGTGGAAGATGGCTTCAGTGATACTATGGGATAAAAAGTTTCCTCTGAAGTTGAAGGGAAAATACTATATGATGGTAGTGAGACCAGTTATGTCCTACGATGTTGAATGTTGGCCAGTTAAACGGTACCACACACAGAACTTGAAGGAGGTGGAGATGAGGATGTTGCGATAGATGTGCGGACAAACTAGGAAGGGCAGGATCAAAAATGACGTTGCAAGAAGCAAATTAGCGTGGTCTTAATTGAGGACAAGATGAGACAGCAACGCTTGCAACGTTTTGGGCATGTTAGGAGAAGACCGACTATCGCCCCTGTTAGGAAATACGAACAACTACATATTATGCACGAAAAACAGAGGAGAAGTAGAGACGGGGCCAAAGAAAAGCAGGATGGAGACAATTAGGCATGACCTTACCCACCTAAACCTTAATGAGAAAATGGCCCCAAATAGAACTAAGTGGCAATCAAAAATATGTGTGCTCGACATAGCTGTTAGAAATGAGTAGCACAATGATGCCAGTTCACAATGCCCTTAGGCTTCCATGTTCGCTATTGTGATTATTTATTGTTGCTTGCATGTCTGGTACTGTTTTATTTGACTTGATGTTGACTTAACTTTCGACTTGACTTGATTTTACAAATATAAATATTGCTCCATTTTTGCTTTTTAGGGTAGTGGGCCCTTAGGAACCACCTCCCTTCAACGTAGGACCCTATAGGGAACCCCCCCCCCCCCCCCCCCCAAAAAAGAAAAAAAACCACCATGCCTTGGAGGGAGCCTTCAGGCACTGGGATTGTTGTTATTGTTGAGTGCTCGAACCACAAAAAGAAAGAATCCGGTAAAATAAAGAACAAAAATAAAGTTCAAGAGAAGTCAAGATTGGATCGGTGAAGCCATACATATTCATTTGTGAGCTAATAGGGTTTCCAGGCTTAGAGTCTTGACAGGTACAGCAGTTATGCTTCCATAAAGTCATGTTGATATCAGAACGCTTCTTAAATTCCTTAAAACTTCACTCACCTAGTTACAATAGGATTTGAGCTTAAGGTTTCAACAACAAAATTTCACATTCAGTACTCAGGTCTCCTAGTCTCACATATGAGAAACCTGGCCACCAAACAGTCAACACCAAGGGTCAAAATGGGTAGCCGGGATTCAAACCTGGAACTAGACGAATCAAAATCGAAAAGACCTTTTTTCAGCAAGCATGTGAGATGGGAATTTAAATCTAGAACCTCTCTTCCTAGGGTTCAAATTAATTGTGCTTTACTACTAGACCAAGGCCACATTGACCAAAAGCCAAAAGACAATTAGACTGGGAGAGGAGTGTCAAAATCCAAGGTCAAGCGTCAACATTTAATCCTTTTCTCGGAAAATAACAATGATCTTGAAAATTCATAGGTCTTCATGTCAGTGCCTAAAGCAGGCCAGTGACAGCAAAGATTAGTTACCAAGAATCTTCTCAACAAGCCAAGACTACAAAGAGTCCTTTATATTTACATCTAGTCACTAATCAAGGCAGAATATCTAATTATTCGAACACCATTTGAATATCTAGAATATTTTAAAGTAAAAACATGCTTGCTCCTCAGATACTCCAGAGGGATAAGGCTTGAAAATTTTATCGAATCACAAGGCTACACTTGCAATCAATC
This sequence comes from Simmondsia chinensis, assembly GCA_018398585.1. Taxonomy (NCBI): domain Eukaryota; kingdom Viridiplantae; phylum Streptophyta; class Magnoliopsida; order Caryophyllales; family Simmondsiaceae; genus Simmondsia; species Simmondsia chinensis. Next base: position 3,560,500 of record JAGTTD010000018.1, read on the forward strand.
TTTGAGGCAGTTCACTACAGCGGAGAAAATATGAACTTCGAGTGTATGAGCTTGAAGTAAACACAAAAGGAAGGACGCTTGCAAGCAATGGGATATCTTCAGAGTAAGAGCTCTTGCATCTTCAAGTGAAATTTACACAAAGGTGCCACCTCTAAGTAAAATTTACATAGGTTAGAAACTTGGCAATTGGCGTGAAAGGGGTGGTGCAAGATTGTCTTTTTCTTTTGACCATTGTGCAAGATTGTCTTCGGGTTCATGGAAAATCTGTGCAGAGGCTACATTTCTCCCTTAATCTTTTCAAGTAATTTTTCGCTGTTATTTACTTTTGTTTCCTCCATAAATTGTCTCTAAGCACCTATGCCAGCACTTGACTTGCCTCTTAACAGCATTGCTCTTAAATATGTTGCTTGGGCAATTATATCATTTTGGACCTTACAAGGCAAAAAGACAGTTTCAGTATGGACCCGGACAAGGGTCTAAACTTACCACTATTGGCACAACCTTCTTTTATCAGCAATTTTCCTTAAATAAACAGCAATTCATCCAAGCAAATAAAATCGCAAGGCACCAAAATGCATCAAACATGAGCCGCTATCGAACAACAAAGAAGGATAGGTTATTGAGAATTAGCACAGGGTGCTACCTCAACCGTATCTCCTCCTTTACGGAATCCTTGACATCATCTGCAGTAGTAACCAAAAAGGGTAACTTGGACCTAACAACATTTAAAACTCGAACATGCTCCGCTGCAACCTGCCAGTTATAACGAGAAATACATTAGTATACAGCTCAGAAGCTTGGGAATTTTTCATCTTTATCCAGCATATTAAAAAAATGAAAAATTATATCACTAGAAAAAGTAACAAGTCACTTTCTTGTGCAGAATAACAATGGAACCACAATGCTACATTCAGATCACCCCCTTTCGGATCACCATATCATTAAGCCATAATCTTTCTCAAGTTATTTCCCAACACTTTGTCAGTTCAAACTCATAGAACACTTATAACTTTGAAGAAATCATATCTTCTTCAATCCAATGAGTTTCCTGAATAAGCAAACCAAAAGTAGCACTTAAAACTCTTGCGAAGAAGAAAAGACTCCAAAATGTTAGGAAGACCCTTTTTTTGGGGTCACCAGGGGGGAGGGGGAGTTAAATACGCACTATACTCTTTTTCCCTTCGGCTTTTTTTCTTTTGAACAAAAAATCCGAATTTTTTGTCCTTCTGATTTGAGTCCATAATAACTGGCAGGCTACGTCTTTTTCCCACGGGGTTTTTCTTGGCAAGGTTTTCAACGAGACAGTTTCAAAAACATATATAACTCAGACACCATACTCTTTCAAGAGTTTTTGTCCCTGAATGTTTTAAAGGTGAATATATAAAGGGGGAGTGCTGTAAATATTTGATATTCTTTGGGTACAAATTTCGTGGGCCATATTGGATATTATCAAATGTCTTAGAAAATTAGAAATTATGTAAGATACATATATACCTATATACATACCTAAGAGGGTACCAACACGCAAGCACCAGATCCTATTAGAACTCTAAAGTTAAGCGTGCTTTATATCTGACCACTTCATTCTTTTCATTTCTTTTTCGTACAAGTACCCACTTGTAGCCTACGGGTTTCGTGTTTTCAGGCGTTAGGCATCTGGACTATGGATCCAAAAACTGCACGTTTTACAAGTGAATCTAATTCCACCTGAATTGCTTCTTTCCATTTCGGCCAATCATTTCTTCTTTGACATTCTTGAACAGATTTAGGTTTAAGATCTCCACCTTCTGTGGTCAAATTACTGGCCACGGTATATGAAAACACTTGATCAATAATTGCCTTATTTCGGTTGCATAGTAATAGCATAGTTTATTAAGATCTCCTCATTCTCAATATTTTCATCACTTTCACAATTCTCAGGTACTTGATATCCTTGATGAGCCATTTCATACTCCATATCTTTTTCTTGTATTTGCATTTGTACCTCTTCAGGGGTATCCTCTCCTGGTGTTTTAATAAAGGAGCTAACTTGTTTATTTTGCTCCCTTTTCTTTCTTGGATTCTTCTCTTTAAAACCAATAGGTCTACCACACTTCTGGCATGCAGTAGATGTACTTGCCAATGACTTAGAAAATTGTTCATTTGGAATATCAATTTGAACAGGGGCATTCATACTTGGTCACTCTTTTTATATCAACAAATGCATCTAGTAATTGGTTTGAAATATTTTGTAAATGGATAATTTTCTGAACCTCCAATTCACATTAATTTGTATGCTGATCAAATTGTGATATTGATGATGCATTCCACACAATTTCTCGCTTTTCCAGCTTTAATTTTACTCCCCCTAGTTCTGGAAACATTGCTTCGTCAAACTTACAATCGGCAAACTGTGTTTGTAAGAATATCTCCCGTCATTGGTTCTCATTTTTTTAAATATTTTCTCATGTTTAAAGCATTTGGTACTCCTTGATTCTCATTGTTTATGATATCTTATCATGTTTTATTTAAGGAAATTATCAGTCAGGTACCCCGAGGCTTGACAATTTGTAACCAAGTATCCTAACATTTCAATATATACAATTGAGGTACCTTGAGATTTAAACATTTTATGACTTAGGTACCCTGAAATTCTAAAATTTAATGAATCAAGTACCCTTTGCAGAAATTCGATAGATTATTGTTAGAAATGCTAAAATAGAACATGATTCCAATAATGGAATATTTATTAGAATTTGATAATTTTTGCCAAAAGATACTAACATAACACATGATTTCGGCAATATTCCGGTAGTTGCATCAACAATCAATGAATTTTTATCGTAATTTGCAAAATTTTTGCTAAAAATATTGACATGGTTTTATATATATTATCATTAATGTAATACATTTCATATTCGATATAAAACCAGTCAGCTTATTACAAAATTTATAAAATTTCAACACAGGACACCTGAGGGATAAAATATTGCGCAAAAATATGTAAAGACCCCCTGAATCTTACAATTAAACACAACACACCTCCTGTACTTTCAATTTCATAAAATAGCCCCTTGAACTTTATAATTAAACACAACACACCCTCTACTTTATTAATTTCATAAAATAGCTTCCTGATCCTTGTTATTACACATAACACACCCCCTACATTTGCAATTTCAAAAAATAGCCCTTGAACTTTGTTATTACACACACGTCACCCCGAACTTTGTTACTAAACAAAACTCACCCATTAAATATGAAATTAAAAGAATATACCAAATTTTAAAATAAAAAATAAAAAAAAAAACAAATTATGAAAAGAATTTGGAAAAATTTTGAAAAAATATAACAATATTTCTTTAACTTTGGTAAAAATTAGATTAATAAACTTAAAATTATAAATATATGTCAAATTAAAAATCAAGGATTTTCTACTTTTATACATAAGATACGAATTGTATATTTTTAGGCGAAAGATGGGAGCTTCATGTTTCTAGGCAAAAGAGAATTTTCAGATATTTACACAAAATAGTTATTTTAATTACAACAACAAACCCAGTGCCTCAAGGGCACCAGCATATGCAAGGTCTGAGCAGCGTGGGATGTATGCAACCTTACCCTTTCAGGGTAACGAGAGGCTGTGTCCGAGGACCCTTAACAAAATAGTTATTTTATTTAATTATAGTAACATCATTATAAATTTAGAAGATAATAAATTTTTTTTTTAATTTCCAAAAAAATACTATACAATAAAACATAATAATTTTTTAAGAAAATTTTCAAAATTAGATCAATAAATTTAAAATTAAAAAACGACACGAAATTAAAAATTTTAATATAAATTCTGAAAAATAAGTTTTTTAAAAAAATTTGAAAACCAAACTTAAAAGATATTATTATATTTTTTCAAACTTTTTCCAAAAAATTATTTTTCCATAATTTGTTTCAAATTTTTTTAATTTCGTACATTTTTTTAATTTCAAATTTATTAATGTCTAAGGGATGTGTTATGTTTAGTAACAAAGTTCAGGGAGTGAGTTGTGTGTAATAACAAAGTTCAGTGGGGCTATTTTTTGAAATTGAAAGTGCATTGGATGTATTGTGTTTAATAGTAAAGTTCAAGGCTATTTTATGAAATTGAAAGTATAGGGGGTGTATTGTGTTCAAATTGGAAAGTTCAGGAGGCTATTTTATGCAATTAAAAGTGCAGGAGATGTATTGTGTTTAATTATAAAAGTTCAGGGGCTACAAGGGTGTGTTGTGTTTAATTGTAAAGCTCAAGGGTTTTTTTTTTATATTTTGCCCTAAAATATTCAAGCCAAAGAACACCTCATTGTATATATTAAAAATGTCATGATACATAATTGATAAATGTTCAAATTTTCAAGATATCTAAGTGATAATTTCCCTTTTTATTTATCAAAACTGGTTTCTAGTATTTTTAATTTTTACCTAATGCCAATAACTAGATGATGACCAATTTGGTTATAAATAAAACGTAAAAGACTTTTAACAACATTCCCAGTGCCCCCAGAGCTCTCGCCTAAGCAGGTCTTTTTGTTTTTGTTTTTTTTTTTTTTTTTGGGGGGGAGGGGATGTACGCAGCCTTCCCCCTTTAAGGTAGGCTGTTTCCGAGAACCCCCAACCCGAGGGGTGCAACACGAGGCCTTCCTAGGAGGTCACCCATCTTGGTACTACTTTCGCCCAAGCACGCTTAGCTCCGGAGTTCTAATTGGATCCAGTGCTTGCATGTTGGTACCCTCTTAGGTAAAAGACTAACTTGTCTTTTTTGCCTTGGATGATTTATTTTATCATTTTTTAATCACTTTAATGACCAAAATGAGTTTTTTTTTAATTGGTAGATAAAATTTTCTAAACGTTTACTTAGATGACCAACTTGTCTATTTTAACCACTTGAGTGACTAAAAGGGACTTTTAATAGGAGTTAGGGCGACTAAGTCTTCCAAAATTTAACTTGAGTAACCAACTTCTCCATTTTAAACCACTTGGTTTGGGTGACTAAAAGGGACTTTTATCAAGGGTTGGGCGATTAAATCTTCCAAAATTTGACTTGGGTGACCAAATTATCTATTTTTGGCCCCTTTGGTGACCAAAAGGAGACTTAACTTGATAAGGAAGCACTCCAGTTTCTCTACAAGTCAACTGAAGTTGTAGAGCCTCCAAAACTTTTTTCCCAACAAAAGGCTAGACAGACACCCTTATCCCAAAAGAAATTGTATGGTTGCATTGAACCTTGGAAATTCTAGCTTTTTTTTTTTTACAACCAAGTAACACCAACTAGTGGACATTCTAGTAGTGGAGAAAAAGAATTTATCATCCTTATCCTTCTCTAATCCTTTGAAATGGTGCGACACAATAAGAACAATTTAGAAGTAACATTGATAGCAATAATGTGATAATAACATAATGCACACAAAACCAGCACAGCAATCATCAATAAACAAAGAAATTATGATACATAACAATGAGAGATTGCAACCGGAAACTAATAGCATCATACCTCTATCCTTCCAGTTTTCATCTTTGTATTGACAGACTCAATTGGCCGCATGCGAACCATGCCTTCCACAGCAACCACATACTCGAGCCTCAAATCATTCACCATGGAATGCACATCAGGGAATTTATCAGGGAGTGTCGTAATCTACAAAGTTTATGATTTAGATTAGATTCAGAAAAGTACAAACTCCATTTGTTCAATATCTACAGGCCCAAAAATATTTCTCCGCTACCCTCCCAGGAAAATGAAACACACGCAACCATAGCGACACAGAGAGAGATCTCAATGTGTCCCTTTGCATCCTCCCTAATGGACTTGACAGTTCAGCCACATTGATATGATCCAGAGCACAATCCAGATTAAGTTAGTTAACAAATGGTAAGAAATCCAATTCGGTTGTACAAAGGGACAACCCCTCCAAACCCCATAAGTCCTCCCACCACTAATGAAGACGGGATTCAATCCCAACTCTAGGTACCATTCCAGAGACTTTACTAATTGTGTTAGTTAACATCTTGCTAAAGAAACTTAAATGAAACTCTTAGGCTCCATCTGTTTTTAACAGAAAATATTTTTTATTCCATTTCTGTTATTCATTTGCATAACATCATAGCAACAAACACAAATATCACTACAGAAAAGTGCACTTTACCAACAATAGTATTTCGGGTTCTGTTGGTAATGTTTATGCATTACCAACAACAAAATGTTACTGTTGGTAATGACTCAAAGAGAGTAAAATGTGGAAATAAAAAAGACCTAATCCCAACAAGAATAAATTTCTGTTGGTAGTGATCTATTCAGTACCAACAATATTTATTTCTATTGGTATTGACTAGATCAACACCAACAAAAATAAATGTAGTTGATATTGACTAGATCAATAACAATAGAAATAAATTTTGTTGGTATCGACTATATTAATCAACAGAAATAAATTTTGATGGTATTAACTACATCAGTGCCAACATACGTATTTATCAATAGAAAAATTTGTTGGTCATGTTAAAGCATATACTTATAAATATTTTATTTTAAAGTAAATTACATATTAATACCCTTAAGTTGAATATATTAATCTTTTCAAATATTTAAACTAGAATAATAATAATATTTACTAAAAAAATTTTATTTTACCTCCATACTCTCATTTTCCCTCCACACTTTCATTTTCAAAACTCAGCACCTCCAAAGCAAAAGGCATTCCCAGCCATAACCCTAACACGCTCAACCCACAAGCTCCAGGTCGGTACCGCTGTTCGCCACCACCGTAGGTTGGTACCGTCCTGCCGCTGCACCATCGGGCTCAATGCCCACCATCGGCTGCACGCCAACGACCATTATGCTTTCGTTTGAAACCCTTAAATCAACATTCTTCAATCGAGCTTCATCAATTCTTCTATTCGAAAACTATAAATTGGCATGCGGTACTCATACGTTCTCGAAACCCCCATCGCCAGAGCTTTGTGCTGTTCCGCAATCAACTGACCCTAATATACTGTCATTGTAAGCTATGGCATCTCAAATCTCCAAATTAGCTAATATCATCCTAATTTTTCACATTTCTGCTATTTATGGTCTAATGAGATTTGATTTGTGTATCGTACTGTTGAAATTGTTGAATTTCATCACTGCTCTACTCCGATTGAGGAAAAAACGGTGGTCCTGCATTGCCCGACTGCTTGAAGTAGCCTAACCCGAAGTTTGCAATATGTATTTTCTACTTGATTTTTGTTGATTTGTGTGTGGATTTCCCCTAAATTATCCCTAATGTTTACTTAAAGCTTGAAATTGATGTTGTTTGATTTTATTCCATGGATGAGTGAAACACAGAATTAATGGTGTGTGTTCTTTGGTTGTTTAACAGATGCAAAAAGAATGTCGAAAGTTTGACATCCTTCTAGTTTACAAGGTATGTCGGCTAGTTGCACATTTTGGTTCATGTTTTCGAGTCAGTTATGTGATACTAAAGATTATTTGGTCATGTCTATGAAAGACTGTAGTAAGCAATGTTCTCTCAATTGGCTTTACTATGATGTAGATTCAATAATGTCAATGTATATTTCCCTCAAATGCTTTTCTAAAAATAACTATATTAGTTATCTCATTTGGTAAGCATTTCTTGGGAGACAACTACATTTGAGGGAAATATACATTCACATTATTGATTCTTATGAGTTAATACATGATGCTTAACAGTTACAACAACAACAGTTCCAGTGCAAGAGCTCTCGCCGAAGTAAGGTTTTGGGCAGTAGATGTACATAGCCTTACCCCTTCAGGGTGTTAACCTAAAGAGAGGCTGTGTCCGACTGCCCCAACTAATCACAACTATACCATTACGCAAATCAAAAGCATGATGAGAAAACAACTACAATCAGCTCGGTGCAGGCATTATATCCTCAACAAGTTGAATTTTAGAATTAGTATCCAATAGGAGAGATATGTTCATTTGAATACATAATATACATACATCTCATAGTAAGAATAAATTGAGGTAACATCAAGCATACTGCTAAGATGAAGTCGGTACGTATCACAGACATGTATGGATAGCTTCGTAAAATGCATGATATACAAATGATAACTTGTAAGGTAAAAGCAGTGTTTGGTATAAAAATCTTTGTTTCCCACTGTTCCAGCATTTTTATCTTGGTTTTCTAAAATATTTCTCTTAAGGAGAAGATTTAGTAACATGTTCACATATACACCAACTTAGTTCAAACCATTCCCACAAACAAGACAAAAATCATGCGTTTAATCCAAGAAGCCAATTCCCATATTGTTGTAAACAACTTCCTCTTCTTTCTCCAACAAATCATTTTCTTTTACTGATCAAAGAATGATTTACTTTTCAAATTTGATTCAAGTTATTAGGGAATTATCACATGTGGGATCCAACTATTATATGTGCCTTTTCCATGTGCTTAATGGAAGAATGGGGTTGAATTGTCAACTTGTCACCACCAATGACGGATCTAAATACGTTTTGGGTTCTAATCATGTCACTGGTTGCAAATAATTTTCTGGGGTCATCTACAAGGTGTTTAGAGCCAAACCTATTAAGTTGCAAAAATGGAGACTTTAATCTTGGGGTTCAAGCTCAGCTAATTTAGGCTTATAGTGGGCTTGATTTGATGGGCAGCAACTTGCCAAATTAACTTTGCTCATTTGAACAATCACTTACCTCCAAATTGTGCATTCACTTCCAATTTGTATGAATATCTTGAAACTACTGAATTAGCCCAGTGAATTTTCTGGGGTCATCTACAAGGTGTTTGGAGCCAAACCTATTAAGTTGCAAAAATGGAGACTTTAATCTTTGGGTTCAAGCTCAGCTGATTTAGGCTTATAGTAGGCTTGATTTGACGGGCAGCAACTTGCCAAATTAACTTTGCTCATTTGAACAATCACTTACCTCCAAATTGTGCATTCACTTCCAATTTGTATGAATATCTTGAAACTACTGAATTAGCCCAGTGGATTCTTTTAAGGTAAACAAGGATAAAGTTGAACTTAGGATATTTTTTCATAGAACTTACCAAAAAAATATATATATATTTTTTTTCATAGAGCCTTAATCTTGGTAGTCTTCTAAATATTACATTGGAAGAAAGATTTTCCTTATTGATGCTTATTGTTGTTGTAGTAAATGGCAAAGAGGTGCTACCAAACAAGAACATAGACACGCAACAACTAACAGCAGTAAATATGTGAAAACAGTGAAGTTCATATTTTAATAAAACACAATGAGGAGAGTCTAAGACGAATTAAGACACATTGATCACATACTAGCAAATTGTTGTGTTCACAACATCATCTATACATTCAAAAGAGGCACATAGAAATCAAGACTTTAGGTCTTTATTCCAGTTATTACAAAATAGTATTCTTTTGTACATAATGGAAACAATTACAGTTCGTAGTCCCTCGCGGCAGCGGTCAAAGTGTCACCGAAGTGGGACCAGCGGTCAAAAGATTTCAGCTATTTTCATACAATATCCAATTGACACTTTTTGTGTTTTAAGATTCTAAGGTGTTCAAACCACGTGTAGGCACTTCGGAAGGAACGGCTAAATGGTAAAGCAGAAGGAGGATCAAGTGAAAAGTCTTAGCCAACTATGTCGGTGGAACTGACCTCGTGCAAGTTTGATGAGTTGGTGATTAAAAGCAAGGACTTATGGGAATACGTCTTTGCCCCTTGGTATGTTTTCAGTTTCTATATCACACTTTCCTTGGGAATTTTAAAGAATCTTTGCCATTAAAGTAATAATCAAGCACGAGATGCCTAATTAGCACGATGCAAGGAGTACCATTGCATCGAACTTCTTATTCAATTTCTTGTTATTACTTTCAGTAATTAGTTTCATTATCAACTACAAGACTGATCCCCTTTAACTGGTGCAAGTTTTTACCAACACAAACGAAACGAGCCTAGCCGAGCCGAGCACCCCCTTGTTCGAACTCGAGTTCGATAAGGCTTATCGAGCTCGAGTTCGAGCCGAGCTCTTATCAAGCGCTTCTAACCCTTGTTCGAACTCGGCTCGATAAGAATATAGTGCGTTCGATGCTCGGCTCGACTCGGCTCGTTAGGCTTATCGAGCCAAGTCGAGCTTGTTATCGAGTCAAGCCGAGCTCATTATCGAGCCCAATCGAGTTTAAAATCGAGCCAAACTTACAATCGAGTCGAGCTCCTTAACGAGCCGAGCTTTATAAGTTATTATCAAGCCATTATCGAGCTATTCTTGAACCACTACTAATTGTTACCAAGTTCATAACGAGCCCTTAACGAGCTCGTATCGAGCCCCTTAACGAGCTCGTATCGAGCCCTTATCAAACTGTTCGTGAACATTAACGAGCTGAGCACCCCCTGTTCAAACTCGGCTCGTTAAGCTTATCGAGCCTGCTCGAACTCCACTCGTTAAGCTATCGAGCTCTCCTAATGAACACGAACGAGCCCTAATCGATTTCGAATACGAGTAGTTCATCGAACGCCCTGTTCGTTTACACCCCTACGTATGATTACACTCCACATAAACATTAGTTTATAAGCTTGATATGGGCAGTTCAGGCACACTACAGTTTGTGCTCATATGTAAATGCACTATTTTGCTTCTAGGTAACTCGTGATCATATTACACTATCTTATCTTATTTTCTCTGTATCACATACTACATTGTATAGATGAAATTTTTGAAACCTTGAGCTGCAGTGGAAATAAAGGACATGCTATTTTTCTCATAAGATTGATTACATGTCTTCCATTTGGCAAGCACAGATTGACGTTTTTGCTGCTCAATGGTGCATGATGAAATTTCATAGTCTTTAATGCTAAGGGTTTGTAGATAGTTATAATACTTCTAAAATAGTGGCTTTGCCACATTCTTGTGCATTGGACTTCCCGCTTAAATCCAACGCATGATTGATAGCTATTGTACATGTTTTCTGCCACCGAATTTCCTATCATTGAACAAGTTATTGTGTCTTTGACATTCCGTAGTTTCCATTACTAATTGTCAAAATTCCCATGGGCATGTACAATCTTTGCTGAGCAGATTCAGTGTCCAAGGGTTTCCTACTATCTTGGTGTTTAGTGCTGACAGAGATAGCTCAATGCCTGATGAAGGAGCTAGAACTTATTCTGCCATCAAGTCATTTGCTTTAGAACAATTGGAAACAAATGTTGGACCTTTTGAGGTTACTGAGCTATCTAGTCCGGTAAGATTTTTTATATTCCTGATGAATATTAGCACCATGGCAATAAACTTTAATGTGTGAATAAGGCGCTTTTTTTTTTGTGCACGATGCCATGGAAGTGTGGCTTTGCTGCAATCTCTTAATTATGTATAATTTGACTTTACGCTAAACGATTGAGATTGAGCTTAAGTTGTAGTCTAACATCTCTATTGGTAGTAGTGGAAGATCATTGGATGATGAGCTTAATCAAGAACATGAAGAGGAAGATGTTGCAGATGAAGATGTTGTGTAGGAAGACGTATCATGTTGGTTGTTTTTGTTGTAGACATATTACTTCGAACTTTTGGGTAGATGATGGATTTGTCTTTTTAGCTATTTGAACTGGCTAGATTAGATTTGGATGGAGTTGTGGATTTGTTTTGGATGCTTTCCTTTTGTTGTGGATTAAAGGCAACATGGATGGAGTTGTACATATTTTGGATGCTATGATAGATTTATTTTGTTGTTAAACATTTGTTTTTTTCTCACAATTCTAGTATGTTGTAATATATAAATTGGTAAATTGTTACGACAGGGTAATGCCACTAACAAATTATGTATTAATGAAGAGAGTAGCAATATGAAATTGTTGTTGGTATATACAGAAAGTCTTTGGTGGTATACCTTTTGCCAATAGACATTGTTCTGTAGGTAAAACCTTTACCAATAGAAATTTTTTTGTTGGTATATCATTTACCAATAGAGAATTTGTTGTCGGTAATATCGTTTACCAATAGAAAAAAATTTTTTTTTTGGTAACACCTTTTACCAACGGAAAGCTTTTGTTGGAATAACTTTGACCAACAGAAAATTTGTTGTTGGTGTACCCTTTACCAACAGAAATTTTTTTGCTGGTAGTATCCTTTACCAACAAAAAGTTTTCGTTAGTATAACTTTTATTAACAAATAAACAACTGTGGCTATTGCGGAGTTATTACCAACAACTTCAAATTTCTGTGGTAAAGCCTTTACCAACAGAGGCTATGCCAACAACTTAGCAACAGACACATTTCTGTTGGTAAAGCCTTTCCCAACAGAAAAATCGTCATTGCCAACAACAATCATGCTATTGGTAATGGTCACTTTTTGTGTGGAGAAACATTTTCCTCCATTAAAGGGAAATTGGCTTTCGGCAACAAGAGGGGAAATATTTTCCGAAAAACATTTTCTGCGTTAATGTTACATCATATGCCGTACTTCAACCACAACTTCGCCAAGTATCAACCTTGTGCAAATTTATAAAATGGGGAACTTATCACTTAGGTAGCCTAAAGTTTGCGCATTTATCACCTAAGTTCCAATATATACAATGAGGCAGCCTGATATTCAAAGATTTTATCGTTTAGATACCCTAAATTCAAAGATTTTATCGTTTAGATACCCTAAAGTTTAAGAATTTTATCAATTGGGTACATTCTACCAAAATTTATAGAATTTTTATTGAAAATTGCTAATGTGAAATATAATTACAACAATATATAGATTTCACTACCATGAAGATAAGATTTTTATCATAAAATACTGACATGACCACATTATTTCGCTAGTATGTAGATATCTTCTGCCATAGTTCACTGAGCTTTTTCATAATCCTCCAAATATATTATTTTCGCAAATATATATTGTCATAATGATGAACCACGTGGCATTTTACGGCGAAAATTGGTTATATTTTGACAAAAACTCACTAAGTTCCTGTAAAAGTACTCAGTCATAAAATTTTGAAATATAAGAATACTCATTTATATATATTAAAATGTTAGATTACCTAGTAACAAGCGTCCAAACCTTAAAATATCTAAACAATAATTTCCCTATAAAATAAGACCAATAGCTTCAAAAAAAATTAAAAATATATTTTTCAATTGAAAATATTTTTGTAAGACAATATTTTTGTAAGAAACCCTCATCCTAAAATTGAAAGCGAACTGACCTGAACAACGCCAGTATGGTCTCTGAGGTTAACAAAGGTGAGCCCACCGTGGACGCGATGAAGCGCAACCCACCCACAAAGCCTGACCCGTTTTCCCACATGGGTCTCCCCCAATTCCCCGCAGAACGCGGTCCGATCGACCCACTCCAAGGTCTCATTCACCGATACAGAAGGATTCGCCTTTTCCGGGTCGGGTAATCGGGTTGGTTCAATTGAAGAGTGAACGGAGGAAGCGAAAGCAGAGGACGAGGTGGAAGCGGAGCAGATGGGTGTGCAAGAAACTAGGGTTGCTGATGATGGCGGATTGAGATTGAGTTTGTAGATAAAGGGAAGATGAGGAGAGAGAGGTTTAGCAGGACGGAGAGAGAGGGAAGGCAGAGCTCTGAGGAATTTGGACATGGCGTCGGAGAAGAGGATGACACAGGGGGAGAAAGCGGCGAAGAAGATAACAGGGAGGGGGTGCATTAGCAATCGAAGTAAGGCAGCATTTGATACAGCTTTTTAACGGTTTAAAATTACAAAAAGGGTTCTTTTTAATTATATGACTTAAATTTAATTAAAAAAAAAATTTTAAGTTTAAATAGGAAGTTAAAAAAATTATTTTATAATTAAGCAAAAAAAAAATAAAATTAGATCTTTTTTATAGCTTAAGGTAGAGAAATGATTTAAAAATATTATAAGTATAATAAATACTATATTAATATTAAATTTTTACCATTATTATCTATTTTTACTTCTTATCACTACTTTCACTGGCTACCACACCTTTTCTGGTCGTGATTACTACATTCACTGCTTTCACTACCATGACAACTATCGTCATGATTCTCTCTTATCTATTATAATTAGATAATTTATATTATTAAATTATTTTTGTGATTATGGTAGATAAGCTACTTTTTTAGCTTATATTGAAATGCTTTATTTTGTAAAAAAATATATTTCCGCAATGCACAACCAAACACTTCATTATAAAAGATACAGATCTTAAATAAATAAATAAATCTTATTAAAACAAATTAGCTGAGAAAATATAAGCTGAACCAAACGCACCCTAAGTCAAATTTTAGAAGATTTAGTCACTTAACTTGTAATAAAACTTTCTTTTAGTCAATCAATTGGTTTAAAATAGACAAATTGGTCCCTTAATTCAAATTTTGGAAGACTTTGTCACCGAACTTGTAATTAAAGTCTCATTTAATCACTTAAGTAGCAATTTGAAGAATTTTATACCCAAATTCATGTAATAACTCATTTTAGTTGCTAAAATAATTTAAAAATGATAAAAAAATTTATTTTTCAAATAAAAAATAACTAATTTAATTATATTTTTGATTTATTTATTTCCTTGGTCCTTACTTTTTTCTTCAAAATTTATGTTTTATTTGTAACAAATTGGTGCTTGTCTAATTACTGGCATTAGATGAAAATTTAAAAACTATAAACCAGTTTTGACATTATATAAAACTTGATTAAAAATCTATTCTAAGAAAGGATAATTCAAGGAATATTTAGGGAAAAAAAATCAATAATGTTAGGTGCATTAAAAATAAAGAACATCAATTTGGTTATAAAATAAAATATTTTTTAAATATTGTATTGGTTCTCATTTTTCAAAAATATTTTCTCTTAAAAGCACTTGGTAATCCTTGGTTATAATTTTTGTATAATATTTTGTTTATTTATAGGAAATTATCAGTTAGATACCCTGAACTTTGACGATTTATGAGCTAAGTATCCTAACGTTTTAATATATACAATGAAGTACCTAAACATTGTATGCTTTAGGTACCCTAAAGTTTGCTTGTGGCGGTTTGCGAACTCCTTCACTAATATCAGAAAAAAGTGCCCTAAAGTTTTTTAAATTTTATCAATCAAACACACTTTTGTCGAAATGCAGTAAATTTTTGCTGGAAATTCCTAAAATAAAACATGATTCTAATAATGTTATTAGATATTGACATTTATGCCAAAAATACTAACAAAACACGTGATTTCGGCAATATTTATGAAGTTTTCATCAACATTCAATGAACTTTTATTGTAATTTGCCGAACTTTTGCTAAAATATTGACATGGCTTGTGTATATTATCATTAATTATATATTGCATTATTATTTTCTATATAAAATTAATCAAATTCTACAAAATACATCGAATTCCAATACAGAGTACCTAAGTAATAAAATATTCAAGCCATACGGTATCTCATCGTATATATTAAAATGTCAGGGTACATAAATAATAAATGCTCAAATTTCAGGATGTTTAAGTGATAATTTCGTTTTTATTTAATGTCAAAATTGATTTATAATCAGGTGATTTTTACTTAATATCAATAATTAGATGAGATCAAATTGGTTTAAAATAAAACAGAAAGGACTATTTGAAAAAAAAAAAAGAAAGATAAGATCTAATAAAATGAATAAGTCAAAAATATAACTAAATTTGTTATTTTTTTAATTGGATGATGAATTTTATCATTTTTTGAATAACCTTCATTGACCAAAATGAGTTTTTATTTGAAAATAGGTAATAGATTTTTCTAAATCTTTACTTAAGTGACCAATTTGTCTATTTTAAATTACTCGGGTGACAAAAGAAGACTTTTATTAGAAGTCGGGTAACTAAGTCTTCTACAACTTGACTTGAGTGATTAACTTGTCCGTTTTAAATCACTTTGGCGACTAATATGAACTTTTGTTAAGAGTTAAGTAACTAAATTTTCTAAAATTTGACTTAGATAACCAAGAGGTTCATTTTTAACCACTTTGATGCTCAAAATGGTACTTAACTCATTAGCAACCGGCTCAATCTTTTGCTACACCTGATATTTTTACTTTGAATTAATTAAAAACTAGCGTTGCCTAATGCGACACATGGTTATTGTTTATATTAAAAAAAATAAATAAATATCTTTTATGTTAATTAAGAGAAAGTAATATTGTTGTTTTAAACTTTACATTTCTTATTTATGTTAACTATTAGTAAAATCTTAACTATTTATTTTGATCTTTGTTGATGTTAAGTTCAAACTTGTAGTCATATTGGCTGAATACAATTTAAAAATTTATATTTATATTTATTGAATGATATATATTCAGTGAGTTTAAATATTTAGTGAGTTTAAGTTACTGAGGCTCTATGTATTTTTAATTTTTTTTCTCTTTTATTGAATTTAAATATTTTGTGAGTTTAAGTTACCGATACTCAATAATTGTGGATTTTAGTTTTTTAATAATTAACGGCAAAAGTCGCAATACAAAATAGATACCCTTACAAAAATGGGTCATGAGCCAGTCCGCATAAGAGCACACAGCAGAAAGAAACAATTATGACTTTTAGCTGATTTAAATTTTAATGTTACCATAGTTTAAATTATCTATATATGGTGGAGTTTCAAACAATCATTTGAAAGTTCTTCAATAAATTTTGAAATTGATATTTTATGGTTTTATCCATCATATGAAATTGGAATATCAAGTATCTATTTATTAGATCTATCTAATATATTATTACTCGATAACTATATAATTTATATTAAAATGAAAAATAATTATAATAATATTTAGTAAAATCTTTCTATTCACGATTTTAAAAGCACTAACCAATTGTAAGTAAAATTCCGATTCTGATAACCTTAATACTTTGTTTGACAACTGGGTAAAGGGAGTAAAGAGGGGGACGATAAGGTAATATCTTACCCTTATTCGGATATTTTAAATTAAGAGGGGTAAGATTAAAGATGGGTAAATAAGTTATCTTTATTTGGCAATTGAGTAAATGGATAAGAGTAAAAAAAAGCTATAGTTAAAATAAGATATCATAAAAGTGTCTAAAATTCCGATTCTGATAACCTTAATACTTTGTTTGACAATTAGATAAAGGGGGTAAAGAGAGGGAGGATAAGATAATATCTTACCCTTATTTGGATATGTTAAATTAAGAGAGGTAAGGATAAAGATGGGTAACCGAGTTATCTTTATTTGGCAACTGAGTAAAAGGATAAGGATAAAAAGAGTTATAGTTAAAATAAGGATAAAAATGTTCAAAATTTTTAAAAAATTACTCTTCATTACTTTCTTTACTCTTTGAATAAATTTATCAAATGGGAATAAAAAATTATCTTTTTTACTGTTTTTTATTCCGTTGCTAAACTGGGGGTAACCGGGGAGAAGAGAAGAGGAAAGCAGCAAAAGGAGGGGGTAGTCGTCATCATCATCACTATTGTTGTATTATGCTCCATGTGGATGAGTCCACCAATCTAGGGTTTTGAAAACGACGAATCAAACCAGAAATCGCGATAGAGGGAGCGAATTGCAACAATGGGAGGGCTACACAGATCATCAAGCGCTCCATTGAAGAACGGCCTTCCTCCTCAAGAACTCCTTGATGATCTCTGCAGGTTTCCCCCTCTCTATCTCTCACTCCATCTTTGATTTCATCGACTGACGATCTGTTATTTATCTTGAAATATGCACTTTTGTGAAGTGTTTTCAGTTGGCTTGTTCGTTCTGTAGCTCAAATCTTTGTTAAGGACTCCACATGTGAGTCTAATAGGATCTCACATTGGAATTGTGAGAGAAATTAGATTAAATATAAGCTTAGTGAGTTAGATAGGTTAGTTTTACCCTACTAATGATAGTGTCGCAATGGTAATTCAACCTAGTACGAGAGGAACCGTTGATTCGCACAATTGATCATTGCGCTTGGTTGAAAACCAGTGGTGCGAAGCTACCGTACTCTAGATTATGACTGAACGCCTCCAAGTCAGAATTCGAGCCAGAGGTTGCGCATGCGCCCGCCGCTCGATTGCCTACCTGCAGTAGGGGCCTCGGCCCCCAAGGGCACGTGTCGCAAGGTGCTGCCTGGAAGTACAATTCCTACCGAGTGGCAGGTTGAATCATTTGCAGACGACTTAAATAAATGTCAATTGGTTTTAGGATGGAATTCCACCCAAGCTTGTACATGAATCTTCTATGTGCCAAATGAAATTTTGCAATCTTTTCAGTACTATGAGCTAATTGCGTCAGGTGCTCTGTTTTTTGGTAGGCAAGGGAACTCTGGGATTTACACCTATGAAAATGAAGATTAGGATTATATTTTCCACTCTTAAATTTTTACAATGCAATCAAAATGCTTGAATAGTTTACAGAGTGTATCAACACAGGATTAGAAAAATCAGAAAAATATTACAAATGATTTTAGAGAATAATAATTGATGATGCTAAGTCAAATAAAATCATTGCGAGAATCATGGAGGATGTGGTGGGATTATGAATTGATTTAGCATATCAATTTTGTGATGAAGATTATCTTCCAACAACACCTAAGACCTCTTGATCTAGGCAGGCCTGGTCAAAACCCTAAGCAGCAAAAGCAGTTGCTTAGGGCCCCCAATTTGTTAATGGCCCATTTTAAAAATCGGTTATACTATTAATTTTCTTGTACCGCATATCACCATTAATAATTGCATGAGATAATGACTGCATATTTTACATTGTAAGTGCACATGTACATGTTATATAATGATCTAATATGTTAAGTGATTATTGAAAATGTGCTTAAGTTGGTTTGGATACTTCAATGATCATAGAAAAGACTCATTGATTAAACTCGGGAGAGTTGCATGCCAAGATACAAGTAGAATACGAAAGAGTATAGTTTGGGTAAACTAAATCAGATTTTGACGTACACCTCATTCGTTAATAAATGTGCCTATTGGTCATAACGGTATGCTGGTTTCATTCATGCTATTCAACAAATCAAGTATGTAGATTAGCTCATTTGGTAGCTCGCCTTCTTCTATAGTTCTAGCCAGCTAGTTGCTGCGACATGAGGAAAACGTTCAAAATGGGTGGTTTTTGAGTATTGAAACTTTTTTCACTTTGGGTCCCTAAAACCTTAGGACTGGCCCTAGTTCCAGGACCTTAACTTTGGTTGTGTTTTACCACTAGACCAAGGCCTTGTTGACTATGTTACACGTCTTCGCTCTAGTGAAAATTCATCTAATTGACTACATATTTCTTACACTTAATTACGCCAAAGGTCCTTATACTTTGGCCATCGTGTCAAATTAGTCCTTATACTTTTAATTGTGTCAATTTCATCCTATGGTGAAATTAAAGTTAAGTTAATGGGATATTTCTTTACGGCCCGGTCATGTCAAATGCGAGTTACTCAATACAAACCCGTCCATTGACCTAATTTAAGCCCACCCATGGCCTTACCTTAAAAATCTTGTCACCAGCTTCCTAAGACTAAATTGACACAATGGACAAAATACATAGACCTATGACGCAAATAACATTTCTTTTATTTCTCACTCATTTGTTCTGTGCACATGGAATGGCTAGTTGGATTATTCGAATGAAACAAGAATTATGCAATTTGTGTTGGAGTTTGACACCTTTGTGCTCTTCTAGCACTTATTTATGCTTTCCATTCTGCAGTCGCTTTGTTTTAAATGTCCCTAAAGAAGATCAACAATCTTTTGAGCGGATCCTGTTTCTCGTTGAATATGCACATTGGTTCTACGAGGACAACACAGTGGAGAAGAATCCATCGCTGAAATCATTTACTCTCAAGGAGTTTACCACTCTATGTATCCTTCAATCGGTAGTTGCTTATTGCATATCAGTCACCACATGCTTGCTTTGTTCTCATATCTTGCTTCTACTCTATGAAATTTGCCTTGAATGCTCATAAAGAACAATCACTTGCATCTTTTTCCGTGGGCAGTATTGTCTCTGTGTACGGCATTTTTGTAGCTAGATTTTTTGCACTTCTTAACACAGTCAAGAAGGGAATCAGTTTAAGAAAACAGTGATGTTATGAGTATTTGCAATGATCAATGATCCTGGAACGTAAATCATTAGCTTGTTTGCACTGTATCCAATTTGTTTTGTTGCTGCCAGTCAGTTGTCTGTTGTCCTTATATCTATGACAGTGTTTAATAACTGTGAAGTTTTGAAGCCCTATGTTCCCCATATTGATGATATATTCAAAGACTTCACCTCCTACAAGGTTCGAGTTCCTGTGACTGGAGCAATCATTTTGGATCAATCCTATCAACGGGTAAGGTCCTTGTCTGTGGACCTATTGTTGTTCTTTTTGTGGGATGAGTAATCTCTCTATCTTCCATTAAATGTATTGTTGATTAAAGCATCAAACGTTTGACTATTTTTTATTTTTTCTTTCCTCTATGTTGAACAAACTGGGAGGAAATATTTAATTGTGCAAAATTGTTCAGCTAGCATAATTTGAGAAAGAATATAATTTGTGTTTAAGCGAAATGGTGGATTTTTACTTTGTGTATTTTAACTGGGGAAATTCATGATTTTTCTCCTCTGCAGTGCGTATTGGTTAAAGGGTGGAAAGGAACAAGCTGGAGTTTTCCTAGGGGCAAAAAGAACAAGGATGAGGAGGATGATGCATGTGCCATTAGAGAAGTGTGTTCCCTTTTCCGTTGTTTCTTTGAATGTAACTTCTTCGCTTTGATTTTATTTAATCAACAATGTGATTTTCCACAGACAATAGCATAAATCGTCTCATAAAATTTCTTTCGGATACTTTTTTTCCCTTTATGATCGTAGAATTTTGTCTTGATTTGCTACTTTGCATACTGTGTGTGTTTTGTTTTTGTTTAAATGTTTAGATAAAGTGATTAGGTTCCAGGAATGCGTTCAATTGTTCACTGTGCACTCTCATTCTTGAGGGAATTGCATAATGTATTCAGTCAAGTATCTAATGCTATCAAGTCGCGTGCTTCACGAGTCCCCTCCATGCATGTGTATTGACAGAACTCACTCCATTTGGGATATGATTACAACAGCAGGCGTTAGGAAGGTGTTCAAGATGGTGTTGACCTTGGATATTTCGAATGAAAATTATTCGTTTGCGAGTCTCTGGTGGTTTAGGCACTTGGAGAGAGATTTGGGGGGAGACGTAGGAGTAGGCAAGATAAGTTTCATCAAATGTGAAAAGGATTTGTTTAGCTCTTGAAGATCAGAAATTGTCCTTATTCTTCACATTCTGATATGGATAACAACCTTATACAACATATTATGCTGTCAGCAGTTTCTTCTGCTCTTTTGATCCGCTTCCTACCAAATTTTACTTCACCGGAGACATGACTCCTCTCTAGAGAAACTCCCTCTTCTATATATTTGTTAAAGTAATCATTTTTTATGGAAACATCTATGATAATGGTGTCCAAGTGTTTCCTTTAGTTTGCCGCGTTGCCTGCTGACAACACTCTCAACACCCCCCCCCCCCCCCCCCCCCCCCCCCCCCCCCCCCCCCCCAACCCCCAAAAAAAAAAAAAAAAATGAGGATGCATAGTGCACATGTTGTCTGATTATAGAGGAGATGCTCTCCAGATTGCATTCTTGCACCATGTGAGCGGTTAAAGGAAAGTGTTATGTTGTGCCTCGAAGTTTTTTTGTCTCAGTTTAGGAATGGAGGTTTGTGGTGGTAGCGGATACCTTTGGCTCTGTAGGCCTGCTAAGAAGTTAGGGTTTTTTATGTCTGGCATCTATAAAAAGACTAAGATGTCACCAGTTGTGTCATGCTCTCCTTTCAGATCATAGTGGATTGCTTTCTCCTTCATCCGTAGTTTTTCCCTCAATCTGAGGGTTTTCCATGTAAATATGTGTGTTATCCTTTCCTATTTCTCCCTTCTCAATTTCTTTCAAATTTGTTTTGCGTCTAAATCGAGCCTTGCTTTTGGGTATTTGCCCAACACAAAGAAAGATGATGAAGAGCAAAATCAAAACTTGCTTTGATTCTTTTGTCTTGTCTTATCTTGATTATCAAGATCCCATTGTGTCAGATGGTGATGTCATCACGTGCTGGTTTCTCTATGAATGCAGGTGTTGGAGGAAACAGGTTTTGACGTCACAGAGCTTCTAAACAAAGATGAATATATTGAAGTCATATTCGGACAGCAGAGAGTGCGCTTGTACATCATTGCTGGTGTTAGTGATGACACGGCCTTTGCGCCGCTTACTAAAAAAGAGATAAGTGTATGTAATCTTTCCTTTTCTCGGTATCATTGGACTATAGTCATTAGATTGCATATCTAAGTGCTTTTGCTTTGAGATATTCTTAGTGCATCCGATGATTTCTAGAAAAATTCATAAGAGATCCTCTAGTTTTGATGGTACCCGTATAGCACTATATTCAATATGCCTATATATAGATGAAGCTTGTGATGAATATTGAACTCCTATTTTTTATAATGGAAAAGGAAATACTGAAGATGCAAATCCCTTGGTTCCAGAAAAAAAATAACTCCATGAGGGTCTCTTTTTTTCAATCATCTCTAGGAAATTCTGTTATGCAAAAGATATCTGGGCACTTTTCCCTTTAACGAAATCATTTGCACTCTGCCCTATTGGTAGAGGTCACTCTTGATCTGAAGCACCCTTTTGCCATTCATAGAGAAATCTGATCGTTGAAATAATAGCAGCTCTCATTTTTGGAATGTCCAGGTGTATATGTAGAGTTGCGTCACTGAGTCTATTCTCTCCAGATACGCATGTTCCCATCGCCTTTGCTATGTATGAAGGTAGTGGTTTAGGTTGGTCTGCAAGACTAAAACGGGAGTTTGTATCTAGCCTTAGTTTCGAGTGCAAGAGTTCTCCATATTTTTTAACTGATGGGCATTTTCTTTCTTTCTTTTCTCTCTCTTCTGGGCAGGTTTTTTTTTTTTTTTTTTTTTTTTTTGGGAAGAGGGGGGGGGAGAGATAGAGAGAGAGAGAGAGAGAGGGGGGGGGGGGGGGGGGGGGGGGGGGTTGGTTGTCCTGGTAATCCGTGGACTCATTGAGGTGTTGAGGTACTTCATTGGCGAGTAGGAAGCCAACATATCAGGCTGGCGTGCACTTGAAGCTTGGCTGGCTGATATTCTCTCGTTTGTAATAGGGCCAGTCCTGAGATTTTAGGGGTCTAAAGCAAGTTTTGTTCCGCGGGTCCTTTTTAGTAAATGGAGGTGTTCAAGTCAGCTTAAACACATCTTGAATAAACCACTTTATATTAATACTAGCGAATATGTGATTTTCTTTATATTGTATATGTACACATATATATTTGTAATGTATCATACATTAGTGTTATTCTTCAATAATAATAGAATCTGTTCTCAAAATACAATGCATCTGACTGATTAATTATACAAATTAAGAAGCAAAACAGAGATTTGAAAATGTAACACCTAAGGACATCTTAGAGAGGGATTTTTGTTCTTTTTGTTAAGTGACAAAGAAATCTGTTGAAGTCGACTGAGAGTTACCATCCACATGCATAAGATGCAAACTTGAAGGGTCGAAAAGATTCCAAACGACAAACCAATCATCCCGAAGACTCTGAAGCAAAGTGAGTAGAATTAAAATTTTGATCAAAGACGAAGTAGACTTAGACTAACCCCATTAGTAGCACATGTTTCTTATTGTTCATTTTTTTCTGGAATTATTAATTGATTGGAGAATTGCATGTTTTCTTAGCTAGAACAAATAAAGATATCAGTTTGCATCTCTACGAATCATCTGGAGTATCACTTCCAGCAGTGTTCAGTTGTTGGAGCAGGCTACTGTTTAGTTTCCTAATTATTTATGATTATCTGCTATACTCAGGCCTCTTGTTGAATGATTCTGGGTTTTTGTTTTTTTTTTTTGGGTGCTGTGTGTGGAGCGTGGTTTTAATAAGGTTTATCTGTGATGTAAATGTTTGGGCCAATCCGATTTTAGGTTCATGACTAGGGTTTGGTCCTTTGCACCATTGGAAATTTCAGCCTGTATTATTGTCAAAATAGTAAATTGTTGTACTCTCCTCTGTGAACGTAGTTTTTCGCCAAATCATATAAATTCCGATGTTCTGATTTTTCCCAATCTTTTTTTTGCATGCTTGCTATTTAATTTTGGGGTTCTGGCGTGTGCAAGTGGTCCTAACAAGGGGGACAAGAGTGATATAACTTTCACCCTGTTTCTCCTCATTTCTTTCTTTCGCCCTCCTTTTTTCCTAGGAAATCATCTTGTTAATAATCATTATTTTGTACATGCAGGAAATAGCGTGGCAGCGGCTGGATGATCTTCAGCCAGCAACTGATGAAGTGATATCTCGAACCGTCACTGGCCTCAAGCTGTACATGGTTGCTCCATTCTTGGCGTGAGTATTGTCACTGTTCTTCCATTCCGTTACTTCTTCATTTCGTATCTTGCCCCCATTACAATTCGTATTTGCCTCCACCAGGTCCTTGAAAACATGGATTTCAAAGCACCCACCTTCAGTGATTCCGAAATCTGATGCTCCTATCAGAGGTTTCTTCTTATCCTTTTTTCAGGGTCTATTTGGTATTGTTTTCTATTTGCAGTTTTTGGTTGATAGAGACTAAAAATTGTATATTGAAAAAGATTTTTCTTGTTTTCATGTTTCGTTTTTTGTTTTCAGTTTCTTCCTAGTTTAAGTTAAAACTGAAAAAAGAAAACCAATAACAAAAGAATACGTTTTCATAATCAGATTTTTAGTTTCTCAAAAACCAAAAACTGTAAACAGAAGTACCAAACATGGCCCTAGTTTTTTGCTTTCATATAATGATTTTAGTGCTTCTTCATACCCATTAAAGTCTGTATGATTGCCAGTAGAATCTTGTCGATCAGAGAAAAATTATTTACTAGAACATAGAAGGATAGAATTGCACGGGCCATTGTCAAAATCATTTTGGAAACCAATGGTAATATTGTTTGGATAGCCAAAAATGTCAAAATCAAGTTCACTGTTCTAGTAGCGATTGCTACAATTTGTAGATGAGTCTGCAAAAATGGCAATGGACATGCATCCTAGCCCGAACTTTCAAGTTGATGCGGGATGGTCTAACTCGTGTAAGCATAGACTGAAACTAGCTGTAAGAGTTAGTGTAATGGTATAGCTACTCACTTCGAAGTTAGAGGTTTAGGGTTCGAAGGTCATTGCTTCCTATATTTTACTGTAATTCTTGTCATCAATTTAACAAAAGAAAGTGGTATAGCTACTCACTTCCAAGTTAGGGGTTTCGGGTTCAAAGGTCATTACTCCTATTTTTCACTGTAATTCTTGTCATCAATCTGAAAAAAAAAAAAAAAAAAAGGATAGACTAAAATGTCGTGGGTTGTTGTCATTCACTTGCAATGCCATCTAGGACCTGATGACAATCTACCATTTGGACAATATTGCTACATTTAAAATAGTTAGGACTAAATTGAGGCGATTAAGAGTATACAAACTAAATTGACGCAATTCCGCAAACTAGAGGTTGTATAGCTTAAGTGACCTTAATAAACACTGCAAGTTTAGGGCCTGTTCTGTATCATTTTTGTTTGCATGCAGTTTTTGGCTCGCAAGAAACAAGAAATGAGTTTTTAAGATCGATTTTCCTGGTTTTTGGTTTTCTATTTTCAGTTATCATTCAGAGTAGGGGAAAAAAACCAAAAACAAGAAACCAAATACGAGAGAAAATTGTTTGTAAGATATGGTTTTTAATTTCTAAAGAACAAAAAACTGTAAATAGAAAATGATACCAAACAGACCCTTATTGGTTTGTTTCATTGTCTGTCACTTCCCTGCATTCCAATTGGTCTTATATTAACTCCTTTTTTTGCCTATAGACTGGTTACCTAAGCTGTTTAGATGCTAGAGGATATATTACTGCGCAGCAAATGTGGTCTGACATATTGGATTTCACTGTAAATCTCGAATCGGTTTTTGTTTCTTGTATGTAACACATTGTCACCACAACAGTTGGTACATAACGGATTTGGAGCTAGGCATTATTGAATTTGACTGTTGAGCAACAATACTTCTGTTTATATACACCCCATAATATATGTATATTGTATACAAATATTGGTACATGCCTATAGATGTGATTACTTGTTAAAAACTATCAAATTGAATAAAAATTAATGATTTATGATTATTAGTTCTAATTTTTTGCCAACGCAAGGCCCAAAATCAACAATTTTTTCTTAAAAAACCCCATTAAGTTTGCTGTGATCTGCTACGCAACATTCATGACAAGGCAAGCACGAGCCATTATATGATTAGATCACGTTCAGGTCATTTGCTGGTCATCCACGGTCAAGACCCCAAGTAACAAAAGCAGTTGCTTAGGGACCCTAGTTTGTTAAGGGCTTGTTTTAAAATTAGTTTACTTCTACTACATATCACTATTCATGATTAGAGAAATAAACCACCGATGTATGACACAATACAAATACATGTATATATTACACAAATAACACATATATTAGCTTTTATTATAATATAAAGTGGATTATTCAAGATGCGTTCAAACTAACACGGACACCTTAGTTGCTAAAAAGGGCCCTTTTTTTTATTAAAATTGCTTTGGACTTGTAAAATCTTAGTTGTAGATGCAATGTTTCATTTATTCGGATGGTTTAACCAATACAAATTTATCTAAATGGGCCAGGAGTTAGCGTATGGAAGGCGAAGAACAGTTCACTGGGGAGCAGCTCTGCGATGCCAGAGGCCCCTCTGATGACTAAACCAGTTCTTGATCCTCCCATCCCCGACTCGGGTCCAGGCAAGACCTTTAGAAACTTCAAGTTCAATACATCCTCAATACTACAAGCCATGGAATCCGCGTTCTCTTCTTGAACCGGCCCCTGGATGTTCACTCAATAGGTTATTTACTCCATTGGTTTCTGATGCTTTTAAATTTGTTCAAATTGGTCCGTCATTTCTTCATTTGTTCAAAATAGTCCGTAATGTTTGTAAGTTTGTTTAAATTCGTCTCATCTTTTTCACTTTTAAAAAGTTCAAAATAGACGGGGAGCTAATTTGTCATAGAATGAAATATTAGAGAGCATTTTGAACAAATGAAAAATGAGGGGCTATTTTGAATAAAGTTATAAACATCATGGAACCATTTTGAATAAAAGCAAAGAGAGACTAATTTGCAAATATGAAAGCATCAGGGACCAATGGAGTAAATAGCTCTTCACTCAACTGTATTGAGACCCCATCAGGATCCTCTACTTCAAGAACAGTCTAGCTAATTCTCATCCTGTACATTGTGTATGCTAGGAGTTTTCGGGTTCTAGGTAAATGTACATTCTGTACAGACCCCGTTTTAGGTAGTTGAAGGAGTTTCTTAGTTGTTTTTTTTTTTGTTTTATTTGTTTTTTTTTTTGAACAACGGAGTTTCTTAGTTAGAGTCTGATTGGTATCATGTTTTGTTTGCAGTTTTTGGCTTTTGATGAACTAAAACCTGGATTTTGCAAATAGTTTTTCCTTGTTTTTGGGTTTTCTATTCTCATTTTTCTCTCAAAGTAGGAAAAAAACTGATAGCAAAAAAATTGGAAACTTTCAGGTTGTTTTTAGTTTTTAAAATTCAAAGACTGTAAATAGAAAATGATACCGACCTAAGGTTTCTCCAATTTAACTTTTTAATGGAAGTGGAAGTACTCTGAGTTTCTTTTGTGTCAAGATCTGTATGGCTTGAGATCTGATTGTAAACTTGAATCTTGACATTGTGTTTCAAAATAGCATCAGAATATAGCGATAGTGTCTGTTTTTTTTCTAATAATAAAGTTTGATGCTCGGAATCGGTACCATATCGGGAAAATGTGAAGAATGATTGAGGCTCTGTTTGGTTTGACGGGAAACCTGTTCTGTTTTAATTATGTTAATTTTTTTGCATAACTTTAAAATAATAACTAGAAATGTTAATGTTTTTCTTCTTCGAGGAGAAACTGACTTCCCTTTAATAAAACCGAAAAATGTTTTTACTTTATAATAGAGGGGGAAAACGGTTTTCTGCAGTATTCTCATGTCATGTGTCATATCCCAACTTCAGCTTGACCTAGGGTGGGTGAATCCTCTATGAATTTATGAAATGAAATTATTTTCTCTAGTGAAGAAAAATTTTCTATAAATAAAATATTTTCCTCTAGAATGAAATAGAAAGCAAAAGAGTGACATTGGATTGCCTACTTATTTTATTTTATTTAAGAAACAGTCTCTTTACAGTGTAGTAGTACCTTGTAGGAGTAAGGCTGCGTTTATTTTATCTTCTTTGGACTCTATGTTGACAGGAACCTCTTTAAGACACTGGGTTGTTGTACTTATTTCATTTTGTTGTTTATATATACATACATACAAGATATAAGGACAAAGTAAGTCCTTAGAGCAATTGCACATAGGGACTTGAGCATATATGGAGACCCCGAATGCAATACTTTAGGTAAGTGTAATATTTGACTTGACATCGTTTCATTTTGGCACGACTGAATGTACCTTTGTATGATCGTTCACACTTGTATTTTTTGGTTATTTTAATAGTATAAAGCATGGATAACGAAACTATCAATCGATCACACCTTTCACGATCAATTGAGTTATGACATAATTTTACTGTTGTACATGCTCCAACATTCAATGCGCTACTTTTGGGTGTCTAAACAAACTTTTCACTTAGTCAATTATGTAAAAACATTTTCTACTAAAAATTAGAATGTACGATGGATCGAAAGCACAAAAACAGATTGAAAGGGGAAAGGGGAAAAACAATTCTTTCGATACTTAGGGACAATGTCTAATTCAAAATGTGACATACAGTTTTTAGAACATCCGCAAAGGTTTTTTTTTTTATTTTTTTATTTGAGTCGTTTTTCATACTATAACATACCTAAGAGGGTACTAACACGTAAGCGACGGATCCCATTAGAACTCCGCAATTAAGCGTGCTTCGGCGAGAGTAGTACCAAGATGGGTGATCTCCTAGGAAGTCCTTGTGTTGCACCCCTCAGGTTGAGGGTTCTTGAAAACAGCCTTACCCTGAATGGAAAAGGCTACATACATCCAACCCTCGCGCCCCCCCCCCCCCCCAAAAAAAAAAACGCTGATTAGGCAGGAACCCGTGGAGCAATGAGAATGTTGCTTTTATAACATACATGAATTATGGGTGTGCAAAATCAAAATTCATCTATGTAAATTAAGTTTTATGAGTATCTATATTTTTCCTATCTTAACAAATAATTTTGGAGCTAGTTCTTGAATTTCTGTAGTAGTTGGGTTATCCACCTTTCCATTGTGATGTTTTGAGTTTGAACTTTTATCTCTCTCCTAGAATGTTAGTGGCCCTATTTATGGCAACATTATACCTCTTATCGTTGGCAAACATAGATTGAAATGATTTGCAAATTATATAGATTAAAGACTGAACTCAATGAGTTTGTGTACTAGTAAGTGGTGACCATCTAATTTTGAATTCAAAGATCATCTCTACTCAATTTCAAACCCTAGCTCTCTTAAAGATTTTTAAAAAAAATACTTATTAAGGATAAAATTTTTTTACTGGTAAAGAAAGTGTAAGGCATGTTCTTGGAAGACAGCTCTACCTCAAGGATCAACTAAGGATATTAATGAAAAGCGTCTTGGAAATAATTAGGTAGATAAGCTCAATTGGCCCACAAGCCCCCGTGACATGGCTTGTTAAAAACTCGAGAGACTCAACTCGTTTGAGGTCGAGTCAAGGTAGCCCTTTTAGCTAAATGAGGTAAGTTGGTAATGCTCAATCTAAAAGACTCGTGAGCCTAAATGAGCCATTTCGATATAGGTTGTAAACTGATTATGTCCAATTGAGTCAAGTTTGAGCCCAAAAATGAGTTGATCTCGAGCCTATATCAGGCTTAAATGAACCTAAATAAGAGAACTTGGCTCGGAGATTACCGAGCTATGGTCTAGCCATATCAAGTTAATCTTAAGCTCAAAGCTATCTGATCTAAATCAAATATTAATGAGTTAAGTATTGAGCCTCGCAAGTGTTCTATTAGGTTCGATGTGGTCATTTGGCTATCCACCTTAAGAGTGAAGTCTTAGGTTTGAAGCTCATATCCCTTTTTGATATTTGGTGATCAATACTATGATAATGCTGTACTTTTTACCTTCTTTAAAGAAGTCTTGAGCCTCACAATTTCGAGCTTTGCTCGACTTAAACGCCCTTTTTTCATGGTAAAGAACAAATGAAAACATTTTTAGGAATCATTTACGCCTTTAGTTCCCAATGTTTTAAGTTTATTCAAATTGGTGCCTCATTTTTTATAAAATGATTCATAAAGTTCTATATTATGGCAAAATCGGTTCCTTATCTTTTTAATTTTTACTAATGTTGGGTTACCAAGTAAGTGACTAATTTTATAATAAAATAAGATAATAGAGACCATTTTGAATAATAGAAAAAAGAGGAACCAATTTAAACAAGCTAAATATATTAGAGAATATCTTAAGGGAGTCGCTATTGTTATGACAAAAAAAATTATTTCTAGAGCACTTAAAAACAATGAAAGCTATAAAATTGTCTTAAAAACTCTAATTTTATTTTATTACCCATCGGGGCCTTGACTGGCACATGTAGTGTGTGGGTTGCCATATAAGATGGGATTTACTGGATAATTTAGTTCCTCATTGACAAAAAATAATTTATTTTAATAATAGTATTATTTTATTTTAAATAAAAAAAAAAAATTAACTCTATTTTGAGCGTGAGAAGAAGAATGCAAACCCAACCCTAACCATTTCATTTCTCCTTCGCTCACTCTCTCTCTCTCTCTCCAACCATGGCTCTCACTCGCCTCCTCTCTCTGGCCCGCCGCCGCGCCGCCTCCACCGCCGCCGCCGTCGCCACCCCTTCATCCGCCCCTTTGCCCTCTCCGCCACCGCCCGACGCCATGATCTACGATCGCTTAGCCCTTGCCGTGAGATCGAAGCTTCAGCGCCTCGAAAATCCTAACCCTAGTTTTCTCAAACACAATTCTCCGATCCCTAAACTCTCCGATCATACTCCGATTCTCACCGCCCCTGCCACCAAGATCACAACTTTACCTGACGGTCTCCGCGTCGCCACCGAATCGAACCTCGCCGCGCGCACTGCCACGGTTGGGGTGTGGATTGATGCGGGGTCAAGGTTTGAATCCGAGGAGAGTAATGGGACTGCGCATTTTCTTGAGCATATGATATTTAAGGGGACGGAGAAGAGGTCTGCTAGGGATTTGGAGGAGGAGATTGAGAATATGGGTGGGCATTTGAATGCGTATACGTCTAGGGAGCAGACTACGTATTTTGCTAAGGTTATGGATAAGGATGTGAACAAGGCGTTGGATATTTTGGCTGATATTTTGCAGAATTCAAAGTTTGAGGAGGGTAGGATAAATAGGGAGAGGGATGTGATCTTGCGTGAAATGGAAGAGGTATTGTGTTGTTTTTGTCTGGTTGATCTGTTTAGGGTTGTTTTGTTTGTTTGATGTGAAGTGTAGTGGAATGTGTTTGAATTAGTGGGTCTGATGGGATTTCCTTGTTTTAGAATCTGGGTTTAAAAATCACGTTTTTTTCTAATTACTTTTGGGTTCTGTTTGGTTGCCTCTCTTCAGGGTAGCCCCCTGAAGGGGGAAGGCTGCGTATATCTACCCCTTCCAGACCCTGCTTTTGCGGGAGCCCTTGCAGGCACTGGGTTTGTTGTTGTTGTTGTTCTGTTTGGTTAACAGTAAACATTTTTCCTATGGGAAAATTTTCTTCACAAAATATTTTCAGTTGTAAATAGTTTTTTCTTAAAAGTTTGTCTTCGTAGGTAAAGAAAATGGTTTCATTCTATAAATTTGTATGAGATTCACGCTTGATGTAGGTGATGTTAAAATGAAGCATATGACGTGACCGTTTTCCCCTTCATGAAGGAAAATGTTTTCTTCTTGATTGAGAGGGAGTGAAGCATATGATGCAATGGCTTTATTCTATAAATTTGTACGAGATTCATGCTTGATGTAGTTGAGGTGGAAGTGAAGCATATAAAGTGAACATTTTCTTCTCCACGTGGGACAATGTTTTCCCCTTTTGTTTAGAGGAAGTCAGTCTCCCTTCAATGGAGGAAGACATTTTCTGCGTTGTGGTTGTTATAAAGTTATGTGAAGAAATAATGAAATTGAGACTGAAAAGAATTTCTGTTAAAACAAACGGAGCCTTAAGCGTGGATATGGCAAACGAGATTGTTGTGGGATGATGCTGTCACAAATTCAATCTTGATTAAGGGCTATGCATCCTATTTAGCTTTTATATGCTTCAAGCCAATACTGAACGTCAGTTGCATGGTTTTTTTAGTCTTTTGCAGCTCTCTGGGTGAAACTGCATAATGACATGATCTTGATTTAACCTGCAAATGTCCTATAGGCTTTGGTACAGGATTTGGCTGTCATTATTTGAATGCATTCATAATTCCAGTTGGCAGGCTTGATAAGATTCTTTTATGATGGAATATCAGGAGCAAGTATTATTTGATCCTTTATTTAGCTTGAGTTTGACTTCAAGTTTGCTGTCTGCTAGTATTGAAAGGTGGTTGTGCGGTTTGGAGAAATGTTTTTTTTATTGGAGCTTTTGATTTAAGAATTTTGAATATTCTTTAGGATCTGAGAGTTGCATTCATGTCAAATTTATTTTCATACCATGAGGAATTTGGAAATGATATGGGGATGAGACACTTGAATTGTGATCCCAACTCTTTTCCGTTGCATAATTTCTTTCATTTTTCACAGATGTGCTTGCATTTTTCACCTTTCACTCCATTTTTCCGGCAGAACTTTTGAATTTGCTAGTTTTTAGAAGTTTGTAGCTCCTGCTTTAGTTAGGTGCCTTGGATTGATAATGACGTACATTATGATACTTGTGATTATGCAAAAACTTAATATAAGTGTACAAACTAGATTGTACGCTGACGACCATGAACGTATCAATGAATTTTCTTGAGTTTAGTTTTCGAGCACTTATTTTACAATTCGCATGCGCATGTGAGAATTCACTATAGGGCTAAGTGGAGGGCTAGCATAGGTGTAGACGATATAGCGGGTTAGGGCTAGAGTAGAGAGGCACAACTAAGTTAGTCTTACCGCCCTTAGGATTGTATGTATGCCGGTTTGCTTATACTTGCTACTTGCTACTTGTTTTGTCGTGCGTTGCTGATCGCTTGTGCTTGATGCTTGTGTAGTGTGTTGTGCTTTGCAGTGCTATGTGATTTGATGCTAGCTGCTTTGTTGCTTATTGCTCACTGCCTACTATTGGCTATTGCCTATTGTTGCTCTATGCCTTCCGTGTTGTTGTTTGCATGCTTTCTAGGTTTGGGGGTCCTTGGACACAACCTTCTTTTGGGGTAGCACCCTTAAGGGGTAAGGTCGCGTACATCCCACCCCTCCCAGACCTTGTAGAGGCGGGAGCCTTTGAGGCACTGGGTTTGTTGTTGTTGTTGTTGTATGTGAGAATTCGCTATGTCAGTATTGAAAGTAGGAATGAATTTTGTACTTGCTTTGGTGTCTTCACAAGAGGATACCAAAACGCAAGCACCGGATCCCATTAGAACTCCGAAGTTAAGCGTGCTTGGGCGAGAGTAGTACCAAGATGGATGACCTCCTGGGAAGTCCTCATGTTGCACCCCTCAAGTTGTGGGTTCTCGGAACTGAAGGGGGAGGACTGCGTACTTCCACCCCCCAAGACCCTACTTAGGCGGTAGCCCTTGGGGCGCTGGGAATGTTGCTTTTTTTGCCTTTTGCTTTGGTGTCTTCACAAGAAGGCTAAATGTGACAGGCTGACAGCACAATGGATTAAGGGAGGCTATTTTAAATGTCTTGATCGTTTAGTGTTTGTGTTTGTTCATCGTCTTGATTGACCTTTCTATTTCTGTAGATGCTTCTATTATGTCATATATTTCAGCTGACACATCTTTAATTGTAATCTGTTTTAGGTTGAAGGGCAGACGGAGGAAGTTATTTTTGATCACTTGCATGCAACAGCATTCCAGTACACTCCTTTAGGCAGAACTATTCTTGGACCTGCCCAGAATATTAAAACAATCACCAAAGCTCATCTTCAGAACTACATCTCAACACACTATACAGCTCCAAGAATGGTAGTTCCATAACCATAACTTCATTAGAATCACACCTTCAGTGATTACGCCACTGTAAATCAACTTATTACTGGTATTAATTGCCTCTTCTCTGCCGGAAATGCAACTTTTAGGTTATTGCTGCATCTGGAGCTGTTAAGCACGAGGAAATTCTTGGTCAAGTGAAGTCCTTGTTTACGAAGTTGTCAACTGATCCAACTACTGCTTCCGAATTGGTGAAACAGGACCCAGCAAGGTTTACTGGTTCTGAGGTATGTTTTTCATTAAATGGTTTAATAAACTGAGATATTCAGTGTTTTTAACTTGCAATCTAACATGAGTTATTTTGCTTTTCTGCTATTGTAATATCAGGTTCGAATGATTGATGATGATATTCCATTGGCGCAATTTGCGGTTGCCGTTGAAGGAGCACCATGGACAGATCCTGATTCTATTGCCTTGATGGTGATGCAATCTATGCTCGGTTCATGGAACAAAAATGCAGGCGGTGGAAAGCATATGGGGTGAGTGTTTCAAACGTTTGATACTAATAACTGCGGAGATTAACAACTAATGGCAAGAACTGATGTCCTGATTATCTTTCCGCAGATCCGAGCTTGCACAAAAAGTTGGTATTTGTGAAATAGCCGAAAGCATGATGGCTTTTAACACCAACTATAAAGATACCGGTTTGTTTGGAGTGTATGCTGTTGCTAAGGTTAGAACAACCTCGAGCTGTGCTTAGTTTCCTGTAATATTTTGCTTATTAATCATTTATATATCTGTGTTCATACTTCGTTTAATATAACCTTCAAGAAAAAGAAGTAAAAGGACATATGATTCCTACTAAACACTCACAAGATCTGCACAAAGGGACTTGAAAGTGCTCTCAAGTTCTCTGCATCACTCTTTCTGTCTAGCGAAGGGTAATAATGGGAGTCACAAATATAATGGGTCCATGGTTAGAGAAGTGCCCACTCTCTATTTCCTTTTTTCCTGGGGAACCCAAAATAGGGAGTAAAACAATTGTTTTTTGGTAAGTTTGAGGTCATATTCCTTTCCGCTAACTTCTTCCCAGAGCATATCAAATTTGTGACATTAATACCTGTTTTGTCTTTGATGCCATATCATAACCTCACTAAAACTTTCTTCTCTTGCACTTTTCTCTTTTTGGATTTGATCTCAATAATTGCGTTCACTTTTTTTCCCTTTCCTGACCCAAAAATTGTATTTACTTTCAGCCTGACTGCTTGGATGATTTGGCATGGGCAATTATGCATGAACTTAGCAAATTATGTTACCGTGTGTCAGAGGATGACGTTACTCGTGCTTGCAATCAGGTATGTGTACGCTGTTTCTATACCTTTTTCTGGGAACACCCCCTCCCCATGTTTGTGGTGTACTTTGAATTATGACTTGCAAGCTATAATCTTTCATCTAATCTGCTTTTGTACCTGGAACTGCAATTCTCTCTTGCAACTGTTGTTGTGTGTTAAATCATTCATCCTACTCTGCGGGTGTTTTTGTATGTGCAAACTAGAACTAATATGCAATATCTTCTAGTGGCTTTGGGTCCAAACTGTCTTGTATGCATTGCCCAAAAAAAAAAAAAAAAAAAATTACTTTGCTACTAGTTACCAACTTCTGATCATTATTCACATGACCAGTACTGTTGTTACCTTTTTGTGATTTCAAAGTCATACTTTTATATGATTTTAATTCAGATCTAATTTTTCTTTTTATGTAACATACTTTGTAGTTGGTAAGTGAAAGGTCATGACACTTCTTCTTAGCCAGTGTATTGTCCATTCTATTAATGGGTAATTAGGGGAGGACATCTGAACGTGAGATCTCTTGTTCTAGGGCCTCAAACTAGAATCTCCTTTTTCCTTGGTGTTTTTCTGTTTCCCTTCTATAACATCTTGGCCAAAGTAATTCACTTATTTTTTATCTAAACCAAGAAGAGATGTTCATATTGTCTTCTATAGCAGTTTAAAAAATCATAGAGATTTTTCATAATCTGGTATTATTTCCACGCTATTAGACACAATTTTGATATTTTGACTCATAGTGATATCTCTATAATTTCGTAAATTTGAGACCTGGATGCAGTAGTCTTTATGTTGTATTTCTTGGTATCTTCATGCGCTTGAAGTCGGAGAACATGTCCAAGCGTAGAAAATGGTTTTCAGGGGCTGTTGATGTGTGCAACATGTCGAATTCTTTTCATGTATTAGGCCTTTTTCCATGGCTATATTTTGAATAGTCTACTTTGTTTATTTACAGTTGAAGTCATCTTTGCTGCTTCATATTGATGGCACAAGCCCCATTGCTGAGGACATTGGCCGCCAGGTATAGAAATTTACCTTTATTTCTTTCGCTGTGCACTAAGTTGTGTTCAATACTTACATTACTATGTACATGTTTTGGGGATCAGATCCATATAAATCTAGATTGGAGAAAAGATATTTCATTTTGAATTTTTAAAATATTTTCGGTTAAAAATATATTTTCTTGTCAGGTCAAAATAATTTTTATGATATAACTTATGTTCAGTTTACATTTGGCCTGTTTAAGGTTGAGGTGAGATTGAGATGTGATACTAGGATAAAAAAATTTCTCTTCCATGAAGGAAAATGTTGCTAGTTGAGGGGCATAATTAGTTTTCTTAAGAGGAAGTCAACTTAACGTTTGAAGAGATTTGTTCTTGTTCATTTATAGAAATGATAGGAATGGGATTTAAGGAGGCTCTCCTAAAACAAAAGGGGCCCTAAGTCCTTGCTTTCGGTATCTTGAATCCTCTTGAGTGACTTACACAGTGCAAAATGTTAAATTCAAGCATTGTCTTAGGGAAGCCAAAATGGCTACTGATTGGGTAGCTAAACTAGGTCTTATGATTTCTTCTTCGGTTCAGTGATCATCGCCACGAAGTGTTCGTCTGTCTTCTATCATTCTAGAGCATGCATTAGGAAGAGCTTCTAATGCTTTTTTATTACCTGAGAAGAGGTGGGGTTTATTTAGGGGCATTGACTACCCTTGATAGTACTGTGTTTTTGTCGTTTGGGGACAAATATCAGAGGCAGAATGTTTGGTACCCATTCTGAGCTTCGTCCCTTTATCCTCCTGTTAGGGAAGTTCGAACTTCATCCATTTATCTTTCTGTTAGGGAATTTGAAACAGATTTCTTGGACGTCACGCCCGCGCAACTGTCAAACCATCACTCTCTACTCATTGCTTTGCCTTTTATCCTTCTCTTTTATGCCGTCTTCTCTCTTTTACTTGACGATTCATGATGATCACATTTTGTTCTTCAAAGGAACGTGGCCGTGCAATCATTGATTTTTATTTATTTTAATAGTTTTTAACCTGCAAATAGTTGGTGCAGACTCAATTGTGTTACGCCCATTGCTTATCTTTATTTTGTGCTCCGTAAGGAGAGCCAGCTCGGCTCACAACTTGTATCTTCACTCCCTTCGGTTTTTGTGTGATCAACCCCTTTCAATTATAACTAATATGTAATCAATTTGAAAGGTTTTTCAATTTATAATTTAGGAATATTGGTGGTTTTTGCTGGCAGATTGTGAAGCTGGCAAAGAAACTGATTTTGTCCTCCTCAGTTTTTGGCTCGAGTTCTTTTCTTCCTCACCCTGTCCTCCATTTGTCAATGCTTTCAAGCCCCTCAAATAACAATATTTCCGAAAACCAAACATATGCACCGGAATCTTATGTTTCCATGTTTAGAGTGCTGGTGAGAGTAGTTGGGCCCTTTTCTGTTGATGCTTGTCTTGTTGCCACTTTTCCTTGGCAATCTGTGGTCTATTTTATTATTTTTTTGCATAACTTCAAAGCAACAACCATTAATACGGAGAATATTTTCTTCCATTGAGGGAAAGTTGACTTTCTTTCATCGAAAGGGGAAAGCATTTCCTTCGCAGAAGGAAAGCGTTTTACGGCATAATTTTATGTTATATGTTTCACTTCAATCTTAACATGGTCAAATTTGAATCTTATTTAAATTTATAGAATAGAACTGTTTTCTTTAGTACAAAGACAAGAAAGTTCTAATTGAAAATATTTTGCGAAGAAAAATTTGCTATTGAGCCAAGTGTAATCTTTTTTAACTTTTCCAGCTGCACCAATCATTACCGTACATGGAATCAAATATTTACTGTTGGATAACGTGTACATTTAAACCGTTCTATGTTAATTGTGACCCATTACGTTATGTGCAACACTTCTTTGTGGCAACCCTGAGACGGCGTTTTAAAATCACAGTTCTTTTGTTAAGTTGATGATACAACAGCTTATTCAAATTTTTGGGGCTGAATTGTAAGCCCTAGCCTTAACAATCATTATTAATTGTGCAATGGCCAATCATTGTACTGGTGCTTTGTGTATACAGCTGCTGACATATGGAAGGAGGATTCCGTTTGCCGAGTTGTTTGCCAGGATCGATGCTGTGGATGTTGCCACTGTGAAACGTGTTGCTGATCGCTTTATATATGACAAGGTATGAGTTTGTATATTGCTCAAGTACATGTTGGATCTGAATTAGATCCTCTTGCCCCAAAAAAAAAAAAAAAAACACACACACACAAACAAATAACAACAAAGGAAAGAATAACACTGGATCAAACTAAAAGCTAGATCAACTGAATGCGCCTTTTGTACGCTAACCTCATTTCTGGAGTTGTGGGTGCTGCCGCTGCCATCTTCCTCCAGTGTAGAATTTGCGTTGGTGGCTATTTGGCATCTTGATGAGGATCAGCTATTTGACCATCTTTACGAGTGTTTTGTGTATTTAAGTCCTTGTGAGTCAGCTCATCACTCAAAGCTTGAGCAAGCGCAAGCATAGTGAAGCTTTCTCGTGAGCTCATTGGCCTAAGTGAGCTGAGCTCGAGCAAAATGAGCTTGGACATAAATAAGCCTAAATAAGGCAAACTTTGTTTGAAACTCGCTGAGCTGGATTCGAGCACAACTGAGCCAATTCCGAGCCTATGAAGAGCTGAGCTCGAGCTTGAAATTTTCAAGCTCCGCAAGCTTCCAGCTAAATGCAGCCAAGTTGAGACTCGAGCTTGATAAGCTTGGGCTTGGCTCGCTCGGCACATATACGCCTGCAAAATTGTCGCCTTTTTGCTTCAAACTGGACTGCATTGAAGTTGTTATTCTGGACATAGTAGATCAGTGGAATGTAATATTCGATCAGCCAAATTTGCCTCCACAAATAACTGAAATCTGGAGGAATTGATTCGATTCATCGAACTTGATGGATCAAACTCGCACTTGATCAATCGAATGCACATATTGGACTAATGCAGACTACGATCTTTTCAGCCCTCATCTGTCTCTAATAACTTCAAAATTGTAACATCAAATGTGAATCGGTTTCATGGGTGCAGGATGTAGCAATAGCAGCCATGGGACCGATACAGGGCTTGCCAGACTACAACTGGTTCAGACGCCGCACCTACTGGAACCGCTACTAGGTTCTTTACCCCACCCTTACTTGGTTTCCGCTTACGTGTCATTTTGTTGCATCTTCCTTGTTATTTTTCCCCTTTCTCAATTTTGTAACCTCATTTAATTTGGCA
This sequence comes from Simmondsia chinensis, assembly GCA_018398585.1. Classification (NCBI taxonomy): domain Eukaryota; kingdom Viridiplantae; phylum Streptophyta; class Magnoliopsida; order Caryophyllales; family Simmondsiaceae; genus Simmondsia; species Simmondsia chinensis. The sequence continues at coordinate 3,600,183 of JAGTTD010000018.1, forward strand.
AATAAATGATGCGCCAACTAGAAATTGGAACAAAGGGTTGTTCCATATTGTTTATGGATTGTTTTGAATCGTAGTGAATGTTATCGAAAGTCGCTGCTATTTTGGTGCACGATTCCGGGCTTCTTCTTGTTGATTAGTGGCGTAAGTTGATCAACTGAAGCTAAAAAAAAAGATTATATTAGAGTGGATCACTGCAGATTATATTCATATAGGCTTGTATTGGCTGATTGACTCGAATTGGATTACTCTTTTTTTTTTTGGTCATTCAAATGAGTTGGATGCTAGTTGAGATCTTTGTTGAAAAGATGTTTTGTATTGGTTCAACTCCTTGAAGTTGGGTGTGGTTCACAGTACTTTCAAGAAATACTTTCAAAATGATGATGTGACATGCAAAAAAATGGGCTACAAATTTGCTCTGGAAGAAACAATTTTGCTTTAACAATAACAGTTTTGTCGCATCAATAACAATATTAATTAGTGGGCGGTTATTCCTACAAAAATGTTAGGCGAAACTTTTTGTGGGGTGGAGTTTATTGTGAAATTAATTATAATTTCATTAAGTGTACTGTATAAATCTGACAATTTTTAACGTTGTGAACAACTAAAATTATATTGAGGGCTAACTTGAACCAATTTAAACCAAAAGATACGCAAGTGATTTTGTTATCGATGTGGTAAAAATTTGGACAGTTACAACAAAGAGTTTAGTTGATACAAACAAATACTTAGGTAGCTATGTGTATTTAGAAACAATTAAAAGCTAATAAAATTATCTTTTGATTTTAAGCGATAATATCTTTCACAACCGTATCATACGTACTCTTATTTTAACTAAACAATGACATTAATAACATTAGATTCAACCTCCCTTTAGAATGGTATCATGTAAGATTAAGCTACGTATGTCTTGACAGAAACTTCACCACCCTCACTTTTGTCTCTTCTAGTATCGTAAGGGATAATGCTTCATGTTACAGTAATTCTGAATTCTTTTAAGGAAATATTATTGTTTAGTATTAGAGCACTTTCGTAAAAGTTTTTGGCAACAAAATTATTATCGTGACAGTAACAAGTTTTACTACGACAATTATAGCTCTCTTTTTTTTCAAATAGAAGTATGGCTCATATTTTAGAATACAGCAAGACTTTGAACTCTGATCACCACAAAGAAGGGTTAAGGTAACTACCAACAACAACGTACCTAGTGCTTCAAGAGCTCCCACATAAGCAAGGTTTGAGAGGGGTGTGATGTATGCAACTTTACCCCCTTAGGATGATACCCTGACGAAAGGCTGTTTTCGAGGAACCCGGTTAAGATAACTACCACTACACCAAATCCCAGAAGCTCGATAATAATTCTGACATACTCATTCAGAATTCAAAGATTATAAGGAACCAAAACAAGTTTGGTTCATGAGCTCTTTTTCTTTTACCCAAAGTCTTCACAATTGATTATGCACACCTTAACTAATCCATTTATATTATAATACTAGCTGATATTTATGTCTATACACACTTTATAAATGTGTCACAAATGAGTCATTTTTTCTTCGATATAAATGATGATATACAGTAGAAGCAAACTAAAAGTAATTATCAAAAAAAGACCTTTAACTAATTGAAAGCCCCCATATAACTGCTTCCGTCGCTTGGAATCTTGATTGGCCATTCTATCAAATCAGGATTCATACTACATTCAGTATCAATCCAATAAAAATAATAAAACCCGGAACAAAAAGGAGCCATAAATCTATAGAACTAAAAACTATTGATGGTAATTCTGATTTTTTTTTTTTTCGATAATTGGTAATAACGCTAACAAAAGACACTAGAATGAAAGGGGTAGTAAAACAAAGAAATCCGATAAAAAAAGACAGGAGCAACACTATGGACACAAACCCGACAAAACCGAAAGAGGCCAAAACATCCACGGCATCCTACAAATGACATCAGAACAATCCACAAAATATGAAAACCAAAACAGAATGAACACCACAAATCACAAAAGAATGAAAGCAACGGATGAGCCCGGTGGGACAACAGAAGTTCGAAGCATCAGGACAAAAGGATAAACACCCTAAAAGGATTGATGGCGTTTCTATTACTTCCAAAAAACAAAGGATTACATTTCCAGGAGGACAAAACTGAGACTTGAACCCCAGATCACTGCCTGACAGTACAGTAATTACTACATCATCAACCCAGAAACTCGATAGTAATTCCGACATACCGGGTTTTCCATATTCATAACGTACTCAATTTTAATCAAGCCAACTAATAAAACAAGGAAAAAGAAAGAGAGAAAAACTTTATACATGTGGTAAATTGAAATGCAATGCATAAAATTTTCCACCTCAGAAGTTCTTACTTTGATTCATTTCTTAACCTACTTTTCAGGTCTACTAATGATAGCCTTAATGAACTTTGCCGCGTTCCCGATTTCGTTCCCAATTTGATTAATTTCCTGTCTGATTCCTGACTAATGACGTGACAAAAGTAGATAAGTAACTTAACGTTAGAAATCAAAATAGGAAAGGCGGCAAAGTTTAGAGACTGAGACACATATCACGCATTTTTCTAGGTATAATAAAAGAGGGAATACTGGTTACCAGGTCAGCCAGTTGCTCAGTGGTGCCTTGCAATGGCTTCTCCATACGAAAATGTTTAACCATCTCTTCATAGTCTCAGGTCTGTGAATTTCTTCACCACCATTGATTCTGGGGTTTCACTAGCAGGAACCTCGGGAACTGGCACGGCCCGTCTCATATGAACTGGTGGAGCGGGGTTAAAATGCGCCACCGTGGGCGGCTGAGGTGGCGGAGGACGTGGTGGGGCAGAGAATACTGGAATCACGTTTCTCACTGTCACTGGCGGTGCCATACCTTGGCATCCGGTTAAATGCCGGATTGGGACATAAGGCGCTGCCCCCACTGCAGGGAATTTATGGTGTCGGGGTAGCGGCTGTGGTGATGAACTTGTAGTGGTTGGAGTAGAGCTTGGTTTGGGATGTGGGTCGGTCTTGGGGTGGATTAAAGGGAGGATCTTTGATGAGGCAACCTGGGGTGGGTTTGGTTTCGGTGGTCTGACAATCCGAGCTGGAAATTTCACTGGGAATGATGAATTTGCCGTTTTGAGTTTTTTAAGGTAGGTCTGCAGGGCACGAGCGACAGTGACGTGCTCTTGTTCATCGGTGTTTGTTGGTGTGGGTGGTGTCAGAGAAGATTCTTGTGCCACTGCATGGATAAAGAAGATGGATTAAGATGCAAGCACGATAATTGCAACTGAATAGAAACGCTAATGAGGGCTTTAGCGTTGGTGGTAAAAACACCACTAAAGTTAAAGCTCAAAGGCAAAAGGTGATATGTTTAAATCCTTCCGGTTCAACTTACCTACCAAAAAAAGAACTAAACAAAAACAATTTTCTTTTAGTCTGTATTTGTTTTGACGAACACATTTTCTGTCCTCGTTCTATTGTTTTATCGCACAGCTTCATAGCAATGACTATAAATATAGAAAAAGTTTTCATCAATTTTCCCCTCAATGAAAGGGGATAAGATTTTCCTTCTCATGGTGCAAAACGTTTTCCCTTGTAATCTTGCATGCTTAACTTCAACCTCAACTTAGATAAAGTACGAATCTTATACAAATTTATAAAATGAAAATATTTTTTTAGCTATAAAGAACAATTTTTGAGAAGATAATGTCTTTCATTGAAAATAATTTGCGAAGAAAGATTCTCCGTATGAAAAATGTTTTCCGTTGAACCAAAAGGAACCCTTAATAGTGGTAAGAAGTACGTTTACTTAGGGCCATCAACACATGGGGATGGGGAAAGGCGAGCTTGCACCCAAGACCTCATGCTTGAGGATGGAAAGCCTTAACAGCTACACCAATCAATCTCATTCACAGTTGATGACATGGAAGAACAAAGTGTCGAGAAAAAGAGAAATATTATTGGTGTAGACAATATTAAGTTTTATAGGGAGTTTATATGTGTGTCTGGTGGGTGATATTTCCATTGACATAATAAACAAGAGTTAGAAATATTGCTTAAAATAAAGTGATCTAAATAATTTTCAATTTTATCAAACTCACTCTTCCAATCCCAACTCAGTTTCTATTTAATAATCACTAATTCTATCCAAATTCTTTTGATTCAGTTAGTAGCCAAAATCACGTGATTAGTTCAAATTAGACCCTCACATCATACCATGTGATACGTACATAATTCTGGTTGCAATGGAGTTGAAAATTCCGATGGAATCGTAGTATGGGGTCAAACTGATACATACCTGTAGTCGAGGCTGTGTTTGATAAAATCGATAGCTTGGGAGACACTTGCAACACTAACCCGCACCACAGTGGGCAAGAAGCTAGATTGAATATCACAAAATTCATTGCAAATTTTTTTTTTTTTTTTTTTTTAAATATTGATAAAGAGTACAATTTTTGCTCTAAGTACGGCCATCAACACATGGGGGCAAAGGAAGGTTAGCTCAAATCCAAGACCTCATTCTTGGGAATGGGAAGTTTTAACCGCTACACTAACCAATCTTGCTCAGTTCATTGCGGAAGCTGGCCCAACAATGATCTACAGCCTTTATTCCACTAGGTGGAGTATTCCAATGCACTTTATCATGAATCGTATCTCTGTCACGCTCCAATCGGACACGATATTTCTTACGCATTCTAACCACGTCTTTTTGGGTCTACCTTTAAACCTTCTGACATAACTGACTCCTATCAACTCAACCCTTCTCATAGGTCTCAGGTTCATATGCCTAGGCCCGCTCAACTAGTGAAACCATCTCTCTCATCTTATCCTCAATAGATGTTGGATTCACTTTATCGCACTTATTTCTTATACATTATTCGCTTTTGTATGACCACACATCCATCACAACATCCTTATCATCTGTACCTTTTCTGACACTTGGTTGCCCAACTTTAAAACCAAGAACTACAAAGCACAACAGGTTGTCATGGTGTAAAGGTGCCCCTTTGAGTTTAAGCTGGATTTTTATGATCCCAGAGAAGTCCTGAAAGCACTTCTCTTTTCATCACTAGTTCGAATCCAGGGTATGACATCCCCATCAATTTCACTATGATTTTCGAGAACTGACTCAAGATACGCGGACCCAAGAGACATATTGAATAATGATTTCAAGGAGTGCTTAGCTTAGCAAAACGCTAGTGCAATAGGTAGCTTTTCTCCTCAGCATATTGGTTACCCCATAAATCAAAGATGTATATGTAAGCAGTCACTCCTCACTAGATTGCATAACTAAGGCTTTTAAATGGGTGCTAGAGGATCACTAGACTATAGTTGCAGGGAGACTTAATGCTCCTAGACATGGAGGATTTTAATCACACAATCTTTACATACAAGATTAGCAATCACATCATACCCCAAAAAGGAGACTTAGTGCTCCCAGACATGGAGGATTTTGAAGTGATTTTAGGGATTATTGGTTGTCCTCTATCATGCACATTTGGATTGTTCTAGAAAAAAGGTAGTGTTTAAGATTCCTAACCACCCAAAATTTGCTTATCATGGAAACCTGTCAAATTCTCCTACGGAGAGTAAAGACTCCTCTTAGGATTACTTTAGCCTTGAATGCTAGAAGATACTTGAGAAAAGAATGTCAAAGATACTTTTGTCATGTATATGATAATAGGAGAGATGATTTGAAGTTAGATGATATTCGCATTTTTAGGGAATTCTCTAATGTCCTTCCAAAGTAGGGAGATTGAGTTTGAAATTCATGTGGTACCTGATAGGAGACCTATATCCAGAGCCCCTTATAGAATGGCTCCCTCAAAGCTAATATTCAAGGATAGGTGCTGTTATAGCAGATTTCATTGAAAGTTCAACATGAAGGATGAAGGGAGGGAGATGGTGACACTATATTAATTTCAATTTGATTCCCTTGAGTTTAGGGGGTGTGGACGGTTCGGTTTAATGAAAAACCACACCAAACCATACCCAAACCATAAAATATGATTTGAAAAAATTTTCAAACCAAACCAAACCAAACTGTTTTACATTTTAAACCAAACCAGACCAAACCGCAAAATACAGTTTGGTTATGGTTTAACCATAATACTAAGAAAACTATGTACCTTATTAATAAAATCTAGATTAAAACGGCGAGACAACTATATGTGATAAATGATAAACTATATGAAGTAGATATGTGAAATGCAATTTAGTTTTTTTGGTTTTGATTTAATTTATTGAATTAGATAAATTTATTGAATGTTCATACATAAACAAAATTTGATATAAATTTATTTCCATTACTGTCAAAATGATATATCAAATTGTATTGAACAATTTTCTAGTCAAATTACATTTTATACATTTTAATCAAATCTATAACTACATAGTCACTAAGTTTGCTCAAATACTAGCTTGGACCTAAGATTTGGACTAGACTAGGTCATTCAGTCTAGACCCAAATTGTACCAGTTGCTTCAAGATTCAATTCTCAATCCTTAATTAGATTTTACCAATCTTTTACCAGTCTATTAAATTCCTCGATCCTAAATTTGGTCCACATTGGTCTTCTCTCCAATATAATTCGATCCGATAAACTCCTCTCCATATTTATCATCTCATGTAATTAAGATTTTTGAGGTTAATTATCTATGTATAAACGTTAATGTAAGAAAATTTAAATACTAATAATTTTTTGGGTTATTCACTTCAAAGGTCTCTATACTTTGCCCATTGTATCGATTCAGTCCTTACACTGTTAATTGTGTCAATTTAGTCCATGTACAAGTGTATTGTGTCGATTGAGATTTTAGATTATAATTTATATTAAGTTATTAATGAAATTTTTAGTGGTTCAGTCATAGATTGAGTTAAATTGAAACAACGAGGGGATTTTACTACATCTAAGATGATTATGCCGTTAAAATTACATCATTAACTTAAATTAAATTTGACCAATGACTAAATTGATATAATATAAATTCTAAAGAGACTAAATTAACATAACTAAAAGTACAAGGACTAGGTTGATACAATCAGAAAATTTCAAAGACATTTGGTGTAAATAACCCTAATTTTTTTTTTATCGGGTTACCGAGTAAACTTTTGCTGACTACTAACATGACTTGTTATGATTCAGATAGCGTAAACAATCATTAAATTCTTTAGTTTATGGGTTTTATGGTTTATGGTTTTAGTTTAGTTTTAAACCAAACCTAAACCGTAAATCCTAATAACCAAGATTTTCTAAACCAAAACATAATTTTTCAAACCATAAACCAAATCAACCAAACCAAACCAAACCATAATTTATGGTTTGATCCGGTTTGGATTACGGTTTAAAGCGTTTTTTGCACACCCCTACTTGAGTTTGTATGACCTTTTGACCCTATTAAGGTTGATGAGTATATGGAGAGAATAGAAAAGATGCTCTGGATTGCAAATGTTTCAGAAAATATGAGTGTTCTTGTGGTTCAGGGGAGTTCCCTGACGTGGTCCTTGACATTCCTAGAATACCTCTTGAACAAGAAGTTGAACTTAGTATGAAACTTGTAACCAATACCAAACCGATCCCAAAGACACCAATTGAATTAAAGGTAAAACTTTAATTATGGAAATCACTTGATAAGGTAAATCATACCCGGTACCTCACCTTAGGAAACACCAATTAAGTTATGAAAACGAAGGGTGACAATATGAGTTTCTGTATTGGTTACAGATTAAGTGATGTATCTCTGCGAAGTAGCAACTTATAGGAGTAAGTTTGCATATATCTTACCCACCTCAAACCCTATCTTGGTGGGAGCCTCTTTGAGGCACTGGGTTTTTGTTGCTGTATTATAGATTAAGTGGCCATTACGAAGAAATATCCCTTGCCTTGAACTAATCAGTTACCAGGGGCATGTGTATTCTTTGGAATTAATTTGAGGCCGAGATATTGTTAGTTCATAGTGGGGGCTAAGATGTAGGAAGAAGACAATATTTGCAGCCCGTTATGGGCATTATAAGTTTCTTGTTATGTCATTTGGGTTGACAAATGCATCTGTTTTGTTTAGGAATTTAGATAATAAGATATTGAAGCCTCTTTTAAATAAGTTTCTTGGTCTTTATTGATAATATTTTGGTGTACTCAAACAATGAAGATGAGCATGAAAAACATTTGAGGGTAGTCTTGCAAACAATTTGTGAGATACGACTATATACTAAGTAAAAGACGTGTGAGTTTTGGTTACCTAAGGTTTCCTTTCTAGGGCATATGATATCTAAGAATGAGATATCAGTAGATCTTCAACGAGTTGAAGGAATTGTGAATTGGCTAAGGCCAACAACCGTAACAAAAGTTGAGAGTTCTTTTAGTCTTGCAAGTTATCATAGAAGATTCGTGCTATTATAAGGGAATTCATGATAGTACGGTCGTGTAACGCCTTTGTGGTTTAAGCCTTTTTGTTATATTATGGGGTGTTACAACTAGATTGCATAACTAAGGCTTTAAATGGGTGCTAGAGGATCACTAGACTATAGTTGTAGGGAACTCCTAAAAAACTAAGGTTTCATGTTCAGAAGCACAATTGGCGTTCCGAAGTTAGATTTGCATTTCCATGGCATATCAAACTTGTAGTGGAATCATTTTGATAAAAAGATACTAATTATATGATTTGTTGACCAAGTATATCGCTCGATTTAAAGAATGATTGAATTTTGTGGAAATGTTGGAGTAAATTCTCTTGATCTCATTCATTGGAGTACTAAATTTTCTTGGTTATTGCTTAATATTGTCTCCAAGGATCTGTGCCATGTGCTTTCAAAGTGAGGAGATGCATGATCTCTTTTTTTGCAATGTCCAGTGGCTTGGGATTTTTGATACAAGTTATTCCCTTTTTTTGGCCAAATATGGGTTTTCCCAAGGTCAATTGAGGGTATTCTTCTAATGAAGTTGCATGGCTTTAGAATAAGGAAAGATGTACTAACATTATTCTCCACTGTAAAGATAGTGATTGTATGGTATATTTGACTTGAAAGGAATGCTAGGATCTTCAAAGATTAGTATACACTAGCTCACTTCCTATGGGAGAAGGTGATATTCTGAGGAGCTCTACGGACAAAGAGCTTCGGTGGCTTCACTGACATAGTTTTACCTGATTTACAACAGGATTGGAGGCATTTGTAATTAGCATGATTGTATTTTTTTTAAGGACATTTTGTGCTTAACTACTTGTACATTCTTTCTCTCTTAATATAATTTCATTACTCAATAAAAAAGATAAGACTTTTTTTTTCATATTTATACTTATGGTTCAATTGATGACATCTACGTACAATAATATAAGCGCTCCCTTCACACTCCCAACCTTCGAAACTTTTACAACTACCTACCCCCGTTCCTACTTCTATTTTGTTTCTGCTCCCACCTCGCTTCATGCAACTATGCACTAGACAATTGTCCTAGCAATGAAACATTTGCCAATAGCATCCTAACCATGGAATCAAATTGTCATTCGTAGTCACATAATGACTGCAATTGCAGTGTCATGTTATCTCAAATGACATGTAATTGGTTGGAGTGATCACATTAGTTCTTCTAAAGGAACAAAAATTGCTTTTAAGCCTACATATTTAATTGATAGCCATACCATCATTACTTTTTACCTCTTTAATTGTCACCAAGTATATTTTAGTACATGAAATATAATACACACACATGCAACCATCACGAGTAATGGCATATCACATAACGGCCAGTTCAAAGTATGTCACATAATGGCTTTGACATATGATCTTTATTGGATTCCATGACCCTAACAAGCTTACATTCACGTACATTTTAGTGAACAAGGAACTCAGTCAAGCACCACAGAAATTTCCCTCATAAAGTGAAAAAGTCTACACGGTGGAACTCAAATTGAATATTCTAACTCACCCTCAATGATTAAGATGGAGGACAAAGCCCACCCGTTTTGAAATGTACTGAAAGCTATGAGTGCATGTGCTTGTCCCAATTGCGTGGATATTCTAGGATACTCTAACGGCTCAACTGACATTCAGTTGGTTGAGGAGCTTTCAGTACATGGCCACATTCTAACATGATTGCTAGCTTAAAATCCATTACTTAATGGGCTTCATTTGATTTATGGCAATATTTTTTTAGGTAAGCAAGCAAGGCTATGCGAGTGGGATTAGGACTGAGGACCTCTTGATTTCAGACCTTCGCAATATTTTTACGTTGGACAAAAGATCTTATTGGTGGCATACATGACAATTATTAATCTGCTTATAGGTCTATTTAGTTTTAACATATAAATACGTTTATAGATATATTTTAGTACATAAAATACAATCTACATGTATTATGGAGGCACTACAAACTATTATACAACACCTAGTCACATGATAGCTGGTTCAAAATCATTAGTAGTAACAATTATTATGTTAGATAACTGCCTTTATTTGATTTCGTGGTACTACACGCAAAGAAAAGTGCAAGCTACATACAATATCTAGCTAAGCTCAAATATATCTCACAGACAAGTAATGTGCTTATTGCTTGCATGCTTTATTGTTTTGTTTTTGCTTTTTGGGTTGGGGGCCCTTGGACACAGCCTCCTTTTAGAGTAGCACCCTGAAGCGGTAAGGTTACGTACATCCCCCCCCCCCCCCCCAAAAAAAAAAAAACCCCTATTTCGGCAGAAGCCCATGTGGCATTGGTTTGTTGTTGTTGGAGCACCCTAGAGGGTTAAGATTAGAACTTACATTGTTTGAGAGAGAGCCAAGCTGCCATTGCAGCATTCTTCTCAGCTTGTTTTTTGTTTTTTGCTGGAAAACCACTGAAAGTGACACCAGCCAACTCGACTGTGCATGTAAAGACAGGCAGGTGCCCAAGTCCAGATCTGAAAGTAGTATACAAAGGCAAAGAGGCTCCTACTCTCTGGGAAACCTCCTGCAAGAGATTTTTGTACACTCCTGTCTCATCCTGACAAATTCCTAAGTATAGTTAGTATATTAACTAAAAGCAAGCAAACAGTGAGGGGAAAAACGGTAATTAAAGAATGAACTGTATGATGATCTCCAAAGAAAAAGAAAAAACACACGGACTTCACGAACCGAACTGATGCAATCATATAACTCAAATTGGCCTTCAAGGATGCCTTCACATTGCAAAAAGCAGAACTTAGAAATACCTTTTTTTTTTTTTTTTGGGATCACAAAGAATATGTTTAGTTTTTACATGAACAAATAAAAATCTGCTTAACAAAATAAGAACGCACTCAGTTCATTTTACAGCCTTTTCTTTCATCTAGTGTTTTCTTTTTGTTTAATATATTGCATACAAATCTCAAGTTTTTTATTTGTCATTTCTTTAATCGGTTTCTCTAACAGGTTCCCTAGGCACCGTTAACCATGAATAATTTCTATGTAACTATACCCATTATCTGCAACTTTCTAATACATGGGTGGTTACTTAAGAAAATGACATTGTTAACAGGTGCAAAAGTGCACTAGTTAGAAAAATCCTTTCTTTATTTACTATTAATACTGTATGGTGAAATTTCAGGATCTGGCAAGAAGCGAGCACCTAGGGTGCAACAAAGTGCAAGGTTTTCCCTCAAGCTCACAACAATGACAAAAAGAATTGTGAATCATATAAGCCTCTTGCAGCATTAGTGAATCCAAATTAATCTGTCGTTTCCTGGAATAGTAATGGCCTTCCTTTTCTTGTTGGTGCAGCTGTATCCAAGTTATTTACACCATTGGTCCCTAATGTAATTAAATTTGTTCAAATTGGCCCTTCATCTTTTTTTTTTTTGGTTCAAAATAGCCCCTAATCTTCTAACGTTGTTTAAATTAGTCCCTCATCTTTTCTTTTGTTCAAAAATGATCCCTAAGGCTCTGTTTGGCACATGGAATTGGAATTGGACTGTGGAATTCCAATTCTGATGGAATTGGAATTCCGATAGAAATGAAATTCCATTGTTTGGTGCACTAAAGGAACTGGAGGTCGGAATTATAATTACATAATGATTCGAATCATTAAAGGTATTCGGTCAATTGAATTGGAGTATTTCGAGTTTTAAATCAACTACGTTGGATTTTGGTCATAATTATGGCCGAAGCAATTCATTTTGAGTTCGAATTATTCGAGTTTCGAGTCAAATCGGGTCGAGTATCGTCTTGGATCATTTGGTGTTCAAGTTATCTCGGATTTTCAGTTTATCGAGTTAGATCTTTTCGGGATTCAGGCTAGTTATGATCAGGTAGGTCATTTCAAGCTCGAGTCTCTTAGTTGTGGGACAAATGTTTTATCATTTCAAAATTTGAGTCATCTTAGGTTGAGTTTGAGATGGATCGGGTTATTTTGGGTTGGGTCATATTAAGTTTTGGGTCAATTTGGTCGGGCCATTTCCATTTCAGCTTAGCTTGTTTACATCACATTCAAGTCGAGTAGTTCCATTTTCTGGATTTAAGTCATCTCGAGTTTCGCATCAATCAAGATGGGTCATTTCAAACTTTGAGCTAAAGTGATTTCGATCATTTCAAGTTCAAGCCATTCGAGTTGGGTGATTTCGAGGTTTGGGACAAATTTTAGGTTGTGTCTAAGTCTTTAGATTTTGAATCATCTTGGATTCGGGTTAATCAAGTTGGGTCATTTTGAATCTTAGGTCAATGGAGTTAATATGAAATTGCAATTCCTTATCCTCTCCCTAAGGAATTGGAAATTATGATTTTCAATTAAAATCCAATTCTATGAAATTGGACAGTGGAATTGTAATTCCAATTCCAGTAGGTGAGCCAAACAACAGAATTGGAATTTTGGGCCCCAATTCCAGCCTCAGCCCCAATTCTGGGCTCCAATTCCATGCTCCAAGTACAACCTAATATTTTATTTTATGAAAGAATTGGTCCCCAATCTTTTTAGTTCTTTTCCTAATTTTGGTCACCAGGTGGGGGACTAATTTTATCACAAAATAAAATATTAGGGATCATTTTGAACAAAACTAAAAGATAAGAGACTAACTTAAACAAAGTTATAAATACTAGGAACCATTTTGAACAAAATAAAAATTGAGGGACTAGTTTGAATAAACTTAAAAACATTAGGGAACAACGGAGTAAATAACTTTCTATATCCAAGGGCCGTCCTTTCTAAAAGGTGTATCTTTATCAAGAGATAGCATTTCACAACCTTGTCAGACCAAATGCACGCATAATAGTCACATACTAAAACAGAATAACATTTTCTGTATTGCTCTACCACATGATAGAGATGAAACGGATTTCTACATCGAAAGATGCATAAAATATCCTTGAAAAAGGAAAGAACTGATGGACAATGTCTCTGATTCCCATCAAGTAAAAAAGAAGAATGTCTCCTTATAAGAAATGCACAGATGTCCAAAGTAGAATACACACTTTCTTGTCATAGATATCAACATATAGAGTTATCATCTTCAACCATACTAAAATGCAATTGCCTAAACTATCAGCTCACAGGACACACAATCCAACCACTACAATTATATGTGGATGTACGTTCAACATAACAATCAAAACAGAGTTTCAGTCATTTCTCCTGAAGAATCTACATCATATCCGGTCCACAAAAATGGGAATCTTGAGACAGGAACACATGACATATGTTAGCTACAATTCATGTTCCTACAGCCCAACAACCGAAGCAACATGACAGCAAATTGTAGTCCATGGTTGCATTGGAGTCCAAATGTTGAGGAAGAGAGGTGGAGTAGATTTTGTTTTCATGTCGCGGTGATTGCATTAATGGCCAGCTCAAAGTTCATAATGGAATGGCTTTAAATTAATTCCACACATAGCAGTGATAAAAGCCAAGCCATGAGGTATAATGTAAGCATCTCAGCAGGCACTAGGTGATGTTACGGCAAAAAAAGACGCTTCTCAGATCCTCACCTGGCCTAGCCACTTACCTTTTGCACTGGTCATTGTTTTGCAATTTTTAGGGTTTTATCTTCATTTGAGACAGCCAACAACCATTCGAAAATGCTCGAGTTGATGGAACTGAAAATGAGGCTCATAAACGCAGCAATACGGGAACTAGTCTCTATATTGTCTCTTTAGAAAACAGCAAAGACAACATGGATAGAGAATTTAAGAGTAACACAACAAGAAGAGCAAAGATGAAAGCAAAAATGGGCGATGTTGATTATTATAATAACATGTTAGATAAATGATAGCATAAGTTATTGAAGTTTTTATAGTTTTACATAATAAATTTGACTAAAAACACGTACCGCTAGCCCATATGCTTTGACATTTGACGGATTTCGAATGTTACTGTGAGGCCAAAGTTCGATAGCTTTGTTTTGATTGCAATTATGCACACACACACACACACGTGTCAAAGGACCTTTTGCTCATAAGGGGATTTCATTTGCAAGGGAGCCTGTGTCTTAGACATGATGCTTTTAAAATTTGATTAGCTGGATTTCTTTGTAAAAAATGACACAGCCTTCATCCGAGCACACTGCTTTAGGTAGATGAATGGCTTATGTGGCATGACCGCCTTTGGCAGTAGGGATCTTGAAACCTTAGGCAACTAGGGATTTGATACGGTGAATCATCGCTCAATACAGTCATCTGGAATTTGGTCAATGCTTAGTATCTCTCTGCAGGGAAAAAATTGTATAGAACTTATAATGAAACATGATGGTCCTACTTCTACTTTAGAAGTTTAGAACAAGACTATGATCGCCAAATTAACACATAATGGCAATGCAAAAATGACATGGAGTCATCACCCTCCTTTTCTAAAGGAATTCTCAAAGAAGCTTTTCTTGAGAAGAAACTCTCAAGAGCACGGCGGGGGTAGGTAGTTTGATTTGAATAGAAGTGATGTAATACAACTTGCTACTTAAAAACTCAACAGCATTTTATTTCTCCAAAACTGAAAACTAATGAATTACAAAGGTTTATATATAGAAAAAGCCAATCCCTATTGGATAACTAAAGAGATGAATATGAAATTAACTAAGAAACTATCTCTCTAAAATAAAAACAACTATCTTATCCTAATAATCAAAATAAAGATAACTAAAATATTTTATTGGCTAAAAAGAAATATTCTATTCTAATACTAGCAAATAACCCAACAAAAATTAATAAATATTACATCTTTTACAATAATGAAAACTCTTCTTTGATGCTAGATCAAAAAGACAAACATACAGTATTGCACATAAGCACAATCAAATTGCGATTGAATCATAATTCACCCCTTCGAATTAGGGCTTTTTAATAGTCTGTCATTCTCAATTAGGTTAATATCCATTATCCATGATTGCTTGTGGAAACGGAGGCATTACTGATTTGTGACATGTGCTACCCAGAGCAGGGAAACACGTACACATCTATTTTACTATGTACAATGGCTTGGAATTTGTGAAACAACTTACAAGTTGCTCTCTTCTTGATCGTCTAGGTGTCACAATGTGCAATGGAAAGTGCTTTTTTGATATAATTAGGATAGGGTAAAAAAGAACCTTAAATTGTTACGTTGTATGGTATATTTGGTTGGAAAGAAACATTAAGAGTTTTCAAGGACAAATACATGGCAGTCAGTTTTCGTAAGATAAAGTTCTGTCTGGGCTCTCTTTAGGCAAGAGGGCCATTTGCAAAGAAATATGAAAGCTTTATTCTTTTATAGCTTGTTATTGTAATTTTTTTTTATTCGAGGTCGTCTTATAGTTAACACGTTGTACATTCTTTCTCTCTTAATACAATTTCTTTTCTCTTGAAAGATCATCATCAGAAACGCATATCGTATGTTCCAAGGTCATTTGGCGAGGAAATCAATTGAAGTGGCTGAAATTGTCAAATTCCAACTATTCTTTTACTGCAAGCGCATAAATCTTTTGTTCTTTATTTACAACAAGTTCTGCATAGATCACTTAAGGCATAATCTAGTGAGTGCCACGAACCTAGGCTTGTGACACAAGGGAAGATAGAGGTTAGATGCGAGAGAGAGAAGTGAAAGTTGGAGATGAGAGAGAGAATGGAGAAATTGAGAGGAGAGAGAGATATTTCTTATTATTTCATTGGATGATCAATACAGTGCTTACAAATCACTATTTATATCAAAAAGTACAAAATAACCGCTTCTACATGGAAGTAGCAAAGACATGGCTGGGTTAGAGAGCTTTAGAAGCTTCCGAAAGCTTTTGGAATCTTTTGGCAGCTTCTAGGCTAAACTGGCAGCTAACTGACCCAGGGGACTGCTGGCGCTTCCCGGCTGTGAACTATGACACTATCACAGGAATGGTGGAACGCTGGTAGGTACCAGCACTGACTGTGACCCAGGCGTTGTCACAGGCGCGGCGCAGACATAGCTTCACATGGAACCTGACACTGTCACGGACCCGAGACTGTCATGCACATGATATTGCCCCCTCCTTCAGTCAATCCTTGTCCTCAAGGATTGAAGTCAGGAAACTGCGCCCTGATGAATGTCTAGTCTTCCCACGTTGCGAAGTCAACAGGCATGTTCACCCATTGAACCAACACTTGCGTCACCCTCTTGCCCTTGCGCACTATTGTGCGCTGCTTGAGGAT
Organism: Simmondsia chinensis; assembly: GCA_018398585.1. Lineage (NCBI taxonomy): Eukaryota > Viridiplantae > Streptophyta > Magnoliopsida > Caryophyllales > Simmondsiaceae > Simmondsia > Simmondsia chinensis. The sequence goes on from JAGTTD010000018.1 coordinate 3,616,759, forward strand.
AGCTTGGGGCTTCACCTCAGGGTGTCCTTCTTGATCATAATCCGGTAACTTTGAGCTAAACATTGTATTTTCCCCAACTTACTCTTAAGTCTGGAGACGTGAAAGACTGGGTGCACCTTTGAACCCTCTGGCAATTCAAGCTTGTATGCCACCTCTCCAACCCTTGCCAAGACCCGATAGGGCTCGTAGTAACACGCAACAAGCTTGAGGTTTCTTCTCATGGCAACAAAGGTTTGGGGTATGGCTGTAGCTTGAGATAAACGAAATCTCCCACTTCAAATTGTCAAGTAAAGCGCAGGTGTTGCAACTCTAACCCATGAAACCACACATCCCGTAGTCATGCGTATCACTAGAGGCTATCTGTACCCATCCCCCCATGGGTACTTGGTACCATCTAAAAAATTTATGACATTTCCTTACCCACGCCTGTGGGTTCGTCCCGTTGAATCTCTGGAAATCAAGCTTCAGGTTGTAGTTAAGAGCCCACGATCGTGTATAGCCATCGTGACGGCTATGATCCCCTTCGTCCAAGGGATGTAGCTGGACCCTAGGTCCAATCCGTTGCTCTTGCACACGGTGGGGTGGTGGAAGCACTCCTTGCCTCCCAATTCTCACGTAGTTCCCAGACCCACCAGCCTCCCCATGGGCTACCACCTCTGAAACAACCTCGGGAACTACCTCAGGCCTCTTTTCTTGACTTCATAACATGCAGTTGATGGATTCAGCCAGGGAATCCATCGTAGACTGCAGCCCTTCACTGACTTTGTTTTGGTAATGTACCATGGTATCCAGCTTGTCCAGCCTCTTCTCAATGGCCGTGAATCGCTCCTGTGACTTGGATGAAGACATGGTTGTAGCGGATCGGGGTGTTTCTTGTTATCGCCAGCTTCGTGATCGAAAGATGGCTCTGATACCAAATGTCACAAACCTAGGCTCGTGACACAAGGGAAGATAGAGGTTAGATGAGAGAGAGAAGTGAAAGTTGGAGATGAGAGAGATTATATCATACAACAATACTAAGCAGGGTTTGAGAGAGAAGAGGGGGGGGGGGGGAGATGTACGCAGCTTTCCCCCTTAAGCGTATTACCCTTGAAGAGAGGCTGTTTCCGAGTGTCTCCAACCTGAGGGTGAGGACTTCCTAAGAGGTCACCCATCCTAGTACTGCTCTCGCCCAAGCACGCTTAACTTCGGAGTTCTAATGGGATCCGGTGACGGCATGTTGGTACCCTCTTTGGAGATGAGAGAGAGAATAGAGAAATTGAGAGAAGAGAGAGATATTTGTTATTATTTCATTGGATGATCAATACAATACTTACAAATCACTATTTATATCAAAAAGTACAAAATAACCGCTTCTACATGGAACTAGCTAAGACACGGCTGGGTTAGACGGTTCTGGAAGCTTTTGGAATCTTCTGGCAGCTTTTAGGATGAACTGGCAGCTCACTAACCCAGAGGACTGCTGGCGCTACCTAGCTGTGAACTATGACGCTATGACAGGAATGGTGGAACGCTGGAAGGTACCGACGTTGACTGTGACCCAGGCGTTGTCACAGGAGTGGCGCAGACACAGCTTCACACGGACCTTGACACTGTCACGGACCCAGGACATGTCTTTCACATGACAGTGAGTCTGTAACGAATATCTATATAAGTAGATTTTTGAAGTCCCAATTCAAAATCACGAAGAATTTGAGAGCTCGGGTTACATGTTACCGTGCAGATTGGGTTTAGTTCCCTTAACTACAAATGCTCATTAATCTTTCAGATAATACAGAACTACAATGCTCATTCTAAAATGTCAATTCTAAGAAACCTATGAAATTTATAATTGGAATCGGTGCTCAAATTCTTTCTATAATCTTCCACTAACATCAATTGGAGTCACACCAATCCTAATCACAGTCTGGCATTCCAATATATAAAACAAGTACATCTTTTCTTACTCGTTTTGCTTTCATAAGAATTTTATGATGATTTTCATCTAATTCCAACATTTGCCAATACCTATGTTCTTCACGTACTTTTTCATTTAAACTACAATCTAATGCCAAATAAACCCATAAGAACCTTTGAGATCAAAGCATTTCTTGGCCACCTGGGATAAGAGCATCTCATGCTTTTAGATGCCCCGACATCCAATAACAGCATTCACCAAGCAGTCCTAGGGTCTCAATGTTGGAGGCATTTTACCACTAAGCCAATGCCTAATTCGCCCTAGGTTCCTAATAATAATTAAACTTAACAACAATAACATGTTAAGAGAAATAATGCCAAATTTGTCAAGGAAATAATTATAGGTTAGGTCATTGACAAGTTGATAGTGTTATTGCCAGGTCAATATTGTGGCTTTTATACCCTATAAGTTACATCATTGCCCTAGCAATAAAATTTATTGTTTTGGCAATTACAACCCCCATGTCGTTCGGCAACATTATGGCTTGGGCAAAAATATTAATGTCAGAGCAATTTTGTGAAATTTTGTAGCTATTATTCATTATAAGTCACATTATTACTCTAGTGCTAACAATTCTCGCCCTACAAATAACAACTCCCATAATTATAATAGCTAATTTGAGTGATTTCAGATGTTACACATCGTCTGTTATATGTCAAACTATTCACTCTAGATCAATACGTCAACCTATGGCCCTAGTTTAGATATTAGATGAACTGTGATCACCTTGCATTACCCAATTTTAACATCTCATCAGCTTCTAAATTTGTATCTTTTTTTTTCTGGAACACTAGAATTTCTATCTAAAACCATACCGGACACATCCATCAGATTAGTTTAATTCTACTGGGCCTTGTTTTATGCCCTATCCACAGAGTCGTCGCATTAGGCAAGTGACACTATGCTCATATAATGATCTTCCTTCGCACAAACTGCTACTTAAGATGCTTACTAGACTCATATTTAGAGTTCTTACTAGACTCACCAGAATCCTAGCAGCGAGCGAGTACGAGGGCCCACGGGAGGAGAGAGAAACGAGCGCAACCTCCGCCGCCGCATGCTCCGCCTGGCGAAGCGTGGTACAAAAGGCCGGGCTCTCAAAAGCCTCGCCGTTGAAGTTAACGGTGGCCTTGAACCGCGGCGCGTGGTCTGGACCTTCTCGAACGCACGTATACGAAGGCAAATTGAAGCAGCTCCGCTGTGCCAGCTCCTGCAGCTGGTTCTTGTACATTTCTCTCTCTAGAAACCCTAGAATTCGAAAATCAAAAATCAAAAGATCGGATCTTTGTTAGAAATGATAATCAAATTGGGGAATTCGATAGAGTACTCAGATCGGAACTTTGTTAGAGGTGATAGACATTAGTGAAGAGGCTAGGGTTTGTGATGAACGATGAGATTCCGAAAATCAAATCCAAAAATCGAAAATTGAAATGAAATTGGGGAATTTGATAGAGTTATCCGATCGGATCTATGATAGAAATGATAGGCATTTGTGAAGCGGTTAGGGTTTGTGATTGATCGATGAGATCGAGGAAGTTAGGGTTCCGATTTGATGTTAGAGGTTTCGAAAATCAACAGTGACAGAGAGGGAGAGAGAGAGAGAGAGAGAGTGGAAAGTAGAGTGAAGTTTCCACCATTTTTAGTGGAAGAGTGATATTTCGTTTTCTTTTTTTACTTTATATATGGTAGAGAGATGTCCAATATGGAGTTATTTACACCGTTGTCGCTCTTACTTTTAATTTTGTTTAAATTGATTACTTATTTTTTATTTTATTTAAATTAATTTTTTATTTTTTTAAATTTATTGAAATTAGTTTTTTATCTTATTTTTTTAATTTTAAAGTAGCTACTTATGTTTTATTTTATTTCAAAATTAATCTATCATCTTTTTAGTTTTACCTAATTTTGGTTGGAATATGACGGACTAATTTTATCATAAAATAAATTATGAGAAACTATTTTGAACAAAATAAAAAATAAGGGACTAATTTGAATAAGCTTAAAATGTTGAGGGACCAATTTAAACAAAATTATAAATACGAGAGACTATTTTAAACAAAATAAAAAATAAGGAACTAATTTGAACAAATTTACAACAATAACAGTTCCAGTGCCACGAAGGCTCCTGCAAAAGCAAGGTCTGGGGGGTTGGATGTACGCAGTCGTCCCTCTTTAGGGTGCTACCCTGAAGAGAAACTGTTTCCGAAGACCCCCAACCTGAAGAACGTGTCGTCGTGGAAGTATATAGCCTGAAGTAGAGGAGCAGTATATTGCCCGAAAGTATATCGCCTGAACGTGCCTTCCCCCTTTTAATTTGAACAAATTTAAAAGGGCAAAATATAGTAAGACCCCCTGAACTTTACAATTAATCACAACACACCCCCTGTACTTTCTATTTTGAAAAATAGTCCATGAATTTTGCAATTAAATACAATACACCCCCTTCATTTTAAATTTAAAAAAATAGCCCCCTAAACTTTGCAAATTAACACAACACATTCCTGCACTTTTAATTTCATAAAATAGCTCATTGAGTTTGTTATTACACACAACTCACCCCCCGAATTTTGTTATTAAACATAACACACCACTTAAACATTCATAAATTTTTTTAAAAAAGTATGAAATTAAAAATTTTGAAAGATATTTTTTTGCAAAATGTATGAAAAAATATAAAAAATATAATAATAACTTTATATTTTATTTTTTAATGTTTTTAAAAAAATAATTTTTTGGTATTTATTTTTAAATTTTAAATTTTATATATTTTTTTAGTTTTAAAATTTTAATCTGATTTTAGAATTTATTTTTCAAAAAATAATTATATTTTTTTCTTATATTATTTTTTATAGAAATTAAAAAAATATTTTATTATATTTTAAATTTATAATATTTTTACTATATTAATTAAAATAATTATTTTTTGTAAATATTAAAAAATTTTCTTATCTTTTACCTAGAAATATAAAATTCATACCTTTTGTTTAAAAATATAATTTTCTATCTTTTGTATAAAACTAAAAAATCTCTTATTTTTAATCTGATACAAAGCTCTTACCTTTCATCTAAAAACATAAATTCTTATATTTGTATAAAGCTAGAAAATCCCTTATTTTTAATTTGATAAAAAATTTTATTTTAAATTTATTATTTTAATTTTTATTAAAGTTAAAAAAATATTATTATATTTTTTTCAAAATTTTTCCAATTTTTTTTAATAATTTGTTTTAAATTTTTTAATTTTGTATACTTTTTAAATTTTAAATTTATTAATTTCTAAGGGGTGAGTTATGTTTAGTAATAAAATTCGGGGGTGAGTTGTGTATAATAACAAAATTTAGGGGGTTATTTTATGAAATTAAAAGTGCAATGGGTGTGTTTCATATAATGATAAAGTTTATGGGGCTATTTTATGAAATTAAAAGTGTGGAGGGTGTGTTGTGTCAATTTGCAAAGTTCAGGGGGCTATTTTATAAAATTGAAAGTGCAGGGGGTGTTTTGTGTTAATTTATAAAGTTCAGGGGGCTATTTTTTGAAATTGAAAGTGCAGGAAATGTGTTGTATTAATCTAACAATTTCATGGGGCTATTTTTTGAAATTGAAAGTGTAAGGAGTGTTGTTGTGATTAATTGCAAAGTTCAGGAGGTCTTACTATATTTTGCCCAATTTAGAAAGATAAGGAACTAATGGTGTAAATAACTCCACCGTTGGTCTCTCATTTTTTTAAATTTGTTGAAATTAGTCCCTCATCTTTTCTTTTGTTCAAGTCGCTCATGTTTTATTTTATTACAAAATTAGTCCATTATCCTTTTAATTTTTAACAAATTTTGGTCATAATATGGAGGACTAATTTTGTCATAAAACAAAACATGAGAGACTATTTTGAATAAAAGAAAAGATGAGGGACCAATTTAAACAAACTTAAGGGGACTAATTTAAACAAAGTTAGATGAGGAAACAATTTGAACAAAAAAAAGGATGAGAAACTAATTTGAACAAATTTAAAAAGGTAAGGGAACAATAGTGTGAATAACTCTCCAATATGTAACACCAACATATAACAACAAAATTAACAAAATGACGTAAATAGGGATGAAAATAATTAGTTTATGACGAAACTAAAAGAAAAAAAACGAATCCCAAGAATCGTAGAAATCGCATCCAAGCCAAAAAGTTAGGCCAAGACACAATTTTATTATGATTAGGGTTTTAGATATTTGTACTTAATTAGGTTAGATATTTTATTTAATTAATATTTTATTTATTAGGGTTTATTTTTATTGAATTATGTAATTAGTTTTAGAGTTTTTGAGTTATAGCAGATTATATTAGGTTTAGTTAGAATAAAATATAATTGTTTTTAGATTTTAATTTAAAATAATAATATGGAAAGTGCCTATAAAGAGGCCTTTAGTTATTTGTTTTAGGAAGCTTTTGATTATTTGAAATTATTTTGATGAGTTTATATTTTTAAGTTAATCTTTGTAATTTTATTTTGAAAGAGTTCAATAAAATTACGAGTCGGTTCCCAAATAATGCTAAAAAATTAAAAAATTAAAAAAATAATGCCCAAAAAAAAATATTTCCAAATCTACTGTTGAACCGCGTTTGCAAAACACGTTTAAATTTCAATAAAATCGGATCAAAGAAATGCGGTTTATTTAAGTATAAACTGCGTTTACTAAACGCGGTTCACTTAAACATAAACCGCGTCTACTAAACGCGGTTTACCCATGAACCGCGTCTACTAAACACGGTTTACCCATGAACCGCCTTTACAAAACACGGTTTAACGTCAGGAATCCAAAATCCCCTTTTTTTTCACTTATACTTACCATTATGCCGCAATTCTTCACTTTTTTGTTCGCTTATAGTTTTCGTTATGCTGCAATTTGTGATGATTATCATATTGATCCCATAATGGTAAGCTCCAACATCATAAGTGGAGGTCAAATAACTCCAATAATAGTACTTGAAAGATCTCCAATGTATAAGCAAAAGAAAAGAGGAGGCGAACGACGTGACTGGTGGTGGGTTAACGAGAAAGAGGCAGAGAGACTGTGAGAGCAGCGGAGAGAGCACGCGTGAATGAATGGGCCGGGGTTTTTTAGATAAACCTAATAAACCGGGTCATAAAGACACGGTTACAACAACAATAAACCGCGTATTTATGACGCGGTTTTGTCTTTAGACGCGGTTTTAATAATATAACCGCGTTATTAAAACGCGGTTTATAGTAATGTTAATCGCGGTTTATGGATGCGGTTTATTAAAGCCGCGTTTTGTAAACGCTGTTCAACAGTAGATTTGGAAATATTTTTTTTGCAGCATTATTTTTTTAATTTTTTTATTTTTTAGCATTATTTTGGGAACTGACTCTAAAATTACATAGTTTCTCTTTTGGGTTATAGCTTGAATATTCGCAGAATTAGTAAATTTTAGCCAACCCCTCTTATTCCTACATTATTCAGTATGACCAACGGGTTAGAGGCACTTTATCCTTCCCACCACATGATATTGAGGTTCAAGGTTGCAGGTTTGGATATTTAGACCGGTTTGCATCAAATTTGGGTTAAAATTTTGAGAGTTGTTTACTCTATTCTTGGATTATGCTTAGGTTGTATTTAGCATGAGGGAAATTTTGATTTTAGGAATTGATTTTCCTCTTTTTTCTTGTTTGGCTGTCATTTTATAACGGGAAAAGATTTTCGTAAGGAAAATGTTTTCTACTCCTTTGGTGGAAAATGACTTCCTTGATAGTCGCCATTTTGAGTGACCCAAGCTTCGTATCGAAAGAACGAACGCAATCTATTTGACATAGGGCATATTTAGGTGATAAATTTTTGTATCTTAGGTGTGCCTCATTGCATATATTAAAAAGTAAAATACTTAGGTAATAAATGTTAAACTTTTAGGGTGCCTAACAGATAATTTTTGTATTTTATAGCTTTGTTATTAATTTTATATTTCTATTACTTCTCATAAATGGTGTATTGCTATTTATATCATTCTAAATAAGATGTAAATTGATTTGTGAAAAATATTTTTTAATCCATGCAAAAATAAGATCACAATGCGGAAGCAAGTTTTTCTTCTAAACAAATGACAAAAAACCTCAATATGATTTTAATTTTCCTTGGAAAATTCCGAAGAAAAACGAATTCCACGAATCTGCTATTCTCCCTAAACAAATAGAGCCTAAGTTTTTTTGAAATTAATTTTTTTTTTTGGTCTAAAATAGTTTCTAATCTTTTTGTTTAAATTAATTTTTTTTATTTTTTATTTTAGCCTAGTTTTGATCATCATGTATAATGCAACCTGATCTTCAAGGAGGACCATAACCGATGAGGAAGTATCCCCTTGTTTTGAAGAAATGGACTCCCGCTTTTAACTTTAATATTTGGATGAATCTCCCAAATTGCGGCTCCATTTGTGGCAAGTGGATATTTGAGCAAGATTGCTAGTGCCATTGGTACTCCTTTGTATGCAGATAACATGACAGCTATGCGGAAAAGAGTGACCTATACTCGATTATTGGTAGAAGTTGACATCTCCAAGACTTTGAAGAAACATGTTGATATTGCGCTACCGGATGGAGAATTTATATCTCAACCTATATGGTATGCGTGGCTTCCAAAGAAATGCCCTACCTGTGGGGATCCCTCTCACTTTGCGGATAAATGTCCAAAGAAGAAAGGCAAGAAAGGCAAAGCACAGGTTGTGACTCAAGATGGATAACATTGGGTAGTTGGTGGTGGTGCAGATAAATTGCAGACTCGTGAAGCTACTCGAGAGCGCTCAAATGTAAACAAATTTGGAGTAGTCTCAGTTACTGACCAGCACCCTTCTATTGCTGATGCTAATAGTAGTAAACATTTGGAGTCTTTGCCTACTTATGGTGGGCAAGGGATATCAATTAATTAGTTATTATGATTAGGATATGGAACATTTGAGGAATGGATAAAGGTAGTAAAGCTGTGGAAGTTAGAAGACTAGCTATGAAATTTTCCATTCGTGTTATTGCTATTTTCGAAACTCAAATAAAAGAATGAAAAGCCAAAGAGTCCCAAAGTCGATTTTCCCTGGGCTGGCAAATTTGTGATAATTATAAGGAGAGTCATTTGGGTCGCATTTGGGTATGTTGGGATCCAAATTTTGTCCAGGCTCAAGGCATCGGTATGTCAACACAAGTGATTCACCTTAAGATTATAAGCTTAGCTTATGGGGACCTTATACTGTTCCTTTTACTATGGCTTCAATCAATTAGATGATAGGCGGTGCTTTTGAGATGAATTGGGGGTCTTCGGTCAGGACATTTCTTTATCGTGGGCAGTTCTCTGAGACTTTAATGTTGTTCTTTACTTTACTAATCGAAAAGTGGGTGAGGTAGTGCTGGAGACTGAGATTTGAGATTTTTGACAACGTGTGAACAATCTAAATTTGCATCAAGTTCCTACTGAAAGGCTGGCCTATATTTGGTGTAACCAACAGTTAGATGCGAGCCGTATTTGGTCAAAGATTGATAAAGTCTTGGTTGATGATCACTGGTGGAATCGGGTTGAGTGTAAAGTGATAGTTTTGAGTCCTGGTGTCTCGGATCATTCGCCCCTCCTTCTTGCATTTGGTAACTATCATCAAGTTTCCAAAGGATACTTCAAATCTGGTAATTAGCTCATAGCTATGGATGGATTTATGGATGTTGTTCAGACTGCTTGGAGATGGCTAGTAACTGGGACCCTTATGTTTTGGTTCCAACAAAAGCTTCAAGCTGTTAAAAGGGCACTTAAGTTGTTCCAAAAACAATTTCCAGGTGGGATTGCTTCGTAAGTGATTCACAATTGTGATGCTTTGTATCGTCTTCAAGACCAGACTTGATCGGTTGACGATCCGAACCTTGCTGCGGAAGCTAGTGCTTTGAAGACTAGATTTTGGAAGCTTATTAAAGCTTAACATGCTTTTCTCCAACTGTGCTCAAAGATTCATTTCGTAAATCAGATGGATAGTTTGTTTACTCTCGTATCAAGTCTCGGGATAAAAAGAATTTTATTTGGTCCGTCAGAGGGCGAGAAGGGAATATAATGATTGACCAGTTGGATGTCGCAAATGAATTCCTTCATTTCTATGAAGGTCTTCTCAGTACAAAAACCCAAGGGTTGCTTTCGGTTGATCATGGTATCATCAGTGAGGGCAGGGTGTTGAATATCGAGGATCATGTGTTACTGCTGCAGCCGATCACTAATAAGGACATTCGGGATGTAGTCTGGTCTATCTCGGACTCTACAACTCCGGGTCCTGATGGGTTTTCGTCTGCTTTTTTTAAAGCATGCTGGCCAATTGTTGGTGCTGATGTATGTATTACCAATCGAGATTTCTTCACCTTAGGTAAACTTTTGAAATCCTTGAACGCTACCGCTATTTCTTTAATTCCGAAATCTGATTTTCCGATATCGATGTGTGATTATAGACCCATTGCTTGCTGTAATGTTGTGTATAAGAACATCTCAAAGCTCCTCTCTGTCCAACTCGAAAAGGTTCTGGGTAAGCTCGTTGATCCTTCTCAAGCTGCTTTCGTAGAAGGGAGAGTTATCTTTGATAACATCATTTTGAGTAATGAGATTATTAAACATTATAATCGGAATAATGTCTCCCCTCGTTGCTTTATGAAAATTGATATCCGGAAGGCGTATGACTTTATTTCTTGGACTCTTTTGTTTGATTTGCTTGATCGGTTGGGATTTCCTCCATGCTTTATTAGCTGGATTCATGAATGCATCTCCTCCTCTTCTTACTTACTTCAATTTAATGGGGGTTTATTTGGGTTTTTAAAAGGAAAGAGAGGCTTGAGACAAGGGGACCCGATTTCTCCTCACCTTTTTGTATTGTGTACGGAGTACTTATCGCGTATGTTTCAGAAGATGATGCAGGACAGTAATTTTTCTTTTCATCCGAAATGCAAGATATTGGGTATTACCCATCTTACATTTGCGGGTGACTTGCTACTCTTCTCTAGAGGTAATCGTAAATCTGTACAGTGTCTTTAGACTACCGTGGCTCGTTTTGCGAAAATTTTGGGCTTAGAACCAAACGCTCTTAAATTTAGGTTTTGCTTCATTAGGGTCTCTCAGGGATGAGAGCAATTTTATTCTTTGAGACCTTGGCTTGAAGGATCTTTCTCTTCCTCTTCATTATCTTGGAATCCCTATTGCTTGCTCTCGATTGCTTGTGGGCCAATATGGTCCTTTGGTCTAGAAAATCCGAGATAAAATCAGTGGCTGGAATGTTCGGGTGTTGTCACCTAGAGCTTCTCAAATCGGTTGTGGGAGTAACCTTGGTTACTGGTGTAATGTGTTCCTCTTCCCACATTTGGTCATTAATCAGGTACAATCTATTTGTTCTTTTTTTTTTGGGGGGGGGGGGGGGGGGGGGGGGGTGGGGTGCAGAAAACTGGTAGTCGTTGGATGGTTCTGGTTGCTTGGAGTCGAGTATGTCTTCCTAAGGAAGAAGGTAGCTTTGGGATTAAACAACTTGATTCTTGGAATTTGTCCTGTTTTATTAAACTACTGTGGGATATTCACCATAAGAGGGACGCGCTCTGAATGAAGTGGATGCAAGGCTTTTATATGAAGATAGAGTGCATTTGGACAGCCAAGAGCTGGGTTCATGATTCTACATTTTGGAAGGCACTTCTAAAATGTAGAGATCGTTGGATTGATATTTTTGGTGATGTTTACAATGCTCTTCGTGCCTTAAAGAGCTGTGCTGTGGGTGATAAGGCAGAGGTAGGCTGCATCTATGAGCGTGTACGAGTTCGTGGATGTATTTGGCATTGCCGTTGCTCAGTTTGGGGGCTGCTATTCCTCGACATGCTTTTCATTTATGGAAGGCACTCTCAGCAGGGAAGTCCTCACCCTGAGGTTGGAAGCATTGTGAAACAGCCTCTCTTCAGGTTAACACCCTGAAGGGGGAAGGCTGCGTACATCCGCCCCCCCCAGACCCTGCGTAGGCGGGAGCCCTTGAGACATTGGGTATGTTCCTACTCTCAGCAAGGCTTCACATGCATGACCGAATCCATAAGATTGGTTGGGCTTTCCCGAGTTGATGTGTTCTATGTGAGCATGATTATGAGTCCCTCGGCCATATTTTCTTTGCATGTGATTTTTCATTTTGTATTTTGGAGATGTTGCGGTTCAATTCCAGATTGTCCCGAGAAGAGAGCTTTGTCAAATCATGGAGTGGTTTGGGTCCCATGTGCGTAATCAATAGAGACGAAGCACTATGAAAGTAAATATGATTGCTATGATTGTTTACAACCTCTGGCTTGAGAGAAACAGGTGAATTTTCCAAAATAGCAAGAGTAGTGAAAATGAGTTATGTAGATCCGTAAAATCCCAAGTACGATGTGGTTTTAATTTTTTGTATTGGGATTAAGAGTAGGATGTGATTTGAGGGTTTGGTATATTTAGGTGGGGGATTTTCTTTGGATCTCTTTGATTCTTTGTATTCGAGTTTCAGTTTTGAGTTATATATCAGTTCTTGTCATTTGGAAAAAAAAAAAAAAAAAAAACTTCGAATAGAAAAAAAAAATGAGAGACTATTTTGAGCAAAGTTAGCAATAATAGGGACCATTTTGGAAAAAAAAAAGATAAGAGAATAATTTGGACAAAAGTGCCTCGGAAAGCACAGACAAGCCACATGCAGGGGAACTTGTGTGTGTGGTTCTAGCCAGGCACCATGGCATATTGTACTAATATGTGTAGATCCTTGTAATTTGAGTGAGATTGTCATGGCCCATGCCTCCCCTTCTTCCTTCTTCTGGGAAATAATTCAGTGAGTTGTATCAATCGATAGGGGATTTTAGGTGATTTATAAAAGTAGCTATGAAAAAAAAAAAAGATGTAATCTATACAATACACTAGTGCAAAGTCTCCCTTCCCAAAAACCTCAAATATCTAAACCAAACAATCCCATTGAGAGCATCTTTTACAAAAGTGTTCTTGCAACAAGTATTTTTTAAAACCGTGCTTCTGCAATAAGTATTTTTTTAAAATAGTACAATATTACATATTACATAGAGAAACTCCTTATTTTCTTTCAATATGAATTAAATTCATCAATTACTTTTTAAAAATTGTATATCAAATCTCCAGAATATATATTAATGAATTCGTTTTTATCAAATAATTTTTAATATAAGTGCTTAAATCCTCCAAAAAAAAAGGACCAAGATTATTTAAAATGAACTAAATTCATAGAATGTAAATTACAACGATAAAACCATGATTAAATTGAATAAAAATGTATTAAACAACAATCAAGATTTGTAATAGAAATTGACTAACATAATTATAATGACAGTGTATACAAAACTAGAAAAAAGTAAAAGGCATCAAAACTAGGTGTTTCTCGAATAACAATACCAAACTATCCAACATCATTTTCTTAAAAACAAGAAGCCTATTTAAAATAAACTAAATTATGGGATATGCTTACAACAATAAAAACATGATTATCACTAATATAAATGAATTCAATTTATTTAGAGAACTTATAAAAACACTAATACCTATATATATATAGGTAATAAAACCAGCCTGTGCATTACATGGGAAAGAACTAGCCTACACATTAATTTAAAAATAACAGGGGCTAATGAAGTAAATAACTTCAATTTTGATAGCTGGAGTGAATTTAAGCTCATATTGTTTAACTTTTTAAAACAAGGATGGCAAACAAGTCGCATCAATTCATCATAAGGCTCAAAAGGTTGGATTATTTTGAGCTTGAGTTGAGCTGAGCTGCTTGATTAGCTTATCAAGCCAAGCCTAGTGAAATTTTGAACTCGTAGGCTCGTGAGCTTAATCCAATTTATTGGTTTAAGTCCACAGACAAACTTGCACTTGAAAAGTTGCGCAGGATAATAAATCAGAAAAATTTTTATAATCTCATCCTTGAGGGATTTTGACGAGTTTTCAAGCAACTCCTTGTTTATAGCAGGAGGCTCCTAGAGCAATCATAGGGCTTTCATGACACAAGGCTGGGAAATATTCTTGAGCCAACAGTTGAACAAACCCCCACTCCCCGAGTCGCTATACTTTCTAAGCAATTGTGTCATGGGGGCACCTATAAACTTGGCTAAAAAATAATAGGCCAAGGGTCAAAACATCATTGCTAAAGGCCACTGTTAATGGCTAACACTTTGTAAAATGCAAAATTTGTTAGTGGAATTATAAAAGAAAAACTTGTTTAGCCAAAACAAATAAAAGAATGTATGGTCATCCTTTGAATATGGAGATTTAATGTTGTATTCTTTTAAATACAAACTGAAAAACAATGAATAGCCAAATTCTGAAGGTACTAAGCAATGATAGTCCTTTATTTCACGTGACTCAAAAGGAGGTTAAAGGAAAATTAACACCATAAGGAGAGAGGCATACCAGAGTTTCCAGGTCCTCGGGGGTTGTACCTAGGATGAAAGTGTTAAAATAATGATTCTAAAAGCAAGTAAGGGTTGTCATCACCCTGTAACAAAACGGTCCAAACCTAACAGGATATGTGGAGATAATGAGTGCTTTTATAAATTTGAAATGTTCTCCACTTCCCACCGAATCTAAGCTTGAGTGAGTTGAACCAGTTGACACTTTTTTTCAATAAATAGCATACAAGCCTAAAAAGAACCAAAGATGCATGTAAGTTCCAGAAGCAGTCAACAACTACAACTAGACAAAAGAAGCGTAACACCCTCACACCTCAAAATCACCACCGTCGAACCACTTGACATACTTCACCACTGGGAGTGTCCACCTTCTAAAGTACAGAGACTCTTAATTCGGTGATTCTTTCTTTGACCTAAGGGAAGGACTTAATCAATGAAGCTTCAAGACTGTTTGAAAACACCCACAAAATTGGAAGAACTCCCCTCATTGACCTAGACTGGTTAAAAGAGAGGGCTTGCCATGAGAATTTGAGCGCTTGAGGAGAAATCCCCTTCATCAGCTCAAGGAAGAGGCCCCTCGAGGGAGGTTACTTTTACCATGAGCTAGAGTTGAAGGATGATTGCGGTATAGTTAGTTAAGATTAAATGCTTAAATGTCTAAATGGAATTATTCTTGTTAGTAATTGTTATGAGCACGACTTGGTCGAGAATGCTCATGACTTGTGCATTGGGTGCGCATGGGTGAGCAATAGTGACAACGTCACGACAAGGCCAAGATCGTGCCTCAGGCCCGTGCCAGTGCAGTGTCAAGACCAGGTCGGACAGTGTCAAGATAGTGTCAGGACCATGCCAAGGACCGAGCCCAGCATGCACCAGGATAGTGCTTAGTGCCGTGCCCAAGCAGGGCCCAGACCATGTCAAGACAGTGTCACGATAGTGTCCCGACAGTGCCCAGGTAGCGCCCAGCAAGCCCAGCGCTGCGGCGCCCAACACGGCCCTGCAGTGCCTTGGCATCCAGAACCTTCTAGAAGTTTCCAGAATGTTCCAGAAGCTGCTAGCTGTTCCTTGACAGCCCTTATCCAGCCAGCCCATCAATAGTACCGTCCTTTGTTTTGTCATTTTTCCTTGTATTTATCTTTTATTTAGTATTTTAGTTATTTAGATAATATTTTCCTATTTCCTTTTGTATTTTTTAGATTTAAATTATGTATTTAGAATTAGGTGGACTATCTAAAATATTCTAGATAATCCTAAAATGCTCTTTTATTTGTCCTTATTAGTACTAGGGTTTCTTCTTAGCATTTTCTATAAATAGGGAAGAGGACTAGCAATTGTAATCATCAATCAAACTATTAATGAAAACCCTATCTTCTCTCTCATCTATATCTTCATCTTCTTCTTCTCATCTAACTCTAAAAATTCTTCTATTTCTCTTCTCATCTTAAATCTATTTCCTCTTCTCTTTCTCATCTAAACCCTAAATCCTCTATCTCATCTTAAATCTATCTATTTCGCTTCTCATCTCATACTCTATTTCACCAATCTATCCCAAATTCGGAGTTAAAATCCCGAATTCCTATCCTTCACGAGTTCAAATATTTTGGGTTCTTGACATTTGGTATCAAAGCATCGTAGCAAACCATGGGGTTCGTTACAGTAACTAGAAGAGAGATGCAGTGAGCAATTTGAGCCAATAAACATTAAGAGTTTGTGATTTCAAAGAACCAAGAACAATGAGAGCCAAGGTTTCAGGAAGGGATATATGAAGAATTGAGAGTTCAGGTGTAATGAGAAATAAATCGGTGAAGATTACCCTTGAATAGCTATGGTATAATGGAGAAGCTTCAAAGATGGATGGAATACCACTGTTGTTCTACCTCCTTGATATTCGTAGCCGTTGAGGGTTGAATAGTTTTATTCGTCGTGATTTTGAATCCATCCCAATAGATAAAAGGGTCGAGTTGTTTACTCTGCAAAATAATAAGGAAATTGAGAACTAAGATAGAGGTTCCACAACCGCATTAGAATTTTTTTCCTATATTTCACTGCACAGTTGTGCTCTTTTATTCCTTTTTCGTAGGAGTACTCGTACTGTAATTCAATGTTGCTTTTGCAGTACAATGATAATGAAGTTCCAATAGGTATATTTTGTATGCTTTCTACCATAGTCTTGTGCACTCCCTCCTTATTGTGGATGTAACTTGTGTCATTGGTCTAAATTTTTGACTGCCGAGCCTCAAGCTTGATTGAGTTGATTTTCAATTGGTGAATTGAATACTTTCACTCCACCTTAATTTTGTTAGAGTTTGATCTTGATTGAATTATCTTGAGTCAAGTTTGCCTGACCTAGTACTTGATTCAATTGGGTTCAAGATAGGCGGCCAAACTTCAAAGTCTATGTCCACCAATTTTTAAATCTTAAGCATTCAAATAAAGCGTCAGAAAAGTGCTTTGCATTGCTTCACTCTAACTGCATCTCGAGTTGGGTCTATATTTTTCATTTTTGCATAAATATTGTATAATTATAGAAGTCTGCTTCATCAGAGCATTGACAGAATCTACACTCATTACAAACTGAAGCCAAACACACACACACACACACACAAAGAAAACCCAAAAAGTAGAACAAATGATTGGTTAAAGTCAATCGCGTGCTGTTCCAACCTAATTTACCCCCATAGTTGTGGCAAATCCATTTTCAAATTCACCCCTAAAATATTTGGTAACTTAAAAGAGAAAATAGACACATTATTGGTGATATGTGAGTTAATAAACAATTTCAATTCTTTTCCTCCACCCATGGAATAGGTTCATCCAACTTTCATAATAGACAAAAAGATGTAGGCAAAATCGAGTTTACAACCATAAGATGACGAAGTGACGGTGAATCAAGTTTGATTCATCAAGGAGCAATTGTGGTGAAAAATTAATCAGTTAGGCAAAAGTCCACGAACTATTTTAAATTCTAGAATGTCCGTCATGCAACTGTCTATTGGGCATGAATGTGAATAATGTCCGAAGTCACTGACACCTAATTTTTAGAGTAAGTTATATATTAATATCTTAAAGTTTGGTTTAATAATTTTTTAATCCATAAATTTTGTGAAATAATTTATTAGTCCACAAGTTTTAGTGTAAATATTTTTTAGTCCAATTTTAGGTAAAACAAAGTTCCAAAAAGACAAAAAGATATTTATATCCTTATTCAAAACGTCATTTTTTTCAACTTTAGTACTTTTCTTTTATTTCTTTAACTTTACATGTCAGCTTGTGGTCGGATTGCTGATGTCATACACCTGAAATTGGACTAAAAATAATTATAATAAAACCTATGGACCAATAAATTATTTCACAAAGTTTCTAGACAACAAAATTATTGCACCAGATCTCGGAGTACTAATATGTAATTTACCCTTTTTATTATATAAATAAGAGTTTGTTGGGTTCGATGTATTGTTAGGCTGTCCTCGTCCAGAGTAAGAGGTCTTGGGTTTGAAGCAAGATTTTTAAAATCGTGATTTTATTTAGAATCGGTAGGGGTTTTTATAATTGGAATCGTAGAATCGAATCGAGAATCGTAAGATTTTACTAAATGTATATTATAATTAAAAATTATTAATAAGACCTTTACTTACATGAATATATGTACAAAATATAATCAAACACGATAAAAATATTATCATGTAACATATATGTATCATTTTATGTTATAATAATAATGAGAGTTTTTAAGATAGATGCTACTTATCGAACTTTATATTAAGGTTAAAATATAAAACTAAACTTAATTTAAGTTCCTTGAAATTATATAACGCTTACTTTTCTTTTATTTCAAACTAATAAAGTAAGTTCGTTTATAATATATGGTTGATTTTTTTACATTTTAAATTTTTATTTGATTACGTTGGTAAAATCGAGGTCGGATCGATATAATCGTATTACGATTCTATCCGTTACTTTTTTGTAACATCAATGAATCATAAAACTATACAAAATTAAGATTCTACTTAAGATTCAGATTGGTCGGCAATTTTGGAATCTTAGATCGTAAGATTCTAAGATTCGAATTGGGATTTTAGTAACCATGGTTCGAAGCTCTTCTTCCCCTCCTACAAACATTGATAACCCTTATTAAAGTAGTGTTATATCTCCTTACCTTATAAAAAATTATGTAAATAATAAGAAGGGAGCTTTTAGAATTCGAACTCCCAATCTTTTTTGATCTATAAGACTCTGGTACCTTATTATATAATTAATTATTTTAAAGGTTTAAATTATTAGATAAGATTTATTGATTATTTTATGCTCTTCACATGATTGATTTGATGGGCCTAAATTGGACTGTTGGGCCTAATGGGCTTTGGACTTAATCCACACGATCTGAAAAGGCCCGAAAGCAGAGCAGTCACAAAGGAGAACTAGCTCAATGGGCCGGCGAGTGATAAATAACTTTATTTATCTTCATATAAAAACGGGAATTTTAAAATTAAAAAAGAAAAAAATATCACTTAAACATTTTAGAATTTTGTCTATCATACTTAGATATGCTGATATTTTAATATATATATAATAAGCACCCCTAATGTATAAAAGTTTAACCACTTAGTACGTACTTGTGCAGCTTTGACGAATTTTCGTTGGAAAATGCTGATTTGGCCTAAGACAAGTACAACCCGTGTGGGTGCTGCTCCAAAGTGAGGCATGTATGGGCGATAAGTGAAGCAATGGTGGATACGAGCCGGGCATGCGTGGCAATATCTAGGATAGGACAAGCACCGGGATAACTTCTTACCTTTTTTATACCTGTCATAAATGCAACATACATACAACATTCCCAGTGCCCCAAAGGCTCCCGCTTAAGCAGGATCGCCGGGGGGTGGATGTACACCTTGAAGGGATGTTGTTTCCGAGAACCTCCAACCTGAGGGGTGCAACATGAGGACTTCCCAGGAGGTCACCCATCTTGGTACTACTCTCGTCCAAGCACGCTTAACTTTGAAGTTGTAATGGAATCCGATGCTTGGGTGTTGGTGCTCTCTTAGGTTTTTTATACCTGTCATACGTGCCCCATATTCACCAAATGGGCGGGCATGGATCTGTTTGCTTATCCATGCCGGAGGTTGTATGTCCCTAATGAATTTTAGAAAAAAAATACATATGATATATTATATATAATATATAATATATTTATTTGTGTGAAGAACTAATTGCTCGTAACTATTTTTCAACATTTCTTAAGTGATATATAATAACACTATATTTATTGTATACTCTATGGATATACTTGAGACAGGCGCAACTTGTTATTATTGGCATAATAATCAAGAATAGGCGTCTAATTTTAACGGAGGTGTTTCTTTACATTTTGATATATTTTTATTTTACTTTACTTTGTTCATCTTTCGCGCTATATGCTTAGGATGTGAGCTTGAGCTTGCATTTGCAAGTGCACCTAATTTGTCTTATAAGTTATCTCGCTAATTAGCGGAAAAAAAACACCGAAGCCCGTCCCACTGCCTCACAGTCATGAACTTTCTACACAGAGTGGGAATCTCAATATTCCTTTCTCTTTTGTTGTTACATTTCAGTCACCAGTGCAAAGGGATAAGGTCTCACGTCATGCTAATCTTATGCATTATTGCCCTTGTAATAGTACATGAAGTTGTTATTACCACAGGAAAAATTATAATTTTTAAAATAACGATTTAACATACAAATAATGGGAGCTACCATATTGCTTTGAAAACTATGATCTTACTCTAACTATAACAATTTTGTTATTGCAATAACATTGCCCATATTATTTATATTTATCTTATACAATATTGTCAAAAGAAAATTATTAATATTGAAGCAACTTTATAAAGATTTGATACTATCATTTACTACAAGTTACTTGCTACTATATAATAACAATTTTTGCATTGTCAACACAACACCCTTAATTATAAATTAAAAATATTTTTAGTTATAAGAAACAACTATTTAATGATTATATTTAATTTGTTATTTAAAATTTAGAGTTATTTACATTTTAGTATCTTAACATTTTTATAATTAATAAAAAGGATCCCGACTTTGTTGAATTAATAAAAAGACCCTTAGCTTTTTGTCTTATTAATAGAAATGCCCCTCTTCACCGTGATGATGTCATTTTGTATCAACAGACCTAACGTGACAACTATTTTTTTTTATTAATGTTGTGAAATACAAACATCTCTAGAGAACTTAATGTAATTAGATGAATGAAAGGGTCTACAATATAACAACAACAACAACAACAACAAACCCAGTGCCTCCAAGGGCTCCCGTCTAAGCAGGGTCGGGGGGGGGGGGGGGGGGGGATAGATATACGCAACCTTTCCCCTTCAGGGGGCTATCCTGAAAAGAGGCTGTTTTTGAGGACCCCTAACATGAGAAATTGGTTCGCAGCAAATGGCATGCGAGACGAGTAGCTCAGAACACATGGCGACCAAAACAATAAATTACCACAACAACAACAACAAATACAAAGTAGGCCACATCAAGCAGAAATCAAAGGATAGGTAGAAATCAGATAGTTAGACGGGCACGCAAATAGTAGTTCGTGAGAGCGAGAACACAACTTAAGTGCGCTAGGAGGATAACACGGCCTAGCCCTAGTGAGTTAGACTATCCTACTCCAACTGGATCATCTATAACCCCTATACTAGCCCTCCATTGAGCCCTATCTAAGGCCATCACCTCCTGTAAGTTTAGGTGGGTGAGGTCTTGTTGGATCGTCTCCATCCATCTTTTCTTTGGCATGCCTCTTCCTCTCCTGCCTAGTGTAGTAAGGGGCTGTTCGCACCTTCTTACCGGAACGTTCTCCGGTCTCCTTCTACCATGTCCGAACCACCTCAAACGTTGCTCTCTCAATTTATCTTCAATGAGGGCTACGCCCAATTTGCCTCTTATGACATCGTTCCTGACCCTATCCTTCCTTGTGTGTCCGCACATCCACCTCAGCATCCGCATCTCCGCTACCATCATCTTCTGTGTGTGCTGTAGTTTCATCACCCTGCCCTCCGCCCCATACGTCATGGCTGGCCTCACCACCGTCTTATAGTATCTACCCTTTAGCTTCAAGGGGAACTTTCTATCACAAAGTACCGTGGAGGCCATCCTCCACTTGTGCCATCCCTCTCTAACCCGACTGTTGACATCCTCGTCAACTTCGCCGTCGTGCTGTATCATGGACCCCAAGCACCTGAAGCTCTCCTTCTTCGCTATGGCCTCAGATCTAATCTTGACGTCTTCCCGGCTGGGGGTGGAGGAGGGATCGAACTTGAGTTCTATGTACTCGGTCTTGGCTCTGCTTAGTCGTAAACCCTTCGACTCTAGTGCCCCTCTCCACCGTTCCAGCTTCACATTTACCTCTTCCCGCGACTCCTCCACCAGCACTATGTCATCTGCAAAAAGCATGCACCAAGGGACATGGCCTTGGATGTGCCTAGTGAGCTCGTCCATAACCAGAATGAACAGATAGGGGCTCAAAGCAGACCCTTGGTGCACCCCTACTGTTATCGGGAAAGTGTATGTCTCCCCATCCTCTGTACGCATCGTAGTCTGTGCCTTTTCATACATGTCTCTAATGGCTTGGATGTATGTCACGGGGATCCCTTTCTTGTCCAAACTCTCCAAAGGACCTCTCTTGGCACTCTATCATATGCCTTCTCTAAATCAATGAAAACCATGTGAAGATCCTTTTGTCTCTCCCTGTATTGCTCTATCGTTCGCCTTAGGATGTGGATCGCTTCTATGGTTGATCTCCCGGGCGTAAATCCGAATTAGTTCTCGGATACCTCTGTCTGTTGCCTTAAACTCCTCTCTATGACCCGTTCCCACAGCTTCAGAGTGTGGCACATTAGTTTGATATCCCGATAGTTGGCGCAGCTCTGAATGTCGCCTTTGTTCTTATATAACGGGATCACTGTGCTCTTCCTCCATTTGCCAGGCATCTTCTCCCCCAGAAGGATTTGGTTAAATAGTTTAGTCAGCCAACTGACGCCCTTCTGTCCAAGGCATTTCCATACCTCTATGGGTATGCCATCTAGGCCAACTGCTTTACCCCTTCCCATGAATTTTAGGGCTTCCTTGACTTCCTTGGGGCTAATTTGCCTACAATAATAGTGGTTCTGATGCTCCTCAGACATTTGAAGATCACCTAAATATATCTCTGTCCTTCCTTGTTCGTTGAAGAGCTCGTGGAAGTACGTTTTTCACCAAACCTTAATCAGTTGCCTGTCCACTAGTACCTGTCCATCTTTTAATTTTATGCACTGTACTCTGTCCAAGTCTCTAGTCTTTCTTTCTCTAGCTTTGGCGATTCTATATAAGTACCTTGCACACTCCTTGGTCTCCAGCCTTTTGTAGAAATCCTCGTAAGCTCTTGATTGTGCCTCTCTGACTGCTCTCTTTGCTTCTCTCCTGGCTTGCATATACCGATGTCGCAAATCCTCATCTCTGCTATGATCCCATTCTTTGAAACAAACTCGTTTCGCCTTAATCTTCTCTTGGACCTCCTCACACTACCACCAGGACTCTCTGTTGCTTTATATCCTTCCTTTTGACGTGCCGAGAACTTCCCGTGCTAGTCCTCTGATCTTTTGGGCCAGCTGGTTCCACATCTGGTTTGTATCTCCCTCGAAGTCCCACTCGAGCTCGGCATCCACTATTTCCTTGTATACCTTATACTTCTCCCCCTTCAAATCCCTCCTACGGGTATGTGTCTGCACAGGTTTGCAGATTCCTTTGGCACTCCTCTTGGCCTTTATATCCGCCCACAGCACCCTATGTTGTGTAGATGGGTCTTCTCCTGGGGTGACCCTGCAATCTCTTTGCACCCTTTTCCTTAATAGTATATAGTCAATCTGTGCCTTGCAATGACCTCCTTATATAGGAAGTACAGGACAAGGAAAGTACAATAATGCCCTTGAAGCATACACTTTAGGGATAGAAAGGGAAATGTATAAAACCCTCGAAGATCTTTCCTATTCTAGCTACTCTAATAGGCCCCCTCAAGCTGAATGAGGTGGAATGACATGCATATTGTGTTTGTGATAATGAAATCGGTCAGTCGAGAGTCCTTTTATGAAGATGTCTGCAATTTACTTCGTTGTTAGAGTGTATAGGACTTGAAGATCTCCTTTGGCTACTTTTTCCTGAACATAGTGGAAGTCAATATCAACTTGCTTGCTTCGATCATTTGAGACTGGATTGGTAGCAAGATATGATCAGAGACATTAATGTCACAGTATAGAGTGATGGATCCAGTGTGTTTGAGGCCAAGGTACCTCATGAGCTAGTGGATCTAGTCACATTTGGCAACAGCTTTGGCAATAGCCTGATAGTCAGATTCGGTGCTTGATTTGGAGATAGTGGGTTGTTTCTTAGCTCACCACGAGATAAGGTTGGGCACCAAGGAAGAGTGCATAGCTGGTGGTTGAGTGGCGAGTGTCGGGACATCCTCCATAATCATCATCAGTGAACACCGTGGTAGAGTTGCATGGAACTGGTGTAAGCATTAGACCATGGTCAGAGAGCTTTCGAGGTTTCGAAAGGTTCGCTTAACAACCTGCTAATGGTTAGTTCTGGGGGCATGCATAAATTGAGAAATAAGATTAACAACATAGCATATATCAGAATGGGTCATAGTCAAATATTGTAATGCCCATACAACACTTCGAAATTTGGTTGAGTCAACGAGCAGTTCTCCTTCGGTTAGCAATAGGTGAGCTTGGGCAGGGAGCGAAGTTTTTATTGGTTTGGCATCATGAATGTTGTGTTGGGTGAGGAGATCAACAGTGTATCGATATTGGGAGAGAAAGAGGCTTGAGGGGGTTCATTTTGCTCTATACCTAGGAAGTAGTGAAGAGGTCCTAGATCCTTCATTTCAAATTGAGGAGAAAGATCTTGTATAGGTTTCATTAGGAGAGCATTGGGGGGAACCAATTAAGATGATGTCATCAACATAAAGAAGAAAACAAAATGGTGTATTCGGGAGTTTAAGAATGAATAAAGAGGGGTCCGCACGACTCAACTAAATCCAAGACTTAAGAGGAAAGAGCTAAACTGTTGGAACCAAGCTCTAGGAGATTGTCCGAGGCCATAAAAGGCCTTGTGCAAGCGGCACACATGAGTTGGAAATTTTGGATGGATGAAACCTTGCGATTGCTTCATGTAAACTTTTTAATTTTAAGGGACCATGTAGGAAAGCATTCTTAAGACCGAGTTGGCGTATGGGCCAATTACGAGAGATAGCTGGAGAGAGTACAAAGTAGATGGTTGCAGGTTTGACAACAAGGCCAAAGGTTTTCAAGAAGTCACTACCCTCACTTTGATGAAATCCTTGTGCCACAAGGCGAGCTTTAAAATGATCAACTGAGCTGTTGGCTGTATACTTCACTCGCTATTTCCAAGTGCATCCTATAAGGTTCTTGGAAGGGTCATGGGAAACTAAGTCCTGGGTATGGTCTTAAATAAGAGCGTTAAGTTCGTCTGCCATTGCCTCTTGCCATTGGAGGTTCTTTATTGCCTGAGATTAACATGTTGGTTCTTGTATAACTGTTATAGATGTTATGGACAATGAGTACCTAGGTTTGCGAAAGCCATCCTTAATCGAGTGCACATTGGGTGGATATTAGCTTGTTCATTTGGATTAGTATTATATGGGGGAGTGGGCTTTCGTCGGTGTGTTCAGGCTGCATTTCAGGTTTCTCAATTAAGGATGTGACAGGTGGGGAGGTTAGGGTTGTGGGCCGTAGTAGGCGAGGCTAGCGGTGAGGTTGGCACCAATGAGTAGTGGTTCACAGGAAGGACTGGCAGGTCAAGGGGTGGGGGCTCGTGAGCTAGTGAGGGTGGTGGCCCGTGGGTTGTTGTCGAGTCAGCGGCTATGCCGGTGCAGGACCTGTGTGGTGGTCCAACTGTGGGCTGAGGGAGACCGTTGGTGGATTGTGGGTTATGAGCGGTGGCGGGTGATCACTAGTAGGGGTCAATCGGGGCTTTGCGGTGGGACCGCTAGGAGGGGAGGAAGATGTAAAAGTAGATTGTGTATTTGGTGATGTTATATGTGTGAGTTCATCGAAGGGAAGGGTTGACTCATTAAATCTAACATCACGATTAATGTAAATTTGGTTTGTTTTAGGGTCAAAGCATCGATAACTTTTATAATGAGCAGCATAACCTAAGCACGTGTAAGGTGTGGATTGTGGGGCTAATTTGTGAGGTGCACGAGGTGTGAGGTTCGGGTAACATTCACACCCAAAGACGCGAAAGAGTTTGTAATCTGAAATTTTGTTGAAAAGTTTTTCAAAAGGGGATAAGTCAGACAAAAGTGGAGTTGGAAGTCAATTTATTGAACAACAGAAAGTGATGGGCTAGCAATGCTTGAATTAGTAGTTTTCGTGCCATTTCAAGTAAATATCGATGCTTGCATTCCACCACCCCTTTTTTTGTGGGGTATAAGCAAGAGTGAATTCCATGACTATGGCATGGAGCGGCCATGCGTCTATGGTCAAATTCATGTTCCCCGTCACTTTGAAAAATTTTGATTCTTAGATTAAATTTGTTTTCTACAAGGTTTTTAAAATAGTGAAATTGTCATAAACTTCAGTTTTTCATTACATCGGATATAGCATATAAATCGGGAAAACTCATCAACAAAAATGACATAATATTTGTAAGTAGAGGTAGAATAAATAGGAGATTGCTAAACATCCAAGTGAATTATTTATAACAGTGCATTAGCAGAATGAATAACTCACTTAAATGGTAATCGACGAGCTTTACCTAAACAACAAGAATAACAATGTTGGAAAAACGGGGTAGCGGAAATAATGCTGCGTTTACATAATATACTTCAAACATGACTACTCAAATGTCCCCAGTGTTGATGCTGAAGGTCCCTTGTATGCACCTGAGCAATAAAACCAGCTGCGTGGGGGAGCAGCTGTATAGCGCCCCACTACTGCACACTTGTAGAAGGGGCTTCATAGTGGCCTTGTCCTTAGGACAAAAACGATCTAAGTTAAATTCAACTGTAATATAGTTATCTTGACATAGTTTCTTAATAGAAAGTAAGTTATGTGTAAGTTGAGGAACTAAGGAAACATTGTTCAGTTTAAATGGCTTAGATTGAGTTTGAATAGTAGATGAGCAAACATGTGTTATTGGTAATAAAGCACCCTCCCTAACAAATAAATTTTTATGACCCTTGTATAGAAAAAGATGACAAAAGAGTACTTGCATGGGATGTCATTTGGTTGGATGCGCCAGAGTCCGGATACCAATGGTAGTTGCTGGAGTCTCCTATAGTCATGGTAGAGAATGATTAAGATGGATCCAAATATGAGTTGGATTCAAAACAATGAGAACATGAGATGGCCTAGTGTCCAAGTTGGGAGCATATATGGCAAAAAGGGGGGCTTGACCAAGCACACCTAAAGTAGGGGTAGGAGTACTAGCAAGTCTGACCCAATGAGACGGAGGAGTAGGGACAATGTCCATATTGACCAGAGTTATGTCCACCTAAGTGGTAGGATCCTGTTTGGTTGTATTAATGACTTTGATTCCCATTTCGGCCCCCTCGATAGCCAAGGCCTTTGTTGCTACCCCGTCCTCGTTCGTGTCCTCTGCAGCCTTGGGTGGTCCTAACTAAGGCACGAGTGGAGTCAGGGTTAGAGTGTGTTTGATAATGATTCAGGATAGCTTCTTCATTGAGGAGAGTAGTTTTAAGTTTTTCAAAATTTAGAGAGGGAGAGGTGTTTCTTATGAAGGTTGAAAAAGCCACATATTTAGGAGGAAGCCCGAATAGTGCATAGTGAGTGAGTTCTCTAGATGGGATAGGGCAATCTATCGCAGCAAGGTCATTAGCAATTGATTTTAGTTGTGATAGGTAAATGTCCATTCTTTTGAAATCTTTCTTATGTGTGGTGATTTGATGTCTTAGGTCAAATTCTTTTGCCATCGAGTGATCCTGAAAATACTTAGCAAGGGCATCCCACATATCTTTGGATGTGGGTTGGCGAACAATATCAATAACTAGGGCACATGAAACAGTAGCAGCTATACATGAGCGTAAGTTTTGGTCACTGTGTACCCACACTAGATAGTCTGGATTTAAGTGGGATTGACCTGTAGGACTGGTGATATGAGACGGGGGACAAGGATATGAACCATTAATAAGTCCGAGGATTTGATATGCTACTAAAATCATGTAAAATTGTTCCTGCCAAGCAAGACAGTCAGTAGTATTTTTGAGTTTAATTGTAACAATATTTAATATGTTTGTTAGGGGAAGTAATAACCAGGGGGGGAGGGGGAGGGGTGTTGAGCGAGGAGGCCATCGGCTTGCTACCGGCGCCACCGACACTCAGGTTCGATAGTGGCTGTAGCCCGAGACCAGCGCTGAATAGCGAAAATGTCAGTAGGGATCCACTGGTGGCGTGCGCACCGAGGGGAAGGGAAGGGAGATTATACGCGATGCCCGATGTAAGTGCTTGGGACATTGAATGCCTCACGGGGCAATGGAGTACTGAAGATGGCGACACCGGTGTACAAAACACCATGGAGGGGAGGTTCGACCATGGTAGTACCAATATGGGAAGAATTGGTCGCCATGGCTGACCCATTAGGGGTGAGAGGAGAGCTCGATAGCGCTTATGGAGGCGGCGGGATGGTTAGGGTTAGGGTTAGGAGTATGAGAAGGGGCTGCCATATGTAACAAAACAAAAATTATCCATATTCAATTAGAGAACTCAAACAAGATAAAGAATTCAGAAAACATAAGAAAACAATAAATTAAAAATAAAGAGAAACAGACGAAAAAGAAGAATCGAGAGCGAATTTTTAATTCGAAAATGGATCTGATATCATGTAAAATACAAAAAATACCTCTAAAGAACTCAATGTAATTATATATGAATGACAGGAGATAGGGAGTACAAGACAAGGAAAGTATAATAATGCCATTGAGGCAAAAAAAAAAAACTAATCTTAGGGATAAGAATGGAAATATACAAAATCCGAGAAGATCTTTCCCATTTTAGCTACTCTAATAAATGCTATAGTAAAATAATAAAAATTTTATACAATATTTTTATTTTTATTTTATAAGCACGAAATTTAAGATATTGTATTATGTAGAAACTCTATGTTTTCACTTAATTTGTTTAAAAATATAGTTATTAAAGGGTATTTTTGTCATTTTAAAGTAGCATTAATAAAAAAGCAGAGGCATTGGGTTGTGATGATGATGATGAAATTAATAAAAAAGTAGTTGCCACTTTTAACTCTGTCAACAGAAAATGACGTTCTCACGCCGGAGTATGAACTTTTTATTAATACGAAAAAACTTAGGGGTCCTTTTATTAATACGCCAAAAACTTAAGGAACGTTTTATTAATTCAAAAAGGTCAAACTCTTTTTTATTATTTTTAAAAATATCGAGGTATTAAAATATAAATAACCCAAAATATATACGGAGTCATAAGGGTTTGTTTACCAGGCACTAATGCAATCGGATCCCATTAGAACTCTGAAATTAAGCGTGCTTGGGCGATAATAATACAAGGATGGGTAACCTGCTAGGAAGTCTTCGTGTTGACAACCCTATAAGGTTGGGTGTCCTCGTAAACAGCCTCTCGGTGTGGTTACATCCTGAAGGGGTAAGGCTGCGTACATTCACCCCTCCCAGACCTCGCTTATGCGAGAGCCCTTGAGGCACTGCGTCTGTTGTTGTTGTTGTATAGACGAAGTCATAAGATCGGGCCGAAGATACGTAGGACCACCGTATGTTACTTAGCAATCCAACGAGGGAGCCCATGTGGGCAACGGTGCCATGCATGTTCCTGTCCACAACATAAAATAAAGTTAAAAAGGAGAATACTAAATGTATTTTATTTAGATATTCAATTTATATAGTAAAAATTATTTTATAAGTTGTTATTGTCCGGATAAAAGTTATTATAGCGAGAAATGATGTGACTTACAACGAATGAGAGTCATAAAATTTCCTTGAAAATATCGATCTTGCTCTGACGATTACAATTTTGCTTTGACACTAACATTGCCCTTATTTTATTATAATAACAAACAATATTAAATTAATTATTAATAATTACCTATCTGTTGGTGAATTTTTAAAATAGGTAATGCCTTTTGTGAAAGGGTGTGTCTCTTCATGTGAAGAAATGTGTTTGTTCTAAGAGATACCTGAAAAACTATAAATACTTCTTCCATTCTTAAGATTAATATATCCAACAATATTTTATCATTTTCTTGTTCTTCAATCTCAGAAATCCATCTTTCTACATATAATCTCACTTTGTGATTAATGTTTCATTGTATCCCTGAGACTATTTTGATAAAGACGAAATAAGTTTTAAGGAAAGAAGTTCGTTAACAACTTGAAATGACTAATGAAGTTTGTACCTGATGTATACTATTTTCCTAACATTATCATATATAATGAATACAGGAGTTAAATACTTATTTTGGATACCTATAATATAGGGTTACATTTTAGTACTTCGATGTTTTTAAAAATAATAAAAAGAACCATAACATTTTGAATTAATAACAAGGCCAATGAGTTTTTGTCATATTAATAAAAATGCCCATAAATTTTTGTCATATTAATAAAAAAAAATCCACTGTCATCATGATGACATTATTTTTTGTGATAGAGCAGAAATAGCGACTATTTTTTTTTTATTAATGCCATAGCACAATGCCAAAAATACCTCACAATCACGATAGTTTTAAACAAATAAGCAAAAGTAATAGATTTTATATAATACAATATCTCAAATTTTATGTTTATAAAGTAAAAATAAGAATATTGAAGGGCACTTTTGTCATTTTATTGTGATAATAAAAAAAAAACAATTGCCAAGTCGGCTCTATGGATGGGAATAACATCATTACATTAAAGATGAACTTTTTTATTAATATGACAAAAAGTTAAGCGTCTTTTTATTAATTCAAAAATATCGGGGTCCCTTTTTATTATTTATAAAAATATCGAGTATTAAAATATAAATAATTTATAATATATTGCTTTAAAGTTAAATGTGAAAAAGGTGGAATTTTTTTTTTGCAAAATGGCCCCATTTGAAATTTTTTTTAGAAATTTGGCCCCATTTGAAAAATATTTAGAAAAATGGCCCCATTTATTGTAGCAAAATGGGTGCACGACGTTCCGTGCGTCGTGCAACATAAGGCCACACGTCGTGCAACAGTAACCCAGTTATTTTTTTTTAATTTTTAACTCTTTAAAATTAAAAAAATTTAATAAAATTTCTTTTTAATTTAAATTATTTTAATTTTAAAATAAAAATATCCCCGGGGCACTTATCGGCTGGTTTATTTGCTTAGGTTCAATCACATACTATTGACCTTGTACTATTTGCGTAGTATGTGCCTTGTACTATTTTAAGTGCCCATGCTTATGCTTTGTGCTTTTGCTTATGCTTTCAGGATGCCTGCTCCCATGACGACACAATATTCAGGTTAGGCGTCCTCGAAAACAGCCTCTCTTCCACCCGGAAGGGGGAAGGCTGCGTACATCTGCCCTCCCCAAACCCCGCTTTCGCGGGAGCCTTTGGCACTGGAACTGTTGTTGTTGTTAAATTATTTTAATTCTTAATTTTATAATTTGAATTACTAAATACGTATACATTTTAAATTAAAAGGTATATGTATATTATTATAATACTATTAATAAGGAGGATATAAATGAGGGATACATTTTAAATTTGAATCACCATCTCCTCATTCAAATGTGTCCCTCATTTATATCTTCCTTATTAATAGTTTAAATAATAATATACATATACCTTTTAATTAAAATGTATACATATTTAGTGATTCAAATTATAAAATTAAGAATTAAAATAATTTAACAACAACAACAGTCCCAGTGCCAAAGGCTCCTGCGAAAGCGGGGTTTGGGGAGGGCGGATGTACGCAGCCTTCTCCCTTCCGGGTGGAAGAGAGGCTGTTTTCGAGGACCTCCAACCTGAATATTGTGTCGTCATGGGAACAGGCATTCTGAAAGCATAAGCACGGGCACTTAAAATAGTACAAGGCACATAATAGGCAAATAGTACAAGATCAATAGTATGTGATTGAACCTAAGCAAATAAACCAGCCGATAAGTGCTCCACGGATATTTTTATTTTAAAATTAAAATAATTTAAATTAAAAAGAAATTTTATTATTATTTTTTTAATTTTAAAGAGTTAAAACTTAAAAAAAAAAATAAAATTGGGTTACTGTTGCATGCAGTATGGAACGGCGTGCACCTATTTTGCTACAGTAAATGAGGCTATTTTTCTAAATATTTTTCAAATTGGCCAAATTTCTAAAAAAATTTTTAAATGGGGCCATTTTGCAAAAAAAGTCGCGGGGGCGGGGGGGGGGGGGGGGGGGGGGGGGGGGGGATACAAGATCCACCCAGATTACATTTCTTTGGGCTCCATTCATTATGACATAATATTTTTAGTCTTATTTTATTTATATTTTATATTTAATATCATTTCGAAAGTATTAATATAAAATATTTTTTTGTTAAGGGAAATAAATGGAAAAATAATTTACTTCATAGAGTGAAAAATTGCTGTAATGTCATATTAAATGCCCCACTTCGATCTCGATTTGGCTAAGTGTGAATCCTGTATAAATTTATAGAATGAAATTGTTTTCTTTATCTAGAAAGTAAAGAATAAGAAAAAAATATTTTTAGTTAAATATTACAAGAGGAAAAAAATTTGGGTTATTAGTATTTTCATATTAATTTGTCTATCGTGACAATTTAGTCTTTATTTTTTAATTGTGTCAATTCAGTTATAATACGATTTACCTAGTGTTAATTTGGTCGGAGAGTGAACTTGACACTAAGTTGATGACAATTTGTGATGGTTAGGTCACAAGTGGATTTTAATTGGTTCAACTAGTGTGTTTATATAGACTCACTATCATAACATGTATGAACAGTTAAAAAATACATCATTAATCCAACTTTTAATTTTACTATAAGACTAAATGGAAAAAATATAAATTACGTAGGGACTAAAACAACATCAGTTGAAGCGTAAAAACTAAATTAATAGCAGTGCTTAAAGGACAGTGAACATTGGCATAAGTTGTGAATATTTTAGGCTCCGTTTGTTTTGGAGGAAAATGAGATTCTAGGAAATAATTTTCATATTTTCCGTCGTTTGGCGCCCTTTCTTTAATGGAAAAGTTTTTTCTATTTAAAATGTTTTCCCCCACTGGAAGGAAAATGACTTCCCTTATAAAACAAGGGAAGTCATAATTCCAAGTGGCACAAGAGCCTTCGCAGTAATTATCTTGCGGATAAGGATCGAACCGAAATGAACCGAATTGAAAGGTAAATAAGGTATTTTATAAGGTATTTTTTTGTCAAAATTTGGTAGATTTTAAATAAAAAATTGTAGACGTGGAACACAAGTTTCAACAACATATATGTATGCCTATCATAATTCGGTGATTTCTTTTGTCAGAAAATGCTAGCATGACACATTAACGAAAATTCACTGATTCGAACGAAGAGCATATTTAGGTGATAGATTATCGCATCTCAGGGTATCTTATTATTTATGTTAAAACGATAGAATACTGAAGTAATAAATGCTCGAACGTTAAAGTATACAAGAGATAATTTTCCTATTTTATATGCCTTTGATAGTTAATTTCATTTTTCAATTACTTTTCTTAAATGTTGTATTGCTACTTATATTGTCCCGTAATACTATTTCTTTTAAACCATATAAGAAGACATTAATGTAAAAGCAAGTTTTCCTTTGAAACAAATGAAGGAAAACCTTACTCGGATTTCAGTTTTCCTTGGAAAATCTTTTCCAACGGAAAACTTTCCTAGAATCCACTTTTCCTGCGAAACAAACAGAGCCTTAGAGTAAACTGACATACCAATCTTGGTAGCTTGAAATTGTAAGAAAATACATTATGTAAATATAATAGATCTAAATCTAAATAATAAATAAATATATTCTAATATGCCTCATCTGAACATCCGCGCGGGGGGGGGGGGGGGGGGGGGGGGGGGGGGCACCAATGTGCAAATTAGCTTTGTGAGTGCGAAAGCAATATGTGGATAGCCCCTTGGTGAAGACATCAACAACCTGTCTAGCTGTCGATGTGTATTCAACCTAGAGATCACTTTTGAGAATCTTCTCTTGAACATAGTGAAAATCAACATTAACACGTTTGTGTGGTCATTAGAGATTGCATTAGCAGCAAGGTAAGTAGCAGATGCATTATCACAATAGAGAACAAAAGTACTTGAGAGCTGTAGGCCAACATCTCGTGAGATAATGAAGCCAGTCACTCTCTACAATAGCATGAGCCACAGCTCGATATTCTGACTAAATCGTGGATTTTGCAACGGTAGGTTGCTTCTTAGCATTCTAGGAAATGAGGTTAGGGCCAAGAAAAAGAGCATAACTAGTGGTAGAATGTCTATGGTAAGGACAACAACCGCAATTAGTATTAGCAAAAGCAATAATAGTAGTGCAGGATCCTGGTTGAATGGTGAGACCATGGTCTGATGTAAGTTTGAGATATTGTAGTATCTATTTAACCATCTGCCAATGAGAAGACTACGGAGCATGCATAAATTAAGGAACACTGTTAATAGCATAATAAATATTAGGTCGAGTCATAGTGAGATACTAAAGAGCTCCTACAAAACTACGATACTTAGTAGGGTTATCAAGTAAGTCTCTCTTAGTTTGGGTCAGTTGAGCTTGGGCTGATAAGGGAGTCTGAACAGGTTTAGAGTCAATCATGTCATGTTTGAGTAAGAGGTTAAGCTTTATTTTTTTTGATAAATATTGGCATAACCGTAGTACATATAGGAAACTAGACAAGGCGAGCCCTTAGCCACCCCTTAAACGATAGTGGGCACAAAAAAGAGACTAGAACAAACAGGGAAAAAAATAGGCACCAAAAACAACAACACCGGGGAAAACAACACATTTGTGTTGATTTAGAAAAAGACCTTTGTCACCGCATTTTGCCTCAATACCAAGGAAATAGTGAGGAGGACCAAAGTCTTTCATGGCAAATTGCTGTGACATAGTGTTTATGAAAGATTCCATATAGGGCCTGACAAAGGCGACAAACATGGTTAGGAAACTTAGGATGAAAAAAAACTTTGAGGCTGTTTCATATAGACTTCCTCATTAAGATAAGCATAAAAGAATGTATTTTTGGCATCAAGTTGTTGAATGGGCCACTTATAGGTTACTGCGATGGTAAGAATAAACTGAACCGTTGTGCGCTCAACTACAAGATTGAAAATTTTTGAGTAGTCTATGCCTTCTTGTTGATGAAAACCTTGGGCTACAAGTCGAGTTTAATTACAAGATTGAAAGTTTTAAAGTAGTCCTTCTACAAGTTAATAACATATTTTTTTAATTATTTGATCATATTCGATGCATGACTCAATGCAAACCCGTCCTTTAGTGTAATTAAAATCACTCGTGACTCGACGGTTAAAATTTTTTCACCATATTGACATTAATTTTACAATAGGACCAAATTAATTAAGCTTTTTTTTTTTTTTTTTTATCAAGGATCAATTAATTTTTCTTAATTTTACTTTTGATGCTAATTAAAAATTAATTTAGCCTAATCAATGTGGTGAAAATTTATGTAAGATGACCGGTGAGTTTAATTAGGTTAAGGGTGGATTTGCATTGGCTTATGCATCTAATATGATCAAATGATTAAAAAAAAACATGTTATTAATTTGTACAAGAATTATGTTGATACTATTAAAAGTAAAACGACTAAATTGACACATTGAGCGAGTGTAAGAACATTTTACGTAAATAACCCTAATTTAAATATACATAAAGTATAGTTAGTTTAAAAAAAAAAAAAAGGATTTTATATATAGCTAGTAGGTTAAATTTAATCTCTTTTATTGTATAATTCAAAATAGTTCCTTTACCATATTCAATTCCAAATTAATCCTTATATGCATGTTTAATACTTTTTTTTTCTCATTAAAAAAATTAAATAACAAATTTTTTTTTTAAAATATAGTTTAATACTTTTTAAATATTTTTTCGAAATTGAAATAACATGTGAGGTTGACAAATAAATTTTTCAGCCGTCGATAATTCAGTTGCTTAAGCATGCAATTTAACAAGATTATCTCCATAAATATTGGGATTTGTGTGGATAACATAGTGTTGTATGGGCCACTACAATGATTTTTATGAACATAATACATTATCCTAACTATATAATATAAATATATTGGCTTATACTTGTGGAGTCATATTGCTTTTTTAAAAAATAATAATAATTTGGATATAGATAAAATATACACTATGGGAATCATGATATTGAAATACAATGTCAAAAGGAGGAACTCTAAAATGTTTTGTTTTTTCCGATACTGTCGCAATATAAAACAAGTATTTCATACAAACAAAATATGAGTTAACCTGTATAAAAGTAGGGACCCAAATAGAGACAAAGTTTATGCCACAATATAAGAAAAAAAGGATTACAGGTAAAAAACTAATAGATGTTAAATAATTTCAATCAGCACCAGAGATAATAAACCAGGAAAAGGCGAAGAATGCTGGGGAAGAGGTTGATAGGGAATCAGGCCGACCAAGACTCTAATCCATCATTGCAATGTGCTCAATCATAACCGATTGATCACCATCAAGTCTCAAGAATTTCATAATGTACACCAATTGTTAGGAAAATCACATATCAGATACAATAAAAGCGTAAAATAAAAATGAAATAAATTACTAATTTTCATTGAAGCCTTCTCCCCGAACCTATTTTCACAATGACTCGATACTAAATGTAACTTTTATATGGTCGAAGTTACAAACTTTCTCATTGTAACTTTAGGATAGAAACATTATGCTGTCAATTAGAACGATCCTAGCATGACACTCTTCATGCCCATGTTAACTACACGGAAATCACTCATAAAACGCTTACAACAATCTTTTTCACTCTCCTCCTACCCAAGGCCTAAAGGTCACCCCAGTATAAATCGTGTGAACCCTCACTTTTTTCCTCTTCGGTAATGCACTTGTAACTAGGAGTGTAAAGGAACCAAACGTTTAATGAACTACTCATTTATGAAATTGATTACTGCTCCTTCTTGTTCGTTATGGAGGCTCAATAGCTTATCAAGCCGAGTTCGAGAAGACTAGATAAGTTTCAAGAGTCAAGCTCGAACAGTGGGTGCTCGGCTCGTTAACATTCGTGAACATTTTTATAAGAAACTTATTAAAGGCTTGATAAGAGCATGTTAAGCGCTCATTAACAATTAGTATTAGCTTGAAAATGGTTCAATAATAACCCAATAGTATCACGGATAGCTTGGCTTGATAGGGAGTTTGACTCGAGATCAAGCTCGACTCTATTATGAGCTCAATTCAACTCGATAACAAGTCGAACAGAGTACCAAACACACACTAAAATTTTATCGAATCGAGTTCAAACAAATGTTAGAAAAATTTGATAAGAGCTTAGCTCAACCTCGATTTGAATAAAGTATATCAAGCTCAAGTTCAAACAAGAAGGTACTCGGCTCGACTCGACTCGTTTACACCCCTACAATGGTAAATATCATAAGTCTCTTTTATAATCGAATTACCTAATGTTAACCTAATTTAAATTCCAATTTGATTAGATAACAAGATCTCGTCCAAATTTCAATAGATTAGATTTTTGCCCTTTTTCATTATCAAATTTAATTTTGAGACAATAATGTCTAATCACCAGTGCTAAGGAATGTAATTTGTAATTTCTACGTCATTCAGCACATTATCTCAGTTGCCATATCATCGAACACATCATTTTTCCAGTTGTCATCATTCGCCACACTAATTTTTTGGTTGTCACGTAATCCTTTTGGCTATCATATAATCTTTCCGACTATTGCAACATGATTCTAGTCTTTTTTGGGATAATTGGAATAACCACATGCACTAGAGTGCTAGACGAGACGAAACACAAAAAATCATTTTTAAAAAAAATGACAGGAGCAACCCCAACAATGCAAACTTGACAAGACCAAAAGATATCAAAACACCCAAGACATCCCATAACCTAGCAACATAATAAAACGCCCAAGGCATTCCCCTAGCTTTTGATGTTGCGCTCTCTTCTCCCAATCTGACCCTATCACTCCCTGTTTTAATTTTCCAGCATCTCTAGTCTTCCAGTGTCTGTTAGCCCTGATTGTATTTTGTTTTGCATTCTTGTTTTCTCAATTCTATTCTACTGTTTGTGCTTCTCCTTATGGTCCCCGGTTCCATCTGGATGCCCTAGGCCTCGCTTTGGTCGAGTGGCCCGTTTCATATCGCGACCTCGTGGCTAATTATTGGAAAAAAACAAACACCCTTCGCAAAGGAGGGAAGACAACAGGACGAACCACAAAAACAAAACAAATTATATGATAAAGCTGATGCCCTTATAATCTTTTTCCAGAACATATTGCATTTTTCTGTAATTCTTTTCCCTAATATAATTTCTTTCTTATATTCTTTTCTTTCGAAAACATTATCCTTTTTATACATTAATAAATATAAAAATATTTTTTTTTTTTTGTATAAAGTAATTGCCATTATTGGAAGGCATATTTGGCTTTTGTTGTAGAAATGCTTATAGGGAAGACAAAATATGAAAGAGACACTCTGGCAAATCAAAGTGCAATTCACATAGCCATACATTGTCACTCAAACATATGTTATGATGATTGATGCCCAACATCTCTTTCTTTTTTTTAAAGAACACCCAACAAAAATAATGTAATGGGTTGGCATTCATACTTTTTTTTAAATTTTTTTTCCTGACAAGCAGAGTATAAGCTCGATAAAACACAGTAGTGTAAGAATTAAGATTGGTCCTGATATTCTCGGGGCCTCAAGCAAAATTTTTAAATGGAGCCCTTCATATATAATAACATTTCTTTTAAAACTCGTTAATATTGACTATTGTTACTTTAAAAATGACAATCTTTAAAATTTGGGGGCCCTCAACGGGTGCTTGGGTTGCTTAGAGTTATGTCCGGCCTTGGTAAGATTTAGTTGAATTTTTGTAAGAATCTTATCAATTTTATATATAAAATTTTGATGTAGTAAATAATTATGATAACATATAACAGTCGTGTGGTGTCAATGATTTCAGAAGAATTCAATAAATTATGATAAAAAATTTACAAAATTTAGATATAAACTTCTTATATATTGCCAAAATCTTGTGTCTGGTCAACAGCATTTGAAAAAAAATTATCAAATTATAATGAAGATATTTATATATTGCCGGAACCATGCTCCACTTTAACATTTTTGAACAAAGAATCTAACGAATCTTGGCAGAAGAGTATTTTATTGACAAAATTTGAAAATTTCATAGCTCCTGAATGATAAAATTTGTAAATCTCAATATACCTCATTGTATAAATTAAAACATCAGAATATATAAATGACAAATGACCGAATCTTAGATACCTAAGTGATAATTTTAAAACCTCAAGATACCTAAGTTTGTTTTTCTGGTGGTAGTTCTTGTCCGTGGTCTCTTGGTACTTTTTTTCAATGTTTTTAGCGTTGGACTTGCCATTGTCTAGGCATTCGTTTGTTTTGGAATCTGGTTGTGGGCCGTCTATTGTCCTGAGTGTTTTGATTTTTGGTTTGTCTTCTTTCTCTGGCTTGCATCTTCTTGCTTTCTAAGACTTGTATTTAAATTATTGAAGAAAACTGTAGTGATAATTTCCAAAAAAAAAAAAAAAAGGGAGAGCAAACAAAATTAATAAGATGGTCGGTTATCATCAGATGATATGAGCCATAACTTTTTCCTCACTTCCATAAACCGCAAAGTTTTGTTATTTAAAGTCAATTTTTGTGGGCTGAGGACTCCAACGGATACTTGCAATTACATCATTTGAATTTTTAAAGATGATATATATTTGCATAAACAATTTAATATTTAATTTTCTTATTAAAAAATGAAGGAGATAACTTATGTTATTAACATTAATCAATTTAACTTTTATGGTGTATCTTAATTGAGATTCGTGTTTTTTTGGAGGAGTTTTTGTGTAGGTGCTGTGAGCATGTGTAATTTCAGGCATGTTTTAGATTTTTGCTATTTAGATGGACTTTTGTAATTTTTTTATTTAAGTGTCGGCATAGCCGAAGTACAACTGAGGGGCCAACAGGAAAAAAGGAGAACCTCGAGTGACGAAGAAAGACTAAGACATGAGGGCTACAGGAAAAACTGGAAAACAAGACGCAACTGAGCTGATCGGATGCCGGACTGGAAAATGAAGGAAGATAAGAGCAAATCCAAAAAGATATGAAGGAGATAACCACTACGTGTCAAACCTTAGTCCATTTGTGCAAAGTGCTCGATAATAAGGGATTCATCGCCGTGAAATCCCAACCCGAGCAGCTTCCAATTTCCCATGTGCGTTTCCCCTTGAGCAGTTTCTCAGCCGTAATACACGTTTTGTTCTTGTTCCGTATCTTCTGTAATATTTGGAGGTGTCCTTCCTCCCTGCTAATCGTCAAAATGAAGTTTAGTGTGTACGTGATGTTGATTTCATTATTTGGGTGCTTAAATCGAGTTCTAGCTCACAATAGTCCCCTGTCTTGTGTTCATGTAGAGTATCAACTTAATTATTGGAATAGGTAAAAAAATATAAGTAGGCTTAAGCCAACATCCTGTGCTTTCTGTTTCCGTTGAAGGGTAGAATCACACTTATGATCTACTGTAAGAAAATATTGGTAAATAATGAACACAAAGTTTACGTATACCTTGATTGTGGAATTGAGTCTAGAGCTGTCTAACTTTAGTAGATTACCTTGAGAACAGTATATATATAACTAAGACGGTTAAAAATCCTCTACTTTTCCACATAATCAAAACCTAGAGCTGGATATGGTAGCTCTAGAGACAGATTGAGTTTTGGAAGCCTTAATTATTAATTCAGTTGGATAATTAATAAATTATGCCAGAATGCGACTAATTTTACGGGCACAAAGTCATAATCTTCTAAATCAACTTCCCTATTCCGGTGGGATTCTCCACACATTATCTCAACAGATAAGATAAGTGTCTGACTAGTTCACTCATAATAAACATGTAACAATTGCTATGATGTCGGTATGGTGATATGACATTGGCCTTTCTTTCCTTATTTCTTACTTATTTGATTCTCTTAGCCTCTATGTCGCATTTGGGTTTTTCCTGCTTGGAATATTCTACGCTTTTGGTGTACTATTATAGCAGGAAATGGTGGGTTTTATATTGGTGAGTGTAGGGACATCTCATGTTTTTGGGACATGTTGGTACTCCACATGTGAGCATAGTAATTAGAATCCCACATAGAAATTGTGAGAGAGAAGATATCAATTTATAAGTCTAGTGGGTCACTCCATCTAAAAACAGGCCCAGTAAAAATTTAACAGGACATATTGTACTTCATGGGTTAGCGTGTTGGTAGGGGGTTTGGGTTTTTTTTTCCCTTTTCCCGCTCCTATGGGCTTCCTCGAGCTTCGCTTCAGTGGGTGCGGTCGATTATTTCTAAAAGTTATCTCTCTAAGTATCGGAAAAATGGGTCGGTTAATGTAGTACTATATTTTGTAACATGTGATATGAGTGTCAATGTGAATAATTAGGGACGGTGGCATGCGTGAGCCAAGGGGGGCCCTGCCTTTGACGTTTTAATGTGTAGTGCTCCACTCTTAAGTTCCATCATTGTCCATATCCATTAGTACTCTCAAAGTAAAATAGAATACTAAGAATGTACCAAAGTTATTTAAAGAAACTCGATTGTACTTTCGAGGAATAAAAACACGGGATTTATTAATGCAGTCAAGCGAAACAAAACCCAATTAATGTTGATGTATTGTCCAGTAAACTCCACTATGTGTCGATAAAAACATTTCTGGGCGTCGACTCATAGAATCCAGTAAGCCACACTGGATGTTGTGTGTTTGTACCCTGAGTATTGTGTGTTGACATGTAGGTTATAAATTCCAGTAAGGAGTGTTGTGGGTTAACATATAGATTTTTTGTGTCGACACACATACTATATTGTTCACGGTTATTTTGTGTGGTTTTTGTATCTTTTCAAAAGGGGATATGTCTCTTCAAAGAGATAAATCGAATATCAATAGATATACACCTGCTATTCTCAAGAGGAAAATATAGATTGATTGAAAGGTCCTACTATTTTTCAAGATTTTAATATTCAGAAATCTTTTCTCTCTATATATGCTTATTAGTTTGTGATATTATGTAGACACTTGGGTTTAATTGTATCATTGAGACTATTTCACATGGGATGGGAATAAATCTTAAGAAAAGCCGTTTGCTGCATGACTTGATCTAACAATTATTCTAACAAATACGATATCGATGTGGATTGATGTTGGTGTTTATCGATACACTGAATAGTATTGGACTTTCTGTGTGGAGTTTGTTTTTTGTGTGTTAAGAGGATTTTTAATGACGCCCTGTAATGTCCAGAATATAGTGGATGAGACTAGGTTCCTTTTTTTAATATAGATTCGGGAAAGAATTTTAGGAGCCTCTTTTGACAAATACTTTACCAAAGGCAGTTTCTCGGATGATAAATTCCAAACTATGAGAGAAAAGGGCTTGACCAATGAATCATAGAAGAAATTGCGTGACTAAAATTAGCATTCCAATTCGTTGCAATATAACAGG
The DNA here is from genome assembly GCA_018398585.1 of Simmondsia chinensis. Classification (NCBI taxonomy): domain Eukaryota; kingdom Viridiplantae; phylum Streptophyta; class Magnoliopsida; order Caryophyllales; family Simmondsiaceae; genus Simmondsia; species Simmondsia chinensis. The sequence goes on from JAGTTD010000018.1 coordinate 3,658,935, forward strand.
CAAGAAATATGAATAGGGGATCGAATGGGGCGGAACAAGGCCGGGGGAAAAGGGTGAAAAAAGGCGCACAGTGCAGCATAATAAAAGTCCAGGAGCTCGAGTAACACATAAATAAAGGGTTTTGATTTCCTTGAGCCAGGTACTTCCGATTTCTATCTTGACATTGTGTAAAAGTACTACTAATTTGGGGTGAACCTATGTTAGTTTAGATCGATATCTTGGACCTCGCCTAATTTTTGTAATAAAAGATCGACTATATATTAATTCGGTCTCAGGTTTGAATATTTGGAGGAAATGTTTAGTGCATGTTTCACTCGTCGTTTCACATGAGCACCAAACACTTACTTTTCTAGCATATTGCTTCAACTTGCCTATTAAGTAGAATAGCTTAGCGACTTTACATGATCTAATAAATTAAATTACTTTATTAATATAAATCTAATAAATTACTTTATTTAATAGTGATTATTTTAGGACAGGATCTGAGTTGAATTTATATGTGGATAACAAAATCTAGTTAGCTCCTTGGACTATGCTTAAGGTCAATAAAATCTCAAAGTGGCACGTTGTAGTCGACTCTAAATGTCTGTTTCGGTGTCTTGTTTTGGAACCAAAAGTGTTTTCAACTAAAAAGGCAGTAATAGCCGTTACTTAAGTAGAACCAAAAATTTCAAGACAAAAATACACTTACTCATAATTTGAAAAAAATAATTATTAAAAAAGCAACAATTTTAAAGCACATCCAAATATAAAATGCAATATAATCCTAGTATTAATTTAGGACTTTTATTTTACTTAAGTTTTATGGCCGATCTTATAAGCTAAGAATCTGTTTGATATAGTTTTCAATTTGTAGGTTTTAATATCTGAAAAACAAAAGAGTCATGTTTTAAAAATAATACTTTCAATTTTTTTATTTTCAACTTTTTTTTTTTTTTTGCAATTTGTCATTTTTACAATTAGGAAATTACTAGAAATATCCTTATAAAAATAAATAAATAAATTATAATAATTATAAAAAGAGTGAGACAAGATTGAGTGGGCACTGGTAAAGGATAACATCGACCAATAATATTTAGTGCAGAAAAAAAAAAATTTTTCCAATCTGATATTTATTAAATTTTTTTATACATATGTTTGAGACTAGAGGCCTCAAAAAATATACAAGAGAATACATATAAGAAAATAGGGTGATCACTTAAAAAAAAATAAAAAAAATAAAGGGAATACTAGGCCTTCTACCTATATCTACAATAGTCTAGCGATTCGAGAGCGATCAGTCTAGAAATACTCGAAAACTGAGTAGCTTCATCGACACAAATTAAATACCTGAGCTGCTACTTGTAAATCGAAGGGGATAATTTTACAGTTATTCGAACCATAACTAAAGATTTTAATTGTCCCTAGCAAATCAGGATCATTATGAAAGATATATGGAACCTATTTCAAAGATTTGTGGAGGTTCAGATCTCGTACATTTTTCGTAAAGGCAATAGGGTTGCCACTGGGGAATATTGGTTGGTGGTGGAAAATTCTAGACGTTCAAAAAGCTATCTGGGTTCTATCTCTGTCAAAGACATTTTGCTCCGTTTTAAGGGAATTTCCCCCTAAAAAAGGTCTTAGGACTATAAAAATTTTATTTTTATTTATCTCTTTAGAAAAATATATAGAAAAAAAGGGGTGATATATTACGAAAAAAAATATATAAGAAAGACTACCAATAACAGAGTAGACATTCTGATGTTTCAATATCAAAGTCAAACAATAAATGAAATTATCCCTTGAGATTTTCTGTTTTGTAAAACGATCTGCAATAAGTTTATCATTTTTATAAGAACGTAAAAGACAACGTTATTAAATAAAAGTCTAAAGTTGCAATGTTGTTGATAAAAATGTTCCAATTCTATGGAGAAGATTTCTAAAGCCATCTTCCAAGTGATTGTCTACAAATAATCTAACTCGAGAGTGACGGCCCGTTGGTCAACCAAGTCTTTGCAACCAGAGTCAAACATGCCCCCAAACGATCCAAGTAACTGCTTGGGACTCCCAAATTTTAAAGGCCCCACAATTTTTGGGCTTGTAGGTTTTAAAGTATTAATTGTTAAGCTAATATCCATGCACACACTCTTGCCAAAAATGGAGTGTTTAGGAGTAGCCCGTTAAACGTAAGGCTTTCTTAATTAGGAGTAGCTTTAATTTCGTTGTCAATGGATATGTTGGCTTGTAATCGTGTATGAATGTTTTGATTGTTATATGCAATAAAATGTCTATTTATCAAAAAAATTGTTAATATTAATAAGTTTTTGTGATTATAATTTTATAATTTGTTATATATGAAGGGTCTCATTTAAAATTTATGCTTGAGGCCCCGAAAATGTCAAAATCGGTCCTATTTTGCAGCTGAAAAGGTCCAAAAATATGAGGATTATATAATAAATAGAGATATGTATATGTTTATGAGCAACTAGCTCATAGCCTAGTGGTAAGGCGCCCGGTTGCCGTGTGAGAGTGCCGGGTTTCGAGCCCTAATAGTGACCCCCCTCCCCTGCCTTTACCAACATAAAAAATATATATATATGTTTATGGAAAAAAATATGTTTACTTATTTGTATATATAGAGGGGTGACAAATATACCTAACTTTCACAATGTTCTATGACCGAGTGTGCTTGAAAGTAACACTATTGAAACTTAAAACAAGTGATTAAATTTTGTTTATACAAAGATTCTACTTATAGGTACACGATCGCATCGTTAATTGAGATAGCATTTGAAGAATCGGACTCAACGACAAGATGTTGATGTTGGAACTAGGCTTAAGAGCAATATATTAAATAAATCATCAAATTAATGAGACCAACTGTCTCATATCAACACAGGTTACCACAACATATATAGACGGGTTACACATGTTGGAAATTGGTTTGATCTGATCCAAGTTTAAATTTAACTTAATTATTTAAACAGATTAAACATGACAACTCAGATGTAACCTAATTCCAATAACCTTGATTTAAACCAGTATACTCATATCTATAAAATCATTCATGAGTCTTCACTCATTATCTTAAGCTTTTGGAATAGATGATTCCTTGATGAGGCATCCAGGCGTCAAGGGTGGGGAGAGAAGGACAAAAATGGAATCCAAGCGTCATGTCCAAAACATTGGCCTCTCTAAAAGGGATTGCAGAGCCCTAAAGCGCGGGAAAAAAGAACAAGCTAAGCAAGACCTTCAAAGTTTTTTAAAGACATGTCACCCAGTAGCAGTACGAGGAGGTTACCTGATCCTGAAAATATCGGAATAAGAAGAAGAGGTGAAAGGAAGGGAGGAAAAAGGACCAAAAAAGGCAACAGTGTTAAAGATGCCGGCAGGATCCTTTCTGCGGAGCCCACACTGGAGATGGGGAAAAGACTAGGTCTCAACTTTGATGGCTTTGATCCGCGTTCGCTGAGTGTCTTGCTTTATTAGATTTAGCGTGTCATCGTCCCATTTGCCTTTCCTTGGGTTGGTCATGTTTTTGTTGTCTTGTCTAGTCGTTTTAGAGGCTCGTGTTTTGCCTTTTTTATTGTCCTTCTGTTTTTTTGGTCTTCTTTCTTGGTCCCCATTTTTTTTCGGGTTGACTCGTGGCTCGTTTGGACGAGTTGCCTACTTTGTTCCGCGACTTTGTCACTAATTATAGAAAAAAAAGACAAGGCATTAGAGCTCGGTGACCAAGAGGTCACAAGTTCAAATTTGAACAGCCCCCCACTTAATATTAACATAATTTAAACACAAGGTATCAGGTGGGCCTGTGCAGTATCCACGCTTTCAAGATTAAAATGGGCATTTGAGTGAGGGGACATGTTAGAGTATAAAACTAATCGTGAACCTTCACCTATCAGCTTAAACTTTTGACAAAAATGATTTCTTGACAATATCGTGTTAGATTTTGCGAGTTTGGGTTGCATGGTGGCAATGCATAATAGGATTAGGTTAGGGGTGGGCATGTGATTGACAAGACCGGACAGAGAGTGAGAACTGCCGTCCAAGCCGACCACTTGGCTAATCATTGTTTGCTTTCTCATGTTTGGGACCGACTTAATTTCCATTTTTTTTTTAATAACTAGGGGTTGAGTTGTTCCAATCAAATTCGACTTATGAGAAGGCTCATAATCTTCATAAGCAGGTAAGTCATGAGTATATTCTCAACGAGAATTAAACTCTTGACCCATGGGCGATGACTGCATGATTAGGAGACGCCACCAAATGAGACGCTCTCATAATAAGCTGAATTATTTGGATATCTTTTATACTATTTTGTATTCATATTTTTAATTTTTGATAAAAAAGTTAAAACTTATATTTTGGAATTAGTCAAGCTTGGTTCTATAGCTTGTCGAGCCGAGTTTAAATAGAGGTTGCTCGACTCGTTTACAACTCTAGGTTGGCCTGAGTGTGTTAGAGGTAATGATATTTTTGAAAATTTTAGTTAAAAATTAAGAATATTTCAGTCTTAAATTAGTTGGTTTTTATTATTATTTTTTTCTTTCTTGAATGTCAGATCTGTTAATTTTTCACGGGGTTTTTAGACCTAATTTATGAAGTTAGCACGCTTGAGATGCATATATTAGCCCTAGTGAAGTTTCATCTAAAACCAATTGGCATAAAGTAGAGTAACCTACTAGACTTATATGTTGGTCTCTTCACTCTCACAACTCATAAATGGAATTCACAATGGACTCACATGTGGAGTTCTTAGCAACATCAAAAATAAGTTAATCAGGTACTAACCGCATTGTGAAAAAGGTACTCAAAAAAGTTATCAAAAGTTATGATATTTAATTCTAAAATCATTTTAATTTCTGTCGGGGTCTAGACACCTAAACCCAATTCAAATCGACCACTCAAGCCAATATCAATAACAGATATAAATCACAAGGCGCACCAATATCACCAAATATCAACGACGAAATAAATATGCGGAAATTAAATCAACACCAGATATAACTTGGAAAACCCTCCAGAGTAGAGGGGAAAAACCACGGGGCAAACCGACAGCAAAATCCACTATAGAAATAGCAATTACAACGTTTATAGTTTCAAAATGTTTGCCTTAACTTGAAACCTACAAGCAAATTGAGCGATACAAGGATTACCTCCCCAGGCTCGAGAACAATTGATTCTCCCGATCAATTAACTCCAATCAATGCCCAGAAAACCCGCTCGGAATTGCTCCAAGATCGATACCTGATCTTCACCAAAAAATATTGGAATTTTCATGATGTTTTGGCCGCAGCCACAGCCGTAGCTTTCTCTCTCTCGACATTGTGCTGCGCCGCCACTGCACACGTCCCCCTTTTTTTTTAATTTTTGATTGCTGCAATGCACCCTACCTCATTCACTCATATATATAATATTATTTAATATAACCCTAATTTAAATGGGCCATAAAGATATGGGCTGGACCGTGGTACAAATTATGTAACCCACAAATCTCCCCCCCAGCCCACCACGAGGAGGAGAAAACTCCACATCAGGCTACTTGAAGTCCGTACTGGCCATCCTAGTGCATAGCTCCACTTTGCCACTAGGAACCACCTTGGTCAACATATCAGCCATGTTCTTGTCAGTGTGAATCTTCTTCAGCGTCATCAGCTTTTCTTCAATAACGGAACGCAACCAATGATATCTCACATCAATATGCTTCGTGCGGGCATGGTATATGGAATTCTTACTCAGGTCCATCGCACTTTGATTGTCACAGAATACCGCATACTCTTTCTGTTTCAGACCCAACTCTTGAAGAAACCTCTTCATCCACAACATTTCCTTCCCTGCTTCAACAGCAGCAATATATTCGGCTTCAGTAGTGGAGAGAGCAGCACACTTCTGCAACTTGGACTGCCAAGACACAGCTCCCCCTGCAAAAGTGAACAAATACCCCGAAGTAGACTTCCTACTATCAAGACATCCTGCCATATCAGAATCTGTATACCCTTCAAGAATCGGTTCCGAGCCACCAAAACTCAAACACTGTTTCGATGTACCCCGCAAATATCTGAAGATCCACTTCACTGCTTCCCAATGAGCTTTCCCTGGATTTGACAGAAATCTGCTCACAACACCCACGGCATGAGCAATATCTGGCCTGGTGCAAACCATAGCATACATCAAAGACCCAACAGCAGAGGAGTAAGGAATAGAAGACATCTCTTCTTTCCCTTTCTTGGTAACAGGACAATACTGTTTACTCAATTTAAAATGTGAGGCAAGAGGTGTGCTAACTGGTTTAGCACTCTTCATGTTGAATCTTTCAAGCACCCGTTCAACATACTTTTCTTGTGACAACCACAACTTTCCAGCCTCTCTATCACGGGTAATCTCCATACCCAAAATCTGTTTTGCTGGACCCAAGTTTTTCATTTCAAAAGACTTGGACAACTCCTCTTTAAGCCTTCGAATCATATCTGCATCTTGACCAATATATAACATATCATCAACATAAAGCAGTAAAATAATGAAATTACCTTCAGCGAATTTTCTGATATACACACAATGATCTGCAGCTATTCTCTTGTACCCTTGATCCACCATAAAGGAGTCAAACTTCTTGTACCACTGTCTAGGAGCCTGTTTCAAACCATACAAGCTCTTCTTCCATCTGCAAACCAAGTGCTCTTTACCCTGAACCTCATATCCTTCAGGCTGCTCCATGTAGATCTCCTCTTTCAAGTCACCATGGAGAAATGCAGTCTTCACATCTAATTGTTCAAGCTCAAGATTCATACTAGCTGCCATATCTAGTACCACTCGAATGCAACTCATCTTCACAACAGGAGCGAAGATCTCATCAAAGTCAATCCCTTTCTTCTGATTGAAACCTTTCACCACCAAACGAGCTTTATGTTTCACAATTTGATCACCATTCTTTTTCATCTTGAACACCCACTTATTCTGAAATGCTTTTCTGCCTTTAGAAAGATCAACGAGCTCATAGGTTCGATTCTTCTCTAAAGAATTCATCTCCTCATCCATGGCTTTAACCCAGTTATCCTTGTCTTGATGAGTCTGCACTTCTTGGTAGCTCTTTGGCTCCCCCTCATTGGTAAGACAAATATAATCAGAACTCGAATACCTAGTAGACGGTCGACGCTCTCTATCAGATTTTCTCAATTGAGGCTCAACAGTCACTGGTTCGGGGGCTGGCTCCCACTGCTGAACACCATCTGTACCTAGAGCATCATCAACTGCAACTGGATCAGTGTCATTCTCGAGTTCTGTCCCATCATAAACCCGCTCTTCATCTGTGGCACCTGATGAAGATGAAATCGATGTAGTATCCGCAATACCACTAGGAGCACATGTAGTCTTCTCTGACTTGTCAAAATCAGCTATATTCTCATGTTCATGAAACACAACATCCCTGCTTCTCACGGTCCTTTTCTTCACGGGGTCCCATAATTTGTAACCGAACTCCTCATCACCATATCCTATAAATATGCATGGAGTGGCTTTACTGTCAAGCTTGGATCTCTGTTCCTTTGGCAAATGCATGAAGGCTTTGCATCCAAACACCTTCAAATGAGAATAAGAAACATCTTTTCCAGTCCACACTCTCTCTGGAATGCCAAAATTCAAAGGAACTGATTGACCTCTGTTGATAATGTATACAGCAGTATTCACAGCTTCACCCCAAAATGCCTTAGGCAGCTTCGACATTATGAGTAAACATCTTGTTTTCTCCACAATGGTTCTATTCATCCTTTCTGTGACACCATTGTACTGAGGAGTACCTGGTTCTGTTCTTTCATAGCGAATCCCATGCTTCTTACAGTACCTTCTGAAATCTCGGTTGACGTACTCTTTCCCATTGTCAGTTCGGAGACACTTCAGCAACATCCCTATCTGTCTCTCCACCATGGCATGAAACTGCTTAAAGACTTCAAATACCTGGCTTTTGGATCTCAACAAAAATATCCAAGTTTTTCGTGAAGCATCATCAATAAAAGTAACAAAATATCGATTTCCTTCTAGAGACTCCACCTCTATAGGACCACGCACATTAGAATGTATTAATTCAAGCTTGTTTTGTTTTCGTTTCAACTTTTTACAAAAACTGACTCTACGTTGCTTACCTAGTAAACAGTTATCACAAGGATTCAGTGACTTACCTTCAATTGAAGGGATGTGGGACTTTTTAGCCAATATCTGCAATCCTTTCTCACTGGCATGAGCTAGTCGTTTGTGCCACAATTTCGGTGAAGCATCATCCTCGACTGCATTCAATTCACCACCACACACTGTCACACGTGTCTTGTATAATGAACAACAAAGCTGTCCTCTGGCTACTATCAGTGACCCCTTGGTAAGCTTCCATTTTCCATCTCCGAGATGATGTGTATAACCTTCTTTGTCCAGAACATTCACAGAAATCAGATTAAGGCGCAATTCAGGAATATGTCGCACATCTTTCAGAGTAACAGTGCAACCAGTACTAGTTTGTACACGGATATCCCCAATCCCAACGATCTTAGCAACACTACTGTTGCCCATTTTCACAGTACCAAAGTAACCTGCTTTGTACGTAGAAAAATTCTCTCTTGGGAACACAATGATAAGAAGCACCAGAATCCACAATCCACTCAACATCAGGATCACTTACATGATTGCACTCTCCCTGAGCACAAAGTAATGTTTCCTGGTGGTCACTATCATCGTCTGTCACTGCAGCTACAGTCTTTTTATTGTCTGCCTTATTCTAACTCGTTTCACCTTTCTGTTCTTTCTTCAAAAGAAAACAATTTCTTTTCAGGTGTCCAGTTTTATGATAATGCCAACACTCTGGTCTATCTCCCCTGGACTTAGATCTGCCTCTTGACTTACCACACCCCTTAGGCCCTCTACTCTTACTTCTGCCTCGGTTCTTAGTAACAAGTGCTTGTGTAGAATCAGCACCCATCTCTTTTCATCTCATCTCCTCATTGAACAAGCAATCTTTTATGGTACTCAAAGCCAACTTTCCATTAGGAGCTGAGTTACTAACAGTTACCACCAAGGTCTCTCAACTGTCAGGTAGAGAACTTAAAAGGAATAAAGTCTGCAACTCATCATCAAGCGTAATTTTCATAACAGTCAACTGGTTAATAACATCCTGAAATTCATTCAAGTGTTCGGCCACTGATCGTCCCTCTTTCAATTTCAAGTTGACTAACTTCTTAATCAGAAAAGCTTTCTTTCGTGGGGTCTTCCTCTGATACCGACTCTCTAAACTTTTCCATAATGACTCGACATTAGTCTCTTGTGATATATGGTGAAAAACACTGAAATCTACCCACTGTCTAATTGTCCCAACAATTTTTCTATTCAGTTTCTCCCATTCTTTATCTGACATTTTTTTCGATCTACCACTATCACCCTCAATTGGGTCATGTAAATCTTTACAATAAAGTAGGTCCTCCATTATTGGCTTCCAAATTGAATAATTTTCTCGTGTCAATTTTATCACACCACTAGTACCATCCATTACTATTCAACCCTAATAATGAACCCTAGCTCTGAAACCGCTTTGTTGGGGTCTAGACACCTAAACCCAATTCAAATCGACCACTCAAGCCAATATTAATGACAGATATAAATCAAAGGGCGCACCAATATCACCAAATATCAACGACGAAATAAATATGCGGAAATTAAATCAACACCAGATATAACGTGAAAAACCCTCCAGAGTAGAGGGGAAAAACCACGGGGCAAACCGACAGCAAAATCCACTATAGAAATAGCAATTACAACGTTTATGGTTTCAAGATGTTTGCCCTAACTTGAAACCTACAAGCAAATTGAGCGATACAAGGATTACCTCCCCAGGCCCGTGAACAATTGATTCTCCCGATCAATTAACTCTAATCAATGCCTAGAAAACCCGCTCTGAATTGCTCCAAAATCGATACCTGATCTTCACCAAAAAATATCGGAATTTTCACTATGTCTTGGTCGCAGCCGCAGCTCTCTCTCTTGACACTGTGCTGCGCTGCCAGTGCACACGTCCCCCTTTTTCTTTTAATTTTTGGTTGCTGCAATGCACCCTACCTCATTCACTCATATATATATATATATATATAATATTATTTAATATAACCCTTATTTAAATGAGCCATAAAGATATGGGCTGGATCGTGGTACAAATTATGCACCCCACAATTTCAATAATGATTAGAAAGTATTATCAAATGTCACTCGATACCTTTTTTTTTTATGTTGGTGATGTGAGGAGTGTATAAATCCCTTCCAGTAGGACTCGAATCCGAGTGACACATCTGGTTCACAGAGTTCCTAAACATTTAACGATATCCTTAAAATATAGTGTCTTTATATGTATGAACCGAATTTAGTCTTTAATACAACAACAACAACAACAAACCCAGTGCCACCAAGGGCTCCCGCCAAAAGCAGGGTCTGGGGAGGGTAGATGTACGCAGCCTTCCCCCTTCAGGGGGCTACCCTGAAGAGAGATGTTGTTTCCTAGGACCCCCAGCCTAAGAAGATGGTCTTGCATCCATCAGCCAAAGACCTGGCAAACATCAAAAAGCATAAGTATGGCCCAAAAAAAAAAAGGTGGATGAGAAAAGGAAAGAGAACGAGAACGAGGACGAGGACGAGAACGAGAAAGAGAATGAGATAGGGATAGAAAGATAGAGATAAAGACTACCCTACTCTAACCGGGTCATCTAATACCCGTATGCTAGCCCTCTATTGGGCCCTATCTAAGGCCATCTCCTCCCGAAGGTTTAGGTGGCTGAGGTCTTGTCGGATGGTCTCAAGCCATCTCTTCTTCGATCTGCCTCTGCCTCTTCTGCCTAATGTAGTAATAGGTTGTTCGCATCTTCTGACTGGAGCTTCATCCGGTCTCCTTCGGACATGTCCGAACCACCTCAAACGTTGTTCCCTTAATTTATCTTCAATGGGAGCTATGCCCAATTTTTCTCTTATGATGTCGTTTCTGATCCTATCCTTCCTTGTGTGTCCGCACATCCACCTCAGCATTCGCATCTCCGCCACCTTCATCTTCTGAGTGTGCTGTTGTTTCATCACCTTGCACTCCGCCCCATACGCCATGGCCGGCCACACCACCATCTTATAGTATCCCTTTAGCTTCAAGGGGAATTTCCTATCACAAAGTACCGCAGAGGCCATCCTCCACCTGTGCCAACCCGCTTTGATCCTGTAGCTGACATCCTCGTCCACTTCGCCGTTGTGCTATATCGTGGACCCTAATAACCTGAATCTCTCCGTCTTCGAAATGGCCTCGTGTCCAATCTTGACTTCTTCTCGGCTAGGCGTGGTAGATGGATCGAACTTGAGTTCCATGTGCTCGGTCTTGGCTCTGCTTAGTCGCAAATCCTTTGACTCTAGAACTCCTCTCCACAGTTCCAGTTTCTCATTTATCTCTTCCCTCGACTCCCCCACCAGTACTATGTCATTTGCAAAAAGCATGCACCAAGGTACACATCCCTGGATGTGCCTAGTGAGCTCGTCCATAACCAAAATGAACAGATAGGGGCTCAAGGCAGACCCTTTGGTGAACCCCTACTGTTATCGGGAAAGCGTCTAACTCCCCATCCATTGTACGCACCATAGTCTGTGTGTCATCATACATGTCTTTGATGGCTCGGATGTATGGTACGGGGATGCCTTTCTTGTCCAAAACTCTCCAAAGGACCTCCCTTAGCACTCTATCATATGCCTTCTTTAAATGAAGACCATATGAAGGTCCTTTTGTCTCTCCCTATAATGCTATATCGTCCGCCTTAGGAAGTGGATGGCTTCTATTGTTGATCTCCCGGGCATAAATCCGAACTGGTTCTCGAACACCTCAGTCAACTGCCTTAACCTCCTCTCTATGACCCGTTCCCACAATTTCAAAGTGTGGCACATTAGCTTGATACCCCGATAGTTGACGCAACTCTGAATGTCGCCTTTGTTCTTATATATCAGTATCAATATGCTCTTCCTCCATTCCTCAGGCATCTTGTCCCCCTGGAGGATTTGGTTAAATAATTTAGTCAGCCAAATGGCGCCCTTTTGTCCAAGACACTTCCATGCTTCTACGGGGATGCCATCTGGGCCAACTGCTTTACCCCTTCCCATGGATCTCGGGGCTTCCTTGACTTCGTCTAGGCTAATTTGCCTACATTCAAGGTGGTTTTGATGCACCTCAGATGTTTAAAGATCACCTAAGGATATGTCTATCCCTCCTTGTTCGTTGAACAGCTCTTGGAAGTAACTTTTCCACCTAGCCTTGATTAGATGCCTGTCCACGAGTACCTATCATCTTCCCCTCTTATGCAATGCACTCTGTCCAGGTCTCTGGTCTTCCTTTCTCTGGCTTTGGCAATTCTATATAAGTCCCTCGCGCCGTCCTTGGTCTCCATCCTTTTGTAGAAGTCCTCATAAGCTCTTGATTGTGCTTCTCTGACTGCTCGCTTTGCTTCTCTCCTGGCTTGAATATACCGCTGTCGCTTATTTGCGTCCCTGCTCTGGTCCCACTCTCTGAAACAAGCTCGTTTCCCGTGCCAGTTCTCTCATCTTTTGGGCCAGATGGTTCCACAACTGGTTTGTGTCCCCTTCAAAGTCCTCCCTGATTTCGGCCTCCACTTTTTCCTTGTATACCTTATAGTTCGCCCCCTTGAGGTCCCTCCAACAAGTGTGAGAATGCGCAGGTTTGCAGATTCTTTTGGCCCTCCCCTTGGCCTTTATATCCGCCCACAATACCCTATGTTGCGTAGACAGATCTTCTCCAGGGGTAGTCTTGCAATCCCTGTAATCTCTTTGCACCCTTCTCCTTAATAGTATGTAGTCAATCTGTGTTCTTGTCCGGCCACTTTGGTACATGACGATGTGTTGCTCACGCTTTTTGAAGAAGGTGTTGGCCACCGTCAGGTCGTAAGTAACCGCGAAGTCTAATAGGGCTTTGCCCTCTGCATTCCTGGTTCCAAAACCGCATCCTCCGTGATGAGGAGCATACCCATCCTCCGTCGCACCAACGTGTCCGTTGAAATCCCCGCCAATCATTACTTGTTCGGTTGGGGGTATGCCCTGCATCATTGTGTCTAAGTCCTCCCAAAAGGTAGTCTTCTCAAGCTCCGACAGTCCAGTTTGAGGTGCGTAGGCACTGATGACGTTCAATACTTCACCATCTAGGACCATCTTGACACTTATGAACCTATCGCCAGCTCTTGATACTCCGACTACTTTATCCTTGAGGCTGCTTTCCACAATGACCCCAACTTCATTCCTGCCTCTAGCCTTGCCCGCATACTAGAGCTTATGCCCTAGCACCTCCCTGGCTTTCGTGCCAAACCATTTAGTCTCTTGCAGACAAAGGATGTTGATGTTTCTCCTCATCATCATATGGGCCACCTCAAAACTCTTTTTCGTTAGTGTCCCGACATTTAGTGAACCTAATCTCAAGTTCTCTATCCCCTTTTGCCTCGTCCTCCCCCTCCCCACCCCATTTGAAGATGGCCTCAAAGTTTGAGTTCCATAGCTGTTCGCGCTCATCAACTAGCTAACCTAACGCGGGTAAGTGAATAACATAGGCAAGAAGCAGAATAAGTATATACACCCAAGACCCCACAGTCAATAAGACACACAATTCACAAAACTGAGATGAGACAAAAACGAGTAAACCAAAGAAAATACACAGCAATGGTAATCCAAACACTACCTTGTTGTAAAAAAGGTTAGATCAAACCTGGGGCCGGTGCGCTGGTGGAACTATGACCCGGCTAAACTTACCTGGGCCCCCTCTTGCTTGTCGGCTGTAGGCTGCCGGCAGTGAAGGTGGAGGTGGGGCTGGTGGTGGTGGTGGGGTGGGAAATGCGTGGTGTGGTGTGTGCGTGGTGTGGTGTGTGTGTGATGGGGCTTCATGGGGTGCGGTGGTGGTGGTACCGGTGTCAGAGCTGGTGTGGTGCCGGGTAGTTGGGGAGAGGTGGTGGTGAGGTGCGAGAATCGATGGGTCGAAGTGGTGGGTGGGTCGGGCGAGGGCGGGGTTGTGGTGGGTGGGTCGAAGTGGCGGGGTGCGATGTCAGAGGTGGGTGTGGTGATGGGTGGTGGGTGGGTGGTTGGGTGAGACTAGGTGGTGGTTGGGCTCAAAGCCAGTGTGCTGGGTGGTGGGTGGGTGGTTGGGTGAGGCTAGGTGGTGGTTGGGCTCAAAGCCGGTGTGGCATGCACATACATATTTGTCACCCTCTCATTGTCATTTTTATGCTAAGCAAGTTGACTAATTGAAAATTTGAAAGTTGAGTTTGGCTGCCAAAATAAACAAGTTTTAAAATTTGAAAAACAACGGCTCTGAGCCGTTGGCTTTTGTACCACAAAAAAAAAAGTTTGAAACAACAAAAATCCTCCATGTATAATTTTTAATTTGTCAAAAACTAAAACAAAAAATATAAGTGCTTGACTATCACCTTTACGCCTTAGCGTCTGTTGTATTGCTTTTTTTTTGTTTTGATCTCCGCTTTTATACGGGTTGACTCAAGTCCTCGTTTGTATGAGGTATCTGTTTTGTATTGTAACTTGATCGCTAATTATTAAAAAAAACTCTTAGCGTTAGGCTTTTTTAGAGCAACAAAGTGTTTTTCTATTCAAAAATGTTTTTTTTTTTTTTTTGGAAGTTTAGAAGGTATGATGAAAGTGCAAGCATCAATTGATGACAATTTAGGTCAAGGTTTGTGGAGCACAGGTTTAGAAGATACGATGGAAGTGCAAGCATCTTCAGATGTTAACTAACCTGGGTGAGTAGGGGTATTCGGTACATTGACGCTGCCGATTTTTAACCACGTACGCTCTCTGGTCTACGGGACACATGATACAAAAGAAAGACCCCATAGTATATATGGGATGAATCTATGTGAACTGAAAAGATCTATTGGTAAGCCCATTATTTTATTAGGAGATTTCAGTAAAATTTTTAAGGTGGAGGAAGTAACGAGGAATCATGAATGTATCATAAGGTTGTCCAATTGCTAACTTGATGATTCTTTAAAGACGAGTTTGGAAAATCAACACTAGGAAAGAAAATGACGAGCTTTGAAACGTAGTGTTTTCTTTCACCGAGAATTCCAATGTGAATAATTAGAAGACAAACTACTATATTAACACTTTAACTGATTAGATTATCAATTATCCGGAAAAAATAAAAAGCTTAACTTTAAGTAAGTAAACATGTGACACAAAAGGTACCTTAGATTCGAGATCTTTAAAATTAATTAAGTAATATAATTATGATTATGAACGGCTCACCGATCCCCATTTCATTCTTCGCCCGTGATGTTTAGTTAGTACCACACTACACCAAACACCCTATTTGTTATTTTAATAAACAATAAAGCATATAAATTTAGGGTTAATTTACATATTAGGTTCACTCTAAAAGTGATTGATTTTTACTTAAAAATAACCCTAACTTTAATAAAAGAAATAAACATATAGTGCACCTTAGTAATTAACAATGAAAAATTTGGATAAAAAATAACTTAACAGTATACAACAACAACAACAATAGTCTCAGTACCTCAAGGGCTCCCGCCTAAGCGGGGTCTGGGGGGGAGGTGGATGTACCCAGCCTCCTCCCTTCAGGGTGAAGATAGGCTATTTCTAAGGAACCCCAACCTGAGAAGCTTGTTGTCATAGGAGCCTGTAAGCCTGTAAGCAAGAGAGCAACGAAGCATAAGAGCAAGACATAGCATAAAGCAGGCATTACGAAGTAAAGCCCCATAGAAGGCAACTACAAGGCAAATAATAGGCATGGAAGTGCTCAAGTACACCGATATACAAATAAGTGCTCTAATACGTGCTCCAAAGAGAAAGTCAAGACATCTAAAAACACTAGTGTAAGCCGTAAAAGATGCACTACTCTAAGCCACTACATTGGCTACCTCTATGCTAGCCCTCCACCAAGCCCTATCTAAGGCCATCCCCTCCCTTAGGTGGGTGAGGTCGTGTCGAATCGTCTCCATCCATCTCTTCTTTGGCCTACCTCTCCCTCTCCTCCCTAGTGTAGTATGGAGATGTTCGCATCTTCTGACTAGAGCAGTGGCTGGTCTCCTCCTAACATGACCGAACCACCTCAAACGTTGCTCCCTTAATTTATCCTCCATCAATGCAATGCCTAATTTTCCTCTTATGACGTTGTTCCTGATCCTATCCTTCCTCGTGTGTCCGTACATCCACCGCAGCATCCTCATCTCCGCGACCTTCATCTTCTACGTATGATGTTGTTTCATTGGCCAACACTCCGCCCCATAAGACACAGAGCACAAAGTCAAGAAAAATAGGTCTTCCCACTCTATTTATAAGTGCGGCAGGGCACGCTACACTGCACGGTCAATCAACCGTCCACGTTTTGGAAGCATGCACATGTTGCGCATAACTTTTGATCCTTAAGAAGTTACGAGTCAAATTACATATCTAAACCAGGCTCTCGAAGAGATTTACGTGACCTTGATGGTGTCCTTAGTGGGATAGGATGTTATTGTATTATGGATACTTTTCTTTTAACCTTTTGCTCATTTTAAGTTTAACCTATTGCCATAATGCTTGGCTAATCGATTCGCACACTCAAGGTGATACTTTTCTTGGCCTAATTGGTGTTCTTATTACACAAGATCAGATTTCTCAGTATAGTTTCCAAATATGTCCATTTTCGTTCGTTCTTTACCGCCTTTCAAGTTGTTCGTGCTCCAACGCATTCCAACCCTAAGTACGTATGGATCACACCATAAGATACATGTAATAGCCGAAAATATCATGAAAATGAGGCATAAAATATGTAAATATGAGACACATTAGTGTCAATTTAGTCACTCTAGAATTTATATTGTGTCAGTTTAGTCTATTGATCAAATTCAAGTTAAATCATTAACGTAATATTTAACTGCACAATCATGCTACAACGAGTAATCCACTAAAAATCTACTTGTTGATCACTCAGTTTAATCAAACCCATGGTCGAACCATTAAAAGTTTTATTAATAGCTTAACATAAATATTACCTTGAGTATCAAATTGACGCACTAGCTATTATACATAATTTTAATTGACAAAAATAAAAGTAAAAGGACTAAAGCAAAATAATAAGAAAAATGTTCAAGAATTTTTACTATAAATATAATCATTTAGCAAACTCGCACCATTTTACAAAAAAAATAAGCAAAATAGCACATTTGGAAAAATATTTAGCAAAATGACATTGTTTATTGTTTACTTGTCGTTGCACGCTGTTTCAAACGGCTTATAATAACTTGGACAATGTTACATGACATTTCTATCATCGTGCAACGGCGTGCCTTTTTTTAGTATTATATCTTTAAAATTAAAAAAATTTAACAAAATAACTTTTTAATTTAAAATAATTTTTAATATTACAATTTTAATCACTAAATACATATATCTTTTAAATTAAAAATTATTTTATACAATAATTAATCTAAAAGGAACCCAACTATATGTCAATATACTAAAAAGTAACCCAACTCTATTTTCTAACCAAAAAATAGCCTAACTCTAACTTTTTTTACAAAAAATAACCAAACTTTAGAATTAATCTAAAAATAATCCAACTCAAAAAATTGATTTTAAAATACTGAATTGTGGTGTGTGGTATGATGCTCCGACAATATATTTTTCTTCTATTTATTTTTGGTTTGGCTTGCTCTTTGTAAGGCTGCAAATGAGCCAAGCCAGCTCGCGAGCCTGTTTGACTTGACTCTTTAAGGAGTCGGCTTCGGTTTGTCTAAGCCGAGTCCAGAGCCTGCTCGACTCGTTTAAGAGCGACTTGTTTAAATAAACAAGCCAAATCAAATCAAGGTCAACTCGGTTCGAAAGGCTCACAAGCCGGCTCATACTGCTCGTTTTTGGGCCCATGAGCTGGCTTGATTATTGGCTCGCATGTCTACGTTGAGAAATTGAGTTACATGTATGTATTTGTTATTTTGAATTTCCATACATGATTTATTTTTTCACCCTTTTTCTGAAAATCTAAATAACAATAATCACAAATGAGTATAACAAGCCTAACAAATGAGCTTAACGAGCCTGATAAATGAGCACAATGAGTCGACAAAACTTAATGAGTTAGCTCGCCAAATAATCAAGCCTAAATGATACCAATACCGAGTCGGTCTCATTTAATAAACGAGCTAAGCCGACCACAGATATGCAGCTTGGTTAGATAAATGATACCGATACCGAGCGGATCTCATTTAGTTAACGAGCCAAGCCGAGCAAGCTATGGTTCGGCTCAGCTTTGCTCGGCTCATTTGCAGCCCGAGTTCTCTGGTTGTATTCCTCTGTTATTTTGCTTGTTCAGTGCCCCGAGATATTACTTTGTCGTGGGATTGTACTCAATTATCCCAAAAAAATGACTTTTTAGTTTGGTTAAATGGGAAAAGAAATCAAGCCAGACCCAAAATAAATAGAAGAAAAATATATTGTCAGAGCGTCATACCACATGCTATGCTTAGCCACCAATTCATTATTTTCTTAAATTAATTTTAAATTTTGGCAGAAAAAGTTGGAGTTGAGTTATTTTTTAGTTAGAAAATAGAGTTGGGTTATTTTTTGTTAGAAAAGTTTAAGTTATGTTATTTTTTAGTAGAAAAGTTAGAGTTGGGGTTTTTTTGGTCAGAAAATAGATTTGGGTTATTTTTTTGGTATATTGACATATGGTTGGGCTGTTTTTAGGTTAATTGTTGTTTAAATAAAATGAGTAATGATGTAAAATGTGCCCCTCATTTATATCTTTCTTATTAATAGTATTATAATATCATAATTCCTGTATGAGATGAACAGAGTAACAAGGAGATGATGTTCCATAAAAATAAGAATAAATTTTGCTCCCTTTTTTATAAGGAAGGCTTGATTTTAAAAAGCAAAAGTTCAACATTAGAAGTGGAAAAATAAGGGAAAGAAAGAGTGAAGAAATAAAGGAGGAAAATGGTAAAAGAGTTGAGGACCGCTATTAAAGGAAGCTCCGGGAGAGAAAGGAGAAGAGGGAGAAAGAAAGAGAGGAAAAAGTAGAGTGTTGAAGAGGTGGCCAACGGGCCGGGTCGGCCCAGAAATCGGCCTATCTTGGGCCCGGCCCGCACTGTAGCGGACCGGGCCACGGGCCCAACTTTAATGGGCGTTGGGACCGGCCCGGGCCCGGCTCTAAGAGCCGTTGCCCCAATGGCTTTTTCTTGGATGAGGGGGAGCAACCTCCTAATTAAAAAAAAAATTATATTTTTTTTTTATAAATACTTAATCCTCCCCAACCCATTTCATCACTAAATTTTCAATCCTCTCTTCTCTCTCTATACATTCATCATCTCCCATCCAAGGTTGTCAGAATCGGGATTCTACGTAGGATCGGTGACGGGTACTCAAGATCCGGATCGTAGAATCAGATCGAGAATCATAAGATTCTACTTTATATGTAAAACAATAACTTGTATCCAATAAAATTACATTACAAGCCTCAAATTATAATGAAGAACATAAAAAAAGTTCAAAAAAAATCAAGCTGAAAATAAATAAAATAAAAATCAGAACAATTATCCAAGTGACTCAATATGCTAGAAGAATAAGAAAGTAAACAAAAAACAATGATTTATCAAAAAGAAAATGAGCTATGTCTGTGTGTGGCCCGTGGGTCAGTGTCAAACCTCGGTGGGTGGCCGGGGCAATCGGCCACAATCGGTGGTGGCCAGGGCTACCGTTGAAGATAAGTGAAGAGTGTGATGTGAGAGAATGATTAGAGTTAGATTATAGGATGGGGAGGAGAAGGGAAGGGGGAAAAATGAGAAAGGGAAAGGGGAAAGTAAAAAAAAAACCTGAAAAAATTAAATTTTAAAAATAACCTGTAGAATTAGTAGAATTAGAGTAGAATCGGTAGAATCAGGGTAGAATCGCAGTAGAATCGGTGTCAGAATTCAAATATGTTATTTTTTATTATTGACTCGGTAGAATCAGTGTAGAATCGGCGATCCTACCCCGATTCTACCGATCCTACATGATTTCGTTCCGAGTCTACTTTCTTACGATTTTTTACTCGATCCAGGTCGGTAGGGTATAATGGGATCGTAGGATCCTACGATCCGACTCGCGATTTTGATAACCATGCTCCCATCTTCTTCAATTTTGCTAATTGCAACATTGTACTCTAAAGTTCGAAGCTCATAAAGTGTTTGCTTGAAATTCGAATTTCATTGTTCTCTCGTTTCGGTAATTTTAGTATCGCAATTTTATTTGGTTCACATTTTTAGTTATTTAATTTGCATTACTACTTGCATTTTATAAATACTAATCACTAATACTAATATGGCACACAACTCTTCATCATTCTCTGGAGCTGGTTGTGCTAGTTCTAGCTCTTCTCGGCCACCCAGAATCCCTAAGAGGAGTAGAATTGTCAAACTTAATACGGACGAACAAGCTTTTATACAACCAGACCCATCACCACCATACACGGATGATAGCATAAATTGGAAATTTGAACAACAACAATATTATCACGAGCGGGTGGTGGGGGTGGAGACTCAGAAACTGATGAGGAACCCACACCCACCACCGAAGCCAAGCCAAGTAGTGCCTCTACTAGTAGGCATACAACTAGTGGGGTATGGAATCACTTTATCCTTAATAAGACAACTAATAAAGCAACTTGTAAATTATGTGACCCACCTAGAACTTTTAGCCATCAACCTGGCAGTGAGACGGGTACATTAAGTAGACATATACTTAGGTGCCACCCCGAGCAATGCCTAGATAAGAGCCAACAACGTCTAGTACAGCAAGTGACCAGTGCACTTGCTAATTTTAGGTTCTCTCAAGAGGGCAACCAAAAAGGGCTAGCTAAATATATAATTTTGGATGAAAGGCCTTTCAATACCGGCGAAAACTAATATTTCGTCGACTATCTCCAAACATGGGTGAACCCCGCCATTGTGAGGGTTCCTCGGAACACCGTAAAGCGGGACGCTTTTACGGAGTACCACAGGATGAAAGCTGAGGTCTTAACACTTTTTGCGACGAACACGAGCATGTTCTCGTTGACGTTGGACATATGGAAGTCGAAACCCGGTGTGCCTTATATGTGCATAACGGCACACTGGATCGATGACTCCTACATCCTCCAAAAAAGAATAATTCGTTTTGGTAATTTAGATTGCCCCCACACTGCCGAGATAATTACGGGTGCGATTATGTCGGCAGTCCGCAACTGGGGCATAGAGCGGCATATCTTCAGTATTACGTTCGATAATGCTACCAATAATACTGCATCCGTTATACATTTAATTAGGCACATGAGACCCGTGTTAGGTGGGAAATGTTTCCATATTCGTTGCATTTGTTATATTTTGCATTTAATAGTAATGGATGGTTTAGAGCTAGTAAACGCATCCTTTAACACCTTAAGATCCGTATTAATATCTATTAAATCATCCGGCACTAGAAAAAAAAAGATTTAGAAATTTATGTAGGTTGCATGGCATAGAATATAAAACAATTCAAACTAGACTCCCAAACTAGGTGGTCGTCTACGGTAGAAATGTTAGAGCGCATTCTACCATATAAAGACGTTCTAATGGAATTCGCATAGGACAATTGTTCAGAATGGAGCGATTACAACCTGAACGGTATACATTGGGAGACAATAGATGAAATTTGTAAATTTTTTTGCATGTTTAAAGAGGCCACGACCTTTTTTCCGGGTTGCTACTATCCGACCAGGCCTCAAGCAATATCAAGATTGCTTGATATTGTAAATTAGATGGCGGGTAATGAATCCAACCCCATTTTGTTCGAATCTATTAAGGCAATGAAAGAAAAATTTGCTAAATATTATTCTAAACTACCCCTTACATACTGCTTAGCAACTATTTTAGATCCTCGTTATAAACGCAGGGGTTTAAACTTGTTTTGCCAATATTTTTTCAAATATTTGTATCATAGTCTCAATATCGACACTTTCATTGCCAAAGTCAATAACGACTTGAACAGTTTATTTTCCCACTATTTCCGAAAACTAGCCTCCAATAATCCATATCCTAGTACTGCTGCAGCAGGATCTTCCACATCTAGTGGAAGTAGTTCACACACGTCATATTCGTGGAAGCTGTTGGAGCAATTTACGCCCACAGTAGCCCCCACCGTTGCTCCATATTTTCGCGGCGCCGGCCAACCCGCATTTTGATCTTTTACAATGGTGGAACACAAGCCAAGCTCAGTATCCCGTGCTTTCCAACATGGCACGTGATATACTAAGTTGTCCGGTGTCTTCAGTAGCATCAGAGTGTGCTTTCAGTCTTGGTGGCAGGTTGCTTGGAACGAAGAGTGCGAAGCTATCACCGTCAAGCTTGGAGATGTCCGTGTGTTTGAAGGATTGACTGCTAGCTGAGGCAAGGAATCAATAGAAAATGAGGCTGGATTCATCGAGCGATGAAGAAGACGACCGCACTACTGATACGTCAAACAATGGCATAGCAACCCACCTATGCGACTGATATCAACACTTTTGTATGTCAATTATTTACTTTGTATTTTTTGATAAACTTTTTTGTACTTTTAAATATTAGGCTCCAACTGCGTTGTATTTGTACTTGTTGTGTTATTTATTTACCATTATTTTTTTATCAGATATTTACCATTATTTACTATTAGTTATTTTATATTTTATTTTATTACATATATTTAGTATTATTAGTGCTTGAAAAAAAATGTATTTGCATCTCATATTATTTATCAATGAATTATAATAATTTTAGTACAAAACGACTTTGTATTATTTAAATTTTGCATTTTTTTTAAAGCTGACGAAAAGCGGACCAACCTGGGCCCACCCCGTCCGGCCCGCACTGTAGCTGGCCCAGGCTTGGGGCCAAGCCGGGTCTGGCCTAGAGCCTCCAGGCCCGGCCCGACCTGCCTCTAGGTATTACTCAGTAATTAAGGCTAGTTGGGTTCCCTTTTTATTTTTTTTAAATTATATATTAGTTTATAAATTATATAAAATAATTTTTTAGTTTTTGAGTTAAATGCCTCTAATAAACTAGTTTAAATAATAATATACAAATGCTTAAATTTGTGACTTTTTGTTAGAAACATCAGCATCTCCTTATTTAAATGTGTCCCTCATTTATATATTTCTTATTAATAGTATTATAATATTATAGTTTTTATATGAGATAATTCAAATAATAATATACATATCACAATCTCTTCATTTAAATGTATCTCTCATTTATATCTTTCTTATTAATAGTTCAATTAATAATATAGATATACATTTTAAATTAAAAAGTTATTTTATTAAATTATTTTTAATTTTAAAGATATAATACTATTAAAAATTGGGTGCACTGTTGCATGCCGTTACAAACAGCGTGCAACAGTTGTGCAACGTTTTGTAAGCCATTTGAAACGGCGTGCAACGATAAATGAACAGTAAATTGTGCTATTTTGCTAAATATTTTTCCAAATGCGTTATTTGCTAATTATTTAGTAAAATGGTGCTAGTTTGCTAAACAACAATTAATATAAAAATCACCTGACTCTATTTTCTAACAAAAAAATAATCCAACTCTAACTTTTCTAACCAAAAAATAATCTAAGTCTAAATTTTCTACCAAAAAATAGCTCAATTCTATTTTTTAATCAAAAAATAACACAACTCTAACTTTTCTACAAAAAAATAGCAAAACTCTATTTTATAACTAAAAAATAACCCAACTTTAACTTTTATTCCAAAAATAAACCAACTCGAACTTTTCTATCAAAAATATAACCAAAATCTAAAATTAATTTAAGAAAATAATGAATTGGTGGCTAAGAATGGCGTGTGGCATAACGTTCCAATAATATATTTTTCTTCTATATATTTTTAGTTTGGCTTGATTTCTTTTCCTACCTAACCAAACTAAAAATATGTTTTGTTGGATAATTGAGTACAACCTCACTGAAAAGCAACACTCTGGAGTAAAGAGCAAGCAAAACAACCGAGTAATACAATTAGAGAACTAGGGTACAAATGAGCCGAGTTGAGCCAAACCACAGCTTGCTCGACTCAGCTCGACTCGTTAATTAAATGAGACAAGCTCGGTATCGTTATCATTTATCTAACCGAGTTGCATATCTGTGCTTGGCTCAACTCGTTTACTAAATAAAACTTGCTCGGTATCGATATCATTTTTAGAGTTGTATTATTTTTAGATTAACTTTAAAGTTTGATTACTTTTGGTAGAAAAGTTAGAGTTGGGTTATTTTTTAGTAAAAATGTTTGAATTAGATTATTTTTGGTTAAAAAATTGAAGTTTAGTTATTTTTTAATACATTAATATATAATTTAATTACTTTTAGATTAATTATTATTTGCTAAATAATTCCTATAAATAACTGAAAATATTTATTATAATATATTAATATAAAATTTTAATAAAATTACTGGAATTAGCTCTATCCTACGCAAAAACAATATATGACGTAGGCCGACAGGGGTAGATACTGGAGAGAGTAGTCACAACTTTTCAAAGTCACTTTAATTTGAAATGGTCTTTGATTTGAATCAGACTGTACAAGTTTTAAGTTATTATTTATAATTCTATTATTTAATATTTTAGTGACGTAAATTATTTATAAAAATTTAAATTATATACCAATTAATTTATGTATTTACTAACATATTTATTATTGTCGGAGCCGCGAGACACTAGGACTGTTGTTGTTGTTGTACTAACATATTTATTATATTATTAATATAAGTACTCAATTATTTTTTTACGAAGTTTAATTGTACTCCTGATAAGTAATAACTCTCAATTTTAATTTAAAGACTTTGGTTAATTTGGGTCCATGTCATTTTTGGTCGGGTTGGTTCGGGTTAAAAGTGGGTCGGGTCGGGTTGGGCCAAATTGAGTATCAGATGAGACAAAGACCAGATTGAATTAGTTGCAAATCGGTTCATTTCAACTTCAAAATTAGTTACTTACAACAGGTCTTTGGTTAGAATCGAATAAATTTACATTATTTTTCAGACTGATTTTTCAAGTACAGTATTTAGGACTAATTTAGGAATATAACACTATTTAAAAAAAAAAGAAATCTGATATATAAGCAAAAAAGTTATAGCAAAATGACATACTTTATTGTACAATTCATACACGCGCCATTTGCACCTCATTTGGAGTGCATTTTATGCACTCCATTTCAAATAATGTGCATGCAGAGTAGAGGAATAGATTGCATAAATATACTTCATTTAAAATAACGTGTATTTTGTCCAAGTTTGATAAGTGTCCCTAATTTTTCAAATAATAAACGTACAAATTATACAGTAAAGTATGCCGTTTAGTTAAAATTTTTTGATAATATGTCAAATTTTTAATTTTATTTTTAAATAGTTTCATATTGGTGAATTAGTCGGTATTTGGCACCTCCAAACAGTAGCTGAGAGTAAAGAAGGGTGACTGGATGCATTGAACCTTTCAAGGTCTTCACTGCAAAACAGACACTTCAGTTAAGTACAAAATGCAAAGTTGGGACTTTTCCTACACGTTTCTTTCACCTGTTGATACATTGTCATCTGTACAATTATGAGATTTTAAGCAAAATACACCGCCCTACTGATACACTCCAAAACACGAATTATACCCACAAGACGAGAGGACTCATTAAACACCATTTCAGCAATTTTCCGATTAGAGGTTGCCACTTCTTCGACAAACTCCAATCTTCCAATTCCGCACACTGTCGATATTCGACACGACTAGCTTCAGGTATAGTAGAGAACAGCTTCGACTCCTACCTTGCTCAAAACACTGGGCTAGTCCACTTGGAATCCATGATCACTGCCAAAACTCGCAGAAGGATTGTACTAAGTTAGGAACGGCGATCATTACTGCTCTATATGATATATGATTAAAATGTATTTCACAATTACGATAAAAACTTTATTATATATAGGACTTATATTGGTTGTCATGAAAATTTAATTTTTATGAGAAATTGTATTTATTCAATAATTTGATTTTTGCGTGAACTTTTAAGGAAGTAGGTATAGAGTACTTTGCTGTCAAGATGTGAAACCAAAATTATTTTTTGAAGGGACTAGTTATACATAAAGTAATTAGCCGCTAGGTTAGTTATTTTCGATGTTTTAAAGGAATTTAGCAACTTTTACTTTTGTATTCTAACAATTTCAGACAACCAAATGAGGGACCGAATCTCTTGGTACCTTTTGCGTCTATTTCTTATCAGTCAAACAAGGCCTTAAAAGTGATACAATTTAAAGTAAACGATAATGACAAATTTTTATAAAGATGCTTTGATATTAATATTTTGATCTTATAATTATAATATTGTGTTTTATCAAATAGTTGTTTTAGGATTTCACTATTTATTATTTGAAGATCTGTTTGGTACTTTTTCAATTATGTTTTAGACATTTTAGATCATATTTTGAAAAAAAATTATCTTATCTTAGAATTTTGTTTTCAGTTTTTCTAATTTAAGTTGAGACTAAAAATTAAAAATGAGAAAATTTGTTGTCAAAATTCAATTTTTAGTTTACCAAAAAATAAAACCTATGAACAAAAAAAAGACATCAAATAAAATCTAAATTTTTGAGCATTTTAATATATAAAATAAAGTATTTTAATGTTTCAAAATCTAACCCAATTAGGGGTGTATTTGAGCCAAGCAAAGCCCGAGCTTGCCAGGCTTGAGGCTCAGCTTGAAGCTCGAAAAATTCAGGCCCAGGCTCGAGCTCGAGCCCCGCTCGGCTCGGCTCTGCTCTGCTCAATCTAAGTTCGACAAGTTTCGAATTAAGCTTGCAATATTTTGACTCATTTAAGCTCAATATAGACTTGTGTGGGCTCATTTTAGCTCGGGCTCGGTTCATTTAGGCTCCAAGTTTGCTTTATTAGGCAATATTTAAGCAAATATATTATACTAAGAAACTATCTCAGGCTCGTTTAGACTCGTGTGTCAAGGAACCATCTATCCCAAAAGCTTAAGCTGATGGGTGAAGGTCCAGGATTGGTTTTATACTCTAACATGCCCCCTCACGCAAATGCCCATTTGGGCTTGAAGCGTGGATAATGCACAGGCCCACCTCTTACCTTGTGCTTAATTGTTTTAATATTGAAAGTGGGGGCTATTGAGATTCGAACTCCTGACCTCTTGGTCATCAAGGCTCTGATACCATGTCAAGGAATCATCTATCCCAAAAGCTTAAGCTGATGGGTGAAGGTCCAGGATTGGTTTTATACTCTAACATCGCGAGCCTACGAGCTCGAGCTTCAATAGGCTCAGGCTCGGCTCGACTGGAGCTTTATGAGCCGACTCTGCTCATTTACACTCCTAAACCCCATATCATTGACACATGATGGGTACGAGTATAATATTGTATCTGTCAATTAACTGCATCACTTGCCCCATCAATTGAAACTTGCGATTAGAACAGCGGATATATAAATGGACTTATACCCACCACAACAAGTATGTATATTCACTTCATACCTATGACGGATAACAGTGACAAATATAAATTTGGTCCTATCCGTGCGAGTCTCGCCCAATTGTCATGCTTAAACGTAAGAATCAAAGGAAAATTTTCAAAGGTTTCACCTTCATTTAGGACCTATCTGACCAAATATAAATAACTATTTTTTACATTATTACTTATACAAGATGTACCTTAATTACAGGTATTTCCATTTGATAATTTTTTTATTGTGCTTCTATTTTTGTTTTAAAAAAGAAGATAACTTTTTCTTGCTATTGCTTTGAAGTGCAAAAATAATGTCTACTTTTACTTAAAAATATATTTCTTTTTTATACAAACATCCTCTAAATGTGAAAAAGTTGTTTTCGAAAAAATAATTTGATAAGTTATATATTATTACTAAGTACCTGATGCACTTGATTTTTACATATTTTATTTCTTATTCCTGCCATATATTCGGCCTCTACATGTATGTTTTTGTTGTAATCTAGGTACATTTTGGCTTAGAGTGTAACGGAGCAAAAAAAGGTTGAAAAGTAGAAGATTCAAGAGCAATTGAGGCATAATAGAAGACTACTCTGAGAAACCAGACCACGTGTGCAATATAAGTACCCATCGGGTCAAAATTTGATCAAAAAGAGTCTTTCCTTGGGCGCGTGGACTGATTGACCATGCATTTTGGCAATCGGTCGAGCTTAAAACGAGTAAAAGGCTAAAAAAGGGTATTTATGACCCAATATTTTGCTAATATACTTATGAAACCACTTGGGTCACATAGATCTCTTCGAGAGCTTCGATTTGGTATATAATTTGGCCCATAACTCATTACGGATTAAAAGTTATGCTCATTTTAAGTTAACTGTGCAAGCTGCTATTGGGGGGGGGGGGGGGCGATCGATCGGTTTGACCACCACCGATCGATCGGGAATTGCACGGGACCAACCATAAAGTACGCCCCATGTATAAATATGGAGGGGAACACCTAATTTCACATCTTTTGCTACTCCTCCTCTCCTCCCAAAGCCGCTACGAGATCCAAGGGGTTCTCAAAAGCCGAAGCGCAGGTGGTCGGAGTGCCGGAAGGATCAAAGCAATGATCAACGTCAACGTCAATTGAGGGAGTTTTCAATTCCTAATTGTTTACTCATTGTTTTCTCTTTTTTAGATTTTAATTATGTATAAAACTCACATAGAGGAGTAGACTCTTTTAGTTTAGGGATGAAGGGCGGATAGCCGCCCATATCCCAGATTTATATTATACTTTTGATGATTGGTTTAGTTATGTTAAATTCGCACCCCTGTGGGAAGTTCTTCATGATTGTTGGATATTTTTGTATGTGTGCTTGTAGCCATGACTAGATTTCCAACTTTACATCGATTAGTCTTGTGCTTGTAACCTAGATCATAACATAACAGGATTTCACGCATGGTCAGAGTTGAGGTTGTACCCAACCCTGAACCCAATCTTTTATGTAAGTTAATATTGAATTAAGAGTAACAAAGGAATTAAGTAGTGCTAATGAGATAACCTATGGTATATCTAGGGTGCTAAGATAGGTTATGTCTTTAGACTAGTTCATTACCCGAAGCCCTAATTTATATATTAACCCAGGCTTAGAGCTTGTAGCCTAAGTCCTTCAAATTATCGTCCGAAGTATAATATAATGACGGGATACGTTTTAATCTACCCTAAATTCACTCCCTAAGCTAACCTCAATTGAATTGTCGCATTCACTTTATATTCAGTTTTAGTAATTTAGCTAACGACTTATTCAACAACAACAAAAACCCAAAAATTCAAACCGCTTGTTAATCACTAAGTCTAACTTAACACGATTCTTTGTGGATATGACCCGTATACCCAACAAAGCTACGACGATCTCGTATGCTTGCAAGTAGACGGTTTTAAAACACTCTTTAAAATCACATCAAGTTTTTGGCGCCGTTGCCGGGGATTCGGTAAGCTAAGTTGATTTCGAAATTAACAAGTTATTTTATTTTTATTTATTTATTTATTTTTTTGTTTAAGAATAAAATCTAAATAAGTAAAAAAATTACTTTACTTTTTTTTGTTTATTTTTAGTTATTTTATTTTACCGTTTTATTTTTTAATTTTAATTTTAATTTTTTTCTTTGTTTAAAAAAAACTTATTTTTCATTAGTTTACTTTTCTGTTTTATTTTTCTTTGTTCGTTTATTTTTACTTATTTATTTTCTTTTTTTTTTTAGTTATATATATATTTTTTATAATGGCTAACTTTACATCGCGTACGATTGGGGACTACTTCATTCCCCACACGTACGTCCCACCCGCCGGAGTTACGTTACCCGTCATGGTTAATGTTAACTTCGAGCTTAAGCCTGAGATAATCAACATGCTTTCCGGTTTCTATGGGAAGCCGATTGAGAGCCCATACGAGCACCTTGATGCGTTTATAGAAATTTGCGAAACTTGTCATCATCAAGGTGACTCAACTGATGCTGTTCAGCTACGTCTTTTTCCATTCTCGTTAAAGGATGTGGCCAAAAGGTGGTTTCAGTCTCTTCCAAGAGGTGAAATCACCACTTGGGCTGACCTTCAGCAAAAGTTCCCGATCAAGTTTTATCCTAAAGCCAGAACTATGGCTGTTTGACGTGCAATCAATAGTTTTGAATAAAAAGATCAGGAACAATTTCATAAGAGTTAGGACAAATTTAAGGAGCTCTTTAGAAGCTGTCCTCACCACGGGTCACCAAGTGGGCTCTTGTGCAGAATTTCTACGATGGTTCTCACGGCTTCCAACAAGCAAATGGTTAATGCTTCATGTAGGGGAGCATTTAACCAACAAGATGAGGACGAGGCATGGACGCTATTTGAGCACCTCAGCGAATACTCTCTCGACCAAGCCTCTTCTATGAGGGTGGTTAGAGGGGGTACACATGGTGTCTACAATGTAGCACCCAACAATAACATCAACTGTAGATTTGACACCCTTAGTAGGAAGATGGATCAGATTATGAACTTGCATGTGAATCCTACTAATGTGCGCATGATCAATGCAGTTGAGTCATCAAGTGGTATTACTTTGTGTGACATTTGTTCGGGTGAGGACCACTCTGTGCTTAATTGTTTATATGTGTCACAATTTTTCGAATATGTACAGGAACAGGTTCATACAGCTCAAGGATATTCGAAAAATAGCGACCCGTTCTCCAATACCTACAAACCCGCATGGCAGGATCATCCGAACTTCTCGTGGAAGCAAAACGCCAATCATAATCAACCCACGAGATAACAAGAACCCGGCTTTGCAGGTAACGCGCACCCTCCCATTTTGCAGGGAGGGCATAGGTATGATACCCAACCTCAATCCAATGTTACCCATGATAACCCTCCTTCCCCACCTCCAGGATATACTTCGCAATTTCAGAAGCGTATGCTCTACTTTATAGAGGACACCGTCAATAGCTAGATTAGAAGACCAGATGTCCAAGCACTTCATAGGCAAGGGGAAGAGAGGTTACTCTCCCAACCTCTCACACTTCCAGCGGGGTCAACTAGCTCTAGCTCAAACTTGCCTCCTCACGAGTAAGTTCGGGTTGTGTCAGTGTCTAGGGAGGGGAACCTTCGAGATGTAGAGGTCGAGGTTGAGAGGGAGAGCACGGATGTATCCCCCACTGCTAATAGGGAGGGCCCACAAGGTAGCTTTGCTGAACCTATTGTCCCTTTTCCTTCGGCCCCTAGAGGACCGAAGAAGAAGGATGACCAAAAGAGGACTGAGCTCATAGACTTGTTTAAGGACGTAAAGATCAACTTACCATTGATCGAAGCTATTAAACACATTCCTATGTATGCCAAATTCCTCAAGAACCTTTGCACCAAAAAAAAGCGGGCACTATTGCATATCCACAAAAAGGTCCAGCTCACCGAGAAGGTGAGCAGCATTTTAGTGTCAGGCGTCCCTCCCAAGTTTCGAGACCTCGGAGCTTTTACAGTTCCATGTGTCTTAGGAGAGCGTTACATTAGTAAAGCCTTGCTAGATCTAGGAGCGAGTGTAAACCTTATTCCTTACTCAGTTTTTAAGGAACTGGGAATAGGACACCTTATGCCAACTAATGTTACACTTCAGTTGGCTGATAAGACAAAACGGGTACCTCGTGGAGTAGTGGAAGATGTACTTGTCAAGGTTGATAAGTTTGTCTTCCTTGTTGATTTTATTGTCTTAGATATAGACCCTACTCCTAGGCAAAAGCACAACGCTCTTATTATTCTAGGTTGACCGTTTCTAGCAACGGCTGATGCTGTTATTCATTGTAGGACGGGAGTGTTGGAGGTTTCTTTTGGAAACCTCAAGGAAAAATTGAAGGTATCGAACTTTGTTCGACACCCTGAGACTAAGGACGAGTTAGAATGCTACAAGGTTGATGATATTAACCCTTTGGTAGAGCCAGATAAGCCCGATTCTACTAAAAGCGATGATTGTAATAGTGTCCCAATATGTGTCGATAGCTGTGCTTCATCACCTACACCTAGTAGGGTAGAGATTTGTGACCCTGACGCTGGTAATGTTTCCTTCCTTGATAGTCACGGGTCTCGAAACACTGTTGGGTTCGGGGATCGTCCCTACTGGATCAACCTGAGTTCTGTGGCAGAAATTGCCTCGGATTTTGGTTGATCTCGTGTTCTAAACTGTGTCCGGCTGAAGACGTTAAACTTAGTGCTCTTGGGAGGCAACCCAACCTATCTTTAGTTTACTTTTATTTTATTTATTATTATTATTTTAGCATGAATTTTCTTTCAATTATAGATCCGTTTATTATCCCTCCTATGATAACCTTGTTTCTCTTTTACTAAACACTTGTACGCTCTTTATTTCTAACACTACTAACAAGTTTGTTTAGTATCCTGTCTTCTATGTCTTTGATTGCAGCTTGCTACCTCCATCTTTCTTCATTGGATTTGCTCACCACATGTCACTGAATATGTCACACCTTAGGTCGTCTCTTTCCTTTCCTTGCCTTAATTTAATTTTGTCAATTTGCATTGAGGACAATGCAAGGTTTGGGTTTGGGGATGGCATATGAGAGCGAACTTTTCTTTGTCCCTTAAAGCTTCATTTGGCCTAAATTAGCTACATTTTTGAAGGCATAAATGAGTATAAGGTTGTTTGTTACCCTTATTGTCGACTAGTTCTGAGATTTACTTTGATGATTAGAATGTTTATGAGATCAAATTATTGCTGGATCAGACTTTTGAATCCATATTTTTGTCTTTTAACTAGTTAGTGAGATTATTACTTTTCACCCTTAATTTTGTGATATATCCCACTGTTTGGGTCGAAATAATGGTAATAACTTTAGGAATAGGAATCCACTATTCTACTTCTAACAATATTGAAATCAATTGTACATTTCTTTATCTTGAGTAACCCCTGAAAAAAAAAAGTGACTGGTTGGTTCTTGTAGCCCCTGTGTCTCGAGCAAGTAAGCCCGTAGGGGTATCTTAAAACCTAGTACCTTGAGCCAACTAGGTCGGGAGCTGCCAGTCGAAAGCTTGCTACATGGGCCATAGGGAAAGCTTAATAAGAATCAACTTTATAGTTACTAAAATAAGCACTAAAAAAAAGGTATGTGCTAACGGATTAGTTTGTGGATCCTTAAGACTCGAGCCATTAGGTCCGTAGGGGTCTCTTAAAACCTGGTACCTTGAGCCAACTGGATCGGGAGCTGCCTGCCGAAAACTCGCTACATGGGTCTGAGGGAGACACAACTAACCGAGTGGAAAAAAATCCAAAAAACTTGATATGTTTTAAATGTGTGTTTTAAAACCGTTTACTCGCAAGCGTACGAGATCGCCATAGATTTTTCGGGTATACGGGTAGTATCCACAGGGAATCGTGTCAAGTTAGATTTACTGATTATAGAGCAGCTTGAATTTTTGGTTTTTTTGTTGTTTGAATAAGTTGTAAGCTAAATTACTAAAACTGAATGTAAAGTGAGTGCGACAATTCAACAAAGGTTAGTTTAGGGAGTGAATTCAAGGTAGCTTAACACGTATCCTGTCATTATATTCTACTTAGGACGATGATTTGAAAGACTTAGGCTACAAGCTCCAAGCTTGAGTTAATATATAAATCAGGGCTTAAGGTAATGAACTAGTCTAAAGGCATAACCTATCTTAGCACCCTAAGTGTAGTATAGGTTATCTCATTAGTACTACTTAATTCCTTTGTTACTCCTAATTCAATATTAATTTATATAAAAGATTGGGTTCGGGGTTGGGTACAACCTCAACCCTGACCACGGGTAAATTCCTGTTATGTTATGGTCTACGCTACAAGCACAAGACTAATTCCTGCAAAGTTGAAGACTCAGTCATGGCTACAAGCACACATACAAAGAATATCCAACAATCATGAAAAACTCCCTACAGGGGTGCGAATATAACATAACTAAATCAATCATCAAAAGCATAATATAAATCTGGGATACGGGCAGCTACCTGCCCTTCATCCCTAAACTAAGAAATTTTACTCCTCCATGAGAGTTTTACACATCCTTAAATTTATATAAAAGAAGATATTGTGCATAAAATAAATAAAAGAGTAAACTCCCTTAATCTTCGTGTCGATGCCAATCCGAGCCTGAATTCTCCCAATATTTCAACCGCTTTCGCTTCACCTTTTGAGAACCTGTAGATCTCGTAGCGGCTTCAGGTTTGAGAGAAAGGGGAGGACGTGCGGCCTGAATAAAGCGTCCCCAAGGCTGACTTTCCCTTCTCTATTTATAGGCGCAGGAGGAGTTAGGGTTCCATACAGAACCATCCTAATCGATCAGGAATAATTCCCGATCGATCCCCAATCTGATCGATCGGCTA
Source organism: Simmondsia chinensis (assembly GCA_018398585.1). Taxonomy (NCBI): domain Eukaryota; kingdom Viridiplantae; phylum Streptophyta; class Magnoliopsida; order Caryophyllales; family Simmondsiaceae; genus Simmondsia; species Simmondsia chinensis. The sequence continues at coordinate 3,693,308 of JAGTTD010000018.1, forward strand.
AAAGCGCCGATCAATTGGTACTTTTGGCCGATCGATCGGCAGGCTCTCGGTTAGTTTCCCTAACCGGGAGCTGCTAATCGATCGGTTCTTTGACCCCCTTTTCTTGATTAAGCACCGAAGCGCTATGGAATGTAATTGGTTCACCGAATTATGATCCAATGGGTCTTTCATCTGCACAAATGGTTGGGTTTCTCCAATCAGTCTTCAAAAATGCCTCAATAATGCTTGGTTTTTCCAGAATTCTTTTTTCGTCCGCTTTGATGTGTTCCACATGAAAGTGTACCTAAATAACAACCGAACACACATATAGAGGCCGAATATATGACAAAAATGGAAAATAAAATATGTAAAAATCATGCGTATCAGTACCCCACACCCAAAAGTGATACAAACTATCAATCAATGGAAATCACAAGCTAATTTAGAGCTACGGGGAAGTAATGGCTGCCTCGTTGTAAGTATTTGTATATATATGTATAGATATAAGCTCCAACAATGAAGGCTTTACAAGTAAGACAGGGGAGAAGATATAGATTAGGGTTTTGAGGGAGAAGAAGAAAGAGTCACACAATTCATTAACATACCCTAATCCTAACTAACTCCTACTATTTATAGACAAAATATCTGAAAAATATCTACAGAATATTTGCAAAATATCTTTGATGATGTGGCAGAGGAAAGAGCTTAGGATGGCTGCTGAAGTCGTGTTGCTGCAGACGAGTTTGGCGCGAATGCTGGCGAATGGGGTCTTGGCGGTAGTGGAGGGAATGAGCTTAGCGAGTAGGGGGACGCCAGGTTTGTATCAATGCTGCCCCCTTGAGAAGATCCTCGTCCTCGAGGATCGAAAGTAGGGAAGCGGAGCTGGAATTCATGTAGAAATTCCCAAGTAGTGTCGGCAGCACTCTCACCTTCGCATTGAACTAGAACTTCGGTGGAAGCAATTGGGCGACGTTTAACCATCTGACGATCTGAAATAGTGATAGGTTGGGAGAGAGAGAGGGGGGGGGGGGGGCAGCTGGGGGCCAAGTATTAGGTAGCAGAGTAGAGGTGGTGGGAATTGAGAAGCACCATTTTAACAGAGAGACGTGAATGTTGTGGTGTATTGCGGATTGAGCTGGTAGATCAAGCCGCTAATCAACCTTGCCTACCCGATCTAGAATGCGGTAAGGGCCATAATAGCGTGGGTCCAGTTTGTGGAAGCGTCTGGTCTCTACACTGTGCTGGGGGTAGGGCTGAAGCTTATGCCACCCATAATTGCCTATTTGGAACTCTCTGTCAGTGCGTTGGCGATCCGCCAGCTGCTTCGTTTGGTTTTGGGCACGGAAGAGATGATGGCATAGGCGACTGATGATTTCTTCACGAGCTGCCAAACTGCGATCAAAAGCTTCAACCAAAGACTCACCTGGCAAGTAAGGGAGATGCACTAGTGGAGGTTGACCATAGAGGAGTTCAAATGGAGATGCTTGGATAGAAGACTGGAAAGTGGCATTGTACCAACATTCCATTAAGGGAAGCCAACGTGTCCATAAGCGAGGTTGTTCGCTGACCATACATCGTAGGTAAGTCTCTTAGCATCAATTGAGAACCTCCGTCTTCCCATTTGACTCCGAATGATATGATGATAAGAGGTTGAGTTAGGTGCCCAATCTAAAAAAAGTTCTCGCCAAAAGATGCTGGTGAAAACCAAATCTCAATCATTGATGATAGTTTAAGGTAGGCCATGAAGGCGGTATATCTGATCCAAGAAAAGATGAGCAATAAGGACAACCATGTATGGATTGTCGAGAGACATGAAATGAGTATACTTGGTGAGACGATCAACTACCACCAAAATAACCGTGTGTCCCTCAGATGGTGGCAAGCCCTCACTAAAATCAAGGGAGAAGCTATTCCATACAGATGTGGGAACTGGAAGGGGTTGGAGAAGGCCAGCTGGCGCTGTTGTTTCATACTTGTTCTTCTGACAAACGGTGCAATAGCGGATATAGTTAGTGATGTTCGGGCGGAGACCCTTCCAGTAAAACAGAGGCCTAACATGGCGGTAAGTAGCATCCATTCCGGAATGTCCTCCCTGATCGGAATCGTGAAGCCACACAAGAATGTCTTGGTGGAGGTTGGCATCATTGCCCACAACACGTCGACCATTGTAGCGTAAGTGACCTTGGCGCCAAGAGTACCGGGGATGAGAAAGAGCTTCCGCCACCTTATCAGCAATGATGCATGAAAGAATTGGGTCTTTGGACAAGGAATCAATCAACCTTTTCATGAAGTCAGAGGATATGGAAGATAACGCCATATAGGACCTTCGTCCCTGAAAGGCGAGATAAAGAGTCGACTGCCCTATTCTCAGTTCCCTTTTTGTAAATTATGTCATAACTGAGGTTGATTAGGCGAGATAGCCACAAGTGTTGGAGAGAAGACTTGTACCGTTGCTCAAGAAGAAATTTCAAACTTTGTTGATCAGTGTCGATGATGAAATGGCGACCGGTGACATACTGTTCCCATTTCTATCGCAAACACCACTGCCAGCTGTTCTTGTTCATAAACTGACATGCCCTGATGATGGGGAGCTAGATTACAACTGATATACACCAAGGGGCGGCCCTCTTGCATTAAGACGGTGCCAATGCCGGTGCTGGAGGCATCGGTTTCTATAACAAAGGTCTTTGTAAAATCATGAAGGGCGGGTATGGGTGCTGAAATTATGGCGCCTTTTAGGCGGTTGAAGGTGTCCTCAGCATCCGGGTTCCAGATGAAATTGTCTTCTCGAAGGAAATTGATTAGCGGTTAAGTAATGACGCCATACTAAGCAATAAACCAGCGTTAATAACCTGATAGCCACAAAAACCCGTGAAGCTGCCTCAGTGTCTAGGTTCTTGGCCAATTGGGGACAACCTAGATTGTTCGTGGGTCAGCGGAGACCCCTTCACTGGAAACGAAATGCCCCAGATATTCAATGCGGTGGGCACCAAAAGTGCACTTGGCGTGATTGGCAGTTTGGTGATTGGCACGGAGGACACTGAGTGGGAAAGGTGAGCTGACCATCTACTGCTGTAGATGAGAATGTCATCGAAAAAGACAAGGATGAACTGTCAGAGTTATGGCCGGAATATGTCATTCATCAAACTCTGGAAGGTCGATGGAGCATTTGACAATCCAAAAGACATCACGGTGAACTCATGACGACTGGAGTGCGTTCGGAAAGCTGACTTTGGAATATCCTTGTCTGCCATCTGTATCTGCCAGTAACGGGATGGGAGGTCTAATTTGGAGAAGAATGAGGCACCTCCCAATTCATCAAGTAACTCTTCAACAATCAAAATCGGGAACTTATCCTTAACTATCAGTTTGTTAAGGGCCGTGTAGTCAATACAGAGTCACCAAGTCCCGTCCTTCTTCTTGATGAGTACTATCGGAGAAGCGAATGGCGAGGTACTGTTTTGTATAAAGCCAGCTTGCAACATCTCCTTGATCAGAGAATCAACAACGTCTTTTTGAAAAAGAGGATAGCGGTAGGGTAGGATGTTTACTGGATTACTGCCATCCTTTAATGGAATCCTGTGATTGAAGAATGGGCGAGATGACGGAAGTTCTGTCTTAATGGCCAAAACATCATCATACCCGTCAAGAAGCTTTTGCAAAGCGTATGGGATAGACCGATCAGGTGGATCCATCTGAGCCGTAAACAGAGAAGGCGAGTCAGATGTAGTGGCAACTGATAATGCGAAGAAGGAAGCTGGGGAGGGTAACAGAGAGGCCAACTTGCTGTCGTTAATATCCTTCAAGGAAGAAGAGCGAATACCGCGAAGGATATAATGGTGCCCTTGAAGGGCAAACTCCATCAATAGCTCAGAAAAATCCCTAGTGACTTTACCAAGAGTATGTAGCTACTGAATTCCGAGAACCATGTCACACTCGAAAAACGGAATAAGCAGCATGTTAGAAGTAAACGACACATCTCGTAGGTACCAAGAAAATTTGTGTACACCTGTTTGCCATCAGCTATAGTAACCGAGGGCTAGATGATAAGTCAATTGAATACCCCAACAATGGTGCAAGATTGGCATCAAGGAAGTTGTGAGTGCTGCCACCATCGATAAGGATACTCAAGGAACGGTTACGGCACTACCCCATAACCCTCATTGTCTGGCAATGGGTAATCCCCTCTAATGCATGTACGAAGATGTGGGGCTCCAGAGTCGGATCTAGGTCCGGATCTATTTCTGGCTCCACCAAATCAACTATGGGTTCCTCCTCATCTGCTTCCAGCCAGAATACCCTGGTGCAATTGCGCATAAGGAATTGATGTCCTGGCGTGAAGCATTCACGGCAGTAAAAACATAAATTCCGGTTGCGGAGATCATCTCGTTTTACCGGTGTGAGACTCAACTAGTCCCGAGGTTGGGTTCGTGGTGTACTGCTAGTTGGCGGCAACAACCACTGGGGTGGGTGAGGTGGTGGGTTGGCAGGGTAGGCCCTCAAGGGGTTGGCCACGGGTAATAAGGGCGTTAATCTCATAGAACTTTTACTGGCTATCTTATCAAGATAGGCGTAATTGCGCTCTTGCTGTTTGGCCAAAACTACGGCGTCATGCATCGTTTGGGGCTTAAACATGAGAACACCGCTAGATATGTCTTCACGTAAACCGCCCAACATTACACCAACCTTCTGTTCCTCCCTTAGTCCACACTTATTCTTTAGTGACTCAAACCGGCTCAAGTACTCGCCAAATTTCCTATTTGGTGAAGTTTCATGAACTCCGTGAGAGAGTTATCATTTGATTCCGCGGACCTAACTCGGATTCGCGGGGCATACACTTCCCACGGTACTACCACCTCCCTAGGCCATGATTGCTCAAAGGAGTCATGCCATTCTTGGGCGTCAGCCTCTAAGGCCACACTAGCAAGCATGACTTTCATATCCTCGGGTGTTCTATCAATGACAAAGAATCTCTCACAATGATGTAACCACCCCTCTACACCCTGACCATTAAATCTAGGGAATTCAATCTTAGTAAATCGAGTGGGAGGTTGATAGTTACCTCTCGCATTAGCTGGGAGCACCTCTTCGGCGTTAATTGCTCGAGGAGAAGGCAGGGCAGTGGACCTAGGAGCTGGCGGCTGAACCTGATCGGTCATCTTGTGAGTGAGACCCGCGACTTGCACTGAGATGCCATTAACTACCTCGTGAAACTCTTCCGGGAGATTATTAAACGACCTCTCTAGTGTGGTATGGCGCCGATCATTTGATTCCTTGATCTCTCTCTATGTAACTTGTGTTTGTGTTCCCTCTGCCATGGTTGAGCTATGATCAAAACCAGCGAGATTCCGGGCCGAGGATAGAGTGCTCTGATAACAATTGATATGAACTAAGATAAATCTTGCTCAATTAATGGAAATCACAAGCTAATTTAGTGCTACGAGGTAGTAATGGTTGCCCCATTGTAAATATTTGTATATATATGTATAGATATAAGCTACAACAATGGAGACTTTACAAATAAGAAAGGGGAAATGACAAAGATTAGGGTTTTGGGGGAGAAGAAGAAAGAGTCGCAGAATTTATCAACATACCGTAATCCTAACTAACTCCCTACTATTGATACAAAATATTTGAAAAATATCTACTAAATATCTGCAAAATATCTTTGATGACGTTGCAAAGGAAAGAGCTTAAGATGGCTGCTGAAGTCATGTTGCTGCAGACGAGTTTCGCAAGAATGCTGGCGAATGGGGTCTGGGCGATAGCGGAGAGAATGAGCTTGGCGAGTGGGGGGATGTCAGGTTTGTATCAAAAAGCCTTCAAACTCTAATTCAAGCAATTCTTAAAGAGTGCCATTAAAAGTTTTTAAACTAAAATTCAATCAATTCTAAGAAAGTGATATCCATTATTTTAAATTATGGAAAGCAAAATCAAAAAATTTAAATTTTTTACTATGGCATTTTACAAAATATATTATTGTATCTACTCTAAGGGCATTTCTTTCTTTTTCTTTTTTTTTTTTTTTTTTTTGGGAATAAATGGGAAGGCCATCTCTCGGAATGCAGTTTATATATTTTATTTTATATTTAAGACAAAAAGAGGGACACGTGTGTGGCTGAAAATAACTTGGCGGTTTGTGTGGTGTGGGAGTGGGACCCACAGAATCTTAGGCAGCAAGCTTATTGGATCAGGATGGATGACGTGGGCAGACAGTCACTTATCTCATCTTTTCCTTCCCACCTTCATTTTAAGTTTTCAGAAAATTTAATTGAGCTAACTGAGGTATACTTATATAATTTTCAAATATCCTAAAATTTTAGAATAATTTTAAGATTCCATTCAAAAAAATGAAAAAAATTGTAAGATACTTTAAGTTTTGGTAAATTATTTTTAATTATATTTGGTTAAGTTTGTTAGGATTTTGTTAATAGAGGATACTTAAAAAAATTATTAAAGTTTAGAATACCTTAAAAATATTTCAAAACCTCAAGATATTTGAAAAATATATTACCAAATCTCATAGTATCAATACCAATTTTTTTTAAAAATTTAAAATTTTTAAATATTTAAAATTATTTTAATTATAAATAATATTTTTTCTTCATCAATTTTGTTAGTATCAAGTTAGCCTAATTTTAACAAAATTCTAACAAAGTTATGGAAAAAATACTTGAAAATTAAAGTTACTAAAGTTTAAAGTATTATAAAAATACTCAGTGTACCTGAAATCTATATTATTAAATCTCAAGATATTTGAACCAAAATTTTCTTTTAGTAGTTTTGGATGTCTTTAACAAAATTTTTGAGGTTGGATATCAAATTGATTTTAGTTAATATTTTAGAAGTGTCCACAAGCACAAAATTTGAATAAAACAAAAATTACACTACAAAATTGACACAAAATTTGAATAAAACAAAAATTACACTATACAATCTCTATATACATATATCAATTGCAAATATATGACAACTCTTTATTGAGGATATAGTCGAGTGGTCGTGATCACCGGGTGCCAATGAGGTGACCCGGGATTGAATTCCACGAAGCTCAAAAAGTGGTCTCTTTTTTATTGAGAATTTAAGGGGTTTTTCCCCTCCCCCTCCCTATGGCTTTACCGTCATAAAAAAAAAAAAATGACAACTCTTTTAATTAAATCTCCTTAAGCTTTGCTCTGTTAAACACCGACAATGAACTTTATTTCTGGATGAGAGCACGAGGATTAATCTCAATCAAAAAGGTTCAGGGCCGGGGCTTGATCTCTAATTTGAAGAAAGGGTTTTGATTTTCAAGGTTTTGGTTGAGAGAATTCAATAACCATCGAAGTCTTGCCTTTCTCTCTGCTTTTTTTTTGTTTGTTTTTTTCTTTTTTTTATCCCCTTCAAATGAAGAGAGGATGCTCTATCTACAAAAAAATCATTCTGAAGCTAGAAGAGCTTTTCAGGCATTTCTCAATTTTTTATTTTTTATTGTTATTTCTTTTTTTGGATAAAATTAGATCCATTCAACTTAGTTTTATTTATTAACCGAGTTAAAATTTATAAGAGACAAAGTTTAATTATCTACAATGTCCTCGATCAAACTAGAAGTAGGGAGATCACATTGATTTTTGTTGGGTTATGTGTAGATCTTGATTGTATTGGTTCTATTTTACAAGTTATAGGATTGGGCCAAATCCGTTTAGTATGGAAGCTCTCTATATATACAAGTTTATGTATGCTACTGTTAGGGTTTGAGTTAAGGGTTAAGAGGATTGAGAGTTGAGAAATGCTTCATGTAAACTCCAATTGATATAATGAAATTATTGTGCTCCCCTCCATGGATGTAGGCTTCGGCTAAACCACGTAAATTCCAGTGTTCTCCCTATCCCCTTTTGTTTAGGATTGTCACTCTGATTTATGGTTCGTTTCGTCCGTGGGTGATTATAATAGGTGGTTTAATGAGCCCTTCAATTTTGATCCATAGTTCAGGGATGTCTTTAATGAAATTAAAAGTTCGACGAGTCACTTTGATTCTGACTCATAGTAACATAATTGAAATCATGGACTTTGATTACAATTTTAAAGTCAATTACAAGCTTTAATTACATCGTAAAGTGAGATGTAATAGTAGTTATTGCTTTAAAGTTGTACAATACAATAGGAATGAGAAACTAGATACTTTTAATTACAAGTGCTTTCTCTTCTTAAGAATTTCTTTTCCTGTTCTGTTTAGGAAGTTAATTTTAGATACAATTTGGATCAGGTACATGAGGTTTGGTAATGTATTTTTCAGGTACTCTAAGATTTTGAAATACTTTTGAGGTATTCGGAACTTTGGTAAATTTTTTCAAGTACCCTCTACTTAACTTCATTAGGGTTCCGTTAGCAAAAGGTATCTAAAAATAAAAGTTGCCAAAGTTTAAAGTACCTCAAAAATATTTTAAAACCTTGGAGTACCTAAAAAATATATTAACAAATTTCAGGGCACTTGAACCAAATTTTCTCTAATTACGATTATTTAAAGAAATTATTATAATCAAGACAGTAATTATTATTAGATTATGATGTGATTATTAAAGAGCAATAACTATAAATTATCCTAGCAATAATATTATTACCCGAAATAATAACATTGTGCTATTTATAAGGGTGGATTATATATTAGTATCTAAATGTTTGATCTATTAATTTCTTGGTTCATAAAGTTTGAAAAAAAATAATATTTTAGTCCAGTAATTACATGTATTTAATAAAATAGTTCAACCTATAATATAAAAAGGTATAAAACTTGTCGTTATTTGTTGATAAGCCACCAACCCATCATTATTTTCCTCATCTGATGCACATGTTGTGATGTCGTGACATTGGCAGTGAAGAAGAATTGAATAAAAGATCTATTTTGCACATTTTACACGTCGTCGTTTAGACTATTTCAGTAAATACATTTAACTTTGAACTTAAATATTATTTTACAAAGTTTATAAACTAAAAAACTAATAGAGATGATCTAAGTATAGTAATGCGTAATTTATCCTATTTATAATATAGATTTTATATTTTATTATTTATGTTAATTCAAATTTATCATTTTTATTTATATAATTTCTATTTTATATTGCATTGATTTAATTCTTATTAAATTAAAGTTAAGTTACCATTGATGGTTGAGTTTAAATTAGGACAATAGTAGGCTCATGATATGGTCACTTATTATGAATGACATATTCGAGCTATTAAAAAATATGTTATGGGCTTCACTTAAATTTTGTTATTGGACTAAATTTAAACGATGTAAATTATATAAAATATATATATTAATATAATTAAAAATAATAGGGTGAATTTAATACAGTAGCAAAGTACAAAAACATTATAGTAAATATCCTGCTTTTAAAGTCGCTTGGCCGTTCCTTTGATCAAAAAAAAAAAAAAAAAACCCTACTTTTAATATTTTTTATTATTTTTGGATTTACTTTTTAATTTATAAGTTTTAATTTCACAGGGACTGAAGATAGTGTTTGATATAGCCTGATTATGTCCTTTCTTATATGTCCACACATCTACCACAACATCCTCATCTCCACCACCTTTAACTTTTGCATATGTTGCCGTTTAAAAATAATTTCTGCATTTGTTTAAAAATACTTTCCATTCTAGACTTCATTGGCTGTGTTTGTTGATAAAAAAAAAAAAGATAGTATTTGATAAATAATTTATTCTAATTTTTAATTTTTTAATTTTTTAATTTAAATAAAAATTAAAAACATAAAATCCAAAACTTGGAAAACTTATTTTCAAAAGTCACTTTTTTACTATCTCAAAAACCAATCACTCTAATCATAAAATAATAGTAAATAAACCCGAAGATATCTAAATTAAAAATTATATAGTCTTAAATTAAAGTTAGTCCAAAATATAATTTTGGTAATGCTTTTTAATAACCAAAAAATATTATTCATTGTTATGTTAAAATCAAATGATAAAGAATAAAAATTTAATACCTAAAAATAAAAAAAGTAATGAACAAACACTAAACTAACTATATATAAATTTTTTTATCATTCCAATTGCGAAGTTAAAAAAAAAAAAAAAAGGTTCTACGCTAACCAAAATGAATAATTTTTAGTACCGAAATAGCCTCCCTTTTCCCCGAAGGAGGAAGGCTGCGTACATCCACCCCTCAGACCCTGCTTAGGCTGGAGCCCTTGGGGCACTGGTAATGTTGCTTTTGTAACTTACAGAATTATATATACTTCTTTAGCAATATGAGGCTATTTCCGCGGACCCCCAACCTTATAGGGTTGGCAACATGAGGACTTCCTAAGCGGTCGCTCATCCTGGTACTACTCTCTCCCAAGTACGCTTAACTTCGGAGTTCTAATGGGATGCGGTACATTAGTGCCTAGTAAATAAACCCTAGCATTAGACTGGAGATGAACTAACTTTTAGCATTATACAGTATATAATACTTGCTTATATACTTATAAATTTGAGATAAATGTGACTTATGCAATTATATATAATTCTTTTGAATATTCTAATTATTAATAATATATGAATAAAAATATATTTAATTTCATATATGAGAATTAATGGGGGATTTTATTCGGTTGCACTAATTTAAAAGGAGCAACGGTTCATGTGATTTCAAAATTCCAGCGATGTGTTGGGTTGGCAAAGTAACGTTGAATCTCATTTCATCTTTTTGCATTGCTTTCAAGCATATCATATTTTGTGGCCCCACCTGCTACCCTCACACTTTATTATATGAAAAATATTTTACCTACGAGAAACCCGATTAATTAGTAATCCCGACTCGTGCGGCAACTCATATGTTATAGGAGTCAATTAAGTTTGAGATTCTTAAGGAAGAGGTTCAAATGGGGAATCGAACTTCAGATCTTTTGGCCTAAAGTAATATTTTATCTCCTCACTTGTCTCATACCATAATAAGGTTTCGGTGGGTCGTTGTCTAAAAAATAATAATAATTTAATTTATAAAGTTTGGTAAAATAATTTTTTTGAACTTGTTTAGTCATTTTTTTAAAAGGAAAAACATACTTTTTATTTTTTTAGAGTTTGCGGTTGTTTAACCTGGAAAAATAAGTTTTTTTTTAAAAATCTAGAATGAAAAATATTTTTAAAAGATGCAGAAATTATTTTTAAAAGCAACATACGCAAAAGTTAAAGTCGGAGGAGATGATGTTGTAGTAGATATGTGGATATACGAGGAAGGATATGATAAAAAATGATGTTATAAGAAGCAAATTAAGCGTGGTCTCGGTTGAGGATAAGTTGAGGGAGAACGTCTGTGATAGTTTGGATATGATAGGAGGAGACCAATCACTATCCCTATTAAGAGATGCGACCAACTTCATGTTACACACGGAAGGAGAGTTAGTGGCATGCTAAAGAAAAGTTGGATGAAGATGATTAGACACGATTACACCTAACTGAACCTAAATGAGGAGATGGCCATAGATAGAGTAGAGGGGCAAGCTGAAATAGGTATAGTTGACGTAGTGGTTTAGGATGGAGGGGAGCAACGAAACTGGTTCATAGTGTCCTAGGTTTTAACGTTAGATATTGTTGATTGTTGTTTGTTTGATTACGTGTTGTTGCTCTTCGTTGCTGGCTTCTTGCTGCTTAATGTCTTGTTGCGTTTTTGTTGCTCTCTATTCTTGTATTTACTTAATTTTTACTTTTTTACTTTTTTTTACTATTCACGTTTACTTTGTTTTTATCTTTTGATATTAGGATTGGGGGCCGTGGACATAACTACTTTTTAGAGTAGCATCCTGAAAGGGGTAAGACTGCATACATCTCAGGCCCCTCCAGACCTTACTTGGGCAAGAGCCCTCGAGGCATTGGTTTTTTTTTTTGTTTTTTGTATTATTTTCATTAAAAGCAAAGATAGAAGCAAAAGTTAAAATTTTTAGATAAAAATACTACTATTAAAAATTTAATCCACAAACTTTGTGTTAAAATTTTTACTCTGTTGGTTAGGTTGAAATAATTTTATGAATTGTTGTAAAATTGGTCCCTATATGACTTAACTTTTTATAATTTGAAATCAAGCCTCTTGGGTTAAGGAAAGAGCAATCAGCTTGCAAGAATTCGTGAATAGACTTGTTCATTTTCATCCGAGTAAAAGAGACGAGTGATTCAACTGAACCTAGCTAATTGTAGATGGTGTATGAAATCACCGGGGGATCAAATTGACGAGTCACACCCTCAAGTTGTGGGAGAGAGTCATAGAAAAGAGACTATGACAACAAACGGAAGTGACCGAAAACTAGTTTGGGTTCATATCTAAGAGATCAACAATAGACGCCATTCATCTCTTACGGCGGACGATAGAGCAATACAGAGAGAGGCAAAAGGATCTCCACATGGTCTTCATCGATTTGAAGAAGCCATATGACAGAGTGCCAAGAGAGGTACTATGGAGAGTGTTGGGAAGGAGAGGCATCCCGATGCCTTATATTCGGGTCATTAGGGACATGTATGAAGAGGCACATACTAATGTGCGCACAGGGGAAGGGGAGACAGACACTTTCCCTATTACAGTAGGGGTACACCAGGGCTCGCCTTGAGTCCCTTCTTGTTCATTCTAGTGATGGATGAGCTCACTAGACAAATCTAAGGGGAGGTACCTTGGTGTATGCTTTTCACAGACGACATAGTTCTGGCAGGGGAATCTCGTGCAGACATAAACGAGAAACTGGAGCTATGGAGAGGTGCATTAGAATCGAGGGGTTTAAGGATTCTAAGACCGAGTATGTGGAATTCAAATTCGTCCGTTACACCGCGACCAGCACCTAGGAGGTTAAGATTGAATCAGAAACCGTACCGAGTAAGGAGAGCTTCAAATATCTGGGATCCATGGTACACCAGAATGGTGAAGTGGATGAGGATGTCAGCAACATGATTAAAGTAGGCTGGTAGAAGTGGAGGATGGCATCCGGGGTGCTGTGTGATAGAAAGTTCCCGCTAAAGTTAAAGGGAAAACACTATAGGACGGTAGTAAGACCGGCTATGCTATATGGGGCAGAGTGTCGACCAATGAAACAAAATCAAACACAGAGGATGAAGGTGGCAGAGATGAGAATGCTACGCTAGATGTGCGGCCACACAAGGAAGGATAGGATTAGGAATGATGTGATACGAGGTAAGCTGGGTGTAGCCCCGATCAAGGATAAATTGAGAGAGCACCGTCTAAGATGGTTTGGACATGTCAGCAGAAGATTGACCACAGCCCCAGTCAGGAGGTGTGAACAGCTCAACACAGCGATAAGCAGAAGAGAGAGGGGCAGACCAAAGAAGAGTTGGCTGGTGACGATTCGTCAAGACCTAACCCACCTAAACCTAAGAGAAGAGATGGTCTCAGATAGGGCACATTGGAGGGCTAGTATTAGGGTAGCAGAAGTGGCAGAGTAGAGTAGTGCAGGGAGTGACTGATAGTCTTAGATCCTTAGGCAGGCTTAACATCAAGTGTAGCACTTACGGGCTAGCTTAGTCTCTGATAATGCCCATGCTTCTTCTTCTTCTTCTTCTTCTCTCCTCCTTCTCCTTCTTCTTCCTTTCTTATACTTTTTCCTCAAATTGCGTGGTTATTGATTGGTGGTTTATCTGCAGGCACTCAATTACTTCAGGTTGGGGGTCCCCGGAAATAGTCTCCTTTCCAGCCGGAAGGGGTAAGGCTGCGTACATCACCCCCCCAGACCCTGCTTTCTGCGGGAGCCGCTAGGCACTGGGAATGTTGTTGTTGTTGTTGTATGAAATCACCTTTCTAATGTATTAAATCGCAGTTTTATGAAATCTTGGCACCATGATTGAACACAAAATTATTTTACAATTACCAAATGAATTAAACATTTAAATATAAAATTTATGAATTGTTAAATATTTGATTTATTAAAAAAAATGGTTGTTTACGGCATACTAATATCTTTTTGGAGTATTTATATCATAAGTTTATATACTTTATCTACTTTGTTAACTTAGCTGTTGTATTGTGTTCACATGGCAAATATCTGATACAATATTTTGAAATCCATCTATCCTAAATGATTAAGCATACTTTAAGGCTAAGAATTGTTAAATATACACTAACAAATACATAATCTTAATAATTTGTCAATTTTATAATACGCTTAAATTTTCAAATATATCTAAGAGGGTACCAGCATCGAAGCATCGGATTCTATTAGAACTCCGAAGTTAAGCGTGCTTGGGCGAGAATAGGACCAAGATGGGTGACCTCCTGAGAAGTCCTCGTGTTGCACCCCTCAAGTTGGGGGTTCTTGGAAACAGCCTACCCTGAAGGGGGAAGAGCTGCGTACATTCACCCCTTCAGACCCTGCTTGGACTGAAACTCTTGGGTCACTAAAAATTTTGGTTTTTTTTTTTTTTTAATTTGTACTTGAATTTTCAAATACCAGTTTAAATAGAAAATCTAGATGACATAAAAAAAAAATATTTGTTTTGATCGATAGCTATATTATTTTGTACTCAAACCTGACTAATTTATGATTGAATTAGAAATTATAAACATATTCAAAATATTGATTGATTTATTTGGGAATTAAATGGGTTTTAATTTGTTCAAATATATATCTATAACAACAATAACAGCAGGAGGTCCAGTGCCATAATAGCTCTTGCGTGAGCAGGGTCTGGGAGGGGTACGATGTACGTAGCCTTACCCCATCAGGGGATACCCTAATGAGAGGCTGTTTTCGAGGACCCCCATCCTAAAAAGTGAGAGGGCATAAAAAGCATGGAGAGCATAACAATCATGAAAGCATCTAAGCAAGAGCAAAACGCGAAAGCACCAAGCATTTATGGAAGGGAGCTTACCTAACAACGACATGCAAGCATATAAGTCAAAAATTCTACAGTCGAAGGGACAAATTTAGAAAAGTATAAAATATGGATAATTAATTTAGGCATAAATATTTTTAGCTAATCAATTTTTTAGAAAAATCACGAATATGTGTTATAAGACGTGAATTATATAATTAAGAAAAAGATATTTTTTCTATATTATTGATAATTATACATAAGCAGAAAAACATGGAATCATGTTTGACACACAAATTGAAAAAGTTATTCCCCCCTTAATGTTAAGAAAAGTAGTTTTAAATTGTACCTTCTTCAATATATGTATATCACATCTTATATGTTTTTCCAATAATTAGCGACAAAGTCGAGATACAGCAAACACCTCTACAAACGACACCTGGTTAACCCGTAGCAAAATAGGGAACAAAAGGAACAAAATAATAATAATAACAGACAAGAAAAACAAGATTATAGGACAAGACACAGGCAAAAAACCAATAAAAATTATATAACTACAACCACTACAGGACAATATGGAAAGATCCAGTGTATCACATCGTATATATTCCACAAGCTATTAGCATAATTAAGATTCTTATTGCTGAGTCAAAAGTTAAAAGTATAATTTAAAACCTTTTCTAAAGTAGAAATCCACTTTTATATATTTGGGTTGGTACTTTTTTCATAAGTCATACTTTAGAATCTCTAATAAAGGGTTGAGGGAAATGGTAAATTAATTATACTTCACTTTTCGGTCTACAGACTTTGTATTTGAGTTTTGCAGTTAGGGCTATATTTGAGCCGAGCTGAGTTCGAGCTGGCTAGGCTCGAGCTTGACTTGTCAAAAGCTCGGGTTCGGCTTGACTCGATCCAAGCACGGCTAGCTTCAAACTAAGCTTTTAATATTTGTGCTTGTTTAAACTCAATTTAAGCTCATTTAAGCTCGGACTCAGCTTATTTAGGCTCAAATTTGACTTTATTGGGTATTATTTAATCAAATATATAATAATAAGAACTGGTCGCTCAGGCTCGTCTAGGCTCGTGAGCCTATGAGCTCGAGCTTCACCATACTCTGGCGCAGCTCAGTATGCCAAATGAGTCGGGTTGGCTCAGCTCGAGCCCAAAGTGAGCCAAGCCTTTAGAGCTTTATGCCCTCGCGAGCCAGCTCGACTTATTTATACTTCTATTTGCAGTCCATTAATTAGAATGGAATAATTTTTTATCTAAAATTCCTTATATGATATCACTGATTTGACGTACGATGTCATCTTTCTAGTGTATGTATTGTTGATTTATTTTTAAAATAATGCTATAAGAATTGTGAATAAAGTATTTAAAGTTGGTCTTGAAGTTTGTTCGATGTGTTTTGATGTGTGTTAGGTTGTGTGTCAACACATAGGGCTGGTGTGTCGACACACATTCTTACAGAGCAGGGCTGCAGAGGTGTGTGTCGACACACGGGCCAGATCAACAAAACCATCTCTACAGACCTGTGTGTCGACACACAGGTGCAGTTTTCACCGGATTTTCACGCGTTAACTACCTGCCTTTCGTGCCTTTTCTTTGAGGCGTAATTTGGGACGTCTTCTTTCACAAAGTCTATATATATATATATATATATATATATATTCCCCTAATGTCTTTCATAATGGATGAATCAATTGATTTGAAACAACTTGTTCATTGTTCTTGAAAAACGTCATTCTCATACATCTCTCCTTATCTCCCTTTACATACGCTCACTCTATTGACATTAGGTTATCGTTTTATCCCCGAGACTATTTCATACACTGAAATAAGTCTTAAGGAAAGTGACATCACGCCTCGAAACCTGTAGATAGTTTGGATACCCGTTACTTGCGAATTGCAAGTGTTTGATCCAACAATGTTTGGTTACCTGGTTCCCAGTACTTTTGGGGGTTTACACCAACACGTATGACATCACATTGTCATCGTATGACATCTCCTAAGCGGATTGCTTATTTTAGTGAGCAATTGAGTGATGGAAATGAGGCATTGGAAGTGTTACTTTGAAAAATAAAAAATTCATGCTCTACTTGAATGCCTATGTCACGACTATGTGCGTGTCATCCCTTTGTAGCGTCATTTCAATGGGATGCATGTCATGATCCCCGGTCCTTGATTGTGTTTCTCTGGGACCTTTCTTGGTCGTTTATCTTGATGCCTTTGGATGGTGGAGATGTCGTCTGGTGGGTTTGATGCGGATTGAGCTTCACCTGGAAAGACAAGAAGGCTTAATATTTAGTTTCTTTGCTTTTTCGCTCTCTTCCCCGTTTTACTTACACCTTTGTCCGTTGCTCTCCAAAATCCTAACCCTGAGATTGGGACTCCTGTCTCCAATGGCTTTAGTGCTTCCATTTTTCAATGGCGCGCAATCTTTGACGGAAAAAAATTATGGGAAAGGAGCATATTTAAGCTTAAATATAAGACACGTGCAAAACGGACGTTCTCTCTTTATAAGTAGAACGCTATTTTGCATGCCTCAACTGAACATGGGTGTTTTCTAAACATATGTTCGTATCTGTATACTACCTTTGTTGTTGGGCTATTTACTTTTGGTAACTCGACATTTATGGAAATAATGAAACCTTTCGGATTTAATTTTTTTAGTACCTCAAGTTTTATTCTTGTTAATGAATAGGACCCTATCTGACGAAATCGGAAATATGAAAAGACAAAATTGTCCCTGAACAAAACGGCATCGTTTTCATGACTGACACTAGATTTGGAGCCATGATTATTTTTTTGTTCCCAAGGACAGCTCAATGTAGTGTTTAGACGCAATTTGCTCCAAAACGGGAGCATTTTATGATCCACTTAAAAATCCTCAAATTTTATCAAGTGGTATTTTCATCAACATACTTTATTGGTTAGTTAAAATAACTTGCCATGTCAGCTTTCTTCCGAAAAATGACGTCATCTCTTTGGAGAGCTTTCTATTTATAAATACGAACAATACCTAAGGTACTAAAATAATAAATCGGAAAGGTCAATGTCTTTTTCATTATTTCCACAAACATTGAAATACTAAAAAGTAAATAGCCCTTAGTTCTTTCTGGATTCATAGATAATTATTCAACTTATTGTATATTCTTCATATATGTTTTCAATATTTTGTTTGATAATTATTACAAAATATTTCCACCATTCTTCGATGCAGAATTCGAGTAGGAGTCTTGATCCTCCAAGGTGTATTTCGACCACAACTACAATATGGAAACAAAAGCGACAAATACCTAGAGTTTTATGTTCGGAGTAGCCGTTTAATTATGTTTAACTTCTAATTCTAGAAAGCAAAAGCAACATTCCCAGTGCCCCAATGGCTTCGGCCTAAGCAGGGTCTCAGTGGGTGGATGTATGCAGTCTTCCCCCTAAAGGAAGGCTATTTCCAAGAACCCCCAATCTGAGGGGTGCCACACGAGGATTTCTCAAGAGGTCACCCATTTTGATATTACTCTTGCTCAAGCACGCTTAACTTCAGAGTTGTAATGGGATCCAGTTCTTGCGTGTTGGTACCCTCTTAGATTTAACTTCTAATTTTATATTTATTTGAAGAATTTCGTTTGTACTTTGTTATTTCCTTTTTGGTTATTGTACTGTTAGTCCATCAACGGTTTAAGAATGTCTTTTGTTTATTTTGTGTTAAATCGTTTTCTCCTATTGATGCTGCCTCATTCTAATTTTCTTCTATTTCTAAAAGTACAAAAAATAAAAAAATAAAAAATTCGACACTAAAAGTCGCTTTTATAAGTTGACTAATGATACGAACCAATATCAGTCTAGCTTCCGAAAATCCAACCCAATATCATAAACACTCAAATCAGTAGCTACGGGACAGTAATCTGCTATCCCGGATAGTATATAATATATATGTATCTAACAACAACAACAACAACAACAACAAACCTAGTGCCTGCAAGGGCTCCCGCAAAAGTAGGGTCTGGGGGGGTTGATGTACGCAGCCTTCCCCCTTATGGGGGCTACCTTGAAGAGAGGTTGTTTCCGAGGACCCCCAACCTGAGAAGCTGGTCCGTAGCATATAGAGTATATGACCTGGCAGTAGGTGAGCATCAAAGCATGAGTAGAGCAAAACATACGGCGAGCAAAACAACAAATTCAAAGCAAGCCAGAACACGAAGAAATCAAAGAAATCAAAGGATAGATAGGTACGTAGCAGCTATATATATATATATACACACACACACACAGAAGATAGTAATAGAGAAAGGGGAGAAATTTAGATGAAAGGGGGGAGATATAGAGAAGATTTAGGGAGAGAGAGAGTAGAGAGATCACATTGATCAATAACACTCAACATACTTAATTCACTAACCAACCATTCTTATTTATACTAATAAACCTATGATGAGGTGGCACTAGGGATGACGTGGCGGATGATGTGGCAGTCGGGAAGGTTCGAGACTCGTGCGGCTGTTGCCTCAGTAATATTCGTATCAATTAATATGTAGATAGCAGCGTAGAGTAATATCCTGACTTAATCTGATATATGGACAGTGATGGAGTGGTTTAGGCTCAAGGTCCGTAATAGATTGCTGAAGAGTAGAATTAGAAGGCTGTGTCTCAATTCGTGCATTTATTCTGTATGGAAGAAACGTAATGCGAGGATATATGAAGGTTAGGAGAAGACGATGGAGCAGGTGATTAGAGAAATACAGTTGGTGGTGTTGGAAAACTGATATAAGCTAAACTTAAGTGTTATGAGAAAATATTGTAACTGTGCCTATTTACCGGCCGTTTACCGTTATTAGTCATTTAGGGTCATTAAAATTATGACCGTTGGGAATTAAATGACAATATAGCCGTTGAAATTTATTACATCCGTTTATAGCCGTTGGAATTCATTATAGCCGATGACTTAATGCTTGTTACCATTTATAGCCGTTGAAATTCATTGCACCCATTTTTTTAATGCTTGTTACCGTTTTCTATGCTATATATATGCCATTAGCTATAACAACCAAGAACATACACTCTCAACCTCTCAGTCTCTCTCTCTCTCTCGGTTTTTTCTCTCTCCTAAAATTTGGGCAAAGTTTAAGATATTCCTACCCGGCAATTAACAAGTGCATGTTAAGAGTCGGATCGTGTTAATCCTGGAGGACGGCCGCCGGTTATACTGTGTGCACCAGAGCAGAGGCGAAATCGTCTTTTAGGACAGTGGAATTTACCACGGTGCGATATCATCATTTGTGAGATCTTTCTAATTACTCTTTCTTTTCATTGCTATGATTAAATATTTATCAGTTTTCTGACAATTATTTAATTGCTATGTTTAGATAATTTTCACTGTTATTTTACTCGAAATTCGCTCTAGATTTCTAGCTATTTTTAGCACAATTATCTACTGAAATTTCACTAACTATTTACTGTAATTTGGTGAAATTTTCTACTGTGATTAGGCATTTTTTCTTACAATCTAAAAGACGATTTAGAAATAATCAAACATAGCAAAATACTTTCTTTTGATAACGTGTCAAAAGTCATTCAACACAAGTTATTAGAGCACAATAATATGATTGTCTTTGGAGAATACTGATAACTTTTGTGAGACTTCCAATACTATGTAAAATCAAACTTGTAAATTATACATAGTAGAACACAGGAAGAAGTTGAAAAGGTACAATAGAAAAAGAAGGTAATACACAAAAAAAAGGAGAGAGAAAAACCTAACTAAAATCCCCCACCCTATCTTGAGCCAAAGGTGGGGCAGTGAAGCATACAACTCTAGACACAATTCTAGTGCAAGGGCTGGCGGTCAACGCCGGAATCAAGGAACGACGTTGAAGAAAAGGTAGACAATAGACCTTTGCGAATGAGTCTCACCATCTCACTTTGAGGTCGTGGCTGTGGACCAAGGTCGATAGCCCTCCGGAAATAAATCCCCTTGAAAGCATGTGTGCAGCGAGCCTTGTGGCAAAGTCCATGTCTTGATTATTTCAATGATTGGCGGTGTTACCAGTTCGATTCACCTCAGTGGTGGATTGGATGCAAGGGATGCCATGAACAATGTCATGGTGCTCCTTGTGACTTCTGATAGTGGGGGAGATAGAAAGTCGCTTGATTGGGCTAGGGTTAGGTAAAGCGTATTTATTTTTTGGAATTACTAAGTGAAGATAAATAAATAAATAAAACAATAATAATAGTGGATACAGGCCCTCTCTTGGAATGCACCAAAAAAAAAAAAAAAAAAGTCACGCATTATTGGTAAAATTAAAATAAATAAATAACTAAAAAGAGACCCATTTTCATCGAGGCCTCCAAGATATTATTTAAAATTAAGTAGACATAGTTTAACATTTGTATTATGCATGTTGCTGCTAGTACTACTTGTGTTTGTATTGTGAAATTTCTTTGACTCATGACATGTTTGTTTAAGACAGATGGATGTCAACACCATTAAATGTTTAAGAAAAATGGACTAAATGTGTAGAAGTTAAAGGTGCTAAATGACCCCTTTAACTAAATAAGAGATAAATTGGATTTTTTGAACTAGTATGCTCTGAATTAGGAGAATTCAAAAACTATATGAGTAAGGGTGTTAAAAGATACTACATAATCTCTATTGATGAATATACACCATGATATATCTCCTCAGGACTAAAGAAAAAATGTTCATAAAGTATAAAGTTGATGTCAAAAATCAACTAAGAAAGTAAAATAAAAGGACAATGTAAATTATATTAGTTTTTATCTAGTTAGGTTGAAGTAATGATACTCCACCCTGATAAAGATACATAAAAGACAATAATCTCATGTGTTTAACTCGAGTGTAAGATAGAAGAGTGACATGAGAGCTTGAGGTGGAGGTTTCTTTGTGGTTAAACATGATTATCAATATGTTAGATCATGAGGTATGTTGATTCTAGTCTTAGAGAGATTACTAATCATTCACGGAAACCAGCAGACATTCTTAAAGGGTGTAAAACCAATTGGCAGTAGAGTAGGCATTCAAAAATAAATTGACGGTTAACGGCTAAATTAAGGTTAAACTAGTGATCAAAGGATAGACCCAAAAACATAAAATTGATTTTTGGAATGACTAAGTACTAGATCCGAGAAAGGATATGAGCCCGATATAATGGGTAGGAGACGGTGGCGGGTATCCGCGGGGTATGCCTTGTTGCCATCCCCGAACATATAGAAGCATTTGAAAGAACTTGCAGAATCAAGTGCATATATGTACTTTTTACATGTGAAAAAAAAAGTTGAAATGTTTTTCCCAAAAAGAGATTTAGGAGATTTCAATTAGGGAAGGGTGTTAAGTGAAATTGTAAATTAATTCAATCTGCATGAAGCAGCCTTGCAATTTGCAAACTACCAATTTCGAATCCCAGCCCTCCGAAGTAAGATTTCAAGAGAACTTGGATATTATCTACGAAAATGAGAAAGGAGAAAGTAAATTGATGCTGAATTCAAGAATGGAGTCTTGAACCTAGAATTGGCAACTCTTAGGTTAAGCATGTCTAGCTGCACATCTTGAATCCCTTGTGTTGGTAGAGCATGGTATGTTTGAGTTTTAACCATCAGATTAACCTTGTATGTGAGAGTTGTTTTCATGCATATATTTGAGTGACCTATTGAAATAGTTGATCATTGTAAAGTGACAATAGGACTTGTGAGTTCTTGGAGATCTATATGTGATTTTGTATATTAATCTCCATGTTAGTATATCTCGTGTATTTCCCATGGCTATGTTTGAAGTATTGTGAACATGTTGTTACATGTTATTTGAATTGATGAAAATCATTTTGTTTAAAGTGTTGAAACCTATCCTTTTCAAGCAGAATGTGCTGCTATATATTTTTTTGGCTGAATGTTGCTGTCCATACTGGTATTTTGCTGGTTTTTGGACTGTTTTGCTGAATTTCAGCTTGTGATTGGGAAAAGATGATATGTATGAGTCATATGTGGACTTGTGTTGTCGTTAGAGGCTTATTATGCCCTGAGGATCATTGTTTTGTGTCTTCTTTTCTAGTTTTTGAGAAAAGGGTAAGGTGTAGGTCATATGAGAACCTTGATAGATCATAGGCTTGGTATTTAGCTTGTGTCTAGATACCTTGTTTGGGTTATTGTCATATGTTGTATGTTCATGTTGGTCATTTGGATGACATACTATATGACTCTAATGTTCACTTGATGAGGAGAAAAACCAGGCATCGCGTCATAAGCTAAATACGCTAAAGTGATTGATAGCATTGTGGTTTGATGAAAAACACAACATTCATCCTATTATTTCATATGTCAGTGGTAGACCTAGTCTACATACATTGATCCAAATGATGAATATTGAAGTACTCTAGTTAAACTATTGAGGTACTAGTGAAGTAGTATAAATAGGGTTTACATTGTAATAGACTCCTTATTGTGTTGAATGTCTGATATCAATGAGAGATATTTTACTAATGACAATGTATTTAGGCTCATTAGTGAGCAATATGCTGTGACACCTCTCTGAAGCCTGCATTGTTTAGTTGTCCTTAAAGATTGAGTTAGCAGGTAGAAAAATTGAACGGCTTAGGAATGCAGTGTGAGACATTCCATTGTGGGGGTTGGAAGAGCACTTGAGAGCCTATAAGATATGTTGTTTGATCATAATCTTTTTGATTATTGTGTTTTTGCCAATGTTTGCTAGTTATAGCTAGCTCATGGAAATTGATTATGATGAAAATATTATTTTGGTGACTATCCAATGTCAGTGTAAATAGCTTGACGATGCTAGCACTTGGGCTCGAGAGCCTTGCAGAGGCTTGGGTTGCCTTAAGTTGAATTGTAAAAGGTACTTTGTGAATTATGGTCTCTTGTGCCTCTTTTTATTGAGATCACCAAATATTTGATACAATATTGATAGTACATGGACTACCCTAATAATGCATATACTCTAAGTACGATAAAAATGGGTATATGGTCTTTTGTGACCTAAACTGGTGGTGATCCAATTGATTTGAGATGATAATGTTTCACAGTTGTTATGATATGTGGATTGACAAGTTTGCGATATATGTTTTTCGTGCCAACTGTGTGTACGATATACGTACGATGTGTACTATTTGAGTACTTGGGGTGGAGATATGATTTTATTGATATGATATTTGCTCCACTATTGTGTTATACTTACTTTGTTGAAGTTGGCAGGCGATGGAGCTAGTTGTTTAATAGCTCGTTGCAAATACCTTAATGTGGTCGTAAGAACAACTCGTGATTGACGTTGGCAATGGTCAACTCTCAAGTACCGCTTTGTTGCAATACAGTGTGAAATGCCATGTATGATGGTTGAGCATGATGCTTTAACCTAACCTATAGTCCATGACGGGTGGTGTGGACACCGCACACTTTATGGGTTTGGCAAGAGGAGACCTATTCGTCTGAGACATAAGATTGTAAACAATTTACTCAAAAGAAAGTAATATCATTAGATTGTGTAAGGTCTGAAAAGAACCTTGTAGATCCATTGATTGAAAAAATATCAAGGGGGACGGGTCTAAAGTCTATACATGAATAAACTGTGATGTATCCAACTTGATTTTAACAGGTTCAATGTGAAAAGTCATAGTTTCATTCAAGAAATGCACTGTATTTTATGTTATCCCTTCCTATGGTGTGACAGTATGGAGACGGGTCCATAACCATATGTTTGGTGGTGTAAGCAAGGCTTGCACTTGATGGACACTGTTTGTATGTTACCGGGGGTGAGGTTGGACTTTAACCCTTAATGGAGCCATATCCATATGTTTGGTGGTGTGTGGTAACACACACTTGATGGGATCCACCTATGTAGGTGTGGGAGTCTGGTTGCTCCCTATAAAGGTTCAAGACTTGCCTTCTAGAGTGCCTATGAATATACAGGACGAGCGCATGGCCGATAAAACGTGCCGAACCGCATGAGTTGTCATTATATTACCAAGGAGTAAGGTTGAGCTCTAGCTCTTAATGGACCCATAGCTATATGTTTGGTGGTGTGCGGTAACACACACTTGATAGGATCTACCTATATAGGTGTGGGAGTGTGGCCGATCCCTATGAAGGCTTAAGACTTGCCTTCTAGAACGCCTATGAATATCCAGGACAAGCGCATGGCCGATAAAACACTCCAAACCGCAAGAGTTGCCAAGATCTGGAGTTTGGTATGTGTCCAAGTGGAAGACTATACAACCCCTTGTGAGGTTCAAAACGAAAGTCACCTTGCAAGATGTTGGTCCTAAACTTGGGTTACACAAGGCGACGATTCAAGTTACGAGATATCGGCACTGAAAAACTGGACTCCCTTGGCCCAATTTATTCTTCTTTGTTCTCTTCTACTTGTATCTTTTGTGGGGGATTGTTAGAAAAATGATACAAGCTAAACTTAAGTGTTATGAAAAAATATTCTAACTGTGCCTATTTACCGGCCGTTTACTGTTATTAGTCATTTAGGGTCATTAAAATTGTAACTGTTGGGAATTAAATGACAATATAACCATTGAAATTTATTACATCCGTTTATAGCCGTTGGAATTCATTATAGCCGATGACTTAATGCTTGTTACCGTTTATAGCCATTGGAATTCATTGCACCCGTTTTTTTAATGCTTGTTACCGGTTTCTATGCTATATATATGTCATTAGCTATAACAACTAAAAATATACACTCTCAGCCTCTTAGTCTCTCTCTCTCTCTCTTGGTTTTTTCTCTGTCCTAAAATTTGGGCAAAGTTTAAGGTACTCCTACCCGGCAATTAACGAGTGCACGTTAAGAGTCGGATTGTGTTAATCCTGGAGGACGGCCCTTGGTTATACTGTGTGCACCGGAGCAGAGGCGAAATCGTCTTTTAGGACAGTGGAATTTACCACGGCGTGATATCATCATTTGTGAGATCTTTCTAATTACTCTCTCTTTTCATTGCTATAATTAGATATTTATCAGTTTTCTAACAATTATTTAATTGCTATATTTAGATAATTTTCACTGTTATTTTACTGGAAATTCACTCTAGATTTCTAGCTATTTTTAGCACAATTATCTACTGAAATTTCACTAACTATTTACTGTAATTTGGTGAAATTTTCTACTGTGATTAGGCAATTTTTCTTACAGGTGGTGTGGTCGAGAATTAATTTTCTAGGAGTAATCACCAGTGATGGGCTCTGCTAGATTTGGCTGTTCTTGCTTTCTATTTTGTATACATTTTTCGCATTTTGTGTAGGGGTTGGGTTGAGATGGCATGTTTGATCTTTGCTGAGTTGTAGATGTAAGTATCTTTTGTGAGAGTAATGGAATTAGCGCTTGCCTTTTGATTAAAAAAAAAAAAAAAAAGCTTGTAGGCTTCGGCCAGCTTGGGGTATGCCCCTCGTACTCACGTATGGACGTACATTGGTGCGAATTTTTGATATATACACACTGACTTATCAAAAAAAAAAATGCAGACACCAAAACATAATAAATACTTTTTTAAATAAAAAATCTTTAATTTGAGGTTTGAACATTTATTGCCTAAATATTCTAGTATTTCAATATATATAATAAAGTATCTTGATATTTGAATATTTTATCGCCTTGGTACTCTATGTTAGAATTCAATGAGTTTTTATAAGAAGTTGACCAATTTTATATAGAAAATATTGATATACGATAATATATAAGGTGTGTCAATATTTTCTGCAAAAAAATGTAACGAATTATATAATAAAAATTCTTTAAATTTTGATCTAAGCTGCATATATATTGCCGAGATCAAGTGTTATGTTAACATTAAAAAATTATCAAATTTTGACGAAGATACTTATATATGTGTGTGTGTATGTGTGCGCGCGCGCGTGCGTACGTACGTACGTATGTATATGGGGAATGTATGTATGTATGTACGTACATACGTACGTACGTTTGTATATGGGAATGACTTTTATGATAGGGTTAATTAATTCAGAGTCACACATTTGGTTAAAGTGGTAGAAGAAGGTAATGTTAGGTGGGAGAAAGATAACGTTAACAGTCAAATGAGTGGTCCAAAATTAACTCTCATCTTCCCACTTGAGTCATCCTTATATATATATATATAGAGAGATGAGGTTTCATAGTATAAATTTTAGGCCACATATTTAGTTATAAAGGAAAAGAAAGATGATATCAGCGACTAAATGAGTGGTTCAGAATTTCTTCTCTCACTCTCACAATTTAATACGAGTCATCCTCTGTATAAAATATACATGCATATATATTAACAAGTAATTTAATAATAAATAATTAAATCTTATGATATTTAAGTAATAATCTCTAGGTACAGAAAATAAACCAAACCCACCTTCCACTATTGAAGGCAAGTCAAGTCCCACATAATAGTGTTGCCATTTTCCTAATTTAGGGAGGGTAAGTACAACCATGTTTTATCCACTAAGTTTGGTCGGTGATTACCCCAAATCCCTATGGGCTCCACTTTGGTAAATATTTTGTTTATTTACATTACGTGAATTCCTATTGAAGTCTCTTACTTAAGGAACATACTCAATGTCTCAAGGGCTCCCGCATATGCAGGGTCTGGGGGGGCGAATGTACGCAGCCTTCCCCCTTCAGGGTGTTAACCTGAAGAGAGACTCTTTTCCAGTGCTCCCAACCTGAGGGTGAGGACTTCCCAGGAGGTCACCCATCCGGGTACTACTCTCGTCCAAGCACGCTTAACTTCGGAGTTCTAATGGGATCCGGTGACGGCATGTTGGTGCCCTATTTGGGATTGATAATGGGTAGAGTAGTTTCTGTGATATATATAAATTGGTATACTTCTTCTCTACCCACGAATTTGGGATTGTATCAAAATCACATTTTAAAGTCTTATTTTTGGTACATCGGTAAAAATAAGGCTTTACTTAAAAAAAAAAAAAAAGGTTTCTTCTCTTCAAGAGCGTCTCATTTCTTTTAATTCTCTTTGTATATTTTCTTAATTATTTAAATAATTAATATTATTAATATTATTTTAATTATTTATTATACATGATAAAAATAAATGCAATAAAAAAATTATGAAACTTTGGATTATTCTTTTGAGAAACAACTTGGTATTGATAATTAGATAGAAGAAATTATTCGAGTTTTGATATGTAAAAGTTTGATAGAATTTAAGATGTATTTATAAATAAAATTTGATATATTTTATTAATTTAAAAACTATTTAAATTGCCCAAAACCCCATCATATTAAAAAAAAAAAACAATTAAAATGGGACTTTAATATTGAAACGTCAAAATAATATGGGGCTACCGTTGAGGCTCCTCTGGAGCCCCATTTTTGGGACACTGTTGGGAGTAGTCTTATTACTTATTTATTATATTTTTAAATTGTGTTTTTTTTTTTAGTTATAGAGTAAAATTGATGATTAGAATCTTTAATGGTCCAGTTATAAATTGATTTTAACTGGCTCAATATGTAAATTTGTATGCGTCACTTGCATTTGATATGATCAAATCATTAAAAATTACGTCTTTAACATAATATTAATTTTAATACGTGATTAAATTAACATAATTAAAAATAAAATATTTCAATTAATCGTCGTAACATAATCACCGAGGGGTTCACATGAATAATGGCTCAAAGTGAACTATAATTGTATAATCATATCTAATTTTTATGTCTCTATATGTTATTAAATAATTTTTTATGTGGCGTAAACAGTCGAGTCGAACCGAGCATCCCCTATTTAAAATTCGAGTTTTACAAGGCTTTTCGTATTCGAGTTTGAGCCAAACTCATATCGAGCTTTTGTAGCTTTATTTGAGCTTGGTTCGAAAAGGTTTTAGAGTGTTCGATACTTAGCTTCCCTTTTTAGCCTCATCAAGCTGATTCGAGCTCGCTGTTGAGCCAAGCTGAATCAAGCTACAAACGGAGTCAAGCTAATTACTGAGCTGAGCTATTTGAGCTACTATTGGGGGCATTATCGAACCAGTGTTTAGAAAACACTTACTGTTAGCAAACTCCTAGCAAGCCATTTTAACGAGCTCTTATCAAATTGTTCAGGAAACGTTAACTAGCTGAGCATCCCCTTATTCAAACTCAGCTCTAATAAGCTATCGAACTTATGTAGCCCAAAAAGTACAAAATGCTATCCCACGTTGGTGGGCAAGTGAAAAGGATACTAATTTATATACCTAAGGTGCTGCTCCACCCATTGCCAATTGGTTTTGGGATGAAACCTCCTTTGGTATGCAACATAGGTATCAGAGCCGTCGATCCTCGGATCGATTCCAAGGGGCGCAGTTTGATATGGGACGGATCCTACCCCAGAGTTGTGCTCAGTCCGATATGGGACAGGCTGTGCTCGATGGCAGTGCTGGACAAGCGACTGGTAACGGGCCTCAATTTCTGAAACGGCTACCTAGGAGAGGGCTACCTAGAGTAGAGTAAAGCTATCCATGAGAAAAAAGGGCTACCTACTCAGAGTGCAGCCGTCGAGGACGACGGTTGTAGAGCGTGGTGGTATGAAGCAACCCAAAAAGGGCAAAATGCTATCCTACATTAATGGGCAAGTAAAAAGGATACTAGTTTATATACCTGAGAAGCTACTCCACCCATTGCCAATTAATTTTGTAATGGTACCTCCTTTGGTGTGTAACACGAACTTCCATAATGAACACGAAGAGCAGTTATTGATTTCGTACAGGAGTAGTTTATGGAACGTCCTGTTCATTTACACTCTTAATTTGTCAATATATTTTTTTTATTTTTATTTTTTATTTTTTTTTATTCTGTTAAAAAAAAATATATATTTTTTTATTTATTATATTTAGTACTCTGTATAAAATTAAATATATTAATAGGATACCTGTGATATCTGCTTCCCATTTGAAATTTTTGGGCACAAAAAGGTCAAAATGGACCGTGGACGGCAAGTTTGGTAGAAAAGAATCCCTCTCTTAATTTCCCATAAAAACAAAGAAAATCCAAATTTCAATCCATCGCCGTATGAATTGAATTTCAGTGAAAAATTATATTTTCAGAAATTCAATTCATATGTTAATATAACGATACATAATTGGATCAGAGTATCCGAGCATAAAAATATAAAAATAGTAATATATTGATAGAAGAAGGGGGGATTACATAGAAGAAGATTAAGGGAGACAGAGAGCTAAACACATCACAAAACTCAACATAATTAACCCCTAAATCAATTTGATTGCCACATGAATTAAATTCTAGTAGAAAATTATATTTTTATTTTTTGAACCAAAGAGGACACCAAAATGCTGTCACCGGATCCCTTTAAAACTCCGAAGTTAAGCGTGCTTGGGCGAGAGTAGTACCAGGATGGGTGACCTCCTGGGAAGTCCTCGCCCTCAGGTTGGGAGCACTGGGAAACAACCTCTTTTCAGGTTAACACCCTGAAGGGGGAAGGTTGCATACATCCGCCCCTCAAACCCTGCGTAGACGGGAGCCCTTGAGGCATTGGGTAAGTTCTATGTTCCAGAAAATTATATTTTCAAAAATTCAGTTCATGTGTCAATATTAAGATACATAATTGGATCAGAGTATCCGAGCATAAAAATATAAAAACAGTATTATATTGATAGAAGAAAGGGGAGGATTACATAGAAGAAGATTAAGGGAGACAGAGAGCTAAACACATCACAGAACTCAACATAATTCACCCCTAAATCCTACCCCTTATTTATATACAAAATATCTAAGTGAGGTGACTAAGCATGCCACCGTAGCAAGGACACGAGGCAGCCAAAGAGGCGGGCTCGGGCTTAGACTCGGGAATATTTGTATCAATACTCTCAATCCTATTTTGGACCGTATCAGTCAAATTGTCAACTTCCCATAAAGTAGGTACAAAATGTTCGGTTGCCAAGTTAGAAAATAGAACCTCCTTAGGTAAGGTAGTTAAAAGCAAATGAATTAGAACTTTCCTAAAAGGCTTTAAGTGAGTTATTTCCTGCGTTTTGAAGGAATTGAAAATTGTTGAGTCTAATTTTTACTTCTTAGCTGTCAAGCTGGAGGTCAAAAGGCCACTTTACATGAATTCTACTGCATGCATCTACTTTATCGTAACCAGACAAGGCCATGTATATGTCAAGGTAAGGAAAATTATACAGTTAATTATGTTATAAATTTTTGTATTCTCTATATCGATTTAATCATTATACTTGTGATTATGCTATTGGTCTATATAATTTATATTGTGATAATTTAATCTTATAATAAATTAACGTTAAGTTGGGGAAGTTTTTAATGATCAGATAGCAAGTGCGTTTAAATTGGGTTGAAGTCTAAGTGTGTATTGACTTCGATTGCACGCATTGGACATGACCATACTGTTATTGAATTATCAACTTATTTTTTATTTTATCATATAACCAAATTGGCACAATATAAATTATAAATGAACTAAATTGGCACATTTAGAAGCAACAACAATAAATTCATATATAGAAAAAAGTTATTTTTTTGAAATATCACTATACTTTATTCATAATGCTAATTTAGTCATTTTATTTTTCATTATGTCAATTTAGTTTCTAAATTGTATCAAGTTTAATTTTATTATAAAATTAGAGTCAAATTAATAATATAATTCTAAAAGACGTGATTACGTTATAAGTTACCGAATATAAATTGTCCTATTGACCCAATTTAAGCTCCACCGTGATCCAAACATTAAAAATCTTGTTACTAAGTTAATGCTAATTCTACTACAGGCTTAAATTAATACAATGTAAATTATATAAAGGCTAAAGTTTAGTTTGATTATTAGGCAGATGAGGTAAAAATGGGTAAAGAGGGAAATGAGAGAGTGAAAAAGGAGAATGTGCGGATTATTTTATATAATTAGAAATTATTTGTACTAAAGGTTCTTGTATTTTGTCTATTATATCAATTTAGTCCTTATGCTTCTAATGTGTCAATTTAGTCCTTATACTTATAATGTGTCAATTTAGCCCCTCTACCATTTATATTGTGTCAATTTAGTCCCTAAGATGAAATTTATGTTAAGTTTTTGATGAAATATTTAATGGTTCAGCAACATGTTAGGTTAAATTGAGTCAAAGAGTGAATTCATAGTTGATTACTTGTATCTAATATGATTGTACCATTAAAAATTTTATTAAAAACTTAATATAAATTTTACTCTATAGGGACCAAATTGACACAATAGATAAAGTATATGGACTTTTGACATAAATAGCCCTACAATTAATTTAAAAAAATTATAATAAAAATAGAGATAAAATTATGTAACATTTTCTCTCTCCTTTACGGAAAAAATTAGGTAAATGAAAATTTTCCAAATGAGGACAAGAGTTTACTCTTGTTTACTACAAAATTAAATTAATATAAAATATATTAATAAGTTATTTATTTTTAAATTGATAATTTATTTTTCTTTTGTTGAAAATAGTTTCATAATATCTATAAGTTTATTACATTCTTTATTCTCGTTTACGATAGTTTTTTATGTTTAATTTTGAGACATAAGTGGTCTTTAGTCTTTTAATATTTATTTAAATTTAGTCGCTAAATGTGGGACCAATTTTATCAAAAAAATAAATATTAGAAATATTCTAAATAAAAAAAAGATGATGAAACAATTTAAACAAAATCACAAATATTAAAAATATAAAGAAGATGAGAGACTAATTTAAATAAATTTAAAAACATTATAGATGTCTAAATAATTCTAAAAAATATACGTAAATTACACATTAGTATTATAAGATTTGATATATTAATTTTTTGTTGTTTATGCCAAAGGTTCCTATATTTTATACATTGTGTTAATTTAGTCCTTGTACTTTTAGTTATGTTAATTTAGTCCCCGAACAATTCAAAATATGTCAATTTAATCCTTTAATCAAATTTAAGTTAAGTTAATGTCATAATTTTGAACGAAAAAATTATGTTAGATGCAAGCAACTTATTATAAATTCATCCGTTTACTCAATTTAAACCAATTCATGACCGAACTATTATAATTTTCACTAAAAACTTAATATAAATTTTTTCTAATGACCAAATTGACACATTTTAAATTGTATATGGACTAAATTGACACAATGAATAAAGTACAAAGAACTTTAGCGTAAATAATCCTTTGCTCAATAATATTTTGCCCAAACGTTCTTTGTATTATATAATAAAATAGTTCAAACAATAATGTATAAATGTCTAAAATAGATCTCTTATCCAACTTTTCTTGATTAGTAGTGTCACAAAGGTTCCTATACCAGTGGATG
The DNA here is from genome assembly GCA_018398585.1 of Simmondsia chinensis. Lineage (NCBI taxonomy): Eukaryota > Viridiplantae > Streptophyta > Magnoliopsida > Caryophyllales > Simmondsiaceae > Simmondsia > Simmondsia chinensis. The sequence continues at coordinate 3,726,359 of JAGTTD010000018.1, forward strand.
GAAATAGCGGCGGTAATGATGGGTTCACTAATAAATAACGACTAGTTTTACACTTTTTACACTATTGTTTTAATTATTTTATAAAATACATAATAATTTTTGGACTAAAAACTCATTTCATAAGGTGGATAAACTATAAATATTTGAACACAACAACAACAACAACAGTCTCAGTGTCTTAAGGGCTTCCGCATAAGCAGGGTCTGGAGAGGGTAGATGTGTGCAACTTTCCTCCTTCAGGGTACTACTCTGAACACATAAACTATAAATAATAATATACAAAACATCAGCACGTAAACTATAAATAATAATATACAAAACTTAGCATATATAGTAATATGGTTAGGGCTGCAAATGAGACAAGCTGGCTAGCGAGCATGTTTGACTCGGCTCATTAAGGTCTCGGTTCGGATTCGTCTAAGCCAACTCAAGAGCCGGCTTCACTTGTTTAAGGTGGCTCGTTTTCAAACCGAGGCTGATTCGGCTTGAACGGCTCATAAGCAGGCTTGTTTATGGGCTCATGAGCTGACTCGATTATTGGCTTGCATGTCTAGATTGTAGAATTGAATAACATGCATGTTTTTTATTTTTAACTTTCATGTATGATTTATTTTATTACCCTTTTTCTGACAATTTAAGTAACAATAATCATAAATGAGTCTAATAAGCCTAGTAATTGAGCTTAACAAGCCCGTTAAATGAGTCCAATGAGCCAACAAAGCTCAACGAGCCAGCTTTCCAAATAATAAAGTCTAAATGATACCAATATCGAGTTAGTCTTATTTATTAAACGAGCTGAGTCGAGCACAAATATGCAGCTCGATTAGATAAATGATACCGATACCGAACTAATTTTATTTAGTTAATGAGCTAAACCGAACAAATTATAATTCGGATCGGCTCATTTGCGGCACTAAATATGGTGATTTCTTTTAGATTTTAAAACACATAAGCATCCAAATAACTCTGAGAAAATTCATACAATTTTTGACCTTTTCCTTTACAAAGATAACAACAATCACGGTAGGGTACAGAAACTCATCTTTTTGAAATTAGTCCATGATTTTTTTATTTTATAATAACATTAATTTCTTATAACGACTAAATTAGTTAAAAATTAAAAAAATGTGGAACCAAATTTGTTATAATGTTGAATACTCGAATCATTTTGAACAAAAAAAAAAAGAAAAAAGAGAGACTTGGTTTGAACAAACTTGAAATTATGAGATACTAATTTGAATAAACTTATAAATAGGAGTAGTTAATGGTGTAAATAACTTGATTGAAAATCAATCAACTAAAAGATTAGGGCTCTCTACTAGTTTAAATTATAGATATGATTTAAAAAAATTACCTAAATTTTTTAATTTTTTAACTTTACATCTAAACATTTCAAAAAATTTTATTATCACACATTAATGTGATATCGTTAATATCTGTTAGTTTTTATTAACATAACATTTTGACAAAAAAGAAAATGATATTAAACTTAGTTTTAAAATAACTTTAAAAGTTTTAAATACTTTAAATATTTAAAAAATCAAAAAAATGTAAAAATATTTAAAACAATTTAGATATTTAAAAATATTTTTTAAATTATCACGTTAGTAAAAACTAACAGATATAAAAAACGTAACATTAATGTGTGACATTAAAAAAATTAACAATTAATCTAAAAATAATTCAACTATATCTCAATATACCAAAAATAACCTAACTCTATTTTCTAACAAAAAAAATAACCAAACTCTAACTTTTCTAATAAAAAAAAATAACCAACTCTAACTTTTGTATCAAAAAATAAGCCAACTCTAACTTTTGTACCAAAAAATAACCGAACTCTAAAATTAATTTAAAAAAATACTGAATATATAGCTAAGCATGGCATGTGGTATGACGCTTCGATCTTATATTTTTCTTCTATATATTTTTGGCATGGCTTGATTTCTTTTCTCATATAACCAAACTAAAAATATATTTTTTCGATAATTGAGTACAACCCCATGAAAAGGTAAAATCCCGGGGCAATGAACAAGCAAACAACCAAGGAATACTACCAGAGAACTAGGGTTGCAAATGAGCTGAGTGAGCCGAACCACAGCTTGATCTGCTCGGTTCGGCTCGTTAACTAAATGAGACCAGCTTAATATTGGTATAATTTATCTAATCGAACCGCATATCTGTGGTCGCTCAGCTCATTTATTAAATGAGACCGTCTAAGGAGAACAAGCCAAACCAAAAGTATTTAGAAAAAATAGAAACTTTCGAAGTATCACAATTCAGTATTTTTTAAATCAAATTTTTAGAGTTGGATTATTTTTATAGTTTGGTTATTTTTTGGTAGAAAAGTTAGAGTAGAGTTATTTATTTTTTGGTTAGAAAATAAGATTATGTTACTTTTTAATATATTGACATATAATTTGATTACTTTTATATTAATTATTGTAAAAAATATTTTTTAAATTATTAAAATTAACAAATGTCAACAATATAATATTAAGACGTGATATTAGAAAAGCTTTACAAACTTAAATATGACATCAAAACGACTAAAAAGATTTAAATTTTTTTCTAAAAACTGACGTAAAATTTAAGTTTGAATTATTTTTAAGAAAAAACAAAAACCAATTACTTAGACATATCTCCTTTTTTTTTTATTTTTTAATCACACATATCTCATATTTCATATGTTATATTATAATATATGTCATATCTTATATTATATACTTAAATTCAAAGACATCATTATTTCCAAATAACTTTTTAAAAAAATTCAAACAAAAAATTTACATTTTTTCATTCACAAGACAACAACAATCACTTGCCCCCCCCCCCCAATAAATACACCCCCCACCCCCCCTCTCCACTCCCCCATATTTCCCCTTCTCCCTCTCTCTTCACCCAAAAAAGAAAAAAAAAAAAAATTAAAACAAACAGTTCAGTGTCTCAAAGAGGCTGATTCTCGAACAATGACGAAAGAGGTTGCAACAGGAGGAGAACACCAATCTGGGTCCTTCTCTGCGAAGGACTACCACGACCCTCCTCCTGCCCCGCTTGTCGACACAGCCGAGCTTGGCAAATGGTCCTTTTACAGGGCGCTAATTGCCGAGTTTGTTGCGACTCTGTTGTTTCTTTACGTAACGGTGCTAACGGTGATAGGGTACAAGAGCGAGACTGATGTAAAAGCGAATGGGGATATGTGTGGTGGAGTTGGGATTTTGGGTATTGCTTGGGCTTTTGGTGGCATGATTTTTATTCTTGTTTACTGCACCGCTGGCATTTCTGGTACTTTCCTTCTCTTTTTTTCTGATAAATTTCATTCGATCTTTTAGGCCGAATCATAAAATTAGTATATTTGAGTGTTAAGTTTTGTCGGGCCCGATCACGAAGTTGGCATATGTGAGGCCTATTTATCAGTCCAAGTGTGGTTTCATACTAAAATTAATTGACAATAGTTGAAGTCACTTACTACACTTATAAATTGATCTCTTCACTCTCAATGATTCACGTGTAAATCTAAATCGGGTTTCATGTTGAAATAAATTGAAATTAAGTGGAGTAACTCTCTAGTTTTATATATTGGTCTTTCTTTCTTACAACACCCACGAGGGATTCATCTTTCACTCATATGTGGAGTCTTTAACATTTGCTATGCTTTTGTGTTAAATTTCACTGGGCGTTTTAGGCCAACTTACGGAATTAGCATATGTGATATTTATGTATAAGCCCAAGTAGAGTTCAGGGCCGGACATAACTCCAAGCAACCCAAGCACCCGCTGAGGGCCACCGAAATTTAAGGATCCCAAATTTTAGAGGATTGTATTTTTAAAGCCTTAGTTCTTAATATTAATAAGTTTTACTATTACAATTTTTTGGAATTTTATTACATATAAAGGACCGGGAATGTCAAGACCGGCCTTGGTAGAGTTGCATCTTAAACTCAATTAGCATTAGGTGACGTAACCATCCGAGTTTATATATTTATCCTATTTAACCAGAGCCTCTTATCCCAAAAAAGAGCCACTTTTTTTTTGGAAAAAAATGCTTTTAAATTGAAGTAAAAGCTATTTGTAATGTTTTAAAATTAAATGTACATAGTAAACTATGAATGAGATAAATTGATTTAACTGAGAGTACAATAATTAAATTAATACAATGTATAAAGTATTAAGCTATTCTAACCGTTGTCACGAATTGTGATATAGGTGGGCACATAAACCCGGCGGTGACGTTCGGGCTATTCTTGGCTCGAAAGGTGTCACTCGTAAGAGCGGTGATGTACATGGTGGCTCAGTGCTTAGGAGCCATATGTGGGGTGGGTCTAGTCAAGGCCTTCCAAAAGGCCTTCTACGTTCGATACGGTGGTGGCGCCAACGAGCTTCAGCTCGGGTACAGCACCGGGACAGGGTTGGCTGCTGAGATTATTGGAACCTTCGTCCTTGTCTACACAGTCTTCTCCGCTACTGACCCCAAGCGCAACGCTCGCGACTCCCACATTCCCGTATGTTCTCTTTCACTCCTTTCGTGTGTTTGTTTGTGCTGCTTATAGTTATATATGCGTGGTAAAATCTGATACAATATGATAATGTGACATGAAACAACCCGAAGATAGCGAATTTGGGCCGACATGTTTGACCCGCTAAGTTATTTGGGTTGAATTTCTGCATGGATTTGTTAATTTATTTTTAACATGTTTAACCTTGTTTATATATTACTGTTATTATATATATATATATATATGTTTCGATAGCTTGTTTCACATAAGATAGTTTCAACTAAAATTAGTCATGTTTTTAATAAATTATTATAAGAACTCACGGTTAGTATTGACTGTGAGGTGTATTATCGAATCAAAAGCATCGACAATCCAAATTTTGGAAACTTTATTTCTGGGTTTTTAGTTTTCTGTTTTAAGTTTTACTCAAATTTGAAAATAATTGAAAATATAAAGTCAAAAGTATGGAAATTTCGTTTTAAAAAATATAGTTTCTCATTCCTCAAAAGTTAAAAATTAAGCAAAAAATGATACTAAGCAGACTTTTTGTAAATAAAAGACTTTATAACTATATTCATCTTATAAGTAATTTAAATATTTAATGAATAATATTATTATTAGAACAACTTTATAAAATCTTGTGGTTATTATTTATTATATAGATCAAATTATAACTTAAACATTGACAACTACCTAATTATAAAAATGATTATTATTGGTGATAATTTTGTGATAGTGCATTGAATATAAATAATGAATTTTGTAAAATATATATTATATGTAGATATTGCTTTTATGAAGACATACTTTTCAGGTTAGGGATTCTTAAAAATAGTTTTCTTTCAAGGTAGCATTCTGAAGGAGGGAAAGCTGCGTATATTCACCTCCAAACTCTGTATATACAAGAGTCTTTATAGCACTGAAACTATTGTTATATATATTAAATGTTAGATATAGCAAGATGGGGATGTGTGGCTACAATGACGTGGTGTAAACCTTGAAAATAGTACCTCCTTTCTCTAGACCCAAGTTTAAAATGGGGATCCAGATGTCATAAATGCCCTTTTTATTTAAATAATAAATGCTTTATTTATTATTTGTATATTTTAAATTCTAATGTTAGGGTTCTTGGAAACAGCCTTTTGGTAGAGTTATGCTCTAAAGAGGTAAAGTTTCTTACATTTGCCCTTTTTAGATCTTGCTTATACGGAAGTTCTTAAGACACTGAATCTATTGTTGTATATTCTAAATTATATATAGGAATTTATTTTAATAGAGTCATATTATTTTATAGTAAAAATATAATATCGGGGCAAATTTGTAAAAAATTATGGCTATTGTTAACTATTAAATATATTATTGCTCAGGAATAATACTCAATTAATATTGTAATACTAGGCTATAAATAAAGAGGCAATAAATTTTTTTTTTTTTGTTTTTTAGAAATTGAAAATTATATCTGAAAAATAACTTTTTTTTTATTTTTTATTTTAAATTAATTTTTTTAGTTCAGTGGAGAGTGAAAATAAAAAACATGTGATAAAAAAGTTTACATCACATCATTGGGTCTTAGCCATATAGGATGTTACTTTAAATGAAGGTTGTAATTTAAAGGAGGACGACCTTACCAAGCCCGTTTAAGTCCCGATATATATGATAAAAACATAATTTGATCTAAAATTTTGGACGCTATTTTCAGAGATTTTATCAATTGAGCTGGCTAGCAGATAAAAAAATTCTAAATTACTTGTAACATAGAAAGGTGGTTATATTTAATGGTGGCATGCTTTAGTAAGAAAGTGGATTCTACTTTTTGGTTGTAGCCTTTTTAAAGTCACTTCTCTATAATTTAAAAAGTAATAATAATAATAATAGTGGGTGGGGGGGCAAATTCTATACTTAAAAGTGACTATATTCTATTTTATTCGCTTTATTTTCGTAGGAGTTATTTATATTTTAGTATCCGATATTTCTGAAAATAAGGAAAAGGATTTTGATGTTTTTGAATTATTAAAAAGATCCTTTAGTTTTTTTTTTGTATTAATAGAAAAGCCCCTCACAAGTGTGATGACATCATTATTCATCGACAGAGCTGGCGTAACATTTGCTTTTTATTAATGCTACAAAAAAAGACCTAAAGTACGCTTTAGCACCTTTATTCTTACTTTATAAGCACGAAATTTAAGATGTTATATTATGTAGAAGCTATTTGTTTATTATGGTGTATTTTTATTATTTTATTATAGTATTAATAAAATCGCAGCTGTAATGTCAGCTTTATTAGCTAAAAATGACATTATGATGTCGGAGATGAATTTTTTTATTAATGGGACAAAACTTAGAAGTCTTTTTTAATAATTTAAAATGTTTAATATCCTTTTTATTGTTTCTAAGAATGTCAGGTACTAAAATGTAAATAATTTGTATTTTGCCTTTCTAAGTTTAAAGGTTGGCTTGATCAAATTGTAAAAACAATTATTTTTTAATAAGTACTTTTCGTAAAAATAATTTTGTAAAAATGGGTCTCAATAGGGATATATTTATTAAAGTTTTTTTAGTTCTTGTTTCGTATTTCTGTTTAGGTAGAAAAATAAATTTATTTTTATTTAAAAGTATTTTTTTTTTAAAAAGTGAGATGACCTCTAATTGTGAAAAAAATCTTTATTCTTTAGAAAATACCAAAAAAATTGGTGAAATAGTCCCTAAATTTCATGATAAGTATTTTATTTATGTATTTAAGAAATATGGTAGAAATTATTTATTAATTAAAAATTTTATTTATTTAATAGGGGTCCCCTCTCCCAATTTTTATTTTCGGACTCTTGTCAGTGAGAAACGCATGTAGTACTCATATATTGGACACGTTTGTGTATTTTTGGTTTTCAAATGATGTTTACTTTTAAGAGTAAATTATAGAAAATTTTTGTTTTTTATTTTAAAAATAGAAAATTTTTATAATAAATTAAAGCACCCATAAAATTTTTTTATTTTTAAAATTTATCACTTAACCTTTATACAATTTATTTTTGATCAATTTATCCTTAAAAGTGAGGGGGTTAAATGTTTGATTTTGTTTTTAGAAGGGGGTTTTATATTATTAGGTAAACATTAAAAATTTTATGTTTTTAGTAAAATAATTAAAAGAATTTTCTATATTTACAAAAATATTTTAATTATAGTAATGATATTATAAGTTCTGAAGATAAAATGTATTTTTAAAATTTTCATAAAAATTATTATAAGATAAAATATAATATTTTTTTAATATTATAATGTTATTATTATAATTAATTAAATTAATAATTTTTATAAATGCAGAAATCCCTCCTTTTTAAAAATCTAAAAAAAATTCTTATTTTTTTTAAAATATAAAACACGTAACCATTCTATTTTAAGGGACAAAATGGTCATAAACAAAAGTTATTCAGGGGCAAAGTGATAAATTTTGAAAAGTAAAGGGGTTTAGTGAGTAGTTTTAGTTTTGATGGGTTTTCTTTTATTAAAGCAAAAATTAGGAAGGTTTTATATAATTTACCCAACTTTTAATAATGTGATAAAATATATTTATTATATTTGTATAATATGTTGTAATATATGGCATATTAGTATTGTTTTTTATTTAAGAAATAAATAATAATTGATATCTGCAATAAAGTTATATATCTATGAATTATATTTTACCAAAGAGGGCACCAACACGCTGTCACCGGATCCCATTAGAACTCCGAAGTTAAGCGTGTTTGGGCGAGAGTAGTACCAGGATGGGTGACTTCCTAGGAAGTCCTCACCCTCAGGTTGGGAGCACTGGAAAATAATCTCTTTTCAGGTTAACACCCTAAAGGGGGAAGGCTGCGTCCATCCCCCCCCCCCCCCCCCCCCCCCCCCCCCCCCCGACCCTGCGTAGGCGGGAGCCTTTGAGGCACTGGGTATGTTTCTATCTATGAATTATATTTTGTTAAACTTGTGATTGAATTCTCAAAAACTATCGACTGTACCCTATTTTTTACTATGTGTGATACTTCTATTACTTTGATTGTTGCTAACTCTATTCTTTTCAAAAGTTAACGGATTGTTGACTGAAAATTTCATATATAGAGCCAATTAGTACACATATAGTAGATCTTGTTTAATTCTCATATTGTATTTTACTAACGGGGTATTTGGGTACTATAATTTTATGTTATGTTTTTTACATGCTTAAAATTAAATAACAACGACGACGACATACCCAGTGCTTCAATGGCTCCCGCATAAGTAGGGTTTGGGTGTGGTGTAATGTATGCAGCCTTGCTCCTTCGGAGTAATATCCCGACGAGAGGTGTTTCCGAGCTTAAAATTAAATAACTGGAAGCTAATTATTTTAAAAGGAGAAAAGAATTGTTGTGGGATTCACGTGTCTAATAATAATAATAATAAATTAAAGAGAGAGGATTTGTCTCTTAAGAAAAAGTTAAATCTTTCTTGTTACTGTATTCATGTGGATGTGTAAGGACTGACAAAATTTAACACGATATAATAATAATAATGCGTGATTATGAAACTAATAGTCAGTTTGGCCCGTTAAGTAATTAGGTTGATGATTGATTGGGATTGGGTCAACTTGTGTTCACATGTTATCTGTTTCTATAATTATGTCGAATTATTGTCTACTGTTGATGTTATATGGATGTTTTTGGTAGCTCTGCCAACATGAAAGAAAAATTGTACCTTTTTATAATGTTAATTTCATAACTTATTTTGACAAGTGTGTTATATATTTATTACTAGTATCAGCTATAAGTGCATATTATTTACATATTTAGTGACCGTAAAAAAAAATTGTGGAAATTGATATATAATCACGTATACATGAATATATAAAGAGAATTTTTCGAGCTAAATTTGTGGATTGACGTAAAATACGATGAAAATGTAAAGGTGTTGGCACCACTTCCGATCGGGTTTGCGGTGTTCATGGTTCATCTAGGCACGATCCCAATCACGGGCACTGGCATCAACCCGGCTAGGAGTCTCGGCGCTGCTGTCATCTACAATCAGCACAAGGCTTGGCATGACCATGTTAGTACTTCTCCCATCTGTATATTTTCTCTCATGGTCTATTTGGCTGAAATTTTTTTTTCGTAAAAAATAATTTTTTTCCCCAAAATAAGCACGTTTTTGGGGATTTGAAGGAGTTTGACTAGAAAAGAAGGCGTTTGTAAATAGAAGCAAAGAATTGTTTTTTTTGCTTTTAACTGAAGTAGGAGCAGAAGCGTAAACTAAAGACAATTTCCTCTATAGAAAGCAATCTTTATAAAAATGCTTTTACAACTTGATGAAATAGGTCGTAATCCTTTGATCTACTATGGCTTGGTCGGTATCATTCGTATTCTGCAGTTTATGGATTACAAAAAACCAAAACCAAATTATATAGGATGAGCAAGGCCGGTCTTGACATTTCTGGGGCCTCAAGCGAAATTTTCAAAGAGGTCATTCATATACAACAAATTATAATATAATTTTGACTTTAAAATTTACTAATACTAAGAATTGACACTCTAAAAACCGCAACTTCAAAGATTTGGGCCCTTAAAATTTGGTGGCCCTAAGCGGGTGCTTGAGGTTATGTCCAGCCCTGATGATGAGTTATAGCTCGACTTCACTTAATTAAGCTCGAACCCGATTTCACAAACTTTGACTGGAGCTCGGCCTATTTTGAGTTGATGTAGGTTCGTTTACTCTTCATGTTGGCTCGCTAAGTCATAGGGTTAGAATTTAATGTAAAATTCGTTGCTGCAAGCTTGCTTAGATTTGCGAACTGTGAGGCAAAACATTGCCGTACTTGGGCATGTCGCATTTAATGAAACTCAAATGGGCATTTGCATGAGTGTCCACGTTACACTATTAAATCATTTCTACAACTTTACCCATCAACTTAAATTTTTAGGAAAGTTGATCCCGTTTACCGAACAACCCATTAACTAATCAATGAATCAAATAAAACCCATTTGTTTTTCTATTTTTTTTTTGTAATAAAAAATAATAATATTAATTAATTTATAATGTTGAAAAAATGAAAATGCAGTGGATATTCTGGGTGGGACCATTCATAGGAGCAGCAATAGCAGCATTCTACCACCAGTTTATACTTAGAGCTGGTGCTGTCAAGGCTTTGGGTTCCTTCAGAAGTGGCTCTCAAATTTAACTTTATTTTTATTTTCCTATTTTCTCTTATTTATATTTATATATATGTTTAAAAAAAAACAAAAAAAATTTTTAAGTGTTGTTGGTTGTGTGTTGTACTGATGATCAGCTTTATTTCAATGAATTTCTGGTTATGTTTCATTGTAATTTTTTGTTTGCTATGTTTTAGATTTCCCACTCTATTTCCACTTTTTCTTATCGGGTATTTTACTTTTACTGGGATTTGATCTCGTGTGGCGTCGTTGGTCCGGATGATAATCATCATTAGACTAAGACTTGCGTGGTATTTCCACTTTACATGGCCTCGTGACACCGAAACTTTAGGGATTCTTACGGGGAAGGGTATTCCATCGTAAGGGAGCTAAAAGAAGGGATATGTTTAAAATCATTGCAGTTGATTGGCTTTCTTATAAACATGGTTAACCTTAACCTGATTACACATGCTAGTTGCCAAGATTATTTCATCGATGTTATAGCTATGGCAGTTTCCTTCTATGTTACCGGCTGCATTTTGTGTTATAAACGAGTCAAGTTGTCTACAAGCTTGTTCAATTCGAGGCGAGATATTTTCTCATTGAACTTGATCTAGGCTCGGGTTCGTAGAGTCTGAAACAAGGCTTGAGATTAATTCCTTTAGGTTTACACTTGGCTCAATAGCATAATTTATAAAATTTGAATAAAATGACCCATAAAGTTGTCATGTATGTAGTTTAAATATAAACTTAAGCTTTATGTAATTTTAAAAACTAATAGACAATCCCGGAGTAGTCTATTAGGCATGTATATTGGTCTTTTTTTTTTCCTCACAACTCCGATGTCGAACTTATTCTGCAATATTCATGTGGAGTTCTTAGCAATGTTGAAAATAAAACTAATATGTATGGTGGAGCAAATTGCACCTCTTTCCGATCAATGGGTCTATTGGAGCTCTTAACTGTACATCTTCACAGCCATTGTGACTCCCAAGAATCTTCAATCTCTCCTTCTATCGTTTTTTCATTATTATCGATTTTTCTACCTTAATCTCTCATAAACTCCTCTCTATTTAGGTAAAGTTGTTTAGCACTCCTAACTCAAATCTATCGAGTGCACGTTAGAAGTCGCATTAACCCTAGAGGCCGTTCAACAGTGTTTTGTGTGCATTTGAGTAATGGCGAAATTATCTTCTAGCAAAATGGTTCTTCCACAACACGGTGTTCATTGTTCGTCTCTCAGATAAAATATTTCTCATTCTTGCTTGCTTATTGTAGTTGATTTTCTTTGTTAGAATACAAAATTATTCCTGAGCCTTTACTCATTAGCTTAATCTGTTGGGACAGTTGGTTCCTTGATATGGTATCAAGGCCTTGCTCACCAAGAGGTCACGAGTTCGAATCTTAACAATCCTCTTTTTAATATTAAAATAAAATAAGAACAAGGTATAAGGTGGGTCTGTGCACTATCCATGCTTCCATCAACTTAAGCTTTTGCGACAGTAGGTTCCTTAATACGGTATCAAAGCCTTGTTGACCAAGAGGTCACGAATTCAAATCTTAATAGCTCTCATTTTTAATATTAAAACAAATTAAGCACAAGGTATAGGGTGGGTCTATTTACTGTCCATGCTTGTTAGAGTACTAAACTATTTTTGAGTCTTTACCCATTATTTTAAACATTTGAAATAGTTGATTCTTTGACATTTTTTAACCTGTCATTGTTGAATTTTTAATAACAAGCACTCCAAACCTCTCTTTACATGCAGCATGGAACATGACAAACCATTGACACCAATTATAACAAGCCCAAATACGCACAAAAGAAAAAAAAAATCTGGCCTAACTTTTGTCACAATTCAAATAATATTGGTTCGAAATTTACCTAAACAACCGGTTTTTGAGGGAAGAATATCCTTATCGTATAAATCAATTCGATTCGACTCGAAACTTAGATCAAGTCGAGTCTTCCAGTCTTTTTAGGACTTGTGAGTCAGCACGGTTTATTTACAGATGTTATAGTATAAAACTATTGTTGGGCCTTCACTTATCTGCTTAAGCTTTTAGGACGGATGATTCATTAACATGGTATCAGACCCTTAATGATCAAGAGGTCATGAGTTCGAATCTCAACAGCTCCCACTTTCAATATTAAAAATAATTTAAGCACAAGGTATGAGGTGGACCTGTGCACTATCCGTGCTTCAAACCCAATAAATATTTGCATGAGGGGACATGTTAGAGTATAAAACTATAGTTGAATCTTTACTTATCTAACTTAAGTTTTTGGAACAAATGGTTTGTTGACAGTAGATGAAATACTCGGGGCTAAAATATAGAGACGAGATTCAATATAATATATTTTATGAGGTAACTTTTAAACAATTTACATGTGACAAAAAGTTAACTCACTAGGGGCGAATTAGTTCGGTCAGGTGAAGTCGGTGAAGTAAAGAGAAGGTAGGGGTCCACACTGTGAGCATATTGTAGCTGCGACAAGTGTAACTCTAGCATGTTGTACTATGCACCTTTTAATAAAGGTGTCACGTATTATATTTACATATTTATTTACGTCAGGTTTAATTTTAAAACCAATTAACAGTACTGGAGCAATCCACTAGCTGTACACGTTGGTTTCTTATTGTCTTGCAATTTTAATTTGAAGTTCTTTTGCTGGGCTGATTTGGAGTTCTTAGCACTATAGAAAATGATACCCAAAGATTTTATAAAAGTTGATATCGCGCCTTAATAAGGATCATTGTCCTAAAAGACGATTTCGGTGTTGCTTTAGTGTACATGGTATTACTGGCGGTCGTTGTCTAGGATTGATGCGACTCGATACTTGATGTGCGCTCTTTGCTCGTCGGGCAGGCGTGCCACTAGAACGTTTTGCCCAATGTTTATAGAGAGAATGCAGAGAGAGAATGCGAGAAGAAGAGGGAGATTGTTTTTTTGCTTGGTCTTCAAACTCACCAGCTAAGGAAGGTGTATACAGAAAGTATTGTGACTATTGGGAAGAGGTGCCTCAAACCCCGAACAGACACCGCCTTTATAATCGAACTATTGCTGCAATGGGAAGAGAGAGAGCAGTAAAGGGGCCATTGGAAAGAGATACAGAGCAACTTGGGAAGCGATAATATGAAAGACTTTTCTACACCTTTTTCCAAAAACAAAAAAATCCGTTAGGAAAAGGGCATCCTCACTGGGTGCGTTGCAGCGGGTAGCGCACTTGCGTGTGATTCTCAGCCGTCTTTCAGCCCTAACTTAATTTAGTGGGTTAACTTAGACCTTCTTTTTTAAGGCGGACTTTCATAGCTAATTTTCCTATGTGCGATAAGCCCCCAAGAGCAAATTAGTTTTAGGAGACGTTTGCTTGTGTCATTTTTCCAACGACCAATGTGTCTATTGGAGCTAATTGCACGTCTTTCTAGTCGATATATCTACTGGAGCTAATTGCACCTCTTCAATATCCCTTTTTCTATCTTAATCTCTCAAAAGCTCCTTTATGTTTGGGCAAAGTTGTTTGATAGTCCTAACTGAAAACTAACTAGTGCACATTGGAAGTCGAATCACGATAATCGAGACAATTGTAGGAATTTTTGTGTGCATCCTAGGAACGGATAAATTGTCTTTTATCATAGCAGTTCTTCCATGACATGGCATTTATCATTTATCTCTTAGATAATTTGATCATTCTCATTAGTTACTTGCTTGTTGTGATTGATTCTTGTTAGGATATTATATTATCTCAAATTTAATATTAATATGATTTGATTTGGAAGATATTTGATTAAGATTGGGTTACCTAAATAAGTTTAATTTGAATTGATATTTTAAACTAGATTAGAATTAGGTAACTCATTATAAATAGTGATTAAAGGTTGAGGGCTAGATGCTTGAAAAAAGGAGAGAAAAAGATGTAGAGAATAAGGGTTTTGTAAAGGGGTGCCCCCGGGGAGAGAGATTGATGTTGAGAGGTTTTGTAATTGAGAAACATTGATAAGAGAGTTCTTATAGCTTCCTCTACCCAAAGCTACGTTTTGGAGGGTTGGTGGCTCACCGTGCAGAAGCTACAAGGAAGAGGGTTGGTGACTCGCCGTGCAGTAGTTATACTTTGAAAATATTGGTGGCTCATTATGCAGCGGCTACACTTTGAGAGGATTGGTGACTCGCCGTGCAACAGTTACATTTGGAGAGGGTTGGTGACTTACCGTGCGATAGTTATATTGATGATTGAAGATTGATGATTGTATATGGGGTTGAGGGTTATAATTAGATATTGTAATTCTTAATTTCATAATGGATTGAGGCACCCATTGGATTCAGTGGTTTTTTCCTCTAGTTGAGAGTGAGTTTTTACGTTAAATTTTGGTATGTTGTTTTGCTATTTTATTAAGTTTATACTTTCGTTATGCTTAATTATGTGAATTTTTCCGATAACTCTTTTTACCTGCAGTTGCTGCAATTTTTAATAACAAGCACTCATCACCCCCTAGGCATGGTACACGTCAAACCATTGTGACACCCATATTAGCTTTCTAAAAAATTTAAAAAAAATTATGCCAAATTTTGGTGACAATTACAACAATTTTAGCCCCAAGTTTATTCGAGTAATTGATTTTATAAAAAATGATGCAGCGAGTAGATAAAAATTGAGGAACGGAAAAATTCAATAGTTTTTTTTTTTTAAATTTTATTATAAAAATAATAAAACAAGGGAAAAACGTACTCAAATTTTCTCACTGGAGAAAGAGAGAGAATTCTAGAAAATATGAAAATAAATCTGAAAAATATGAATCCCCAAAACCCTAGGTTTCTTCTTCCATGAATAGGCGGGGCTATTTGACTAAGAACAAAAGATTAAAAAATAAATACAAAATAAAATACTAATCCTAATAGATCTAGATTTCGTTCACGCATCCTTACTCGCCAACCATCATACTCGCCAACTTGTACTCGCCTATTCGCCAATGTCTTACGCCAAGGTCATGGGGTCATGGGCTACATCAAAAAAGGAATGTCTTTATAACACAAACCGACACTATTCAACTCAAATTCAAAACAAGTCTAGTTTTTAAATATTTGTATCACTCATGACCCGGCTCGATTTACTTACAGTCCAAGTTAAATGTTAGGGGTAAATTGGGTAGGTAGGGTGAAATCGTTGGAGTCAAGAAAGGGTTAAATTACTTGTCACATTGCTCAATAAGCCAACTTTACCTACCTATATGCTCTAATACAAACAACCAACCTTTACCTACCTTGAAATAATAAAATGCTATTGTTTATGACCAAGAAAATTTGGTTCACATATTTTACATTTTTTTTTTTTGTCCAAAGATATTTTACAGTTTGATAATATATTTTTTAGGTATTCTAATAGTATGAAATACTTTAAAGATAATCTAAATTTGCGTAATTTTTTTTAGGTACGATCCACATGGCTTGCTGGGTTCGGCTATAGGGATGGCAATGAAGTGTGGCGAGTAATGAGAGTACCTTCTCCATACCCGTACCCATCTCATGATCCTTCACGAGTATGAAGTGTATACCCATGATGGATAAAAATTCATACTTATACCTGCCTCATTACGCACCGATATCTAATAGGTACTCATTACCCGCCTCGTACCTACCTTAATGTCGCTACAATTATTCATAATCGCCTGTATTATCTAATTATAATTTGCTCTAATATTTCATATAAAATTGAG
This sequence comes from Simmondsia chinensis, assembly GCA_018398585.1. Taxonomy (NCBI): domain Eukaryota; kingdom Viridiplantae; phylum Streptophyta; class Magnoliopsida; order Caryophyllales; family Simmondsiaceae; genus Simmondsia; species Simmondsia chinensis. The sequence continues at coordinate 3,742,723 of JAGTTD010000018.1, forward strand.
TAGTTAAATCAAATACATGTTTTTCTTATATTTAAATAAATTTCAGGTGGGAGGATGTCAACAACAGGAGAAGTGGAGGATGTCAACAACAGATGTCAACAACATAATGGTGATGTGGATGAGGATGTCAACAACAGAATTAAAGTAGGCTGGCAGAAGTGGAGGATGGCATCCGAGGTGCTGTGTGATAGAAAGTTCCCGCTAAAGCTAAAGGGAAAATACTATGGGACGGTAGTAAGACCGGCTATGCTATATGGGGCAGCGTGTCGACCAATGAAACAAAATCAAACACAAAGGATGAAGGTGGCAGAGATGAGGATGCTGCGCTGGATGTGTGGTCACACAAGAAAGGATAGGATTAGGAATGATATAATACGAGGTAAGTTGGGTGTAGCCTCGATCGAGGATAAATTGAGGGAGCACCGCCTAAGATGGTTTGGACATGTTAGCAGGAGACCGACTACAGCCCCAGTCAGAAGGTGTAAACAGCTTCACACGACGCTGGGCAGAAGAGGGAGGGGCAGACCAAAGAAGTGTATACCCGTACCCACCTCATATTCTTCACGAGTATGAAGTGTATACCCTTGGTGGATAAAAATCCATACTTATACCTGCCTCATTATGCGCTGATATCTAACCGGTACTCATTACCCGCCTCTTACCTACCTTAATGTCGCTACAATTATTCATAATCTCCTGTATTATCTAATTATAATTTGCTCTAATATTTCATATAAAATTGAGTAATTAAATCAAATAAATACTTTTCTTATTTTTAAATAAATAAAATATATATTCAGGTGTGTATGTAGGGTATGAAGTAGGGTGAGGTAGGTACAACATCTTATTTGTACGCATTCCATACCTAGGGCCGGTGTTGTAATTTATACCCGATCCGTATCCGCAACCTGCCTCACTTGTACCCATACCTACCCCAAGCAAGGGCGCGTAGAAGAGGGCACCGGGTTTTACCTGTCCTATTGTCACCCCAAATTCTGTTAATTTTTACTGATGTGATACCTAAAAAATAAAATATCTAAACAGTTCGTATTTATATTTTAAGTAGTTTTTAAAATATGCAATACTCTAATTTTAAATTAGCTATTTTGTTTTGTATGTTTGCATGCGTGTATGTCTAGTCAAACATCCCTTAACTCTTAACACTTAAATACTCTAAGATTTAATTTTATATTTATCTCATTAATATCACAATATATATACGCACGCACACATATACACACACTTATATATAAGGCATGGCTTTTATGAGACACTGAGAGAAGAGAGAAGAAAATAACGACCATCAGGTTTAAATTGAGGACATCTAAGCTATTGACTTTAATGAGACGTGTAAAAGTAATTCTGAAATCATGGCCCTTTATTTAGATTCAGTGGTCATTATTTTCTCCTTTCATCTCTCATCCTCTCGTAAGAGTCATGCTCTCTCTCTCTCTCTCTATATATATTTATATATATGATGACTCTGATGAAAGGGTGAATTCTGGGCCACATATTTAGTTAAAATGGAAGAAGAAGATGAGGTCATGTGAAAAATGGATCATATCAGTAATCAAGTAAGTGGTCCAAAATCCTTATCCTCGTTCTCACCTTCTCATAAGAGTTATCCCTTATATTTGTCTCTCTCCCCCCAAAAAAAAGAAAAAAGAAAAAGCCAATAGAAAATAGAGTACAAAAAGAATGGGCCCAGTTAAGGCCCAAAGCTGCCCACTTGGGCTAGAAGGCCCAATTCCCCTTAGCTCTCCACCTCCAATCTCCGCCCTTAGGCCTCACCTGGGCGATGTGGTTAGCATTCAACGGTCCAACGGGGCCATGTATTCTAAAGTCGACTGCCACATTTGAAGGAGCTCATTCTCGATCTTATGGGAGACCTTGGGTCTACTTTAGAATTGATCTCGGCCTCTAAAGTCTTGGGTCCTGGTCGATGCAATTGTACAATTAAACAGTGATGCCATATTGTAGCGTTCGCCCAAGACTTAAATAAACTATAGTGCAAAGTTGTGTCTAATGCGTGGTAGTGACAGCGGAATTTCTATGGTCACCTGGGACTAGAATTCAAGTGGAAAGCCATCTAACATGGATGCACGATGCGGAACATGGTGGTTTAATATAGTAAAAATTGGGGGAAAAGGCAATCCCGCATCAACGGGCTAAATAAACAAACACCATTATATATGCCAAGGAACTACTCTATCTACTGTCAACTAATTTTGTGAAAAAACCTCCTTTGATCTGTATCAATTGCATTATTGCCCCATAGTTGGCATTGCAACTTCATGGGAAGTCCTCACTCTCAGGTTGGGGGCACTGGGAAACAACCTCTTTTCAGGTTAACATCCTGAAGCCCCCAGACTCTGCGTAGGCGGGAGCTCTTGAGGCATTGGGTATGTTCCTTTAGTTGGCGTTGTAACCCCCCGCAGGGTGAGTACTCAAAGATGAGGTCACCACCGTGGTCGAGAACTCAAGATCAGCGCCACCAATGATCACATCGTAAAATACATTATCTGATATAATTTTACTTTTATATTTCAAATTAGGTAAAATACTAAAATAAACATATTTAATAAAGTCGTTGCTGCACCATTTCTAGTTAGAGATGGTGCAAAGACACGACATGTCATCTTTGTGCCTATCTCTAATTAGAGAGAAGAATTCAATTCTGATCCGTTACAATGAATGAACGACGAAATTTTTAAGATCATTCAGAGATGGGTTTTTTCTGTCTCTAATCCGTCTCTAAATACAGTTTGAAGATAGATTAGAGGTTCGTTCGAGATGGTATATTCCATTTGTGAACTATAGTTTTCTGGTAGTAGTTTGAGTGTCAGTAATTGATGTTCCTTGGTTGCAAGAGCGTGTTCCACATAAGCAATAAAATGTTCAATAAGTCAAACAACGTGTTTTGAGTCATTCTCTAGCTTTCTTTTCTTCAATTTCCTATTTTTGTATCTTTCTTTTGAATGTCGTGAAAAAACACGAGAAAATATACCACATGCTAAACTGATTCCATTGGCACTTATTCTTGGATTATTTATACCAAAAGTCCACGTACTTTATTTATTGTGTTAATTTAATCCCCCCTATTTTCAATTGTATCAATTAAGTCCCTGTATAATTTATTTGTCTCAATTTGTTCCTATTGTGGTCAACTTTAAGTAAAGCTCATGAAATAATTTTTAATAGTATAATTATGTTAGATATAAGTAATACAATACAAATCCATTCATCGACCTAATTCAACCACTAAAAATCCATCACAAGTTTAACATAAATTTTACTCAGGGACTAAATAGACGCAATTTAAATTGTATAGGGTCTAAATCGGCACAATTAAAAGTACAATGATTAAATTGACACAATAAAAAAAGTACATGAACCTTTGGCGTCAAAAACCCTTTATTTTTTTAGATGGTAAGGAGGTACAACATCAGTCTAAATAGGCCTACCAACAACTGAAGGAGGAAGGAGATAAACTTGAAACCCAGTACTTCATGTTTTATATAGGTAACAGAACCACTACACCAGTCTCAATGGCTTATGACTCCTAAAGCAAACCAAGAGACTTGAAAGGCCTAAACCATCCAACCAAATGAAGCCAAGGGGCACCTAATTAAGACACACTTTTTTTTACCAGATAATTAGCGATCGAGTTGCGATACAAAGTAGGAAACTTGAACAAACGAGCCCTGAGTCAATTTATATAAGAACGGGGATCAAAATAACAAAATAGAACAGACAGGAGTACAAGAAGAAAAAGGCATACCCTAAGAGCTTTAATAGCCTCAATTATCACAAGAGATGACTCAAAAACAGAACAAGACCAAAAGATAGAGGGGAGGGGGACAGTCAAGCTCCTGATTAAGGCACACTTAATTACTTCCTACAAACTATTGAGCCAAAATAAATATAAATTAATGCACCAAATTAACTCCTACGCTAATTATACTGCAATAGTGAAAAATAAATACAAAATTCAAAATATAATACATAAATACTATAAATTCCAAGATCTCTTAGAAGAGCCAATGCTGAGAGTACAGGGGCCTAAAGTAAATTTTGATTAATTGAACTTTATATAATATTTGCTAATTTTTGAATGATTAATATTATATATGTTTGTAATGTCTCTTATATAAATCATTAATTCTCGAATTTTGAATGGTGTGATAAAAAGAAGAAGCAAACTCATAATGTAATTAATTTTAAAATGGATCGTTCAACAAATTGGAGTTGCTTTTGCTGCTTGGAGCCGTAACTGGACCTGATAAGTGTTACGGATACTTTGTCCATCATTCCGATGGCCCATACTGATGTTGTACATGAATTTTAATCATTATAAAGAGATTCTATTAAGGATTAGTATAGCGATAACTACCAATCCTTAACTCGGTAGTAGCCCGGGTTCAAACTTCATCAACTCGCAATATATAATATCTTAAGTTGCTCATCTTTTAGATATGGCTGCTTTTTTTTTTTTTTTTTCGATAATTAGCAACAGTAGTCGCGGTGCAAACTAGGCAAACCCGCAAAAGTGGGGCCTAAGCCAGCCCTCATAAAAGCGTGCGATAGAGAAATACAGAACAAACCAACATTACATCTTGAAAAAATAGGAAAAAAAAAGAAGAAAATTTTAAGCAATATTAACCGTTTCTATAAGATTACACCATCACTGGAGACAGCTAGGAACAAGAAGAGAAAGAAATGCAACAAAACAAGGAAGAGAGTAACAACAACAACAACAGACCCAGTGCTTCAAGGGCTCCCACCTAAGTGGGGTCTGGGAGGGGTTTGGATGTATGCAGCCTTACTCCTTGAGGGTGTAATCCTGCCAAAATGTTGTTTCCGAGTACCTTCAACGTTATAGGGTTGGCAACCCCATCCCGGTACTACTCTTGCTCAAGTATCCTTAACTTCGAAGTTCTAATGGGAACCAGTGCATTAGTGCCTAGTAAATGAATCATAAGGGAAAGAGTAAGCAATTATCAATAAGAGTGTTAACCGACTGCGGCAATTGTGTTAAGTCGAATAAAATATAGCTTCTGTGATCTCATCTTGCACTTATAAAAAAATTATTTAAACATAGTTCTTTTCATTTTTCGCGTGGGATTATATGGGGATTACATATAATTGACACAATAATTTTGTTTAAGACCGGCATGCAACAATTAATTCTCAACACTTGTGCCTAATATAAAATAATATTATGATTTCAGTTAGAAATTAATATTTATTTTAATATTTGACTTAATTATGTAATTTAATTATACACGGATTAAGTTAATATAGTTGAAAATTCAGAGACTATACTGACATGATAGGAAACGTATGGACAATAATAACTTATATAGCGCAAAGAAAATAATATTATCGATAAAACACAAAAACGAAGAAACTTATGTATCAAAACCTACGTTTTTTTTGGTATAAGACTTGTTTTTGTTGTCCTGCCTCCCTTCGTGCCACAAACAGGAAACAGTTGGTGTAGCCATTAATTTCAAGGAATTTTGAGTGATAATCCTCGAATGCTGCAACATGTATGGATCTGCCTTCCATCTACTAGTATACTCGTTTTCCATGTTGCTTCCCCCGATTATGAATTTCCGGATGTTGTAAACTTTTTCTTTGGATGTTGGGGATAGGTACATATGTCTGCCCATTTGCCCGTTCTATAATAATGTGGAACATCAACTTCAGTTATAAACAAAAAAAAAAAAAAAAAAAAAAAAAAATGCGAAAGGTATTGCTAGTAGTACTCGGAGGCTATGTATGTATCATATGTCTTTTGAGGATTTGCGATTTTTAACGTTCTTGTGGGTTCCTTTATTATTTGTCAAGTTTCTTTTTGGTTTACCTCATCCATATAAATAGTCCGTTAGAACTTCGAAGTTAAGCATGCTTGGACGAGAGTAGTACCAAGATGGGTGACCTCCTGGAAAGTCCTCATGTTGCACCCCTCAGGTTGGAGGTTCTTGAAAACAGCCCCCGTTCCTTGAAGGGGAAAGGTTGTGCACATCTACACCCAGACCGTGCTTAGGCGGGAACCCTTGGGGCACTGAGAATGTTGCTTTGCTTATATATAGTCCGTTGGACAAACAAAATAAAAGAATGACAAAGAGTTCAATGAGAAAAAGAAAAATAAGGGACAAGATTTATATGATTCGGCCAATTGTGTTAATTTACACGGAGTTGCAGGGTTTACAAAGAATTCTTCTTCTTGCTCACTGATTTTCTTTAACCTTAAAAAAGATTTATATAGCCACACGAAAAAAATTCCAACGCTTCAAACATACCCTTAAATGTGCCCGATCCTTGGCTTCATGAATATGACCCGAATTATAGTATTTAAAAACAGGTTTCATGCAAAAAGTCCAACATAGTCCAGTGTTAATAGTAGCTAAGGTATTGTTGCCAATCAATCAAAAAATGAACATTGATTAGGGATATGAAAAAAAATACATTTCAATAGATAGTACATATGGACATATATAAAAAAAAAAGAAACCCCAATGCTATAAAAGGTTCCTACCATGCCACGGTCTAGAGAAGGTGAGGTATATCCAGGCTTACCCATTTAGGGTGCTACCCTGAAGGGAGGTTATTTCTGAAGGGCCTTCAATCCTAAAAAGCAAAAATGAAAACATATTTATAAATTGAAGTCAAATAAAGCAGTACAAAACATACAAGCAATAAAAACAATAACAATAGCAAACACACAATTTTTGGGGCGCTTTAAACTAGCATCGTTGTGCTCATGTCTCTCAGTGAGATATATATTTGCCTAATAAAGAAATATCTAAAATCTTCTCGTGTTATGTGTGCAGTAGTTAGAGATGGCCAGTGGGGGTGGCCAGTGGGCCGGGCCAGGCCGGGCCGGGCCATTGAGGGTAGAAACCCCCCAAAATTAAGGTGAAAAACACATGAGGGTGGGAGGATTCAAACCCCAAACTTCCCATGTGTTGAGCAAAACCTCCACCATATGAGCTATAACTTTTTTTGTGATATATTAGGGTAAAAAAATATTGAATTATATATATCTGAAAATAAAAGGGGGTGGCCATTCGAGCCTTATATAGTTTGTTTATAAAAAATATTTTGGAATGTTTATGTTTATAAAAATATTAAATTAAATACAGAGGCAATTGTATTAGGTATGTGTATGCTTTATATAGTTTGTTTATCCAACAAAATTAAAAAAATTTTGAGCTCACATGGTAATTGGTAAGGCTTACGTGTTAGAGGTATGGGGTTTGAATCCCATTTGTGTCAATTTTGTGTCAAATGTTTGTCAAATTTTTTGTGAAATATGTTGAATTGTATTTTTACACAATAAAGTCACAAAGAAATTGTAGCTCACATGGTAATGGGGTGCTTTATATGTTAGAGGTATGGGGTTTGAATCCACTAGTGCCGTTTTTGTGTCTAATTTTTGTGATATTAAAAAAAAAAAAAAAAAAAAACTAGAAGGGGCTCGGCCCGGGCCAGACGAGCCCGGGCCCAGCCCAGGCTGGCTGATGTTGAGTGAGGCTTGGGCCTGGCCCGGCTTGCGACCACCTTTAGTAGCAGTAAATGCTTTTGAGGTAAAAAAATCAGAAGGATTAAAAAATAATACTTTTTATCACTTGTCTTAGTAAAATGTAACAGAAAAGTTATTTATACTGAAGTTTCATTTATTTTGTGTAATGCATCAATTTAGCCATCATACTTTTAATTGTGTTAATTTAGGTACCTTTATAAGTTACATTGTGTCAATTTGCTTATTGACTTAAATTTAGCAATGAAAATATTAATGTTTCCATTACTTGTACACTTTAATTGGATTATCCGGTGGGTATGTATTAGAGCACATGCATTTAAAGTGATTACAAACAACAACATGTTATGACCCGGGAATCTAAGGCTTGAGTTGTGTTGCTGAATAGGCTGCCTCTGCCGCGTTGTGGTTGCTGTTATGTCCAACTGCGGGTAGTTGCTGTTGGTTGCTTCACTGGTGTTGCTATGTGATGTCATTTAGCTTAGGGAAGATGTATTAGTCTCAGCTAAGTGTTGCGTTGTAATAAGCTGCTATATTGTTCAGTAATCCCTTAGGCTGCAAGTAGAATTAGCTGCTGCAGAGCCTAGTGTTCTGTTCGCTTGTAGCTTGGCGCTTAATTGGCTTATGTTAGTTAGATAGATATTTTAGTAGTTATGTTAGTTAGATATTTTAGTTGCTTTAGATATTTTCCCTTAATGAGTCGGTTAGTAGTGATTTGTCTAGGTTCATTGTTGTTAGTTGCCTATAAGTAGTTGTTGTTCAAGAGTAATAAGATCATTCAATCAAATATCAAAATATCTCAATTTGAGATCAAACTCTCTCTACTTCTCATCTAACTTTCTCTAATTTTTCATCTTAATTCACTTCTCTTCTCATCTAAACTCTCATCTATCTTCACCAATCTTAGGTTAACTTGAGATTCAATCCCGAGCATAGCAATTGGTATCAGAGCCAGGTTTGGCTTCCAATCGAGCTCTCAATCAAGAAAAATTCAAAATTAGTTTGTATTGTGTCAAGCATTGGTGATAGTTGCAAACAATCAACAAAAACAGTTACGATTAGGTTTAGATTTTAGCAATTTCAGATCAATTGAGTTGAAGGATAGTTTGATCAAGATCAGTTCAGATTTGCGATTCATAAACTTGATCTTGCAATATCAGAATTTTTTTTATCATATTTGGTGATTGAGCTGCTGTTAATTCGATTCCAAGAAGAGCAAATCAGATTGTGAAGCACAATTCATCGATGGCCAGTGGTGTCACTACAAGATCAGCAGCTGCTAAAACAGCAGCTAATCCCTCTTATGCTGATATGGTTAGTGGTAATGCAGAGAATGAACCGCAAATTGTTACGCCTGATATTCTGAATGCACAGATGAAAGCAATGATTGTTCAGCTTAATCAACCTCAGTTGGAAAGGGAACAAAGAACTGAGGATCGATTGCATAACTTGTTGAAAGAACAAGAGCAAACATTTAATGAGAGATTTGGCAAGCAAGCACAGCGTGTTGATGAGAATGTTGTGGACCGATTAAATCAGCAAAAGTAACAATTGAAGGAGACATTGGCTGAGCGAATCAATCAACAAACACAGTTCTTCGAAGAAAGGTTTGTTGAAATTCAAGTCAGTTTAGGAGTCAAAATGTGTCTTCAGTCCCTGAGCCTCTGATTCCTGCTAGATCGTTGCTCATGAGCCAGCTAAGGCGACCTCTTGAAGAGGTGATTCCTTAAGTGTTAAATGTTAAATGCTGCAGCTAATTCAGAAGATGGCCCTCCAGTTGCTAATGTGACTGTTAGTCCTCAAATTCATCTTCAACCAGTTGATGTTAGACCACAAAATTAGACTTCAGAAGTTGAAGTAACTACCAGACCTCATGTGCATCCATTTGATTAAGTGCAAATTCAGTCTTCTAGCTTGAATCTTGGACAAAATGTGCATCCTCAGGATCATTCAGTACACCTCAGACCGAACAATATGAATGTAGGAAATCTTAATCAATCTCCTGATCCAACACACACGCGACCTGCTTGCTTGATTAGAGAACATTTGATTCGACCTCCAGATCAGGACCAGCTGCATTTACATGGACAAACTTCTTTAGAAAATCTTCCCTTACGAAGTAATGAAGTTAATTATGGTAGTAGAGGCAATGGTTTTAGACAACCAAGATTGCAAATTGAAAATTTTGATGGGAAGCAGCCACATTCTTGGTTAAGGAGATGTGAGTGTTACTTTCACTTTTATTCCATTCCCGATGAATAAAAGGTGGAATTGGCTGCGGTTTATCTTCAAGGAGATCATGAAGTTTGGCTCTATAATCTATTGAAGAGCAATTCTACACTTACTTGGGTTGAAATTATGGTTGAGCTTTGTGAACGATATGGTGATGAAGATTCAAGTGACATTGTTGATAACTTCAATAAGGTGTTTCAAGTAACGACTGTGAAGGAGTACATGACAAGGTTTGAGAACCTTAAAGCAAGCATGATAACTATCTATCCTCAAGCCCCTGAGTCATTTTATGTCTCAAGCTTCATCAATGGATTAAAGCCTAAAATCTAGAATCTTGTGAAGGCTATTGGTCCTAGTTCTTTATCCAAAGCTTATGCAAAGGCTACGTTGTTTGAGGCCACGGTTCTAGCAACCAATGATGGGCCAAAGCACAAAGGAGAAAGTTCCCAACAATATCAGAAAGGACTAGATGAGCCCAAAGTGACCCGTACTTTTGAGAAGAAGCCTCAAAGGCTTTGTTTTAAGTGCGATCAGCCGTATGAATTTGGTCATAAGTGTAATCCTAAATTCCTCATGGCAGTTAGAGGAGTTGGTGTTGAAGGACAATCTGAAATGATAAGTCAGATACTGATATTGATGCTTCAGATCAGGAAGCTTGCATTAAAGATGAAGTGGAGATTTCCTTGAAGACTTTGACAGGACAAGGAGTTCAAAACACGCTCAGGGTCAAGGGAGAAGCGGGCAAGAGATCTATTGTCATCTTGATCGACAGTGGAAGCACCCATAGTTTCATTGATCCGAAAGTAGTGAAGAAAGTGGGCCACAATGTGATCAAGACCCGTCCTTTAGCTGTGACAGTTGCTAATGGAAATTCAATTCTGACTCAGGCTAAATGCCAAGGATTTAATTGGACTATGCAAGACTACAAGTTCGAGTTTGATTTCAGAGTCTTGCCTTTGGGGGGTTGCAATATAGTTCTTGGAGTTGATTGGATGAGCTCTTTCAACCCGATGTCCTTCAATTATGCTAAGCAAATGGTATCCTTTGAAAGACAAGGATCAAGGATTACTTTGCGGGGTATGGAAGATCACGCTCAGTTACAGTTGATTAGAGGAAGGAGCCACGGTCTCAAATAGGCCATTCGTTAGCCTCCATTCTTGAGGACAAGAATGTTTTTAAGGAGAAGGGAATGTTATGACCCGGGAATCCAAGGCTTGAGTTGTTGGTGGCTGTGTTGCTGAATAGGCTGCTGCTGCTGTGTTATGGTTGCTGTTATGTCCTGCTGCGGGTAGCTGCTGTTGGTTGCTTCACTGGTGTTGCTATGTGATGTCATTTAGCTTAGGGAAGATGTATTAGTCTCAGCTAAGTGTTGCATTGTAATTAGCTGCTATATTGTTCAGTAATCACTTAGGCTGCAAGTAAAATTAGCTGCTGCAGAGCCTAGTGTTCTGTTCGGTTGTAGCGTGGCTCCTAATTGGCTTATGTTAGTTAGATAGATATTTTAGTAGTTATGTTAGATATTTTAGTTGCTTTAGATATTTTCCCGTAGTGAGTTGGTTAGTAGTGATTTGTCTAGGTTCATTGCTGTTAGTTGCCTATAAGTAGTTGTTGTTCAAGTGTAATAAGATCATTCAATCAAATATCAAAATATCTCAATTTGAGATCAAACTCTCTCTACTTCTCATGTAACTCTCTCTAATTTCTCATCTCAATTCACTTCTCTTTTCCTTTAAACTCTCATCTATCTTCATCAATCTTAGGTTATGACTTGAGATTCAATCCCGAGCATAACACAACAACATACTCAGTACCTCAAGAGCTCATGCATAAGCAGGGTCTGAAAGGATGGTTGTACGCAACCTTACCCCTTAAGGGTGTAACCCTGGCAAGAGGCTATTTCCGTGAACCCCTAGCCTGACAGGGTTGGCAACACAGGGGCTTCCCAAGAGGTCACCCATCCTGGTACTACTCTCACCCAAGCACGTTTAACTTCGGAGTTCTAATGGGATCTGGTGCCTTAGTGCTTGGTAAATGAACCCTATGCATTTACCATGATTGTGTCGTTAAAAATTATGTTTTGAAATTTTCAATTTGTCTTTTTGGAACTAAATTGATATAATGCAAATCATATAGTGATCAAATTGATACAATTAAAAGTATAAAGATTAAATTGCTAAAGTGAGCAAAGTACAAGGACCACCGGTACAAATTAACTAATATAATATCATATCCAGAGATTTTTGGGAATTTTCAGCAGGATAGATAATGTTTTACCGTTTATGTAGGAATTATATGTAACCATTATATTTTAGTACTCTTTATTCTAATTTTCATCATCTTTTAGTGGATGCTTTTTTTAAAAAAAATTGTCACTTTAATATAGATTTGTATTAAATATATCAAATATGCCATTTGCGATCTATACTTATTATAACTTACGGCAAAAATAAATTTTGAATATGTCATTGCATAGAACATTTCTTTGATTTGTATTGTTAGAAAAAATGCCCTTAGTATTGGGTTCGATTTAAACACCCAAATAAAATAAGAACAATAAATGAGAAGAAAAGGGAGAAAAAGAAACAAAAAATTGAGATTTATGTGGAAAACTTTCAAATGAGGGAAAAACCACAAGCGTAAGGATGAAAGATTCACTAGATCTGTACTGGAGGAGCTAATTGACTCAAAGTAAAACACTGAGAGATAAATATAAACACTAAAATATAAAATCTGAAATTTAAGCTAATCCTAATAGACTTAAACTCTATCTCCTGCCACGTCCCATCCTAGCCGCCAACCAACCCCTTGTCGCCAACACTCCTCACCAAGATGTTGCCAGTTGCATCATCCTCCCCAAGCTAGAGAGAATTCGCCAATGCAGCCACTGGGTCATTGTTGCCAAAGAATGAAGTCAAGTGCTTAATGTTGAAGACGTCAGAATTTCACATGCTGGATGGTAACTGAACACGGTAGGCGTTGTCATTCATCTTACCAATAATCTTCAAAGGTTCAATCTTGCGCGCCATCAACTTATCGTACTCCAAAGCCGAAAACCGCTCTCACGTGAGGATAGCGTAGACCTGGTCACCGATGTTGTATTGGACATGGCGTTTGTGCTTATCACTCTCCAACTTATACTTGGTGCTAGCTTCCAGGAAGCGCGCATGGGTCTGCTCATGGATAACCTAGAGATTGGAAATGAAGTCCTCAACTTTACCATTCGGGCGAGTAAGATCTGGCACTAGCGCCAAATCAATCGGAGCTCTCGATACAAAACCATAGACAACCTTCAATGGCGGAAACCTTGTAATCCTATTGACTGAACTCTTGTAGGCAAACTTAGCCTGATAAAGCTTTTGGTCCCAACCCTTGATGTTGTTAGCAACCAAATAAGGAAGCAAGTTCCCTAACGAACGGTTTGTCACCTCAGTTTGGCCATAAGTCTTAGGGTGGTGAACTGTGCTGAAGGCATGAGAGGTGTGCACCATCTTCCACAACGCCTTCCAGAAGAAGTTCACAAACCAAATGGTCCTATTGGAAACAATGCTTCCGGGCAAACCGAGAAGCTTGTAGACTTTTCGGAAATACAATTTTGCCACGTGAGCAGCGTTGGCAGTTTTCTTACAACCGATGAAGTGAGCCATCTTGGAGAAACGATCCACAACAATGAAAATTGAGTCAATGCCGCCTATAGTTCTCGATAAGCTCAGCAACAAGTCCATACTCACATCCGTCCACGGTTGACTAGGAATCGGTAGCGGCATATAATGGCCTATGTTGGTCAATCCGCCCTTTGAGACCTGACATATATAATAGCCTCTAACAAACCTATCAACCTCCTTGCGCAAAGTTGGTCAGAAACAGTAGGCGGTAATAAGTTGCAACGTCGTATCTCGTCCCATGTGCTTGCATTGTGCCTCTCTTCAATGATTTTAAGCCGTAAGCTCGAGTCCGGGACACAAAGTTGATTCCCCTTGAAAAGGTATCCGTCATGAACAGAGTAACTGGGAACAAAACCCAACTATGCTTCCCTCCAAATCTTGCCAAAAGAGGGGCCGTCCAGATACTGATCTGCCAACTGATCAAACTCGGTTACCGTCACCGTGCTCTGTGACAAAGTAAGGTTCAGCCTACTCAGTGCATCTGCCACTTTGTTCAAGACGCCAGATTTATGCTTTATCATGAAGTGAACAAGCTAAATGAAGCCTGCCCACTTGGCGTGTCAATCTGAGAGCTTCTCTTGGCTGTTTATATACTTCAGTGCCACGTTGTTGGTGTGCAAAATGAATTCTCTTTTGGTGAGGTATGACTTCCAATGCCTCAGTGCTCTTACTACTACGTAGAACTCAACGTCGTAAGTGGAGTAATTCAACCTACTCCCATCAAGCTTCTCCCTGAAGTATGCTATTGGCCTCCCTTCTTGGCTAAGCACGGTGCCAATTCTAACCTTGGAGGCGCCCGTGCGAAGCTTGAATGTCTTTTGGAAGTCGGGTAGAGCTAATACTCTGGAGTCCAAGCAAAGGAACTCCTCTTCATGCAATTCGTGATTGGCACCATTACTGAACTAAAGTAGGAACGAGCCGTCTATACAAAAACGCCAATCCATGGAAGCTCCTGACTTTGCCAACTATTTTTCGTGGTGACTAGTCCCGTATCGCCTTGATCTTTCCCTCATCAGCTGATATATCATCCTCGGATACAATGACCCCAAGGAAGGTTACATAGTCCCTCATGAACTCACATTTCTTCAAGGCGGAAAATGGACTCTGCGCTCAAAAGGTATTTAGCACTTTCTTAAGATGTCTAACATGCTAGGCTCGATCTTGGCTATAAATCAAAATATCATCAAAATAGACCACAACAAACTTTCTGATGAAAGGGCGCAGAACCTGATTCATAAACCCCATGAAGGTGCTTGGCACGTTGGACAATCTGAATGGCATGACTAGCCATTCGTAAAGATCCTCTTGTGTTTTGAAGGTGGTTTTCCACTCGTCTCCAGGCGATATACGAATCTGGTGGTAGACACTCTTCAAGCCTAACTTCATGAATACCGTCGAGTTCTACAATTGATTGAGCAAGTCGTCCAATCTCGGAATTGTTAGGAATAGTGTCCTGAAATTCAAATTTATTCTTGATATATTATTTTAATTAATAAATAAAATTGAAGTTCCAGTCGTTTCCTAGTTAAATTTGTGTATTTGAGCATTTATACTGCATGTGATTTTCTTTCCGGAGGCATCCATGAGATGGGTGTAGTCCTCAGACTACAATTTACATATTTGTTCTAAGTGGTTTATGAGACTAAGCCACAGATAGACTTGGAACAAATGATATGGATTGTTGTATGAAAGACTCGTAGTCGAAGACAAGTCTGGACCACTTATATGTTAAGACTATAACGAGACACTTTAGGTGGCTTGTCTTGGTCATGTGGATGGAGATCCAAAAGTGTTAAGTTAGTGTGTTTGACACACTGAGTTGGGCCATGTGGGTTGCTTATTTCTAGACTACTATCGGAGATGAGTGATTCGTATTGTATTGTTTGAACGACGATTCTAAATCCTGAGGGTATTCTGGACTTGTGCATGGAGCGTTAGTTACTTTGGTGTACTATAAGTAAGGTCTAAAACGAATGACTGAAATCCCACGTACACTGGGTAGCGTCGTGAAATGTGACAAGGATCAGGTATTCAATAGGGAATCTACAGTCTCTTATGAGATACAGATGTCCCCTTAGTTGATTCGCAAATATTTAAATGGTTCGGAAACTTTGGCCAAAGTATTCCAAGTGTTTGACATTTGGAATTTATACTGTGAATATGTTCAAGTATAAATGAATTATTCAGTGAAAGGCGAGTCAGTAACTAATGGAGAAGCTATGAGAAGGATAATGGTTGTAGTTATATTTATCCTTTGTCATGGACATCTAGTGGAGGGGTTTTTGTTATCAATACAGTATATTAGGGAGATATAGAATAAATAATTTAAGTCCGGAGTGTAGTGAGGTTTATTTAGTGGAATTAAGTCTCATTAACCCATTTGCAGCTAGATTTAAATTGTCCCCGAGGTCCCTACGCAAGCCTCCGTATTTATTGCCATTAGAAAAATATTAAAGAATTTATGAGATGAATTATTTATCCATAAGATGGGTAAATTAATTTTGCCAAATATTATTCATGAGATGAATAAAAAAATTGAAAATTATAAATAAAATAATTTTGCAAAATTAAATTTCATAAGATGAATTTTTACATGTGGAAAACAAAGCAAAAAAAAAAAAAAAAAATCATGTTTAAAACCTGCACAGTAGCGATTCACATGCACCGGATCCAACGAACCAGTGCTCAACACGTGTCGTGCGCTGGGTCGTCCACTATGGGAATCTGCGTCCCCAGGCAGGGACGAATCACGCGACGCCACGTGTCATGCTCAATTTAAAATAAAAGAGGCGGTTGCACAGTTGATTGAAACTACGCGTTTTGCTTGTCCTTTGAATTAAACGCTGCCTTTTTTACTTTAACTGGAATTTATTTTTGCTCGTCCCACATCGAAATTTTTCCTTTTTTCGCTCCGGAATATTTCTATAAATAGAGGAGCTCATTCCGAGGTTAATTATTAGAGTCAAAATATTTATTTAGGGTTTCTAAAATTGTTTCGGAGATCTAGTTTAATATTTTTCGGAGCCCACCCTCCGGGCAGTTAGAGGTTATTGCGTAGAAGGTCTCGAGGTCTCGATTTTCAAGAATATTATTGTCTTTCTGGTTTTCTTTATTATTGGAGCAATTCCAGGTATGTTCTTCTTTCTTTATTCTTTTTCGCTTTTCTATTTATTTACAGTATTTGTTATTATACCTGTTTAAGTTTATGTATTGTAATGAATATATTAGAGTAAAAGGCTTATAGATCTAAATTAAGAATTTAGATCTGTTGATTTAAATTATAAATTTAAGTCAGTAGATTTAAAATTAGGAATTTTAAATCAACCCTAGGTTTAGAGTTATGAATTCTAAATCTATTCCGCAGCGTAATCTTTAGGGAGAATTTTTGAAATTTATCCCAACAACTGGTATTAGGGCAAAAGGTTTATAGAGATAAACCTATTCCCAGGAACTCTCGCACGTGAGGTGTCACGAAACGTGACTCTCCGACTGGGGGCTTAGGTAAAGGGAAGAGTCTCCTACTCTAAGTGCTGTAATAGGTGCCTGTTGTTGTGACCATAGTTGAGAACTGTGAACCCAATAGTGGCATCAGAGGTTATTTTTCAACAAAATTTTTATATTTTTCCCAACAGGAATGGGGAATCGATAGCGTACCATGATCTTTGATAGCCCTACTATCAACACACATCCGCCAACTACCATCCTTCTTTGGAGTTAACAGAGCCGGCACTGCGCAAGGACTCAAGCTCTCCCTAACAAATCCTTTGGCGAGAAGATCCTGTACTTGGCGTCTCAGCTCCACATGCTCTAATGGACTCATACGGTAATGAGGCCTATTCAGCAGGGCAGCACCCGCCATTAGATCAATGCGATGCTGTATGTCTCGTATGGTGGTAGTGTATCCGGTAATTCCTCCTGAAAGACAAAAGCGTACTCCTTCAACAAGGCGATAATCTCACCCGGTATCTCCTCTTGGCCCAACTTGCTCTCCTTCCCAATCAACACAAAATCGATCTTGGTGTCGCCAACCTCCTTGGCGAACATGGCTTGTCCCTGTATGTTTGAACATTGAGCTGTTAAAGCTCGTAGTGCCTTGTCCTTCTTGGGCAACAAGATAATCTTGGTTCCCTCAAAGATGAAGCTATAGGTGTTCTTTTGTCCATCATGTATGGCCCTTCTATCGTATTGCCATGGCCTCCCCAACAATAAATGGCAAGCATCCATGGTTACCACATTGCACCACATACCATCCTTATACTTCAACCCAATTGAAAATTTAACCAAGCAACATTTAGACACATTTACCTAATTTCCCTTCTTGGGCCGTGATAACTTGTAGGGACTTGGATGAGCCTCCGTCTTTAACCCCAGCGTTAAATATGACGTTCTCATAACTTCCTGGGTCTATCATCATGTGGCATACTCTACAACCAATGGTGCAGGTGATCTAGAAGATGTTATTCCTCAGCCATCCATCTTTCGGTTCTTCTCTTATCATAAAGCAAGCACGTCTAACCACAAGTAGGCATCCTTCATCACCTGCCGCAGCACCTTCTTCTACTGGCATTAATCCAGCTTGGGCTTCCTCCTCATTAGCCTTGTCATCTTCTCCACGGAACTCTTCGATGTAAAGACCCTTGCTGGGTCTATCACCCTTATGACACTCAGTAGCACGGTGTCCCACCTTTCCACACTTGAACCAACGGCTTCTCGAAGTACCTGTTAAGTCCTAAGTAACCGGCTTACTAGAATTGGAGATTATTGGCCTATTATGTGCCCCCTGAGTTGGCAGTGCCCTCACTTGGTCTTTTCCGCCGAGTTGTGCTACCCAGGTTCCGTCAACTTGGTGACGCCTTTGCTGCAGCTCAACATTCATGGCTTTCTGGCTTGCCTCCGAGACGAAAAAGATGTCGAACATGTTCAATACCTTCTATATTGTCTCCTTCAACCCCGCCAATATAACGTTCCGCCAATTGCTCTCCCATCTTCGCCAAGTCATTCCTGGCGAAAAATGAGTGGAATTATGACGTGTACTCCTCCATGGATCTAGAGCCCTGATGCAATCCTCGCAAATGTTGGTACATTACCTTGTCATGATTGTGGTGCAGGAAGGCACTTTGCATATGTTTCTTCATCTTCTCCCACGATTCTAACTTCTCCTTTCCCTGACCAAGCCACGTATGTTTTTGCTGTTGTCACCAGGTGGTGGCGCTTCCCCGTAATCAGGTAGCAGCCAAAGTGTTATGATCCTAGATCAAACTAGGATCATAAACTTGAGATATAAGAGTATGGGATGAGAAAGAAGTGAAATAGATGAGAAATATAAAAGAAATTTGGGTTGAGAAAGAGAATTAGATCACTTTTTCATTGATGAAATCATTATTACATGGGATTGAGCTACTTATACTAACTTAAGATACAATACATCAAAAGCTAAGAACTAACGACCCTAACTAGCTGCTAAAACCAACTTACAACCGACTTATGAAACTCAAAGCAACACCAATACAACCAATTTTCCCACTAAAGGACAATATAAAAGCAATTGAACTAAAACAAGCTAAAACATTATTCTAGACCAATGACAATCATAACAATGTTCCTCCCTTAAGAGATTCTTGTCCTCAAGAATCTTAGTTAATAGTTGAGACCTTGAAGAACACTTGTTGCTATAGAAGAAAGCTGACATTATGAACTTTCTTGCTGAAACTCACAGCTATGGCGAACTTGTGATGCAATGAGCACATATGAAGAATTGCCTCTTAGACCTGAATCTAAAATGTAGCTGGAAACTTGTTATATATTGATAGAGTACTCCTGTCAATGCTGTACATTTGAGTATGTTTCCTATTTCTGCCCATAATGTTTGCGTTTAGATGTATTATATTTTTTCGGAGGTCTGCCCAAATCAAACCAAATCAATCAAACACCCATATTCCCACCGAAGCTGTTAAACTTGCAGTAACTTGTTCTTGATCTGCTTAAAGAAGGACTTTCAGTTGCTCTTGGTTTTACAAGGCTTCTAGGAATCCATTTGGCACATATTCTTGTCCAATTAGCCTCTTTAAGTGCTGATTCTAATGGGTACAATGAGCTAATCACTGAACTAACATCAGCTCCTCTGATTTCTGTTAGTTGCGCAACAAGTCAGAACATCGAAGTTATGGAAGTCTTATTTCCCCTTTCCCAAACTCTTGCACATTTAACCATAACTTACCTTTGATCCTTGTCATCCTCACTACAAGCTTTTACTTTCATGTCTTGCCAAAACATAAAGAAAGTGCACAAAACACAACTAGCAACCTGTTTCCCAGTGCAACATCCTAACTTAGACTCTTGAGCAGTTGAAACTTTGTTCTGAAAGTTTAGGACTTTTCTCCACCATGATAAGTTCTCAAGTGTCATGGTTGAATTCCAAGGAAAATTTTTCACTGTTTGAACCATCAAAGTGGCCCACAAATTGCCTTCAACTTGCAGCACCCAAATTCCAAATTATGGACAAGGTCTTCAGCTCCTGTTTGAGTCCCCTTTTTGCTTCTGTGTACAATTGTTTTTCTGCAGCTAATTTGATTCAAATAAACTAAATCCAATCCGTCAACAATGAGCACAAGTCTGAATGCAAAACACTCCATCCCGTAAAACATCTGGAATCTCAAAACAGCCTTGAACTTCTCAAGATCAAAGACTGATTTGTTATGGACTTCTCTGTTGCAGTGTATACTTATTTTAGCTTGAGCCGATCTTAATCTTTCACTAAACTCTTCAATTAAGGCATTTTGATGATGTCTAACTCCACTTATATGTAACCACGGAATGTACT
This sequence comes from Simmondsia chinensis, assembly GCA_018398585.1. Taxonomy (NCBI): domain Eukaryota; kingdom Viridiplantae; phylum Streptophyta; class Magnoliopsida; order Caryophyllales; family Simmondsiaceae; genus Simmondsia; species Simmondsia chinensis. The sequence continues at coordinate 3,762,986 of JAGTTD010000018.1, forward strand.
CAATTGACAATACTCATCATCATCCTCTTGTGTTCGTGATAGAAATTCAAAGATTTAGGTTTCGAAGTTTTAGGGGGGCTTACATTGGCTTGTACATGAGGAAGATGTTCTTTACTTTTGGCTCGACCAACCCAAGCATCCAACTCATGATCCCAACTCCTTGATAATCCTATACAAAGCACCTTCGAAATCTATTTTGCCTCATCACAAAATCTTCCCGGAAGCTTTCTCCTTTTACTCTTCACCTTATAACAGCCTAAGGGCTGATCTATTCCACTTTTGAGACTCCAAAAGTGAGGTTTCTCATCTAACTTGTTTACCAATGCACATGTGTTGCTAAATTCAGTTCGGTTGGCATCAACAACTTGCTCCCTGTTACCACTATGCAGTGAAGAAGGTAACAACAAGTATTCTGGAGGTCTAACATTGGGTTGTACTGCAGGAAGAACACCTGGATCAACCCACTTAAGAGAGCCTAGCTTACGTATAGCACAAGAACTTGCGGTGGACTTCAAGACCAGCATCCCCCCCGCTCAGTACACTGCCTGCATAACACCACTGAATCGCAGTACGCCATTCTTGCATCAAGGACTTAGACTGTAATGCTCCAATTCGAGAGTGAGGTGCTCCAATTACATCCTCACTTGAAGATGCTCCTGAACTACCTGATATTCTAACAACCTTTTGTTCAAGATTGGCTAAATTCCAGCTCAATTGATCACAATTGTCACCAGATTCATCATTCTTAGCACAATTACACCACATTCATTCTTGTTTACTACCAAACGCATCTCTAAACTCTTTCCCTAGATCAAAAGGTCTCCAACAAGTCAGATTAACTACTCTATCAACCTCTTGAGTGTTATTTGCTTGAGCTTCTCTATCAATCTTTTGTAATAACATGTAAGGTTGCTGCACTGGCATGAGTTTCACTGCTGGAGTCTTCCCTTGTTGCAATTGAACTTGTAGATGACTTTGTTGAGGTATCACATCCTCTTGAGGAATTGTATTCTTCTCCTTTACATTTGCACTAGAACTTATAATAGGATTCCCATCAACCTCTAGCACCTTAACCTGCTGGAGATCAATCTCTGTTACATCATGGACTTGTAGCAATGAAGGACCAAACACAATTTGTTCTGCTACAACATCACCCTCATCTTGCTGCCGAACCAATTCAATTTAATGAATACATTGATGCCTCATTCAAATGATGTGCTGCTGCTTTTACACGTAGATTCAGCGTTGAATGTGGTAGGCAAGGAGCTTCCCTTGATACTTGATCAATGTCCTTACATAGCACTTCCACTGGAGGACTCCATTCCACTTGAGAAAGTTGTCTATTGAGCTATTGAAGTAAGCCATCAATCCGAATTTTCCATCTCTGGAATTGCTAATCCAATTTTTCCTCCAAAGAACACTGCGTTACTGCAAACAACTCTTGCATTTGAAGCCCAAATTGCTCAAACTGATTTGCTAAGGTTTTGACTCCCTTTTCAACATTACAACCGGCATTAGGACTAACATCATAATCAGTAACAACAATTTGTTCCGCCTTTGGTGAATCTGCAATGCAGTCTTCCTGATTTAAAGCTGAACTTGTGATTTGGCTGCCAACTTTGGATCCTCTCCTTGCCCTCTTGATACTTCTTTGGATCCAAGACAAAGCTCCAAGCCTATCAATGGATACGAACAACACCTTCGGTTGCTTCATTTCAAACTTCTTGATCTCAAATAATCTACCAAGAACTTCCTCGTTTGCTTCAAGTTGTAAAAAATCCGGAGCACTTCCTTCATAAACTACGATTGGCCTCTCCATTGCTCTAATAAACTTGCTTGAGTAACACTTTTTTCAATTTAAATCAAATTAATATCCTTGTTAAGCTAAGATATGAACTTAACTCTCAACTTTCTTATGCTCAAAACCTCAATTCGCACCTTAGATCTGATTACAGCTCTGGAATTTAATTCAACAGATTGTACCTCTGGATGTGTCACTTCCAATTCTGAATGGATTGCACTCAAATCAGATTGTAGTGATCCAATTCTAGATTGTGCTGCTTTTATTTCGGATTGAAAAGCACTTGATCTTGCTTTACTTGACCAATCAGCAGGAACTTGTTCAATATTAATAAGATTTTGACCTAAACGATCGGATTTACTCCCTAATTCATCATCCTTAGATTGATTCAAGCTCAATTGCTTTGATTCTGTCTGGAACATAGCAAGCTCAACATCTACTTCCCCAATCAATCCATCAGGAACAAGTAGATGAACTAGCTTCACATCAATCTGATTCGTAGCTTCAACATTCAAGCTTGAATCTATTCCAGTTCTGGCAGAATTTGCAAAAGAATTCAAAATAGCTCGTCTTTGTCCTTGTACTGCACAAGGTCGAAACTCAACATTACTCTGAATTTGTTGCTGAATTTGTAGCTGTCTTTGCACATACTGCTACTGTGAACTTTGCAATGTAAGCTTGTAACCTTGGGTGAGTTGATACTGGTACCGCTGAACTCGAGCAGCCTGTTCTTGCTGAACCGAACTAACCGCAACAACACCTCCTGCTCTAACAGCTAAGCTCGTGTTGTAAATCAAGATTCAATACTTAATCAGAAGATAATTTAGCAAATCAATATGAGTTCTTGAACCAACACTCTGACTAGTAGAACTGCAAGCTTGAACAGAAGTCCTGATCAATTGCACTTAGCCGGATCAATGAGACTTTGCACCTAATCACTTGAGTTCTTCCACCGTGCTTGATTCAATACAAACTTAACCTAATTGAAGTAAATTCAACTAAGTCAAATGTAAATCCTTAAACATCAATGCAGAGTAGCTCAAATCAGATCGTAACCGTAGCTTTTCAATCAAGAATCCAAAATTGAACTCCTAATCAATTGGCAATGCGATCGAGGATATTTGATATCAAATTAGGCTTGATTTGGAAGCAAATCAAGGCTCTGATACCAATTCTTATGATCCTAGATCAAACTAGGATCGTAAACTTGAGATATAAGAGTATAGTATGAGAAAGAAGTGAAATAGATGAGAAATAGAGAAGAAATTAGGGTTGAGAGAGAGAATTAGATCACTTTTTCATTGATGAAATCGTTACTACATGGGATTGAGCTATTTATACTAACTCAAGATACAATGCATCAAAAGCTAAGAACTAACGGCCTTAACTAACACAGCCGCCAAAACCGAATTACAACCGACTTATGAAACTCAAAACAACACCAATACAACCAATTTTCCTCCAAAGGACAATACAAAAGCAATTGAACTAAAACAAGCTAAAACATTATTCTAGACCAATGACAATCATAACACAAAGTTGCCTACTTTCTCTCCGGTGCCTTCTTGAATTTGAGAACCTCTTCTACAGCGACAATCCTATCCCAAAATCCTCCGGGCATCCTCCTCCATTGAACTCCGGGATTTTGATTCGGATTTTGGATTCCTACCTCCGATCTTCAAAGTCGGTTGTGTTACAGGTACTGGGTCGATGCCTTAATCTAGGATCTGGGAGATCAGCATTTGGGAACGGATTCTGGAAGCTCTCATCTATTTCTTTCTCATCACCCGGTGTCGACGGGTGTTAGGGCTAGGTTCTCGATGCCTGCTTGGGATTTGGCCCCAATTAAATCAAGCAACACTCGATTTGTCGGATATTGCACCTTGATCTCATCCAACCTCCTCTTGATTTGTCACTGGAAATCCCGCTCATATATGTCTCCGACAATGGTGTATCTTTGTCACTCACAGGCCATCTCATAAGTCGTTCTGAGCTCTGATACCAACTGATGCAGCGCATAAATGAAAAAATAGGGAAACGGGAAGGATTCAAAAACCTTCCCTTTACTTTTATTATGAACTACTAAAACAATGGGAAAAATAAGCTCAATTTCTAACAACCCGAGAAAGAGAGAAAACTCTAAATTTGTAAAAATAAAATCTGAATTGAATAATTCAAAACCCTAGATTCCTTTTGTTTAAATAGATGAGCTAATTGACTCAAAGTAAAACACTAAGAAATAAATATAAACAATAAAATCTGAAATTTAAATTAATCCTAATAGACTTAAAACTCTATCTCTTGCCGCGTCCTATCCTAGCCACCAACCAACACCTTGCCGCCAACACTCCCCGCTAAGATGTTGCCGGCTGCATCATTAGGAGTTCTTTCAAATTCTCTCTCTCTTTCTCTCTCACTCTCTTTTTTTTTTTTAATCTCTATATATAGGCAAAAGCCTTACAAATGTATATATAGAAAGGAGAAGATGGAAACCCTAGAAATCACAGTATGATGACCCGACATGGAAAATTAGGTCCATACCATGGGGGCGATAAGGTCAATCCCTCCACTCCACCATATAATACTTTGCTTCTAAATCCAAACTAAAAGTTCAAAATCCAAGACAACATGTACACGTATACTAGAGAAATTGTCATTTAGATACCTTGATGTTCAAACATTTATCACTTTGATACTTTAACATCTCAATATATACAAAGGGATGCACTGAATTTGAATATTTTATCACCCAGGCTCTCTGAAGTTTTAAAATTTTATCACTACCATTGTGTCAAATTCGATAGATTTTCACAGAAAAGTGCTAAAAATTGTACATACTTCCTATAATATATTAGTAACTTCATTATAATTTGATTATTTTTTTGCAAAAAGATGCGAGAATGACTCATGATTTTGGCAATATTTAGGTAGCTTACACATTAACATTCAATAAATATTTCATCACAATTCATTAAATTCTGTATGAAACCATTAATATGGCCAGTATATATTATCACATCAATATTTTTGTATAAAATTGGCCAAATTCTTACAAAATTCATTAAATTTTGACATAAGGTACCTAGATGATAAAATATTCAAACCTTAGGACATTCAGGTGATAAATGCTCAAATATTAAGATATCTAAATGATAATTTCTCTATATCTCAACACCTTTCTTGGATAGCTAAGCATTTTATAATGTGGTGCCGCCCAATGTTAACAAGGGGCAAACAACATGATTGATATGCGCATATATATATATAACTTTAGGGTTTATGTTGATCATTGAATCAGATTCTATTGAAGTCACAAGATCCCCTTAAAACTCTGAAACTAAGCATGTTTGGGCGAGAGTAGTATCAGGATAAGTGACCTCCTGGAAAGTCCTCATGTTGCCAACCCTATAAGGTTGGTGTCACGAACCTAAGTCCGTGGCTTGGATAATTTTGGGAAAGGACCAAGAGAGAGAAAGAGAGTAGGAGATAAGAAGTAGAAATTAAGATGAGAAAAGGAGAGAATTTTAGAAGAGAAGAGTTAGAGAAAGAGTGAGAGACGGTTGAGGGAGAAATAGAGTTTCATTCATATATTTTTGGATGATCTTCATTACAACAATTTACATGACTTATATAGAGGGGAGGAAGAACCACACGGTCCACAAGCAACCCCCACCCCAACAACTACATTAAATGCTAATGTTTGCTTACAAGAAATGATCTTACCTAATCCTACCTAGCCAAGTTGGGTAACCGGTTTTAACAAGCAACCGGTACTCCCCCCTCAACTAACGTATTTTACTTAATTGGTATTATATTTTACATTACATATCTTGTACAAAATAATAAAAGCAAAAAAAAAAAAGACTGATACTGATACATTGACGCTGTTTGTGACAATCCCCTCCTCTTTAAACAATCCTTGTCCTTAAGGATTAAAACTTGGAAATTGCTTGCGGATGAATGTCCAATCTTCCCAAGTAGCTGAGTCTTCGGGCATGTTTTTCCATAGGACTTGAACTCGTTTGACCCTTCTTTTGTTGCGTGTCACGAAGCGCTGATTGAGGATGGCCTGTGGTGAAACTTCGGGCTGATAATCCTTGTCAATTTGAGGAAGGCCAGAAGTGATGCGTATGTTGTCCCCCACTTTCTTCTTTAGTCTGGAAACATGGAACACAAGATGAATCTTGGAGTCTGTTGGTAACTCGAGTCGGTATTCCACTTCCCCGATTCGGGCTTGGATGCGGTACGGTCCGTAGTAACGAGCAGCTAGCTTCAAGTTCCTTTGAAGAGCTACAGATGTTTGCCTGTAAGGTTGTAGCTTGAGATAAACCCAATCTCCTACGTCAAAGGTCCTTTCGGTTCTTCTTTGGTCTGCTTGTTGTTTATAACGTTGTTGTGCCTCCTTCAGATTTTCCTTGAGTAAATTGATCAAGTTTTGTCTTTCGTTGGTGAAGTCTTCAACGTCCCCGGATGCGGAAATGCAAGGGATGTCAAGGCCAAGGACTCTCGGTTTGTAGAGGGCAAGGAAGGGAGTGGTCTTCAAGGAGGAGTGATAGTGAGTGTTGTACCAAAATTCGGCTAAGGAAGCCACTGGGACCATTGCTTTGGTTTGTGGAGGGCCATGGCTCGGAGATAGCTTTCAAGGCACTGATTCACACATTCGGTCTGTCCATCCGACTGTGGGTGATATGCACTACTCATCTTCAACTCGACTCCGGATAGGCGCATGAGTTCCTTCCAAAAGAGGCTTTGGAAGGAAGCATCTCGGTCTGAAATGATGTCCTTAGGCAGCCCATGGAGATGGTAGACGTGGTCCAAGAACAATTGGGCCACCTTGGTTGCGGTATATGGGTGAGCCAAAGCCATGAAGTGTGCGTATTTGGTGAGTTTGTCAACAACCACCAAAATGACGACTTTTCCTCCTGACTTGGGCAGGCCTTCTATGAAGTCCATACTAATGCTTTCCCATGCTTGGTTGGGCATGGGTAGAGGTTGTAGGAGTCCCGGATAGGCCACGTTCTCATGCTTGGTGCGTTGGCAAGTGTCACACTTCTCCACCCACTCACGAACGCTCCTCTTGAGGTTGGGCCAATAGAACATGCGTTTGACCCTCATCAAAGTGCCAAGAGTTCCGGAGTGAACCCCCATGGGAGAGTCATGTAGTGCTTGAAGTACCTTGTCTCTCATTCTTCCTTCTTCCCCCATATAAAGTTTTCCCTTGTATTTGAGGAGGCCTCCTTCAAATGAATAAGGCCTATTGCTTGTCTGATGAAGGATGAGTTGCTCAATCAACTTGGCGGTATGGGCTTCATTTTCGTAGATTTGAGTGAGCTCGTGCACCCAAAGAGGAACCGAAGTGGAAATGAGGGCACTACCGGCATTGGCCTTTTCTTCATCGAGCCTTGAAAGCGTGTCAGCAGCTTTGTTTTTGGTTCCCTTGCGGTATTGGATGCTATAGCGAAGGCTCATCATCTTTGACATCCCCTTGATTTGCAATTGTGTGGTGACTCTTTGCTCAAGAAGGTGGCGGAGGCTTAAGTGACCTGTCTTGATTATAAAGTGGTGGTCCATCAAATAATGTCTCCACTTCTCAACGGCCATGAGCACCGCTAGTAGATCCTTCTCATAGACCGTAGCCCAAGATGGCATAGGGTAAGGGCCTTGCTAAGGTAGGCAAGGGGCCTGCCTTCTTGTGAGAGAACTGCACCAATCCCTATTCCGCAAGCATCGGCTTCTAGGACGAAAGCCTTGGAGAAATCCGGAAATGCAAGGATCGGGGCTGTTGTCATGGCCTCTTTCAAGGCCTCAAATGCTCGTTCGGCTTTCGCATTCCAATGGAATCCCTCTTTTTTAAGGAGGTTGGTCAACGGCTTGCTCAAAGTCCCATACCCATGAATAAACTTTCGGTAGTACCCGGTGAGCCCCAAGAACACACGAAGACTCTTACACTCATTGGCCTTGGCCACTTCTTCATAGCTTCGATCTTGCCTTCATCAGTTACAACCCCCTCCTTTGAGATCACATGTCCCAAATATTCGACCCGGTCTTTGCTGAAAGTGCATTTGCTTCGTTTGGCATAGAGGTGGTGCGTGCGGAAGGTCTCAAGCACCTTGGTCAAGTGCATAAGATGCGTTGGAAGGTCTGGGCTATAGACCAAGATATCATCAAAGAATATGAGGACGAACTTGCGGAGGTACGGTCCAAAGACTTCATTCATGAGGGCTTGGAAGGATGCGGGGGCATTGGTGAGCCCGAAAGGCATAACACGGAACTCGTAGTGTCCTTGGTGGGTCCTGAAGGCGGTCTTGTGCTGATCTTTCTCACGAACTCTGATTTGGTGATATCCAGCCTGGAGATCAATTTTGGAGAAAATTGTGGCGCCTTTGATCTCATCAAGCAAATCATCGATTACCGGTATCAGAAACTTGTCCTTCACGGTGATTTTGTTTAATTGATGGTAATCCACACAAAATCGGTATGACCCATCTTTCTTACAGACCAAGAGCATCGGTGATGCAAACGGACTGCATCTCGGCTGGATTATAGAAGCCTCTAGCATCTCCTCGACTTGTTCCTCGATTTCATTCTTTTGTCCATGAGGGTACCGATAGGGCCAAATGTTCACGGGTTTGGCATCGGGCAGGGTCGGTATGCAGTGGTCATAAGACCGAGGCGGAGGAAGGGACCTTGGTGTGTCAAAGACATCTTGATATCGGCTTAGGATGTGCTCAATCTCCGGATGGACAAGAGGATCAGGAGCCTCCATGGTGGTGGCCATAAAGAGATGGCCCATTATATGACTGGCCTTCTTGAAGAACTTGGTAAGGCCCTTGCCCGAAATGGATTGCAAAGAAGCTCTCTCGGATGTGCCTTGTAACCGTACTACTTTCCTATCCTTGTAGCATGTGAATTTAAGGTTGGTGAAGTCGAATGTTACGGGCCCATAGCATTGGAACCAATCTACGCCAAGGACCATGTCACTGCCTTGGAGTTCGACCACCCTTAAGTCATCAACGAATGTCGTGCCTTGGACCATCCATCTTAGCCCCGGACACTTCTGATAGCTAACAAGGATTTCCCCGTTAGGCACGGTCAGAGTCATGACAATGGTGGGCACGGTTTCGAGTTGGAGTTTTCGAACCACGGGAGCATCGAGGAAGCTGTTTGTGGACCCACTATCATTCAAGATGTTTAACTCACGTTTCTTGATCTGCCCCTTTAACCTTAGAGTGCTATGCGTGATCCGGCCCGAGAGTGCATTGAGAGAAATTTCCAAGGCCCCGTTTTCTTCCCCTTCGGGTTCCTCTTCAAACATAGCTTCTTCTTCCGTTTCCTCATTCTCAGCCTCTTCACCCTCCATGATTTGCAATTGTTTTGTCTTACAAACGTGCCCCGAAAAGTACGGTTCATGGCACCTGTATCATTGGCCGGGCTCTTGCTTGGGTGCGTTGGACCCGGTATAGGAGCTGGCATCAGATCGGGCTCCACCAGGCTTGGACACGGGACCGTGGGACTGAGTCGGCCCCTAGAAAGAGACCGCAGGTGCTGTCCGGTTGCTTAAGGCTGGCTTGGCATTGAAGCTGGGCTGTGCGATTGGCTTGCTTTCGGTAGAGTGTTTGATTTCAGCTATGGCTACCTCTTGGAGTATGGCTTGTTCAAAAGCCATACTAAGATCGGTGGGGCGGCTAGCCTTGACGGAGACTCGTATAACGGGTTTGAGCCCGCTAATGAATCTCGAGACGAAGTATGCCTCACTTAGGGTCGGGTGGTGAATCAACATCCAACTCTTCAATTCTTCGAACCTCATGACATAGTCTTCTACCGGTCCATTTTGAGCCATTTTACTAAACTCCTCCCCGACATCTTGAAGTGAATGATCACCGAAACGTTTGCAAAGCTCATTCATGAAAAACGGCCATGTCATTTGAGGGTGCCTAAGTTCAAGAGCATGATACCACACATCCCCATGGTCGTGAAGATGGCTTGATGCATACTCTACCCATTCGTTCTCGGGAACTTGATACCAACGAAAGTACATAAGGCATTTTCGAATCCAAGCTCTCGGATTCGCACCTTCAAACTTCGGAATTTCAAGCCTTGGCGTGTGGTTGGACCATGAGCGGTTGCTTCCGCTATAGTCTTCTTCTTCCATGACTTGAGGTGGGCCACGGCTGGTCCTGGGCTTCGAAGAGCGTGCAGGTGGCGGTAAAATCCCATCCCCTGTCTGAGGATAGTTCCCAGATCCCCCTTCTGTGGTGACTTCGTGGGCAACCATGGGTGGTGCCATGGGCTCAACTTCGGGTCTCTTTTCTTGGGCTTTCACCAACCAGTCGACAGCTTTGGATAGAGCCTTAATGTCCGCCCCCATATTCTCCACAGTGGCTTTCAATTCGGTGCTAGTTCGGGTTTGTTGCTCAACAAGGTCCTCCAAGCGGTCCAACCTTCCTTCAATAGCGTCAACCCACTTATTGGACTCCGTATGTCCGGTTGAAGACATACTTCTTGTGATGGCCAGCTTAACGGATCATAAGATGGCTCTGATGCCACTTTGTCACGAACCTAAGTCTGTGGCTTGGATAATTTTGGGAAAGGACCGAGAGAGAGAAAGAGAGTAGGAGATAAGAAGTAGCGACTAAGATGAGAAAAGGAGAGAATTTTAGAAGAGAAGAGTTAGAGAAAGAGTGAGAGACGATTGAGGGAGAAATCGAGTTTCATTCATATATTTTTGGATGATCCTTATTACAACAATTTACATGACTTATATAGAGGGAAGGAAGAACCACACGGTCCACAAGCAACCCCCACCCCCAACAACTACATTAAATGCTAATGCTTGCTTACAAGAAATGATCTTACCTAATCCTACCTACCCAAGTTGGGTAACCGGTTTTAACAAGCAACCGGTACTCCCCCCTCAACTAACGTATTTTACTTAATTGATATTATATTTTACATTACATATCTTATATAAAATAATAAAAGCGAAAAAAAAGACTGATACTGATACATTGACATGGTTTGTGACAGTTGGAAGTCTTCAGAAACAGCCTCTAGGTAGGGTTACACCCTGAAGGGGTAAGGCTGCGTACATCCACCCCCCGGACCCCGCTTGGGCAGGAGCCCTTGAGGCACTTGGTCTATTGTTGTTGTTGCTGCTGCTGTTGTTGTTGAATCAAATTCTATTGACATTCCTTATTTATCATATCTTAATCACGGAATCGGATTATATAAATGTGATTTTTCAGTTGCTCTTATTTCATGCCTTGAATTATATGAGATGGAATCTTCTAGTTGTTCCTCAATAGCCTAGTCCTAGAGCTACCTGAACCTTTTATTAATAAATAAATATTTTTTTTTTAGTAGATTTTTAATCAATAAAACACAGACTTTAGTGTTGAAATTTAGTTATGTTAGTTCCCTTTATAATGTAGAAAGACAAATTTTATAATGAATCATTTTGCACGAATAGGTGTCTCGAGGCTAGGTCTGTACTATCGTGTGCCTCATATCTCTCCCGTACCCTTCATTTTTTTCATTTTCCGTCTTTTTTCTTTTGATCTGCATTTTGTTATAACGATATTTCATGAAAAATCTCGTCTCTACCACTCATAGACAAAAAAAAAAAAAAAAAAAAAAAACATATTTGGCATCAATTTTATTCTAGCTTTTTTATTTGTAAGAAGTTGAAAATCAAAATTTTAAATTGCGTTTTCTGGTATTCTGCTTTTATGTTTGTAATTTTCACTCAAATTAAGAAATAACTGAAAAAATAAAATTCATAAAAACCCATTTCAAGAACTTACTTTCAGCTTCCAAGAACCAAAAACTGTAAACAAAAAATACAAGCCTCGGTTTTATTTTTTTTTATTTTTTTATTTTTGGAACATGGCCCTTATTTGTTAGTACATATTAGCTAGAAAGAATATTCTCTACAAAATATATCAAAAATATCAAAAAATATAAAGTGGGATCTAACAACCACGTTCTAATAACGAATAAAAATATTTATTAAACTATAATTAAATTGTAACGTTACATAATTATTTAATTTTCCAATCATGCAGTATGTACTATATTTTATGATCATATAAATACACATATACATGTGCACCTCTAAAGCATCACAAACATATACTTAACACCATAAATCTAGCTAACACCCCAAAAAAAAAAAATGGTGATGGCACTGGCAACCATGTTAAGCTTGCTCGTTCAATCCGTACAGTTTTTGTCGAATACTGCAATTTCTTCATATCGACGTCACTTGGATAGTCAAGAAAGTATTCGCAGATCTTTATCTATTGTAAGATCAGAGTTTAGAATTCCCAATGTGCATGCCCACGGTCCTTTTATTTTCTAATGCATTAATACCTTTTCTTTTTCTATAATCGGGGGAAAAAATGGTGAGGCCCTGGAAAGGTGATACAGAAGCAAGGTTATTGGGGCAAAAGTACACCTTACACTTTTTTTTAAAAGCAGTGTTTGGAGATTTAGACCTAAAACCTCATATTTTACGCGTTCGTGTATATCGCTTTGCTTGACTTTTTTTTAATTCCAAGAGTTGGTGTAATTCTCTCTTATTGATGGGAGATTAATGGAGATGTAATTGCCCACTACGATGTATATTGAATATTTTGGGATTTCATGTTGTAAAATAATATCTCCAAACACAAAATATGGGAGTGGTATCATATATTTATAGAGAAACTGCAAGATATAAAGGGATATATAATATCTCTCAAGATATACATAAACTCAAGATATAGTCTCACACTATACAATATATATCCTAATATTATCTTAACACTCCCCCTATATCACAGTAAAAGCAGGGCAAACGTGAAGATTGCTTCTAAACTCATAAAAAAGTTATCTCGGTAGACCCTTTGTGAAAATATCAGCATATTGAAGAGCTGAGGGAACATGAAGAACTCGAACTTGACTGAGAGGGACTTTCTCATGCACGAAGTGTATATCAATCTCAATATGCTTGGTACGTTGATGTTGGGCCGGATTTGTAGCAAGATAGGTGGCACTAACATTATCATAGTAGACAATAGTAGCTTTAGATAAGAAAACGCCTAACTCCGATACAAGGGAAGCAACCAAATTGTTTCGGCCACTATGTCGGCCACACCCTGGTATTCAGCTTCATCACTAGAACAAGAAATAATATTATGACGTTTTGATGGCCAAGAAATCAGATTGGAACCCAAAAATACACAGCAACCCGAGGTGGAACGATAAGTGTCGAGACGCCCTGCCCAATCTGCATCTGGATAACTAATCAATTGATCGGAAGAGGTAGGAGAAATTTGAAGTCCATAATGAAGGGTACCAGAGATGTACCTTAAAATTCGTTTCACAGCCTTATAATGAACATCCCGAGGATCATGCATAAACAAGCAAACCTGTTGTACATCGTAGGCCATATCAGGAAGAGTGAAAGTGAGATATTGAAAGGCGCCAACAATGCTTTGGTATCTAGTGGGATCCGCAACAAGTGGGCTGTTGGTGTTAGCAGATAATTTTTCTTAGGAATCAACAGGGGTTTCTGTAGGGTTAGTGGAAGACATACTTGCAATAAATCCAAAGCATATTAAGATTGGGACAAGAACAATCCATCTTTACTCCGTATGACAGAAATGCCCAAAAAATAATTTAGGAGCCCCAAATTAGTCATACTAAATTCTTGCATCAATTGTGACATAATCCAGGTGAGCAACAGCATAGGAGAAGCAGTAAGCACAATATCATCAACATAAAGTAAAAGAAATACCATGTCATGCCCTTTACGGAGCATAAAAAGAGATGAATCAGCTTTCCTTGCACTGAACCCACGAGTCATCAAAAAAGAGGCAAAACATTGATACCAAGCACGAGGAGATTGCTTGAGACTATATAATGCCCGTTTGAGGCGACAAACATAATCAGGATGAATAGTGCTAACAAAACCCTTTGGTTGCTGCATGTACACTGTTTCAAATAAATGACCATTGAAAAAAGCATTTTTGACATCAAGCTGGTGAATAGGCCAATTACGAGAAAAAGCAATGAAGAGAATCGTGCATATGGTAGCAGGTTTGATAACGGGACTGAATGTATCATCATAGTCAATACCAACTTGCTGAGTATATCCTTGTGCTACCAGGCGCGCTTTAAAGCGCTCAATTGTTCCATCAGATCGTCTTTTAATTCGATAAACCTATTTTGAACCAACAACATTAGAACCTGAAGACAGTGGGACAAGCTCCCAAGTATCATTCCGTAACAAAGCACCATACTCATCACGCATAGCATCACACCACTTAGGATCTTTTGAGGCTACATCACAAGAACGAGGTTCCAAAGGGATGGTTGAGATAACATAGACACTGAGAGAGGGTATAATCATTTTCTTTTGAGTGCCTGCTTTGGCTCGTATGGTCATATTATGAGTGTTAGTGAGTAGCGGTGGTGGAGAACCTGAAGGAATTGGAGTAGGTGGGTTGGGTGGTATTCACGCGAGGGCAGAAGAGGTAAAACAGGAGAAACATTGTGATGTTCAATAGCTCTAGGAACACGAGTAGGCGGGTTTGATTGGATTGAGAAAATTGGTATGCGGGTCGTAGGGTCCATAAAGTTAAAGGTATCATATAACTATGTGAGGGATGGGATGGTAAGGCAGCGCAAGGAAAGTAAGTTTCATCAAACACCACATGACAAGATATTATAATTTTGTTTGTGGATAGGTCAGGTCAAGACAACAATAACCTTTATGGTGATCAGGATACCCCAAAAACACACATAAAGTTGAGCGCGGGGCTAGCTTCTGAGGATTTACATGGGAAAGATTAGGATAGCAGGCACACCCGAATACACGTAAATGGTCATATGAAGGTTTCTTTTTAAAAAGAGACTTATAAGGATATCGTTGCCTAAGTAGCGGTGTGGGTAAGATATTAAGTAAACAAACAGCAGTGTGAAGAGCCTCAATTCATAAGCATGTAGGTAACGAAGCATGAAACAACATAGTATGGATCAGATTAAGAAGGGTGCAATGCATACGTTTAGCTTTACCATTTTGTTGTGACGTGCCAACACAAGAAAAATAATTCAAAATACCATTATCAGCCAAATACTCAAGTAAACTCGTATTGTCATATTCTCGGCCATGATCACATTGAAAAGATTTGATATCCAATGCAAAATGATTCCACACATATGCCCGAAAATGCTTAAAACAACACATAATATCCAATTTGTTACGTAAGGGAAAAACCCAACAATAGCGAGTATAATCATTGAGTATCAACAAGTAAACACGATATCCACTAACACTTATCACAGAATATGTCCATAAATCAGAATGTATTAACTCGGAAGGTTTAGAAGAACATGACACTAACTAGAAAACGGAAGGCGAACATGTTTACCTAATTAACACACATGATATAAACGAGAACTAGCGTTTTTATTGGAACACGATAAATCACACTGAATTAAACTAGATAAAATCGCCTGACTGGGATGACCAAGTTCCTGGTGCCACACATCAAAGGGAACATGGGTGGCAGTAAACAAGACTAGTGCGGGAGATGGAGAAAGCGACGGCGATAATGTGTACAGTGGGCCTGGACTATTGCACTTGAGTGATTCGATCTTCATTGACAGGTCCTTAACAGAGAAACCAAAGGGGTCAAATTCAATGCTACAATTATTATCAAATGTAAATTGGCGCACAGATATAAGATTTTTGGCAATATCAGGATTAACTAAAACATTATTGAGATGAAAGTAGTGGGGGACATAAAGAAGATAGTATGCCCGGTGAATTGGTCGTATGTGAAGAGGCACTCATATCAAAAACCAACCATCTGAAGAGGATGACATGGGACCATAAGCAATATAGGCATGAGCATGAGAGGTGAATCAAGGAGAGAAAGGACAATCTCGAGCATAGTGACCATAGTTATAACAAGAATGACATTGAACATTAGGACAAACGTTAATAGATATCACTGAAAAATTCTAACCAAAATTGGGCTTGGGCCAAGTATACCCGGACCCAAATTAAATGTTGCATCAAACCACCCATAGGGCCGAGGACCTTCACGGCTTCGCGCAAAACCTCGACCAGCTCTGCCTCCTCTGTCACCTTGGCCAATCCAACCATAGCCATTCCACCCGTTCCAACCCTATCCATTCAAATTATGACTATTCCATCCCCAATTATATCCACGACCACGACTGTGGCCTTTCCTGCCACCACGATTACCATAGCGACCACCTCCACTCCATTGTCCTTGAGATTGGTCAGCAGCATATGAAGCGGGTGGGGCAAGGTTGGGAGGTGTAGCGGTAATTGTTTTAGCTTTAGCCCTAGCAAATTTATTTTCTTCACAGAAAAGAGATGTCCGGCCTTGAGCAAGATGTGGAAAGGGGTTCATATTCATTAGAGTGGTACTAACAGTACCATAATCCTGAGGTAAACCATTAATAATTTGAAGTGTAAAATCAATTTCAGTTGCCGTGCAATTAACATCATTAAGGCGGTTAGCAAGGGTCTTCATACATTCAAGATAAGGTGAGATAGAGAGATCACCTTTTCCCATATCAAGAATTATGATTTAAGTTATAGAGCAATAGCATTAGCTTTGGCCTGATATAAGGCTTTAATCTTGTTCTAGAAATACTGAGTAGTCAATTCTGTACCCAGTTTCATTACCATGCCAACAATTTCTCGAGAACAGCAAGAATATATCCAACTGACAATACGAAAGTCAGTCTGATGCCACTGATCATAACCGGCGTCACTGGTCTGGGGGCATGGAGATGCACCGATGATATGACCAATCACACCATGCCCTTTGAGAGCGTTGATGAAGAGTTCACTCCAAAGCTGGTAATTTTCATAATTCAGTATTTCAGTAACATAATCTTTGATATTTCGAGAAGCGAGAGGATTTGGAGATGGAGTAATGGAGATAACAGGAGAAGATGTTTTGATTGAAAAGGAGAAATTATCGGTTGTTTCACCTGCCATGATGATTCTGAGAGGAAGATGGAAGAGGCGCATGGATTAGGGTTTCGAAGAGAAGGGGCGTACCAACTAGGAGCAAAAAAAAAAAAAAAATACCATGTAAAATAATATCCCCACACACAAAATATGGGAGTGGTACCATATATTTATAGAGAGACTACAAGATATAAAGGGATATATAATATCCCTTAAGATACACATAAACTCAAGATACAATCTTACGCTATACAATATATATCCTAATATTAGCTTAACACATGTTATCACAATTAGTGACAGATCTAGAAAATGTTATTACCGGAGGCAGCAATGAACGACAAACTCAGAGATTCAGAGTATTACTAAATAATTTAGAGGGGGAAAACATCCAAATTAAATAGGAAAAAAAAACAGAGAGTTTTGGCTATCGTTAATTTGGAAAAATATTCCAGAAATCAAAATAATAGTACAACAATAACAACAACAGACCCAGTACCTCAAGGGTACCCACCTAAGTGGGGTCTTCGGGGGTGGATGTACGCAGTCTTACCCCTTCAAAGAGTAACCCTGCCGAGAGGCTGTTTCCGAGGACTCCCAACCTTATAGGGTTGGCAATACGGGACTTCTCAGGAGGTCATCTATCTTGGTACTATTCTCGCCCAAACACGATTAAGTTCGGAGTTCTAATGGGATCCTGTGTATTAGTGCCTGCTAAATGAACCCTAGAAATCAAAATAATAGTATCAACACAAAAATCATGAAATATGGCTATATCATATTATAATAAAATAAATAATTTTACGCTCTATTTTTGAATCAACAACACTAATAACTTGACAGATCAAATGTAATATGTAATATATATATATATATATATATATATATATATATATATATATATATATTTCTTTGTTAGAGTAGAAACAGATGAGGCTAATGATTCAGGACAATTTTACTTTTTATATAAATATATTAAACACATTTTTATCTAAGCTCATTGGGTTACTTTTTTCTCACTCCTGCGGGCTTGCTCGAGCTCCTCTTCAGTGAGCGCGCCGATTTATACTAAAAATTTTTTATAAAAAAAAAAGGCAACATTTTCAGTGCTCTAAGGGCTCCCGTCTAAGCAGGGTCTGGGGGAGTGGATGTACGCAGCCTTACCCCTTCAGGGTACTACCCTGAAGAGAGGCCGTTTCTGAGAACCCCCAACCTAAGGGGTGCAATACGAGGACTTTCCAGGAGGCCACCAATTTTAGTACTACTCTCTTCCAAGCACGCTTAATTTTGGAGTTCTAATGGGATCTGGTGTTTATATGTTGGTACCCTCTTAGAGTTGAAAATTATCTCTCTAATTATCGATTAAAAAAAAAGCTCATTGGGGGCAGTTGCCCTCAATCATTCAATGATGGATCCGCCACTGGTTACAAATTTTACTCGGTCTTGTCCTGGCTTTCATGTTTTAGATAGTTCGGTCTTCAATCTGGTCTTGCATCAATATGCACCTCAAGATGTAATTATAGCAAAGGGTATGTAGTGAGTGCAGCGAGCCATAATCATGGAAAGGCGTGGTAGGTGCGGTGAAAGTCGATAATAGATGTGAAAATTTAATTTTAATATAGTTTTTTAAAACATCTTTCAAGATAAACTACGAGAAAGATCCATTTTTTCATCTTTTTCTGTTTAGTTGTAAAAAAAGCTATTTTCGTTTCTCATTTAATATGTTAAAAAGACGCAAAAGAGATATTTTTTGTCAATCAAACATATGTCTGGGAGTCAACTAAAACTTTTTCACAGTTTTAAGCTGTTAAAATGTTGAATGAAATGCAACCCTAATATAATTAGGTTTTTTTTTTTTTTTTTTGTTAATACTAAAAAGCCATCAAAGTTTTAGGCGTGATTTCAAAAACCATATGGAGTTTCTAATTTTTCAATGTTACGCCTAAACTTTCTAAAATTTTTCAATGTCACACCTTAATTGAGACGTCGTTAACATTCGTTAGTTTTTGCTAACATAGCATTTAAAAAATATTATTTTTAAATATATAAATTATTTTCTAAATATTTACAAACGTTCAAACATTTAAAATCTTTTTTTAGACATAACATACTTTAAAATTATTTTAAATGTAAATCTCAAAATTTTTAATTTTTTTTTTTTTTGGGAATGTGTCATGTCATCAAAAACTAGTAGATATTAACCACATCACACTAAGGTGCGGCATTGAAAAATTTAAGTGTAATATTAAAAAATTAAAAATTTACATATTTTTTTAAACCACACCTAAAATTTAGACAATTTTTAATAAAATGAAAAAAATACCAATATAATTATATATATACAAACTTTGGGAGTAATTTATGAACATGGCACATTTATAAAAAAAATTTGAAAAATGAAATGTTAAAAAAAAATATTTAACAAACTAGCAATAAAAAATAAGGTACATTGTGGCACCTACGCCACCCCATGTGGCGCCATTATACAAATAAAAAACAAAGTAGTTTTATGCATATATGTGGGCTTAGTTTAGTTGGGAGCATAGTTAGTAAATTCGAGTATTATACGCGAATAATACTGTACATGTATTAATGCCGTATAATACTTGCACTTACGTAATTTTTTTTTTAAATATGAAAAAAGTTCGTGTTTTTTTATTATTGAACAAATTACACGTATTTTATGAAACATACGCACATTTTTTTTCCAAAAATTTGTTGACATTCAAGAAATGATATTGAAATTTTGAAATAAAAAAATGTATTTTATGTATTTATAAAAATTCACTTCTCTTGCTTTGTCATTTCAAAATAAGGTTTAAAAATATATAATGGAGTACCTTAAGATTTTCAATTTTTATCACTTAGATATTTTATGTTAAAATTCACTGAACTTTTTATCACAATTCGTTGAACTTTTGCGAAAAATAGGTCAAACTTGTATTTTTCGTATAAAATAGGTCAAATTTGTACAAAACTCATCAGATTACAACATAAAGTACCTATATGATAAAATATTAAAACTTTCTCATTGTATATATTGAAATGTCAAGATATCTATGTGATAAATAGTCCAATCTTAGGATACATTAATTGATGATTTAGCTGGTTTTAGCTTATACATACTTTAATTTTGCAAAAATTGATATGAATTTTTAAGTCGTATATTTGAAAATGTAACATTTTTAAACACAATACCTCTGTATACGTTGTCTATGAGTCAACACATTTTTCACTGAATTTTTGATCGGAACTTTTAGTGTGAAAAGCTAAATAACATATGTACTTACTAAACTTCATTTTATTTCTGTACCGTATTTAACTAACTATGATTGGGATAGTATTGGATTAAACTTTTGAAGGTCTTGTGTTTGACCCACATTTACTTAATTCTTCTTCCTTTTATCGTCATTTTTCGGATACTGAACCCTATTATCCAATTCCCGCGAGTTTATAGATGAAAATTACTTATTTATAGAATTTTCTTTAATATTTATATGATAAAAAATATAATATTTGAAGTGACATTTTTGGAATACTCAAATATCCCTATATTTTTCTTCTACAATAATATACACAAAAATCAAAAAGTGACATTTTCGACGGAATAAATAAACAAAATTAACAAAAAAGTTCAAAAAAGTAAAGTAAGCCTTTGGTGTAAATTCTTTTTGTTAATTTTTCTTCTACACCACAGGCCTATTTTACTTTTTTTTTTTTTTAATTTTGACAATTAATAAATTACATATTAGTACCCTAAGATTTTGTATATTAATTTTTTTAATTCATAAACTAGTCATTTATCAAAATAGCATGTTTTAGAAAAAGTTTTTAAAAAATGGCATGTCGGTAAAAATATTTAGCGAAATTGGCACCTTGATAAAGATAAAGAAAAATGTGCCATCTGGAATGGCACAACTAAATTAAATGCTACATTTGGAGTGGCGCAACTATATGGTCAAAATTCAACAAAGTAAAATAAGCCTTTGGTGTAGAATAAAAATTAACAAAAAAAATTTACCCAAAGACTTACTTTACTTTTTTGAATTTTTTTTGTTAATTTTGTTCATTTATTATGTAGAAAATGTCATTTCTCTTATAAAAAAGAATGCGGTAAGTGTGGGTCGAACACAAGATTTTTAAAAGTTTAATCCGTAGTTAGTTAAATACGGTACGAGAATAAAATAGAGTTTAATATATTCATGTATTATTCGGTTTTTTACACTAAAAGTTCGGTCAAAAATTTGGTGAAAAATGTGTTGATTCGTAGAAAACGTATATAGACGTATTCGTGTTTAAAACGGTTACGTTTTCATATATATGACTCAAAAATTTGGATCAATTTTTGTAAAATTAGAATATGTAGAAGCTAAAATAATGGAAAAATATCACTTATGTACCATTAGATTGGACTATTTATTACATAGTACCTTGGCATTTCAATATATATAATTAGAATGTTTTAATATTTTATCACATAGGTACTCTATATTGTAATTTGATCAATTTTTGTAAGAATCTGGCCTATTTAATAAATAAAACACAAATGTAATACATACATACATACGATAATATACATAAATTATGTCAATATTTTTTTTTACAAAAGTTTAAAGAATTGTGATAAAAAATTTAGTAAATTTTAATATAAAGTACCTAATTCATAAAATTTTAAAACTTTAAGATACTACTGTATATTTTGAAACCTTATTTTGGCACGGTTGAACAAGAGAAACAGTGGGTTGGGATTGGCCTAATTTTTATTTCAGAATTTGAATATCAGTTTTAAGTGACAATAAATTTTTGAAAAAAAAAATGTGTGTATTTTTAAAAAAATATGTATAGTATGTTCTACATTAAAAAAGCGATTGAAAAAATGCGTAAACGTGAGTATTGTACAATATTAATACATATACTAACTATGTTTTAATCCAATGCTCTTTCAACTAAGTTAACCTCACATGCATGTATAATGGCACCATTTGGGGGTGGCGCGCCATTAAATGCGGCACTCCAAGTGGCGCGTCAAATTAATTTATGTTGTAATTTTTATTAACATACTATTTTGTTAAATATTTTTTTCCGACATGTCATTTTTTAAATTCATTTTTAGAAAACGTGCCATTCTCATAAATAACTCAAATTTGAAACATTTTGGCACTTGAAAAGGTCAAATCCCAAACACTTCCCCACCGATTTTTCAGATCTCAATAACAAAACTCACCCCTACATTTTTTTCCCAATATTAAGAAAAAAAATTTATAAAAACTACCAAAAATTATTATTTTTAAATTCATTTTCACACCCAGTTTTATTTATTTATTTATTTATTTTGAAAAAAAACAATGGATGAGTTATTGAATGTGGAGGAGAACAAATTCATAGTGTCGATGGCGGATTCAAGCATGATGTGCATTCTACACAGCGCGATGAACAAGGCGCACGAGCACGTGCGTTCGCGAGACGGGGTGCTCGTGCGCCTCTCTGAGCAGTCGAAATTCTGTGAACTCGCGATAATGCAACTCGAGGCGTGCCTCAAGTTTGTACAAGACGAGGCCGATAAGTGTAGTTCCATGAGTGAGAGCATGAGTTATGATAAGTTGATTAGTGATTTGAGTGAGATTAAGAATAGATTACATGGGAGATTGAATGAGACTGAGGCTGCAATTGTTGAAAAAGATAGAGAATTTGATGAGAAAGTTGAGATTGAGTGTAGATTGAGAAAGGAATTGGAGTTCAAAGAGAAGGAATTGGAAGAATTTCAAGAGAGAAAGCAAAGAGGGGATCACAGGTATCATGAACTGACTGAGTCGAGTTGCGTATTGTGTTATTTGAACTTGTGTTTGACAAGACTTAACGAACCCGAGTTTGAGGATCCATTGTTAAATGGGTTCCTGCTTTGGTAATATATTAATATGCCCGATACTCAACTGGGCTCAACTCACGTCATTAATTGAGCCAAGAATCTTGCAATCGAACTTTGTGTTGGTGTAAACTCCCAAAAGTACATGAAACCGGGTCACCAAACATTGTTGGATCAAACACTTGCAATTCACAAGTAACAGGTATCAAATCGATCTACAGGTTTCGAGGCGTAATGTCACTTTCCTTAAGACGTATTTCAGCATATGAAATAGTCTCGGGGATACAGCGATAACCTAATGTCAATAAAATGAGTGTCTGTAAAGGGAGATAAGGAGAGATGTATGAGAACGATGTTTTCAAGAACAATAAAACAAGTTCTTTCAAATCAATTGATTTATCTATTATCAAAGATATTCGGGGAATATATATATAAGACTTTGTGAAAGAAGACGTCTTAATTTATGCCTCAAAGAAAAGGGGCGAAAGGGTGGTAGTTAACGCGCGAAAATCCGGTGAAAATTGCACATGTGTGTCGACACACAGCTCTGTGTGTCAACACACAGTTCTGCAGAGATGGTTCTATTGATCTCTGTGTCAACACACGGGCCGTGTGTGTTGACACACCTCTACAGCCCTATTCTATAAGAATGTGTGTCGACACCCATCCCAACACACATGAAAACACATCGAACAAACTTTAGGACCAACTTTAAACGCTTTATTCACAATTCTTATAGCATTATTTTGAAAATATATCAACACTTTGTACGTTGGGTGTTGTATATTTGGAGGGGCTCCGATACCATATAGTTGGAAGGTGAGATCATGGGATCAAATGTTGGTTTGCCGAAGAGCAACATTGGTCCAAATGTCGCTCAAACAAGTTGCCAATCGCGACAAGTAAATTGGGCTTTGTAAGGGGGAACCTAAGTTGCATCGGAGCGGTGTGTTTGTGAATTTTCTTTTTTTTTAACAGTGGTAAACATTACAGTAAATAAGGAGGTAAACCAATACACAGGGGAGGGAAGTGATGAGTTTTGAACCCAAGACCTTTTATTTGGAGGGTTAGAAGACAAACCACTGCATCAACTTCTTTATCTCTCGTTTTGTGAAAATTGAATGAGTAGCTATATATATTATTGATTTTTGAGCCCCCTTGAATGTGTTTTAAATATATGAATACATTTATAAATATGATTTAGCAAACAAGACGATATATATGTGTTAGATACAATATTTTTGGACATAACTCCACCTAGAAACTGACATGTGTGGCACATTAGCTGAAAGATGCCAAAACTTCTAGGCAATGTAGCATTCCAACGTGGCCTCTAATTCGCAATATGGATCATGCCTAAACCACTACAAAACACCAATGTCACGAGACCAAACACCACATATCAGGTCCGAAATTTTCTCAAAGAGTTTCATGTAAGGTCCAAATATAAGCTAATCTCAATAGCCTGTTGTATTTCTCTTTTTTCTGATATTGCGATATGCGACCTATTATTAGGCTCACATCTAGATTCTTTAACAACAGAGACGGTGATTTTTGCGAGTTAAAGAACTCAGTTGATCAACATGTTTGGATTATCAAGCAACATTGGGAAGGAGAGAGGATTGCACTAACAAGGAGGATAAGCATGGGTTCACCTTGCTCGGTGAATCTCGACAGCGATTCGGAGATGAATTTGGGTTCTAATCAAAACATCGAGACGAGTAAGGTCACCGAGACGCCAATTTGCAATCAGTCGAACTTGGGTTTTGATCAAATGGGTTTGGAGATCGATAAGTTAAAAGAGACTCTAGACACGGCATTTGGTGTCATGCAAAATGCCTTTTTGGTATCCGAGACTCATCCTTTAGAGTCACAATGGCTGTGGATGGTAGAGAAAAGCGTAACGTCAACATTGTTCAAGGAGTATTTTGTAACAGAACACGATCGTAACATAAAGTATTTTATAAGAGAATGGGTGTTTATGGACGTCTTTAGAGAGAAGTTCAAGGAGCTAAAGCACTGCATTGAGAAATTTGTAAATGAGGTGAACGAGGATACAGAGAGTAAGAAAATAGAGAACCTCCTTACAGATAACATATTTGGCCTTGTCCTTATAGAGAGTACTAAAACTATCAGGAGCAATATTCAACAAGATGACTGTACAACTAGGCAATCCTTATGTCACGTGAAAAGCAATCATTATCATGATGCAGGCTTGTCGGTGTCCAAGGAGAACAACGCAACTATTTCTGAAGCCGATATGAGGTTAATGAAGGGTCTAGAGCAATCAGGTACGAGTAAAGGGATAATAAAAGAAACGAGAGATGATGGGAAAATCCCTAAGAAAAACGATGTTTCCACGACGAAACAGGATCATATAATTTCTTCCGTTAATGTATTTTCCCAAATGCTTGAGGATTTTGAGGGTGTGCTACATCAAAAAGTTGACATGCATCTATCAAGGTACTAATTTCTTTCCCTTTTTAAAATTAAAATGATGCTCAATATCATTAGTGTTGTGAATTCGGGCCCTAAATCAGACCAGAACTCAACTCGAAAACAGGATCTTGTCCCAGTACTAAGCAACGAAAACCCATAAACGAAACTAATGCTAAAATAAACCAGAAACACCCACAAAATAATGAAGAACTACAAAGAACACGCGATATACGTGGTTTGGCACCTCAGCGACGTCCTACTCCACGGGCCTCCATTTTCAGAGGAGTCAAATCCACTATCAGTAATTAGGGGTGTAAACGAACAGAGCGTTCGATGAACTACTCGTGTTCGAAATCGATTAGGGCTCGTTCGTGTACATTAGGAGAGCTCGATAGCTTAACGAGTCGAGTTCGAGTAGGCTCGATAAGCTTAACGAGCCGAGTTTGAACAAGAGGGTGCTCGGCTCGCTAATGTTCACGACCAGTTGGATAAGGGCTCGATAAGAGCTCGTTAAGGGGCTCGATATGAGCTCATTAAGGGCTCGTTATGAGCTCAATAACAATTGGTATTGGTTCAAAAATAGTTCGATAATGGCTCGATAATAACTTATAAAACTCGGCTTGTTAATGAGCTCGACTCGATTGTAGCTTTAGCTCGATTTTAAACTCGATTGGGCTCGATAATGAGCTCGGCTCGACTCGATAACAAGCTCGACTCGGCTCGATAAGCCTAACGAGCCGAGCATCGAACGCAGTATATTCTTATCGAGCCGAGTTCGAACAAGGGTTAGAAGTGCTCGATAAGAGCTCGGCTTGAACTCGAGCTCGATAAGCCTTATCGAACTCGAGTTCAAACAAGGGGGTGCTCGGCTTGGCTCGGCTCGGCTCGTTTGCACCCAGTAATTTAGGGTTATAAACACAAACTGAGCATCAAGTCTAAAACAAAAAAAAAACCAATATAGAGATTAAAGCAAGAAAACGAGAAAGAACAAGAGAAAAGCCATAACCGAGTAACATGAGCGAAGAACAGCCTAGAGCCCCAAACCCTAGTTGTATCGTTGAAGAAGACCTCGTTTGGGATGACACATCACCTTGAACCGAGCATCCCGACCTCCAAAGGTTCATCACCGTCTTCTTCGTCTTTAGCCACCAACTCCAGTCTACAAGCTCTCTCTCACCTCTGAACTTTGTCTCACTAGAAAGCCCTCTTTCTCCTCCTTGTTTTCCTCTCTCTCTCTCTCTGCGTTTCGTCTTTCTGAAACCCCAAAATGGGTTTCTTCTATTTTTACTTGCAGTAAAATGTGCTTCAATTTTTTTCATCTGTGTTGTAAATCTCCTCTGTAAAATAACCCATACGAACCCTATGAAGATAAAGGGAATAAGAGCAGCAGGTAAAGCTCATCCAACGGCTACAAATGGGACACGTGGCACAATTCCAAGGAACACAACCAGCTGGCTTGGCACGAGTATCCGAGTCGGTTAATAACTAACGGGTAATAATAACAAACTAGATATTTTACCCAAAAGAAAATATGATATATTTTTCAAATCTTTTACCCATTTTAAAACCCAATTTCAAATTAATAAAATTGTCTCTAATTTCTATTCCCCAAATTAGGATATAATTATACAAGTTTGCCTCCAACGAGCCTAAACAAGGTGGGTGGCTAAAAACGGCAAACGAGATCCTAATTTCCCGAATAAAAATTCTCCAGCAATTTTAACATTTTATTTGATCAAGACGCTCCAGCCTATTATTACTGACGAACTTACGTAACTCAGTTACATTCTATAGTGGATATCGAATTTCATGGGGCCATAATCCAACAAACTCCACCATAGTCTCATAAAATTAACTCACAAAGCTCCTTCGAAAATAGAGGCCATTTCGGAAAAAAAAACAAGTTTCACACCCAGAAACCAAAATGCCCACACAACAACATGGGCACAATCATGGTAATCAAGCAACATGAAATCCAAGCTAAACATGCAATTTACCTAGAATTCAAGTTAGACAAATCTATTCATACATTACATCACAAAACTCCACCATGAACAACATCTATGACAATAACCCAACATGAGCAAACAACTTAATGACCATTACTCAAAACGTAAGGTACTAAATATAACCTTACTCAACCTATGGTCAATCAAGGTTCACATTAGACCTATACCTTACCCTTTTCCCAATACTAGAAAAGAAGGCATGAAACAATAATCCTAATGGCATAAAAGTCTCCAAAGACAACACATGTCCACATATGACACAAACATATCATGTTTTCCCAACTCTTGGCTAAAATTCAGCAAAACAACTCAAGGACACGCTAATATGCAGAAAATTCAGCACCTAAATGTCAAATCTGCAGTAAAATCAACAGCAAATAATATTAACAGCAACTTACAACAGCTACCAGTCATAATATGCAATATATACACAACATAAAGCATAAACCAACATGTAGCAACAATTTCAGCATGAAATCAGTCCAGGAACAGCTAGAAATTAGTTGCTAATATGCAGCTAACAACCATAATCTGCTTGGACAGTACCTTTGATACATACCAACATGAATGCAGTCCAGAACAACATCAAATTCAACTTGAAACAGTCCATAAATAACATGTTTATCATCACTCCAAGCAACAAGTACCAATGTATTCATCTAGCTTTAAACATAGCCATGAGAAAGATATGAGACACATCAACATGGAGACTAGTACACTAAATCATACATAGATTTTCCACAAGAACTCGTAAGTTCTGTAAGCCCTTTACAATGATCAACTATTTCACTTAGTTCACTCAAACATATGCAAGAAAATCCAATTCTTACAAATAAGATCTATTCTCATGGTTAAACTCAAACATTCAATGCCCTATCCAACGCAAGGGATTCAAGATTGTACAACTAGACATGCCTAACCTAAGAGTTGCCAATTCTAGGTTCAAGGATTCCATTCCAACAAGTTCACAATCAACCTCAAGCATTAAACACATGTTAATCACAACAATTACATAGAACATTGAAAAAAGCACATAATTCAATTTCTGAACAGCAGAGTCAGCCACACTACAGTAGCACCAACACCATGCCCAAGTATTCAAAAAAAAAAAGCCAAAAAGGGAATCCACACCAAGGTCTCCCATTCGACCACCAACCGGGTCAGGCTCGAGCAATTTACCTCCGAAATCGCTCCACCAAAACAAGAATCTACACCGGATTCTCAACTGACCATACACAAGGCCGAATATGTGATTAACACTGAACCGCTCCACCGATCAGATGCACCTAGAGCTTTTTTACTTCAAGACAAACTGTTAATATCAAGCATAAACATCTTTTCCAGAACATGAAACCACATGATGTTTAAACAACAATGAGAAATCCATGCTGCCTCGGCCACCTAATCGAGTGCCCAAAACCAAGACACTTAAAAACTCGTCTCAACTATTACGTAGGAGCCAAACTAGGGCTTTAGATGTAGTCTGACGCTCAAACCAAATGACCCATCTCCGAAACTAGTCCAAACCGACTAGAGACAACCAAGGACTTCAAGAAGGTCCTTACCAATTAGACACTTCTAAGGTTCCAAAAGAAAACCCCAGATATGAAAAAACTAGACAATCAAACTTAAACCCTCATTCTGGTTCTATTTCGTTGTGTTTTCTTGCTCACTGTGCAAATGGACACCGAACCAAGGCTCTGATATCACTTGTTGTGAATTCGGACCCTAAATCAGACCCCAACTCAACTCGAAAATAGAATCTTGTCCCAACACTAAGCAACGAAAAACCCATAAACGAAACTAATGTGGAAATAAACCAGAAACACCATAGAAATGATGAAGAACACGCGATATACGTGGTTCGACACCTCAGCGACGTCCTACTCCACGGTCCTCCATTTTCAGAGGAGTCAAATCCACTATCCGTAATTTAGGGTTACAAACACAGATTGAGCATCAAGTCTAAAAGAAAAAGCAATATAGAGATTAAAGCAAAAAAACGAGAAAGAACAAGAGAAAAGCTATAACCAAGCAGCATGAGCGAAGAACAGCCTAGAGCCCCAAACCCTAGCTGTATCGTTGAAGAAGCCCTCATCTGGGATGACGCATCGTCTTGAACCGAGCATCCCAAGCTCCAAAGGTTCACCGCCATCTTCTTCGTCTTCAGCCTCCAACTTCGGTCTACAAGCTCTCTCTCACATCTGAATTTTCTCTCACTAGAAAGCGCTCTTTCTCCTCCATGTTTTCCCCTCTCTCTCTCTCTCTCTCTCTCTCTCTGAGTTTCATCTTTCCGAAACCCCAAAATGGGTTTCTTCTATTTTTACTTGCAGTAAAATGCTCTTCAATTTTTGTCATTTGCGTTGTAAATCTCCTTTATAAAATAACCCATACGAACCCTATGAAGATAAAGGGAATAAGAGCAACATGTAAAGCTTATCCAACGGCTAGAAACGGAACACGTGGCACAAACCCAAGGCACACAAACAGCTGGCTTGGCACGTTATCCGGGTCGGTTAATAGCCAACGGGTAATAATAACAAACCGGATATTACTTTTATAGAAAAGAAATTACAATATATTTTCCAAATCTTTTACCCATTTTAAAACCTAATTTGGAATCAATAAAATTGTCTATAATTTCTATTCCCCAAATTAGGATATAATCATACAAGATTGCCTCCAACGAGCCTAAACAAGGCGGGTGGCTAAAAAAGGCAAACGACATCCTAATTTTCCGAATAGAAATTCTCCGACAATTTTAACCTTTTATTTGTCAAGACGCTCCATCCTATTATTACTGACGAACTTACGTAACTTAGTTACATCCTATAGTGAATATCGAATTTCATGGAACCATAATCTAAGAGTTAGAAACTGGATACTTTAGAAGACGGACATAATTCACACTCCTTTCTTATTTTCTTAATTGGTGTGACCATGGAATCTTATCACAGTTCACAGAGTCAAAGAGCCAACTATTTCAAAATTGAAGTTGATGGGTGAAGGAGCAAAGATGATTTTATTCTATAACATGCCCCCTCACTCAAATGCCTATCAGGTTTGAAGCGTAGATATTACACAAGTCCACCGCAATAACCTATTCTCCAATTATGTTCATATTGAAAGTGAGGCTATTAAGACTCAACCCTGTGAGTTCTTGGTTAACAAAAGTCTGATACCATATTAAAGAATGGACTATTTGAGCTGATGGGTGAGGGCTCTGAATAATTTTAGACTCTACCATATAGTTGCATGGTTGGATGTAAGTAGCCAAACTAGCTTATGAGTGGTCCTTCCTTGCTGGCCAATTATTTATTTAGTTTGAAAGACTTGGCTCATTACTAGTATGAGTTGAGCTAATCCAGCTCGTTTATAAGTAAATTAAGCACAGTCTTTACCAACAATTGATTTAGTAGTTCGTAAGCCTAAATAACATTGGTGAATCAATTTCAAGCTAAATTATAAGTTTAGATGTTCCTAAATGAGCTTTAAGTTAGCCTCAATAGGTTAAACTCAAGTCTAAATGCGGTTAAGTGGCTCAAGCCTGGTTAAAAGTTTGACGAAACAGGTTTGAGCTCAACTAACTCAAGTGGAGCATGAGATCTCCTAAATGTATTCACACCTTGAACATCAAAGGATATGATTATTGATGCAATTTTTTGCATATACGAGGCTTAAAGTCAACTTTTTTTTCCTCTAGAAAACTCAATGTGATTGTCGCGCTACTTTATATACCATTTGTACCCCACTCTGATAGTCGGATTTACAATAATGTTATATGTATATAATTTATATACTCAGTTTATATACCTAAATAGACATGACAAAACGTCAAAATTTATTCCTAAGCATATCAACCTAGTAATATACTACTAGTAACTAATCTAACAGTATTTTCTTATAAATCTAGAGTTATTTATACCAAAGGTTCCTGTACCTTTTTTATTGTGTCAATAAGTCCTTATATTTTTATTGTGTCAATTTAGTCCTTTGGTCAAATTTAAGTTATTAATGTAATTTTTAATGGCACATTCACATTAGATGCAAGTAGCCTACTACAAATCCACTTGTTAACTCAATTTAACCGAACCCATTACTAAACCATTACAAATTTCATTAACAACTTACTAAGAACCAAATTGGCACAATATGAATAATATAGTGTTAAATTAACATAATTAAAAATACAAAGATTAATGTAAACAACCCTATAATTAGGGCTGACAAAATCTGACACGACACGATAACATGACACGGATACGACACGAGGATAGCGAGTTTGGGTTGGGGGTTTTGAAGGCTAGTTGAATTTGGGTTAACCCATTGAGGTAATTGGGTTGAATTTGGTTTGACCCATGTAACCTATTTTCGACACGATTGGCCCGTTTATATAGTTATGTTAGGTATTTAAGTAATACATTATTGTTATTATATATATATATATATATATATATATATATATATATATATGTATGGAAGTTAAGATAATTTGAACAATATTTAGTAACATTAACTTGATAATTTATTTTAACAGTTATAAATATAACAAGTATTTATTGGTAGTATTAACCTAAAAAAGCATTATTAACATGTTAGTAAGTTAAAAAATAGCATTTATTGAAAAAAAGTTACCAATATATTTAAATGGATAACCTGTGGGTTACCCGTTTAATAATTGTGTTGGGTAAGGTTCAGAGCTCCTAACCCATTTAATAAACGGGTCGGGCTCGGATTAACCCCATTTCTAAGACCCTTCGTATAGCACGAACACGACACATTTGCCACCCTTACCTATAATCTACTATTGTTTTGCTACATTATTGAATACACAAATCGGATACATATAAAATTTTCCTTGATCTCGTGCTATCTGGAGTGGAGGAGTTGGCAAGATGCTATTCAATAATTGCTAACTTTAATATTTGTTTTGTAGTTGTTAACACAATAAACATATTTATAAGTATATTTAACTACGGAAAATAATACATATATACTAAATAAAGGGTTATTTACCTGATTAATTATTGTACTTTATCTGCTAGGTTAATCTAGTTATGACCTTTTAATTGTGTCAATTTTATTCTTGTACAATTAAAATCATAAAAAAAAAAACTCATGTAATTGTATCATTAATTAGCATTTGAAAGGTATGTTTATCCTAAATGACGCTGGCCCACACCCCCTTGGTTTTTTTTTTTTTTTTTTTTTTTTGGATCAACCAACCCCTTGGCATGAAAAGCATATACGACACCGCAAAAAACACAAGCCTGAATGGCTGGCTTCTCGAGAGTGCAGTCTGGGAGGTGAAATATACGCAACCTTATACCTATAGGGTAGGGGAGGTGTTTCGGTGGTCCCCCAATCCTAAAAAGTGAAAATGCAAAAATGGACCAATATTTATTTTTAGAAAATCAAGTCAATATCTAGCCAAGTAATATCTGACATGCAAGCTTGCAAGCAATATTAAAAAGTCAACATAGCAAACATGGAAGTCTAAGGGCGTTGTGAACTGGTATTATTGTGCTACTCACTCCTAGCAGTTATGAAAAGCTTATGTAAGTGCTAATTAACGCTACAATTTCGTTTAGAAGTTACTGTAACTTCAACGTCAGACTTGATTGGAACAATTTTAATTATATTTGGACCAAATTAATGCAATGAAAAGTTCTATGAACTAAATTAACACAATTGGTAAAGTACAAGAACTAATGGCACATTCGTTCCCAAAAAAAAAAGGCCTAATGGCACAAACAACTCCTAAATAAACTGTTATAAAAAGTACTGTTACGTAACGGCCGACTGCTCGCTTCAGATTAGCAAAGGCAGAGGAGCAAATCAAGGAGCATGTGAAAAATGCAGCCAAGCTCAAGAAAAAAGAGGTGCTGTACAAGAAGGCTTTTACGAGGAGATGTCAAAATCTTCAACTGGCCGAATCTGAGGTACTATTTTGCTTACACTTGATAAAATCTAACACGATAGAATAGCACACGGCTTTAATAAAACATGAGGTTATTATAAACAACCCAAATAAACCAGGTTTTCTTTTTGGGTCCCGGAGGTGGGCCATTGATTGGAGCAATGGCTAAGTGTAGGGTGCATCTGAGCTGAGTCGAGCTTGAGCTCATTTACATGTGCCTTGGCTTAGGTTTAGATCGAAGCTCACAAAGTTTGGAAACTTCAAACTTAAACTCGGTAGTCATAGGATCATGCTCAACTCAGATCGAACTCAGTTCGGAGAATTCCGAACTAAGCTTGCTATTTTTAGGCTCATTTAAGCTCATCTAGGTTCGTTTTGGCTCAAACTTAGCTCATTTAGGCTTAAGCTATGCTTGATTGAACATATTTAATTAAGCTAATAAATTATATTAGGATAGGCTTAATTAGATTCATTTAGGCTTGTGAACCTATGAGATTGAGCTTCTTTAGGCTCGGGCTTGACTTGATAAACTAAACAAACCGGATCGGCTCAAATCGAGCTGAAAACAAGCCAAGCTTTTTGGCATTTATGATGAGCTAACTAGCAAGGACATGTGAGCTGACTCGACTCATTTATACCCTCAGCTAACTGGGTTTTATATAGTGCTGAGGAGATGAGGCGAAGGTTCAATTTGGCTGGCAATTTTCGCCAAGGGTAACATTGTGGCTAGTAGAAGCATGTCGGTGGCATGTTAATTATAGATGTGTTCTTGGGCGGTAAGTGAATGATCTTGAAGATCTTGAGTTCGGTTAGCATGGTGTGGATACATTATCTTTGATTTATTTGGAGTTGCACTCTGGGAGTTTGTCCACTTTGTGGTGTCTAAGGCATGAGTTGCTGCCGTTTTTCGATAATTGAAGACAGAGTCGCGATACAAGTCAGGCAACTCGTACAAATGAACCCTGAGTTAACCTGTATATGACCGGGATAAAAAACAACATAAATAAAACAAAAATGAATACAGGCAAAAAAGACATATACTAAGAGCCTCAAACACTACTAGGGAGGACCCGAAAATAAGATAAACCAAAAGGTAGGACTAGAGGATAGCCAAGCCCCTAATCTTTTGAAGCAAATGACTCAATCATAAGCGAATCATCACGGTCAAATTCCAGCCGTAGCCTTTCCCGGTCTCCCACGTGTGCTTTGCAGCAAAAAGCTTACCTGCATCTTTAACACTATTGCCCTTTTCAGCAAATTCTTCCTTTTTTGTTTGCCAGAGACCTTCGTTGATCTCTTCGCTCTATTCTTGGGTGACATATCCTTTAGGAATTCATGAAGCTCCAGCTTGGTTTGCTCTTTCATCTTGCGTTTTAGTGCCCTCTTACCGCTTTTTGACGCACCCAAAATAGGGATCTGATGCCCTGCAACGCTTTTTCCCTTTTCTGCCCAACTATGTTGGACTCCCCCATAAACGGCACCGACACCTAGAAATTTCTAGGAAACTTTCATCTACCTCATGGGGGTCTTGTAAAGGCGGGGGGCTCGAAACCCTGCGAGTACTCAAGCCTGGTGGACCCTGAGTCATTATCACTTACAGCTTCTCGAGCTTCATTCTCATGAGATGAGGTCTAATCATGAGAATGAACTATTTTGGCTATATCACTCGCGATCCACGGACGGGTGAGAGAAAGGTGTTGGTTTCGGCAATCCCTATATGGTAATTACGAAACAGGTTGGAGAAACGGAGGAAGAAGAGATGAGCGCGGACAACGGCAATCCTAAGGCCATCTCCTGATACACTGACCATCAACATGAATAATAATCTGGCCCATAGCTTGCTCGACAAATCTCACGCCATCATTCACTAACCTTGAGCGGGGTAACAACATAGTACACATAATCTCCCATGACAACAGTCGTTTACTCAGGAAAAGGATAAACCTATGGGGTATGCCGAACAAAAGTGGTGCAAGCTCTATCTTGTTCATGTGACGAAAATGAGGTCTATTCCCTTAATAATTTGGCTGAGATAGTGAAAGCAACAACTCGAGGAGAGCAGTTTGGGATCAACTCTAAACTACCTTCTTTGACAAGTATCATGCGAGATCCCCCATTAACCTGAACTTAGACCACCTGCGGAATAAGTGCTGGGAAGCAAGTGTCGATAAGAACCCTAGAAACATCAACACATCTCATTGTTGAAGTACTGGAATCTGCTCTGATGACCTTCCCCCAAATCTTAGCAAAATTAGTAAAACATTCTTTAGACCAGCAGAGGACAGACATTCCATAGATCTCAATCCACACTCTTCTATTAAAAGAGACAAGGGTCTCACTAGAGTATCTATACACCTTTTTGAATCTACGAAGTAGAATCTCTTTGGGAAGATCGAGATAGGATTTCAAGAAGTCAACAGAATGGCATACCTGGATAAAAGTGTTAGGGCTTAACCCTCTAGGGGCTAAACCTTCAAGGTTATTCTCCATGATAAACATGAGGACATTGTCTAGAGTATCATTCTCGAATGATTGAGCAATTGTTGATCTATTTAGCCAAGCCTCCGCCCGCTTGTTGGTATTTGTCACCACAATGTCCGAAATGTTACCCGGGACCCTGGAGCTGGGGGTGCATCAACCCAATCATGAATGGCCTGTGTAGCACTAGATTGTCGGTGAACCCCTGAGTGTGGTTGGTCCCGAGAAGATGAAGAAGTCAACCTTCTAGTCGGATTAGCCCATTAAACTCTGACCTTGACACCCGCCATCCATCCTCCATTCATGGTTGTAATTGTCCTTGCAACTTCACTCGTACCTTGAAACCTTGAAAAGCCATAAGAAAATTTTGATCTCATCCTTTTCTTCACATGAACAAAAGTGTTGTAGATTGACTCGAAGTCTCAAAAAATGGCTTTGAGCCATTAGTTTGTCGTTCTTTCTAGTAGGCCATCAACGAAGATGGACACTGCCACTCAAGATGTTGATATTTCAAGTGCCCAAAGGAGTTAGGTGCTGGGTTTGGCATGCGGTGGAGGAGAAAATTGAGTGACCGGACTGAGGTGTGGAGGTGGTGGTAAAGGGTTGGCATTGTTTAGTATTTAGGGGTGGCTGAGATTTGGGGGTGGGGGAGATGAAGGGGACGGGGGAGACGAAAGGTGTGGCGGTAGTGGAAACAACAATGAAGGTGGTGGTGGTGAAGGGTTGGCTGTGGTGGCAGCGATTAGGCGGTGAAGGAGTTAACGGAATGATGTTATATGATGCATGAGTCGCCAATAATTAAGCAAAATAAGATGATTTAGGATCGTTATTCGATTATTTGCATTCAACCTTTGCAAATCTAGTTTCACATTCCTTTTCTCTTGCTTCAATTGTATTTGTTTTTTGCATTGGATCTTTTGAATGTTTTTTTTTTTTGGATAATTGAAGAAATAGCCCATAGCTATAAGCGAGGCCCCCAAGTACAAGAAGAAAACAACAACAATAGAATAATTGGCTCACCCATAGGTAGGTGAACACCAAAACGCACAAAAAGAAGCAAAAGGGCACAAAACCAATAGAAAGAAAGAAGAGGAAACGAGACGAAAACCGAAAAATGACCGGAAAATATAAAGATCCTAGTCCGACCACAATTTGACACAATCGATGCATCTAGCTACCTTTTCTAGCTTGTAAGGGAAGTAGTTGCACCAAGTTTTCGCCCAGAAACTCAGGCGCATGGAAACGCTCCAAAATACTTGCTCGAAGCTCCAATCCTTCCCAAAAAACACAACATCATTTCTCTTGCACCAAATTACCCACACTATTACAAAGAAAAAAGTGCACCATACCATTTTTTGAAACTTTCCCCCCACTTTGCAAGTTATCCATTGATGGTAGCAGTCTTTAAACGTCGCCAGTGTCACCATCGTAATTCCCCACCAATCCATGCATTTTGTCCATAATAGCCAAGATTTATAACATAGTAGAAATAGATGGTTCACTTTTTCGACATCCAAATTACATAGTAGAAACGAAAATTCGTCCTCCCATAAAATCTCAAAATGACATAATCGGTCGTTGGTTCTCAGTCTGCCGAGGAGAATCAACCAAATTAATAACTCCACTTTTGGTGGAGCTAGCCCCATCCAGACACCACCCACCATACTATCAATATTAAGGAGACTCGGTAATTTTGACCACACTCTAGAAGAGAACAACTTACCGAATATGGTTTTTAGACACCCTCAGCCGAGAACCACACTAGGGAGTCTCTTACCTATTTGCATGGCTCTAAGTCACTAATAAAAACGAAGAATACTTGTACCAAAGCATCTTCTCCAATTGAAAGTCCATCTCCAAATAGCACCGTCCCATAAGCCCAGGTCAAGAATGTAATGTTCCTTTTGTAGAGGTATTTGAAATAAGTGCGGGAATTTGTCCTTCAAACTCACATTGCCTGTCCATCTATCTAGCGACAATCTCAACATAGTTCCATCACCTACCTTGATCTTGAGTCCATCTTCAATAGAACTACGAATCTCAGGTGATCATCTGTTAAAATTCATTATGTCAGACCACACAATCGAACATCTATTTGGTTTGTCCTTCAGCCCCCTAAAGCCCTCATCCCCATGAATGGACTTGATTACACTTTTCCATAACAAATCTCATTCCACTGAGTAGCACGGCCACCATTTAAATAGAAGGCCCGCATCTTTGACTATCAGATCCCCTACTCCTAATCCACCTTCTTTCTTTGGTCTCCGGATCAAATCGCATTTGATCTTTTGAAAGTGCTTGCATCTTGCGCATTTACCCAACTTGTAGTTCCAACATCTATTAATGTCGAGCATCAATTATTACTCATCAAAAATAAAGACTTGGTTATAATCTTGACTCAAGAACGACGTAATTTAACTTTTTTCTTGAGCATATGCTTTAAATTTTTAGCATCAATCATTTTATTTGTAATTTGCTTCAATTTAGTCCATATATTTGTCTCTATTTATTCCTATGGTAAAATTGAACAAAGTTAATTGTATAAATTGTAATAGGTAGGTCATGTCCGATGTAAGTGACCTAATACAAACCCACATATTGACCCAATTTAAGCCCAATTGTGCCTCCTGCACTAAAACTGTTGTCACCAATTTAACGACAATATTTCCCGGTGACAAAATAAACGCAATTAAAGAGTACATTAACTAACTTGTTATGTGTTTCTTGTTAGGTTGATATTTTAGGCGACCAAGTGGATGCACTTCTAAGATTGCTTCAAAGGATATACACAACCTT
Source organism: Simmondsia chinensis (assembly GCA_018398585.1). Taxonomy (NCBI): domain Eukaryota; kingdom Viridiplantae; phylum Streptophyta; class Magnoliopsida; order Caryophyllales; family Simmondsiaceae; genus Simmondsia; species Simmondsia chinensis. The sequence continues at coordinate 3,801,290 of JAGTTD010000018.1, forward strand.
GGACTATTATTCACCAATTCTCCAACACTACACAGGGGTAAGTATGTAATTTAACATATGAGATCGCTCGTTGATTTGCGAGCCCAAAAGCGTCTACAGGTTAAATTATAGCCTAATGAGGCGAGCTGATATTTTAATAAATCTAAATGAGTTAAATAAGCCTAAAAAATTAGTCGAATTCTAGTACTTAAGCTCGTTGCGTCAAGCTTAAGCTCGAGCTCAACTTTGGTCGAGCCAAGTTTTAGCTCGAGGTCCATATTATGTGAATTTTTTTTGATGCTTGACCCAATTAAAATATTATTGAGTTGAGTCTAGTGCGTAACAGATTTGATCTTGGTATAGCTCGGCTTAGAAGTGAGAGACATTCTATTAGTATGTGTATAGTTTCTTTTTTTTTTTTTTTTTTTTTGACAAATAAGATACAAGCCTGAAAAGAATAGAAAGTATAGGACAGTGCCAAAGATGAGGGAAAACTCTAACTGAATAAGAGAAGTCCAACGCAAAATCAACACTAAACCACAACACCCAGATTAAACTAAAGCGTAAACACTAAGAATCACAACGACCAAGATAACGAACATTCATCAACCCAAACAAAAGTCTAAAACAACAGAAAAAAGACCTACCCAACCAACCAAAATAACAAAGGAGGAGATGTTGATTCCCAAAGACAGCAACAGAAATGCCCCTAAAAGAGAACACAAAGCTACAAATGGGCTAAAAGTCATACCGCCTTCGCCTTTTGCTGCTGACAAACTTATAGCTATAAGTTTGTGTCTAGAAACGAATATCTCAAAAGCTTAGTAAGTTAAGTTTGGAAATGAACTTACACTCTAACATGGCCCTCCTGCAAATATTTATCGGGATTGAAGCATGGATAATCCTCATAATCAAAGCTCATATTTTATGCAAAAATTATATCAATATTTGAGAAAGCTCTATTGGGACTCAAACTTGCAACCTTTGTTCAAAAAAGGTATGATATCATGTTAATGAACTATTTTAAAAGCTTAAATTGCGAGATAGAGATTCGTAAATAATTTATAGTAAGAAGTCATACATTTGAAAATGCAAACGGAGATATCGATATCTTAGTCTAGTAAACTATTCTTGCGAGTGCTAGTTCTTTTTGCAATCAAACCTCATTTTAACTTGTATGTAATGTTATATACCAACTCTTGTGAGCAGTTTAAAATGTGATGTTATGGCTGATTTGTTAGATTCTCTATGTGGGGCCTTATTTTATTCTGCAATGGCCCCAAATTCGACCCGATTTTCTGGTAATAAATAGCCGCTTATATTGTTCAGGAGCAACTGTGTGGAACAACAAAAAAATTGTTGTACTTTTCCTCAAACGAAATCATGAAAATCTTTGCAACTACAAGAACATATGCACAATTTGTCGAATCACGTAACCGTTGCATCATGTTTTCATTTTTCTCCTTTACTTTTTTTGGGGTTTTGTTTCATTTCTCTAACTTTGCAATATGATGCAGGTAATGGATATCTTGATATGGATCAAGAAAGAGTTTAATACAGAGACTGTTCTTACATCTAAACCTAAAATTTTAATATCCTAGATTTATTTATTTATTTATTTTTATTTTTTTGTTAATTCCAACCCATCATCAGTTGAGCGGCAGTTATAGGACAAGTATGTCAAGAGTTTATGGAATAATTGGATTTTCGGAAACACAAACGAATAAAACAGAAGCATTGGTCCACAACTACAACTCAAAATGGACATAACTTTTGATCCATAAGGGGTTATAGAGCTCATTATATATCAAAATGAAGCTCTCGGACCAAATTATGTAAATTTTAGCCGTTGATACCACTAATGTTCCCCCAAATTTAGCATCTTGACGTGATTTCAGGCCAATATGTGTTTTGTAATTTTGTGTTTTAGAGTTCTAGCTGCTTTCCCTATATATACTCCTTAGTAGTTGATTGTTCCAACATTTCTGAAAATTTCAATGCAAGATGTAGCATTTTCTCTCTTATTTTCGATGGATTTCGAGCTTCTTTGATCTTGTGGTGTTTCATATTGAGTTTTATATTTATGTTCTACATGGAGTTATTAGTAAAAATATTTGATAGACAAAAGGCAATGACGGAACATTATATTGGGAAATAGTTCACAAATATTTCTGAAATTAATCATAATAAACACAACGGAAAATTTTAAATCAGAATCTTTGCTCTAATTTGCTCACATTGACATAAAAATATCAGATAATTCAAACATATACATAATATTTGTTATGGCAAAAAATAAAATGAAAAGTATAAAAGAGAAGCTATGGATAGCTTACCTAAAACGAAGATCAAAATGACGTTTGTCAGAGATTTTTGAGACCGCAAAACCTTTTGTATGATCTCCTCTAAACCACCCAAAGTGAGAGAGGGCTCATAAAATATTAAAATATTAAAAGTTTCATAAAGAAATTCTTTCTTCTATTTTCTAAAAAATTAATATTTTTTAGAAATATTGGATAGTAAACTAAATTCTCAGACTCTTATTTACATTAAGGTATTTTCATAAAACCCTAGGCTTTATTTGGCACATGTAATTGGAATTCTAGTAGAATTGAAATTCGATTGTTGATTCATCAAAGGAATTGGAGGTCATATTTATAATTACATAATGATTCGAATCATCAAGGATTTTCGGTCATTTGAATTGGAGTATTTCAAGTTTTGAATCAACTATGGTTGTCTTTTGGTCATAGTGGTTCACATTGCATTCAAGTTATACGGTCGGAGCGATTCACTTTTAGTTTGAGTCATTCGAGTTTCAAGTCAAATCGGGTCGAGTATCGTGTCGGATCATTTGGTGCTCAAGTTATCTTGGATTTTCAGTTAATCGAGTGAGGTCATTTTAAAATTCAAGCTATTTATGATCGGGTTTGAGTTTATTTAGATCATTTCAAGCTCGAGTTATCTTAGTTTTGGGACAAATGAGTTGTATCATTTCAAATTTTAAGTTATTTTAGGCTGATTTTGATATGGGGTGTGTCATTTTAGATATGGGTCCTATTAAGTATTAGGTCAATTAGGTCGAGTCATTTCCACTTCAACTCAGCTTATTCACATCACATTCAAGTCGAATAGTTCCATTTTCTAGATTTGAGTCATCACGAGTTCGGGTCAATCAGGTTGGGCCTCTTTGAACTTTGAGCTAAGGTGATTTCGATCATTTGAAGTTCAAATTATTCTAGTTGGGTGATTTTGAGGTTTGGATCAAATTTTAAGTTGTATTTAAATCTTTAGATTTTGGATCAAATAAAAGGTAGGGGGACCTCGGAAACAGTCTCTCGTCAGGGTCTTACCCTGATGGGGTAAGATTGCATCCTTCCCCTGCCAAACCCTGTGCAAGCGGGAGCCCTTTAGGCACTAGGTTTATTGTTGCTGTTGTTGTTGTTTAAATCTTAGATTTTGAGTCATCTTGGATTTGGGCTAATCAAATGAGGTCATTTTGGATTTTAGGTTAATGGAGTTAATATGGAATTGCAATTCCTTACCCCCACCCAAGGAATTGGAAAGTATAATTTTTAATTAAAATCTAATTCCATAGAATTGGACAGTGGAATTGCAATTCCAATTCTAGTAAGTGAACCAACATAATTGAAGTTCTGGGCCCTAATTCCATGCTTCTTCAAACACAACATGGTGGGGCTGAGGCTGGAATTGGTGCCTAAAATTCTAGTTATGTTGTTTGGTTCACCAACTGGAATTGGAATTACAATTCCACTGCTAAATTCCATGAAATTTGATTTTAATTGAAAATCAAACTTTCCATTCCATGGGTGGGGGTAAGGAATTGCAATTTCATATTAACTCTATTGACATAAAATCCAAAATAACCCCGCTTGATTAACCCAAACTCAAAATGACTCAAAATTGAAAGATTTAGACATAACTTAAAATTTGACCTGAATCTCGAAATCACCCAACTCAAATGACTTGAACTTGAAATGATCAAAATCAGCTTAACTCAAAGTCTGAAGTAAGCCAACCCGATTGACCCAAAACTCGATACATTCTCAGAATCCAAAGCCGTTGCTTAATAGCATAACAAGAATTATTTATTTTTAGTAGTAATCTAGAAATAAAAACTGAAATAGTTCAACTCAATGTTTCAATCTTATTGACAAACATTAATATGATATTTTAGGATCTCTATCCACATGATTACGACGAGCCATCACTAATACCATATTATAGTATTAACAGATGAATAGTTTAAAATTATCATCAACTACACTCTTATTTGACGACATATCATTCCTTTTAATTTGAGCCTATTCATGACTCAATTTCACAGATGAAAAAATAAAGGAAAATTTAGTTCAATTCTTGAAAAACTTGTATTATTTGGCTACATATTACTCATTTTGATTAGCCCGAACTTGTTATCACATTTCCTTATAATCCAAACACAAAAATACTTATTCATGTGACATTTTTTTCTGTCCATCACAATTTTAAAACTTTAAACAAAGCCTATACGTTATTAGTTATTGGAAAACAAATATAAACGGAGACCTTTATCAATAATATACAACACTAAAAAGGATCTAACACGTACGTATACTATTCATGTGAAAACTGTAGGAATTTGGGGGTAGTGTACTTTAATTTTGGAGTCCTCTATTTTTGCCCCAATCCCACGTAGAAAATCTAAAAGAGGAGAGTCTAATTTATATACCCCTTTATTATTGTACTTAGTAAAAGTATTATGGGGTTTAGAGTAGGTTTTGTGAACCACACGCGCGTGCTTGCTGCGTTGAGTCAGCGAATCGCGGTGTGGTGTGGACTTTTTCTACACCAGATTTTTGTCTTTAACGGCCTTTGTATTTTTTTAGGTTGTCATAAACAAACTCGTGATGAATTTTTACTGTCGGGTTGAGCTCAAGACCTTTGGCTCGAGCTCAAGGTGTATCCCAGTTGATCTCAGCGGTGCTGGCTCGAGGAGTTGTCCACACTCCAGGTTTCGAGGCTCAAAGGTACAAGCTCGAGTACACATTTTGACCGCATCTTTTTCCGCTCTTTCCTTAACTGATTTTTCCATAACTGACCGGAACTTTAGGATCCCATATCCACCACTAACACAATCTTCACTAAAATTACTCCTTCTTCTTCACGGCTTTCGTTTCTCTACTCTCCTCCGTTACTAAACAAGTTGGGGTGTACTCCAACCCATCTCCCATGAGTACACTGCTAAGGTGGGTGCTATATTAACCCTGGGGATTGAAGTGCCGTTTATCCCATTATACCTCTGTGGGGCATAAACGATTTAGGGCAGTGGATTCTCCATGGCGCGGCAATTTCTTCAGTCATCTCTTTCCTTTATGTTCTTTCGTAAAGGTCGTTTCTTTCCTTTTTCTTGTAATCTCGAAATCAATTATATTATACAAAAGAGTAATATTTTGGTCGCTTAGTCACCTATTACACCAACAAAAACTTTGGTCAAAAGTTTCTAAAGGTAGTAAAAAAATAATATTTACTAAACTATAGGTACCACCAATAAAGCAACAAGCCCTCAAGCTTTCTAGTGTTCAAATATATATATATATATATATATATATATATATATCAATAAAGCAACAAATATAACAAAATATAAAATGTGGATATTTAATTTAGTAGTAGCTATTGATTATTTTCTAATATCGTTTATTTTTAAATGAGAAAAATATAGATATTTTTTATAATATATGCATTATACGAATAATATTAAGAAAATGCATGCCCTTTGAAAACAACCTCTCTATAGGATAACACCATCCAAGGGGTAAGGTTGTCTTATCCTCTCAAACCCTGTCATTGTTAGGAGCATTTTTGAGGCACTAGATTATTGTTATTGCATTAAGAAAATGCATATTTTACCATATGATTGATAATAATACATGAACGTATTTTTTAAACAAAACGACACATATATATATCTAAAATGTATAATGCAGGATTATTTACATTTTAGCACATCGACGTTTTTTAAAATAATAAAAAATGGCGATGACCTTTTTGAAATAATAAAAAGGCCCTAAGTTTTTGTTGTTTTAATAAAAAGACTCATCTCCAGTGTGATGACGTCATTCTCAATCGACAGAGTAGACGTAACTATTTTTTTATTGATGCAGCGGTAAAATAACAAAAACATCATTCTATGCCCTTATTCTTACTTTATAAGCTCGCAAGTCAGGATGTTTTTTGTGAGGACGCTTGGATCCCGAACTTCCTTTAGGGTGCTAGAAAACTGAGGGCCACGGTTGCTGACTGGATTTGGGTCACGGATTTGATTCAGCCGGGATAGAGGTCGTGGAATATTGGGCTACTTCAGAACCTCTTCTCACAGGAGGAGGTTAATGCTATTAGATGTATTCCGTTATCGAATCCGACGGTGGAGGACATACTCATTTGGAAATGGAATCAGAGAGGAGTATACCATGTAAAACAAGGGTATATGCTTTGTGGTGCCGATCCCTTCCCTATGCTGACGGGAGCCTTAATGCTTCCTTTTCGGCATTCCCTGATAAGAAATGTCTTAGAACGTTGTAGAAGGCCCCTGTTCCACCTCAGCTACATTGCTTCCGTTGGAGACTCCTTGTTGATGCCCTCCCCATAAATGTGAATATTGCCAAAAGGATTTCTAATATCTCTTCTATTTGTATGAGATATTATCTTGAGTCTAAGACCTCTGATCACATTATATTCCTTTGTTCTTTTGCTAAAACGGTCTGATTTGCTTCGGACGTTGGATTCAGACCTCAAGATATTGGGCTTACGGGTTTCCCGTGGTGATCGGAGTCGGTTGTGTGCTCTTTTTTTTTATGATTCTGTCCTTATTGCTAAGATGCAGGATCATGCTTGAGAAGTGTTTGGATGATCCTCGGTGGGTTGTGAATCGCGCACACTTGGAGGCTGGTGAATTTGCAGACCCGGTCAATGTGTAACCTTCCATTCAGCCTTCTCCTACAGCAGGTTTGATGCAGAGATGGTCCAAGCCCCCGTCTCATGTGCTTAAGTGCAATATTGATGCTAGCTGGTACTCATCTTTGAGTGCTGCAGGTTTAGCTGTCATTACTCGAGATAGCGAAGCTGCGGTTATAGTAGGTTGGTGTGGTTCGTGTTTTGCCGCATCTACAAGGGTGGTTGAGTGTTGTGCAGTGACAGCTACATGTTCTTTAGCAGTTCAAATTCATTCTCAAGTAGTGATCTTCGAGTTAGATTGTCAAGAGGTCATTCAAGCTATAAATTCGGAGTCCCAACCGCCTTGGGACCTGGTGCCTATAATGGAAGATATTAAACTTATAATTTGTTCTTTGAGTTTTGTTTGTTTTTCTTGGTGTTTTCATTTGGCTAATGTTCCTGCCCATGAAGTGGCGTCAATACATAGGTTAGGGAAATATTCCCATGACTGGGTTTTTACGCCCAATTCCTTTATTTCTCCCTTTTTGTAAATGATTAGGTGCAATAGAGCGCCTTCGAGCTTCCTTTGACCCAAAAAAAAAAAGTTAAGATGTTGTATTATGTACAAATATCTGTTTTCATTTAATTTGTCAAAAATATAGTTATTGAAGGATATTTTTGTCATATACAGTAGCATTAATAAAATAATTGACAGGTCAAATCTATCAACGTAAGATGACATCATCATGTTAAAAATGGACTTTTTTTTATTAATACAACAAAAATTTAAAAATAATTTTTATTAATTTAAAAAAACCAAAAACCTATTTATTATTTTAAAAATTATCGAATACTAAAATATAAATTACCTATATTATAGACAATTTTACTATTGGACACAGAGACCCGTGTGAACCTTAACGGAAGAGGAACAATTTTGTCCTCAAGTTCATTATTCAGGCTCCCCCCTTCAGTTTCCGTAAGCCTCTCTCTCTCTCTCTCTCTCTCTGATTAGATCTTCTTGCAATCTTCCTCTGAATCGTTGATTTTATGTAATCAATTGTTGCAGCAACTGATCTTGATCGTAATTTTTCAATTCCGATTCTTTTGTGTTAGATCTTCACTGTTTATCTTGAACAATTTTTTTTGATCTCTATATTCTAAATCTAATTCTGTGGTTGTATCTTTTTGTATTGTTCACATCGATTGGTATAACGGTTTTATCTTGTTCAATTTGGTCCTCGTCTTTTCTCTTGTTAAGATTATGTTACAGTATAAAATAGTCCCATGTCGAAAAATATAAGGGAATAATAACAAGTTCAAAAATGCTAGAAAAAAGCCACGAAAATGTCACGAGAAATAGTGATTGGGAACTAGTTTGTCGTTAATTACGAACTATGCCCTAGTCGTGACATTTTTGTGTGCCCCCTTCTCATGTCACGTAGCATTACTCTACCAAGTTATATACCAATTGGGCTATTCCTCCCATTGTCAATTAGTTTTGGGATAGAACTCCACTTGGGTTATAACAACAGTATCGTTCCTAAACCTAATTGGCAACGTGTGGAGTAGCCCACTTGGTATATAACTTGGTAGCATTCCCTTAAATCTTTCAATGTGGGACTCTTTGTACTTAGTTTAGAAAAGCCAGAAACCTAGTCGGACCCAACAGGTTGGCTCCTGAAGATTTCATGTGTATGAAATTTCTTACTAAGGATATAATAATCCGTTGTATGTATTATGTAGATTTGTTGTTTTTTTGTCAACTTAGCAAGATAGTCAAATGTGGTATCTAATCTTGCATGTATCATCAGCTTATTTAACTCTTAGTCATTTGTTCTTAGGAAGGAAGGAAAAGCTTATGTTTTCCAGTTATAACTAGGATCATGCCTTCTTGCCACCGAGTTTGTCATTGGCTCTTCTAGCTTAACTTGGTCTATGATTACGGATTGAACTTTCCATGGAGAGTTGATAACTACGGGTTTGTGTAAGCCGAGCCAAGCCTGACAAGCTCAGGCTTGATGCTCTGCTTGTCTGCATTTAGCTCATTTCAGGCTCGGCTCAAATCTCATTGTGCTTGGAAACTTCAAGTTTGAGCTTGGTTCATTATGTGCTTGGGCTCAATTGGCTTAGTTGAGCTCGAATCCAACTCGGCGAGCTTTGAACCAAGCTTGCCGTATTTAGGTTTATTTAAACTCAATCTAGGCTCATTTAGGCTAGAGCTCGGCTCATAAAGGATCGTCCAAGCATATTTAAGCTAATAAATTATATTAAGGTTAGCGCACTTATACTCGTTTACGCTCATGAGCCTATGAGCTCAAGCTTCACTAAACTTGGGCTTGGCTCTACAAACTAAATGAGCCAGCTCAGCTCTGATCACGAGCCCAACCTTTTGAGCTTTATGACGCGAGTGAGCTTGGCTCTTTCACATCCCTAATGAGAACTAACCTGCTTGAGATATATATTAGAACTTTTGGGATGATCCCAAAATGTTCAATATGCCTCCTTGTACTCTGTGGTCGTATATTGAATATTGAATATTGAATACTCTTGTAGAAATGAGCACTTATTGTAAAAAGACTAAAGAGAGGCCTAAGGAAGGCTATCATCATTATCTTGTTCTGGATATCTTTTATCACCGAGGATAAAATGTAAAATAATTTTTTTTTTTTCCAGCAACTTGACGATTGGATTGTATTATCAGTTCCTTTAGCTTGTCGATTCCTAGGAAAGTTACTTGCCAAAAAGTTTCCTAGGAAAGTTTCACCGTTCGGAAATTTCTGTTCTTTTTCTTATTTTTCTGACACCCCATAATGTATATATACGGCAACCAGGATAGACTTCTGACTTCTGGAAATGTCCTCTCATTACAGGAATCCAAAGTCTAACATATAACCTGGAAACAAATGCACGTAGTAAATTCATTTTGCATTTTTGCAGTTTGTGTTATGTTTCGTGCATTCTTCAATATGCTAAAGCTAAATCTGGATCTGCTTTCTCCTCATGATATAGCTCTAAATTGCTTCTGTCATTTTGTGTTGTTTTCTCTATAATGTTTTCTACTCGCATTAAATTTTTCAATGATTTCCAAGCAAATGCCTGCAGCATTTAGGCAAGTATGGATGCAAACAGAAGCCAAAACGGAATTCAACTCTTGCTGGCAGCAGAACAGGAAGCACAGCACATTATCAATGCTGCCAGAAACGGTATGCATGCGTCTTTTGCTATCATTTCCACGCCCACAAATGTATAAATTATGACATATGCATTTCTTTTTGGCAACTTTAGACACCCTCGTGCTGTTGCAGTTAGGGGTTGCTTTTACTGATATGTCTGTTGCACTTCATATTTCTCTGTAAATGATGTTGTATTTAGGGCTATTTGGTTTAAAAGGAAATCATTTTCCTATAAAAAAATTTCCTTCACAAAATGTTTCCAATTACATATATTTTTTTCTGAAAAACTTCTGTAGCTAAAATAAATTAGTTTCGTTTTATAAATTTGTATGATGTATGTGCTTAACCTAGTTTAAGTTGAAGTAAGGCATATGATATAAGATTACCTCGGAAAATGTTTTCCCTTCTATTAAAGAAAATAATTTTCCCCTTCATTGAAGGGAAGTTAATTTCCCCTCATGAAGCCAAATATTTTCTATATTTATAGTTGTTGTTATGAAAATATGCAAAGATAATAGAATTGAGACGGAAAAGGTTCTTTGCCAAAACAAATGGGGCCTTAGAGACGTTGAGGAAATTTTTGAGTTTTATGGTTATGCATATTTATCTTATAACACTAGGACCGGTTTCTCAACAACTGGATGGCTTCCACGCTGGCAGCATCCTTTGATTTATAACTCAAACTAAGAATGCTCAACCTTTTGAAAGTGCATAAGATATAATATTTTATGCTTGTGGATACTAGACCTGGCAATCGGGTCGGGTTCGGGTCGGGTTAATGTCAGGTCGGGTCTATCTCAGGTTGGGTCAGGCTCGGGTCAAGTTATCCTCGGGTTCGGGTCGACCTCAGGTCGGGTCAACCTCGGGTCGGGACATCCTCAGGTTGAGTCGGTTTTCAAGTTGATTTATCAAGTTATTTTGATGATATGTCTATTCGATCTTGAAAATTGTAACTAAAATTGATAAGTTAGACTTCTATTTGGCCATTTTGGGTTATAGGTCATGTTTGATTCAGGTTTCGGGTCATCAAAGGTTGGGTCAAACTTGGGTCGGGTCTAGTTTGGGGCAGGTCATTTCGGGTTTCGGGTCAGCTTGGGTCGGGTCAAGTTTAGGTCGGGTCAAATTCGGGTTGGTTCATTTTCGGGTTCGAGTCCCAATAAATTTAAAATATTTCGGGTTAGGAACGGGTCGGGTGGCAGGTCAAACAGGTCGAGTTATCAGGCCGGGTCACATTTTGCCAGCTCTAGTGGATACAATGATGCAAAACAATGTGCGTAGTCATATTCTGGAAGATGTTGCTTGACTTCGCACTTGATGGAAAAGAAACTGTTGTTTATCTATAGCACATATTGTATCTCCGAGTCCGTGGTATTCTGGGGTTGAAACTCTGTTGTTGGACTTCGGAGAAGGCTCGGTTGATGGCGTGAATTCTAAGAGTATGAACCTTGATTGTTAAATTTCATGACATTGAGGCTCAGTTAAAAAAATGTTTTGGAGGATATAGGAGCTAAGACACATCATTTACATAATTTTTTGATTAAGATTATGACATTTATGAGATTTCATGTCACAATATACTCATATTAAGTAATTCCTGAAACTACAAACTTCACATGCTATTAAAATAGCCTACTGAAAAGAGGACAATATTTGCTAGAGTAAGCTTTAGCCTTGTTCGACATGTGACAGTCATATCTGTTAGCATCCGAAAAGGATCATGCATTATATCCAATCCAGGCCATGCCATGCCACATTGTATTCCAATACAACTACATAGAAAGTCGGAGCAACATAGAGCTTAAACGTGTATTATGATTTTTTATAAGATCGCGGTGTAGTAGTCTTTTTGAGTGAACAATGGGTTTGGTGTTCTAGCTGATGCTGCATATGCATGTATGCTAGTGTCTTTAACTGTATGCTTTTCTTCTACCTGCCTTGCTGCTTCCATCCTGGTTCAGACTCGGAACTGTTCCAACTATTCATTTTGTGATTGCCTGTGCATCTGTGTTCTTTATTTTCTGCTATTATTTTGATGCCAAGCCCGGCTCAAACTTGAGCTCTATAAGCCTTGTTGAACTTGAGTTCAAACATGGGGACTCTCCGCTTGACTTAGCTTGTTTACACCCCTATGCATGATCTGTGTACTTGTTTATACCCCTATGCATGATCTGTGTACTAAGGAAAAAGCCAAAAGGAATGTACTAAGATTTTGTTTTATTATTTCGTTTGTTTAAGCCAAAATGGCTAGACTAAGGCAAGCAAAAGAAGAGGCTGAGAAGGAGATTGCGGAATTCCGTGCCCAAATGGAGGCTGATTTTCAGAGAAAAGTTGCAGAGGTAACATGTTGTGATTTATTTGAATTCAGAAGATTCATCTGGAAGGACCAATTTGACATTATGGACATATTATATCTTCATATCTAATCGCATGACATGCATGGTTGTAACTAATTACTTAGGGCCTATTTGGTGTTGTTTTCTATTTACAGTTTTTGATTTTTAAGAAATTGAAAGAAAAACACAAAACCAGGAAAAAATCATTTCCAAAATCTAGTTTTAAGTTTTTCAAAAACTAAAAGCTGAAAAAAAATCATAGCAAACGGGCCTTCAGATGAAGGGGGGATCTTAGATTTTGTGCTTTCTGCACTTCATCGCACGAGTAACAAGAACAGGAAAGGGGAACGCAAATAACATTTTAGAACTGGAAAATTGTCTATTCTTTTCATCTCGGATGTGGTTCATATAAGTTCTTTCAACATGAAAGGATTATTATTTATTATATAAATAGGTAAGGAAGTTACAGCCTTCCTTTAGGGTAGCACTTTATAGAAGTAAGGCAGAATACGTCTCACCCTCCCCATACCTTACTTTGGCGGGAGCTTTTCAGGTACTAGATTTGTTACCGTTGTTGTTACAACATCAACAACCATCTAGTGCCTCAAAGAGGCTCCCGCCAAAGTAGGATTTGGAAGGGTAATATGTATGAAGTCTTATCCCTATAGGGTGCTATCCTATAGAAGGAGGTTGCAACTTCCTCTCAGTAGTTGCAATAGGGGAAGATGAGCCATGAACCCAAGATCTCTTGCTTAGAGGGTTGGTAGCTTAACCACTACACCAACTTCAACAAGCTTATTATTATGTGATGAAATAGAAATCTTAAGAGAAGACAACTTGTCCTTGTTTCGGATCTCTGATGATTCTTCATTTAACATGTCCCATCCCTATTATGATCATGAAACAATTCATAATATCTATCTTGGTTGTGGTGTTGCACCAACAGTTCCATCTACTTGAGTAGCATCACTCTCACCTCTTCTTCAGACTAGGTATTTTGATTTAGGCATGTTTGGGTGTGATGTAAAAATAATTGTTTTCTTTATCCAGAATTAAAAATTTTGAAATCATGATTGAGCACATTTTTGTCTTTAAGTTTCTTCTTATGCTTCCACTTCTGCTTTAAAGAAGTATCACTAATTTTTGCTTATGCTTACAACAACAAGAAGGGACCCAGTGCCTCGAGGGTTCCCGCGTATGCAGGGTCTAGGGGGGAGGGATGTACGCAACCTTACCCAGGTGCTACCCTTAAAGGGAAGCTGCGTCCGAGGACCCCCAACTTGAGAACCGTACAAGCATGAAGCGTGAGCATAAAGCATAAAGCCTAAGAGCATAATAGCAAGTGGCCTAGAGCAGGCAAAAAGAAAGCATAGAGAAAGCATGAAGCAGCAATAGGCCACAAAACAACTCCCAAACATAACAAGTAAATCACACAGGTAGATATATAATCCTAGGGACACTGGTGCTAGCTAAAATATGCTCCACGATCCTAAAGTGCCACATCGGTTACCTCTATGCTAACCCTCCACGATCTCTATCTAAGGCCATCTCCTCGTGTAGATTTAGGTGGGTGGGGTCATTTTGGATCGTCTTCATCCATCTCTGTTTTGGCCTGCCTCTCCTTCTCCTCGCTATTGTAGTATGGAGTTGTTTGTATCTTTTAAACTTCTGCTTGAAAGCAGAAAAACTATTTCTAGTTTTATTTAAAAACATTTTTGTATTTTGGACAACACCATGGAAAACTCAAAAAAGTGCTTTCTTCAATGAAAAGACTTTTTTGCTTAAAAAAGCCTGGAACTTAAGTTGCCTTGCAAGGTGTGTTTGGCACCAACTGATAGCTCCTAGCTGATAGTTGTTTCATTCGTTGTCAATTATCGATTATTGATTTCTTAACTGATACCTATTAGTTTATCGATTTTGACATAAGTGTTCAATAAACTCAACTTTCATCCTTGTAACTGGGACATGTCTGCATGAATGATACAGAGTAGTGGGGACTCAGGCGCAAACGTGAAGCGTCTGGAGCGAGAAACCGATTCCAAAATCCAACAGCTGAAATCTCAAGCATCAAGCATTTCTCATGATGTGGTTCAAATGCTTCTGAAGTATGTGACAACGGTCAAAAACTAACGGTCAAGTACCTGGTGAACATCTCATTTTTTCTGTGCTGCCCCTTCTTTCTAATTGGAATTTCTGGCATGATCACATTTAGATTCTTGTTCTGCTGTGTATTTCAATGTCATTTTCGGCCTCTGAAGTGCTTTGATTTGTGTGTTCATTAAGGACCCCCGGGATCGTGTATTTTGACTGTAGAATTAAATAAAGGTTGTTATGTGATGTATTTTGAGCGAGTGGTTATGTTAGGCCATTATATGGTCTGTTATGTAGCCCAAGGCTCCCGCTTCCTTGAGTCTGTTAAAATTTTATATCGTTTTGGTGTGCTCACTAGGGGTGTATATGAGCTGATAGGCTCAAGCTCGTTCAGCCCAAGGTTCAGTTCATTTGCATTTAGCTTTGTTTGGGCTCGTATTAGAGCTCATCGAGTTTGGAAACTTCAAGCTCAAACTTAACTAGGGCTTGGATCAGCTTGGTTTTGCTTGAACATAGCTTGACGAGCTCCTAACTAAAGTTGCCTTATAGGTTCATTTAGGCTAGAGCTCAATTATTTAGGCTCAAATTTGGCTTGATTGAGTGTATTTAAGGTAATAAAATTATAGGAACTCGAGCTTCATTAGGCTCAAGCTTTGACTTGGTATGCGTTGAGCTCAAAACAAGCGGAACCTTCCGAGATTTATGATGGGCCAGTTTGCGAGTCGATTCAGCTCATTTACATCGCTTATGCTCGCATAGTCCAGCTCATACGGTCAAGACATCTGTCTCGAGTCAGTCAATTTTCTAGGTGGGGTTAGGTATACTATTCTTTAATAGGATACTAGAGGTATGGTCAGTATGTAATGTTTAGGCCTGCAATATTGGTGTTGGTGATTTTGCATGGTCTACGATGCATGCGACTAAGAGTGTATATATATAGAGAGAATAATGCGATATCTTGAGGTTTAAAATTTATTATTTGAATACCTTTTTTCAAGAATCTGATAAATTGTTTCTGCAAAACGACTTCTATGGCATATAACTCCAATAATACGTGTTGTACAAGTGTTAGCAAAAAATACGGTAGGAGGTGTGTTATGTTAATTTACAAAGTTCAGGGGGTTATTATTTGAAATTAAAAGTGTAGGGGGTGTATTATGTTTAATTACAAAGTTTAAGGGGCTATTTTTTGAAATTGAAAGTGCAGGGGGTGTGTTGTGATTAATTGCAAAGTTCGGAGGTCTAACTATATTTTACCCTTATTAATATACAATCATAATAGTGCCCTATAAGATTACAAATATATTTTATAAAATGAAATGTATTATAACTTGTTAAAAAAATACAACTACAATAATACAAATAAATTAATTTAAACTTGTTACAGTTTGTGCGGTAATTGTAGGAGAGTTAGTGTAATGGTTTCATCGCTTGATGATTCCAAGTTTTAGACGGTCCTGGTCCTTATGTACTGCTGTCATCCAGTCTTTCAAGCACACTAGCCTTTCTAAGGTATGCGGTGCTAGCTTCCCTCTCTTTGTTCCTCGCAATCTGCCACCTGTACTAAAAGCAGATTTCGATGATACTGTAAACACCGAACATGTTAGTATATCGCGTGCCATGGTGGAAAGTACGGGATATTGGGTTTTATATGATTTCCAAAGCGCGAAGAGATCAGCGATGACATCCGGCAAACAAAAAAAACAAGAAATCGGGTGAAAAGATGCGATAGTATCAAAGATGCCAGTAAGATTCTTGCTGCAGAGCGCACGTTGGAGATGGGGAAAAGACTAGGGATGAGTTTTGACGGTTATGATCCGCTTATACTGAATGCTTTGCTTCGATAGATTAGGGGCTTAACTGTTCTATTTTCCTATTTTTGGTTTGTCCTATTTCTAAGTCCTCCCTAGTGGTATTTGAGGCTCTTAATATTTGCCTGTTTTTGCTTTTATTCTTGTTTGTACTATTTCTGTTGTTTTAATCCCCGTCCTCATACGAGTTGACTCATGGCTCGCTTGTTCTAGTTGCCTGCTATGTTTCATGACTTTGTTGTTAATATCAAAAAAATATGATTATCACCATACCAAAATATCAAAATTTTCATTACACTCCATTGGTTGGAATTCAAACAGAGCTCAACGCAAGTATAAAGAAAGCTCATCAGGACTTTGTCTGGGCATTAATCGATTAAATATATCTCATACATGTGATTGTCCTCAAGAGGAGGACAAAGAAGTTGTAGACGAGACATTTGTATTATTTGTTAATTTTTGAGAATAAACGGAAAATAAATCAAGTAAATTTGTTTGAACTTTATTAATAAAAGATTTTACATCAAAACTTGGTAGCTTTCCTTTGTAAAATATTTAGATAAAAAATTAAAGACCCGCAAGTTTGCAACGTGGATAAAAAATAGTGGCAATATAATATGTCATAGGTAATTCAATATAATATTTTAAAAAATTTTGTTACATGATGGCAATGAACCCCTGCAGAGCGAGGTTAGAGGAGTTCTTCATCATCCATACAACAATATCTATCAGTTTGGATATTACGTGTGGAATGAATGGGTAATATGATCCAAAAAAATGTCATAGTTTCTTTAAACAGAACGAAGAATTTACAAATTTCATTTATTATTTTCCAATTTATATTATCTAGACTAAAACCACTTAGATCGGCATAATTTATGTGTACAACTTCCATCAAAATGTCTTTATGTTGTATGTATTTTTTTAACATTTTGATCATCGATGACCACCTAGTACATGCATCTAATTTAAAAGATTTCCATGAAATGCCTTGTGATTTATACAATTTTTTAAAATTTTGTTGCCTAGTTCTAGATGTTTTAATTGCTTTAATTATATTTCTTAAAGTTGTAAGATAAAAATTTATAAGTTGCATCACATCTATTATCATTAAATGCAAAATATGACAAATGTAACGCAAAAGAAAATATTTTCCATCTAACATGGGCCTCAAATATAATTAACTGGTTGATAGATCCAATGTTGTTAGTTGCATTATCAAAAGTAATGCTAATAATTTTGTTATCAATCCCTCACTTACGACATGCGTTTACAATGGTACTTCTGATTACTTGAAAACTATAGAGAGATTCGAATAGGTGAAAATAAATAATTCGTTTCTGCGTTGTATAGTAAGAATTAATCCAATATGCAGTTATACAAATGTAAGGTATGTTGGATTTACTCTTCCATGAGCCATACGTCAACAAGATCATGTTCATGTTCGTCTTAATTTCTTCTAGCTCATTTTCATTTTTATATATTCTTTAAACGCATCAAGCTTCAAAGTGTTACGAGGAACCCTTTGAGTAGCAGGGTTTAGTGCAATTCTACGGCAGCGGATAAATCTAGAGCCTTTGTCAGTGGTAAACGACTTCTCAGCCGAAATGACGTATTTCATTAATTCATGTCTTTTAGTCTTTAGTGAAAACCTAAAGTTTGCAAGTGCATTAGTCGCTTATTATACAAGGGTTTGTCGAGATGTATCCGCATTTAAGTTGGGGTGGGCTCTTAGTAGTTGTCGTTTTAAAGTGCTGGTTCCACCACTATGTTGATGGCTAAAGGCCTTTTTATTATTGCAAAGTTTACAATATGCTTTATTATTTTCACGATCTAATATAAAATACTATCATACCTTACTACTAGGACGTCTACTAGTGGCTGTCGTTGGGTTCTTAGAATTGAGAGTTTCAGTTTCATTATTGCCAGGTGCATGTTCAGAAGAACATCCTGCACCACTCAAGTCAGGGTAACTCTGCTCAAATTCGTGTTCATATTCCCAATTTAAGGTGTTTGTGTATGGAGGTGAGATGACAGGTTCTAAAAAACTACATTCTTGGGTATTAAGCTCAAGTCCTCCATATTGGCTACTAGTGCTACTACTTACTCTAGAGGCTTTAGCCGGCCTAGAAGAGCTAGAACTATATTGGCCAGCTCTAGATGAAGATAATCTATGTGCCATTATTATTATAAAAATATGTCAAATAAAAATGACAAGTAACAATGCAATTAAATAAAAATAACAAATAAATCAAATTTCAATACTAATTTCACCAAAACAAAAATTGAAATTTGAACTTCAATAAGTTTCTAAAAATAGAACACAATTGAAACTTCGAACTTGAGAAGTTAAGACTTAAGAGCAAATAATTGGAATTATAGAGTAGAGAAAATTGGAGAGAAGAGAGGAATGATGATTATTGTGTGGTGAAATAAGAAAATTTGGTTAGTATTTATATTAAGATATTTTTTTATTTTTTTTTAATCCCCTCAATCTAGCCGTTTGGGGGATATATAGCCATTGGGGCACGTTACCCCAAAGGACCGGGCCGGGGTAATTCCAGGCCACAACCTGGCCCACCGACCACCTCTATTCAGGTTATTACTCATGTAACAATCAAATCCCAAAAGCTAGCTTTGTTAAAATGAGGATGTCCAAGACTACATAAAACTTTCTATCAAACTCCTCGTATAACCAATAAATGAAAGCAAGCTAGACCAAAGAAACAGGCCAGTACGCATGTTACAACGGATTATTATGGGTACAGTTCCAAAAGAATAAGAATCAAAACTATAAGTTACATCATACATCCCTATATTTAGGGTCAATTTAGTCTCTTGTACTTTTAGTTATGTTAATTTAAACCCTTTATAATTTACATTGTGTCAATTTAGTGGAGTGAAATTGACATTAAGTTGGTAACTGAATATGTAATGGTTGGTTCACAGGTACGTTTAAATTAAGTCAACAATTGGGTTGTATCCAGCATTGACCAGACCATTATAAATCATGTCATTCACTTGGCTTCACTTTCAACATTGAACAAAATTGACACGTTATAAATTGTATGAGAACTAAATTAACATAATTAAAAGTATAATAACTAAACTGACACATCGAAAAAAGTACAAAAACCTTTGACGCAAATAACTAAAATTTACCTGTATTCTTCTATTTCCCTCCTCATCAGTGCCCAACATACATGGATCAAGAATCGTTTTGGCAAGCTACAATCGCGGTTGTAGGCGCTCGCGTTTTCAAGATCATCTCTTCATACTCGTCTTCAGGACGAGATAGAGCGACAATGGCACCTCCGGCTCCAAGAGAAGCTTCATTTTCATGCACAACTACTGTTCTTATCACGATGTTAAGATCAAATGTTCCATTGATCGAGAAATACCCAATAGAGCCCGAGTACACGCCCCTCGAACAACTCTCAAGAGAATCTAGAATCTCCATGGATCTCAACTTGGGTGCACCGGTCATGGATCCCCCGGGGAACGTGGCTCTGATGCATTCAACAGGGCCCATGTCTTCCCGCTTTTCACCTCTTATGGTGCTCACCATTGTGTGGACTGATGCGTAAGTCTCGACTTCCATTAGATGTGGCACGTGAACTGAGCCTGGCTCACAGACGCGGCCTAGATCATTACGTAAGAGGTCAACGATCATGAGATTTTCTGCCTGATCCTTCTCACTGCCAAACATTAAGATAAAGAGATGTCAGGATCAATAATCATCGGGTTTTCAGCTTCATGAGACTCGCTATCAAAGATGGAGAATATGTCGGTGATAGACAACGAAAGCTGACAAATCGACCTGGCAATCGAGTCAGTCAGAAAGAGTTATAGTAGGGTCACTTTGGGTTCACTCACCAAGCTATTGACCCTAATCCTTGTTTTTCCGGAGAGCCTGTTTGATTTTTGGTTTTTGAAAAACTATAAATCAAGTTTTGAAAACGGTTCTCCTAATTTCTGGTTTTCTATTTTCAGTTCTCAGTCAAACTAGAAAAACTGAAAAATAAGAAACTAAAGAAATGAAAAAAATCGTCACCAAGATATGGTTTCTAGTTTCCAAAAAACTAAACACTGCAAACACCAAAATGTCACCTACTGTTTTTGATCAAATTTTGAGGTGTCTAACCACTAATACCAACACCCAAGACCCTCATCTGACACAGGTACTTTAGAGCAAAATGGAGCGTCTAGATAACGTATCAAATCACATTCATTCAAAATGAAAGCTAAGGAAAACACTGTGAACACAACAAGGGTTCAGGATTACCTGTACTGCAGACTAAACCGATGTTCTTCATCTTGCTGTGGCGTTGAACCACGAGATATAGTACCTTTAATAGGTTTCGCTTCCAAAACGCCGTCTTTGTCTAAGCGCAGGAACCGTTCAGGAGAAGAACAGCAGATGCTTAAATTTTCTTTTGAAAAATTCAACCATGCTGCATATGGTGCTGGATTCTGTTCTCTTAGCCTAAGGTAAAGACCTAAAGGATCTACTTTTCCTATTTTCTTTCTCATCTGCGTCGTTAGACACAATTCGTAGCTTTCCCCATCTTTGATGTATCTTAGACACTTCTTGACATCTTGAATGTATTGATCTCGGGATTTATCAGAGATGAAACCCGCCTCAAATGGGGAAAAAAGATGAGTTTTTGAATGATCTTCCTTGATGTATTTCAAAGAAGAGGTTCTTAAACCAAGAAGCTTCTGCTCGGTTTTGTCCAACCATGGTGTGGGAGATGAGCACTTCTCGTGCATTGACAGAATATATACATCGGTATAATGATGATCTATTACTATAAGGTCATCTGCAAAGAAAAAACAGGCATCTGGTGAACTCGATTCATGGCAATTTGACGCAGCTCCGCATTCAACTTTAAGATTGTATCTGCCAAGTTCATAAGATTCAGAAATGAACGCCATTACGTATTCTGCTATGAAGGTCTGAATAAGTTTTCAATGGCAATAATTCGATATATTACCTACCCAATATAACCAATAAATCCTCCGCAAAAATCGAAGGGTAACCCTTGATAATCTTCCTCGTCACAATGAAACGACTGGAGCTCCTGTTAGAATTACCAGAAAACGAGATCTCAAAGTTACAGCGGTATGTATCAATTCATATGAACCATGAATCAAATAAGGCAGTTTGTGATCATGATGTTGTGGAATTGGATGTTGTGGATGTGCACCGTTACATGTCATGGCAATCGTGTTGAGTTTTTTAAGGAGGGAATATGAACTAATTTTGGCGATTGCATTGCAAAAATTTGATCGAATTGCTATACAATCGTCAATTTTTCTACCCATTCTATGGTTATTAACAGTGGGCAGTTCCAGAAATTTTTTTTGTTTGGGGACAGCGATAAGAATAGACGACAAATAACGTAGTTAATATTATATAAGAATATACATTAAGATGACTACAATTAAACAAGGGTATATAGTGTAGAATAGAAAACAGAAACAACTAGTATTGAAATATAATCGCGTAAAAAAATACTGCAAAACTTAGATAAATAAAAAATTATTTCCAATACAAGTTGTAAACATCAAAAAATTCATCTTAAAAAAATTTCATAAAAATTACTAGGTGCAATCTTGTTTTTACTAAAACAAATAATAAAAATCAGTGCTAGAAAAAAAATTTCACGTGATTGGGACATTTGTTCCCATTGCTAGAACGCCCGCTCCCCCACTGGCTGTGAAGACATTTGTAAGTATTGTTTTAGTAATCAAAATACAGTATGTAAACAACACAAATGCCATCACAAAATTAATTTAGGAAAAAGCATGACAACCAATTGTGTCATGACTGGCTCAAAATCTTTTACGTATAGCATTTTATATTTATTACCGTCGTTATTTGGTTTGATAATCTATGAATATCCACCATGCTGGCTATGAATTTGGCAGGATACAATGACAAAGCATAGTCAGATTGAAAGCCCATCTCACCATGAAGAAACAAAGACTAGGACTTTTTTACATGGAAGACATACTGAAGACAAGATTCCTTAAAGATCAAGTCGATATTACAAGCAACTAAGATGAAAACAATCGTAAGAAAAGATACCTGATTCAAGAAATCAAGAAAGCCATTTTCCAGATACTTGGTTGTAGCGCCTTCAGCATCTTCGATAGAGAGAAAACCTCCATTTTTATATGTCACATCACTGGAAAAGAAAGACAGTTCAGTCTGTTAGAATATAAAACAATATATAAACTTTTAAATCATCAACTTTTGGGATAGTTCCAGGACATGTTATCAGAGTCTTGTTGATTGAAAGGCAAAGCCCAATAACTCCCATGCTCAATATTGATATTATTCAGCATAAAATATGAGGAGCGTGTGCACTTCAAGCCCAATAGGCATTTACGTGAGGGATCATTGTTATATTATAGAACATTCATGTGTCTTGACACACCAACTTAAGCTTTCAGGATAGTTGGTTCCCTAACACAGTCAGCATTCCAACATATCATGAACTTCCATTGTCTACCCTTACTTCCATTGTCTACCCTTAAAAGCTAACGTGCATCTAGATCCAAGAGTTCAAATTGAAGTGGCAGGACCCCAAAGATGAATTTAGTGAGTTATATTTCAGCTAAATGGTCTAAAACGTGTAACACCAACATCAATTTAATTCGGTTTAATGCAACGACGCAAATGCAATTATCTTACAAGAGATAAAACAAAACAATACACCTATAGTGAACTAATGCTGAAGGTATCAATCGAACCTCTGTTTTGGTAATCTGAATGAAAACTGCTTCCATAGAGGTCCACCTCTTTTCCCCATAAATGAAAACCGAGCCCTTCCCTGACAGATATGGAAAAAAATTTAGATGAGGAAAATATAGTAATTTCACTAAATCGAATTGATTGCAACCGTACTGGGGAAATAAGAGATGCACGGAAGATAACCCGCTGAAGATGGTGCACCAATTATGGCAGGGGAGGCAAATTGAAGTATTGATCGCACTACAAAATTCTCTGTTCATAATAAAAGGAAAAGGATTTTTCTGAAGTCTCCCTTACTTTTCCTAATCTGAAAAATATAAGCATTCGCATTGGAGAAAATCATAATTTTTCCCCCATACGGTAAGAAAGCTACGTAGGCTGCACAAGAGGATAACCCTCTCCAAATTCCCTGAACCCTCTTCCATGATGAAGGTGGGCTTCAATCCCAAGTGTCGAGCATCACTTCTAGAGACTTTACTAGTTAAGCTAGCTGGCTCCTTTGAAAGGAAATCATGATTAGCAAAGAATATCCCTCTCTTACGACAAATAGAACTTGCGAATACTCGACAACTAACAAAAACCATGCTATAAGGCAACATTAGCACCAGGAGCTTTGCCAATAGGTGAAAGGAGAAGCACTAGGAAATCTATGCGTTGTGCTTTAATTGGGCTTCGACTACGACAGCCCGTCAATAGGACAGCTAGGGTTCCATTTTTCTTCCCTTTACTAATAGATACTAGTAAGTCAAGGCCGTAAAATACTTGTTGGATACAAAGAACACAATTCACTAAGATCCCATCCGGTCGATTGTTTAGTGGACTGCACGTGGCTGTTCAGAAAGTGATCTCCCCAAGTCCATCCCCATATAAAGATGTCCCATATATTAGCATCATGCATGCAAAGTTATACCTCTTAGGTTGGGGATCCTCGGATATAGCCCTCCTTTAGGGTAACACCCTGAAGGGATAAGGCTGTGTCCCCCCCCCCCCCCCCAAAAAAAAAAAAAAAAGGAAACATGGCCTGCATTTGTGGGAGCCCTTAAGGCACTGGGTTTATTGTTGTTGCTGCTGCTGCATGCAAAGTTAACATGAACCAAATTGTTCTCCCGTAACAATACAATACAATAACCGATCATAGTAGCAGCCAACAACCACCACCACCCAATGCGTAAGGGGAATAAATGAAGATAATATACAAGCGTTATTTAATGCTCGAACCCATGACCGAGGAGAGAAAATAGTAGCAACCAATCCCTAAAAAGTGTATAGCCAACATAATATGACCGGTTGTGGGGATGACATTGGGGAACTTAGAGAACGTAATACAACCCTACCAAACATTGCTACAGCACAACTCATAATAAGGGAAAGTCCCCAACTGGAGCATAATGCCCAAAGGGGAAGACCATGTTGTTTTAATGTAGGGGTGGAATCACGTATAAATTGGTCAAACGCCACATATCTATCCACTGTTAGATTGCGCCTTTACAAACTACCCTACTCAAAGATGCTACGTCCTCTTTACAATGCCCAAAGATTTGTCCTTCCTATGCAATGCAGTTTCCAGAGGCACAAGACCACGCCAAAGTCACTGACCTCAGCCTTCCCTTGCCAGACTGAAGGCATCACCAAGGTTGCACGATAAATCCTAGTTTGGCCCACACATTACTGAGGGAGTTAGCTTCGATACCAAAAATAATAACCCAACCTAATACTAATACAACACAAGCAATAATAGGTGGGAAGTCCCCAACTGAATCCATAATGGAACACTTAAGCCTATAAGGGTAAAGGCCTTGTTTTAATTCAGGGGTAAAATCACTTCTAAATTGGTCAAACTCCACACGTCCATCCAATATGGTTTAGGGCATTACAAACTCTCTTACTCAAAGATGTGATGTCCTTGCCAACAATGCCCAAAGATCTGTCCTCCCTACGCAATGCAAGTTTCTAGAGGCACAAGCCCACCATGTTAATGCCACCTACCCTGATCTTCCCTTAAGAGACCAAAGGCATCACAAAGGTTGCACATTAGATTCTAGTGTGACCCACACATTGAAAAATAAGTTGGCTCCAATACCAAAAATAATAATCCAACCCAATACTATTACAACACAACCCATTATAAGTGAAGTCCCAAATGGGGTCCATAATGGACCACTAAGGCCCAAATGGGGAAAGGTCTTGTTTTAATGCAAGGGGTGATATTACTTCTAAATTGGTCAAATTCCACGTCTATCTGATGTGGAATTGGGTTGTTACACATAAGTTACTTGTAAGTCTTATTTTTTAAAAGAACAAGTATCAGTAAAACTATCTAACTCCATGCTTATACTAATTCCATGCTTATAACTACTATAAGGCCTCAAATTTTTACCTCAGCAAGATGATGTCTAGTTCCCAACATTAATATTGGATTTAAACCACATAGGGTTCTCTAAAATTAACATAGATTGAACAGAGATTTCACGGCTACACTTAGTACACATAAACCTTGTATGATAAAGCTAACATGCAGGGAAGAGAAGTTCGAGGATAAAACGAGTACATAGTCGAGTGAATAGCTTAAATTGATTCAAGCCCATCTTGTATAGTCAAATTCCCAAATAGGTCCCTTTGATTAAAATTTCCAAATCGGAGTGCAGTTTAATTTCTCTCATAAGGGAGCATTTATGCCAAACCAATCAAACCTCGCAAAATGTGTTATTCCTATTCCAAATATTTACTCTATTTCACATTTCCTCTAGGATACACCCATCCATGATCCACCATACCAGATTCGAGAAACTGAAAGGAGGAAAAAACAAAAATGATGATCAAGTTGGAAATCGGTCAATTCAGGATGATGTGCGAGCAACAAACCTTTTCCACTGAGGAACTGTCTAACCAAAAGGTTTCTTCGCCCTTACACGCACCAAAAAGTTCACAAAAAATGTTTCTCGTTCCACCAACTTTATCAGCCAGGCATTCCAATTTCTTCCATCGTAACTTCAGGTTCTTGACTCCTACACTGCTCTGTGAAGTACTTAAAGCATTTTGCATCCAGGAAGGACTGCTTCCATCTTCATGATCTGATAATTGCCTATTTCTGGGAGCACTTGGGAGCTGACCTGCATGAGACACCTGCATGGACGCTAAATAAACTTTACTGCTCAGATAAAACAACCGGTTAATTTGCACATTAACTGTGAACGCCTGCGGGAAATCCATTGAAAATGCCCGCGGGCAGACAATAGTGTTTTTGGTAATATATGTATAAAAGCGCTGCCATGACCACATTTGCACAGCTATGATGCAAGGACATTGTAATGGCTCCAACAAAAACATATTAATGTACAAATGCAATCGCTTGAGGCCTCTAATTTGTTAGGGCCCCTTTTGAGATCAGTTATATTATGCGTTTGCTTATACTGCATAATATATTGATGATTGGAGAAATAACAACCTATGTATAGTACAACTATAAACTTATCTATATTTATATAATATAAAGGACCCGACATATTAGCTAATATTATAATGTAAAGAGAATTATTTGCAATATGTTTAAGCTGACACATTTCAGTCATAAAAAAACCCCACTAATCAAAACTTACTTTGAATCACTAGGACCGGCCCTGACTGGCCTCTATATAAGCCTAGTGTGAAGCCTCATATTGATATGCTTATGACAAAATGAAACATAAGTTTTCCTTACAATGAACACTTTTGCTCTTGTTTCTCATCAGTTTCTTTTCCTTCCTAAACAGGTCTTAAACTAATATTACAAAGGAAAGTGAATCTTACAGAGGTACTATCATTATGAGAGTTCCGATTACCATTATGATGATTATTCCGTGATGATGATGCCACACCCTTCCAATAATCCACAGTTATGTCTCTGAAGTTTGTAAACATCTTCCTTCCGTGACTGGTTGCCACACTCTCAGGATGAAACTGAGGTACAACAAGCTCCGTCATCATCATACAAATGAAAATTCATATAAGAAATAAATTGATAAGGAACACAAGTTAAAGCACCTGCAGACCAAAATGAGGTCTGGTTGCATGCCTTATACCCATGAGAACTTTTTCACGATGGGAGCCATTCACATAGTGAGAAGGCAAGGAACACCCTTTTCTCGGATATATTGACAAAGAATCACTGCTGAGTCGTTCACCAGTCTTGCTATTATAAGCATTAGGAATCAAGCACGATGTCTCAAGAAAAGCAAGTGTATCGTTGGTTGAAGTCCATGCTATGGGAACAAGTTCTTTTGGCAGCGAGCGTCCATCTATAACAAGAGAATGATATCGAACAACCTGCAATTAGACAGAAGTAAGGACAAATCAAGAATGATACACAAAACACTAGCACAGTCGGTGCTAAGCTCCCAAAACTTGGAAAATTCTTAAAGGTTAATACTGATTCTTACCCCTTGTTCTTAATAAAAAGGAGATTACATGTAGTGATTTTTATGAATTTTCTCTAGGATGAAAAATATTTTTGATGCTTTGTCCAATTAATTTTTTACGTAGCCAATTTTGTGGTGTTTCCTTATTATATTTCAACACTCTTTGTTTGTATTTTTCATTTTTCGGCACATGCCCAAATTTTTTAATTTTAGTCATTTCACTATAAATTCATCCATAACATTAAGTATGTCATTTGTTGTCTGCTTTTACCATTTCCCTCAACGAAAATAATTTCTGGATCGACAAAATGTATACAAATTAATGCAGCACCAAGCCATTCTCAGTGGAGCAGTTCGAATTATCAGCCTTGCTTGTTTAAGCATCATAAGAGAGAGAAAAAGAGAACAGCGTTCTTCAGGGAAATGCCACCAATAAGCTTATATATTTACTAAACTTGTATGAAATTCTTTTATGCAATATAAGGCACATCAGCAGTTTATGAGCCCCAGTTTGAATTTAGTAGATTGTGTGCAACCGTATCAACAACTTAAGAATTTATATCTGAATTAGTAAACACATCAATTAGCACTTTGTTGAGTCACAGGGCATAATGACAGCTGAAAGTGCATAAAACAACTTGTAAGGGTGATTTGAACTGTGAAGCCAACTAACCTTGAATCCCGAATTAGTTCCCGAAGGGATATTATGAAACAGTCTACAACCATCATGCTCAATTTCGCTGCAAAAGACCAAAAACCCATGACAAGTTGCATAACATGATGTGGTGAAGAGACTTATAAACTTCTACTGACATAACTGTACTCTTTTTCTGACAATCGTAAGGAGGTGTAATATTGCCCAAAGTAGGGCCATCAACATTCAGGGGAGGGGGTAGATGAGGTTTGAACTGAAGACTTCATGCTTGAGAGTGGATAATCTAATCACTGTACCGAATCCAACAGCTTAGAAGTTGTACTCGTTAGTCATTATTTGATGAAAGATATTATAAATCCATCGTAAACGAACAATGACTGCAGTTGATTTTATGACATCAAGTATAGAGGTGTCAAATTTAACCCCACCCGAAAAACCGACCTGAAAAACCCGTAAACTGACCCGACCCAAGCCGATAATATGTCGTAAATAATTGAACTAGAAATTGAAATGACCCGACCTGCAACTAACCTGACCCATTCTTTGCTTGACTTGAAAATAACTTGATACCAATTTGACCTAACCCGACCCAAATCAACTTGAACCCGAACCCAACCCGACCTAAAAGCCAAATTTACCTAAGGTCTTTAAATTCAATAAGAATTATTAGTTGTCAGAAGTACAATTGAACTTCATAATATATTATTGAGCACCTATATTTATAATATAATAATTATTTGGTATAATTTAAACTTTTGTAACTGGTTCATACTATCAAGGCACTAGATAGTAGGATTATGAAGACCTGAAACATGTACAACCTGACCCAAGATTGACCCGAATCCAAGACCACTCAAAATTAAAGTGACCTGAACCCTAAATAACTTGACTCAAACCCAACCCGACCCAAGTACAGGTAAAACCCGAAAGTGACCCGAGCCTGAATAGGTTGACGGAGCCCAACCCAGCCCGAGTTTATTATAAACCCGAGATGACTCAAACCCGAATGGGTTCACCCGAATCCGACTCAAATGATCCGATCGCCACCTCTAATCAAGTACAAGCCAATCTCAATTATCCATACCTCAAGCGCCCATGTATGGGTTCAGATGCATGCACAATTTGAGCACCATGCACGAATCCAAGAGCCTGCCAGAAACAGAAAATATAATGTTTAAACTAGAGATGTCGAAAATGTCTAAATGGGTGGCGAAATGGGAATGTCAGAAGCCGGCGCAATCAAGCAATTTTGTAAGCGTCTGATTTTAACAGCAGGTCGATTGCAACATGAATGTTGCAGACTGTTCCCTTTTGAGTAGAGATGTAACCACTTAAGCAGCTACATCATCTACACGTTGCATTCACTGCCTGCTATCAGTAGTCTGAAGGCGTCATATTTCTTTATATCACAGTATGCCAAAAATATTGCTTAACTCCAAAACATTATGTTAGGCAAAATACCCAAGAATTAGTTTGGATTTAGATGCAAAATAACAAATTTGAAAGAAATTGAGAAGAAAAAAGAAAAATAGGAAACAACACCACGTAGGTTTATGTGGAAAATCCTCAAATTGAGGGAAAAACAACGGGCGAAGGACAAAACAATCCACTAAAAATTTGAAGGAGGATACAATCAAGAGTAGCAAGCAGTATATATATATATATAGGCACAAGTAGAAACCCTAAATCTCATGAATTGGGTCTACTGGGCCACATCATAAAGAAAGGCAGAGGCTCTCCGTTGCAGCCATAGACCTCCACTTCTAAATCAAGGCATAAACTCGAAATATAACACAACAAAATAAGAACTTTAATCCTGCAATGGACCCTAAGATTACATGCTCCCCCATCTAAAAGATTCCACCCGCACTGACAAACAAGTTGGATATAAAGGCAGGATAGTCAATACTATGCAAAATCAAAGTAAAAGTAAACTTGAATCAGAAATGGTCAAACCGGCAGCACCCAGCAAATGGTATTGCATGTTGGAATTCGTGCTCTCACACGACTGTAAACCATTCAGCACAGATGACACATCCATATATTATCTATTTCCGATTTCTGGTCTTTGATGTTTGTGGGTCAACTTATGTCTTTGTATGCTCCAAACATGGAATTAAATAAAAGTCATTATATAACCTATCAGTTGTTACATAATGAATTTTGATAAAGCCACCACATCATTGGTTATTATAAAACGGTACTTTTGTACTCGCTGCCAATTAGGCCTTGGCCTATTAATATAAATACAACTGATGTTAAGGCCTATGACACCTCACCACTTACCTACCTAGAAATTTAAAAAGAACTTTCTTCCTATTAATATAAATACAACTGATGTTAAGGCCTATGACACATCGCCACTTACCTACCTAGAAATTTAAAAAGAACTTTCTTCCTACAATATGTATGTATTATACATTTCACTCAAACATACTTACATGTTAAAAACTATCAGAGGATTTTAAAATTAATTATGGCGACTTTGCATTCAAAGTTTTTGCAAAAAAGCACTTAACAGTGACTTAGTTCCAAAAAAAATCCAACACGATCATTGGGACCCTTCTAATGTCCATGAATCCTGTCTTGTGCGACATTACGACTCTACTGCAACCCGCCATTTGATTCTACAACCACAAGATTGCCCCATCAAATAGAAAAGCGTGATGCTAAAACATTCAAATAGACCTCTGTCATGGCGATGAAAAATCTTCTTAATAGCGGAATCTAATAGACGAGAAAAGAATAATGGTTATTAACATTTTTGTACCATAACATTTTTGGAAATAATAAAAAGGATCTTGACCTTTTTTGAATTATTAAAAAGGCCCCTAAAGTTTTGTCCTATTAATAAGAAATGCCTCTCTCCAACGCGATGATGTCATTTTCCATCGATAGAGTTGACTTGACAACTGTTTTTTATTAATGCTACAATAAAATGACCTAAAGTATGCTTCAACATCTTTTTTCTTACTTTATAAGCATGAAATTCGAGAAGTTGTGTTATGTAGAAGTTATCTATTTTTGCTTAATTTGTTTCAAAATATGGTTATTAAATAGTAACTTTGTCATTTTACTGCATCATAGTTAAAAACATAGCTATCACGTTAGCTCTATCGACTAAAAATAAAATTCACGTTGGAGAGGGGCCTTTTTAATTAATGCGACAAATATTTAGGGGCCTTTTTAATAATTCAAAAAGGTCAAGGTCTTTTTTATTATTTTCAAAAACGTCGAGGTACTAAAATGTAAATAACCCAAAGAATAATGTCAAACTGGTAGAGACTTTTCAGCCTTATACTTTCAGGGAAAGAAAAGCCGTGTCTTAATTTGTTGATATGTGACATGTAACTGGCACATGCTGGTGTCCTTATTCTTGCTAATTGTTCCCAAAAGAATTGCAAAGAGAAAATGATATCAAACAAGCCCTTATGGAAGAAAAATAAAGGGACTGTCAGGGAAAGGAAAAGAACAACATTTCACTAGCAAGTGGATAAATGGATACTAAAATGTTACAAACATATTCACATACAGGAAAAAAAAAATTACCTGATGTCCTAAACAAACACCCAAAATAGGTATATCCTTGCATTCAAGCAATAGTTGAAGACATAATCCTGTACCACAGATTTCAGTCCAACATTAGCCAATAGAGAACACAAAACTCAACCATTCAGTTGCCTCACCTATGTCAGAAGGGATCAACATCATTTGATAAATGGCTTGAACACATATCCTTGAATGTTTGATAAATTGCATAGAGATTTCATCCGCAGATGTGAGTTGAGAGTTCAGTTGCCTCACCTATGTCAGAAGGGTGCATTGGAGAGCCAGGTCCAGGTGATATAACAATGTTATCAAAGGCCCTTTGCTTATAGAGAAAATAATGAGCTTCTTCCCACGTCCACTCATCATTGCGTACAACAACTGGAGGAACTGACAGATTCATTAAGAAAGAAAGATGTCAACACAAACATCACCTACAATGAAAGCTAATGGAGATCAAGGATGAAATCTCTAATAGTTACTGATAATTTGAGTTGTCTCCATCTCTTAGGATATATTATTAATTGAGATTACCCTAGGTTTAGAAGTTGATTTTTATTAGCTTTGTTTGTTAGTATTATATTAGGAGTATGTTATTATCCGATCAGCAGTTTCTTTTCAATTAGGATTCTAGTTTCTTCGCTATAAATTCTACTACAACAACAAACGTCCTAGTGCTACAAGTGCTCCAGCCAAAGTAGGGGGGGATCGGGTTGAGATGTACGCAACCTTACCCCTTCAAAGTGTTACCCTAAAGAGAGGTCGTGTCCGACTGCCCCCAACTCTGAGAACCAAGAAGCAAGAAAGCAAGCTATGTACTAGGAATCTCCTCGATTAGGCATAGAGATGCATAATCTCTATCAGGAACTCTGCCTCACTCAGCAATCTCAATGGCAATCATAGTGAATATCTAGGAGAGCATACTAATATGGAAGTTAGTATACTAGTTCCACCAAGCAAATCCTTCCATAAACGGAGAAATTGATTTCATTATAGAAGAAAATACTTGGTAAACAACAAGAAGACATGAAACCAGACTGCAGTGGGAGATGAGATAACACAGTATAACATGTTTACACATTCAAACTCAAAGAATAACACATTTAACCAGCCTGTCTTCAAGGATGTACAAAAGCTATCAGGATGAAGCAAATTACAGAGATAGGACCCAGAAGACCATGATAGCTTTCTTTAGAGTACCTTCTAGTGACCACGTGACCCCACCTCAGAGAAAAGGAGGATAAGGAAGAATTCTCAGGGAAGTAAGGAGATAGAGGCCAAGTTCCAGCCACCAGTTCTAGTTTGGGCACCGGCTTCAGCTAGTGACAAAGTCAGGTTTCGTGCAGCCAGACGTTGCGTTGATATCCCCATTGTTCTTTCTACCTATATACCCTATTTCACGTGCTTACGCAACATGATGCCCGTATTGTTCATTATCCCTAAAACAATGTTCTTAAGTACTTCAGCTTTCACCACCTGAGGAGTTAAGCCAAGCAGTATAGTAACCTAAATTGCACAAGATATAAGGCCTATAAGCAAGTATACAAATTGGAGAGAGGACCTTCATCTACGAAAAAGAATTACATAAAAAGAGTAATGACTACGTGTATACGCACATTCTCCAGTTACAAAGATTATGCGAATTACCTTTATTGATGACAGACAACTCTTGATAAACATTGTACGTGTAACTGTCATAATTGTCGATCAACAAAGTCCTCACAAATTTTATCTTCTTGCTTGCTTCCTCCAATTGTCTCTTTTCTATAATTGACTTCTCCAGTTGTTTAGGCGCCAAATGACTGGCAACTGCCGCCCTATGTACAACATGATTTGCAACTTGAGGCCCATCTGCTCTTCCAGGTCTCACAAAAGATTTTGGCAATGGGGCGCTTGTTTTTGCAAAATGCAAGCTCTCAAAATAAAGGTTCTTAGTCTCAAAGGAAGACGAAGACGAACACAAACTGGAACTCATTTTTCCAATAGATCAGTCGGTATATCACTATTATGTTTTCAAAATTAGGTCCTCATATGAACCCTGCCACAACAGAAGATATTACCAGTTAAGTACACCATCTATTAATATAAGAGCAGATCCACCCCTTCCATCAAAGTTGAGACAGGATCAAACTATTCTGGGAGCTTGACGTGCATGGTACCCGAGACATTGGTGGAAAGATTTAGAAAAACACCAATTTATATACCTAAGGAGCTACTCCATCCATTACCAATTGGTTTTGATATGGAACCTCCTTTAGTATGTAAGAAATAACAAACTTTCTCGCCACTCCCTTGAAATCCATACTCATTTTTTTTTTTTTTTTGGACAACGAGGGATTAGGTTGCCCCAGCCAACCCCAACCCATGAGGAGGCCCACAATCCCCATGAGCGGGTAAGTCATAAGTATATCCTCAATGAGAACCAAACTCCTAACCCTTGGACGATGACTCCATGGGTAGAAGACGCCACCAATTGAGACGCCCTCATTATGGCCCATACTCATATTTCCCTCCAACTTGATATCTATTTGGTGCATTATGGCCGTGATCTAATGTGTGCTCCTGTATGATAAGGTCCAAAATGTGCCCGTGCTCCAATCAACACACTTCTGAGCCTTCACTTAACTTTTGAAATAATTAGGTTTTTGACAGTTTCAAAATTGATAAGAAAATCAAAAATACTCTCTTTCAGAACCAATATTCATCCTCTCAGATTTGTTCACCACATGTAACAATCAACAATTATACGAGCAATTAACAAAAGAACATGTAATATTGATTGCAAAAACATGATGAATCGCAAGTTACCTCAGATCTAGAAATGGCGGTTAACAAAGATGCTTCACCTTGTTGAAGAAGAGAGAGAACGAAAGGAGAGGAATAAAATTAAATTAATATATAAGCGAAGAGAGAGAATGAACGCTGGCGGGCGGCCGTCCACGTTCCATGGATCGGCGACTGACTTACGTTGCTGGTTCATCATATTTTTAAATTGGATAAATTTTATATTAGGACTCTAAAATTTAATATATTAATTTTTTAATCACTAATTTTATGAAGTAACTTTTTAGTTTAAAATTTTATATTTATATAATAAAGTGATCCAAATAAAGGTATAAAGTGTTATAAAACTTATCTTTATTTATTGGTGAACTCACTATCTCTTCGCTACTCCTCTCATCTTGTAAATATAAATTTAGGTGAGAAATTTATTTTACACCCTTAAACACCATTTTTTGAACTGTTTATTAACTGTATGTAATTTTTTGGACTAAAATATTATTTTTTAAAGTTTATAAACTAAAAAATTAATATCTCAAATATCAGGGTGTATGTGTAATTTACCCTTTTAAATTTGTTTAAATTAGTTTTTTTATTTTTTTTAGTCTACAATATCTTAGACTAGCATGTGCATTATTATTGTTTTCTTGTTATTTGCATGTTTGGTATTACTATA
Source organism: Simmondsia chinensis (assembly GCA_018398585.1). Taxonomy (NCBI): domain Eukaryota; kingdom Viridiplantae; phylum Streptophyta; class Magnoliopsida; order Caryophyllales; family Simmondsiaceae; genus Simmondsia; species Simmondsia chinensis. The sequence goes on from JAGTTD010000018.1 coordinate 3,836,431, forward strand.
TTTTTCAAATTCGTTTCTTAGGTTTTTTTGGTTCACAATACCCTAGATATATGTGTATGTATGTACATTATTCTTGTTTTGTTATTACTTACATGTCTAATATTGCTCAATTTTTAAATTTGTTCAAATTTATTTCTTATTTTTTCTAGTATACAGTACCCTTAGACTTATACGTACATTATTGTTATTTTATTATTGCTTGCAAGTAGGCGAGGTCAATGGGCCGGGCCACGGGCCAAAAATAACTGGGGGCCGGGCCGACTAGCCGTTGCCCCAATGGCTCTTTTGATAGAGCCGTTGCAATCGGCTCTAAACCATTAAAAAAATATTTTTTTTTTTCTTTAAATACTTAATGCTCCCCAACCCATTTCCTCACCAAATTTTCAATCCTCTCTTCTCTCTCTATATATCTATCATCTCCCATCTTTAACTTTGCTAATTGCAAAATTGTGCTCTAAAGTTCGAAGTTCGTAAAGTGTTTGGCTGAAGTTCGAATTTCATTGTTCTCTCATTTCGGTAATTTTAGTATCGCAATTTTATTTGGTTCGCATTTTTAGTTATTTAATTTGCATTACTACTTGCATTTTATAAATACTAATCACTTATACTAATATGGCACACAACTCTTCATCATCCTCTGGAGCCGGTCGTGCTACTTCTAGCTCTTTTCGGCCACCCAGAATCCCTAAAAGGAGTAGAATTGTCATACTTAATACGGAAGAACGAGCTTTTATACAACCAGACCCATCACCCCCATACACTGATGATAGCATAGATTGGGACTTTTCACAACAACAAGATTATCATGAGTCGGGTGGTGGGGTTAGAGACTCACAAACTGATGCGGAACCCACGCCCACCACCGAAGCCCAGCCTGAAAGTAGTACCTCTACTAGTATGCGTATAACTAGTGGGGTATGGAATCACTTTACCCTTAATAGGATAACTAATAAAGCAACTTGTAAATTATGTGACCCACCTAGGACTTTTAGCCATCAACTTGGTAGTGGGACAAGCACATTAAACAGACATATACTTAGGTGCCACCCCGAGCAAATCCCAGATAAGAGCCAACAACGTCTAGTACAGCAAGTGACCGGTGCACTTGCTAATTTTAGGCTCTCTCAAGAGGGCAACCGAAAGGGGCTAGCTAAATATATAATTTTGGTGAAAGGCCTCTCTATGCCGGCGAAAAACCATATTTCGTCAACTACCTCCAACAATGGGTGAACCCCGCCATTGTGAGGGTTCCTCGGAACACCGTAAAGCGGGACGCTTTTGCGTTGTACCACAGTATAAAAACTAGGGTCTTAACACTTTTTGCGACGAACACGAGCATGCTCTCGTTGATGTCGGACATATGGAAGTCGAAACCCAGCCAACCTTATATGTGCATAACGGCACACTGGATCGATGACTCCTACATCCTCCAAAAAAGAATAATTCATTTTGGTATGTTAGATTGCCCTCACACTGCCGAGATAATTACGGGTGCGATTATGTCGGCAGTCCGCGACTGGGACATAGAGCGACGTATCTTCAGTATTACGTTCGACAATGCTACCAACAACACTGCATCCGTTACACATTTAATTAGGCACATGATACCCATGTTAGGTGGAAAGTGTTTCCATATTCGTTGCATTTGTCACATTTTGTATTTAATGGTAATGGATGGTTTAGAGCTTGTAAGCGCATCCCTTAACACGTTAAGATCAGTAATAATATCTATTATATCATCCGGAGCTAGAAAAATAAGATTTAGAAATTTATGTAGGTTGCATGACATAGAATATAAACAATTCAAATTAAACTCCCAAACTAGATGGTCGTCTACGGTAGAAATTTTAGAGCGCATTCTACCATATAAAGACGTTCTGATGGAATTCGCACGGGACAAATCGCTCAGAATGGAGCGATTACAACCTGAACGATATACATTGGGAGACAATAGATCAAATTTGTAAATTTTTTTGCATGTTTAAAGAGGCCACGACATTTTTTTGGGTTGCTGCTATTCGACCATGCCTCAAGCAATATCAAGATTGTTTGATATTGTAAGTTGGATGGCGGGTAATGAATCCAATCTCATTTTGTTCGAATCGATTAAGGTAATGAAAGAAAAATTTGCTAAATATTATTCTAAACTACCTCTTACATACTGCTTAGCAACTATTTTAGATCCTCGTTATAGACGCAGGGATTTAAACTTGTTTTGCCAACATTTTTTCAAATATTTATATCCTAGTCGTAATATTGACACTTTCATTGCCGAAGTCAATAACGACTTACATAGTTTATTTTCCCAATATTCCCAGAAATTGGCGTCCAATAATCCATATTCTAGTACTGCTGCAGTAGGATCTTCCACATCTAGTGGAAGTAGTTCACATACGTCATAGTAGTGAAAGCTGTTGGAGCAATTTACGTCCACAGTAGCCCCCACGTCATGTGACGAGCTAGATTATTATTTGTGGACACCGTTGGTCCATATCTTCGGGCCGCCGGCCAACCCGCATTTTGACTTGTTACAATGGTGGAACACAAACCAAGCCCAATATCCCGTGCTTTCCACCATGGCACGTGATGTACTAAGTTGTCCGGTGTCTTCAGTAGCATCGGAGTGTACTTTCAGTCTTGGTGTTAGGTTGCTTGGAACGAAGAGGGCGAAGCTATTGCCGTCAAGCTTGGAGATGTCCGTGTGCTTGAAGGATTGGCTGCTAGCTGAGGCAAGGGATCAACATAGAATTAAGCTGGATTCATCGAGCGATGAAGAAGACGACTGTACCACTGATACGTCAAACGATGGCACGACAACCCCCCCATGTGACGGATATCAACACTGTTGTATGTCAATTATTTGCTTTTAAATATTTACGTCAAAAGACGACCGCACCCCCCATACGTCAAACTGTGGATTTTTTGATAAACAAATTTTTACTTTTAAATATTAGGCTCCAACTGCGTTGTATTTGTACTTGTTATGTTATTTATTTACCATTATTTTTTTTGATAAGATATTTACCATTATTTACTATTACTTATTGTATATTTTATTTTATTACATATATTTAGTAATATTTTTTTTGAACATGTATATTTAGCATTATTAGTGTTTGAAAAAAATATATTTATATCTCATATTATTTATCAATGAATTATAATAATTTTAGTACAAAATAATTTTGTATTATTTAAATTTTGCTTTTTTTTTTTTTAATGCTGACGGAAGCGGGTCAAGCCCGGGCCTGGCCCTGGAGGCCCCCGGGCCCGCTACAGTGCCGGGCCCCGGCCCGTGGCCATGCCTACTTGCAAGTTTGATATTACTTTATTTGACTCTTTTTATATTGTTGCTTCCTTTTCTTTTCTTTTAAGGTTGAAAGATTTTTGGCAACAGCCTCCCTTTATGGTAACACTTATAGGGGTAATATTGCGCATATCTTTCCCCAAACCCTATTGTGGTGTGTTATTGTTGGCGGTATTGTTGTGGTTTCTCCCCCCCCCCCCATTTAAAATGGTCCTTAATGTTTGTAATTGTATTTAAGTTGTTCCATCATCTGTTCATTTGTTCAAAATGGTCTCTAATATTTTATTCTATGATAAAATTAATCTACCATCACTTAGTGACCAAAATTAGGTAAAACTAAAAAGATGAAAGACCAATTATATCACAAAATAAAATATTAAGGACTATTTTAAATAAATGAAAAGATGAGAGACCAATTTAAACACGGCAACAAACATTAAGATCATTTTGAATGATTACTTGGTATACCCCACCCATGCAGCGACCCACACACTACATGGACTAGTTAAGTCAGAAATTTTTTAGGAAAAGGTTTCAGGGGAGAATTGAACTCTAGAAAAAATATTCATAACTTTTCAAAATGAAATTTTCATATATTTATAAATTTATTGTAATCCCGTAAATTTTATTGCTCCTATTGAAAATATTTTAGTTTTCACTTGAGTGCTAAATTTATTGTTTTCAGTTACATAAGTGATTAAATTGTTAGAAGACAAGTGTTATTTCCCTTTTTTAACTTATGTGAACAATTTTATCATTTTAAAATCACTTAAGTGCCAAAATAAGTTCTTATTCGAAGTTGAGTAATACAATTTTCCTAATTTTTTACTTGGTGATCAACTTGTCCATTTTAAATTATTTGGGTAATCAAATAAAATTTTTATTCTAAGTTAGGTGACTAATTTTTTTTTTTAATTTGACTTAGTTGATCAATTATCCGTTTTCGCCTACTTCGATGACTTAAAAGGGACTTATATCGGACGGCATGTCAAGAATCCAATCCAAGAGAATAACATTCAAGCGAAGAAAAACATTAACATCAAAGTATGTCCATACATTCCGGGAAGCTAATATGTGGTTGATTGAGTAGACAAGGAAAAAGCAAGAAGAAATCAGAGGATGAAGTAGAACTCTCCTGCTTCTCGGCTTGGGAAAATTATTACCTTGGACTCCTTAGGTGGACTATGTTGGAAAAATAATACAAGCTAACATTTAGTTTCATGGGAGAGTTGTATCCCAAATTGGAAAAATAGTGTAGGTGATCCTTTTCTTAACAGCTATATTTATTTTTTGGATAATATTTTAATCGCGCTTATTTACTGATCGTTTACCTTTACTAGCCATTTAGGGTCATTAAAATTGTGACCATTGGAAATTTATTAACAATAGAGCCGTTGCAATTTATTATGATGATGATTTAATGCCTGTTACCGTTTATAGCCATTGGGATTCATTGCACCCGGTTGTTTTTAATGTTTTTTACCATTTTCTAAGTTATCAGCTATAACAATCAAAATGAACACTCTTAGCCTCTCTCTGACTCATTATTCGTAGTTTCTCTCTCTCTCTCGTGGTTTTTCTCTCTCCTCTAATTTTGGGCAAAGTTCAAGGTACTCTTACCCAGCAATTAACGAGTGCACGTTAAGTGTCGGATCACGTTAATCCTGGAGGATGGTCGCTGATTATACTGTGTGCACCAAAGCAGTGGTGAAATCTACCACGGCGCCGTATCATCATTTTGTAAGATCTTCCTAATTGCCCTCTATCCTTCGTTGCATGCTTGAATATTAGTCAATTTTTCTAACAATCTAAAAGACGTAAATATATTTTTAATGAGGAATTATTTGTGTAAAGTATAATATGGCTAGTGTGAATGTCAAATTTAATTGGACGTAATATATTTGAAAACCCATTTTGAGGTATACACATATTTTATTAGTCGCATTTATTGTGTGGACTGGACATGAGCTAGCAAAATGTTGGGGCTAATGTCTTGTGGAACATTATCTTGTTATGTAAGAACTAGGCCACAGTCCTTTTGCATTTGTTGTGAGTCTCCCAATATTTACTAGTTGCTACTAGCTTGTGTTGATTATATTATGGTAAATTGAATAAAATGAGTTGAACTTATATTTATATTGATGAATTGTTAGATGTGTGGCTTGTCAAGCTCGAATGCAAGTACTTAATCTTAATTGAGAGAATTAATGGCCCTCTTGAATTCATTCTTAGTGACTTTGATAACCTTTTAGAATACCATGAGTATAGTTGGTAAAAAGATAATATATCTCATTTGTGGATGACTATTTGAGGTTCACTAAGGTACATCATTTGAAATTAAAAAATGAGGCTGTTAAGAGTTCCTCAAATATAAAATAAAAGTTAAAATTTAACCAGACCATAAATTAAAAGGGTTAGGTCGAATAGAGGTGATGAATGTGATACTACCTTCCTCGAGAAGGATTGTCCGAAAAATAAAATGCTTGAAAACATATGACAATCTAGTGTTATTTGGCCCCAAGTTACTGCGTTACTCTCTAAGTTGTGGGGGGAAGCCCTGTTGCGGTTCCTACTCACTGTATTGGTAATCCAATTTAAAGGCTAGATAAAATACCTTAACATAAAAAGGTTATATTTCTAATATCCACTACCTATAAGTGTGGGGGTCTCTAGCTTAAGAAGGTTTTCCTTACTATGTTTCTATATTTTTGGACGAGCACTTTGTATTTAAATAATTACATCGCTAGTATAGGAAAAATCTAAAATCCTTGATGACATTTTGAAACCATAAATGCACTTATTTCAAGAGAGTTCATTGATAGTGAGACAGACCCGATAATAAGTGGGTGCTAGTGGGCTGTCTTAGGGATTGAAAGAAAAAAAAATTCTTGAATTATGATATTTAGGGAGAAACATTTACGGAACGACTTGAGTGGTTTCGAGGTTCCTGAATCAAAAATAAAGTTTACACATTTGAAACTCCTTATATGATCTTTGTTAAACCCCTAAATAGTGTTGTCGTAATTCGATTGTCCTTAGTCAAATATGAATTTGTTTATGGTGACGTTTGAATGTGTGAATAATTATGTTCATAATATGCCCTTTTTGGCAAGAGTATGAATATTGTAGCACTTCTTGAGTCCATATTTGATGTGAAAGACCTATGCAAAGTAATTATAACACTCAATGTGAAAGCCACTAGAATGTTTGAAGGGTTTAACTCATGATTATGTGAATAAAATTCTTAGATACTTTAGTCATTTGGATAACATACTATATGACCCTAGTATTCACTTGATGAGGAGAAAAACATGGCATCGCATCACGAGCTAAGTACGCTAAGGTGATTGATAGCATTATATTTTGATGAATAACACAACACTCGTCCTATTATATCTTATGTCAGTGGTAGATCTAGTCTATATACATTGGTCCGAATGATGAATATTGAAGTGCTCTAATCAAATTGTTGAGGTACTAGTAAAGTATTATGAATAGGGTTTACATTGTAATAGACTCCTTGGTGTGTTAGATGTTTGATATCAATGAGAGATATTCTACTAATTAATGACAGTGTATCTAGGTTCATTAGCAAGCTATATTTTGTGACACCCCTCTAAAACCTACATTGTTTAGCTGTCCTTAAAGATTGAGTTGGCAGGTAGAAAAATTATATGGCTTAGGAATGCAGTGTGAGACATTCCATTGTGATGGTTGTAAGAGCAGTTGAGAGCCTATGAGATATGTTGTCTGATCATAATCTTTTCTTATTATTGTATTTTTGCCGATGTTTGCTAGTTATAGCTAGCTTATGGAAATTGATTATGTTGGAAATATTATTTTGGTGATTGTCCAAAATCAGTGAGAATAGCTTGATGATGCTAGTACTTGGGCTCAAGAGCCTTGTAATTGTTTGGATTGCCTTAGTTGAATTGTAAAAGGCACTTTGTGAATTATGGTCGTCTGTAAACTAAACATGTGGTGATCCAATTGATTTGAGATGATAATGTTTAACAATTGTGATGATATGTAAAATTGACAAATTTGCTGTATATGTCCTTCGTGCCAACTATATATACGATATATATACGTTTTGTGTACTTGAGGTAGAGATGTGATTATACTAATATAATGTATGCTCCACTATTGTGTTATACTGAACCTTGTTAAAGTTGATAGGCGATGAAGCTAGTTGTTTAACAGCTCGTTGAAGATACCTCAGTGTGGGGATAAGAGCAACTCGTGATTGATGTTGGCAGTGGTCAACTCTCTAGTATCGCTTTGTTCCAATACAATGTTGAAATGCCATTTATGATGGTTGAGCTTGATGCTTTAACCTAACCTGTAGCCCATTGGAATTCATTGCACCCAGTTGTTTTTAATGCTTGTTACCGTTTTCTACGCTATATATATGCCATCATCTATAACAATCAAAGTGAACACTCTCAGCCTCTCTCTGACTCATCGTTCGTGGTTTCTCTCTCTCTCTCTCTCGCGGTTTTTCTCTATCTCCTCAAATTTTGGGCAAAGTTCAAGGTATTCCTACCCGGCAATTAACGAGTGTATGTTAAGAGTTGGATTGCGATAATCCTGGAGGACGGCCGCCGGTTATATTGCATGCACCGAAGCAGCGACGAAATCGTCTTTTAGGATGATGGTTTTTACCACGGCGCCGTATCATCATTTTGTAGGATCTTTTTAATTGCTCTCTCTTTTTTGTTACTATGCTTGAATATTAGTCAATTTTTTTAACAGACTTCCTTAGGAAGGATTCCTGAGGAGTTTGCTTTATCAAAAAAATTGCTCAAAATTTTTCTTCATTTTCAAGTTTAAAATAGCAACTCTTCTCATTAATAATATAAAATATTAATGCATCCATTTGTTTTCACAAAAAAGGTCTTCATCATAATTCTAAAGCTTCATAGTACAAATGAGTAGCATTCTTTATTTTAAGAGAAAAAGTGTTCTTCCATAAAAATGGAAAATCATACCAAATAAACCCCCAACCCCACATTTAATCTTTTTCCAACCCCCATCTCCCTAAACCGACCCAAGTGGACAATTTTGTCCCTGCCATTATTTCTCTCTCGTTTTCACACACTCTCTCTCCTCTGCAACACATCACTCTTTCCTCTACAACACACCACTCCTCTGCAACACCTCTCTCTCTCCTCTTAGACCCATTTTCCCATACAATCTCTCTCATTTTCACCCGTTGAGACCTTCTAGTTTCCAAGCCGTTGTGACCTTCATTCCCATATCTTCCATTAGACCTTCTCTTCGCTCACTTCATCCTTGCTTTCGTTGTCATGTCCCTCGCCATCCGTTGCGTTTCGTCGCTGCACCCTGTTCAGCTAGGGTTTAATCACCATTTCCAAAAAGGTAACACCAATTTCATTATTGCGTGTTTGTCTTCTTTTGGTTGTTTGTTGGGGGTTTTTTTTGGGGTCTAGGGTTTTTTTTGGGGTTGAGGGTTTTTTTGGGTTTAGGGTTTTGCTGTTATTGGTGTTGTGAGTAAGGGTTAGTGTATTTTGAGTGAGGTTTCCATACTGGTTTGGTTATTTGATTCCGTGGCTGATTTACTTTATAGTTCCTCATTGTACCTGCATTTTTCGTATTTTATTTGTGTGGTAGTTGAATGTGTTTTTATTGATATTTACCTATACATTGTGTGGATTTTGAGGGTGGAAAGCAGATTTTGACTGTAAAGCATAAATTATGTATTATAGTTGATACACTGCGTGTGAGTGTTGAAAATGGATCAATATCATATGGTGTTGGTGTGTTAATAATCATTAATGGTGTATGATTAATCATACACCATTTATGATTGGTTTAAATGGTGTAATATTATTTTTTTGTTGGTTGTTTCAAGTCATTAATGGTCTTAAACCAATCGTACACCGCATATGATTGGTCTAAATGGTGTGAAATCAACTTATTTTAGCGTGTTTTAAATAAATAGTGGTGTACGATCATTCATACACCGTGTATAATAAGTTTTAAGGGTATAAAATCAACTTATTTTAATGTATTTTAAGTAAATACTGGTGTATGAACAATCATACACCGTGTATAATAGGTTTTAATGGTATATAATCAACTTGTTTTAGTGTCTTTCAAGTAACCAGTGGTGTACGATCAACCATACACCGTGTGTGATTGGTTTAAATGGTGTAAAATTAACTAATGTTAGTGTGTGTTAAGTAAACGATGGTGTATGATTAATCATACATTGTGTATAATTGGTTTTAATGGTGTAAAACTAACTTGTCTAGGTGTGTTTCAAGCAATTAGTGGTGTATGATCAATCATACGCCGTGCATGATAGGTTTTAATGGTGTAAAATTAACTTGTGTTAGTGTGTTTTAAGTAAACAGTGGTCTATAATTAGTCATACACAGTGTATGACTGGTTTGAATGGTGTAAAATCAACTTGCCTAGATGTGTTTCAAGTCATTAGTGGTGTATGATTAATCATACATCGGGTATGATTGCTTTTAATGGTGTAAAACCAACTTGCCTAGATGTGTTTCAAGTAATCAGTGGTGTATGATCAATCATACACCATGTATGATAGGTTTTAATGGTGTAAAATTAACTTGTGTTAGTGTGTTTTAGGTAAACAGTGGTCTGTGATTACTCATACACCATGTATGATTAGTTTGAATGATGAAAAATGAAATTTTCGAGATGCGTTTCAAGTCATTAGTGGTGTATGATTAATCATACACCGTGTATGATTAATCATACACCGTGTATGATAGGTTTTAATGGTGTAAAATCAACTTGTGTTAGCGTGTTTCAAATAAACAATAGTGTATGATTAGTCATACACCGTGTATGATTGGTTTGAATGGTGTAAAATCAACTTGTCTAGATGTGTTTCAAGTCATTAGTGGTGTATGATTAATCATACACCGTGTATGATTGCTTTTAATGGTGTAAAACCAACTTGTCTAGGTGTGTTTCAAGTAAACAGTGGTGTATGATCAATCATATACCGTGTATGATAGATTTTAATGGTATAAAATCAACTTGTGCTAGTGTGTTTTAAGTAAACAGTGGTGTATGATTAATCATACACCATGTACGATAGGTTTTAATGGTGTAAAATCAACTTATGTTAGTGCGTGTTAAGTAAACAGTAGTGTATGATTAATCATACATCGTGTATGATTGGTTTTAATGGTGTAAAACCAACTTGACTAGATGTGCTTCAAGTCGTTAGTGGTGTATGATAGGTTTTAATGGTGTAAAATCAACTTATGTTAGTGTGTGTTAAGCAAATAGTGGCGTATGATTAGTCATACACCATGTATGATTGGTTTTAATGGGGTAAAATCAACTTGTCTAGATGTGTTTCAAGTCATTAATGGTGTATGATCAATCATACACTGTGTATAATAGGTTTTAATGGTGTAAAATCAGCTTATGTTAGTGTGTGTTAAGTAAACAGTGGTGTATGATTAATCATACACCGTGTATGACTGGTTTTAATGGTGTCAAACTAACTTGTCTAGGTGTGTTTCAAGTAATTAGTGGTGTATGATCAATCATGCACCGTGTATGTTAGATTTTAATGGTGTAAAATCAACTTGTGTTAGTGTGTTTTAAGTAAGCAGTGGTGCATGATTAGTCATACACCATGTATGATTGGTTTGAATGGTGTAAAATCAACTTGTCTAGATATGTTTCAAGTTAGTAGTGGTGTATGATCAATCATATACCGTGTATGATAGGTTTTAATGGTGTAAATTCAACTTATGTTAATGAGTGTTAAGTAAACAGTGGTGTATGTTTAATCATATACCGTATATAATAGGTTTTAATTATGTAAAATCAACTTTTCTAGGTGTGTTTCAAGTCATTAGTGGTGTATGATTAATCATACACTGTATATGATAGATTTTAATGGTGTAAAATCAACTTGTCTAGGTGTGTTTTAATTCATTAGTGGTGTATGATTACTTTTAATGGTGTGACATCTTTTCGTGTTGGTGTGTTTTAAGTAAACAGTGGTGTATAATTAGTCATACACCATGTATGATAGGTTTTAATTGTGCGAAGTGAACTTGTCTAGGTGTGTTTCAAGTCATTAGTGGTTTATGATTAATCATACACCGTGTATGATTGGTTTTAATGGTGTATCATGGGTTTAATCTTGGGTTTTGTGATTGGTGTTTTTCTTTTATTTCAGATGGCATTAGAGACCTTCAAGAGGAGCCGAAAAGAAGTAGAGGTTGAGTACATTTTCCCTAGGAGTTGCTGGAAATTCCTACAGGTTAACGAGATGGGTATATCAACCAAAGCTGTATCGGAGATTAGGGAAATCTTGAAAGATGATGAATCCAAGGTTTGACACAGTATCCATATGAATTATGTTGACTTTTTACTACAACATTTATGATCCCTTATTAACTAAAAGTGTTTTGCATTACAGCTTGCCCTTTTTTCAAAATTCAATGTCGGGCATCTGCTTGAGCTGCGTGAGACTAATGTCGGCTTCTAGTATAGTCTAATTCACGCTGTCCTTCTCCACCAGGTGTTCAATCCAAATCCCGAGGAGTTATCATTCTTGTTTGAGGGGAAGATGGTGCTACTCGGGAGGCTGGAATTTTGTATTATAACTGGCTTGAAATATGCTGGTGTGCAAGATGTAAGCGGTGGTTCCAACAGGTTGATTACTAAGTACGGCATGAAGGGGAGGATGAGTAGGTAGTAGCTGCTTGAAGCAAGCAGTACCTGACCCATTATGGAGGACTAGGTTAAGCTTGCTGTTGCCTACTTGGTCGAGGGTCTACTGTTCGCCAAACATAAAAGAACAGCTATTGACCCCAACATCCTGGCCCTCGTGGACGACGTGGACGCTTTTAACAATGGTGCTTGGGGATCCTTGAGCTGGAAATTCTTAGTGTGGAAACTCAAGGATTTCGTAGCAAAAAGGCAACACGGTATGGGAAAGACCTACTCCGTCCACGGGTTCTACGATGTGGTTTCCATATTTGCAATGGAAACCATTCCAGAACTGGCCAAGGTTAGGGTGGTGAGGATTGACAATCAATCTCTTGGGCGGATCCTTAACTGAAAAATGGGCAAAAAGGGTTTGTACACCGCTTTGCTGTCAACAATGTTTGATCAGGTAATAATACATTATTTTGTTACTATTTTACTATTAATCGTTTGATAGCAGTTGCATTAGAATTATTATTTGTACTTTTACTAACGTTTATATAATGTATCTTCCTTTGATCAGCAATTGAAAGCCGAACCGATTAGAATGACGAGTGCGGAAGCCAATCAACCTAATCTACAAGGCATTCCCATTGCTGAGGATGGTGAAGTGGAAGTTCAAACTCCGGATGAGGCAATGCCAGCAAATGTTGACTTCGATCTAGAACCGTTGGCAATATCTCCGCCTACATTGCACACATCGCACGATGTACCATCAACCAGGACATCACATTTGGCATTTCAATCGGTATTCACAATTCATTTTGTGTCTATACAATTGCAATTGTTCTTGTAAGTACCATATTCTTTAAATTCAGGTTTATGACGATTTGAAGGACATACTGTAGGTTATGGAGAGACTCGAACCGATGGAGAAAGAAATGCAAAGCATGCGGCAAATAAATATGCAATTTGATTGCAGACTAGAAGCACAACAACTTCAGTTGCAAACATATGAAAAAAGGTTTAAAGCTCAGGAGGCAAAGATTAAGGAGCTTTCAGACCTATTGCCGCATGCCATGACTCCCCATCATGATCCATCGACTTCAGCTCCTCCATCTCCTGTTGAGACTTCACAACAAGCAATTATTATTGCTACTCCACGTACTGGGTAAGATACTACGGATCCTTGTTATTGTCCCAATTTACTATGTTTTCATGCATGTTGAAGTTCATTCACTTTGATATTTGCTCTGCCAACCCAGGGACGAGGAAAATGTATTCAAGCAACCATTGTCAACACATATGGATGACATTGAAACTTGATGACATTGTCCGAGACAATTTTGGAATTGGGACAAGAGAGGAGGGACCCCAAGCTAAATCCCAAGTACAAAGGTGAAGAATGGACCGCAGAGGGTATGAGCAAATGGCCAAGAAAGATGCCTTCTATACCGGAGCCGGTTCTGCCCTTCGATCCATTCCAACCTCCCTCCAAGGAACAAAAAAAAAAAGTTTCTAGATTTTTACAAAAGTTTACACCTAAGGGTTAAGAAGTGAGTGTGTCATACCACTATGATTTTTGATAATTAGTTGGGAACTGTTTTCATATTAAAATTTTCATATGGGATGCCTATATAACATGCTTCCTATTGTATGCTATAGAAACATGAAGACTCCCATGTGGTTACCTGAGGATCAACAGATGGATTTCGGTGTTCTGACTGCGTGTATGGGTCAATTTTGGTATCGGTTGAAGGAAAATGATATCTGGCTAATTGATGAGGTACTCTTCATACACAACTATTTGGTGTGTACTTTCTGCAAATGGATCCCTATTACTTTTTTTGGTGTGTTTGATTTCATTAATGTTGTATGGTTTATCATACAGCATGTATAATTGGTTTAGTATTGTTAAATCAACTTGCGTTGGTGTGTTTCAAGTAATTAGTGGTGTATGTTTAACCATATACCGTGTATGATAGGTTTTAATGGTATAAAATCAACTCATTCAGGTGGGTTTCAAGTGATTAGTGGTGTATGTTTAACCATAAACCATGTATGATAAGTTTTAACGGTATAAAATCAACTCGTTTAGGTGTGTTTTAAGTGACTAGTGGTGTATAGTTAATCATACCCCGTGTATGATAGTTTTTATTTGTCTAAAAACAACTCGTGTTGGGGTGTTTCAACTAATTAGTGGTGTATGGTTAACCATACACCGTGTATAAGTTTTAAACGTGCAAAATCATGTCATCTTGGTGTGTTTCAAGTAATTAGTGGTGTATGATCAATCATACACCGTGTATGATTGGTGTAAATGATGTAATATCATTTTTTGTTGGTTGTTTGAAGTCATTAATGGTGTATGATCAATCATACACAGTGTATGATGGGTTTTAATGGTGTGAAATCATTTTCGCTTGGTGTGTTTCATGTAGTTAGTGGTGTATGATTAATCATACACCGTGTATGATGGCTTTAAATTATGTGAAATCATTTTGTGTTGGTGTGTTTCTAGTAATTAGTGGTGTATGATCAATCATACGCGGTATATGATTTGTTTTAACGTTGTAAAATCAAGTCGTTCAGGTGGGTTTCAAGTGATTAGTGGTATATGTTTAACCATACACCATGTATGATATGTTTGAATGGCGTAAAATCAACTCGTCTAGATGGGTTTCAAGTCATTAGTGGTGTATGGTTTATCATACCCCGTGTATAATAGATTTTAAACGTGCAAAATCATGTCATCTTGGTGTGTTTCAAGTGATTAGCGGTGTATGATTAATCATACACCGTGTATGATAGGTTTAAAATGTTTTAAATCATCTTATGTTGGTATGTTTCAAGTGATTAATGGTGTATGTTGTGTTTAAAGTAATTTGTCTCATATTGCAGGAAATGAATGTCATTTTGTATTACATTAGGCAGAAGAAACACAAGTGGCCAGAACATTTTGACCAGAGGGCAACATGTACATCTACAGTGGTTGCTTCTCTATTTGGACCCCTATTCACACGCGTTTAGAACAAAGAAATCCCAATCGAATTAGCTTTTGACGATGGGGATTCGTTAATCATCAAGTTTCTTGCAGGGGATGTCAAATATGGGGTCCGATGCCACGACGTGGTTCGGATATACATGCCCATCAATCAACTTAATCAACATTGGTTCCTTGCTGCCATCAATTTCAAAGATTGGCGGATAGAGGTACTTGATTCCTTATACTTCGCCGCAGCCAAGGAATCAAGATTAGAACAAGTGGAGCCAATTGCAAAATTGCTTCCACATGCTCTAGAGATGGTTGATTTTTGGAACATCCGAACGGACCTCATACACTTCAGAGGCAAACCCTTCAATATCACTTACGACCAGTATTCATGTCCACAACAGATGGGGTATGACATCTACTTCTCTTGCTTCTTTTTTTTTTTTTTGTTATTCAGTGAAAAAAATAGTAGTTACTTACAATGATGCCGAATCTCTTATTGTGTCATCTGTATTATATTTAACTGCAGGTCTGATTGTGGCATGTTCGTCGTAAAGTTTATAGAATTTTTTTTTCTTACGAATGGCCTCAGCATCTCCCAATGCACTCAAGGACAGATGGAGACGTTGCGGACCAATACCTGTATATACTTGTATAGTCGTGGTAGAAAGAAACTCATGAAAATGTATACAAGTGAATAGAAGTATGTGATGTGTACATGTTCTTATATATTTCCATATTCTTGTATATTTCCATATGATTTACATTGTATTCATTGCACTCTGAAATATAATTATTTTCATTTGAAAGGTCAGTGAATTGGTTAAGACTGTTATGGGTTTGTACTAAGTATATGATTGATTAAGCGTTGGACGTGTGGATTTAGCCAATAAAATATAAAACTGGTTTCACTTTCCCAACTTGTTTATGAGTTGAAGTGTATAATGTTGATGCCCAAAATAATTCTAACCTTATGTTCTTGTTGTTTCAGAAGTAAACTCCAATCTCTCTTACATCTCTCATTTCTCTCCCTTTACACACTCTTTTTCTCATATTTGGTTCGTTGGCTGTTATGATATCCTGTGGCTTGAATGTAAAAATACACCTATTCACATATTTCTGATGCCGGTTCCAAACCAACCAACACGATTAATAATGTTATTGCGAAAAAAATGAACAAAACAAGCAATAATCATGTCTAAAAGTGCAGGGATTATTAATGATTAATCATACACCATAATGTACTTGAAACACAGTACACCAAGTTGATTTTAAACCATTATAACCTATCAAACACGGTGTATGATTGACCATACACCACTAATTACTTAAAACACACAAAGCAAGTTGATTTTACATTATTAAAACTAATCATACACGGTGTACGATTGATCATACACCACTAATCACTTGAAACACACCTAGACAAGTTAATTTTACACCATTAAAACCTATCATACATGGTGTATGATTGATCATACATGGTGTATGATTGATCATACACCACTAATTACTTGAAACACACCTATACAAGTTGATTTCACACCATTAAAACCAATCATACATGGTGTATGATTAATCATACACTACTAATTAATTGAAACACACCAATACAAGTTGATTTCACACTATTAAAACCTATCATACACGGTGTATGATTGATCATACACCACTGTTTACTTAACACACACTAACATAAGTTAATTGTACATTATTAAAACCGATCATACATGGTGTATGATTGATCATACACCACTAATTACTTAAAACACACTAACACAAGTTGATTTTACATCATTAAAACCGATCATACATGGTGTATGATTGATCATACACCACTAATTACTTGAAACACACTAACACAAGTTGATTTCACATCATTAAAACCTATCATACATGGTCTATGATTGATCATACACCACCATTCACTTGAAACCCACCTAAACAAGTTCATTCTACACCATTAAAGCCTATCATACGCGGTGCATGATTGATAATACACCACTAATCACTTGAAATCCACCTATACAAGTTGATTTCACACCATTAAAACCTATCATACACGGTGTATGATTGATAATACACCACTTATTACTTGAAACACACACAGACAAGTTAATTTTACATCATTAAAACCTAACATACATGATGTATGATTGATCATACATCAGTAATTACTTGAAACTCACCAATACAAGTTGATTTCACACCATTAAAACCAATCATACATGGTGTATGATTGATCATATGCCACTAATTACTTGAAGTACATCTATTCAAGTTGATTCCGCACTACTAAAACCTATCAAACGTGGTGTATGATTGACCATACACCACTAATTACTTAAAACACACAAAACAAGTTGATTTTACATCATTAAAACAATTCATACACGGTGTATGATTGATCATACACTACTAATTACTTAAAACACACTAACACAAGTTGATTTTACATTATTAAAACTAATCATATAGGGTGTATGATCGATCATACACCACTTATTACTTAAAACCCACATAGACAAGTTAATTTTACATCATTAAAACCTATCATACACGGTGTATGATTGATCATACACCACAAATTACTTGAAACACACCTATACAAGTTGATTTCATACCATTAAATCCAATCATACACTACTAATTACTTGAAGTACACCTATTCAGTTGATTCCACACTATTAAAACCTATCAAACGTGGTGTATGATTGACCATACACCACTAATTACTTAAAACACACAAAAATAAGTTGATTTTGCATCATTAAAACCAATCATACACGGTATATGATTGATCATACGCTACTAATTTCTTAAAATACACAAACACAAGTTGATTTTACATTATTAAAACCAATCATACACAGTGTATGATTAATCATACACCACTAATTACTTGAAACACACTAACACAAGTTGATTTCACACCAATAAAACCTATCATGCATGGTATATGATTGATCATACAACACTTATTATTTGAAAGACACCTAGACAAGTTAAAAACCCATCATTAAAACCTATCATACACGGTGTATGATTCATCATACATCACTAATTACTTAAAACACACCTATACAAGTTGATTTTACACCATTAAAACCTATCATACACGGTGTATGATTGATCATACACCACTAATTACTTGAAACACACCAACGCAAGTTTATTTAACAACATTAAACCAATCATACATAGTGTATGATTGATCATACATCACTAATCACTTGAAACCCACCTAAACAAGTTCATTTTACACTGTTAAAACCTATCATACACGGTGTATGATCGACCATACACCACTAATTACTTGAACCACGCCTAGTTAAGTTAATTTTACACCATTAAAACGTATCATACACAATGTATGATTGATCATATACTACTAATTGCTTTAACCACACCTACTAAGTTGATTTCACACCATTAAAACCAATCATACACGGTGTATGATTGATCATACACCACTAATTACTTGAAGCACACCTATTCAAGTTGATTTCACACCATTAAATCCTATCATACACGGTGTATGATTGATCATACATCACTTATTACTTGAAACACACTTACACAAGTTGATTTTACACCATTAAAACTTATCATACGCCGTGTATGATTGATCATACACCACTAATGATGCTTGGAATCACAATGCCACCAGCATATTATGCGCATCTGACAGCATTCCGAGCACATTACTATGTTGAAGGGGATGCAAATGAAAGTGGTTCTAACAGTGGCGGTGGTGGGCCAGTGACAGTTGAGAGGCAGTGAGAGGTGTAGGCACTTCCACAGATCAAGGAGAATATCAAGGATGTGATGTCTTACTACTGAAGATAATCGGTTCCTCAGCCATTTTATTTTGGTTTTTGGGACATGTGCATCCACTTTTCAGTCTCAACGTTGTGTTGTATGTGCGGCACGGGTGGGTTTCTCAGTTCTGTACTACATCTTAGCCATTGATTGTGGGTCACAAATCAGAGAAAAACCCTTGTCACAACACCGAATCTCTTCTCATCCAACCCATCAATATTTGCCATTGGTTTGTAACCCACAATCAACGGCTGAGATATAGTACAGAACTGAGGAACCCACCCGCCCGGCACAGACAACACAATGTTGAGACCGAGACGTGGATGCTTGGCTTCATGGCCAACTCCTCCATTTATAGGCAAAATCATACAAGGTGGTAGTTGAGGTCATTAAATGTCTTGCTTGGGTGCCAATTATGACCACTGCACTTTCAGTTTTCAAACCCCAACTACCCTAACCGGTTCTCCTCCATTTAAAGCAGTCATACATACCATCAGATACTTAAAATACACAAACAAACGTTGACATTACACCATTTAAACCAACCTTATAAATGTCAATGTGTTATAGATAATACACAACTGTTATTAATAACGCACGTTTATTAATAGTACACAATTTCACCGATATTAATAGCAATTACACTATAAAAAAAAAAAAGAAAAACATAGGTTAATTCGGAGGAGGGACGTGATAAGAATGATCGATAGTGTGTTTGGATGTGCCTTCTCCACTCGAGTGCAGAGCAATTGGATTTTTACACGTTGATCGATTGTGCCTGTGTTCCTTGCATCGATTGCACTTTTGCAGTGCACGTTCGTCACCGACTGAAGGAATCCTCCTCTTCCGCCTCCTCCCGGAAGAGGTTCGAACATCGGGTGGAAGAAGATTCATTTCTGATATGTGATGAGGGATAGACCAATCACTTATGTGCGGCATCGGGTACACGACGCCTCTGTACGACTCGTACCAATAATCTCTTGAATAATTTGGCGAGCATAAGTCGTACGGACCATAAGGATTGTGTCTTACAACCGCCAACGCATGCTCACATGGAAGCTGCTCCAGCTTAAAGTTGTGACAAGTACATGTCCAAAGTGACAGGTCAACACAAAAATTCTTATCTCCATTAATGAAATCGAAGTTATACTCATATGCTCGTGAAATCTAAATTGCATAAAAGATAGACACACACTATTAATAATGGTAATGCAAAAAAAAAATAAAAAATAAAAAAACCCAACAATTATCATGTTTAAAAGTGCAGGGATTACTAATGATTAATCATACACTACAATATACTTGAAACACAGTACATCAAGTTGATTTTACACCATTAAAACCTATCATACATAGTGTATGATTAACCATACACCACTAATTAGTTGTAACACACTCAAACAAGCTGATTTCACACCATTTAGACCAATCATACACAGTGTATGATTGATCATACACCAAGTTGATTTTAAACCATTATAACACATTAAAACAAGTTGATTTAACACTATTAAGACCAATCATACATGGTGTATGATTGATCATACACTACTAATTACTTGAAACACATTAAAACAAGTTGATTTTACACCCTTAAAACCTATCGTACACGGTGTATGATTAACCATACACCACTACTTAGTTGTAACACACTAAAACAAGTTGAATTTACACCCTTTACACACAACGTACATGGTGTATGATTGACCATGCACCACTAATGACTTAAAACACACTAAAACAAGTTAATTTTACACCATTAAAACCAATTATATATGGTGTATGATTGATCATACACCACTACTTACATAAAACACACTCACACAAGTTGATTTCACACGCCAACACAATATGATATTACACCATTTAAACCCATCATACACGGCGTATGGTCAATCATACACCACTAATTACATAAAGCACACCAAGAGATATTGATTTCACACCATCATGATCAATCATACACTGTATATGATTAAACATACACCACCGGTTACGTCAAGCAATCATACACAAGTTGATTTCACACAATCAAAAATAATTATACACGGTGTATGATTAATCATACAACATTATCCTTAATATTGCACCATGTACATTTAATAACACAGGGGCATAATAACACTATAAACATGCGTTGTAATAGGGATTGAACATGACGAATAGCACAAAACTTACTTTCATCATTTGTGCTAGTTTCAATCTGTCTTGTAATTTTTTTCGATGTCAGGAGACATTGTACTGGCGCAAGCTTCAGCCTTGGTTTTTCTATCATGAAACCACTTCTGCAACACTAGCCGAATCTCGTCAATCTAGGCAGTAATGGGATAATCATGCACCTTAACCAAAACAGAATTCATCGATTCCAATATATTTGTTATCATTGTGTTGTACCGATGACAAGGGGAGTGGGAACGAGTCCACTTTTCTAATCCTATGGTCTCCAAGTACTCTTTAGCTCCGGGAACGGCACAAACATAAACTGAAGAACAAAGTATGGAACTCTTGAAGGCTGTATACTTTAGCTGTTTGGTAGTAGTGCTAATCCAACTGCTTTGTTTTACTTTTGAATTTGGACTTCATGTTGTTCAGCAAGTAGTACATGCTCAAACCATGGAATGCGTTGGGGAAAACTTCTTCCACCGCTCTCTGGATGCTTCGATGTCGATCAGATACAATAACATGGCCGATAGGCTCCCCAATAACTTCCTTCAACTGGCTGAGGAACCAATGCCATGATACGTCATTCTCTTAATTACCAATACCGAAAGCAATCGGGCAAATTTGTTGATTGGCATCGTGACAAACGGCCATGAACAGAATACCCCGGTATTTTACCTTTAGATGCGTTGCATTAATGCTCACAACAGGACGACAAAACCGGAATCCTTTAAGTGAAGCATCGAATGCAATGAAAAGGTACTGAAATCTGCTTCCATCATCTGTTTGTAAATGAAACACAGTACCAGAGTTGGTCTGTTGGAGAACATGGAAATATGCAGGCAAGTTTGCATATGACTATTCGGAGGAAGCCAATCTGACATTGTCATATGCAAACTCTCTACCCCTCCAAGCAATACTGTAGTTGATCTCAACACCGTAGCGACTACGAATGTCATCTATGACATCCTATGGCTTGAACACTCTTCCGGGGTTGATAAGTTTCTTATGGACACATTCCCCGATGACCCAGTTGGTTGCTTGCCTATGTCCAACAGTGGTGAGATCGGTAGGATTGGTATGATTATTTTCAACTTTTATAACCATTCAATACCCAACATCCGCTAGACACATAGTCCGAACCCTCCATGTGCAACCCTCTTGCATACAATGAACAACCGTTAAGGATTTGTTAGACTTGAAGCTCCTAAATTTAAATTTTTCCCTCAATGCAATTATTGCCAAGTTAGTCAACAAATCCTTCTTCGACTTAAATATTTGATTCACCTCAATTACCTCAACCATCTTACCCCGCCCATATACCTCGTCAATCCGGCTATTCTCATCACTGGAACCAACATCATCATCATAATGAGGATCAACAGTAGCTTGGACGTCGGGTTGGACATTCGGTTGAACGCTGGGTTCCGCATTCAGTTCCACTGCAGGTTAGACAATATGAGGGTCTTCAGGGCAAATATTCTGCTGGTCAGAAATGTGCCCATGTAGAGGTGATGCGTCTATTGCAGTCAGTTGCACATGGGAGAAATTTGTTTTATCTAAATTGTCATACGGACTTTGATTGAAATTTTCCCAATCTTCATCGGTCGTTGTCTCCGTAGGTATGTCAAAATCCAATTCAGATGCATCTCCACGGGATGCTTCTTCCATCCCCGCGTTCATACATCCCCCAAAAGTATCAGGCACCACAGGGTCCAAACCATCATTGTTCTCGTCACCATCTGGTAGTGTTTGAATAGGACTCCGTTTGCTCACCAAAGTAAGGATTCCTATCAACCGCGGACTCAACAGTAATGAACAAGGTATGCTTCGCCCTATCTTCTTTTGCCAGTGCCTTCTAAATCATAACTGACCTATCATTATTGACATCATACAAGGGCATGTCCCGAACGCAGGTAAGAAATTGAAATTGCATCTTTGAACCTGCATCCACCTCAACACCCATCAACTCCACCAAAATCCTTTGCAAACCAGCAAAGTAAGTCTTCTCATCCACAAAAACAAAATCCAACTTTCCACCAACGTACTCTTCCCTCTCGTTAAAGTGTCCACTGTACTGAACACAAGCAATAGCAACATCATCCATTACTATGAACACGAAAATAACATGATATTATACCACTAATTACATGAAACACACCAAAATAAAGTGAAAGAACATCATTTAAACCAATCATACATGGTGTATGATTAATCACACCCCACTAATGACTTGAAACACACCAACACAAATCGATATTACGTCATTCACATCAATCATACACGGTGTATAATTAGCCATACACCATTAATGACTTGAAACAACCAACAAAAAATAATATTATACAATTTAAACCAATCATACGCGATGTATGATTAATCATACACCATTAATGACTTGAATCAACTAACAAGAATATGATATTACACCATTTACATCAATCATATACGATGTATGATAAATCATACAACATTAGTGACTTGAAACAAGAACAAAAATATGATATTACACAGTTTAGACCAATCATATACGGTGTATGATTAATCATACACCTTGAATGATGTAACACACACCAACATACCGTGATAATACACCATTTAAACCAATCATACACAATGTTTGATTGATATTACACAATTTAAACCAATCATACACGGTGTATGATTAATCATACCCCATTAATGAATTGAAACAACCAACAAAAGTATGATATTGCACCATTTAAACCAATTAGCGACTTAAAACACACCAACACAACATGATATTACACCACATATATAAATCATACACGGTGTATGATTGATATTACACAATTAGTTAAAACATACTAAGAGAAAGTGATTTCACGCCATTAAAACCAATCATACATGGTGTATGATTGATCATACACCATTAGTGACTTAAAACATGCCAACACAAAATGAGTTCATATCATTTAAACCAATCTTACACGGTGTATAATTAATCATAAACCGTTAGTGACTTCAAACACATTAAAAACAAGTTGATTTTGTACCCTTAAAACCTATTATACATGGTGTATGATTGATCATATACCACTTATTACTTGAAACACACCTCGACTAATTGATTTCACACCATTAAAACCTATCATACACGGCTTATGATTGATCATATACTACTATTTACTTAAAACACGTTAAAACAAGTTGATTTTACACCCTTTAAACCCATCATACATGGTGTATGATTAACCGAGCACCACTAATTACTTAAAACAGACTAAAACAAGTTGATTTCACACCATTTAGACCAATCAAGACGGTGTATGATCAATCATACACCATTAATGACTTGAAAGACGCTAAACAAGTTCATTCTACACCATTAAAACCTATCATAGACGGTGTATGATTGATCATACACCACTATTTACTTAAAACATATTAAAACAAGTTGATTTTACACCCTTTAAACCCATCATACATGGTGTATGATTAACCAAACATTGCTAATTACTTAAAACACACTAAAACAACTTGATTTCACACCATTTAGACCAATCATACACGGTGTATGATTGATCATACACCATTAATTACTTGAAAGACACTAAAACAAGTTCATTCTACACCATTGAAACTTATCATACACGGTGTATGATTGATCATACACTACTATTTACTTAAAACGCCTTAAAACAAGTGGATTTTACACCCTTAAAACCAATCATACACCACTAATTACTATAAACACACTAACACAAAATAATTTCACATAATTTAAAGCCATCATACAGGATGTATGATTAATTATACACCACCAAATACATGAAACACACCAAGATAAAATGACTTCACACCATTTAAACCTATCATACACGGTGTATGATTGATCATACACCATTAATGACTTAACATACACCAACACAATATGGTATTACACCATTTAAACCAATCATACACCGTGTATGATTTGGGTTAAAACCATTAATGACTTCAAACAACCCACAATATCTGATATTACACCATTTAAACCAATCATACATGGTTTATGATTGATCATACACCATTAATGACTTCAAACAACTAACAAAAAATGATATTACACCATTTACACCAATCATACACGGTGTATGATTGGTGTTACACCACTAATTACTTGAAATACGCCAAGGAAAAATGATTGCACACCATTTAAACCCATCATACATAGTGTATGATCAATCATACACCACTAATGACTTAAAACACACCAACACAACTTGATATTACACCATTTAAACCAATCATAACCATGTATGATTGATCATACGCCATTAATGACTTGAAAAAACCAACAACAAATGATATTACACCATTTAAATCAATTATACACCATTAATGACTTGGCACACACCAATATACCTTGATAATACACCATTTAAACCCATCATACACCACTAATTACTTGAAACACACTAAGAGAAAATGATTTCACACCATTTAAACCAATCATACATGGTGTATGATTAATCATACACCATTAATGAGTTGAAACACATCATAAGAAAATGATAATACACCATTTATGATTGATCAAACACCATAAATGACTTGTAACACACTAACACCATATGACAAAGATCCATTAACGACAAATGCATGAAATGATCATTTTACTTTCAATGTCAGATATAACAATTGTGAAATATGTAATGACTCAACCTTGGACCTACCGCAATGCCACAATGCTTCAAACTCGTTCTTACAAGGCCTTCTTCTTCTTCTTCTTCCGAGGGCCCAAGTAGGACAAGGAAACACGCAGGACGCTGAGAATGGAGCTCGAGGATTCCAAAATGAGAGAAGAAGAACAAAGAAGAGAGAATGAGAGATGAGAGAAGGAAGACAAACGGGCGGGAAGAGAAGGGAGGGATAGAATGAAAAGCAACATAGTTGACAAAAAGTAAAAAAAGTTGTCCTTTTACATTAAATGAGGAGAGAGAAGGGGGAGAGAGAGAGTGGACGTTGGGGGGGGGGGGGGGGGGGGGGGGTAAAGTGAAAGGGGCAAAATTGTCCAAAAGGGTTGGTTTAGGGAGAGAGGGGTTGGAAAAAGATTAAACTTGGGGAGGAGGGTCTAAATCGTACGATTTCCCCAGAAAGGAACCAACTTCCTCAAGGAAAATGAATGACATTTTCGTTGACGGAATGAACAAATTTTTCTATCGTAACGTCGGATCCTATATCTTACTTCAGTCTTGATCAGCATGAATTCATACATGCATAGATAATAAAATTATTTGCTTTAGATAAACATATAAAAAATTTGACAAAGGAATATTAATAAATAAAAATCACAAGAAAAGAAATTTTTTCTAAGAGAAAACATTTTCCTTCAAACCAAACGAAAAAATCATTCAATTTGCCAATCCACTGGCTGAGGCAATAGTTGTTTTATGACTATTTTACACTTTTAAATGATATAAAGTAATTAAAATTCTTTTTTTTTTTTCGGTTCAGTGATTTCGCTTTTTTATTTAAAATTATGTGATGCTTTTAGGTCTTGTTTGGTTTGAAGGAAAAAAAATTTTATTGAAAAATTTTCTTATTTAAACATTTCATTGAGAAATATTCTTTGGAAAATAATTTATGTGTTTATATGGAATTTAATGTCTAATCAATTCTATTAGGATATTAATTATATCACAATTAGTATTGATTTGATATGATTAGGATTTAATTTGGATATATTGGATTACTTAAATAAGTTTGATTTGATATTATGAATCGAATTATATATACAACTCACTATAAATGGAGGTTAAGGTTGAGGGCTGAGATGTAGAGGAGTCGAGAGGAAAAATGTGAGATATTGTAGGATTTATAAAAGGGTGTCCAAGGGGGCACGCAAGTAGGGGAAGAACGAGAAGGATTCAGATTGAGAATTTTGTGAGGCATTGATAAGAGTTTTTGTAGCTTCCTCTTTCTAAAGGTACGTTGTGTAGAAGCTACATTGGGAGAGGATTGGTGACTTATCGTGCAATAATTATACGGATAATGATGATTAATGATTGTATGAGGTATGGGGTTATAATTAGAAATTGTAATCTTTAATTTAATAGTGGATGAGGCACCCGTTTGGATCCCCTTGTTTTTCTCTTTAGTTGAGAAAAGGGTTTCCACGTAAATCTTAGTGTTGATTGTTAAAATTTTTTTTGTTGATTTTTTACTTCCGTTGTGTTTGATTTGTGAATTTTTCCAACAAATTCAAGGTTGTCCCGTAAGATAGAATGTGACACTAAAATGCAAAATGTTTTAATTTCGGTCAAGGAAAGCATCATTTATTCTCCTTGAGGGGAAATCAACTTCCTCTCAAAATAAAAATTGGTACTTATCTGTATAATGGAACTATAGAAAAGTGACGAAAAAACATTTTCGTTAAAGCAAACAGAGCCTTAAGGTTTACTATCAAATTTCGGCTACTTTAGCTTGAGAACTCAAAACTACATGTTGTTTTAGAGCGTAAGAATTTATGTAAACGGTAACAAAATTCATTACTTATTATAGAGATAAATAAAAAGAACCCAATATTAAATTTAGAAAATAACCCATATATATAACTTAGATTTATAGAAATGTTTTGTAAAGTAAAACTAATAATTTTCATATTAAACGATGACCTAAAATAATTTTTAAATTTGGTGGAATAAGAAATAATTTCAACGAGCCTCAGTATACTTAATCTAATTGACTTTTTTTTTTTTTTTTTGCTAACAAAATAATTCTCGTCCATTAATTAGGATCCTAAATTGCGCACATCTAGCATTTTCCTTTGGACTAGAATTTTAATGATGCGTTGCAAAGATACATACACAAGTAGGCAGTCTTGGATCCGTAAATTTCTTCACTAAGGGCGTATTCTAATAGTGGCTGTAATAATGCTATTTACAAGTGAAAAAAACCATTTCTAAACCATCACAAAATAACTTCAATGACGGGTAGGAAATGAAAAGTAGCTATTTCAAATTCTTTGCAAATCTTATGTAACTAAATCTTGATAACTGTACTTGCAAAGACATCTTTCAAGTAGGGATATTTCACAAACTGTGACGGTTTTATAATAGCATTATCGATCAAAAATAGTTGCGGAGTTGCAATGGCAATTTTTCCATCATTGGTTCTATGGCAATAGGACCACCAACTTCTTCTTCGTTAGAGCATGTCAATGTGATACAACAACAACAACAACAACCACAACAACAACAACAATCCCAGTGCCTCAAGGGCTCCCGCAAAAGTGGGGTCTGGGGGGTTAGATGTACGCAGCCTTCCCCCTTCAGGGTGTCAACCTGAAGAGAGGCTGTTTCTAAGGACCTCCAACCTGAGAGATATGTCTTAATCACATAATGGTGACCTGTGAGCAATGAGCTGTGAGCAATAGGGCATGAAAGCAAAAGAGTAAAAGAGTAAGTCATAGCATAAAAACGTCCTAGAGGAGACTAAGAGGCAAAACCTTTCCTTCAAGGCAGCTACTATAAGCAAATATGCCAAATAAACAAACAAACAAACAAACAGATAAGCAAATAGGCCAAAAGTATACAGATAGGCGTATAGGTACAGCCTAATAAGCCTATACACCTATGAACACATAAATAGCAGAATAAGCAGCGGTGTGAGGCCGCTACCTCTGCTACCCCTATGCTAGTCCTCCCTTGTGCTCTAGCTCTATCTAGCTCTATCTAAAGCCATCTCCTTCCGTGGATTTAGGTGGGTGAGGTCCTACCGTACGACTGCAGTCGTCCCTCCTTTGGCCTGTTTCATCCTCTTCTTCCTAGCGTGGTACGAAGCTGATCACAATACCTAACTGGAGCAGAGAGCATGTCAATAAGAGCATGTCAATGTTATGATTCTAATAATTGGGGCATGTGAAAGTAAGTATGATTGGTCCATGAATTAACTTGTATTGCCTTAGGCTCATCATATGTTAGTTAGTTAGTTGAGTGGTCAAGTAGTTAGTTAGTAAAGTCAAGGTAGTTAATCTTCTAAGTCAAGGTTGGCAGCTGCTAGGGGGAAGTCGGTTATGAGCAAGTGTTTAGATGCAATGTATTGGCCTTTAGCCGCCATTAGTCTAGCTTAGTATAAAGATGTAATGTCTCTCTTGCAATTCTCATAACTTCAATGAATTGAAATATCTTTTGATATTTTTCTCTCTCTCATCTAACTCTCTCTATTTTCCTCATCTCCTTTCACTTTCCTTCTCATCTAAACTCTCATCGATCCTAGGTTATGATTCGAGATTATTCTAGATCATAACAATTGGTATCAGAATCTTGATTTGCTTCCAAATCAAGCGTAATTTTATATCAAATATCCTTGATCGCAGTACACTTGATTAGGAATTCAGTTTTTGTATTCTTGATTAAGGAGTTGGCGGATTCAGTTACAGCTTGCGGTTGTAGTTCTGTAACTGAGTTTTGATTTGCTTGCATTAATTGAGATTGATTGTTCAGTAAGTGGTGTTGAAGCAAGATTTGGAGGTTGAACTTGCTAGATCCGATTGTATTTGATCAAAAATATAAGAGCAGCTTAGCAAAATGGAACCGAGGTTGTTCAGAGGATTCATTCTAAGTTGCGTTGTTCATTGAGGAAGTTGATACTAGGTGCAGTTCTGCTTCTGCTTCGATCACTAGTAAGGACTTTCCTAGTTGAGTAGATCTAAATTAGTTCTATCATTGATCGGATAATTCTAAGCTTGATCTGAGCTGATTGATTTGGATTGAACAAGAAAACCTAGCTCAAGGTTGCGGTTAAGCAATCAGAAGCTGATCTTGTGGTTGACTTAGGACTCACGGTTCTACTGGTCACTGTGTTGGTTCAAGAATTCAGATTGATTAGCTAAATTACCTTCTGATTGAGCTCATTCGATCACTCGCACAAGTCTGAGCAAACCATAGTTGATTTTAGCTTGATCAGATATTTCGAAGTAGTCTGAGGAGTGAAGATTGATTTGATCTAGCTGTTAGTTAATTAGTTAGCTGCTAATTATCGCTGGAGCTAGTACATTGTGAGCTTGCTCAAGATTGAATTGATTATTTTTGCTGCCAAAATTGAATCTGGTTCAGATTCAGCTCATCAATTGGTTGCAATTAATTGGGATTCAGATTACAAGCTCCTCTGTGCAGAATTAGCAAGTAACAGAAATGACAGTTGGTTCTCTCGAGCATTCTGCACTCTTGGTTAAGTTTCAGTGAGCATAAGTACTAAGAAGTTGGTTGCTAATGTGCTCAATTCTTGCGTATGTGCTGAACCATGAGTAAATGGCCTGAATTGCTGCATATCACACTTGATCAAGACATTAGTGCACTTGGATCTGTTGTACATCAAATTGGCAGTACACAAACCTCAAAATGTACACTCAATCTTTTCGCCAAGTCTCCAACGAAGATGCTACACTCTTAGTAAAAGTTTTCGGTACTCTTTGTCCCATCACCAGTAATGTGCTTCATCAATTGTTCAGTCCCTATGGTTACCTTGAGAGTATTAAAGAAGTTTCAAGGTCCCACTTCTCGGTGGAAGCGAGGGTGACCTATACCTCCCGAAGTTATGCTGAAAGTGCACTTAAACACCTTCAACTTAAACAATCTCAAGAAAGGTACTATAAAGACTATTTTTGGGTGATAGACGTCCAATATCTTAATCCTTGTAAGGACATTGGACAAGAAATGAAGGTGCCGGCTCTTATGGAAACAATTAAGAGTATGAAAGATTTAAATAAAGGCTATGAGCGTATGATGCACAGATGGGACAAGATTGATCAGATGTGGGGTGAGTTGAAGAATCAAATTAACGAATTGAAACATGAAAAAAGTTGAGATGAAGCAAGATCAACTCTCACCAAATGTCGAGGCAGTGGAAACCAAGCCTGAGTTGGATGAAGCGACAGCAAGGGAAGTTGATGTCAACTCAATTTTGGAAGTAGCAGCAGTGCAACAGGCGCTAAATCCTTCATTGATTGATGTGGAATTCAAATTCTTGGATGAATTGCAACCTCCAACTTGGATTGAGAATTGTGAAGAGGTTGGAAATGAAGAATCAAGGAGAATTATCAACAAAAGGCTTTAGTTCCTGAGGTTGACTCGAAGTTTACAGTAGTAGATTATGAAGAAGTAACAATAGAAGTTGAAGTTCCTTCACAACTGCAATCTGCAGCAACACATCAGCCTCAAGACTTGCAACATCAAGATGGGTTTGATCAAGCAATACGTCAACTGGCAATAATTGAACATTCTTGGGTACAATCAAGTTTTGTAGAAGGGAATTCAAGGGTTGATATGGAGACCCAGTTCAAGGAAGTAATTGAGCCTCTAAGGGTGCAAGCACAACTAGGGGTGGCAAATGTATCTTGTTGAGTTGGGTTCGTTTCGTGTCATACATAAGGGCTCTAGTAAAAGGGTCGACACGAACACAGCCCGTTTATTATATGGGTTGAGCAGCCCCAACCCTAACATGACCCAATTAATAAATGGGTAACCTACGGGTTACCCACTTAATTAAACGGTCATTATCAGGTCACCTGTCAACCCGTCAATCCACCAACCCGATAATGTGCCAAAAGCATATATTTACGACATATATTAAATATATATTATAATTAATGAAAATAAACCATGAAAATAGGAACGATGTATAGTCAAAATCAATGCCAATTGCTACAAGTATATCAACCTAAATCACAACGAGAGGAAACAAATATAGGAGCCTAAAAATAGAGCTTTAGACTTGCAAAATCAAATGCCTACAAAAATCAAAAACTAGGCTCCAATGATGCCAACAAAAATAACACATATTAACTAAGCAGTCAAAAAAAGAAGTATTTCTAACATGATTCCTCTTCAAAGCAAATTAAAATCACAGCATCCTCTCAATGGGAGTCTTCTTCCAAAAGCTTTAAGATTCTTCAAAATAAGAGCACTGAGCATTCATGGGCGGAGAAACAATTGTTGCATTCTTTTCTTCAACATATGTTAACTTCATAATTCATGAGATGAGCAAAATAAATAAAATAAAAAAAGTTGTAGAGTCACTTCAAGATTCAAGAGAATTAAAAGTGACGATTTGCTTTTACTTGAAAAGGGAAAGAAACTTACATTTTCAAGGTTTGCTCTTTCTTCATCATAACCTGTAGTAGGTAGTACTATTAGTAGGGTGGCTAATTGACCCCAAAAAAAAAAAAAAAAACTAAGGTGGCTAAAGAAAATATGTGATACGACTAATTGTAATCATATAGAATAGCTAAATTGAAAATAATATGTACATATGTAAACGGTAAACAGGTTCAACTCGCTATGAACACGATCCTCGTAAATCTGCAATTAATATTGTTGGAAACGAGTTAACACGACCCAAACCCAATTTCAGCCTAATTATCTAAACGGGCTAAACGTGTCAATCGAAATTGAACCCGACACTAAAACCCTCAACCCGAACCCTCGAACTTCGTGTCGTGTACGTGTCGTGTTATCGTGTCGTGTTAAATATTGCCAGCCCTAAGCACAACATCATATGGTGAAGGAGGAAACACTTTTTCAAGCTTGTGTGTCAACATCACTACTTAAGCAAATAGAGTTGCAGCAGAAAATGAAACCGAGATGGGATCAAGTTGCTACTGACAGTTCTGTATCGCTTGGAAAATTTGATGCTGCTGTTTTAGATCAAGATATTAACACCATAATTCAGGAAGTAAATGTTCCATTACAAGTGGGAGAGCATTTGAATGTGGCAGTCAAAGAGTTGCAAGTGTGTATTGAAGTTCTAAGCCTTAAAAGATTGAAATTCAAGCTGATTTTACAGCTTGACTTGGAGATTAAGTTGGCAATTAATCTTAATCACAAGAAGTCCTCTGCAAGCAAGGGATTAAGAGCCAAGATGAACCCAATCTTGGTTTGTCATGCGAGACCTCCTGATTTTCTACATCTCAAGGCAAATAAAAAGGTTCTTGACAAGCTTTTCATGCTCAAGAACTTGAAATTGAGGCAACCTAAGATTGTGTTGTGGTCAATTGATAGACTTGGAGCATCATCTTGGATCAAAAGTATGTTAAAGAAGGCAAGGAGAATCAAGATTTTAGCAACGAATCAGGGTGATTCTACTACAATGTAACCAAAATCAGTGAGGCATCGGGTTGTTACTGCTGCAGGATAATCGGTTCAGTTGGACAGTCTGCAAGTTCTAATCCAGACATAGGCACAGTGGTGTGGAGCTCATTTTTACTCATCTAAGAGCACTAATGGCAGGCCTCCTGATCTGGGAGAAGTGGAATAAGCAGTTGTGTTTAATCAAGATAAAGGCTGCAGCGTGGAGGTTTTGGTTGATAAAATTGCTGAGGGGAATGTGAAATGTGCTAAGGGGGATGTCCCGGGTGTTTTTCCGCCGGATTGTCGATTGTTATTTTCCTCATTGCAAGGTAGTAACAAGGAGCAAGTGGATGAGCCCAGCAATGTAGAATTCAGCAGTGTGGATGCTTGGGTATACAAGTTAGGCAAGCAATCTCACTTTTGGAGTCTTAAGGGAGAAATGAAGCAGCCCATAAGTAGCTAAAAGGGAAGGTATAAAGAGAAGAAGTTTCAAGCTAAAAGTGAAGAATATCTTTCTCAGATACAAGCCGGTGTGTGGCCACATGATTCTCTGGAATCTATTTCTCAAATGGAAGAGGATAAGGCCAAAATAGTTGGCAGTTCAGCAGAGAAGCCAAGAGCAGATATATTCCTGATTTCGAAAGATTCACAGCTGAACTGATATACCAGTGGTTTCATGGGCTAGAATATTTTGCATTCATTCTGGTGCTTATGGATGAGGAATCAGAATTTGTTAACTTGAATCAATTTAGCTGGGAAAACATGGACAAGGTTGTTCAAGGAGTGCACTTTAAGGACAAAAGGTGTAATCAAGGCCTTCTCGTAAGGCCCTCCATAGATTTCAGAAGCTAATGAGCATAAGTACTGCTATCTGGAGGCATTTGGTTGGATATGTATTCTTTTGTTAGTATCTGGAAGCTGTAAACAGAACCAAGAACTTCAGTTGGTAAAATTTTTAGTTGCTCAATCCATGTTGGGTAAGGCAGGAAGGGAAGATGCTGTTGAAGAGTGGTTTCATGGAGAGATCAATTGTTCAATTAATCTCAGAATACAAGATCAAAATATTGCTGAATGTGTGTGGGAAAGGACGATTAAGTCTTCCATAAAACATGCGGAATCGGTGGGTAGGCAATTAGCAGATTTGTTGTCGTTTTAGATCTTGAAAAGCTACTAGTGCACTGGGCTGAAGAACTATTAGATCAATAGCTGCTGCATTCCTTGGTTACATCTGTTGCATTCTTGGCTAGCAGCGCACCTTTGCGTCATTATAGTGATGTTTGGCTGTCCAGTTTACAACAAGAGGTTCTTTAGTAGGATTATTAGTGTCTGTGTTTGGCTGATCTGGTATGATATGGGCAGACTACCTGAGGTGAACTCTCCAAATCAGATGCAGGACATTGTTAACAGAGATCGTATGTGGGTTTTAGAAGCAGTTAATCCAAGTGGGGTATAGGAGGTTCATCAATTTAGCTCTTACTTCTACCAATAAGGGTTTTCAAGTTATTGCTCTCTACTAAGATTTTTGAGGACAAGAATCTTTTAAGGGGAGAGTATTGTTATGATCCTAATAAGTGGGCATGTGAAAGTAAGTATGATTGGGCCATGTATTAACTTGTATTGCCTTAGGCTCATCATATGTTAGTTAATTAGTTGAGTGGTCAAGTAGTTAGCTAGTAAAGTCAAGGTAGTTAATCTTCTAAGTCAAGGTTGGCGGCTGCTGGGGGAAGTCTGTTATGAGCAAGTGTTTAGATGCAATGTATTGGCCTTTAGCCAACATTAGTGTAGCTTAGTATAACGATGTACTGTCTCTCTTGTAATCCTCATAACTTTGATGAATTGAAATATCTTTTGATATTTTTCTCTCTCCCATCTAACTCTCTCTATTTCCTCATTTCCTTTCACTTCTCTTCTTATCTAAACTCTCATCTATCCTAGGTTATGACTCGAGAGTATTCTCAATCATAACAGTCAAGCCCTTCTCCCTCGACGTCATGGAAACTACGACGTTGTGGTGCATTAACACAATACTCATGTCCAGAAGATTCATGGAATCAATCTCGCATCCCATGTTGATGCATTTTCAAAATGAGAATTATTAATAAAGTATTTGAGGTTTGTCCCACTATTATATGAAGTGTTTTTTACTTGTGTGAGATGTGTGCGACACACAAGACTCATGTGTCAACACACAATCTTACATAACCAAAATACAGAGCTATGTGTCGACACATAAAGCCCGTGTGTTGACACACAATCTTACAGAAGCGCATGGAACAAACCCTATGTGTCGACACACAGCTCTATGTGCCGACACACAGGGTGTTTTTGACAGTTTTACATGCGCGGCTTTTCCCGATTTTTGGCGCCTCTTTTTGGGTGTTTCTGGGTGCTTCTTTCTTCATTGTTTTCAAATATATCTCCCCTTTGATCACATTGAATAAGCACTTGAAGAAAATGATAAGAGATTGAAAAGAACTTTGAGTAAGAGATTCATTAAAAGGGTTGAAAGTTCTTGACAGAACTTCATTTTCATTCATCTCTTCTATCTCTCCTCTTACAGACTTTCACTTCATCGTTTTGGTTGTCATTGTATCCTTAAGACTATTTCCTACGCTGAAATAAGTCCTAAGGAAGGTAATTACACGGCCTCGACACCTGAGATCTCTAGGATACCCGTTCTTGCGAGTTTTGCAAGTGTTTGCTCCAACAATCTTAAACCGTAATTTCATATTGTGATCTTGGTTTGGTATGGCTTCATCACTGAGAGAAATGACAGCCAATTTCATGAGGTTGGACAGTTTTGATTGCAGCAATTTCTGCCGGTGGCAGAGGAAGGTGCACTTCCTGATCACTACCCTGAATGTAGTATATATCCTGAATACACCATTCCCTTCCCCCACTACTAAGGACGAGGAAACACTGGCCAAGCAACGAGCCCGATTGAAATGGGAGAATGATGATTCCATGTGTAGAGAGAAAATACTGAACAGAATGACGGACGCTCTCTTTGACATCTACTCCAACGTGCGTACAACAAAGGAATCGTGGGACGCTCTAGAGGCATGCTACATGGCCGAGGATATCACAAGTAAGTAATTTTTAGTTAGTCAATTTAATAATTACAAGATGGTTGATGAACGTCTGGTCATGGAGCAATACCATGAAATTTAAAGAATTTTAAATAACTATGAACAACATAGCATGAATATGAACGATACCATCATTGTGTCTTCTTTGATTGATAAACTTCCCCCTTCGTGGAGAGATATTAAGAAATCTCTTAAATACAAGAAGGAAGACATGTCAATCGAAGAGTTGGCTAACCACTTGCCCATTAAGGAAGGATACAGGTCACAGGATGATAACAACGATCGCCCCGGTGACGTTGGAAAAATCAATGTCATAGAACAAGGCGAATCAAATAAAGGAACCAAGAGAACCGGACACTTCCATAAGAAACAAAGCGAAAGAAGCCAAATTAGTCTGTTAGGAGTGTCAGAAGCCCAATCACCTTACGAGGGACTGTTTCGCCTAAAGAACAAGAAAGGCAAGGGGCTTGATCATCGCAACAAAAATTCGAACACCAAGTTCGTGGTGATGATATCGGAGATTAATCTAGTCGAGAGTGATGACTCTTGGTGGGTTGACTTGGGGGCCACAAAACATGTTTTTAAAGATGAGGGGTTTTTCAAAGACTTAGAGTCCAAAAACAAAAGAGCTGTGTTGTTTATGGGTAGTGGAGCGAGTGTACTAGTTAAGGGCATGGGAAAAGTTGACTTACTTTTCACTTCCGGGAAAATCCTTACCCTAACCAATGTATGCTACGCCCCGGATGTGTTTGGTGGCCTATTGAATAGGTTCGGGTTCAAGTTGGTCTTTAAGGCCAACAAGGTTGTTGTGTCGGGGGGGGGGGGGGGGGGGGGGGGGGGGGGTGTCTTTGTTGGAAAGGGATACTTGTGTAATGGGATGTTTAAATTAAATGTTGATAATAAAATTGCTAGTTCGGTTTGTATGCTTGACTCTTCGTATTTATGGCATCAAAGATTAGGGCATGTGAATTCTCGTAGGATGCATGAAATGGTTAACTCATCGTTGATACCACATATTGATAAAGTGGATGATAAATGTAAAACATGTATGTTAATGAAAATAACAAAGTTGCCATTTCCATCGGTACAAAGAGAAACGAACTTACTTGACTTATTACATAGCTATTTGTGTGACTTTAAAAGTACTCCCTCCATAGGAGGAAAAAAAGATACTTTATAACTTTCATTGATGATTGTTCGAGATTTTTCTTTGTGTATTTAATCAACCACAAAGATGGGTCACTAGAGAGATTTAAGGCATATAAAGCAGAAACCGAACTACACTGTGAGACCTTCCTCAAACGGCTTAGATCGGACCGCGGTGGGGATTACTATGATCCCAAGTATTTCGAAACCACGGGTATAGTGCATGAGGTCACAGCACCTTATACGCCACAACAGAATGGCGTGGCTGAGAGGAAAAACCACACACTAACTGAAATGGTTAATTCCATGTTATCCTATTTTGGTCTCGGCGATGGGTTTTGCGGTGGGACTATGTTAACGGCCTGTCATATTTTAAATCGTGTTCCAAACAAGAAAAGTAAAATAACCCTGTATGAATAATGGAACAAACAACCCTCGAAGTTAAGTTATCTTAAAGTGTGGGGGTGAAGGGTAGTCGTTAAAGTCCCTGAACCTAAACGTAAAAAGTTAGGTGAGAGAGGCATCGATAGTATATTTGTTGGATATGCGTTACATAGTAAGGCGTATCGATTCTATGTAATTGAGCCAATTGATTATATCAATGTTAATACGATAGTAGAATCGAGAGATGCCATTTTTGACAAGAATCGGTTTACCTCTATTCCTAGACCAAGGGATTATGCATCGGTTGAGAATGACACTTCAGTGTCATATGATGGTGATCATCATGAGAGGGAACAAGTCCCCGAGAATGGTCTAGAACTCAGAAAGAGTAAGAGAGCGAGGAAAGAGAAATCTTTCTGGTCGGACTTCTACACTTTTTGGTAGAAGGTTCGAGTAACTAGACGGACTTTGTAACTCCATATTGTTGTGTCATGGAGGCGGATCCCATGATGTTTGATGAGGCCACGAGGTCTCATGATGCCTCCTTTTGGAGAGAGGCTTTGAATGATGAGATGGATTCCATCGTGAGTAATAATATCTGGATATTGGTGGATCTTCCACGAGGCAATAAGCCTATCGGATGTAAATGGATCTTTAGAAAGAAGATAAAAGTTGATGGAACTATAGATAAGTTCAAAGCCTGATTGATGGTGAAAGGGTTTACCTAGAAACATAGGTTAGACTACTTTGACACGTTTGCCCCTGTGGAAAGAATATCGACTATAAGAGTTTTAATAGCTCTTGCCTCTATTTATAAGCTAGTGATTCATCCAATGCATGTCAAAACGGCATTCCTGAATGGTGAGCTAGAGGAGGAGGTGTATATGGAACAACCGGAAGGATTTGTTGTTCCTGGCCAAGAGAGAAAAGTATGTAAACTCATACGTTCTCTGTATGGGCTAAAGCAAGCCCCAAAGCAATGGCATAATAAATTTAATCAAGTTGTTCTTAATAATAGATTCATTATAAATGAATAGGATAAATGTGTCTAGAGCAAGTTCGATAATGGCAAAGAGGTCATTATATGTTTGTATGTCGATGCCATGCTGATATTCGGCACTGATATGGAACAAGTGGAAATAAACAAAACAGTTTCTCTGGATGAACTTTGCTATGAAAGACATGGGTGAGGCTGAAGTAGTCCTTTGTATAAGGATTGTAAGGAATGGAGATGCGATTTCCTTGACACAGTCTCATTACATTAAAAATGTGTTAAATAGATTCAACTATGGTGCTTGTGCACCGATGTCCACACAAATGGACCCAAGTGTGAAGTTCGTACTGAATGTGGGAACTCCAATATCACAATTGGAGTACCTGAGTCATTGGATGCTTCATGTATGCCATGACTAGCACGAGGCCTGATATAGTCTTTGTTGTAGGAAAGCTTAGTAGATATACTAGCAATCCTGTTAAACTACATTGGCATGCGATATATTGAGTACTGAAGTACCTTAAGAAAACCATGGATTATGGTATTTCTTATGTAGTGTATCCTCCCATTTTGGAAGGGTACTTTGATGCCAATTGGATCTCCTACATGGGAGATCATACATCTACAAGCGGATGGGCATTCTTACTTGGTGGGGGTGGTATATCTGATTCCATGATGGTAGTAGAGTTTATAGCTCTTGCATCTTTGGCTAAATAAGCCGAGTGGTTAAATGATCTCTTGTATGAGATTCCTTTGTGGCCAAAGCCGATCTCACCGATATCTACCCATTGTGATAGTCAGGCTACGCTATCGAATGCGTACAATGATGTGTATAATGGAAAGTCTAGGCACATAGGTGTAAAACAGAGAATTGTGAGAAATCTTATTCGAGAAGATGTTATCATTGTGGACTTTATTAGAACAAGTCAGAATCTAGCGGATTCATTCATGAAAGGCCTAGCTAGAGAGTTGGGTTTGAAAACTTGTGAAGGGATGGGGTTGAAACCTGTCATTGTTAGTCACCCATGATCGGCCCTTTACTCGACCCCTGGTATGAGATTAGGCCTCGGGTTCAATGAGAGAGACTTATCATCTGTGTGACTGCAAGCACTAAAAGAGATTTTTCCATCCCGCGTGTAAAATGCTTGGTTACCCGTGTCAAAGAATCTAAAAGGATGAGTGTATGCTCTTAATGGACCCGAGCTCATTTTATTACTGAACGTTGAGTCACAAAGGCATGATCAGTGGGGTCCACCTTAGTGAGTGTGAAGTTTGGCGCCTCTAAAAAGTGATTTTTGACAAAGGGTTTGGCTTTGAAACACTCGCGAAGGGTACAGGACACAAGGCTTCATATGTGTTGATATTGGAGTTGTAGGCTGTGTATGAGGAGTATGTCTTGTGCGTGTTGATGTGTTCAGTTAGTCAAATGGGTTGTACTGTTCAAAGCATGGTCTACCATTTTTGGTCC
This sequence comes from Simmondsia chinensis, assembly GCA_018398585.1. Lineage (NCBI taxonomy): Eukaryota > Viridiplantae > Streptophyta > Magnoliopsida > Caryophyllales > Simmondsiaceae > Simmondsia > Simmondsia chinensis. The sequence continues at coordinate 3,876,540 of JAGTTD010000018.1, forward strand.
AATTAATTGTAAACGTGTCTTCACTAGCTGGGGGTTCAATTGAGAAACACCAGTTATGATCTTAATTCATAGCTCTATGTTGCTGTCAATATGTTCTGATCTGCTTTGCTATGCTTGCGGTTAATTGCTGTTGAGTGAAGTGTTGCGTTTTGATGTATATTTTTTTGTATGTTGGTTGTTAGCTGCTTTTGGCACCAAGGTCTTATTGTATCCAGCTAAGTCAATTGATGGTCAAGGTGAGCTTAGATCGAGTCTATTTTGGCGGCCGCTGATTTGAGCAAGTCAGTTAGTTTGGCTTGGGTCCAATGTATCTAGATTGAGTATAAGTAGCTATGTTTCAAGTGTAATCCTAATTCAATCAAACACAAAATATCTTTTGATATCAATTCTCTCTCATATAACTCTCTCTAATCTCTCACCTACTTTCACTTCTTCTCTCATCTTAATCTCTTCTTCCACTAGGTTAATTTCAAGATTGATCTTGAAGCTTAACAATTGGTATCAGAGCTGTGTGTTGCTGCCGATCGATTACTTCTTGATTGATTTGAGTTGGCAAGGCGCAAGAAGCAGATATCAATGACTAGAGGTGTAATAACATGATCTGCTGCTGCAAATGTTGATTCTAATGTCATTTATGCTTCGGTTGTTGGCGCTAATGCTGCAGTAGGAGCTGAGTACATTACAGCAGCTCAATTGAAGAATCAAATGGATGAAATGTTCTCTAGAATGCAGCAATTATAGTTGGAACAAGATCGAAAGTTTGTTGATCGATTGATTCAGCAAAATCAACGCATTAAGGATAAGTTTGTTGGACTACTAGATCAGCTCAATAGGCAGAATGTGTCCTCCGGTGCTGGAATTCTATTACCTGCTAGCCAACAGGTTCGACCTCCAGATGTAGTGCAACCTCAAGCACCTAGTGTGGCTATTGGATAGCGGGATCATCCTCCTGATCCAGTACAAGCTCTAGTTGCAAGTATGACCTTGGGACAGCATGATCGTCCATCAGATTAGTTGCAACATCAAAATTTCGGAAGCGATGATGCTTCATCCAGCAACAAGAGCAGTGGTTACATGCAGCCAAGGATTCAAATTGAGCCTTTCGATGGAAAACAGCCACAATCGTGGATCAGAAGATGTTACCGATACTTTCATTTCTATCACATTGAAGATGCTGAGAAGGTGGAACTAGCGGCTATTTATCTCCATGGAGATCATGAGGTACGGCTTTACAGTCTTTTGAAGAGTAATCCTTCATTATCTTGGGTTGAATTCGTGGCAGAACTTTGTGAACGTTATGGAGATGAGGACTCAGGTGGCATAGTTGATAACTTCAACAAAGTAGTGCAGTTTATAACTTCAACAAAGTAGTGCAAATCACATCTGTGACACAGTACATGGCGAGATTTAAGAACCTTAGAGCAAGTATGATCGCAGCTTATCCTCAGGCAACTGAATCATACTATGTATCTAGCTTCATAAGTGGCTTAAGGCCAAAGACAAAAAACCTTGTCAAGGCAATTAGCCCTAGAACCTTATCCAAAGCCTATACAAAGGCTAAACTGTTTGAAGCTACGGTCCTTGCATTAAATTATGGGCCTAGGTACATATGTGGAAGCTCTAATCAGAAATAGAAGGGATCTATTAGATCTAAATCTACTTGTTCTGTTGAGAAGAAGGCTCAAAGACTATGTTTTAAATGCAATCAGCCTTATCAATTTGATCACAAGTGCAATCCCAAGTTCCTCATGACAGCAAGAGGAGTTGATGCTGATGATCAATCTGAAGAGGATGAAATAGAGGCTGAGTTGGACGGTTCTGATCATGAATCTCAAGAGGAGCTTCTTGAAGATGAGGTTGAGATCTCTACGAAAGCCTTGATAGGAAATGGGGCTCATTACACCATTAGGATCAAAGGACAAGCTAGCAAGAAGTCCATTGTTATTCTGATTGACAATGGCAGTACTCACTGCTTCATCAATCCAAAGGTGGTGAAAAAGGTTGGAAAGGATATGATCAAGACACAACCATTAGCTGTGACAGTGGTTGATGGGAATTCCATTCTTACTCAGACCAAATGCCAAGGGTTCCAATGGACTATGCAAGATCACAAGTTTAAGTATGACTTTAGGATCTTGCCATTGGGAGGTTATGATATGATTCTTGGTGTGGATTGGATGAGATCTTTCAGTGCAGTGGTCATTGATTTTGCCAAGCTGACATTGACTTTTGAAAGGCAAGGATCTACTGTAACATTGCAAGGCATGGCTGAATAAGCTCAATTGCAGCTGTTGAAGGGCAAGAGCTTAGAAGGTGGATTCAGGAAGGGTGCTTATCAGTGGGTTGAATAGTTATTTGCAATCTCACATACTGATTTGGGAGAGCCATCTCATCCTAAGGTGCAGGCATTGATTGATGAGTTTGGGGATCTGTTTGAGGAGCCAAAAACTTTACCTCCCAAGAGGAACTTGCATCATGCAATTCCTCTCAAGCCTAACTCAGAACCAGTAAAGTTAAGGCCCTACAAGTACCCTCATTCACAGAAGACAGAGATTAAGAAGCAAGTGGATGACTTACTCAAGACTTGCTTCATTCGACAAAGCCACAACCCTTTTGCTTCCCCTGTGATATTGGTTAAGAAGAAATATGGTTCAGCAAGAATGTGCATTGACTATAGGTAGCTTAACTCCCTTACATTCAAGGATAAATTTCCAATTCCTATCATTGATGACTTGCTGGATGAGTTACATGGTGCATGCTCATTTTCCAAGCTTGATTTGAGGCAAGGCTATCATCAAATTAGGGTGATGGAGCAAGATGTTCACAAAACTGCCTTTGGAACTCATCATGGGCATTATAAGTTCGTGGTTATGCCTTTTGGCTTAACTAATACTCCAGCTACTTTTCAGGCAATGATGAATGATGTCTTCAAGCCGTTCCTAAGGAAATTTGTGTTGGTATTCTTTGACGATATCTTGATTTACAGTCCTACCATGGAAGAGAACTTGAAGCACTTGAGGGAAGTGTTCTTGGTGATGCGCATTCACAAGTTGTTTGCCAAATTGACTAAGTGCTCTTTTGCTCAGACTCAACTTAAGTACTTGGGTCATGTGATCTCTCATAGAGGGGTTTCTATTGATCCTTCCAAAGTTCAGGCAATGAAAGAATGGCCAATTCCTGTTACATTGAAGCAGTTGCGAGGATTTTTGGGATTAACTGGTTACTATGGGAAGTTTATAGCTGGTTATGGAGTAATTGTCAAGCCTCTAACTGATCTATTGAAGAAGGATGCATTCAAGTGGTCTGATAAGGCTCAGGAGGCATTTGAAGCCTTGAAAGCAGCTACGCGTGTAGCACCTGTTTTGGCAATGCCAGATTTTGAAGAGAAGTTTGTTTTAGAAACAGATGCTTATGGGAATGGCATTGGAGCTGTACTGTCTCAGAAAGGAAGGCCAATAGCATACCTTAGCCAAGCCTTAAATCATAAGCACCAAGAGTTGTTCACATATGAGAAAGAGTATCTTGCAATCCTTCTAGTAGTTGATAAGGGGAGACACTACTTGGATGGCCATTGCTTTATCATCAGGACAGACCATCTAAGCTTGAAGTACCTGCTTAAGCAGAGGATTGTTACAAGAATTCAAAAGAAAGGCTTGATGAAGATGTTAGGACTTGATTATGCTATTGAGTATAAGAAAGGGAAAGAGAACCATGCAGTTGATGCTTTATCTAGAAGATTGGAAGAAGCTGAGCAAGGCTATTGTGGAGCTGTATCAGTGATTCTTCCAGCCTAGACAGAGGAAGTATACAAGTCCTATGAGAATGACAATTTTGCACAAGAGTGTACAACTGCTTTTAGCATCAACAGACCTAGCAACATTGCTCATGAGGCAGAAGTATCCGTTGTCAAGGGAATCATCAGACTGAAGGGGAAATTGTACATTGGATCCTCTACTGATCTAAGACAACAAATCATTAGTGCTTCCCATGATTCAGCTTGGGGAGACCACTCAGCTATTGATGGTACTTATCAAAGGCTCAAAGCATACTTCAGTTGGACTGGTATGAAGAAGGAAGTGAAGGAATTTGTGCAAGCTTGTGAGACTTGTTAGCAAATCAAGGCTGGTGATCATAGGTATCAGGGACTTCTCCAACCTCTACCTATTCCGAATGGTGCTTGGAAGAACATAAGCATGGACTTTATTGAAGTCTTGCCAAAATTAGAGGGCAAGAAAGTTATTTGGGTAGTGGTGAATCATTTTACCAAGTTCAGTCACTTTGATGCATTGGCTAGACCTGTGATAGCAAAGAAGCTTGCAAGAGTGTTCCTTGATAATATCTATAAGCTTCATGGATTACCACAATTTATAGTATCTAATCGGGATTCACCAGTCATTTTTGGAGGGAATTGTTCATCCTCATGGGCACAACTTTGGCCTTGAGTTCTTCCTACCACCCACAAACTGATGGCCAAATGGAAAGAGTTAATCAGTGTATAAAACACTGCCTTTGGAGCATGGTATTCAGTCATCCTAAGGTTTAGGGAAGATGGTTATCTCTGGTTGAGTACTGGTATAATACGTACACTCATGCTTCAATTGGCACTATACCATTCAAGGCTTTATATGGTTATGATCCTCCTTCACCCTTGATGTTGCAAAAGCTAGTGACATCAGTCCCTGAAGTGGCTGATTTGATGCAGCAAAGAAGACAGTTGGTGCAACTTTTGAAGGATAATCTTCATCAAGCTCAAGCAAGGATGAAGTATTATGCAGATGAGAAGCGTGTGGACAAAGCTTATGAAATAGGAGATATGGATTATTTGAAGCTTCAACCGTACAGACAAGCTTCAATGGTTGTGAGAAGGAATGTTAAGCTGTGTGCTAGATACTTTGGGCCATACAAGATCATTGAGAAGATTGGAAAAGTAGCTTATAAGTTGGAATTTCCCCCTGACTCTTACATTCACCCTGTGTTTCATGTGTCCCTTTTGAAGAAACAGGTGAAGAAAGGCCAAGACAGTTCAGCTCAGCCCCCGAAAGTTGGTTCTAATGGTGCGTTGCTGTTGAACCCTACTGCCATCTTGGATTCTAGACTACAGAATGTTAAGGGTAGGTCAGTAAAGGAGATTCTGGTGCAATGGTTTAATTTGAACAAGAAGGATGCTTCTTGAGATGAGTTGCAATCCATTATAAGCCAATTCACTACCCTTCATTCTTGAGACAAGAATGTTTTCAAGGAGAACGGATTGTTCTGATTTGCTTTGCTAGGCTTGCAGTTAATTGCTGTTAAGTGAAGTGTTGCGATTTGATGTATATTTTTTGTATGTTGTTTGTTAGTTGCCTTTATCGCCAAGGTCTTATTGTATCTATTTAAGTCGATTGATGGTCAAGGTGAGCTTAGATCGAGTCTATTTTAGCGGCTGCTGATTTCAAGTGTAATCCTCATTCAATCAACTACAAAATATCTTTTAATATCAATTCTCTCTCTCATCTAACTCTCTCTTTAATCTCTCATCTACTTTCACTTCTTCCCTCATCTTAATCTCTTCTTCCACTAGGTTAACTTCAAGATTGATCTTGAAGCTTAATAACACCCTTATTGATGTACAACAAGGCCTCCTTTAATTTAGAGATGTTGTATGTGAGAATGGTTGTATTTTGAAAATGGTGGGAGAATTTTGATGTATTTTTAAAATGAGAATTATTAATGAAGTGTTTGAGATTTGTCCAAATGTTGTATGAAGTATTTTTTTTACTTGTATGGGATATGTGTCGACACACAGGGCTCGTGTGTCAACACACAATCTTACACAACCAAAATACAGAGCTGTGTGTCGACACACAGAGCCCGTGTGTTGACACACAATCTTACAGAAGCACGCGAAACAAAGCTGTGTGTCGACACACATGGCATTTTTTGACAGTTTTACATGTGCAGCTTTTCCCAGCTTTTGGCGCCTCTTTTTGGGTGTTTCTTGGGACTTCTCTATTCATTATTTTCAAATATATTTCCCCTTTGATCACATTGAATAAACACTTAAAGAAAATGATAAGAGATTGAAAAGAACTTTACGTAAGAGATTCATTAAAAGGGTTGAAAGTTCTTGAAAAAACTTCATTCTCATTCATCTCTTCTATCTCTCCTCTTACACACTTTCACTTCATCGTTTTGGTTGTCGTTGCATCCCCAAGACTATTTCCAAAGCTGAAATAAGTCTTAAGGAAAGTTATTACACGGCCTCAACACCTGAGATCTCTAGGATACCCGTTCTTGCGAGTTTTGCAAGTGTTTGCTCCAACAGCCTATGCTTACCTGCTAATCCACCAAGTCAATGATGTACTCTCCCACCTGCAATAAAAAAGATAGACAGCCACTAAGTCACAAAGAGAAGAAATTCAAAATTTTAAAAGGGGTTAAGCTGAGTGATGTGCCTTATAATTACATATTTTATTTTCCATTCCTACCACGTATTTGACTTTTACATGTGTGTTTTATTGTAATCTAGGTATTTAGGCTTGGAGTGCAACAAGGCAAACAAAGGGTGAAAGTGATAGAATCAAGCGTAATCGATCCATATTTGAAGACTACTCTAAGAAACCGACCACGTGTACGAAAGAAGAACCAATCAAGTTGTAATTTGGTAACTCAAATAGATCTCGTAGAGCTTCAACTACCAAAGAATCAATCAGCATGAAGCACCAACCAATCAGCAGCCCACAATAGGATGGAACTTACAGTAGGGTTGTTGATCGGGAAACAAGGCTGATCGATTGGATGGATGCAGAAAGCCAGCTGATCGATCGACCCATATAAATAAAGAGGGAGAGACTTGTATTTTTGATCTTTTTGCCGCGTCTCCTCTACTTCTCTCCCTCACGAAGCAGCTACGAGTTCCAAGGGTTTTCAAACACCGAAGCAGAGGTGGTCTGAGTGCTGGGAAATCAAAGCAAAGATCAACGTCAATGTCAAATTAAGGGAGTCACCATTCATGAGTTTGTCTTCACTTTCTCTTTTAGATTTTGTGATGTGTAAAACTCCCATGGAGGAGTAGACTTGTGGTTTAGAGATGAAGGACGGGTCACCGTCCGGATCTTGGATTTACATTTTATTGTAGACATTGATTTATGTTATTTATTATTGCACCCCTATGGGGAACTTATATTTGTGATTGGTTTTCTTAGATTCCTGATTTATTTGAGTCTCGTCTACGTGCTTATAGTCTAGACTTTAAAATAGCAGGTTCTCATGCGTGGTCAGGGTAGAGGTTGTACCCAATCCTGAACACAATCTTTATACAAATTAAAGCTTAATTAGCAGTGACAAAAGAATTTGTGAGTACTATTAAAATAATCCCTGCTACATCTAGAGTGATAAGATGGATTATGTCCTTAGACTAGTTTATTACCCTAAATCCTAACTTAAGTATTAATCTAGGTTTAACATGAAATTAGGAGCGAGAAAGGAATTAAGCAGTGCTATTGAGATGGGGTCATCACATCATTTGGTGATCCCCACTCCTCATTTCACTTTTTTGGGTTATTTACGCCAAAGGTCCCTGTAATTTGTCCATTGTATCAATTTAGCCCTTGTACATTTAATTGCATCAATTAGTCCTTGAATAATTCAAAATGTGTCAATTTAGTCTTTCGGTCAAATTTAAGTTATACTATTGACGTAATTTTGAGCAGTAAGATTATATTAGATGCAAGTAACTTATTATAAAATCATCTGTTTGCTCAATTTAACCTAATCCGTGACTGAACCATTAAAAATTTTATTAAAAACTTAACATAAATTTTTCTCTCAGGACCAAAGTGACACGTTTGAATTGTACAGGGACTAAATTGACACAATAAACAAAGTACATGGACCTTTGGCATAAATAACCCCTTTTTTTTAGCACATCCCCCTTTCATTTGGTGACCCCGACTTCTCGTTTCATTTTTTAATGGGAAGTTATTCCTAACTTTTTAGGAAATTAAATCTTAATATTTAAATTAATTTTAATTTAAAAATGAAAGAATGAGAGATAATTTAATTGTAAAAGTGAAAATTAATTTTACATTTCTTATTATTGAAACTTCTACTTAAAATTTTTAAAAAATAAATTAAGATCAAAGAAGAAAAAACCATATGAAAAGGGTTTGTTCTTAAAAAAAAAAGGCGGTCACCTCACTCGAAATCAATTCAGTTCAACTTTCGAAGGACTAACCATGAAGACCAAAATTACAGTACCAATTTACCTTTTAAATTTCTTTTTAGTGTATCTCGTACAATTATATGTTTATGATGCATGTTTGATATAACAAATGTGTAGGGACTCATTGTAAGTGGTAGATTTTTATTCAAGAATGGATAAAGATAATATACTTACATATACAAGCTTAGTAATAGAGATGGTTTGCTTTCATATCTCTTTTCATCTTATTTTATTTTCTTAATATGTTCTTAGGAAAAGCTACATCCTTTAACAATGATAATGTGGATACTATTTCCAAAACGGATGTTGTTGGGGATTATGAGAGTTATTTATTTGCAAATCAAGATGGAAATGATGTTAATTATGTTGGCGAAAATCCTTATGAACCAAGTAGCCGAAGATCTTAGATGTTGAGGCTGTGTAATCACTTTCCTTAAGACTTATTTCGGCGCCATGAAATAGTCTCCAGGATATAATGACAACCAAAAATATGAAGTGGGGATGTGTATGAGGAGGTATAGAATGATATGTAAGAGAATGAAGTTTCAAACTTTTCACAACTCTTTGATATGAATCTTTTTCTTCTTGAACACAAATCTTTCAAGTGTTATAATTTGCATATCTCTTCAAACAACAAAGGAGGAATATTTATAGCCATACGTACTTGAAACACGTCCCAAACTTATCCAAGATCAACCGCCAAAAACTGAAAGAGTCGCGCCAAATAACAGTTAAAACTACCCTGTGTCGAAGCTTTGTGTCGACACACACATCAACACACAGCTCATTGTAAAGCTGTGGGTTGAAGTGAGTGTTGACACTTGCTTCGACACACGGGTTATTGCAAGATTGTGTGTTGAAGCTGTGTGTCAACACACACTTCAACACACAATTTCCTGGAGACTTGTGTGTTGATGTGTGTCGACACACATATGCCTTGAGTTGGTTCTATACCATGTGTTGACACACACCATATTCAAGCCAAATACACTTAAAACAAGTATGGAATTAATCTTGAACACTTTATTAAGTACTCTATTTTGAAAATACATCAACATTCCCCCACCATGTTCAAAATACAATCATTCTCATATTACAACGCCTCAAAATGATAGGAAGCCTTATTGTGCATCAATGAGAGTGTTTTTCGATTGAACCCCACTTAGTGAAAACAAGTTATAGTTAATCGGAACGAAAATGGTAGATCAAGTTTTGAACCATACATCCCATTTGACTAACCAAATACATCTCCACACACTAGGCTTACTCTCCACACACACCCTACAGCTCCCTGATCGACACATTTATGGCATTGAGTCTTGTTACCTTCATGAGTGTTTTAGAGCTAAGCCCTTTTGTCAAAAATCACTCCTTAAAGTGGCCAAACTTCACAGTCACTAAGTTGGACCTCATTCATCATGTCCCTGCAACACGACATTCAATAATAATATGTACTTGGGTCCATTAAGAGCATAAGCTCATCCTCTTAATTTCTCTATCGCAGGTTACCAAGCACTTCACACACGGGATGAAAATTCCTCTTTTAGTGCTTGCAGCCACACGCATGATAGATCTCTCTCATTGAACCCGAGACCTAGAGTTATACCAGGCGTCAAGTTGAGGGGGCGACTTAAATTGACAGGTTTCAGCCCCATTCCTTCACTTGTTTTCAAAACCAAGTCTCTAACTACGCCTTTCATAATTGGATCTGCTAGATTCTGACTTGTTCTCACAAAGTCCACAGTGATGACACCTTTTCGAATAAGTTGTCTCGCTATACTATGTCTTACACCAATGCGTCTGGACTTTCCATTATACACTTCACTATACGCTTTTAAGAGCGTAGCCTGACTATTACAGTGGATAGAGTTCAGTGAGATCGGCTTAGGCCACAGAGGAATCTCACACAAGAGATCCTTGAATCACTTGGCTTCTTTTGCCGCAGACGCAAGGGCTATAAACTCCAGTTCCATAGTGGAATCAGAAATACACATCTGTTTCTTGAAACCCTAAGAAACCGCACCCCTACCAAGCAAGAAAAGCAATCCGCTTATGGATGCATGATCTTCCACATCGGAGATCCAGCTGGCATCTGAGTATCCTTCCAAAATGGGAGGATACCCTACAAAAGAAATACCATAGTCCATGATTTTCTTAAGATACTTTAGTACTCTATGTACTGCATGCTAATGTAATTTATTCAGATTGCTAGTATACCTACTTAGCTTTCCAACAACAAATGCTACATCAGGCCCTGTGCTAGTCATGGCATATATAAGACATCCTATGACTCAAGCATACTCCAATTGTGACATTGGAGTTCCCCCATTTGGTACAAGCTTCACACTAGGATCCATTGGAATGGATATCAGTGCACAAGCACCATGTTGAATCTATTTAACACATTTTCAATATAGTGAGACTGCATCAAGGATAGTTTATCACCATTCCTTACAATCCTTATACCGAGGATAACCTCAGCCTCACCCATGTCTTTCACAGCAAAATTCATTGAGAGAAATTGTTTAGTTTTCTCTATTTGTTCCAAATTAGTACCAAAAATCAGCATGTCATCGACATACAAACAAATAATGACTCCTTTTCCATTTTCGAACTTGCTATAGACACACTTGTCTGATTCATTTATTATGAATCCGTTATTTAAAACAAATTGGTCAAATTTGATGCATTGGTTAGGGGCTTGCTTTAGCCCATACAAGAAACGTATGAGTTTACATACTTTCTTCTCTTGGCCCGGAACGACAAACCCTTCCGGTTGTTCCATGTAGACCTCCTCTTCTAGCTTACCATATAGGAATGTCGTTTTCATATCTATTTGGTGAATCGCTACCTTCTAAATTGAGGCAAGACCTATTAGAATTCTTATCATCAATATCCTTGCCACCGGGGCATACGTGTCAAAGTAGTCTATCCCATGTTTTTGGGTAAACCCTTTAACCATCAATCGGGCTTTGAACGTATCTATAGTTCCATCGACTTTCATCTTCTTCTTGAAGATCCATTTACACCCGATGCGCCTGTTTCCTGGTGGAAGATCCACTAAAATCCAGGTATTGTTACGCATGATGGAGTCCATCTCATCATTTCCCGCCTCTCTCCAAAAGGAGGCATCACGAGACTTCATAGCCTCATCAAACGTCATAGGATCCGACTCAATGACACAATAATATGGAGTTACAAGGTCCATATCATTCCTAGTACCTTCTACCAAAAACGTGCAGAAGTCTGGTCCGAAAGTTTTCTCTTTCCTCGCTCTTTTACTCCTTCAGAGTTCTAGAGCATTGTAGAGGATTTCTTGCCTCTCACGATGGTCTCCATCATATGACATAGGAATGTTATTTTCAACCGGTACAATATCCCTCAGTCTAGAAATAGAGGTAAACCGATTCTTATAAAAAATGGCATCTGTTGATTTTATTATAGTGTTCACATTAATGTAGTCGTTTGATTCAATTACATAGAACCGATACGCTTTTACGAGTAGCATATCCAACAAATATACCATCGATGCCTCTCTCACCTAACCTTTTCCATTTAGGTTCAGGGACTTTAACAATTGCCCTACACCCCCAAATTTTATGATAGTTCAAATTCGAGGCTCGTTTGGTCCAATGTTCATACAGGGTTATTTTGACTTTCTTATTAGGAACATGATTCAATATATAACAGGCTGTAAGTATGGCCTCACCCCAAAATTCATCACTGAGTTCGGAATAAGATAACATGGCATTCACCATCTCGGTTAGAGTCCGATTTTCCGCTCCGCCACGCCATTTTGTTGTGGCGTATAAGGTGCTACAACCTCATGTACAATACACGTGGTTTTGAAATATTTGGGATCATAATATTCCCCACCACGATCCGATCTAATGTTTGAAGGAATGTCTCACAATGTAGTTCGGTTTCAGCTTTATATGCCTTCAATTTATCTAGTGATTCATCTTTATTGTTTATGAGATAAACATAACAATATCTAGAACAATCATCTATGAAAGTTACGAAATATCTCTTTCCTCCTAAAGTTGGAGTACTCTTAAAATCGCACAAATCACTATGAACCAAGTCAAGTAAACTTGTTTCCCTTTGAACCGAGGGAAATGGTAGTCTCATTATTTTTGTTAACATACATGTTTTACATTTATCATCAACTTTGTCGATATATGGTATCAACAATGAGTTAGCCATTTCATGCATTTTACGAAAGTTGAGATGACCTAATATTTGATGCCATAAAAATGAAGACTCAAGCATATACACCAAATGAACATTATTATTATTATTAACATTGAGCTTGAACATGCCTTCATACATGTAACCCTTTCCAACAAATGCCCCAGGAACAATACAAATTTGTCGGCCTCAAAGACCAACTTGAACTCGAACCTATTTAACAGGCTACCAGATACGGGATTTTTTTTTTAAATCCGAGGCAAAACACACATCGGTCAAGGTTAAGGGTTTTCCCTAAAGTGAAAAGCAAATCAACTTTTTCCTTGCCCTTAACCGATATGGTTGCTCCATTGGCCATAAACAACATAGTTCCGAACCTCCTAGTTTTACAAATATATTTTGTAGCCCCCGAATCAACCCACCAAGAATCATCATCTTGGACTAGGTTGATCTCGGATATCATCGCCACGAAATTATTATTTGAATTTTTGGTGCGATAATCTAGCCCTTTGTCTTTTTTGTTCTTAAGGCGATAACAGTCCCTCCTTAAGTGACCGGGCTTCTGACACTCCTAACAGACAGGCTTCTGCCTCTTGTCATCATGTTTCTTTTGGAAGTGTCTGGTTCTTTTCGGTCTCTTGCTCGATTGTCCTTCTTCAGCGACACTTATCTTCCAATGTCACCCGGGCCATCTTTGTTCTCGTCCTGCAACATGTATCCTACCTCAATTTAAAGACGGTTAGGCAACTACTTGATAGACATGTCTTCCTTCTTGTGTTTAAGACTTCTCTTAATTTTTCTCCAAGAGGGCAGAAGTTTGTCTATCAAGGAGGATACAACAATAGTATCGTCCATGTTCATATTGTGCTATTTAAAATGGTTTAATTTTCTTTCTATCTCGTGAAATTGTTCCATTATTGGACGATTATCAACCATTTTGTTACTATTAATTTGACTAACCAAGAACTTCTTACTTGTTGTATCCTCTGCCATGTATCATGCTTCAAGCGTGTCCCATAACTCCTTGGTGGTAGGAACATATGAGCAGATGTTGAAGAGGGCGCTAGTCATGCCATTGAGAATGTGCCCCCTACAAATATAGTCGTTGTTCTCCCACTTCAAATGGGCATGTTGCTCAGCCAGTGTCTCCTCCTCTTTAGTTGGAGGATCAGGAATTGGTGTATTCAAGACATACACTACATTCAATGTCATTATCAAAAAATGCATCTTCATTTGCCAACAGTGGAAGTTGCCACCATCAAACCAGTCCAATTTCACAAAGTTAGCTATCATTTCTCGTAGTGAAGAAGCCATCCCAAACCAGAAAATTAAGTCTTAAGACTGTTGGCGAACATCCTTATAAACCGGGTAACCGAAGATCTCAGGTGTCGAGGTTGTGTGATCACTTTTCTTAAGACTTATTTCGGTGTCACAAAATAGTCTCAGGGATACAACAACAACCAAAAATATGAAGTGAAGATGTGTATGAGGAGGAATAGAATGAGATGTCAGAGAATGAAGTGTCAAACTTTTCACAACACTTTGATATGAATCTTTTTCTTCTTGAACACAAGTCTTTCAAGTGTTATAATTTGCATATCTCTTCAAACAACAAAGGGCAAACGTACTTGAAACACGGCCCAAACTTATCCAAGACCAACCGCCAAAAACTGAAAAAAAACGCGTCAAATAAAGGTCAAAACTGCCCTGTGTGTCGACACACTTATCAACACATAGCTACTATAAAGCTGTGTGTTGAAATGAGTGTCGACACTTGTTTCGACACACGGGGTACTACAAGATTGTGTGTTGCAGTCGTGTGTTGACACACACTTCAACAGACACGGTCCTGGAGACCTGTGTGTCGACACACATATTCCTTGAGTTGGTTCTGCAGGATTATATGTCGACACACGATACCTGTGTGCCGACACACACCCTATTCAATCTAAATACACTTAAAAATAAATATGGAACAAATCGCAAACATTTTATTGAGTACTCTATTTTGAAAATACATCAACAAATCATAGCTTGATTAGATGAGTTGTCTCTAGTGAAGTAGAAGCATACAAATTGCATATTGATTATGGTTATAAAGCTGGATTTCCTATAAGGATTTTAAAATCCCATGATTATTATGGAACTAAACTTGTTCAGCAAAAGGAGTATGTGTGTAGTTGTCAGGGGTACAAATATGATGAAAAACCAAATGATGATGATAATGAAATTGACAAGATAAGTAGCGATGTTTCGTGTCATAAATTAATGTGAGATGCGGGTGTCCAGCATTAATTCGATGTACCATTTCTAGAGAACAAAATGAGTGGGTGGTCTCCCATCATGAAAGAGAACATAACCATGAACTTGTTGCTCCGGAAGAAAGACATTTGCTAAGAATTGCTTGCAACATTAATGAAGAAAAGGTTGAATACAATTATAACTTCTTGTTACAAGACTATACAAGCATATAATTAATGTACGCACAAGTTGGTGGGCTTGAAAAATTAGGATTAACTAAGATGCTCAGAGTTTATTCAACCTCTTCAAGATAAGACTACAGGTTGACCGCATGTTTTTCTTTTGCTCACAAGCAGACTAAGAAAACATGTTGACTATTTTTTTTTTGGAGGGATGTAAGATGCTGAATTGATTATGATGCTTTTGGAGATGTCATGGTTTTTGACACAACTTATTGCACCAACAAATACAATTTGATTTGTGCGCCATTTTTAGGGTTAAATAATCACTTGCAAAATGTCATGTTTGGATGTGCATTCTTATTAGATGAGAAGATTGACTCATTTATTTGGCTATTTCAATCATTTTTACAGTCAATGGTGGGAAAGCACTAAAAAAGTACATATACAGATCAAGATCAGGCTATGATAAAGGTAATTGAAATAGTTTTCCCAAAAATTAGACGTCGCTTATACAAATGGCACATTTGTAAAAATGCATCTTCACATTTACTTGGGCTTGTTTCAAATCATGAGTTTATGAATCTATTTGATAAGTGCATGTCTAAATGTTATGAAAGGATGGAGTTTGATGTAACTTGGGAAAAGATGCTAAAAGATTTCAACTGTACCAACACTACAAGGTCGCAAGCTTTGCACAAGATTTGTCACAAGTGGTCCTCTAGGTTAAATAATGATGTGTTTTCTGCAGGGCTTCAAGCTTCACAGAGAAGTGAAAGTATAAATAGAGTTCTTACCGGAATTTCTAATGCCACTACTAATCTCACTAATTTTGTTCTTGCTTTTGAAAAGTTGGTTGAAGGTTGGCGAAGAAATGAGTCAGATGACGATTTCTGTTTGTAACAAAGGTACTCCTCACCTTGATGTTAAAACTAGTTCGATTTTGAACCATGCGGCCATGGTATATACTATTACCATATTCAAATTGTTTAAAAGATTATTTTTGCATACATTGGGACAAGTTACAAAGAAGTTCAAAGTGATGGTCATAATTACACATATGAAGTAACAGTAGAAGGGAAAAAAAATCTGAGGCCGCGTATGGTTAATTTTGATAACTGCAATGTGGATGTGACTTGTAGTTGCAAGAAGTTCGAATCAATGGATATCTTGTATTGCCATGCTTTATGGGTCTTGAAATTACATAGTGTATCCAAAATTCCTGAATAATATATTCTTTGTCGCTGGACTAAAAAAACAAAAACCAAAAGATGATTTATATACCAATAAGAAAAGAGTGATTCCACTGAGACAAATATGGTAAAGTCTTCATGATAGCGAAAGGGCCATTGTAGAGGATGCATTGAATAAAGCTCATTTAGCAGTTGACATGGCATTAGAGAAGACAGGTGGGAAATATGTTGGAGCAGCAGATGAAGTGGATATAGATTGTGAAAAGTCTCAAAACCCTCATTTGAAAGACCCTCCAAAAGCAAGGACAAAGGGTAGCTCAAATGCTCATTAAGAGTACAATTAAAATTCGTCAACGAAAAGTAAGTATGTGACTACTATTACTACTGCTAATTATTATTATTATTATTATTATTATTATTATTATTATTATTGTTATTATTATATCATCATCATCATAATATAATTTTTCATGGAAAATGAAAGAAAGTAGCACTAAAGGTGGTCAATTGTTCCAAAACTCAATTGCAACCCCTGAAAGCCAATTAGAGACCTTTTAACAAGCCCCTACATTAAGTAATATGCAAAGGCCTATGACAATTTTTCCCATAGGTGGGTGCACTAATACACCCTTTAAAACCTATGATGGTATGTACTTCTTACTATACTGATTTAAAACTTTTGAAAATTAAGTTTTAACTTATTCTATTACATCTGCCCTTTTCAATTTAATTCAATGGACTTGTATGCTAAAAACTACGCCTTTTACCATAAAAAAGTAACATACCTAGTGCCCCAAAGGCTCCCGCTCAAGCAGGGTCTGGGGGGCAGGATGAATGCAGCCTTCCCCCTTCATGGTATTACCCTTGAAGAAAGGCTATTTCCAAGTGTCCCAACCTGAGGGTGAGGACTTCCCAGGAGGTCACCCATCCTGATACTACTCTCGCCTAAGCACGCTTAACCTTGGAGTTCTAATGGAATCCGGTGATGGCGTGTTGGTACGCCTTTTACCATAATCAAGGTTTAATGCTTATTGGGAGAGATTTGGATATGCCAAGGCCAATTTGGATGAAAGCTTGATACAAAATACAACCTCGACTATATAAGGTTTGAGTCAGGTAAATAAAACTTATAGTAAAATATTACACACTTGAATTAAAATAATTTATGACTTACATTTGAATATACTTTCTTATTACTAGTCTTTCCTACGCATCTAGGTAACAGATAAAAGAGACAACCATAATAAATGTTTTTGAGCTAGTGTTCTTTTGGAACTTCAATTGAATTTATGTAGTTTTTATTTATTATATGCACACTTTATTGACTTAGATTGGACATGAGGCCATACCGAAGAAGGAGAGATTCAGGTACTTGGGGTCCATGATACGACATAATGGAGAGATGGACGACAATGTCAGCAACCGGATTAAAGCGGGATGGCATAAATGGAGGATGGCCTCCGCGGTACTTTGTGATAGAAAGTTCCCCTTGAAGCTAAAGGGAAGTTACTATAAGACGATTGTGAGGCCAGCCATGACATATGGGGCGGAGTGCAGGGCAATGAAACAACAGCACACACAGAAGATGAAGGTGGCAGAGATGCGAATGCTGAGGTGGATGTGCGGACACACAAGGAAGGATAGGATCAGAAACGACATTATAAGAGGCAAGTTGGGCGTAGCCTCCATTGAAAATAAATTGAGGGAGCAACGGCTGAGGTGGTTCGGACATGTCAGAAGGAGACCAGACAACGCCTCGGTCAGGAGATGTGAACAACTACTTACTACACTAGGCAGAAGAGGCAAAGGCAGGCCCAAGAAGAGATGGCTTGAGATGATCCGACAAGACCTCACCCACCTAAACCTTCGGGAGGAGATGACCTTAGATAGAGCTCGATGGACGGCCAACATAGGGGTATTAGATGTGCCGGTTGGAGTAGGGTAGGCCGGCTTCTAGTGCTAGGTCCTCTTGGCGCACGTAGGCTACTGATAGATCGCATGAGGATGTACACTACTACTTGTCCACTCATCGTTATCTTCCTCTTATCTCCTCTCTATCTATCTCTACCCGTACCCTACCCCTATCTCCTTCCCTTTCTCTTCCATTCTTTCTCTATCTCTATCTCTATCCTCTTTCCCTATCATATGCTAATCTTCATCTTTTGTTGGTTTACGCTTGTTATGGCATGCTTTGAGCCTTTTGTTTTGCTTGCAGTGTGCCTGCCGTGAGATTGCTTTACTCATGCACTTGCTGCTTCCTCTTTGCCAGGTCTTTGGCTCCTTGCAGCGGAACAGCTTCTCAGGCTGGGGGTCCTCCGAAACAGCCTCTCTCCAGGGTAGCCTGCTGGAGGGGGAAAGTTGCGTATATATACCCTCCCCGTACCCTGCTTTTGCGGGAGCCCTTGGAGGCACTGGGTTTGTTGTTGTTGTTGTTGTTGTTGTTGTTTTTGTACACTTTATTGACTTATTTTGTGTTTTGATCCAAGTTGACTTACATTAATATTATGAAGTTTTATATTCAACATAATTTTTGTAAATCATGATCAGAAGACTATCTAGAAGCAAGAAAAGAAAAAGATGCTACTTTTTATGATTTAATGACTTAAATTATGAGCAAAATATTAAATTTAAAATTTTAAATTTAAAAAATGGTACCCAAATAAAATTTTAGGCAAAATATTAAAATTTTAGAAATAAAATTTTTGAGAAATATTGTCAGATTATAAAAAGAAAAAAATAATTTCACATATTTTTAATTAAATTTCCTCAAATTTTGGAAATAACTCCCCTTTAAAAAAAAATGAAAGGGGAACGTGCTAAAAAAAAAAAATCAAATAGGGAGTGGGAGTCACCAAATGACGTGATGACCCCATGTCACCGGATAATTTTTCTATGTGATGTCCATCCAACAGCACTGTAACAAACTTCATCACGATTGTTAGGCTCACATGGAAGTTAAGGTCTAGATTGTTCTAGAGTATTCTAGAAATATCTCAGGTATTGACTTCTTTACCCCTATCTAGTAGTATAAATAAATGTATGATGTATCAGAGGGGGATATGAATGGAAATATTGCTTAGTTCTAATTTTTCTTAGTTCAATTTGTAGTTCAATCTCTGATAAATTCCAGCTTGAATTTGGAACTTATCAAATACGTCCTTTAAAAATTTCTCTTGTTGAAAACTAGGGAGTGGAATACCTTTTGTTTTAATGAATCTGATTTGATTATAAAAAATTCTAAGTATCTACTTGCATACAAATGTATCCTTTGAAACAAGATTTTTGATATCAATTTGTATAACTTCTTTATCGGCTTTGAGATTGACTTGTAAAAAAATCTTTATTACATAAATTGTGTTGAATTTTGAAATACAAAGAATAATTGATAAAATTTTCTTTTCAAGAGATGAATAATTCTTTTGCGGTCCAAGGCAAATTCCTGAATGACATCTAACTTTTTGTTCTTGAGAGGATTTACGTAGTTTTTGTTTGAATATGCCACCATATCCTATATCTAATGTATTATTTTCTATAAGCTTAACATATGAGGATTTGTTGTATCTAAATATGGTAATGCTTGACTTCATGTTTTAGTTGTTGTATTTTATTATTATGCAAGTGGGTATTTTGAAGATGATTGTAAAAAGGTTGACATATTTGACTTAGTTTTGGAAAGAAATAAGAAATATAATTTAAACATCCAATTATTTGGATGTTTGCCATGAAGGACCTTGGTCATCTTCACTACTTTTTTGGCGTTGAAGCCAAACCTTCCTGACGTGGTCTCTTCCTCACTTAGCACAAACACACCATTGATTGCCTCAGTAAACATGACATGCTTGAGGCAAAATCTGTACAAACACCTCTTCTAGCCCTTGTTCAACCAACTTTGACTAATGGGAATCTACTTGATGATCCAACCAACTATCGCAGTGTGGTGGGTGCTCTTCAATACCTCACCATGACCCATCTTGATATTTGTTATGCTGTTATCCGTGTGTCCTAGCTTATGCATGCACCCAGGTCCTCTCATTAGCAGATGGTCAAGCGCATTCTTCGCTACCTTAAGCACACGCTTGATCATGATCACACCATTTCCCGAGGATCTTGTACGGCTATAACTGTCTATGCAAATGCTGATTGAGGTGGGTGCCTTGATACTCATCGATCCACTACTAGCTTTGCCCTCTTTCTTAGTCCCAATCTCATCTCTCGGCATGCCACGAAGAAACACACTGTCTCTAAGTTTATTACAAAGTCTGAGTATTGAGCTGTGGCACAATTGGTTGCTGAGTGTTACTAGGTATATTATGCGTAACATTGGTCTGCAGCACTCTAGTCCAGTTCAGATTTTATGTGACAATATTTCAGCTACATACCTTGCCACTAATCCTCTCTCTAATGACCATAGTAAACACGGGGATGTTAATTTTCACTATATTTGAGAGAAGGTACATCCAAGCTCGGTATACTCCCACCATTGAGCAAGTTGCTGATATTTTTACTAAGAGTTTATCCTCCAATCATTTCGGCGTTCAAAGCACTAATTTGAACGTTGGTCCACCACGTTCAAATTGAAAAGGTATATTATTATAATATCCTTAGTATTATGTTAGTAAAATTATCTTTAGAACTTTTACTGTTATCATATCTCTGTATACCTTTTATTATATATATATATATATATATTAGCAATCTTGTTTGGATATGCTTTCTGAAATATTTTCTCTCTGGCTATTTACACTATTACTCCATGTATTTTGTTTATTGTGTCAATTTGCTCATTCTACTTTTAATCGTGTCAATTTATTTACTGTACAATTAAAATTGCCTCTATCAAATCCAATTTTAGAATTAGGTTAATTTTTATTTGAAATCATAACATCGCAATCACATTTTGTAAACACTGACCCCTTTTTGAATACCACGTTAACGTTAAAAGCAAGATAAACCTCTGAAAGAGTTGTAAGGCCTGGTATAGTACCATGTGTAATTTGATCTAAATTCTGATTTTACAAATTAGGAATGATAAATGTACATGCTAATTGACATTAAAATCTTAATCAAAAATTAATATTAATTTCACCATTTGTCTTCGTGAAAGCAATTTCAATTTTATGAGAATTAGAAAAAAATTAAAAGTCCAACAACTAATTTATACAATAAACAAAATATATAAATTAGTGACACGAAAAATCCTTTTAAAAAATTACAGTACATATTAAATTACATAATATGTACAAGGAATTGTTACTAATAAAGTAATAATGTGACTTATAAAAAATGATAGTTCAAGAATTTTCTTGGAAATAAATATATTATTCTGGTAATAACAATTTTAACTTGATAATAAATTAACCCTATATGTAAAAAGGATTGTTAAAGAGTTATTTACAGCACTAGTCTCTTAGCTTTTTAAGTTTGTTCAAATTAGTCACCCATCTTTTTTTTTATTCAAATTGGTTCCTCATCTTTATTATTTCGTTCGAATCAACTTATTAAATTTGTTCAAATTAGTCTCTTATCTTTTCTTTTGATCAAAATGATCCTCATATTTTGTTTTATGAAAAAAATTAGTCCCCCATACTGTAACCAAAGTTAGATAAAAATTAAAAAGATAAGTATAATAAAATAAAATATGACGAACCATTTTGAACAAAAGAAAAAAAATGAGAGACTAATTTTAACAAATCTAAAAAGATAGTGGACCAATTTAAATAAAATAAAAGATGAAGGACTAATTTAAAAACAACTAAAAAATGAGGACCAACTATGCAAATAACTCTTAAAGTAAATTTTTTTCGATAAATAGCTTTAGAAACACAATACAAAATAGACACACTCGCAAACACGAGGACTGGGCCAGTTAACTCTTAAAGTAAATATTATTATTGATGTATGCTTTTGGGAAATGGGTAAAAATAATAATTAAAGGGGCAAAAAATCTGCAAAATATTTAATTTCATATAATAAAGTATAAGAAAAAAAAATGGAGCAAAATAATGGGAAAGCACGCTATAAGTTGCATGCGCATCATTATATTATTAATTACGTGGATGGTCTCATGGAAAACCCCATCGTGCCCTAATTATTCTTCTATTCTCAATATACAAAGGTTCGTCTCGAATGCAGGAAGTAAATATAAGAAGTAAAATTTATAAAAAAAATACAGATATTTGCTTTTGTTTGGTTAGTAGAAATAGGTCGAATGCAGGTGATTCAAGTCAAGATATTGAGCAAAAAAGTGAATCTCACATTGGTGGGTGGAGATGAAAGATACCACTTTATATATCTAAGGAGCTACTCCACCTATTGCCAATTAATTTTGGAATAGAACATTCTTTGGTATGTGACAGCAGGAAGTGAAAATTGCAATTCCTTTAAAATGAAGGAAATAACTTACCTAGCCCCATCTAGATAAGTTCTACTTTCCTTGTTTTCAATTGGCCTTCTAATAAAGGAAGTTTTATTTTTCATTTTGGTAACTAAATAGATTTTACCTACTTCTTACAAAGTTGATACAAGAATGAAATTCCCAAGAAAATATAACTTTCTAGGGGAATTCAATTCATGTGACAACCAAATGAGAACAAAGGATATTGTTATTATCGTGGTAAAAATGATGCAGCATCAAAAAGACAATCGATTGGGAATGAAAGGATTTTTTAACTGCCTTTCTTTAAATTTCTATTGCTAAAGCTAATAGGAAAAAATTTCTTAATCCTAATTCTCCCACTAGAAAACTAGAAAGAACAAAATAATTGAAAAAAATCTAATATCAAAATCCCAGTCAATTTCCTTCTGTTTATAGAGGAGCTTTCTTAGTTAAGCAAGTCTTCCATAAATCAAATAAAAATAAAAATAAAACAATTTTTATCTAAGCACGTCTCCTATCGTCAAGATAAATAAAATAAGGATAAATCTTACAAAACTAACCAATCTGCATTTTTTCAACTAGAAGACTCCTGCGCGGATCAAAACTCTTAGTCGCTCATCCCCTGCCAACCAAGATACGGGCTGCATAAAAAAATGCACAAACTTGTTATTTTATCAATAATTTGTTACGACAATATCATTGGCGTATATAAAATTATTAACAAATAACTATATAATTTGTTTTTTTTTTTTTTAACTTTTAGCAAATAGATAGAAATACAACAAGTAGAAACTTTTATCATACTATTTATTGAGTAAAATAGTTTTCATAAACCAAGAAGACAATTTTTTCAAGAAAGAATATTTATAATTAACAATATTTTGTGAAGAAAATGAGTAGCGTTATTAGCAAAGCAAAAATGTTATTACTTGAGCAATTTAATGAAATTTTATAGCTGTTGTTCATTTCAAGACACATGATTGTCATGAGATCAACACTTATTGTAAGCTATAGCATGCTTAAGGCTCCGTTTATTTAGGGGAAAAACCACATTCTAGGAAGTGGTTTTCCCTTTTTCTGTTGTTTGGCGCAAGATTGGTGACGGAAAAGGTTTTCCCAAAGGAAAACCTTTTCCTTCAAATGGGGGAAAATGACTTCTCTTTTAAAAGAGGGGAAGTCATCATTCTGAATGATCTAGAAACATGATTCCGACAATATATAAGTATTCTCATTAGATTTTTCCTAAAAAAATGCTAACATAGCATATAATTTCGGCCATGTTTAGGTAGTTTTTACATCAATATACGATAAACTTTTTATTATAATTTGCTAAAAATATTGACATGACTTGTAAATATTATCATAATTATGTATTATATTAGCACTTTTATATTTGGTCAGATTCTTACAAAAATTAGTCAAATTTTGATATACGGCACCTGAGTGATAAAATATTCAACTTCAGGGTACGTCATTATATACATTTAAATGTCAGGATATGTAATAAATGCTCAAATCTCAGGATATCTTAGTAATAACTCTACAACCCTACAGAGTCTAAATAATTTCAAATATATTGTATTGCTATTTATATTATCCTATAACTAGGAATAAGATGATTGGTAAAAGATGATTCCTTTAAAACAAGCAAGGAATATTGATATGTGAAAACATGTTTTCCGTTGAAACAAACAACGGAAAACCTCAATGGGAATAGCATTTTCCATGGAAAACCTTTTTCAAAGGAAAATATTTTCCGTGGGAAAAGTACTTCCGTTGAAACAAACGGAGCCTAATTGAAAACATATTTTAACAAAAGAAGATTTAAATTCATGATCACTTATATATATAATTACATAAAAAGGGTACTTATAATTGTCTATGCCACATCCATTGTAGAAATATTTAATTCAAGTAATAAAAAGATATTATTTTGGATTATTTATGTCAAAGCTTCCTATATTTTGCCTATTTTATTAATTTAGTCTTTATATTTTTAATTTTATCAACTTATTTTCTGTATTATTGATATTGTGTCAATTTTCCTTAGTGTAAAATTTTTTTAAGTTGTTAATAAAAATTTTAATAGTTTAGCCACGTGTTTAATAGTAGGTTACTTGTATCTAACGTGACCGTGTTATTTAAAATTACGATAATAACTTAACTTAAATTTGACTAAAAGTCTAAATTAAAACAATTAAAAATATAAGGATTGAATTGATATAATGAGAAAAGTACAAAGACCTTTGTGTAAATAACTTTTATATTTTTCTTGTTACCTTTTAAAGGCTTGACACTCGGTAAGAAAATGTTTTAAGATTATTACTTACTGTTTGAAAACAAATGTTATATTTTAAGTCATTTTCAAATGGAAATCACTTTTTATTTTGACTTAAATAGTTTTTTAATATAAATATAATGCCAATTCAACATATTTGGTCATCCTTAAGCTTTTAAATAGGCTACATAGATCGACCTATTTGTCTCAAAAGCAATTAATTTAAAATGATTATTAAAATTTTCAAAACAAAAAAGTAAAGTCGGTATTATTATTTTTATTTGTAGTTTATAATTTTGATAAATTAAAAATACATTTAGCAATTGATTTTTCTTTTTTGATTTTTGATTTTTAGTTTCAGTTTTTTCAAATTTGAATAAAACATTAAATTAAAAAATCCATTAATCAGGAAAAAATTATTTTCAAAAACTGAATTTTAATTTTTCAAAGCAAATTAAAATTAGAAAACTAAGATCAAATGGGCCCTTAGTTGTTCATAAAATCTATTGATTTCAATAATTGCAAATTTTAATATTTATAAATATACATAAGAAAAAATAATTATATGCATATTGTAGAAGAAAATAAAAAATTTCTTATTCTTACTTAATATTTAATTGAAGAAACAATTTTTTTTCAAAACATATGGTGATATGCACTTTTTCTAGTTAATTAAATTTTTTAGAGTAATAATTTAGATTATTTTTCTTATATAGAACTACTATTGAGAAAAAATAAATAAGAAAGACAGCCTAAAAATTATAAGAAAAACATATAACTGTTAAGTCACATCCGATTCTCGCCTTTATTTGTCTACAGTTGTTTGAGGTTGTCTAACTAATTTCTTTTCTTTGCATTGTAGGCTTTTTGTTATTTTACTAAATAAACGTAGAAAAATCTCCATTTAAATCAATAAACCCTAAAAAAAAAAAAAAGCAATATTCTTAGTGCCCAAAGGGCTCCTGCCTGAGCAGGGTCGGGCCGGGGGAAGGGAGGAGTGGATGTACGCAAACTTCCCCCTTCAGGCTGAAAGGGGGTTGTTTCCGAGAACCCCCAACCTGAGCGATGCAACACGAGGACTTCCCAGGAGGTCACCCATCTTGGTATTACTGTCCAAACACGCTTATTTTCAAAATTCTAATAAGATTCGGTACTTGCGTGTTGGTATCCTTTTAGGTTAATTCACTAGAACCACCATTTCGTTTATTTGTTCTAATTTTGTTGTGTTAACGGGTATCAATTGACACCCATTAGCACAACCCTACTAATTAATATGCTAAGATGTAAAATGTAGTTAATCAGAATATGGCTAGTAGAAGAGTATTAATGTTATTGGTATAAAACATTATATATTTATTGTGTTTATCAAATATATATGCCAAAAATTATAATAAATTAATTTTTAATGTATATTTGATACAGAAATTTAATATGTATAACCTCATTTGTTGGAAGATCAAAATCTGCACCACTGCCTTGTAGCTGCCCAGCTTCCCATGACAAGACCATCTTGGTTCCTTTTCTCCGGCTAATTATTATTGTCAGAGTAATAACATGACTTGTAAGTAATAGGAGCTACAAAATTACTTTAAAAATTATAATCTTACTCTAACAATAGTAATTTTATCATATCAGAACATTACCTTTTTGTAAACCTGCTTGCTGATAATTACAAAAACTAAAAAGGAAAAACAAAGAGAGTGACATTATAGAAAATAAATAAATATTAGATATTAAGTCTTAACTCCTTCTAGAAAATTAACTTACTAGGTAAAAGGTATGTTCTCACTGTATAAGTTAGACGATGCTAGCTTTTCCAAGCATTACTGGATTCTCAAATTTCAACATACCCCCTCATGAGCGGCGTGCCTCATGCCAAAACACTGTACTCAAACACTGCAAACTGGAATCTATCTCTAATGCCTTATTCGAGAATATTGAAACTAATTGGTCTTAAAATCCGACTTACTAAGAGAAAGATATCCCTACCTAGACCATGCCAATTTTTTCTGGCAATATGGGATTCCAATACACATTTTTCTACACCGCTACAACATACCATACTACTATATGAAACCGATATAAGCCTAACTTTATTATCACATATCTAGAGGATACTGAAATAACTAAATTTCAGCTACATAAAAGGTTTTTCATCGTATTTTTATAGTTTTATTATACAAATAAGTAGTAATTCTTAATTTAATGGAAAATATTTTCCTCCATAGAGAGAAAATTGGCGTACCCTTGAGATGAAGGAATGACATTTTCTTCCACAAAACAGAAAATATTTTCTATCATGACTTCACGCGCTATATCTTACTTCAAACTCAACTTAATTGATTGTGGCATCCATATAAATATAGATAAAATGAAATTATTTTCTTCAACTGAGCAAACAAAAAAATCAACAAAATAAATATTTATCAATGAAAATATTTTCCTTCGAACCAAACAGTATTAATTATCTCCCAACTTAATTATTAAAGAACACTTTCATCATATAAAATGAGCGATGTTAAATTCCTACATATATTATCAATAGGAAGTAAGCAAAGTATAACTAACAAGCTTTTTGGGCTGATATGGTAGTTAAAATTCTCACACTTTTTATGTTTTGAATTCGAAACTCAAGAACGCTTTTTTTGTTCCTAAATTATTGTCTATGTTAAACGAATTTTGTAATTTTCTTACTAAATTTTCAATAAAACAAAAGTATAATTAATTGATGACGAGGATGGGGAGGAAGAGGGGAAGGGATCGTATGCTTGGCTCCTCATACGCCATCCACAGAGGACCATCGTATACCGGTGGAGCTCTACGTATGGCATACAGGGAGCCAGGCATACACTCATCGAACATGCCCATGCTATGAATATACACGTATGAATGCAAAACTACTAAACACACTCACACAAGTATATATGCATGAATCTACGCGTGCCTTAACAGCAGTACCATAGGCCGTAACTAGGGTTTAACTAAGAAACCCACATACAAGAACAGACAGAAAAAGAAAAAAAAGACAGATACATGAAAACCCTCTTTCAGCATCGAGGTATAAGTAGAGAGACATGGAGAATTTGTGTTTCTATTTTGACAAGAAACGCGAGATTTTCTTTCTGCATATATGGAGGGTTAGAGAAATAGTAACCACTAAATGAGAGACAAGAGCGGAAGAGAGAGAGAGAGAGATGGGGGATGTTTGAATTTCATGTGGGGTTAGAACTTTTGTGTAGCCTCTTCGCTCTCCCTCTCTTTCTCTCAACCCCACCTCCCCCATTCTCTAAATATAGACACTTTTAGAGAGAGAAAGTGAGGAGAGAGAAGGTGAGGAGGCCTTTCATTTTCCCAAGTTCCAATCTCTCTATTGCTAGCTGGAACATGTGGCTTGGACCGGTCAGTTTCAATCATTGATATCGAGAAGCTAATAGATTAGTGAATTAGTTAGCGAATTTGGGATATAAAGTTTCTGTCCTTTCAGTGTGGAAGCGACCACCGGATAGAGCTATCTCTTATCTTTTCAGTGTCAGTGATTTAAGCCACCTCAATTGTCGTGGACAATTCTAAAGCGGTCTATCTTTATCACTTAAAAAAACATGGCTTGGCCTTATCACTAGGATTAAGGATATATATGAGACGAGTAGAACCCGAGTTCTTTGAACTTAAAGCTTAGCTTGTTTGTATTTAGCTTTGCTTGATTGAGCTTGAAACCAATTTGACGAGTATTGAACTAATTTTGCTTTATTTAGACTTATTTAAGCTCGATCTAGACTCTTCGATTGGACATATATAGTTATATAATAAGATAGACTCATTTACGATCATTTAGACTCATGAGACCATGAGCTCAAACTTCACTAGACAGAAGCTCAACTCGACATGCTAAGCGAGCTGGCTATTTATCCTTAAACATTATGACCAGCCGGTTGCGAGGCTCATCTTATTTAAACCCCTAGTTGCGGCTGAGGTGTCGAGGTACATAACATGGTTGGAGGTGCAGAAACAACAATGCAAAGGATACATGGTCGACTTCTAAACATTGTGAACGTCATAAGGACAAACAAAATGAAAAAAAAAAAGCAAAAATATTGAGAAAATATGGCTCCAACAGAAACACCTCAACAGCTCAAAGGCATCACCTTAAGTTTCGACTATTCTAAGGACTGTGAGAAAGCTAAGTCACATCTTCACCGTAACACGCACCTTTTAATGCCCACACACTTATAAGAACATCTTGGCCCCTTATGATTGATTGCAATGGAAATGATACCTTAAGAACTGAGTACAGATTTATTTTTCAAATACATTCTATATATCTATTAGACGTTTTATTCCCCCTCTTACATATAAAAAGAAAGTGTTGAGTATGTTCCATTACAACTGTCACCACCATGATACGAACACGAAGTCCTATTGTCGTTCATGTGTTATGTTTAACATATATGGGCTGAAGTTTCTCAATAAGCTGACGTGAACTCCAAATGTAACTCTAATAATAAAATATTTTATATTGAGATTATGGTGAAAAAAAAAAAACAAAAAAACAATATAAACTCAGTATCTTATTATGTCATGACCCGATAAAATATTATGCCATGTATAATGTACATAAAATTATATTTATTTTGATATTTAATATTATTTATTTTCTTTTTTTTCCCCCCTCGTGAGATGGTAAAAGAAAAAGGCTGCTTTTTTTTTTTCACTCCATACTCTGAACCCCCATTTGTCTAGGAGCGCTTGTCCCATAGATTCCTAATATTCCCAACTATAATAAATAAATAAATATATATCTAAAAGTAACCGAATTATATATCAATATATCAAAAAATAACTCAACTCTAGTTTTTAACTAAAAAATAACCCAACTCTAACTTTTCTACCAAAAAATAACCAAACTCTAAAATTAATCTAAAAATAACTCAACTCTAAAAATATGATTTAAAAGATAATGAATTATAATGCTCCGACAGTATATTTTTCTTCTAAGTATTTTTGGTTTGGCTTGCTCTCTGTAGGCGGTCTCATTTAGTAAACGAGATTAGTCGACACATATATGCGGCTCGGTTAGATAAATGATACTAATATCGAGCTGGTCTCATTTAGTTAACGAGCCTAGCTGAGCCAAGCAAGCTGTGATTCGGCTCGGCTCGGCTCATTTGCAGCTCTAGTTCTTTGGTTGTATTCCTAGGTTGTTTTGTTTATTCTTTGCCCCATGATATTGCCCTTTTGTGGAGTTGTACTCAATTATCAAAAAAGCGTATTTTTAGTTTGGCTAGGTGAGAAAAGAAATCAAGCCAAACTAAAAATAAATAAAAGAAAAATATATTGTTAGAGCGTGACCATTAATTCAGTATTTTTTTTAAATTAATTTTGGAGTTTGGTTAATTTTTTGTACAAAAGTTAGAATTGAGTTATTTTTTGATAGAAAAGTTAGAGTTTGGTTATTTTTTAGTATATTGACATACAGTTGGGTTATTTTTAGATTAATTATTGTACATATATATATATATAAGGAGCATACCCAGTGCCTCAAGGGCTCCCGCCTACACAGGGTCTGGGGGGGGGCGGATGTACGCAGCCTTCCCCCTTCAGGGTGTTAACCTAAAGAGAGGCTGTTTCCCAGTGCCCCCAACCTGAGGGTGATGACTTTCCAAGAGGTCACCCATCTTGGTACTACTCTCGCCCAAGCACGCTTAACTTCGGAGTTCTAATGGGATCCGGTGATGACGTGTTGGTGCCCTCTTTGGTACACACATATATATATATTATTAGACCTGACAATCGGGTCGGGTCGGGTCAAAACCAGATCGGGTCATCCTCGGGTTTGGGTCGACCTCAGGTTGGGTCAGTCTCAGGTTTGGCATGACATCGGCTTGGGTTGACAACAAGTCGGGTTACCCTTGGGTCGAGTATCCTTAGGTCAGCTCCGATTTCAGGTTGACCCATCAGGTTATTTTGATAACATATTTATTCAACCATGAAAGTTATAACTAAAACTACAAAACAAATTATTATAATTAGCATTTTGTTTAGTTTCTATGATAAAATTGATTTTAATTTGGGTCATTTTGAAACATAGGACAGGTCTGATTTGGGTATTGGGTCATCACGGGTCAGGTCATTTCAGGTTTCGGATCAGTTCGAGTCGGGTCAAGTTAGGGTCACGTCAAATTCGGGGTGGTTCATTTTCAGGTTTGAGTCCCAATAAATTTAAAACTTTTTGCGTTAGGGTTGGGTCAGTTAGAGGGCCTAATGCGTCGGTCACATGGGGCGAGTCACATTTTGCCAGCTCTATATATTATAGCCAAGTTTAACCTCTTTCATAACATGCGAACTCTCAAACCATGCAATTTTAGAGAAAGATCTTCCACATTCCAAATATATTTCAATATATTTGACCTCTTACAATTGTGTTTTTGGATTCAAAATATTTGAAGAAAAAAATAAGGGTGAATCTAATACATTTTAAAATGTAAAGAGAAAAGAAAAAGACATGAACAATAAATATAGTAAAATTAAATGTGTTGTCAGAATTACGCGTGTCCTTCCCTATATATATATTTGAAATTTACAAAACGAGGTAATTCAAAATAATTCTAACTGAATAAATAACATTTTAAAAATATAAATACTCAATATATCGTACTGAGTAAGACTAGCTTATGTATAGAGTGAAGAAAAAGCAAAATTTAAATTATAATAATAATAAAAAGAAGAGAAAAGTAGTGAGAGAGAAAAAGAAAAAAAAAAAAAAAAAAAAAAGAGCAATACCATGACTATTCTTCACCCTCCCCCTCGTTTTTTTACTTTATAAATTGATTCATTCTTTTTCTTTTTTTATATTAAAAAAATATTAAAATACCTAATTTAAATGTTAATTTAATATCCAATAATAAAATATATTAAATTAATTATTTTATTATAAACTAATAACTTTTTTATTATATATATCGAATATAGGGTTATTTATACCAATGGTCTCTTTAGTTTGTCTATTATGTCAGTTTAGTCCCTCTACTTTTTGTATTGTATTAATTGGTCCTTATAGTAAAATTTATATTAAATTATTGTTAAAAATATTAATGGTTCGGTCATGGACTAAGTTAAATTGAGTTAATGGATGAATTTGTAGTGGATTATTTGCCTCTAAAATGATTGTGACGTTAAAAATTACATCGTTAACATAGCTTCAATTTGATTATAAGACTAAATTGATACAATTAAAAGTACAATGACTAAACTAATATAATAAACAAAGTATAAGAACCTTTGGTGTAAATAACTCTTAAATATATAACAGAATAATTTTTTGAATTACATAGTTTATAATAATTAGCATACTCTCATGCTTTATGAAAAGGGAGATTGGACTACAGCTCTTTCCTCCTTGGTGATGGGGTGTAATCCATTGTTATTATTATTTTTCCTCCTTTGAAAATGCTTGCCATGTGATTTTTTTTATCATAAAATTAAGTGACATTTAAATTTAAAATCAATAATATTAGGTAAAATAACTTATTAGATTATTATGTTAATATGTAACAAATATAAAGTGAGACTTCATATTAGGCTCATATGTGAAGTCGTTTTAGGCTGATTTGTTTCAATAGATTAAAGCGGAAGCTCGCAGAATCAATGTTTCACTATAACATGACATCCTTGACACTGTAAAGTTGAGAACCATTACGTAGTTTCAAGCTCGTAAAGCTGTCCTTACTTAGTTTCTTATGGTTCAAGTGTGATTCTTTTGGCTTTTTGTGTTTTATGAGTTGGTATGGGTATATGCGTCTAAGTTTTTTGGGTTGTCGTGTTGTACTTTATGAGTTTGCGTAGATGCCTATGTGTTTTGGGAATTTTACTATGTTTTTCCCCCCCATTGTGGGTTTTCTCGAGCTTCACTTCGATGGATGAGCCAGTTTTATATTAAGAGTTATCTCTCTAATTATTGAAGACAAAATTACGCAGTTTCAAGCGGTAGTTCAATGTTCCATCATCTCTATCTACCACTCCATGGAACATCCCTATAAATTCGTGTCCCCGGCTATCCCTAAACTCGGGTCACTTCATACTCCTATTATATATTTGGATCCTTAGCCAACTTTGTAGCGCATCATTTTGCAAAACTAGACATTCATTACCCTAGCTTTGATCACCGTATGTATTTTGGTTTCTGGCTTCGAAATTTGTTCTTATTCATCGTGCATTAGAACTTTGTTGTTTAGTTCTGTATTTTAGATACATTCTATGTGCCTTTTGGAAGATCCTTTATCCCTTCTACTTGTCAAAATAGTAAAATGATTGCATTTGATTGTCATTTTTTTAGCTCGAATGGCTGGATCACTTGGTCATCATGAGTTCTAAGCCGAGTCATCTTACCAGCTTGGCTTAGTAAACCTCACACCATAGAGTTTGACTTCAACCACTTGATAGAGATGGAAATACGACAGGGTGAGTACAAGGGGTGCCTCCTCCATACCTATATCCACCACTCAAATTTATACCTATACCTGCCCTATTATCCACCACAGATATGATATGAATATTCATATCTACACTAACGACTACAAAGATATATCTATACCCACTTCATTACCCGCAAGCATCGAACGGATATCATTACCCGTCCCATACCCCGCCCTAAATGGGATAGGTACCTACGGCTAACGGGTTTTACCTTTCCATTGCCATTCCTACCACTCGAGCTAAGTCTAAGCTCTTCAAACTCAGCAAATTTCATAAGGAGTTCTAATGCGTGTACGTGTGTGTGTGTATATATATATATATGTATAATTTTCTTATTGATTTATTTAAAAAAGGAAGAATGAGTCTCAGGTTTGATGAGGTTAGAATCCACTTAGTAGATTTATAACCCCACCTCTTTTTACATGTCCATCTTCATATTATTTATTTATTTATTTATTTTATATTTCATGTGAATTCTGCTTATTTATGAAGTCAAGCTTTTGATATCAAATCAGATATACGAGAGCCAACTCTCAAATCTATGGGCCAAAATAAATTCGATCGATGGATTGTTTTTCTGATAATTATAAAAAGATGGATTCTGCGCCTGTTTTGTATGGCGCTTCGGTGGTACTTATCGAAAAAAAAAAAAAAAAGATGGATACTTCATTCTCATGAGAAAATTTTATAATTGGGTAAAAAGGGTACAAAATTTACTAAAAGAGTAAAAGAAACTTCGAGAACTATATGTATACACCATGATCGAAGCCAAACAATAAATGGTCCACCAGAAAATTAGCCTCTCTACAGTTAGCATACACTTATGAAACTCAGTATTATATGTATATATAGTCGAACAAACAATGGGTCAAAATAAAGGGTAAAAACTCTCAAACAAAAAACCGAAATCCACAACAGAGAAACAAAAGAACTCAAAGGTATAAAATAGTGACCAACA
This sequence comes from Simmondsia chinensis, assembly GCA_018398585.1. NCBI lineage: Eukaryota > Viridiplantae > Streptophyta > Magnoliopsida > Caryophyllales > Simmondsiaceae > Simmondsia > Simmondsia chinensis. The sequence continues at coordinate 3,910,628 of JAGTTD010000018.1, forward strand.
CATTGCACACAATGAAGAACTTAGAAGGCTCGCCAGAAAACGAACATCTAAAAAGCGATCAACAATAAAGTTATATAATCACTAAACTCTGACAAATTAACAATGAGATGAAAACTGTTTAGCAGCTGCCAAACTGAACAACAAGAAGAAGCATTGCCCAATATTTATTCTTGTGAAGTGTTGTGTAATTATAAAAATATAGGAAATACAATTTTTATTTATGGTCAATATATCAATGCGAATGTTCACCAATATTCACAACTTTTGAAAGGTCAATTGTTATGGTTCGTGATACACACGTTTGTATAACAACACATGTTTGTACAACATTATAAGGGAAAAAAAAAATTTACACCTTTTTTTCGATAATTTGCGACAAAGTCACAGTATAAGACATGTAACTAGTACAAGCGAGGACTTAGTTAACCCGTATAAGAGCGGGAATTAGAAAAAAAAAAATAGACAAACAAGAAAACAGGAATTTAAAACTCAAACTCATAAAATCTAGATGAATTTAATAAGTTGATATTTGTGGATGTCACTTGCTCTATGCGGCGGACTTGCTTTCTCAGGTTGGGGGTCCTCGGAAACAGCCTCTCTTTAGGGTAACCCCCTAAAGGGGGAAGGCTGCGTACATCTACCCCCCAGACCATGTTTAGGCGGGAGCTCTTCGAGGCACTGAGTTTGTTGTTGTTGCTGTTGTTATATTTGTGGATGTCACCTTTTTTTAAAGAGGATTTATCACTTAAATATACTGAGAATATTTAATTGTTTATTTGTTTGTGTCTATATATATTATGACATAATCAGCGCTTAATTAAGAATTTTATTGATTAAGTATCTTCTGTAGGTGTAAAATGATTTTTTTTAGATAATGCTAACATATAACATGTTTTTGATGGTATATATGTGATCTCTACTGCGATTCATTGATTTTTTGAGAAAATGTTGACATTGTCACATGAATTTTACAAAAAATAATATCATACAAATCAAAAAAATCAAAATTTAAAATACCTAAATGGTAATAAAAAAAGTCTCTCATTGTATAATATTTTTAGAAATTTAGATAATAAAAAAAATCAAATTTTAAAATACCTAAGTGATAAATGATGCATTTAAAGTTTGATAAATACGACTAGAAATTCAACATTCATCGATCTCACTACTTACATCAAATAATAGGGGTCATGACTGTGTCATGTCATATTATGTCGATTATCTAGGTTTTTTATTAAAAAAAAAATTGTTTGTTGCTCATGATGAATCTTAAAATTAAAACATATTGGTTTATTCAGTTTGTTTATAAAATGGTAGATCGTGTTGGGTACGAGTCAAATTAGGTCCAACTTTTCATGCATTTCCTCATTTTTCTTCATTTTATATATATTTGATTTACATTAGTACTCTGAATCACAATTAGGATGTAATTTGTATCGTTTTTATTTGTTATTTTTGATTTTAGAAAATGCTAAAATTGTATATTATAAATGATTTTTCTTATTTTTAAATTTTTTCTATATTTGAGTGACACTGATAAATAAAAAAGCAAATATTATATAGAAAATATTTTCAACATATGAGCTTTAATATACCCAAAAATCAAAATTTATACAAAAAATAATACCATACAATCAAAAACATAAAAGTTTTGCATTGGCCAATTATATTAAAACTTCTGGTTTTTATATTTTTGAAGGAATTTTTTTTTTTTTTTTGGAGGATATTCGGACTCAATCAAGAAAAAAAATAAGTGCATCGCAAAAAGGATATCTTTGTCAAATAAACTTCACATATGCTACCTATAAAAGTTTTGTTATGTTTCAAATTTTTTAGTCTAAAATTTTAAACGAAGGTCTGTAATGAAGGATATTCAGACTCACTCTTTGTCGGGTAGGGTCTTACACCTTGATTTATATGGTTTGCATCTTTTCTCCACTATATATATTTTTGTAAGGGTTTATGCTTTAGTACACAGAAAAGAATAAGTCCGAGTGGGTGAGGTAGCTTGTAATGTCCTATTTTCATATCTAATGAAGTTTTCATTCACGGTTTTTCCCTCACTTAAGTGTTCTCTACGTAAATCTCGGTATCTTTGTTTCTTTCTCCCTTATCTTCTCATTTGAAGTTCAGATTTAGTTTGAGTATCAAAATCGCGAATCCAATTCTTGGAATATTTTGCCTAACAGTAACCATGTGACATTGGGATAATTACTAACCTACTGACACACATATGGACCACACCAAATTATAATCACGTCAATTAAACTTTATGGCAAATCAATTTACAAAACAAAACCTCATCTGAGACTTTCTTAGACTTTCTTTTCTTGAAACATGTTATTCTTTTCGATTTGCCTTTTTCTTTTATGTCCATCTGGCCATTGCTTTTGGGGTCCCTTATTTGACCTCCCTCCCTTTCTAATCGTAAAATGAACCATAAGAAACTACGCAACAATATATATAGCCACACAATTTTTTTTACCTTAAAAAACTCGTAGTCGGACTTGAGCGTGAGTCAAGCCACAAATAATTTTTCCCAGGAGACCTAGTAGTCTTGCACTCCATGGATATCACCAAATAAAATTAAACTTCACAAAAGAAACCCCGATACAAACCCAAAAAAAGAAAGGGCATCTCATATCCGTGGGACACTAGAAAGAATGCCAAAATATATACCATAAGAGCTGTTCCACCCATTGTCAATGAGTTTTCAAATAGAACCTCCTTTGATGTGTATCAAAACCAGATACACCTAATATCAGTTGATTTTCGAACAAAATCTCACTTTTGAACTAAAGTAGTCATGATCAAGTTGAGTATTGTAAACTTTTTTTTTTTTTTAAATTAAAAGTAGGGTTTTGTTGGAGATTGCTTTTGTCATTTCTTGTCTCTTTCTTTTTCTCACTTTGTCCTTTGAAGTTACATAGTGTCCAAGTATTATTATCAATTATTTCCTTTTTTTCCCCTTAAAAAAGTTACTTTTATTTGTCCTCAAACCACACAAGAAAGCACATGAAACTACGACTCTCTTTGGTCTGACGGAAATAATTTTTTTCTTATTTCTATTACGTTTTTTATAAGTTAATAGTATTCACTTTTGATTTTTTGCTTTTGTAATGTGTATGCTCAAGCCTCGCTTTTGTGGTTGCTCCTACTTTGTATTGCAATTTTTGTCACTAATCATTAAAAAAATACTTAAGTAGAAAATATTCACATTTTGTTTTGGGAAAATTGACTTTTCTGTAAAAAAAAATAGAAAAATATTTTCCTTCATTTGGACGAGAAAACATATTACGTAATGTTTCACAAAAAGTATTCTGCAAAAAAAAAATGTTTCCTTTCAACCGAATGAGGCCAAAAAATAGGGGAAAAAAAATCTCAATCTCTTACAAAATAATGATCTTCCTTTTAAAATAGGTAAAAATTAACGAACTTTAACTAATAAATTTTCTATTGTAACTTGCTATTTTTTTTTAATTATAAATATGAAAATATTGAGTTATATTTTAATTTATGAATATTTCATATTTTTTTCTCAAAGCAAAATTAGGAGTTTAAATAATTTAAAAAGGATTTTTTTTGATAACTTAAAATTAGAAGAAATAATTAAAATAAGAAGAAATAATGTTTACTTGAGTTATATATATATCTTATTAATTACTTTGTGTTTTGCTAGGCGTGTGACTTTAATCTTTATGCTTTAATTTTTTTTTTTTTAATAATCACAAAAAGTTGAATAAAAATAGTCAACAAATGCAATCAATAGAATTGGATTTTCAATTGATTGTAAGCGGTAATTATCAACGGAACAAGCTGATGCTTTGATACTTTCGTTTGAATTACTATTTTAGTTGTGTGTTTTTCCATATTTTCCTTAGTACTCGAACTAACGTTGTGGTCCTCCAGGCTATCTGTTTTGTACTCCAAATATGTATGTAAAAAAGAAATTTATTACTTATGTATCCCATAGTCTGAGTATTTATAATTTGAGTATCTTCATATTTCAATACATATATATGAATTCTAAAATTTGAAAAGTTTAGTACTTCAATACCCTTTATTAGATCTAATAATGTTTTGTCAGAATGTAATAAATTTTTGTAGGAAATGATAACTTAACATATAATTCCAGTGCTTAGCGCCTCGAAAATAACGTTCGACTTGCATATGCTAAGCATATAACATTTGGTAAAAAGTGTATATATGTTATTGAGTCATATGTCTGTAAACATCATTGGCAAAAGATCTCGAAATATGAATGTAGACACCTATATTTTGTTGAAAATATGTTCTACGTTAGCATAATCCGACAATCATTCAAGCAATTCAATAAGGAGATCTTATGATATATAATAAAATGAAAAATTATCACTTAGATACCCTGAGGTTTGACTAGTTATTATCTAAGTGTCCCGACGTTTCAAAATATAGAATGAGATACCTTGAAGTTTAAAAATTTTATTACTTAATTACCTTTCTTCCAGAATTCGATATGTTTTCTTTGAAAAATGCTAAAGTGAAGTATGATTCCGATAATATATAGTTATATTCATTGGAACTTGATGATTATTTACCAAAATCACACATGATTTCAGCAATATATAGGTAATTTGCATCCAAATTCAGTGAAATTTTTATCATAACTCATTGAAACTTTGATGGCAACACATGATTTCAGCGACATATAGATAGTTTACATCCAAATTCAATGAACTTTTTATCATAATTTGTTGAATTTTTATGAAAACATTGGCATAATTTATATATTCTATTGTAATCATGCATTACATTAGCTTTATGCCCCCAACTTGAGGGTGGTGACCTCCTGGGAAGTCCTCACCCTCAGGTTGAAGGCACTCAAAACAGCCTCTCTTCAGGGGTAATACCCTGAAGGGGGAAGGTTGAATATATCCGCCCCCCCCCCCCCCCCCCCCCGGACCCTGCTTAGACGGAAGCCCTTAGGGCACTGGGTATGTTGCTTTTGTTTTTGCTTTATGCATTATATTAGCTTCTTTTGTATAAAATTAATCTAATTCTTACAATGTTGCTGTGCTCCTCTCTTCCTCAAATTTCAGTCCGGCCTTCTTTCAGTTATGTTGCATGTTTTTTCTTCCTGCGCTTCTTTCTGCCCTTCTATCCTGTTCTCTCTTCTCCCGTCGGGGCTCTGGTTTTCCTATTGTGCAGGTTACAGGGTTATGTCCAGTCTTGTTTTTGTTTTTCCTGTTCCTATTGTCTTCCCTGTTGCTTTTTCCTTGATCGGATTTTCTGTACCGCCTACCGTTTACGGGGTGTTTAGGGCTCGCTTGCCGAGGTCCCTGATTTGTACTTCGGCTTCATCGACATTTATCAAAAAAAAAAATCTTACAAAAATTCATAAAATTTTTACGTATGGTACCTAAGTGGTAAAATATTCAAATCTCAAGGTAACTCATTGCATATATTAAAACGTCATGGTACCTAAGTGATAAATGATCAAACCTCAAGGTATATAAGTATAAATTGTCCTAATTATTAAAATTTAAATAACAAAAAGACAAACCTCATATATGATAAATTAAAAAAATAAAAAAGGAGAAAGGAAAAAGGAGACACAAAAGAGAAAGCAAATGAAGATTGAAAGGATATCAATCCACCATGCATTTTTGACAGCCTACTAGTATTAGAGCATTGGGGCCAGACCTTGCCTCCCTCTCAAATTTGACCACTATGTACATCAAAAAGGCCAATTTTTATGGTTGATTGACCTTTTTTTTGGACTTTTTAAGGTTAATAGCCTCTTTGCTGGATAGTACCATATTGGAGTAAGGCTGCGTACATCTCACCCTCTTTCAGGCACTGGATTTGTTGTTGTTGTTCTTTCATGACTACAAAAGCCTATATAGGTACATTTTTTTGAATATCGTCCCTAGCTGATAGGCTTTTGTTGCCTAGACTGAAGTAATACCAAGACCTCAATAACCAGACGCTAAGTGTTGTCCTAATAAATATGGATGATAAACCCTCATGCTGCATTTTTGTGCCTCCTTGACCAATTAAAATTCATCTTTACCCTACTGGTGTTAAGGAATGTTCACTGTACATAACAATGTTGTTTACTTGATTGCTTATTTTAATCATAGATACACAGTCTTAATCTATTTGATTATGCAACTTCTATTATAAAACTTTGAGTTGCGCTTCTGCCTGAAGTTTCACCGTCCTAGCTCTTGAAAGACCTTTTTGTTATCTACAGGGTCCAAAAGAGATAATGATTCAACTTAATTGATATCTAGCTCCAGGTCTCCTAGCACTATTGACTTCTTGGAGCCGCCGAATAAGAGAACCATTACATGACTCCTGCTTAGGAAGACAAACTCGACTCCAAGACACTGGGACAGCCCAACGACCCCCATGATATTCCCCTCCTTTCTAGAGAAAATAGGAGCACATACCTTGCAACTGCTTTTAAGACCAAAGCTGGGATCAAGAAAACATCAAACCAATAACCGAGAGTGAAAATTAGAAGAAAATCTTGGGTTAAAAGCTCGTGAATCTCAAAGATGGGATATATTGATTTTAATGGATAAAACATTATGCGTAAATTGTCAAGCAGGTCTCTTAATCTTTAGGTATCAGTCTAGATCCTAGAGTGATTTCAAAGGCCAATTGTTACTACCATGCCACTAAAACTCATGAGCTAACCATGTTACGGATTTCATCCAAATACCCCAATTCGCCATAAAACCCTAACAAAAATGATCTTGTCGATAATGATAAGAAAATGGCATGCCCATAATCAGGGCAAAACAAGAGGGGGACAAATTTCGAAAGTTCCCTGGTGCCCCATTCCCCTAGTTGAGTAAAAGGAGTCTACTTTTAGATTTGGGTCTTTACAGATATGCATACTGCCATAAACAAGTTGTGTGTGGGAGCACTAATTATTATACCCCAAGGATATGTGCTTGCTATCTCATACCAGCTACTAAATGTCTATTTTAATACAATCCATACAACCCAAAATGTGTGCCCTAGCCCAAAAATCACAAGGTTTAGGGGGTATGACTAAAGAAGTCCCAGCAGAGGAGGTATTTACCTTTGACCAATGGCATCCTCAAATTGTTCGGACTAAACAACACCTTCCAACCAAGCTTGCATAAGTAAGCTTTGTTTACAACTTTTGTTGTCCGTAATCCAAGGCCACTTGCGCATTTAGGTTTTCGAGTTTTGTCCCGTGCAACCATGCTCCCTCTTGACTAACTTCCTCGCTTCTAGAAAAACTCTTTATTAGTTCTATCAATGTACCGTCTTATAGTCATTATATTTAAAAGCACTATTTAGTGTGAGTTAGAATGGATTCAAGATTATCTGAGTACCATAACATCCTATCCCGCCTAAGAAACAGTCTTGGTCTTCTTCCGAGGCAAATTTATGGTAGATTGAGTTTGGAAATCAACCATTATAGAACGGCCTCCATCTATTGAAGCTTACTACATTATTCATCCCAAATAAGTCACAAATTCGCAATCCCACATTCAATGAGACATTTAGGGGAAAAAACCAGCAGATCAATATTTATAGATGTATTTATTACAAATGATAGACGAGTAACAGGTACTAAAAAAATGAAGGCATTGACTTCATTTGTTTTCTAATAATTGAAATTGATGCACAACATCAATACAAAGTGCGTAATAAAAGGCAAAGAAAGTCCGCTAACCTCCCTACAGCATCCAAAAGAAAATCAACATCCAAAAATCAAAATTAGGGATAAGGGAACGGGAAACATCTGATAATAGATGAAAAACAGATTTGTATCAAGGCACTTCGATTTCTTTCGAGGTACTCTGATACAAAAATGAGAAGTAAAGTGAGAAATTTTTTAAATGAGGAGGATTTTTTATTTTTAAGGCAGAACATCAGAGGATTTTATTCAATTTGCCACAAAATAAAAAGTGAGAATAGGTACAATTATATGCTTCTTGTGCACAAAACAACAAAGCAATAGGTGCAACATATGATGCTACACACATCCAAACACTGGCTACGTACTTTTGTATTAGTTAATATTATAAACATTTTTTTTTTTTCTTAAGAGAATATTTTGTGCCTTTTTCTATTTATATTTTTTTAATATTTTTTGGAAATTAAAATTTGGATTTTGAAATTTTTTTTATTATTTTTACTTTTCTGTTTTAATTTTTACTCAAATTAAGAAAAAAAAAACTGAAATAATGAATCGAAAACAAGAAAAAATTAAAAATAAAATACTTTTGTTTATATTTAGAGGAGGAACTTTTAAACATTGCACTGGGGAGAAAATGGCCTTAAACTGTAGAAATAATAAAAAGGTTTTTGATTTTTTTTTATTTGCTTTTTTACTTCAAATTTTCTTTGTATTAATAAATAGGACTCTATTCGGCATAATGACGACATATTCTTGGAAGAAATCTGATATAGCATGTCACTTTTAATACCCACTACAATATATTAAAGAAAATACTCCTCCTGACATATCAGGTCACTTTAAATCCCCGTCAAAATGAGGAAGTACTAATGGTTGAGAACAAATATTTTCTTTTTAGAAAATAAGAGGAATAGAGAAGTATTTTCGTCAATATTCTGTAATGGGTATATATTTGACATGCCATCTCGACTTTCTCTCCGAAAACTAATGTCATCACATCGGAGAGGGTCTTTATTAATACAAAGAAAATCGAACATATTAAGAACATAAATCAAAAAAGTCCGGTGTCTTTTTGTTATTTTTGCAAGCATTAGAGTACCAAAATGTAAATAACCCTAATTTTTTGCATACATATATTCATTTCTCTTTCATATAAACCTTTTGAACTAATTATGTTAAGGCACCACGATGTTTCGCAACTGTTTTGTATCGCGACTATATTGCTAATTATTGGGGGGGAAAAAAATGTTAAGGCACTAGGATGTATTTTGGCCTATACTCTTTATGCTTGTTCCATGACTTTTGATTTGACCATGTTTATGTCATCCAATCTTATATAACAATTAATAATTTAAGACATAGTATTATATTTTTGAAACTAAGAATATATATTTTAGGAGTTGATTATGTTTTAGTACTTTAAATTTTGTGAATTGATTTCTTAACCTACAGGCTTTGTATCTGAATTTTTTTTGTCTAACGATTAGAGTGGAATAATTTTTTACTTTAAAATCTAGAGTATGTGACCTTTCGGCAGAAAACATGTTGATCGATCAATTAGAACTCCAAAAGATATGCATGATCTTGGTCAATCAATCGAATCACAACTCGCTTGGTTCTTTTCAAGCATATCGTTGGATCTCTTATACAAACCTTTCGAGAATGCTGAGTTTTTTTGGTGCTTCTTTAAGTCCCTCTATCCCAATATGTTTTCGGCTCATTAACACAAAAATTACATCAAGATATCTGTGGAATCGTCGAAAATATCATCGCAAATGAACGTAAAAAATATATAAAAACGAGACATATCAACCATAATCAAGTGATAAAAAAAAAAACTCAAACACAAAGATTGTAGGCTAAAAGTTAATTTCACCAAACATAATATACTTAGGGGTCTAAAGGAGCTTAGCAGAGTCAAGTCGAGTTGAGCACCCCCTTATTCGAACTCGAGCTCAATAAGACTTATCGAGCTTAAGTTTGACTCGAGCTCTTACCGAGCTTTCGAACATTCGTTCAAGCTTGATTCGATAACATTTCAGAGTGTTAGATACTCGATTCAACTTGTTAACCTAAGTGAGCCGAATCAAGCTCATTATAGAGTCGAGCCAAGCTCGCTATCAAGTTGAATCGAGCTCATAGCTAGGTCGATATTGCTAGTGACTTGAGCTTTCTATTGAGCCTAGCTCTTCAGATTATCGAGCCTTTATCAAACCATTTTTGAGCTAATACAAACTATTAGCAACCAATAACGAGCATTTAACAAGTCCTTTCATGAGTTTTTATTGAGCCCTTTAACAAGCTCTTATCAAGCCCTTATGAGCCTTTATCAACTTATTTACAAACATTAACAGGTCGAGTACGCCTTTGTTCAAGCTCATCTTGTCGAGTTTATCAAACCTGCTCGAACTCGGCTTGATAAGCTTTCGAGTCCCATAACTAGCACAAACAAGCCGTAATCAATTTCGAATGGAAGTAGTTCATCGAACATCCGATTCATTTACACTCCATGCACTGAAGTATATATCCTATAGTTTGCTCAAATCTATTCATGAAAGTTTGAAGTTATTACTACATTTAGATGTGACTTCTTTTATTTTGATAATTGAGATGTGATGTCTTCAACGCCTGTCTCATTTTGTGTTATGTATTCATGTAATGCATGTTTGATTTTATTTTATTTTTTTGCCTGTCTATTTTTGCGTTGTCCTGTTTTTCAGTTTTTCCTTTGTTGTTTTCATTTTTGTTTTCTAATTCTCGTTTTTATGTGAGCTAACAGTGGTTTTTTCTGTACGAGATGCCTATTTTATACTGCGATCTTATCGCTAATTATTTAAAAAAATACATCACGTATCAAAAACACCACCTTCACCATTAAGGCTTTCAGTCCACAACTTTGTGAACTTTTGTCAAGCAATATAGTTTGACCAAACAAGTTGTGGGCAATGAAATTATCAAGTGATCTACTGATATATAGTTATATTCCGTTCTAATTATTCCACTAATATATAAATATATTTCGTCCTAATTTAGTGAATGCTTTTCGTATTCCAAGAAACTTATTTTGAAAACTTTAATGTGGTTCATAAATACTGTTCTAAGCATGTACCAACCACATCAACATTTTAACTTAAAAATTTGTCAGATTTTGACAAAAATTCACAATGTTTCCATATAGGGTATTAAAGTGATAAAATATAGAAACGTTAAATTTTCGCTTCGGTTTTTTTTCCCCCCGATAAATAGCGACAAGGTCGCGATACAAAACAGGCCAATCGACCAGTGAGGTCTAGGACACCGGTAAGGAGACGGAGACCAAAGAAGGATAAGCACAAACAACAGGCCAAAACAAGAGAACAGGAAAGCATGTCAAAATACAAACAGGCCTAACAAAACGCTAAAGGACTATAGAAACTGAAAATAAATATAAAACTAAAAATAAAACAGCGCGTGCCAAGATCGGGCTAGGAGATGAAGCACGGCATCAAGACTAGGAGGGATGGGAGGTACTCAAATCAAAAATTACTTAGTCCATCAATACAAATTGCTCAATCATGATAGACTCGTCACCATCAAAACTGAGCCCGAGTTGGCACTCTGATATTTGAGCATTTATCACTTAGATATCGTGACATTTCAATATATACAATAGAGTACCTTGAGTTTAAAACATTTTATCACTTACGCACTCTAAAGTTTTAAAATTTTATTAACTAGATACCTTTTTTTTAATTCGATAGATTTTTGTTGAAAAATGCTAAAATTGAACACGGTTTTGGCAGTCTAATAATATCTTCCTTATAATTTTATAATTTTTTTTCTGAAAATACGAAAATAACACATGATTATGGCAATATTTAGGTAATTACATCAACACTCGGTGAATATTGTATCAAATTTGTTGAACTTCGGAAGAGAACATCGACATAGCTTATATATATTATCATGTTCATATACTCAATTATATATATTAAAATATTAGGATACCTAATATCTTAAGCTACCTAAATGATAATTTCTCTATATATTAAAATATTTAAATAATAAATAGTTAAGTATAAAAAACCTAAATAATAATTTCGCTGTAAGCACCTGATTCATAAAGAAAACCCCATTGGTCCACGTAGGATGATGGAACAGAAAGGCAGAGTCAAAAAAGAGCAAAAAAGAAAAAGCTGCCAAATTTTCTTTTTTTCCTATTTTTGTAGAAAATGCTAAACCCCACCCCATGTATAAGTGGGGTGCCTTTTTTTGTTTATTTGTGGTACAAAATATTCTTCTTTTTTTAACTTATTATTTTTGGAGTAAAAATTATTGTTATCAAAATAATAATGTGATTTAAAAATAATAAGAGCCACAAAATTATATTAGAAATTAGAGGTAAACAAAAATTGGTCCAGACCAGACCGGCCATTTCGGCCAAGGACCGGACTAGACCGATCATGTTTCGGTCCGGTCTTTAATCCTAGTATATGAGCTTAATTGGCCTTCGATCTGGTCTGGTCTGGTCCAAGACCGAAAAATGTGAAAACCGGATCGAAGACCGATCACCATAATTTTGCATTAAATAACATTTGTAATGGAAACATTTTTCTTCTTATAACTACAATACTTAAATGAAAAACCAGACCAAATCGGCCCGGTCCGGTTCGGACCAGTTTCTAACCCGTCTTGGACCAAACCGACCTGGTTTTAATTAGCCTGATCCTCAGTCCTATGATTCGATGTAGTTCGGTATTCAGTCTGGTACAGTCCGTTTCGGTCCAATCTTGGACCCATGTGCATTCCCATTAGAAACTACAATCTTGCTCTGACAAAAACAATTGCGCCATGTCAATAATATTATCCTTTTTTATTTTGAAAGCAATGTCACATTAACACTAAATTAGACAAATTCTTTTTATTTTTTGTTTTATTTTCATATAAATGCAAGCGTGATCATGCAATAGCAACAACCAAGTACCTAATGATGTATGCAGTCTTGCTCCTGCAAGATACTATCCCATAAAAAAGATGTTTCTAAAGAGCCCTAACCCTAGAAAGAACAATATTCATGAAATCCAAAGACTACAAATATTAATAAAACTAGCATCAATGCGTTCTTCTCTTCAAATTAACAAGCCTAAGGGTAATGTGAACTAGCATCAGTGCGGTCTTCTCTTCTAACTAGTAACCGCTATTATATTAATAAAAACGGTAAATATCATACATATACACATATACACTAGGCATATCCGAAAGACCAAAAAAATACATCTGGCCAAACCTACCATTTCCGCACTATTCGCCATATACAACTATGTTTCTTATTAAAAAATAATTTTTCTTAAAAAATTTTGCGTTCTAACTAAAAAATAATTTTATTTTTTAAATTTTGTAAGATTCACGCATGTTTGACCATAGTTGAAATTCAAGTGGAGCATATACAAGTGTTGGTTTTTGGTAAGAAAAGGATTGGCCTTTGGTCTATGTGAGTTCCAGAATTTTCATTTATGGCGTTTTCAGGGGTTTTGGTTCTTTTATGTGGCTTGGCAGACTTGATATAAGCGGTGTTTTTGGTAGTTGATGGGGTTTCCGAGATTGCTGGCTCAGCTCCAGTGGCCGTTAGTCTGTGTGATCTCCATGTATGCCGCTTCGGTTGTTTGTCTGGGATTTGTCAACTTTGGGGCCGCTTGCATCGTTTGTTGGCTGTGTTGGTCATCAGTCAGGTCTATGCCTCTCTGTGTTCCTACTGCTACGCTTGAGGTCTTGATTGTTTATGCGGCTTGGCAGGCTTCAGATATCGGGTGGTTCGTATAGCTACTGGGGTTTCCGAGATTACTGGCTCGGCTCCAGTGTAGGTTATTTCTAGGGTTTCCGAGATTACTGGCTCGGCTTCAGCATAGGTCTTTTCTTTTTTATTTGACGTTCTTGTTTACTGGTCGTTGTCAGCTGGCTTCAGGCCTCGTTTTTACGAGTGAGCCTGTCTTATATAGCACTCCGGTGCCACTTATCAAAAAAAAAGTGGAGCATATACATAAGATTACAACATAAAATATTTTCCTGATTTCTATGAACAAATATATATATATGATAACTCTTTTGTTAAGAAGTCAATTTGCCCACGGCAGAAGAATAATTTTCTCACATTTATAATTGTTATTATAAAGTCATGCGAATAAAGTTGAAAGTTAAAATATTTAAATTATTTTTTTAAATAAATTAATATTGATATATTCTTTTTATGTGGGTGTAATGTTTTTCAGTAATTCATCAGCTTCTGTGGGATGTGTTTGTTTTTATGTGCCTCCCGGTTAGATTCTATTCAGCCTCAGACTTTCTCTTTCTTCCTCACTTTAAATATATAAATAAATGAATAATAATAGGTCATTTATATTACAGTTTAATATATTTTATTTATTATATTAATTTAGTACTTTTATTTTGAATTATATGTAACTAAATCCATACAACAACAACTATAACAATCCCAGTAAAACAAGGGCTTCCACCAGAGCAGAGTTTGGGGGATGAGAAGTACGCAGCCTTACCCCTTTAGAGTAGCACTATGTTCGAGAGCCCCCAACTCTAAAAAGCATAAAAACAAAAGAAACAGTAAAATAACAATGCAACAAGCAGCAAAGCACAAGAAAACAATAGAGCAATAATAAAATACGCAAGCAACAACCACAAACAACAAAAACAAACATGTAAGCCTAGAGGTGCTATTAGCTTCGTAGTGCTCTGCTATCCTAAACCGTTAATATCAGCTACACATATTTTAATCCCCACTCAACTGTATCTAATGTCATCTCTGCACTTAGGTTTAGATGGGTCAAGTCATGTCTAGTAATCTCCATCTAGCTCTTCTTTGACCTACCTTTATTTCTCTTCTCATGCATAGTATAGAGTTGTTCGTAACTCCTAACAAGGGCAGTGGTCGATCTCCTACTAACATGCCCAAACCATCACAAACGTTGCTCCCTTAACTTATCCTGGATTGGGGCCACACTCAATTTACTTCTTATAACGTCATTTCTGATCATATTCTTCCTTGTATGTCATTACATCAACCATTCCACCACCTTCGAATATAATTTATTTTATGTTAATTTAAGTTTAGAGTGAAAATGATATTAAGTTGGCAATGAATCTTTTAATGATCGGGTCATTAATGGTTTAAATTAGGTCAATGTATGGGTTTATAACATGACATTTGCAACTGACATTATTGAGCTATTGAAAATTATGTCATTAACTTATTTTAAATTTTACTGTTAAACTAAATTGATATAACATGAATGGTACATTGACTAAATTAATATAATTAAAAATATAAAGTCAAATTAACATAGTGAGCAAAATATAAAAATATTTTATGTAAATGACCCTATTTAAAAAAATTTATTAATTTTATTACCTCCATATAAAATTACATCATTCATTTTGCGAAGTGTTCATCTGTTAGAAAAATACAAACGTTCATGACAAAATATATTTTCATGAAGTCAACTTCTACCCCAGATTAACCAACATCGAGCTTAAATAAGATTACATAAGGCAAGCTTACTCGGAACTCATTCAACTGAGTTCGAACTTGGCGAAGCTGAACTGAGCTTGAGCTCAATGTCTTTAGACTCGACAAGCTTACATAACATCAATCAAGCCAAGTATACATTGGCAATCTGAGCCTTGGACCCAATGAACCTCGAGTTCATATCCGTTATATATGTTCCCCCCCAATGATTGGTGTGCTTGTACTGCCAGTAGAGGTAATTAGTCATGTTAGAACGCCAATGATTGACTTTAACCAGTCACCTGCTGAATTTTTTGGTTTTTCGGTGTATTTAGCTTTAGTTTGCAATTATTGTGAATTCAGTTGATGCTCTAATTCTATAGTAGAAAAAGATACAAGCAAGTAGAGATAAGAGTGCATATGGGTTAGTAGCTAAATTTGGGTGTAAAGTCTGAGCCTATGAAATATACCTTCTTGAAAATCGGTACCCGTTCTATAATTGTATTTCAAAAAATAATGTTGAATTCTAGTACAACTACTCGTATTAGAAAGGAAAGAAAAGAGCATAAGTGTAAGCTGAAATATAGAAGAAATTCTAATGTAGTTGCAAAACCCTGCCTTTTTTCGATGGTTAGCGATACGGTTAAAATACAAAATGGGCAACTCGTACAAACGAGGCCACAGTTAATCTACATAAAAGCAAGGATCAAGGAGCAAATACAAAGAAGTCAAGATAACATAACAAAAGGGACAAAAATAAATAGGCAAGAAAGAATTCAACAGGCACTATGGATATACAACACCATAAGTTGCGACAGGCTACGTGTCACAGTCTTGGAATCTAGGAATTGTGCAGCACACATAGTCCACAGAGAAAAACGCGCTAGCCTGCACTATAGATCACTTTGAGAGCGCAGCGGTCTAGGAACTTGGACCCATCGGGTCGGGACGTCGGGTGTGCGAATGCATCAATGCTTCTCCCACTCAAGTATACAACAAACAATCACACAATGAATACAAGGCTGGAATGTAAGCAATTTGCATTCATTAACAAAGCATACAATGGATATGGAGATTACAAGTTGAGTGGACTCTTCCCCATATATAACAAAACTGGCATCTATAGCCCTAACAAGAGGAAACATCAAAGTGTCTCTGCAATCATACACCCCTATTTTTGAGGAGGGCTAAAGATAAAAAGAATCTAAAACTTTCCTAAGCTATTACATACATTAGGCTATCCTAAAAACCATGGGGACAACATGCAAGAGGCGGCATTGAGTAAAACAAAAATAAGAAAAAGTGACGCCGTTAGGGCCCCGTGACAGGCACTGGACGCACCCGCTAGGTGCTGGGAATTGGGTTGGGAAGTGCGCGCGTAAGTGCATGACAGAGGGGCGCATGCGCGTGCATCCTATCACGGGGTCATGAACACTTGGTAGGCTGATGACCATGACACTATGGATAGGGGGCAATGACCAGCCATATCAAAACTAGAGCCGAGATTGACATGGGTCGAAACACCTAAAATTCTATACCATCCTTGACAACAACTAAGTTATATCCGATTCATCACCGTCCCGAGACAACCCAAGTATTTTCCCAGACTCCCACCTGCGCCGTGCGCCAATAATCTCCGCATCCTCTATAACACTTTTGCCCCTTGTTGCCAACCTTCCTTTTTTGTTTACCAGAGAATTTGGTCGGTTTCTTTACACACCTCTTAGGAGACATATCTTTCAGAAATTTCTACAGATCTCCCTTGGCTTGTTCTTTAATCCTAAGATTTTCTGCTCTACGACTCCTCTTCGATGAAATGAAGCTAGTACCATGAAGACCTGCCACTATCTTCCCTCTTCTCTCTTCTGCCATACTAGATTCCACCAAAGGTGGGATGTAGCCAAACGGAGGTTCAAAATGTGATGGATACACAGGTTCTAAAGACCCAGAATTAGTATCACTAAGTTCTTGTCTCCTTAACATATAGATTCTAAAAGATAAATATTTTTATGAGATTTCCATGAGCAAGCTTTATCTTGTCAAGGTAATCTACTAAATTTCCACCAAATACAAAGTTCATGAAGGTGAAGCATCTTTCTTCTCCACATCTCCATGTTTTCCATAACTATCTTCGAGATATATGTTTGCTCTTGTGTTCTCTCTAAGTAACCACCTCGAGCTCCATCTCTTCTTTTACTACGGCAATGTCGTCCTTCAGTGCACAGTTACCTTGAATCATTTCATGTGTCGGGCATGGCAAAGGGGCAAAATGGGTATAGGGGGTGACATTTCCGTACTCGTATTCGCCACCCAAATTGAAACTTATACCCGCCTCATTATTATCACGGATATAAAGTGGATACCCATACCTGCCCCAATTTTGGTATCCCGATAATTATCTATATTCACACGTAATTATTTAAGATTATTTTTTGTAATCTACTTGTCATGTTTTTAATAGATAAATTGAGTACGAATTTTTTTGTGGTTTTTTTTTTTTTCCGGGTTGAGGGTCCTTGGAAACAACCTCCCTTCTAGGCAGCTCCAAGAAGGGGGAAGGCTGCGTACATCTACCCTCCTGAGACCCTGCGTATGCGGGAGCCCTTGAGGCACTGGGTTGTTGTTGTTGTCCACTACAACATAAATGGACATAGGCAACGGAAAATTTGCAACGGTAGTAAAAAGTGTTGCCAAAACTAGTCAAAGGCAACACTTTCGTTGGTGTTGCCTTCATCCTCAAATTTGATATATAAATCTCATGGCAACGGTTCCAAAACCGTTGCCTTTGATGTTGAAGGCAACGAAAGTGAAAAACCGTTGCATTTGCTCAACTAAAGGTAACGGTTAGTTGAGTGTTGCAGTAATAGGCAACACTTTCTAACTTATTGCTTTTGTTGTTAGCTATGCGGCATCAACTTTTAAATGTTCCCTTTTTACCACGAGTTAATTTTTCATTACACCAAGTAATTAATTAATTTCAGATCATGCGACAATGAGTTCATTATATATTTTTTATTGATTAAATTAATTAATTAACTTATTGGTAAAATTGGATAGATATCTATGTGATATAAATTTCATTGAATCCTATTTGAGGTATAGAATTTGAATGTGGATTTGGGCCAAGGGTGAGGTTGAAATTGAGGGCCATAATTCCATTTTTTTGTCGACTTCATTAATTATAATTACAATTTCACTGTCCAATTTCATTTAATTGGGTTTTAATTAAAAAGCATATAGTCCAAGTTCTTAATTATGAAATGTAATTCTTTATTAACTCTACT
This sequence comes from Simmondsia chinensis, assembly GCA_018398585.1. Classification (NCBI taxonomy): domain Eukaryota; kingdom Viridiplantae; phylum Streptophyta; class Magnoliopsida; order Caryophyllales; family Simmondsiaceae; genus Simmondsia; species Simmondsia chinensis. Next base: position 3,929,073 of record JAGTTD010000018.1, read on the forward strand.
GATATGAAGCCCTGAATGTTGCAACTCAGTTATAAATATAGACACTCAAGATGACTTGAAATAGGAACACTTGACCCAATCTTTACTCAAAACTCAAAATGATTGTATTTGAGTATTTGAACCCAAAATGATATAACATGACCTCAGCCAGACCCGGTCTAACTCATAATTCAAAGTAGCCAAATTGATATACAAAAAATTGTAGATGATTTAAATATAAACTGACACTAACTGATTCAAGTCTGACCCAAAACAAGTTGGATTAGGCTAACATCTAGACTTCTGATGTTTGCCTTTACAGTTGTTTCTCTCACTAGTTAAATTTCTGATGAAGTCAATTGGAGTCAATTTGGATGAAGGAAGTGTAGACATATAGTCTCAGTGGGAGGGAAGGGATCCATGTGAATCATTTTGCTTGTTGAAGTGATGCATATGTATTTTTTCCGTGTTGAAAGAACACTGCTTCTTGCTCATGATTTATCAGTTTCAGTTTCTTTTTTTTTTTTTTTTTTTTTTTTTTGGCTTTCTATCATTGATAGTTCTTATATGATTTGCTTCAAACCCCATTGAAATAGTTGGAATTGCTTCCTGGCTGAATTAGAAGATATTAATTTGAATTTACTAAATCGTGAAGAAGATTAGAGGTCACCTCTTGGTCTATCCTTCTTTTAGGGTGTGAGGTAGAAGGTAATTATTTTGCATAAAAGTGGTTAGAAATTAAAAAGGATGTGATTCTAGAAGGTATAGATGCTTAGAGGACTTTGTGATTTTGGTACCTTAAGAGCTTAGAAAAGACGCAAATATTTTGTATATTGTAAAAGGTGTTTCAAGGATTATGGGAGTTTGCATTTCCCGCTTTAGGTTTGAGATGGACTCATAGTCTAGAGACAAAAGGTAGCGTTCAAATCTAATATATTCTAACTATCTTAACTAATACTAATGAGTTCAGTACATATAGTATTCATGATAAGCAATTGCTCTACTAATACTATGACTTGAATCCAAACCTTAACATCATGTTATTAATGTGAAATAATTTAGATTACTCATCTTTTAGAAAGAGGTCATAGAAATCTTCCCATGTAACTTAAATATATACGCATTTTAAATTAAGTGATATCATGAATCTTGTGACTACTATATGATAATTATTGATTGTGGTATTATGTTATGCCTTTGAATACATGTTTAAAACTGTTTATTCTAAAACATGTGTTATACTGTAGGAGATGCAATCTATGGAAGAAGATGATGAAGAGATTTGGCTTTTGAGAACAATGTTAAATTTGAAATTTGTCTCCTAGACCATTTGTATTTTGAATATTTAAGTATAGTTATTGCCCATATTTCAATTCTAAGTTGTTACTTTTTGGAACACGAGACATGTATTTTGTCACTTACCAACTAGTGTTGATTATTTGTGAAAATCAGTTTATGCAATTCATATAGATTTGATTGGTTGTATTTGCAGTTTGGATTCTTTGTTATGCAACAATTCTTATCTTTTATACGACATAGGCAATGTTTTGGTTTCGTTGTACATGAAAGGCAATGGTTTGTTACCATTACCTAATATGTTATGGGCAACGGTTTATAATTCGTTGCTTTAGAAAGACAATAGTTTGTAATGTGTTGCCTATTGACGATAACAGTTTTTGTGTGTTACACAATATAGGCAACAGTTTTTGTTGTGTTACCAAATATAGGCAACAGTTTTCTAATTGTTGCCTAGAACTGTTGCCTAAAACCGTTGCCTTTGATAGAACCGTTGCCTATTTGGTAAAATTTTGAAACTGTTGCCTATTGTTGAAAAAGCGTTGCCTATAGAATAGAAGACACTTTCTAATGCAACGGTCATGCAATTGTCGCCTTAGACATAATGCAACGGTTATTTGTGAATATGCAACGCTTTTTGACTATTGGGTTAGGCCATTTATGTTGTAGTGGTTATTGTTGTTAAGTATGTATTTTTTTATTTTGTATTTTGTATTTAAGTTAGTTAAAAATAAATTTAGGCAAATAATTTGGGGTGAAAATGATCATATGAGACTGGCATGGAAGCTAGAGCAAATACGACATTATACCACTGGCAGGTATTTATATCTGTACCCTACATGTTTATACTTGGTTCCTATATATACTAGCTATGTGCAAATTATAGACCAAAGTGTTAAACCTAGGCTAAATTTGGCCCAAAACACAGTGTTTTAGGATCAGATTAGCATAATAACAACGTGGTAATCAAAAGGAACTTTGGTGTCAAAATAAAGCAAAAGTAGGTTTTATATGTCCTAACCTAGAATACCTAAAATACCGCTACCTTGCTACCTGTCCTTGGTGCCCATCCTCGGAAATTGCGTTACCCGTGTCCCCTTTGCTAATGCCAGTTGTCCCCACTTTTGGTCCCCTCTTTGCCGTTGATCTTGGACCTTATGAACGGTCATGATGAGCTTCACACGGATATAGAACTTTTGGGTATAAAAGGGGGTTCCTTCACTTTGCTTCATTTAATCTCCTCAGATTTCTCTCTTTTCTCTTCCGTTTCTTCCCGAGAGCTCCTAGGGTTTTCCTCTGGGCATTTCCGGTAAAAGCTTCTAGTTCTGAGTGTAGTGTGATTCATGCGATGTGATCAAGATCTTCTAGATGGCAGCCATGTTGATTGTGATGCCTAGCTGGAGAGGGGTATAATGTTTCTTACTCTTTTTTTTTTAGCTTAGATTTCGATCTTAGAAGATGTAAAGAAAAGGTATTCATAATTAATCGCTTAGGTTGAGAAATGGCTAGTAATTTGTAATTTGTAATTGCTTTGGTCTGTAATAATTTAAGTAAGCATCTCTAGTGGTAAGAGGGATCGTGGATGTGAACCATTTAGGGCTTAACCACGTAAATCCTGTGTTGATTCTTTCATTTTCGTTGATTCGTTTCTTCTATTGTCACTTGTAACTCAAGATCAGACTTCGATCTTAAAATCGGTATTTTAAAGAACGGTTTTCCATGATCTAAAACCTAACAAGTGGTATCAGAGCTACTGATTGGGAAAAGTTCTTAAAAATGCCGGCTAAGTGCGATATTGAGAAATTTGGTTTGAAATATGACTTTGCTCTCCGGAAAGTGAAGACCAAGGCTCTCTTGATGTCCCAAGGCGTGGGGACTTCCGAAACCGAAAAAATGAACTATAATCAAGAAAATCGAACCGAAATTTTGGGTTATTAAGTTGGAAAAAGCGGTACGGTTACCGAACTGGCAAAAAAATCCTATTAATTTGGGTGGTTACAGTTCGTGGCTTTCAATTAAATGGTTAACCGATTATTATATTTTTTAGAACATTATGATTGAGATTATAAGTATAGCCTAATGAACATTTACTTAGTTTTGTATAATCATGAATTCAATTCCATTTAGTTTCAACTTTTTACAGTACTAGCCAATTTTTTTACTTAAACCTAAATCCTTCTTTACTCCTAATCTTCCACTTCAAACCTTAATTTCTTTTTTTCTTTTTTTTTTTTTTGGTTAAATCCATATAAAAAGACTTTTATTATCATATCCAACCCCAAGCAGCACTTGGTTCTTTGAATATTAGATATTTTATTCATTTTTATTACTTTCTGGAGAAAATAAAAGTAGTAAAATTTTAGAATTTACATGAGTAACAAATATACTTGAAGTTGTTGTTCAATAAGTGGCTACCTGATAAACCGAACCAAACTAACCGATAGCTGAAATTGCGGTTAACGAGTTTTAAACGAGTGGTAGCGGTTATTGAACTTTTACAAATTTATTAAATGGTTACCAAATCGATAAATTAGACAGTACAGTTAACAGGTAATGAACACCCCTAGTGGGGACTGCACTACTGCCAGAAGACCAACAGCCTTCGCATATGACTTCAAAGGATAAGCAAGAAATAGAGCAAAGTGCTTATGGTTCTTTGGTTATGTGCATTGATAATAATATTTTACCCCTTATTTTTGTTGAATCTACTGTGGCTAAAATCTAGACTAGACCAGAGGAAATATATAAAATAGAATCCCTATCAAATAGAATACTGTTTATGGAGAAGTTCTTCACTTTTAGGATGGATGAATACTGTTTATGGAGAAGTTCTTCACTTTTAGGATGGCTGAACATAAACCTCTAGGGGACTCTTTAGATGAATTTAACAAAATACTTTAGGATCTGAAAAATGTGAATGTGACCTTAGAGGATGAAGTTGAGGATGTAATATTGTTGTGTGCCTAACCTAAATATCTTAGTGCTTTTAAGGACAAATTAAGGTGTGGTAGATAGAAGATTACTTTAGCTAAATATTACTCATGCCTTAAAAGTAATATAATTGAGTTAAAAAGAGAGGGGAAGTACCAGAACTACAAAAGTAAGGGTGAAGGCTTGAATGTTAGGGTAGAACAGACAATGGGGAGGGTAATGGTAACAGGAAATGATCTAAGAGCAAACACTATTCTTTGTCCAAAGGTAAGAAGGACTTATCAAAGGTTAAATGTTATAAATGCAACAAACTAGGCCATATGAAACATAACTATGCTGAAAGAAACAAACCAATCTGCAGATGTTGAAGCTTTTCTTGTTTCATTTGATTTGAATGATGTGATTATTGTATGTGATTTTACTGATCATGCTAGTATGTTACATATTAGATCAAATGATATTGAACATGAATAGGTGTCAAATTCAAGTTGTAGTTTTCACATGACCTCAAATCAGGCTAACTTTATTTATTATAAACCACTGAATGGGGGAAGGGTACTATTGGAAAATAACAGGCCCGTAAGGTTGCTGGGATTGAGTCTGTTAAAATGAGATCAACTAATGCAACAGTGTATGTTCTTGAGAATGTTAGACAAGTACCCGACTTACGCAGAAACCTAATTTCATTAGGTTAGTGTGACCTTAAGGGATTGACTTTTAGGGTTGGCAAGGGTGAATTAAAGATATTAAAAGGGTTTTTAGTGGTCCTAAAGGGTGAAATTAAAAATGGACTGTATGTCTTGAAGGGTCAGATTGTCTTAGGTGAATCGCATGCTACTGTTAAACTTGATCCAACAAATCTATGGCATAAACACTTAGGACATGTATGTGAACATGGATTGTATGAACTGTCTAAGCATGGATTGTTGTGTGGTGATACTGTTTTGAAATTAGATTTCTGTGAATCCTATATTTTCTCTCAACACCATCATTTGGCATTTTAAACTTGTAAACACACAACTAATGGACCTCTAGATTATATACATTTCGATTTGTGGGGACCATCTAGGGTCACCATATTAGGTGGAGCTTCATATTTTCTATCACTCGTCGATGATATTTCGCGTTTGGATTTTCTTAATGAGAAATAAAGATTATTGTTTTCCGACATTCATGAGATGGAAAAATCAGATAGAAAATCAAATAGGAAGGTAAATTAAGATTTTGAGAACTGATAATGGATTGGAATATATAAACTAAGAGTTTGACGATTTGTGTGCTAAAAACAGAATAAAATGTCATAACACTGTTAAGGGGATGCCTCAACAAAATGGGGTTCTTGAATGAATGAATCGAACCTTACTTGATAGGGTTAGGTGTTTGCTGTTTGCCTCAAGTTTAGGTAAACAGTTTTTGGGGAGGCTGTCAAAACAACATGTTATCTAATAAATAGAACACCAACTGGCATTAATTTTAAGACACCTAAAGCGATGTGGTCAAGTCAACCTGCTGACCACTCAACTGTTACAATATTTGGTTGTGCTGTGTACACCCATCAATCTGAGGGCACATTAGAACATAGACTGTCAAAGGAGTCTTTCTAGGTTATCTTGATGGTGTAAAAGGCTATAGGATAGGTATAAAGGATGGTAATAGAACCAAGATTATTATAAGTAAAGATGTCACCTTTAATGAAATAGACATATGCCCTACTTAACTCAAAATAATAATCAGATGCATGAAAGCAGAACGTTTGATACAGAAAGATATGAATTTGAAATTAATCCACTTGATCTAATACAGAAAGATATGATCTGAAATTAATCCACTTGATCTTGTTTACCAAACAAGACATGAGCCTAAAATAGAAAACAATGTTGAAAATGAATAGATAGATCCTAATCAGGAACCATCAAGTGTTGATAGGAGCATTGATGAAGAGATCATAACTGAAAATAACCTAGATAGCTAGGGATAGAGTTAGAAGCAATATCAGACCACCTAACAGATTGGGAAATGCTCACTACATTTCATATGCCCTAAACATCGCCATAGACTATGTTGAATCAAAACCCTTGACCTTTAAAGAAGCAATAAACAGCGAACAATCAACAGACTGGTTGAATGCTGTGATGGCTGAGATGGAACAACTAAAGAAAAATCAAACCTGGACTCTAGTACCTAAACCAATAGGTAAGAAACTAGTGGGTCTAAATGGGTCAAGGAGGCCAACCCACCATCAAAAAACTCTAGATTTAAGGCTAGGTTGGTAGTTAAAGGCTTTACTTCAAGAGAAGGCATTGACTACAATGAGATTTTTTTCACCTGTGGTAAAGCACATAATCATAAGGGTCCTAATTGCTTTAACTGCAGAGTATGGACTGAACCTAGAGCAAAAGGATATGACCACAACATTTCTACATGGGGAATTAGAGGAGGAAATATATATGGCCCAACATGAGGGCTATATAGAACCTGAAAAAGAAGACCAGGTATGTAGGTTGAGGAAATTCTTATACGGTCTAAAACAATCCCCCAAGCAATGCAATAGACGTTTTGACCAGTTCATGACCAGGGTGTACCAGATCAATACATTATGTGTGTTTTTATGTGAAAAATGTTGAAAAGATCTATGTGATATATATTCGGATTTACGTGGATGATATGCCGATTGCTAGTAAATGCATGAATGAAATTCTGAAATTGAAAGAACTACTAAAACAAAATTTTGATATGAAAGACTTAGGTCAAGCCCAGAAAATTTTGGGAATGGAGATAAGTAGAAGTAGAGATTTTAAAAACAGTTCATTTGTCTTAGGCAAGCTATTTGAAAAAGGTTGTTAAACATTTTAACATGACTGATTTTAAACCAATCAAAGTTCCCATAGCACCCCATCGTAAATTCTCAGCAGATCAAAATTCTGAAAATGAGCAAGAACAAGCTAATATGACTGATATACCTTATGCAAATGTTATAGGATCGATCAAGTACACTATGATGTGTACAAGACCCGATTGAGCCTACCCCATTAGTATTTTATCTAGGTTCATGGGGAACCCGAGGAAGAAACATTAGACTGAGGTAAAATGGTTACTTAGGTACATTGAGGGGACTATCAGCCTAGGATTTATATTTGGGAGAAATGATACAGACCTGAAACTTCTAGCATATACTAAAGCGACTTCGATGGATACTTATACAAGCGTAAGTCTACCAGCACATATATCTAAACTTTGAATGGCGAGCTGTCAACTGGAGATCTAAGCTTCAATCAGTGATAGCATTCTCAACAATTAAGGCAAAGTTCTTAGCGATGGCAGATGCCATCAAAGAGGGTATTTGGCTAAGTGGACTATTGATTGAGCTTAGATCGAGCTTAGAGATACCAATTATATATATAGATAGTCAATCTGCCCTAGCCCTTAGCAAAAACCCAGTATATCATGACCGAATGAAACATTTAGCTATTAGGAGACACTTCATGAAAGAAAAACTTAAATTTGAAACAACTAAGCTGCTGAAAATTTCAACTGAAAACAATTTTGCTGATATGGGAGCCAACGTTGTGCCTCCTAATTAAGATGGTGAAGTGCATTAACTTGGTTCAGAGCTTTTGAGATTTTGGTGGATACTAGGATCAAGCATATCCCCCTTTTATTAGAGTGAGCTTAGTACTTAGTCTATACAGTAACCAGGTGAAAAATTATTAATATTTGGTTTATATATATATATATATATATATATATACTAACTATGTGCAAATTATAGACCAATGTGTTAAACCTAGGCTAAATTTGGACAAAAAATATTTTAGGATCATATTAATATAATGGCAATAGAGTAATTAAAAGAAATTTTTGCTTTTGTATGTCCTAACCTAGAACACCGAAAATACCCCTACCTTGCTGCCTGCCCTTGCTGCCCATCCCCGAAAATTGCGCTGCCTGTGTGCCCTTTGCTGATGCTAGCTATCCCCCACTTACTTGAGAAGCTTCCTAAGGAAGCTCTGTATCCATTTAAAATTGTTTAAATGAGCAGCCTAGATATGGCCACGTGTCTCCATCGCAATGGTGCAAGTTGTTTTTGTTTTGGTCCATCATAGCCGTTGATCTTTGTTTAAGGGGTGGCTTGGATTAAGCCATGCATCATTCACCGGGAGCCTCATTTTGTGTTTCTTTTGGTGCCCTCTTTGCCATTGATCTTGGACCTTATGAACTATCATTATGAGCTTCATATGGATATAGAACTTTTGGGTATAAAAGGGGGTTCTTTCACTGTGCTCCTTTTAATCTCCTCAAATTTCTCTCTTTTTTCTTCCATCTCAAGAGCTCCTAGGGTTTCCTCCTGCCATTTCGGGTAAAAGTTTCTAGTTTTGAGTGTAGTGTGATCCATGCGAGGTGATCAAGATCTTCTAAATGGCAGCCATGTTCAATACGATGCCTAGCCAGAGGATGATATAACGTTTCTTATTCTTTTCTTTAGCTCGGGCTTTGATCTTAGAGGCTGTAAAGAAAAAGTATTCATAATTAATAGCTTAGATTGAGATATGGCTTGTAATTTGTAATCACTTTGGTTTGTAATAATATAAGTAGGCCTCTGGAAAGGTAAGGGGCATCATTGATGTAGGCAATCTAGGGCTGAACCACGTAAATCTTGTGTTAATTCTTTTTTCTATCGTCGCTGGTAACTCAAAATCGAACTTAAATCTTAAAATCAATATTTTCAAGAACGGTTCTCCATAATCTATGACCTAATACTACCTATACTCATATTCATCTCACTAATATCTGCTTCAAATGAGGCAAATACCCATGATAACGGGTTTTACCTATCTTATTATCATCCCTACGTAGCACATGGATAATTCAACTTTTTGTTTTTTTGGGACAAAGGATAATTCAACTAATAAAATGACTATTATGTCTCTTTTATACTAATTTAAGTTATATAACAATGTTATTTCCTTTTTTATATATACAATAACAACAACAGATTCAGTGCTTCAAGAGCTCCCTCATAAGCAGGGTTTGGGAGGAGTGGATGTACGCAACCTTAACCCTTAAGGGTATAACCCTGCCTAAAGGCCGTTTCCGAGGACCTTCAACCTTATAGAGTTGGCAACACAAGGACTTCCCAGGCACGCTTAACTTCGGTGTTCTTTTTTATATATACATAGGGTAATATCATCCTAGCTGTAATCGCTCAGGTCCTCTTTATACGGGACGCCGCCCCTTGTATTCCGAGCTCTACTCGTTATTTATCGGAAAAAGGGCAATATCTCTGGCTAAGGACGAGATGAGTGGGGGACGTGGCCTCGATGTGCTCACTATCAACAGACATGCGCCACCGCCCCCCACACGCACGCTCGCTTACTTTTTCTTTTTTTTTTTTTAATTATATTTTATACTCCCTTTGAAATCCATTTTTTTATTTATTATAATATTATTGTCGTAATAAAATTACTACACCAGTAATTTTTTTATTCATTATAAATCAAATTATTTCTTTAAGAGTAACAACTTTTAAAACAACAAATCAAAATTTTTAAAATAATTTGTAAAATGAAAATTAATTTGATAAAACCTCATTTACTGAAATATACTTAAACTATATAATCTATATATAATACGTTATCCGACGAGTTTGTATGTAATATGTTATGTTAGTAAAAATTCATGTATAATGTATATTTTAGATGCATATTTGTACTTTTCGATTTTAAAAGCCAGCTTTCTATCATTCCCAATAATATAGTAAAATACAAGTTTTCTTAATATTATTGTTCGTATAATACACTTGTTATAATATATATCTGTATCTTTCAATTTAAAAAATAAATAATAATTAAATAATCAAAACATATAACTAAATTAAATATTCATATCCTACATTATATTAGTTTTATCATTTCGGCTATCAATACTCTATCATTTACAATGTATTATGTATTTGTTATGATTACTGTGACTGACATTATCTTTTACTTTTATAAATCAACAAAATTTTAATCAAATATCTTATATATATATATAATCGATAAAGTACACACATATTAATTCATATTTAATTTTCGTATTGTTTTTTACTAACCGATAAGTGTCGGGGTGACTTATAGGGGTGTGATAGAGGGAGAAGGGTAGGTGGAGGAGCATGAGGATGTCATCTGCTGCTTTCCACATGAATGAATGAACTCACCCTGTCTCTATGTATTTTATTATGTTTATTAATAATTTATTGTCAAAGTATTAAATTATTCATCAATCTATACTCATCAGTTTAAATTTTTAGGCTAATTAATCATTTAACATGGTACGAGAGCTTGGTTTTGTATCATTTTTCTACTTCTCTTGCTTAATTACACATAGTTTTTTTTTCCCCCCCTTAACTGATTTCTAATACAAAGATCAAAATGACCCAATTTTTCATAGTGCTAGTCCAAAAATCTTATTAAAACCTTAAGGCTGTATTTGGGTCATAGAATTAAAGGCTGGAATTGGGGCCCAAATTTTCAATTATATTGTTTGCTTCACCAGTTGAAATTGGAATTACAATCACATTGCCCAATTTCATGGAATTGGATTTTAACAGAAAATCATACTTAGGGTGGGGGTAAGGAATTACAATTCCATATTAACTCCATTGATCTAAAACTCAAAATGATCTCACTTGATGAACCCAAATCCAAGATGACTTAAAATCTAAAAATTTAGACACAACTTAAAATTTGACCCAAACCTCGAAATCACCCAACTCGAATGACTTGAGCTCAAAGTCCGAAGTGATTCAACCCAATTGACCCGAAACTTGAGATGACACAAATCAAGAAAATGAAACTACTCAGCTTGAATGTGGTGTAAAAAAGCTAACCCGAAGTGGAATTAATTGGACGAAATTAACCCGAAACTTAATACGGCCAATACCCAAATTGACCTGAACCGTCTCAAACTCAGCTTAAGGTGACTCGAAATTTAAAATGATACAACTAATTTGTCTCGAAAGTAAGATGACTCGAGCTTGAAATAACCTCAATGAACTCAGACTTGATTGTAACTAGCCTGAATCTCAAAAAGACCTAACCCGGTTAACTAAAATCTGAGATAACTTAAACACCAAATGATCCAATGCGATACTTGACCCAATTTGACTCAAAAAATCGAATAACTCAAACTCAAAATGAATCGCTCTGACCATAATAACTTAAATGTAATGTTAACTGATCCGACCAAAATCCAATCGTAGTTCATTTAAAACTCAAAATACTCCAACTCAATTGACCAAAAACCCTTGATGATTTGAATCATTATGTAATTATAACTCTGACCTCAAATTCCTTTGATGAATTAAACAATGAAATTTCAATTCCATCAGAATTCCAATTCCATCAAAATTAGAATTGCAATTGCAATTCCACAATCTAATTCCAATTCCATGTGACAAACAAAGCCTAATGCTGTGTTTGGAGTACGGAATTAGAGCCTGGAATTGGGCCTGAGGCAGGACTTGTGGCCCAGAATTTCAATTCTGCTATTTGGTTCATTTGCTGGAATTGGAATTACAATTCCACTGCTGGAATTGAATTTTAACTAAAAATCATACTTTCCAATTCCTTAGGGTGAGGGTAAGGAATTGCAATTCTATATTAATTTCACTCACTTAAAACCCAAAATGATCCCACTTGGTTAACTCAAATACAAGACGATTAGCTTTCTTGTGTTCCAACAAAAAAAAAAAAAATAAGATGACTCAAAATCTAAAGACTTAGACATAACCTAAAATTTGACCAGATCCTTGAAATCATCCAACTCGAATAACTTGAACTTGAAATAATTGAAATGACCTTAGCTCAAAGTCCAAAGTGATCCAACCCAATTGACTCGAAACTCGAGATGACTCAAATGTAGAAGATAAAACTACTGGACTTGATAGTGATGTAAACAAGCTAAGGAAAAATGTAAATGACATGGTCAATTTCTCAAACTCAGCCTAAGATGACTCGAAATTTGAAATGATACAATTCATTTGTTCCAAAACTAAGATTACTCGAGTTTGAAATGACCCAAACAGCTCAAACCCGATCAATTCTAGCTTGAATCTTGAAAAGACCTAAACCGATTAACTGAAAATCTGAGATAACTTGAATATGAAATGATCCGATGCGATAATCGACTCAATTTGACTCGAAACTCGGGTAACTTTTACTCAAAATGAATCGCTCCGACGACGATAACTTGAACGCAATGTAAATTACTTCAACCAAAATCCGACCATAGTTGGTTTAAAACTCGAAATATTCCAACTCAATTGACCGAAAACCATTGATGGTTTGAATCATTGTGTAATTATAATTCTAACCTCTAATTCTTTTGATAAACCAAATAAAGAAATTTCAATTATATCGGAATTCCAATTCCATTAGAGTTGAAATTGGAATTGTAATTTCACAGTTCAATTCTAATTCCATGAGCCAAATAGAGCCTAAGGGTTTTTTTGGTAACATTTTTTGTTAGCCATTTCTAACTTTGAAAAGCCAAAAACTATATTTTGGAAATAATTTTCCCTTGTCTTTTGTTTTTATTTTCATCTTTTTTCCCGTTTGTATGAAAACTGAAATTAGGGAACCAAAAATGAAAAATAAATTATTTGAAAAACATGTTTTCCAACATATTAAAAATAAACAATTACAAAAAAGTGTAAATCGTAGAAATCCGTCTATTTTTGCTTCAAAAACTAAAAACTCCCATTATAAATAAAATCAAACATTTAACCCCATCACTTTTTAAAAATCAATCACTTGACCCTAAGTGGACTTTATCAATATTTTTTCTCTTAAAAGTAAGAAAATTAAGCACATTTTGGTTCAAAGTGCAAATACCAGACATGCATCGCACAATATATTTGACATTGTCGTTTCTCCCATAATCTATACCACACTGCGATTCAAAGTGTAAATACCGACCATGTATTGTAGGGAATCCCACTAGTTCTATTTATAAGAAAATTTTTCTTTTATAGAAATAACATATAAAATTTTTTTTTTTGAATGTAAAGAGTGCACATGCAGGCATGATAGGGGGTGGAATTCCAACTGCAACTTTTTTGGGTAACTTTTTCAGTGGAAAAGAAAAAAACTTTAGCAGCAGCATCCAACTTGCAAATGTTTGGTAAAGCCCACACAAATCATTTCCCAAAAATCTAGCAACACATTCCTTTTTTGACCAACCCCTCTTTTTTTTTAGTTATCATCCTACATCAACACATTTCATTAATACGATACAAAAATAACGGGTTCGAATTAAAGTTCTTGATTTTTTTATTAAAAATAATCTAAAATTTATGTACGGTTTTTTTTATAAAAAAAAAAACAAATCACCTATATTTTCTGATTTTTCAAAAAATGACTTAAATTTTTCAATAACATCCCTTAATATTAATGCCGTCAATATATATTAGTTTTTGCTTTCGTGGCATTTAAAAAATAGTCTTTTAAATATAAATTTTTTTTAAAAATATATACAATTTTTTAATTTATTTTAAATATTTTAAAAAATATTTAGGATTATTTTAAATGTAAATTCATTTTTTTAAATTATTTTTTTATTTTTTTTAAAGGCCACGTCAGCAAAATCAAACGAACGTTAAAGGCATTAACATTAAGGTATGACATTCAAAAATTTTCAAAAAGTTTTGGTGGTTTTTTGAAAAATTAGAAAATATAGGTGATTTTTTGTAACTGCACCTAAAATTTAAGTTTAGTTAAAAACCTAAGTTTTTTAAACTATATTTGATCATGCTACAACAAAAACAATCACCCAATGCCTCAAAGAGGCTCCGGCCAAAGCTAGGCCTAGGGGACGTATGATGTATGCAACTTTACCCTACGAAACCAGATCAAATCAAGCTCAATCAATGGAATCAAATACTCACACAAGGACTAATCGGGTCTATGGGGCAGTAAATGGCTACCCCGTTGTATAATTTATATATATTTATGAGTATAACCTCCAAACTTGGAGTAATTACAAGGAAGAAAGGGGAGAAGACATAGAAGAAAGCTTGAGGGAAAAGAAGAAGGGTTTACATCAATTCACTTAAGAAACCCTAAAATAACTAACTCTCACTATTTATAGAAGAAGATGCTAAAATATTTAGTAAATATCTAGAAGTGACGTGGCAGGTGAAGAGAGGGCTGCAGACAGTTAGCGGCACTGTAGGGCGAGCTGCAAACTAGGCATCAGTCAAAGACAGGGCTTGGCGGCTACTGGGAAGGTGCTACATCTGTATCAGTGAGTAATGAGCTTGGTGGGTGCTGAGGCGCTAAGTTTGTATCAATGCCGCCCCGTTGAGAAGATCCTCGTCCGCGAGGATCGAAAGCGGGGAAACAAAGCTGGAAATCATGCAAAAACTCCCAAGTAGCGTGAGCAGTAGGTTGCCCTACCCATTGAACTAGGACCCGGGTGGCTACAACATGGCGACACTTGATAATGTGGCAATTCAATATAGCAGCAGGTTGAGGAGCAGGCGCAGCAGGCGACTACACATCAGGCAACAGTGTGGTGTTGGCGGGAATAGAGAAACAGGGCCTTCAAAGAGAGATGTGCACTGTATGATAGATGGCAGTATGAGCCAATAAGGCAAGATGATAGGCAACAGTGCCTACAGGGGCGAGGATACAAAAGGGCCCATAATACTAGGGTGCCAGTTTATGGAACCGCCGAGCTTCCACACTCTGTTGTCTGTATGATTGTAGTTTGAGCCACACATAGTCGCCAATTTGAAATTCGCGTTCAACACGATGGCGATCGGCTAGCTGCTTCATGTGGTTCTAAGCATGAAACAAGTGGTGGCATAGGCGACTGATAGTTTCTATGCGAGCAGATGAGCTGTGATCAACGGTGTTGACAAAGGACTCGCCTGGTAAGTAAGGGAGATGGATGGGCGGTGTTTGGCCATATACCAGTTCAAAAGGCATGGACTGGGTGGAGGACTAAAAGATGGGGTTGTACCACTATTATGCCAATGGTAGCCGTCGAGTCCAAAGGCAAGGCTGCTCACTGACATGTAACGCAAGTATGTTTCTAAGCAGCAATTGTGGACCTCCAATTTCCTGTCAGATTGCGGGTGATATGACGAAGAAAGATTGAGTTGAGTGCCCAATTGAGAAAAAGCTCGCACCAAAAAATGCTTGTAAATATCGGATCATGATCACTTATGATAGTTTCTGGAAAACCGTGAAGATGGTAGATCTAATCCAAGAGGTTGTTGGCGATGCCGACGGCGGTATAAGGATGGGCAAGGGATATAAAGTGGGCGTACTTAGTGAGGCAATTCACCACCATAAGAATAACTGAATGTCCTTCTCACGAAGGCAATCCTTCAACGAAGTCGAAAGAGGTATTATTCCACACCAAAGTGGGAACCAGAAGTGGTTGGAGAAGACCAGCGGGTGCGGAAGTCTCATATTTGTTCTGCTGACAAACGAAGCATTGGCGGATGTAAGCTTGGACATCATAACGAAGTCCTTTCCAGTAGAACAACGGGAAAATTCAACGATAAGTGGCGTCCACTCCTGAATGTCCCTATTGAGCGGAATCATGTAGCCAAAGCAAGATGGCTGATGTAGGTTTGCATCGTTACCAACTACCAGACGGCCATTGTCTCGCAAGAGGTCTTGACGCCATGAGTAGCGAAAGTAGAAGAGAGCTTCGGCTAATTTATATGTTATAATGCCAAACAAAGTGGAATGTTTAGACCAAGAATCCTTTAGCAGTTCAAAGACGTTGGAGGAGATGGAAGATAACGCCGTGCACAGAACCTCCATTCCGGAAAGGCAAGGGAGAGCATCAGTCACCCTGTTCTCAGACCCTTTTTTGTAAATAATGTTGTATTCAAGACCAATCAATCAAGAGAGCCACAAACGCTGAAGGGCAGAGGACAACCGTTGCTCAAGGAGAAATTTGAGGCTTTGTTAATCAGTGCGAATGACGAAATGGCAGCCTATAATTTATTACGCTCATTTTCCACAACAAAGACTATGGCAAGCAATTCTCGCTCATAAATCGACATACCCTGATGGCGGGGTGCAAGAGTGCAGCTGATAAAGGCTAAGGGTCGACCCTCTTGCATGAGGACAACGCCAAATCTTGTGCGGGAAGCATCTGTCTCAATGATGAATGTCTTTGTAAAGTCGGGAAGTGCTAGTACTGGTACCGAAGTCAAGGCGCCTTTTAAGCAGGCGAAGGCATTCTCGGCACTCTGGTTCCAAAAGAAATTATCTTTCTTAAGGAGATCCGTTAAGGGTCAAGCAATAACACCGTAATGAGAAATAAACCTTTGATAATACCCGGACAGCCCAAGAATCTGTGAAGCTATTTCAAAGATTGAGGACATGGCAAGTTGGAGATGGCATCGATTTTGCGTGGATTGGCGGAGACCCGTCACCGGAGATGAAATGGCCCAAATACTCAATACGGCGAGTGCCCAACGTGCACTTGGTGCGACTGACGGTAAGATGATTAGTGCGTAAGAAGTTAAGGATAGCCTACATATGAGACAAATAAGTGAACCGGGTAGCACTATAAACAAGGATGTCATTAAAAAATCAAGGACAAAATGCCGAAGATATGGCCAGAATATGTCATTCATTAAGCTCTGAAAGGTGGATGATGCATTCGATAAACCAAAGGGCATCACGGTAAACTCGTAATGTGCAGAATGTGTGAAGAAAGCTATCTTCAAAATGTCTTCAGTGGACATCAGAATTTACCAATAGCCAAATTTAAGGTCAATCTTGGAGAAAAATGAGGCTCCACCCATCTCATCAGGGAGCTCTATAATGATGGGAATATGAAACTTATCCTTAACGATCATCTTGTTGAGGGCCCGGTAATCAACACAGAGGCCGCTAAGAACCATATTTTTTTTCCTTGACTACAACCACAGGCTAAGCAAAGGGGGAATTGCTATTCTGGTTGACTCCGGCGTGTAGCATTTCCTTTATCAAGGAATCAATGATATCTTTTTGGAAGAGGGGATATCGGTAAGGCCGAAGTTTGACTGGATTGCTGCCTTCTTTAAGCAGAATTCTATGATTGATGAATTGGCGAGAAGGAGGCAACCCGGTAGAAGTGGTAAAAACATCCGCGAAGTAGGTAAGTAAATTCTGCATATCTGACAGTGTTAACCCGGTTGGCGGGTCTGGATTTACTGAGAATAAAAGTGGCATATCAGTGGTTATAGCAACAGAAAGGGAGAAGAAGGAGAAAAAAGTAAACAAAAATGAAGATAACATGCTCTCGGTAATAGGCTTCAAAGATGGAGTATGGATACCATGAAGAGTATAACGTCGCCCTTGAAGACTGAACTCTATTAGCAACTTGGAGAAATCCCATATGACTTTCCGAGAGTCCTGAGCCACTGAATACCCAAAACCATATCACATCCTAATAAGGGAATGAGTAGCATATCAGAACAAAATGGGGCATCATGTAGTTGCCAAGAGAAATTGCAACTGATACCAACACAGAATACTTATTTTTCATCAGCAGAAGTAACTGAAGGCCGATTGGCAGTATCTATGGAACGGCCTAGGAGCAGTGCAAGGGCGGCATCAAGGAAGTCGTGAGTACTTCAACTATCGATAAGGATTCTCACATATCGCATGTGGCACTGACCCATAACGCGCATTGTCTGGCGTTGAGTGATACCCTCTAGAACATATGTAGAAATGTGGGGATCCAGAATCGGATCCGGATCTGGAGTTGGCAGGACTAATATGGCGTCATCATCATCAACCTCTAACCAAAATACCCTAGCACGGTTCTGCATGGAGCATTGGTGACCCAGGGTAAAACGGTCTCGGCAATAAAAGCAGAGATTCCAAGCACGGAGGTCATCTAATTTGGCAGGAGTTAAACTCAGTTGTCCTTGAGGCGGAGGCCGAGATGTATTATAGATTGGCAACAAGAAGAGCTCTTAATGGGCTCGGGGTGGGAAGAATCGGAGCTAACCTCAAGGGGCTTTTGCCGGATACCGTATAAAGATACGCACAATTGTGCTCTTATTGTTTTTCTAGTACAATAGCGTCACGTAACGATTGAGGCTTAAACATGACATTGCCACCCGATATATCCTCATGAAGGCCCCCCAAAAGAACACTAACCTTTTGGTCCTCACTTAGCCCACATCTATTCACCAATGATTCAAATTTGCTCAAATATTCATCAACACTACCCTGTTGACATAATTTCATAAGCTCCATGAGGGAGTTATCCGTAGATTCTGCGAATCTAGCTCGGATTCACAGAGCATAAACCTCCCATGGAATAACAACATCTCTAAGCCATGATTCCTCAAAAGAATCATGCCATTCTTGGGCGTTGCCCTTCATAGCCACACTTGCGAGCATGACTTTCTATTCTTACGGGGTTCTATCTATAATAAAATATCTCTCAAATTGGTGTAACCATCCATCCACACCTCTACCAGTAAATCTAGTAAAATCAATCTTAGTGAATCGAGTCAGAGCTTGATAGTTACCTCGTGTGTTAGCTGGTAAGGTCATTCCGGTAACTCCTCCCTGAGGAGATGGTGGTGATGTAGGAGCTGGCTGCGGATTTTGATCGTTCACATATGATCGAGACCCGCCACTTGCACAAAGATCCCATCAGAGACCTCCCGGAGCTCAGTGAAGGACCTTTCAAGCGAATTGTGGCGCCGATCATTCGCTTCCTCTATTTCCCTTAGTGTCACTTGATGTCTCATTCCTTTTTCCGTGGTTGATCACCGATCAAAAACTGAAAATTTGAGCCGAAGAAGGAGTGCTCTGATATCAATTGATACGAAACCAGATCAAATCAAGCTCAATCAATGGAATCAAACACTCACACAAGGACTAATCGGGTCTGCGAGGTAGTAAACGGCTGTCCCATTATATAATTTGTATATATTTATGAGTATAACCTCCAAACTTGGAGTAATTACATGTAAGAAAGGGGAAAAGACATAAAAGAGAGCTTGAGGGAGAAGAAGGGTTTACATCAATTTACATAGGAAACCCTAAACTAACTAACTCCCACTATTTATGGAAGAAGATGCTAAAATATCTACTAAATATCTAGGAGTTATGTGGCAGGTGAAGAGAGGGCTATAGACGGTTAGCGGCACTGCTAGGCGAGCTGCAGACTAGTAATTAGGCGAAGAGAGGCTTGGCGGCTGCTGGAAAGGTGCTACATCTATATCAGCAAGTAATGAGCTTGGCAGGTGCTGAGACGCCAAGTTTGTATCAAGGATGTTACCCTGTAGTTGGTCAGACATAACCCCAAGTAACCCAAGCAAAAGGTTGGAGCCGTCAAATTTTAGGGGTCCTGGATTTTATTGTTATAATCTTTAAATTATTAATTGTTAATATTTATAAGTTTAATCATTAAATTTTTTATAATTTGTTGTATTAGTATGACATTATTAAAACAAATCTTACTATAAAGGGCCCCATTTCAAACTTTCGCTAAGGGTCCCGAAAATGCCAAGACCGACCCTGCCTGTAAAGAAGCTGTTTCCAAAGGGCCCCAATCCTAAAAAGAAAGAAGAAACAATATTTATAATATCCAAGTCAAATAAAGCAATATCAGACATGCAAGCAACACTAAAGCAAAAACAATAACAAATATATGCAAGTCTACGGGCACTGTGATTTAGCACTGATGTGCTTCCTATCTTCTCTAACAGTTGTTTTGGCCACGTATATATTTAACTACTACTCTACTCTATATAAGGTCATCTCAATAAAGTTTAGGTGGGTAAAGCTATGTCCAATCATCTTCATCAAGTATTTTTAACCGCCACTCAGCTCTATATTTGATCATGCTATTTTAGTGATACATTTTAACAAGGGTAATATTATTGTCCTGGCAAAGTTATTAATACCAGAGCAGCTAATTTCTCATATTTTATGACTATTATTTACTAGAAATTAAATATTACTCTAAAAATAATAATTATTGCACTTAGCAATAACAGCATCCTTTAACAATTATCAATATATAATATAATTTGACCAACCCAACTTATATAGTATTCCGACACATAAATATTATATTATGCTGTTTTACTTATAGTAAGTAAAATTTTATTATAAAATTTGAGCCTTTATATGATGAGTTTTATATTTTGTTTACTGTGATAATTTAGTCCCTAATATAACTTCAGTTATAGCAATATAATTGTAGAGTAAAATTAAATACTAGATTTTTTGTGTTACAGCAAACTAATCATTATTTTTTGAAATGTGATTTCTTTTTGGCATGTATTTCACATAAATTTGAAAATTTTCGTCCCAGTTTAATGTAAACTTTAGCCTAGGATTATAATACTATAATTTAAATTATACAAAGAATGATTTAATGTAATAGATAAAAAGGATAAATCATATATTAATACCATGAGGTTTTGTGTAATAATGTTTTAGTCCAAAAATTTTGCAAAATTAGTACTTATTCCACAAGTTTTATTGTAAATATTTTTTTAGGCCAATTTTATGTTTAAAAAAAAGGCTAGAAAGACAAAAAGACATTTATATACCTTATGCGTTATAAAACTGTGTACTCGCAAGCGTATAAGATCATCGTAGCTAAATCAAGAATGCGGGCCGTATCCACAAGGAATCAGAGTAAGTCAGATTTCGTTATTAATTAGTGATTAGATTTTGGTTTTTGTTGATTGTTTGTATAATTAACTAAAAAAGCAATAAAATCTATACTGAAGTTGTCAATTTAATTGAGTTAGTTCAGAAAATGAATTCATGGTGGCTTTACTCGTATCTCCTCATTATGTTATACTATGACAATAATTTAGGGGGCCTATGCTACAAGTACTAAGCCTGAGTTGATATTTAAACTAGGGTTTAGGGTAATGAATTAATCTAACGGCATAACCTATCATATCACCCTACGTGTAGCATAGGTTATCTTATTAGCACTACATAATTCCTTTCTTGCTCCTAATTTAATATTAAACATCGATTAATACTTAAGTTAGGGCTTAGGATAATGAACTAATTTAATGGCATAACCCATCTATTACTCTAATTATCTCAATAGCACTAACAAATTCCTTTCTCACTCATGATTTAGTATTAATTTATATAAAAGATGGTTTTCGAAATTGGATACAACCTCAACTATGACCACGCATAAAACCTATTATGTCAAAGTATAGGGTACAAGCTCATAGACAAATGCTAAAAATTTGGAAATTTTAATATGGTTACAAGCAGACACAAAAAGATAAATAAATAAATAAAGAACAATTATAAATTCCCACAGAGGTAAGTAAATAATATAAAAAAACCATTGTCAAAAATATAATATAAATATGGGATAGAGATGGCTATCCGTTTTTTATCCCTAAACTAATTACTCCTTCATGGTTGTGAAACAATGCAATTGATGATAGAATAAAGTGAAGAGTACATGCTCTATATATAGAGCTACAAGATATGACAAAGTACTAGAGTGCCCTTACCTCCTTACATATGAGGGGAGGGTAAGGGAGTCAATGTACTAAACCCTAGAAGCACTATACTCTAATACTCTAGAAGTACTATACTCTAATAGGCCCCCTCAATCTGAGGTGGGGTAGCAGCCACGTGAAGATTGGATTTGTGGTAATGGAACAGGGTAGGACCGAGCCCTTTGGTGAAGATGTCCGCAACTTGATGAGAGGTGGGGGTGTAACGAACTTGGAGATCACCCTTGAGGACCTTTTCCCGGACATAGTGAAAATCAACATCAACATGTTTGGATCGATCATTTGAGATAGGATTGGCAGCCAGGTATGATGCAGAGACATTATCGCAATAGATGATGACGGGGCCGGTGTGCCGGAGGCCTAAGTCACGCATGAGGTAGCGAACCCAGTCTGCTTTAGCAGCTGCCTGTGAGACGGCCCGATATTCGGATTCAGTGGAAGATTTGGAGACCGTGGCTTATTTCTTAGCACGCCAGGAGATCAGGTTGGAGCCAAGGAACAAGGCATAACCCGTGGTGGAACGACGCATGTCAGGACAGCCATCCCAATCAGCATCAGCATAGACAGCAACAGAGGTGCAGGTACCCGGAAGGATGGTGAGCCCATGATCATGGGTGCTTTTGAGGTACCGAAGGATCCGCTTAACAACCTGCCAGTGACTAGTTCTGGGAGCATGCATAAACTGAGAAACAAGATTAACAGCATAACAAATATCAGGACGGGTCATGGTGAGATATTGGAGAGCGCCGACGGCACTTCTGTATTCTGTGGGGTCAGAGAGGAGATCACCATCAGTTAGGGAAAGATGGGTGCGAGGGGTAAGGGGGTTTTGATGGGTTTTGCATCTTGCATATTGAGTTTGGTGAGAAGATCAATGGTGTAACGATGTTGAGATAGAAAGAGGGAAGACGGAGTTCAGCGCGCCTCAATACCAAGGAAGTAGTGCAGGGGACCAAGGTCTTTCATAGCAAATTGAGAGGAGAGGGTGTCAACAAGGGTGTCGAGGGACTGGGTGTTAGAGCCGGTTAAGATGATGTCATCAACATATAGTACTAAGCAAGTGATGTTGTTGGGTGTGCGAAGTAAAAAAAGAGAGGGATCAGCACGACAACAAGTGAATCCTAAGGTGTAGAGAAAGGTACTGAAGCGTTGGAACCAAGCTCGGGGAGCTTGTTTGAGGCCATAGAGGGCTTTGCGTAGGCGACATACATGGTTGGGAAATTTGTGATGAATAAAGCCTTGCGGTTGCTTCATGTATACTTCTTCCTTGAGGTGGCCATGTAAAAAGGCATTTTTAACATCAAGTTGCTTGATGGACCACTTGTGAGTGATAGCAAGTGTAAGGATGAAGCGGATGGTAGGAGGTTTGACAACCGGACTAAAGGTTTCCTTGAAGTCAATGCCTTCACGTTGGTGAAAGCCTTGAGCCACAAGGCGAGCCTTGAATTGATCAACGGAGCCATCCGCTTTATACTTAACTCGATATTTCCAAGTGCTACCGACAATGTTGTTAGTTGGGTGCGGGGGGACGAGGTCCCATGTGTGATTATGAAGTAAAGCGTTAAATTCATCAGCCATGGCTGCTTGCCATTGTGAATTTTTGACTGCCTGAGAGTAACAAGTGGGTTCCTGTATGACTGTTATAGAAGAGAGAGACAAGGGATATTTTGTCTTTCGAATACCATCCTTGAGACGAGTTCGCATGGGGTGCACATTGGTTGGCAGATTCATGGGGCCAGGGTCGGTGGGAGACTCGACCCGGTCGTGGGGGGAGGGAGGAGCAGCAGCCGAAGCTGCTGATGGTGGGGGAGAGGTGGGCTGGTCAGTGGGGGGTCGGGCAAGGTCTTCGTGGGAGACCGTGGGTGTGATGGTGGGTTTGGGTGGACTCCTAGGGGAGGGAATAGGGGTGGAGGCCACCGCAGGTGGGGCAAGGGCAGAGGAGGGCTCGAGGGGGGCAGGGGCCAGTAGTGGCGGAGCTCCGGGAGTGATAGCGATTATGAGAGGAAGGTCGACTATACTCGCGGTTGAGCCCGGTGGAGTTATATGTGTAGGGTTGACTAGTTCTGGGTAGGGGAAGCTAGTTTCATTGAACGTGACGTGCCTGTTTATGTAGACTTTACCCGTTTGAGGATCTAAGCACCTATAGCCTTTATGGCGAGCAGCATAGCCTATAAAGATGCATGGTATAGAGCGAGGTGCAAGTTTGTGTGGTGCACGAGGTGTGAGATTTGGAAAGCATGCACAACCGAATATGCGAAAACCGGAGTAGTTTCATTGTTGTTTAAACAGTTTTTCAAACGGGGATAAGTTATAAAGCACAGGGGTAGGAAGCGGTTAATAATAAAGCATGCTGTACAGGCAGCGTCATCCCAATGTGAGTAAGGTAACTGGGCTTGAATAAGTAAAGTCCTAGCCATGCCTATTACGTGTTGGTGCTTTCATTCCGCCACCCTATTTTGTTGTGGGGTATCAGGATAAGAAAGACGAAAGTGTATGCCATGTTGTCGGCATAGGTTGTTCATACGACGGTGATCAAATTCACGGCCACCATCACTTTGAAAATTTTGGATTTTCATGGAAAATTGGTTTTCAACTAGTGCTTTAAATGCGACAAAGATATCAAATACTTCGGATTTATGTTGCATAGGGTATAACCATGTAAAGCGAGTAAAATCATCAATAAAGTTAACATCGTATTTGTAACAAGATTTTGATGCTACAGGAGATTGCCATACATCCGAATGAATTAAATGCAAAGGCGAAGAAGCTAAATGTAAAGCACATTGAAAGGGAAGTCGGTGAGACTTTCCTAAGTTACAATGTTGACAAAAATCAGTAAAACGAGAACGAGGAATCAGTTTCAGAGAACAAAGAACATTTAACACAGATTGCCCGAGATGCCCTAACCGTTGATGCCATAGGTTTCCAAAAAGAGTTTGTGCCATGAGACCGGTGTAGTGGGGTGAAAGATTGTAAAGTGGCCCATTACTGCGAACTCGAAGCAGAGGGATCCCCATAGCCTTGTCCTTGACAGAGAAAAATTCAGAGTCAAATTCAACAGTGCATGAGTTATCTTGACATAGTTGTTTTATGGATAATAAATTATGGGTGAGTTTGGGAACCAACATAACATTGTTAAGTTAAAGAGGACGCATTTTAGTTTGTAAGGTAGTGGAACCAATATGACTAACAGGTAGTAAAGCACCATTCCCAACTAAGACTCGTTTTTGACCACTGTAAGGAAGAGCAGTGTGAAGCATACAAGAGTTGGGTGTCATGTGATTGGTTGCGCCAGAGTCAGGATACCAATTGTAGTCTTGAGATTCGGTGATGGATATAGCAGCAAGGGAATGCGAGGGATCTGGAAAGGATGCATGATCAAAGCGATGGTAACATGATGCAGCACTGTAACCAAGCTTATGACAGATTTGGCAGAATACTGGTGCAGGGCCGAGAATTCCAAGTGTGGGCGGGCGTGCCTGTGGCGGGTTGGGGTCGTTGGGTCCTGTGTTATGCTGTTGATTTTGGCCCCCGGAGCGGCCCCCTCGATTGCCACGGCGATCGTTGTTACGGCCTTGACCTCGACCACAACCCCCACGACCAGAGTTTGACCCTTGGGTACCTGTATTTGAAGCAACTAAAGCATGCCGTGGGTTAGTGGTGGTGCGGCCCTGGTATCGACTTTGGGCACTTTCTTCATTAAGCAAGTCAGTTTTTAATTTTTCAAAAGCAGGGGTTGGAGTGGTTTGGCGAGTAAAAGTAGCAAAAGCGGCATATTCAATAGGAAGCCCATAAAGGGCGTAATGTACTAGTTCTTGATTGGAAATTGGGGAGTCCATAGCAGCTAGATCATCAACGACGGATTTTAGTTCCGAAAGGTATTGTTGCATTGTTTTGCCATCTTTCTTTAAGTTGATTAGTTGGGACCTCAGATCATATTCCTTGGCCAGCGAGTGGTCTCGGAATCGTTTGACAAGGGCATCCCACATGGCTTTTGATGTGGGTTGTCGAACAGTATCGTTTAAGAGAGAGCGAGAGAGGGTTGCAGAAATACAAGATCTGAGACTTTGGTCAGTACGGACCCAATTTAAATAGTCTGGGTTGGGGGTGGAGGAGCCAGCACTGTTTAATATATGAGTTGGGGGACAGGGAAAAGAACCATCAATGTGACCCATGAGTTGATGGGATACTAAAAGCATGTAAAATTATTCTCTCCAGGCGGTATAATCAGTAACATTTTCAAGTTTTATAGTTATTATACTGGAGATTATAGAAAGAGGAAGTAATAAAGGTTGATTTGTAGTATGAGTTAGGTTAGGGTTTAAAAGAGGGGTTGTGGGGAGGGGAACACCAAGAGGTGCTGGCGGCTCAAATGCAGCGACAGCGGGTCCCCACCCATGGTGGTTGTTCGGTACAGCCGGGTAGGTCCCACCGGCGAGCGGGTGGCCGGGGATTGCAGCAGGGAAGGGTGGAAGTTGAGAGAGACCCGACCAACGGTGGTCGCCATTTCGAAGGGCAGCACCAGCGGTCGGTTGTAGGGGGAAGAGGGAGAGGGAGGTTGGGATGCTCGAGCCAAAAAATTGAGAAACTTGCGGCCTTGTGGTAACTAACGAAGTACCGAAGATGGCAACACCGACATTAGTTAGACCATTGAGGGGTAGATCCGAGGTCATAGATCCGATATGGGGAAGATCGGGCATGACCATGGAGGAACCGGACACCCGACGTTCGACGGAAGCACCGGCATAGGGAGAGCCGGGTTCGGCCGGATCAGGGGCGGCCGGTGCTGGGACCGTGTGGGGGGGAGGGGCGGCCATAGATAGTAGTTTAAAGAAACAGAGAGAAAAAAAGAAGAAATTTAACAGAGAAGAAGAACAGTGATGCGAAAGAAAAGAAAAAATAATTAAAAAAAATAATAACCAATTGAGAACTAGTACTTTAGACCGGAAAAGAAAATTAAAGAGAAGAGAGAAGAGGAGAGTCTCTTTGAGAGGCTCTTGATACCATATGAAACAATGCAATTGATGATAGAATAAAGTGAAGAGTACATGCTCTATATATAGAGCTACAAGATATGACAAAGTACTAGAGTGCCCTTACCTCCTTACATATGGGGGGACGGCAAGGAAGTCAATGTACTAAATCCTAGAAGCACTATACTCTAATACCCTAGAAGTACTATACTCTAATAATGTGAGTTTTATACATCATAAACCTAGAACAAAGAAAGCAATAACAACATTTTCAATATCCTAAGGGCTCTTGCCTAAGTAGGGTTTGAAGGGGGGATGGATGTACGCAGGCTTCCCCTTTCAGGGTACTATCCTGAAGAGAGGCTATTTCCGAGAACCCCCAACTTGAGGGGTGCAACATGAGGACTTCCCCGAAGGTCACCCATCTTGGTACTAATCTTGCCCAAGCGCGCTTAACTTTGGAGTTCTAATGAGATCTGGTGCTTACGTATTGGTACCCTCTTAGGTATAAACCTAGAAAAAAAAAACAATGAATAAAACTTGAAAGTGAAGACTTCCCCAATTGATGTTGATGTTGATCCTTGCTTTGATTCCTTTTGCACTCCGACCACCTATGTTTCGGCGTTTGAGAACCATTGGAACTCATAGCGGTTTCGGGAAGGAGAGGAGGAGATGAGATGCGGCGAAAAGATACAAAAATTAGGTCTCCCCATCTCTCTAAATACTCACTTGCAGGTATTTAACGGGGCCGATCAATCGACCCATCATGTGTTTCACCTGATCGATCGGCCAACCAATTGATCAGCTGGGGGTATCGATCAATTGACTGGATTTCCGTAGCTAGCCAATTGATCGGCGTTTTTTCCAATCAATTGGCAGCCCTGCTGTAAGCCCCGTATTGCTATGGGCCGCTGAAAAATCGGTACTTCGTGTCGACTAATCGTTTTGTACCCAAAACTCTATGAGACCTATTTGAGTTACCAAATTACAACCCGATGGGTCCTTCTTTTGCACACGTGGTTGGGCTTCTCATAATAGTCTTCAAATATATCTCAATTACGCTTGATTTTTTTCATTTTCAACCTTTGTTTACTCCGTTGTACTCTAAGCCTAAATGTACCTAGATTATAACAAAACACACATATAAAAATCGAATACTTCGTAGAAATGAAAAATAAAATATGTAATATAATGCACATCAATACCCTTATTCAAAACATCGTCATGTTTTCAAATTTAGTACTTTTCTTGAATTTTTTTAACATTACATGCCAACTTTTAGTCAGATTGCTGATGTCATACGCTTGAAATTAGATTATGGAATAATAAATTATTTCATAAATTTTCTAAACTAAAAAATTATTGCACCAAATCTCAGAGTACTAATATAAATAAAGTAATTTATACTGTGAATAACACTATAAATTTTAAAATGCACTATATTAATAGAGCTGGTCAAGATTACAAGTAATGAAAACAATTGCTAGGAACTTAAATTAGTTAAAGGTAATGTTTTTTTTAGCGCGGTTATATGGTTGGTATTTACTATCAATGATATCATTTCTTTGTGATAACAATTATTACTACAACATAACAACTCACAATTTGTTAACAACCTGTTTTAATATTAGTCATATTGCTTCTATCGTATATATCATTTACATTTGAAAAAATAACAAACTACATATGATACATCATAAACACCTATGTATAATACAAAAGACCCTGCGTAGGGTGACCTCCTGAGAAGTCCTCACTCTCAGGTTGGGGGCACTGGGAAACAGCCTCACTTCAGGTTAACACCCTGAAGGAGAAAGGATGCGTACATCTGACCCCCCAGACCCTGCGTAGGCGGGAGCCCTTGAGGCACTTGGTATGTTCCTTTTATAATACAAAAGACCCACGTATAACTAGTACTATAAAATAAAGACGATTGTTTAAACTTATTTCTCGGGTAACTTCTTTTGTATATTCTTTTACAATTAATCTTGTCACATTAAAAGAAAAATATTTAGAGTAATACTACTATATATCAAGGCGAAATTAATATTACCAGGGTCAAATAGTACTTTTTAAGGCAATTTTATAACTTTTATTATTTATAAATTATATTATTATTTTAATAATTATAATTTTTATCAGACAATAATAACTTCGATATTTTAAAGTAGTTTTATGTAATGACCAAAATCCTAAAAAGCAGTTGAAAAATGTACTAAAATTTTACATTTCCAGTCAAATAGGCACTTTTTTAAAAATTGTTCATGTGAATGACACAAAGAAGTCAAATAATGTACTATGGTCAAAGACTATTAAGAGATCACTGGACCCCTGTAGGGGCCCCTACATTTTAAGTGGAAATCAAACCCCACCATCACTTTGTGTCATCTATTTCAATATTTTACTACATCATCTCCTACTATGCACAGATAATGATCAAATTTTGAATAACTAAAATTTTTATTTTAGTTATCTATCATTGGCGATTATTGTCCTATTGTGGTCAGTAGCGAGTGCTTTGGTCTCTCGTAGTTTGGTAGGTTTGTATGTTATTGGAGTAGCTTTTTTAGGGTGTGTTTTGTTGGTGTAGCTTATTTCCGTTGTCTTCTAGTGTTTAAATCTTGGTGTCATTAGCTTTAGGCCTGCCTTTACCCTTGATTAGATGTTTTCGGTTTTGGAATCCTTGTTGTGGGCAGCTTAATGCCTTGAATGTTTTGGGTGTTTTATTGTTTGCTTCCCGGTCCTGCCCTGCACTTTTGTGCTTTCTCAAGCTTGTATTCAAATTATCGAAAAAGAAAAAATCGGTAACGACTTGTACCACATGAATTTTTGAAAATGTCAGGTATTGCATTTCAAGCAACAAAGCTTATATCAGTTTGTCCTACACTCACTTGTCAAAAACTAACAACAATATCCAGTATTTATAACAATATCCCGCTATTCAAACTTTAGCTTACTTAAACTAACAACCATATATAACTAAAACAATGCCGACTAAGATTCCGCTTGTTTAAGGGAAAAATTAGATTCTAGAAACTAATTTTTCCCCTTTTTGTTGTTTGGTGTGCATTCTTTGATGAAAAAGATTTTCCAGAAGAAAAGGTTTTCCCCCCAATGGTGAAAAATAACTTCCTTTGTAAAATAAATAAAGTCATTATTCTGAAGCTTTTAGATATTGATTCATTGACCAAAAAAGAAGAGATATTGATTGAACCAAGTTTGGATCAGATTGAGTTTATATTAGCTATAAAAAGATATAAAAAACTGATAGAAAATGTTTTCTTTTAAAATAAATAAAACAACATCATAAGGTGGAAAAGCCGTTTCCCATTAAAACAAACAACAGAAAACTTAAAGTGAAATTTGATTTTCCTTAGAAAATCTATTTCAACAGAAATACTTAACGGAAGAAAATAATTTCCTCTCAACCAAATAAAACCTGCTTCTACAATCTTTATTTATTTTATTTTTTTTTCTAATTTCTAGTTCTTCCTTAAACATCACCCCAACATCCTCATCATAAGCTACCCACTACTTTAAAGGTAGTTTTAATCATAATAACCACAAGATCATTATTACATGACAAATCGCTTTTTAGAACCAAAATGAACTATATTTCAGGTATTTGTGGCGCAAATTTTGCGATTTCTCCTCAAATTTTACTGTAGACACCAAAATTTTACCGTAGTCACAAATTTATTATAGGCTTGAAAAAGAGGCATTTTAAATGAAAGTTAACATTTTACCAAATGTAAGTTTAAAAGATTCAATAATTGACCAAAATTTGAGTCAACCCAAATAGCCAAAAGCCCATCAAAGACTACAAAAGCGAGCCCAACTTGAAGACTGCCAAGTCGAGTCAAATCGAAGACTATCAAGTGTCCGTCTTCCTTGAAGAAATATTGGCCACTGGATCAAGAAGCCTTGAGTTCCCTTCAAGTGTTTAAGCCTTGAGCTTCATCTAAGATAAGTATTTTGCTATATTTACATGTTTCTTGCTTACTAGCCAACATCATGGCTCTACTAGACCTTCTTGCTATGGCCTCAGTATTGGCCCCTGAGCTAAGTACATCATGTTTATGTATCTATCACTTATTTTACACATTACTAAGTGAGACTTTGACTGACTTAAGCATTAGAGTAGTCTCTCACATATCACTTTGCAGGAAATATCGAGTCCGACATATAGTTGCTACCTTCTCATCACAAGAGACCTTGAATTCAAAATCCTACCAAATCCTTCATACAAACTAAATATGTTTCCGAAAACATTTTAGCTCGGCTCATGGAGTTCCAGAGTGGTGGACCTTTGCCCCCGACTACGAGTCAGTAATTAGCACATAACCGAGGCGCTTTCCCTCCCGCAACAAGTTGACAGTAAACTCACGACTACAAGGTTTGGTCACCCGTCGTGGGCCAATAAGAAGTTTCGCAACGAAAGGGTTAAACATGGACCGCACTCGTTATCCTACTCACTTGCCCATCTTGGCCGGGTATTCATTAATATGCTATTGTACGAACCAGCAACCTAGCCAGGATGAATGAAGGTGCAACTATCACCCATTAAGCTCTAATCACCTACTGACCATCATCCTACTCATTGGCGCAATAGCCAAGTATAATACCATTACTCTCACCATGAGGTGTTATCAAGGAAGAAGTCACTTACCACATATCCCAAATCAAGCAATGGTTACTCCACACATCTTGAACTACCAACTGCCATAGGCGAATACTATTATGGCCTAGTCCCTATTTCACTTAACCAGCTCTAATCAAGTTTGTTCACCTGTGATCAAGGCTTGACTGGTTCCCAACGAGTAGAGGCCTGGTCTCCTTCCATAAAGCAAAAGCAAGTCGGCCAAGAGAGGACAAAGCCTAGTTAGTACTCATTGCCTTTTTCTAACAAACAAACTCGCCCGACTTAGGGGTCATTTACTTCCATTACCAGCATACTCTCTAATTGCTGAAGAACAATTATGGAGTACTATACATACGGACCGAATCTTAGCAATTAACATTCAACATACTCTAAAATGGGAAAGATAGATCATGGCACCTGTTTACTATATATAAGGAAGTCATGTGAAAGAAACATCCTTTCTAGCTTTGGTAGTCCGAATAGGACATCAATTTTAGACCAATCAAATAAACATTTGGCAAACGAGAAACTACAAAATCTTGAAATGCGTTTGTCCTTCACAGAGATTCTCGATTTATCCCCTTCCATGAGTTACCTTGGAAAGTGGATCAGGGATATGCCCAGTTTGCTAGAAACTAATGCATATGTAGATAACAGGAAGGTCCAACAAGAACTCTAAAAACTACAATTTTGCATGTCAAATCTTTCAAAAAATGACCTAATGGAACTTTCATTAACTTGCTTTGATGGACCAAGTGTCGTAGGCATTTTACGATTGTACATCTTTAGTAAATCTAGATCTTGGAAACGTATTTCTGAACAAGTAGAAAATGTATCAACCATACACGAACTTGTGTCAAAGTGCTGAAAATACTTCTTCAATATTTAGGATCTAAAGGGTAGTGAGTGTGACTATGGATACCTCACCAAAAAAACAAAAACATAACCCTATATTGGTAAGTTGGCGCAATGGGCTATGAACTGCATTCCCAGTGCCCCAATGGGCTCCTACCTAAGCAGGGTCTAGGGTGGTGAATGTATGCAGCCTTTCCCCTTCAGGATGCTACCCTGAAGGGAGGCTGTTTCCGAGAACCCTAACCTAAGGGGGTGCAACATGAGGACTTTCCCTGAGGTCATCCATTTGATACTACTCTCGCCCAAACATACTTAACTTCGAAGTTCTAATGGGATGCGGTACTTGCGTGTTGGTACCCTCTTAGGTATAATGGGCTATAAACTAGTTAGAGAAATCCCATCAGAACTTGATGACTTAAATGAAATTCGAGAGCTAAATGCAGTGGGTTGATTAGTTCAATACCCCTATTATATTTCACAAATTTTGTCGAAAAGAGATTATGAATCGTTCTTATAACGTAACAAGTTAAGCAAAAGGCTTCTGCCACTATTCAATCAACTTAACATTTTGGCAATCTTCTGTATAGAAACATGACACCATACCGAGGAGGATACTGAATCTTCAAAGTTAATTTACAACCTCTGACAAGAGTAACAATGTGGATAACCCAAAATAATAACTACAACCGAGCAACTATGTCTTTAAAAGCCCTTCGTGGTCTACGTATTATGAGCTTCATTTCACTATGTTTCTAGTATACTATATAAGTTGTAGGTATCAAGGTGTACAACTATTAGCAACGCATTATTATTGAGTTCTTTGTTGACTGCATTGCCTATAGGTTTAGTGCACGAGCATTGTATGGAAGGCATCGTCAATATTAGGCGATCATGTACCGCATTCATCAACTCCCAGCTAAACATCAAAGACCAGAACATCGGCCACATCATCCTCTTGGGATAACATACCGCGGATTTGACTCATTTGTTTCTTGTTTAGCATATAATTTGCAGGTTTCAAGGTATACCATTGTCAACAGCTTATTTTTATCCAATTATACATCCTCTGCATATTGCCATTTCCCACATCAATTTCATTTTCTACCCCAATCAGATCTACCACCTCAACTTCAACCAGGCGCATTACACTCTCCACCTTAGTTGCAGCTAGGTTTGGTACATTTGCCACCTCAGTTCTGACCATGTGCATTCGAATTGCCACCTTGGTTACGACTTGGTGTGTTACATTTGCCACCTTATTTCTGACCAAGTGTGTTACATCTACCACCTTAGTTTCAATTTGGTGCATCACATTTGCCACCTTGGCGTTAACCAGGCGCATTACATTTGTCACCCTGGTTCCAAACAGGTGCGTTACATTCCATCTAGGTGCATTATATTTGCCACCTTAATTCCAACCAAGTGCATCATATTCGCCATCCAAGTTCGAACCAAGTGTACATGCTTCCAACTTAGGATGCATGTATTTATCTGCTGATTGCATTAGTAGTATTCCTATAATTTGAATATCAATAGCTAAATATCATTTAACCATATTTTTAGGTGTCAACAATTGTCATCAAACAGAAGTGGTAAATATACTTCATCTTGCAGCAATTTAATTCAAAAATCACGTAAATGACATAGCCCGACATCCATATTCAAGATCAAGTCTAAGCGACAAAATAGAATTAACTAAGCACAAACCCAGACACGCTAGCCTGTAAATGAACTAATTTGGTGCAAGTGGGCTAATTATGTAGCTTGAAAGGCTTGGCTCATTTCGAGCTTGAGCCAAATTGAGCTAGCATTTTTAGCTAAGCAAGTCAAACCTGAGCTCGATAAAGTTTGAGGTTGGCAACTCATGGGCCTAAAGGAGCTTAAGTGAACTGATGTTGTGCTAGTGAATCAAATTGTCGGTGAGCCAAGCCTCAAGCGTGGGCTTGGTTTGGGCATAGCGCCTATTATCAGCATCATAGATACCAGTTATCAAGCATAGTTTGGTTTAGTGGTGAAGAACTCTTGGGACCAAAAATAGCACCCAAGATCGAATCCCACTAGTAACAACCCTCCACACCCTCTAAACAACTTTTAAAAAAAAATCATGAGTTTCAAATGAATTGGCAAAGTCACAGTATTATACAATGTCGCCTTCATGCATATACATTGTATTTCATTTATTAAAGTATATTTATAACGTATTTACATTTCAACAGCTCTCAAATAAGTACAAAAATTAATAATCGTATGACTATTGGTTGAAAACGTTGAAAGAATACGTCTTGAAAGCAGCTTTTGTTTTAGAAAGCCCAACACAACATCAGTGAACCCAACACACAGCATTTGAGACACGCCAACTGCGAATTGCAATTTAAACATTTCGTTAACTGGGAACCTCAGCTGCGGACAGCAACTGGAATTGGAGCAAACGAGATCGGACCCAAATAGGATTCATAGAGAGAGACTATTAGCCGTTGGAAAGCCATAGCTGAAGCACTGACAATGACAACGAAAGAAGCCCAGGAGAACCTCAGCATCAGAACCGGGTCTCTCCTAGCATCACGCAGTGCTTTGCTGAAGACGACTCTGAGCCGTCGATCTCTGATGATCAACTGATCGATGGAGCTGATCGCAAATGATGGAGAAGATGAAGCAACGGCATGCGCTCTAGAAACTGTGGCCATCCATTGATATATTAAGACGGCAATGACCTTGCACAGCTGGTGCCGAACCGGGGTTGCCTCTTTTGATACAAGACCTCTGATCAATGAGGCTCCATCCTGTTCACCAGAAAGTTTTAAGTATTTGTGTCATTGGATGAGTCAAGAAAACGACTATCGAAGGTTGGAAAAATTAACGAGCCCGTATCAGTTGGGCTGGCTAGACAGGACATGTTAACATAACTCAAACATGAACGTAATCACTTCAAAAAGCATGAACACAACATGACACGGCAGCATTTTGAATTGAATGCAACATGATCTACCCTTTTTTGAGCAAATCAGACGAACCTATTTGGCCAATCTCTAAACAAACTATTTTTTTCTAGAAACACTTTTGTAAAACGTGATTTCAATGGGGGTATTTGCATCTGAAAAATTTTTGATTTTGCTTCTGCTTCTGCTTAAAAGCATAAAAACAGCTTCTACTTCAATTTAAAAGCATTTTTCTTTCCCGGTCAAACACCCTCAAATACTGAACAAGTGTTCTTTTCCTAAAAAAAGCACTTTTATGAAAAAGGAAGCTTGGCCAAACAGGCTCCTGTTATACATATTTGTTACTTTTTGTCATGTTTTAAGGTGAACAAGAATTTGCACAGGTTAAATTATTTGCACATGACATGATGAACATGACCCCTACACTGTGGTTTCTTGGAAAATAGAGGAAAAGTGGTCACATAATGGCTACGGGAGTGACTGATGATGCATGATTAGTTGTTCTACTTTGGTTCCTGCCACGTACTGGGTCAGAGATGGATCCTCAAGAACAACCATGCATGATACCAAATTGAGATTCGCCATGACTACACTCTTGTTGGTGCAGAAGCATCGTGTTGCAGACATTACATAACATGTTGTAACAATCACATTGGTTTATCTGAAACTTAAGTGCTTATTAGCCCTAACATTTGTAAAAATGTGAATGAAAAGTAGCACAATCATTAATTTAACCTCTTTAATAGTTTTCAACATGCAACACATTAATAATTATGCATTAACGAAAAAAACAAAAATATTATGGACGGAGGCAGCTGCAGAAAGTACCTTCACATAGTGATTAGCTCAAAATACACTGCATAATTTCCATTTCGTTATTTAACAGCCCTTGTTTAAACCCATTCACGGAGCACTCAAACGGTGACCAGTTGCCCAATGATACGTTGAAAAGACCCTCCGTTGACGAGCAGAACCCCAGTACATATAATTTGAAAACTCAAGACAAAAACTCGGTAGCATATGCAGACAAAAGGTCCATCACTATGTACAGAAGATTCTCTAAGTGGACAATAAAGGACAAACTTCATTCTTCAGATTAATTTGATCACTTGGATAATCATTTTAAAATTCGGAGACATTATCTATCCATATTAAAGCTCCGTGTACTTAGAGAGGACATTATCTTTTCAGAAAAATCTGTTTCTTCAATGTTTTCAATTAAAAATTATTTCATTCTCATAATTTTCCTTTATTAGGATAAAGAAAGGAATTCCACTATATAAGATTTGCATGGGCGGCTGTGTTATTGGTCCGTGAAGTATGATTGGTACAGAAAAAGTTTTCTTCCTCTAAGGAAAAAGAACGTTTTCTCCACAAGTCAACTTCTCAAAAGATTCCCCATAGCGTTGTCACTACTCGGATAGGAAAACGATAAAAAAGTAATGCAAGAGGGCTTACTTCAAACTAAACGGGCCAGAAAGTTTCACAAACTATAACAAAAAACACCAAGCAAGGATTTTATAGAGGGACAGAAGACACTTACAGCAGCCATCAAGAGTCGTCTCAAGGCAACACCATCCTTAGACGGTAATAGCCTCAAAACAAAGTTCGCAATATCAAAAATCCCACCAGTTGCATTTGCAGAGCTTCCCGTCAACCTATCACCAGTAGATACTGCAACCTTCTGTAAATCTTTCCTGAACAGAAACCCGGCACCATTCTTTAATACATATTAGAGAATACTTTCAATAAAGTTCGTAGTTGCACAAAGCAGAAGCAAGAGCAGGAACAAAAACGGAAGCAAGAATGGGGACCGAGTGGTCATAAAGATTTCTAAGGTTGGGAAGTGGAGGGAGCACTCTTATTACTATATATAAAATATACAAAAAAAAATTAATGAAATGCCTTTAGTTTAGCTATTAAAGCATAAATATCAAACCAGTCAATATTAAGCAACCACCAAAAAAAATTAAGTGTTGCAATGAATAAGATCAAGAAAATTGACACCAGCATGTCCATACAATTCAATCATATAATTTAAATCAAGTGATATAATTAGCCAACAAATTATTTAATAAGTTTCTCCTTATCAAAATGATTCCGTGATTGTTTGAATGAGCTTGAGGCATGTTGGAAATGCGAATCTGACTTCAAAACACCAAATCACATTTTGAGCATGAAATGTTAGCATTTTAGGAGTTCCCTTCAACTATGGTTAAGATATATGAGGTGGTGAACATCTCATGACACTATTATCACTCTTTAATCTTTCTCTACCTTTCTCCCTCTCCGCCTCTATGATGCAGTCTCTCTCCTCAATCCGCACCATGAAATCAAATCGTAATTCAAGTCACGTTGCAGATGCAATAAGGTATTGTTAAAGTGGGTCTTAGGTTGAGCGATTGTAAGTGAAGATGTTGCTCGTAAGTCTTTTGTACGAGAAAAGAATAGAATGAATAGTAACCGTTACCTGTTATCCCTTTGACAGTTTAACATGCATAATGTAAATATAATTACAAAGACACTTTAAAAATAGAATACTAGATATATATATATATATATATACAGAGGCCATTACAAAGACGTTTTGGTCAATGACAAAATAGCTAGCTTAAAGTACGTTATATAACACCCTTATGCGGCAAATTCAATCATAATCCAGGATGTTAGGAGAATAAGTGACGGAATGAAGATCAGAATTAACCACTGCTTCAGGGCGAGTATGGTAGCTGACTAGGTTGTTCAAGCAGGGTTACTATGTTCTGCGGCCCATTAGACCTCTTTGCCTAGCTCTATTCTAGGCTCTATAATTTTGGCGGATGCTTTAGGGCGAGCTTTTCTCATAAGGCTACCTAAAGCGCCTCTCTTTTACCAATGTAAAAATAAATAATAAATAAAATAAGGCCCCTATCTGATTGGACAACTCAACTTATCATCCAAATTGTATTATGTAAGCATGCCATGTATCGTACCTGGTTGCACCTACTCTTAAGAACAATGCAAGTCTCTGCCACTGGAATTCTTTCCTTCTGTTCAAGACTACCTGCATACAAATGCAAAATTGAGAAATGAATGTAGCAGATTCATGTAGAATATTTACATATAAACCCAACAAAAGAAGAAGAAAAAGAAAATGCTAGTTTACGGCAGACATTATTGTCCATGGACACAACTTTTGTCAGGAGTCAAAATTAGTAAAAGGCGCATATAATACATGCATTGAACATGTATTTCTATTGCCATGTTTAAAAAGGCCGTTTATGTATAATAACCAATAATACAATAAAATACGCATTTTTTAGTGTTATCTGCATAATAGACATCTTATAACGCATTACAATCTTTTTCCCGTCTAAAAAACAAATATTAGTTGAAAACAATTAAAACTTACACCTAAACTAAGTATCCACATTTTATACTTTGCTTAATGTGTCAGTTCAACTCCAAAACCATTGATCACATACCCCATTCTTTACTATGTCATACTTTCTGCTATGGCTAACACTAAAGGAACATACCCAGTGCCTCAAGGGCTCCCGCCTACACAGGGTCTTGGGGGGGATATACGCAACCTTCTCCCTTCAGGGTGTTAACCTGAAGAGTGGCTGTTTCCCAATGCCCCCAACCTGAAGGTGAGGACTTCCCAGGAGGTCACCCATCCTGGTACTACTCTCGCCCAAGCACGCTTAACTTCGGAGTTCTAACGGGATCCGGTGACGACGTGTTGGTGCCCTCTTTGGTTAACACTATTAAACAAAAACAAATTGATAGAATTAGCTCTCTCCACTTTTTGGTATTTTAAAAAAATTAGTTGTTTTAGACATAAATGTATCCATATGTATTTCTTTATAAGTCAACGAATTTTTGGCCAAAATTTTTAGATATAGAGTTGAATAATACATGTATTAAATCTCGTTTAATTTCCACACTGTATTTTACTAACAAAGTCAAAATGTACAGTTATAAAGAAAAAGAACCCAAGATATATGCATCTGAGTAATTTTTAATGTTTTGATAAGATGCATCTTAGTTCAGGGTCGTCCTTTACCTAAATATGCAGTGACATCAAATATAAAGCTGAATTCAGCTAAAAAAAGCCACCAGCAGGAAATGGCTCTCTTGGTGGTCAATCGGTAGAAAAATTCAGGTGTATGTCAAGTAAGCAATAGCATAGAATCAAATAAAGGTCATCATTTACATGATGACCATAACTTAATGGATTTTGAGATATACCCGATTGACCATTACGTGATGATACTTGTTTAAGAGCCATCATAATGCATAGGTATTGCATTTATATATTAAAACATACTTGTAAATGAGAAGGTCCTAGGTTCATATTCCCCTGACCTGCTCATCTAACCAAAAACAGAAGAGAAAAGAATGTGTATAAAACTTTAAAAGCAACTTATGTTTCCCAAACAAACTCAACGTAATTCCCGCAACCTGTTATACAACATCTGCAACAGCCGCTTTCCGCAATAGTGATGCGACTCCAAACCGTGCTTTGATTCCACGAATAGTAGTCACCAATTAATATTAATGGACCAAACAGCCCACTCACATAAAGTTCAAAAGCCAATGCCACCCGTGTCCCAAGAAAATAAATTTTGAGCAAAACGGAAAAGGCTTGAGAAAGTTAAAACTACACTAACAGATCGGAGTGCACTAAATATACTCACTGAATGTAGAATTCTCCTTGAAGCATCTGAGTTATCAGTCAGCAATTTCCGAACAACATACGGATAAGCAGCTTCAAAAGTCTTAAAATTCTTATCAGCCGCTATTGCCAATCCTGAAGCAAGATTAAGAAAAGGATGAATTTTAGTTGGCCAAACATTGCATTAATAGCAAGTGATTCTAGCATCATCCGTGAGTATCAGCATAATCTAAAGCAACTATGCAAGTCCTATTAAAGCAGTCATTATCATTTGTTTGGTGAGTAAGTGGGATGGAGGTTAAGGAGATTTGAACCTATGGCCTCTTTTCATAGTCCATGAGCCTTAATAGTGTTTTACCACTAAACCAAGGCCTAATTGGCTAAACCGGTTACGTCAATTGAACACAAAGTTTTTAGTTGTTCTATTTTTCCCTTCTTTACTTCTGCAATTACCATATCAGAAATAAGTATGATTTTAGAGTCTCCTTTCTTTTATTGACAGTGATAGGGTACTGAATTTAGAAAGAAG
The DNA here is from genome assembly GCA_018398585.1 of Simmondsia chinensis. NCBI lineage: Eukaryota > Viridiplantae > Streptophyta > Magnoliopsida > Caryophyllales > Simmondsiaceae > Simmondsia > Simmondsia chinensis. Next base: position 3,969,398 of record JAGTTD010000018.1, read on the forward strand.
GCGGCAGTCGTAAAACAAGTTGAAAAGTGATTCTAATCTGTGATTCTACTGACAAACCAGTCTGACAAATTATGTACCAGTGATTTGCCACAACTAAAACAGAAAGAAGTCTGATATACGTATCTGGACTATGAGCATGCACAATAGTAAGCCTTCAAAACACAACCGAGATTGAATCCCTAGGACAAAAGGCCCTAGGTCCGGATCCCATCTCCACTTACCAAAATTTATCAGGAGCATACATATGATAATGAAAAATGAAGACAGGTGTACTCATTTTCCAAATAATATTGATATATTTGACAGCAAGTGCTTTAATTGCGAATAGTAAATAATATAGGAAATGCTAACATCAAAAACAAGCTGAAATCAAAATTTGGCATGGAGAGTATTGAAATAGTTGCAGCTTCCTAGCTTGATAATCCAGAAAGGGTAGTATTACATGCAAAATATATAATACCTTCCAATGAAGCCAGAGAACGCAACAGCAGCGTAAAGTACGGAGGCATGCGGAAGTGATACTTGAGGGCCACAGAAAAGATTTTGCCAAGAACCTTCACCCAAGAATAAAGAAGCACGAGGAAAATATGAGGGAAAACCAAAACAGAGCTATCAGAGATACATAACAAAACCTTCATTTTTGGGTAAATTACACATTAGTACTCTGAGATTTGGTGTATTGATTTTTTTAGTCTACAGATTTTGTGAAATAATATTTTAGTCCAAAAGTTATATGTATTTAATAAAATATTTCAAACAACGGTGTATAAGAGTGCAAAATAGACCTTTCACCGCACAAAGGTGTAAAATAGGCCTCTAACCCATACTTGCACGAAGCGGGAGCGGGAGCGGAAACAGAAGCGGGAACGAGTGAGAGGGAGTCAGAAAAATTTCTGAGGTTGGGAGCGTGGAGAGAGCACTTATATTACTATATATTAAATATGCAAGAAAAATTAATAAAATGTTACCAATTAAGCAATTAAAATATAAATAGGAAAATAAAATCAATATTAAGCGATAACAAAGAAAAAATTAAAGCACCCTAATAAATAAGATAAAAAAAGTGTACTCCAAAATATCCACACAATTCAACCATTCTTTAAATCAAATGATATAATTAGTCAACAAATCATTTAAGAAGTATTTTATTATTAAAATGATTCCATGATTGTTTGAATCGTGTTTCTGCCAAGTTTGATACACGTATGAAACGCGAATCTAACTTCAAAATGCCAAATCATGTTTCGGGAGCACGAAACCTTAGCATTTTCAAAGTTTCCTACATCTATGCTCTCCCCTAATTCTTCTTCATTACGAACAAATAACAATTTGTTTTACACCTTTTCACACCGCTTTTTAGACTATTTTATTAAATATATACAACTTTTAGACCACAAAATTATTTTACAAGGTTCATAAACTAAAACATTAATACATTAAACCTTAGAATACCATACTAATATGTAATTTACCCTATTTTTCTATCAAATCCATATCAAACTTAGTATCGCCAAAAGTTGTACTATACACAAAATACCTAGAAATTTTTCAATAAATATAGGTGTGAGAATACGGAGGCCCTTCAGAAACAGCCTCTCTTCAAGGTAACACCTTGTAGAGGCAAGGCTGCGTACATCTCATCCTCCCTAGAACCTGCCATGGCAGGAGCCTCTTTAAGGCACTGGATTTGTTGCTATTGTTGTTGTTGTTATGGGTGTGAGAATAGTGGAAATGCAGACAAAAACATCTCTAACTTCATTTAATGTAAACACCTGGTAGTTTATTCTGGACTTTAGCATTTATCTTGCAAAGAATCCATATCCAATGAGATTTGAACTACACAAGAAAGCCTTGCATAAGCCAATTTATGACATTTTGTGACCTGTTTATGAAAGAGAAAGGTAGATTCTACGAAAGGTTTTATAACCCAATCTAGTGTTTAGACATTGGTATTTTACAATACACGGAAGTCAAGCCATAGTAATCATGAAGATGTCATCTTACCCTACTGAACTTGACATCAGGTATTCCATCTTTAAATTCTACCTCGCCTAAGGAATTTTCCAGCTCCTGTGCCATTCAAATTAGCATTAATTGATTCGTCAATTACTATAAGCGAATCAGAATATACTGTCATCTTCAAGTCGTGCATGCATGTGAGAGGACAAACACACATGCATGCAAACACACAACAATGGCAAAATGCAATCAAATCGCGGTTCCCTGTCACTTTTGTTGTATCAAGGTAGCAGGAATCACAGATGTTAAGTAATGCGTCATGGCACCACATTGGGTTTTTTAATGGAACATTAATAGATTTTTAAGAGTTATATTTTAAAAAAAAAATTTGAATAAATAGCCATATAATCGTTAGCTTTTATATTCATTTGATAGTTTTTGACATGAGGATATATTTATAAATATTTTCTTGGCCAACAATATTTATATTTGTAAATATGTTTTAATAAATAAAATAAAATATATGCGCATCATGAAGGATAATTTAAAAATATGTTACATGATAACCAATCAAGGAACAACTATCTCAAAGTCCATTGCATAAATTGTTATGCTTATTTGATTTCAGATAACATAACACAAGACCAACAAACCGCAGCAAAGGAACACATAGAATACCATAGTAACACGACGGGTGTTGGTGCCTGGCTGGACAACATCCATTTCGGACAATGCATGAACAAGAGAGGCCCAATCCCCATTTACAATGTGCACAATGGCAGCAAGCATTGCCAACTGATGTTTTCTTTCCATACGGCACATCAAACCAAAATCAATAAACCTATCAGACATACAACAATAGGTGATTGTTAGTCATACTTACATAATGTAGAGAATACCAACAGTTTTGAAATTAGCTTCTGGTATTGAACTTTTTTTAATCAAAAAATGAAATATCATTAAGAGGAAAAGAATGTACAAAAAGCTAAGGACAAGATGTCCTCAATCATCAAATAAAAACCCAAAAACTAATAACACAAAACTTCTGGCAATGATACCCAAAACTGCAACAGTTACCCTATTTGTCCAGAAGTAGTATAACGCAAGTTCCCGGGATGAGGATCAGCATGCAGCAAGCCGGTTTCAAGAAGTTGAACCAAAGATGCTTCTACTCCTTTACTAACCTAAAACACGAAGAAGAAGGGGAAAAAAAAAAAAAACAACTATGATAATTTGTTGATAACTTAAAAATTGACATAGGAAATAAATATTTATTATCATGACTTTACCTGAGGAAACTAAGCCATATTTGGAACAAGGAATACTCAAGGCCGAGAAGAAAGAAATGAAACAGAAAAGTTCAGAAAAAATTTTAGTTGATTTTGATGGAATGCATTTTCCTTCAAAATACAGGAGGAAAATGGGAAAAACAAATTGTTTAAAGGAGCTTGACCAACAAAGACCAGATAAACTCGTCTAAGACTGGACCAAATAGTATTATTTACTGCAGCCCTCAATCCTTGATTTGGAGCCTTACCAACTTCAGTCTAGGCCAGTCCGGGGTTTTGAATAATGACATGCTTAAAATGTTAAAATAAGAGTTGATACCAAAACCCCAGCTAGACCGCATAAATTGGTCCAAGATTGGACCAACTAGTATTACTCAGCCAGTCAGACATTCGAACTTTACTGGTCTTTTGGTTCATGCATGAACGCACCTTATTACAATGTGTAAAACCTGGTTCAAATGAAAAACCAAAGACCAGATCGAATAATGGTCAGGTATGATCTCAGACTCTAGGTTTCATTTCACACGAATAGTTTAATATTTAAAAGACATCCATTACATCAAACCGAAACTAAATTGGACTGAAGATCGGTCAAACGAAGGACCAGATACTATAGTACCGTTTTAGTATGAGATTTCAGTCCAGATCGAGAACTCAACGCCCTTAGACATGAAACTAATTCTTTCTTCTCTATATTAGCATATAGAATATGATTTTTAACAATTAGAGTCTACAATGTCTCTTTCTTTTTCCTTTATACAATTTTTTATCTCAATTTCTTTCCTTTAAACTTTCCTCTACCTCCAAACAAAGGAAAGAAAATTAACATTCTTCCAATTTTTTTTTCCTTTCATTCTTTTTTCCCCCTTTGGTATTTTCTTTCCCTTAAATTTTTGTAGAAATAAGCACAATCTAAAGCAATAAGCGTGTAAGATAATATAGAATATAGAAACAGTTTTCTAGAAGCACCTCAGCCACCTCATATAATGAATTTTCTTTAAACTAAGGAATGATAATGTGTAAACCACTTATTAATTCTGTACAATGCTATTAGCATTAAGCCCTTCATAGCGTTGAAGGATCCCAGTTTCAAATAAGTGAATGTTATCTCCACGCAAATCTTGATTGCAACACAAACTGATTTTCTATACATTTGAATAGAATCATATGTAAAAGCTTGGATAAGAAAAGAAAGATAGTCAATCATACAACATACCAGATCAAGCAGGTGCCGCTTAGCATCAAGCTTTTGTTTCTCAGAATATACATGGCTACGATCATCAGATCGTCCTGTTGACACCAACAGCAGATAATTTGGATTCTCCCCAACTACCCATTCCATAGTGAGAACTCTCCTTCGAGTTAAATGTAGGAACATTTTGGGAACACGAATGAAAAGAAATGATGAATGAGCCTCCTGAAAGCATATCAATAGATGAATCAGGAGGATTTTAGAAGAGAAAAAAAGTATTATCAGACAGATGCGAACACGAGAGAGAGTGTGTGTCTGTGTGCAACATAAACGGACAGCAAGAAGTCATCAAGTCAACGTAAAAAAGGGGAAGGTTATATAAAATATTTCAAGATCACGCAAATAGAAAACGATTCTTTTAAAGTTAAATTCAAGAGAACTTTCTTTGAACGGAAAAAGAAATAATATTAAAAGAGAAAGAATGTATAAAGAGTTAAGGACAAGATGTGCTCAAAATTACAATCATGCTAATAACATAAAGACCTTCAATCTCTCTAATAAATTAGCTAAGGTTATGTTAGCAAAGCTCCTGTAACTCTTCGTCCAAAAACCTCCCAAAAAAAAACCTCTTTTCCATAAGAAATTAACTGGCATACACCAGTCTTTAAAATTCTAGCATTCCTTTTCAGACAAATACACCAGAGAATCGCAATCTTGGTCATGGAGAATAACATTATGATGTCAATCCTCCTTCCTATGCCACCGAACTTCATTAAATGATACCCTCAATCGATCTTGGGCTAACCCACATTCCAAGACCTTAGGATAGCTTATATCATAAATCCCGAACCACTGCTTATTGCAAAATTAAATTATCAAAAGTCTCCCGACTCTAGAAGCACATTACACAGATCCCTAGACAAAAAGCTTTAAAAGGTCTTCTTTTTTAGAAAATCTGGAGTATTAAGCTTGTTGAGAAGTAAAGCCCAAATAATACCTTGATTTTAATGGGTATTTTACTTTCCAAACGCAAGAAAAAAAAAACTAGAAAACGATTATGTGATGTAAGATGTTGGAAAAAAAAATTTAGTAGTAAAAGTGTCAAACCCAACCAACACCTAACCTCTCTTATCAGGCAACGGAGACAAGCATACTTGATCCAAAATGTGGCTTAACAGCGACAATTCATGTACTTCCCTTGGAGTAAGATCCCTATGAAAGGCAAGTTCCAAAATAGTGAGCTGCCCTGTTGAGATGTAAAGAGAACAACTGGGACACCATGAACATTGGATAATCTATATAAAAGTGGAAATTGTGAGCAAAAACAATAGCTAAACCCTACTATCTTACTAAAATTGAATACCAACCCAATTATAAGACGAATATGGGAAGGAAAGAAGAGCAAAGCTATGAGATAAAGGGGAGGAACAGCCCACTGACCAACACTGCATTTCACCAATTTTCTTGGAAACCGTACAGCTATAACCACTTAACCAGAAAGGATATGTTCTTGTACACCAAATTGTCGATACCCAACTCTCCTAGTTGTGCGGCCTAATAACTTTGTCTTACCTAACCAAATGATCTCAACAGTCCACTTCCACCCTTGACCAAAGAAAATCTCACATAAGTAGCTCAAATTCACTTGGCAACTAGCACGGTAATCATTAAGAGAGACTTGTATATGGAAATATTGCTAAAACATGACCAAACAAGAGTAAGACGCCCCCCCTAAAGAAAAGAAAGCGTGTTTCCATCCATCCAATCTCTTTGCAACTTTCCTAATCACAAGACCTTCAAAGCTAGAAGACGTATACCACCTAAGGGTACCCCAAGGTAATCAAGCTGCAAATGTTGCACCACACAACCCGACAACAAAGAGGATAACAATAGCAATAGCTTTTTATGATGTAGTGTTTCATTCACCTATCTGCTAGATTTTAGTCACCACCAGACAAAGTAAGGAGTATAGATGGCATCACCCTCCACAAACTAAAGATTAAGATTCTTTAACCTCTACTAGCCTCTAAAAAGTTAAATGAATAAGGCGTAGAATTGGAAATGGAAGTTGGAACTTCCAATAAAATTCCACCACAAGAATTGAAATAAGGACGGAATTGCAATTTTCTTGCTCAGATTGAGAAAATAGCAACTTGCATTGAGCTTAATAACTGACAAAAATTTTCATTTTAGAGGGAGAAAAAAAACATAATGGAAGACCAATTTTCAATTTTCTTTCGTACTTCGGTGTGTTTGAGGATATCTTGTCCTTAGTTCTTTGCACGATCTTTCACCCTTAATGATATTTCTTTTTTCGATTAGAAAAATACATTACAAAACATAATTTCTCCCCTATTTCTCTTCCCTTTTCCTCACCCTTATCACCATATCCTACCACCGCAATCACCTGCTCTCCCAACCATCAATGCCGCGCCGCCCCCCCCCCCCCCACCCCCACCCCCCAAAAAACAAAAAAAAAGGGGTCTCCTTCAGCTCTCACAAGTCCCAAACCACAAACCAACACCCCTCCCCACCATAGTTGCCTGAAACTCCTTCCCTTGCCATGAGAACCAGCTTGATACTGAGTGTCAATGAAGTTGGGGCCCAAATGTAATTTGTTTGTTTTAATTGAGTCCAATTTAATTAGCCTAGTCTTATTAACCCAATTTCTAGAAGTGGCCCATATATTAGGGTCCTAATGGTATAAGATTTGTCTCATTAGGTTATCTTCATCTTATCAATGAGAATTTAGTTTAGTCTTATCTTTATTAATAAGGGTTTATTTTGATAGGTCAATGCAAGTCATTAACTAACTATAAATACCCCCTTGAGTTGAGTCTTGTAGATGGTTTTTATTCAACCGAGAATTATCAATAAATTGAGTGTTGCTCTTTTACTTCTCAATATATGCCTCGAGAGTTCTTCTATATTCTTCGCATAGCTCACCAAGGTGGTGAATTTAGCTTGGCCCTCACAATTGATTAGACCCCAATCAATCACCCTAGTGGGATTTTTAATCTCGATTAGACCCCAAATAATCACCCTAGTGGGATTTTTGATCTCACCTTAATAAACCTATACGTTTCTACATCAAACCTTTACTCTTCTCCCCTCCCTATTGATGGTGCAAATTCAATCAGAAGACATAAATTTCTAAAGTTAGGAATTCAACAACAATGTGAAGCCATTGCTATTGATTTCAATTCTTCTACCTTTGAAGAGAAGATCCTGAAAAAATGAAAACAGATTCCAATTTTTTTTTTTTTTTTTTTTTTTGGGTCAAAGCAAATTCCAACAAAAGCCAGAAAATGAAGTTACCATAAACTGAGTTGCATTTGCAGCTTCTAGTCTGTAGTCTAACTCTCCCATCAAGCCTTTTCCAAGTTCATCGGCATACAACCGGATATCATTTCTTCTCTTTGCAATCTTTTGCAACAGCCCCAGCTGAAATTACCTAAAGTTGTGACATTTAGCATCTTCAACAGAAAATGGTAACTATACAAGCATAGAGATCAATACAAACCCCAAGACGAAGAATATAAATATCCCGAGCAACTACGTGGTGTAAATTTGGCCGCTGCACTTTGATAGCAACAGCACAGCCATCATTAGTAGTTCCTCGATATACCTGCAATTCATGTCACACAAATGTGTAAATCAAACAAACAAACAATAAGAGACAAGTAGCAGCAGTGTATAAATCTGCAGTTGATTACCCTAACTTAGTTTTTAAGGGAACTTAGGTTGCTTTTTAATCCTTATATTTGCACGAATTTGGATATGTACCCATACAATCATCAATTCTCATAGATTTGATAATGTTTAACATGTAAATACATATATAAATACAATATATGTGTGTGTTATTATGGAGACCATTACAAAGGTACTATATTGTAATGGCCAATTGCATAAAACCAGCTTAAAATCCATTACATTATGTGCCAGCCTTCATTTGAATCCATGACTGCAGCCAACAGCCTAGCGCTACAAAGCTCTGCCTTGATGATTTGCACTGTTCGATTACCATGTTGCATTGCACAATAAAGGGTAGAAGACCACCTGACCAAATGAAGCTGCAGCTACAGGTTCCTCTGAGATGTAGCTGAAGTTGCTTCCCACGGGCGAGCCTAGTTCTTCCTCAATAATCTTCATAGCCAGTGCTCTTGGAAAAGGAGGAATCTGATCATGCAGTTCAGAAAGTGCCTGCCAAAATAATTTCACAAAAGAATAAAAGCACAAAAAGAAGATAAGACTACTCAGTATTTAGTTTGTACAACAAGGGGGGACAGAGAACCATGCAAACCAGTAGCTACACCCTATGTCTAACCTTGGAAATCTCGTCGCCAGTAATGTCTGGCCTTGTTGAGAGAGACTGGCCAACTGCACAAGCGAACCAGAGACACGTAACAGATGGAAAAACAGCAGATAACACTAAAAGGAAAAGAGAAAAAATTATGCAGCCAATAACGACATTTCTAACCTTTGATAAATGTTGGACCAAGATTTAGCATTGTCTCTTTAAGCAATTTCCCAAAGTCATATTGTGATACACTGCTATCGGTATCTTTGTTTGTCCTAAACATAAGAAACCTTTTGATTCTTGAGGCGCGAATTCTGATTACAGCAGAAGAAAATGCAGAAAAAACCTTCCAAGGATCAAACAAGAAGGCCAATAAGAGTTCCCTTACATAAAGACTCATCAGTAATCACAAAAGTATGTACTTGACAACATTCGGACAAAAGGAAAAGAAAGAGCTTCTCTCGGATATTGAAATTTATTCACAACGGTAACTATATAAATGAAAAAAAGAAAGATCAACATGTGCCACAAACAAATCTCATGGAAAAAACAAATAACGAAATGGCACCCAATGCATAAGCGCCTATGTTTAAACGTGATTCCCCCCAGTCCCACTCACCTCAATAGTATGATAAAACTGTACAAGGCACAGTACATTCCACTCTATGTTGCCTGAGTAACTTTGAAGTATGAAATCACAAATGTAGATTAACTATCTCAGGACTTAACGGACTATTATGACAGAGATAAGTAAAACACACATTGAACGAGCCCTTGCAACTACATAAGCAAAATTAGTTATGACTATCATACTCCAACTATACCGATGGATGAAATAACGGTCAAGCCACAGAGTGACATCATCACCAGAATCTTGTAAGGTAAGAGCCACAATTTCAGTATCAACATAGCAAGTGTTCTCACGAGTACATCCAGAATTCAGAAATGCCTACAAGGGCAAGCAGCTATAATTACAAAGTAACAGTCCAGCCTAGCGTGAATCATACATGGCATGAACAAGGTTCAAAGCAATATTACGCTTCCAATTTCTCAGTCAACATCTTCCATGCAACCATTCATTTATCCATCATACAAATCACTCATACAGAAGGGCATTGGGTACCAATAAACATAAGCCTAACTAATACCTCAACCAATCGAAGGGTCACAATATGAGGTCTGCAATTGAAGTAGTCAGCGACTTCCTCTGAATCATAGAACTCTGGAAGTGGCCTAGACCACATCTTGGACATACAGTAGAAGTAGTTCAAATAGGCTTCCAACGCTTTGAGATCAGCACTAAGCAAATCCAATCCAAAGAGTGCTGCAAGAAAATCTATGTGTTAGGTTATGTCTCAAATTACTTGTTTATGCTATGAAGGAAGCCTTGAGCAAGCCAATCGATCGAGGTACAGGGCCGATCGATCAGGCACATCGCAAGTCAAGAACACCTGCAAAAAGAGAGCCGATCGATCGGTATGGACCGATCAATCGGGGGCCGCGCAACGCGTACCCTAGCGGTTTGTTATAAATAGACCTTGAGAGTTTCAGTTTTAAGCGATCCAATCCAATTAAGAGAGATCCGCCGTCACTGAGGCTTTAGAGGGAGTGATTCAGTAATTCTTCATAGATCTCGTTCAAAGGAAGTGCCTTTGTAATTCTTCCATTATTTGTGATCAATAAAGAATCTCCAGCTGCGCCCGTGGGTTTTCCCTTCTCGATTGAAGAGGGGTTTTCCACGTAAATCTCTGTCTTCTTCGTTTGTTCTCTTTTATTCTGTTATTTACTTCTCTTATGTGTTATAGTACTTGAATCGAATCCTGTTCTTGAGGTGTTAAGTTCGGTATTAGGAAGATATTACTTCCTTTACAAATTGATATCATAGAATATCAAATTTATCCAAATTCCTAACAAATTGATATCAGAGTATACCAAGTTTGTTCAATATTTTTCCTTACACTCTGTCTTAGCATTAATGTATTCTCACTACTGAATAAATTAAAGATTCTTGATGAAAAAGCCTCCCTTTAAGGTAGCACCCTATAGGGGTAAGGCTAGGTACATCATTCCCCCAGACCCTGCCATAGCGGGAGCCTCTTAGGCATTGAGACATTGTTGTTGTTGTTTTTGTTGATGGAACAAGAATTTATAAATGAACATCTCTTCTTTGCCCCATTCAAAATCCTTATAGCTGCTTGTTGAAGGATCAAGGAAGACATTACTCCACAAGGAGTGCCAAGAGGGAACATTTTCTGCAACATTACACTGTGAAGCCTCTCTACTAGAACAAGTCTAGGAATAGATAGAAGAAGTTCCCCTGGTTCAGAAAGCTAGTCGGCTGACGTCTTTTTCCATAAAGGTCTTCTTGAATCCTTTTGAGGTTGGGATTGAGCAAATGAATAATGGGAACTTAAACAGAAGCAGGAGACAGCATAGCCTCCACCTACCCTCAAATCATTTGGAAAAGAACACTAATGATGACTTCTGTTACCAAATGTTCCAAAGACATTAGCCCACAATTCTATTTAACAGCTCTTAAGGTTCTTCCCTCCATTTTGAATGTATTTTCCAAATAGAGTTTCCCCTGTTTATAACTAGAACCCAACAACTTGCTATTATAGATGGGAAAGCAAGTAATAAATACAATCGAACAGGTGATAATAAATTACACTTAAATTAGAAAACCGGACAGATCAAGCCAAACCGCGCCACAAGTCCCATGAGAACATGTGCTGCCATAGGAAGAGGTGGGGGTCATACTTGACCCCCGCGCCTCTTTTCCTATAAAGGAAGAAGGGAAGGCAGATAAGAAGATCATCTTCTCCTTCCCTCAAGTTTGGCTCACCTTCTCTCTCTCTTTGGCATATTGAGCATCCTACTCATCTAAAGCTAAATATTTTATACTTATTATGAAGTAAGGTCTAGGCTAACTTACTTATTTTACCGGCCCACAAAGGGTTTAGCTAGCCAACCTTCATCTCGCTAGCCTATTAAAGCCCTCAGAAGGCCCTATGTTGGTCTTATGCTAGTCCCTTTTATCATATTCCTTTTGGGAGCTTTAACCAAGTATTTTGTTATATTTACCTAATCCTATTAATTGTCAATTCTTCACTAATATGTTTATTTCTTACCTACCTTAACCACTATTTTATAAGATTAACACTAACTTGTATGGGCCCCGCTAACCATTCGTTTGGTCTTGCAAGTATCAAGTCGGGCGTGTAGCTAAAGCTTGAGTTCAACTCATCCTAACGACCCTCGCTTCAAACATAAGTCAAACATGATGAATAAGCATACTGCCAAGTTCATCTTAACCCCCCCCCCCCCCCCGCCGCCCGGGTCCCCCCACAAAAAAAGGGGGGGAAAGGAGCTCAAGTCACTATGTGTAACTTGTTCCCTAGAGTAAATTGCTCCGTCCTCCAATAAACACTATGTATAAATCTGTAATGGCACAATGTTAGGACCGTATCCATACACTGGTACGTTAACAAAATATCTTCTGGGAGCCCAATTATGAATTGCAATCACATTCCTCCACATACTAGCAGTTCAGTCCCTCCATAAATACAAATTAATCAAATACAAACGATAACAACTATTATTGATGGCTTCACATGTGAGCCTAGTAACAAAGTTTCATATCCAAGTTGTAATAAAGCAAAGATCAACATATAAGCATAGTGTCCTACTCTACCAATTGGTTTTTTGATAGAACCTCACTCAGGCTAATACGTGGACTTCATACAACTCTATGGGCAAATTTCTAGGCCAATGAAATTTTAGCATAGTACCCCAGCAAATTGACGTTTCTGAGCTACTGTTTGAAGCACCCATATCCTCATCACAAGGTGCATTTGCCTTCAATGTGCCAAGGGCCTTTCCCATTAATGATGCATCCAAATTAGATGATCAAATAACCAATTGGAGTGCGCAAAGTGTGGTGTGATTTCAAGAAGATTCACATGCAAGCCAAGTGCCAAGGACTCGGCAAATGAGCTTACTAACAAAGTCCCACATTCAAACTGAAACGAAAACGAGCAATATATAAACCTAGCAATCTCTACTATCTAATGCCAATTAATTTTAGGAATTTCACAAGTGCTCAGACGCATATATATATAGAGAGAGAGATAGACAAATACAGACATAATGTTAAATTAAATATCAAAACCCTCACGTTTACTGTATTAACTCTTTAATCCACAAACTATATAAAATAACATTTTAATCTAAAAGTCACATGTATTTAATAAAATAGTCCAAACAATGATGTATAGAAGAGTAACATAGGCCACTTATCCAACTCTTCTTCATTAGCAATATCACAACATTGTGGTTCGTGTGTGCAATGAGAGCAATAGCGAAGAGATGTTGGGTTTACCAACAATAATGGTAAGTTTTACGCCATTTCACACTATCATTTGGACTATTTTATTAAATATATGTAACTTTTGAACTAAAAAATTATGTCACAAAATTTGTGAAATAAAAAATTATACATCAAATATCAAGGTACTAATATGTAATTTACCCTTCTGTTTGGCACATGCAAATTGCAATTTGGAGTGTAGACTTGCACTTCAAATTTCAATTATGGTGGAATTGGTATTTTGATGGAATTGAAATTCCATTGTCCGGTTAATCAAAGGAATTGGAGGTCATTGTTATAATTTCATAATGATTCGAGTCATAATGGGTTTTTGGTCAATCAAGTTGGAGCATTTCAAGTTTTGAATTAGCTAGGGTCAAATTTTGGTCTGGTCGAATCACTTTGAGTTCAATATATTCGAGTTTTGTGTCAAATCATATCAAGCTTTAGTCGCGTCGAATCATTTTATGTCCCAGTCACCTTGGCTTTTCAATTAATCGGGTTAGGTCTTTTCGGAATTCATGCTAGAATGGTATTTTTGATTTCATTTAAGTTATTTTGAGCTCAATTCATCTTAGTTTTAAGTCAAAAGGGTTGCATCATTTCAAATCTCTGGCTATCTCGAGTCAAGTCAAATTCAAGCTGAAAGCGAGATGCGTCGAAACATTATGGGATTGAGTTATATATTATGTTTTGTATCATTTCAATTTTGGGCTTAGCTTGGTTATGTCACATTCAAGTCGAGTAGTTTAAATTTTAGGATTTGAGTCATATCGGGTTTCGTGTCAATCTGATTGTTTACTTCGGACTTGGAGTTATGTAGACACAGGTCATTTGAAGTTCAAGTCATTCGAGTTGGGTGATTTCAAGGTGTCAAATTTAGATTGCGACTAAGTCTTTCAGTTTCAAGTTGTATTGGGTTTGGGTTAATCAAATGGGGTTATATTGAGTTTCAGGTCAATACAACAACAACAACAACAATCCCAGTGCCTTGCGGCTCCCGCAAAAGCAGGGTCTGGGAGGGGTATACGTACGCAGCCATACCCCTTCCGAGTGGAAAGGAGACTGTTTCCGAGGACCCCCAACCTGAAGTGCAGGAGCGCCTGCAAATAAAACCATCAATTTATCGCCAAATGAATGAAAGAAATAGACATGCAAGCATTTAAGTATGTATGTAAGCCAAGAAAACAGCCAAGTCATCAGAGAATAAACTAATCAGCATATAAGTGCACCACTTGCGGCTATGACTGCCTAAGAATCTTAAACTACAAGTCGCTCGCCGCCCTATTCTACGCTGCCACATTCGCTACCCTTATGCTAACCCTCCATCGTGCCCTATCTGAGGCCATCTCCTCTCTCAGGTTTAGGTGGGTTAAGTCGTGACAGACCGTCTCCAGCCAACTCCTCTTTGGCCTTCCCCTCTCTCTTCTACCTAACATCGTCTGAAGCTGTTCACACCTCCTGACTGGGGCTGTAGTCAGTCTCCTACTAACATGTCCAAACCATCTTAGGCGGTGCTCCCGCAATTTATCCTCGATCTAGGCTACACCCAGTTTACCTCTTATTACATCGTTCCTAATCCTATCCTTCCTTGTGTGGCCACACATCCAGCGCAGCATCCTCATCTCTGCTACCTTCATCCTCTGTGTTTGATTCTGTTTCATTGGTCGACACTCTGCCCCATATAACATAGCCGGTCTTACTACCGTCCTATAGTATTTTCCCTTTAGCTTTAACGGGAACTTTCTATCACACAGCACCCCGAATGCCATCCTCCACTTCTGCCAGCCTACTTTAATCTTGTTGTTGATATCCTCATCCACCTCGCCATTCTGGTGTATCATGGATCCCAGGTATTTGAAACTTTCCTTACTTGGTAGGGTCTCCGATTCGATCTTGACCTCCTCTGTGCTAATCGTGGTGGAATGATCGAATTCGAATTCCAAGTACTTAGTCTTAGATCTGCTCATCCTTAAACCCTTCGATTCTAAAGCACCTCTCCACAATTCCAACTTCTCGTTTATGTCCGCTCGGGAATCCCCTACCAAAACTACGTCATCTGCAAAAAGCATACACCAAGGTACCTCTTCTTGGATGTGTCTAGTGAGCTCATCCATCACTAGAATGAATAGAAAGGGGCTCAAGGCGGAACCCTGGTGCACCCCAACTGTAATAGGAAAAGTGTCTGTCTCCCCTTCCCCTGTGCGCACATTAGTATGTGCCTCATCATACATGTCCTTAATGGCCCGAATATAAGGCATTGGGATGATAAAAGAATTGCAATTCCTGACCCTTTCCAAAGAATTGGAATTTATAGTTTTCAGTAAAAACCTAATTTCATGGAATTGATAAAAGAATTGCAATTCCTTACCCTTTCCCAAAGAATTGGAATATATAGTTTTCAATCAAAACCTAATTTCATGGAATTGAGTAGTAGAATTGGAACAATTGCAGCAGATAAACTAAACAATAGAATTGGGATTTCAGGTCCCAATTTCAAACTCCAATTCCATGCACCAAATAGGACGTTATCATTTTTTTACCCATATAGTCGCCATTTCCAAAACCAGCATATCAACAGTTATATATACATGAAGAATACTTTTACTACACATATCATGTAATGTAAAATTGAGAGTGTAGTTTTTAAAAGGGTTATTTGCGTCATTAGTTCCTACACTTGGCTTAATTCGTCAATGTAATTCCTGTACTTGGTCGTTGTACAATTTGAAATTGTCTCAATCAAGTCCAATGATGAGATAAACAGAGAGGGACCTGGATAATAAGGTTGAGGCCAAGATGGAGTCTCAAAAACAACAGCATTAGGATCCTCCAAATTCCGGAGCCAAATCACATCATCAACCTTCTTCACAATCTTAGTTACATGTAAGCTCTCGTTCGCCCATCGAACACCATTCCGAATCCCATTCCTCAAGAATTCAACGTCCTTCTTCACCACACCAAAGAAATGATCGAAATTTCCCACTACACGCCCTCGCTTCTTCTCTCGCCTGCTACAGTTGAATCGAGTTGATGTTGAGCACAGCAATGGCGGCGGATGTGTAGAAGTGAGTGCTGCGATCGCCATTGGTGAGTGAGAAGAGGGAGATTGAGATTAGGGTTTGGTGTTTTGAGGTTTACTGTGCATGCTTTTGGCAGGAGAATTGGGGATTCTGGGGAGCGAAATTGCTGACGGAGGGTCGTTTCTTGAGGCTAAGAACCAGCCGCGTGTACCGTACGTAGGAGATCGATTACCGCTCGTTTCTATAATATATTTAGTAAAATATGACTTATATTAATAGAAAATAAAAAAAATTTACATAATATAAGGGAAGAAAGGGATAGAAATAGACTAGAGAAATAAAAAAGGAGAGACCTAGAGAGAGAGGGGAGAGAGATTCAAATTTCAAACACATTTAACCCATCTCTCTTCTAACCCAAACCCTCTATATATAGAGTTAAGAGAGGGTATAATTGTAATTAATGACTAAACTTATTTATTTAATATCTAAATTATCCCTCACTTAACCTATATATTTTTGGATTGTATCAATACCTTCCCCTTTTAAAGATCCTTGTCCTCAAGGATCAAAGTATTGATACCCAAATTGTTAACCCTCCAGGGTCAAATACTAAAATTATAAATTTTAACCCCGTAAATTTTTTAAAATTATCAAAAATGTTAACAATTTTTTTCTTTAAAATATTTATGTAAAATGTGGGGGTAAAATTGTAATTAATGTCAAAAGCAATACCCGACCCCCACTGCTTCTCCTTCTTCCTATGCACTGCCCCACCCGAAACCCTAGCCTGCCCCAGCTGGTGGCGGCGCGGCTCCTCGACGGCGTGCGGTGACATTTTCTTGGCGATGACCGGCGGTTGTTCCCTCGGTGTCTCCGGCTCCCTCACCACCCGATCGTCTTCCTTCTCCACACCACCGGCCTCCTCGTTTTTCTCTTTCTTCTCTTCGGTGCCCGGGCTCCTGCTCGGGTTTAGAGGTTCTGGCACCTCGGCGACGACAAGAACGCCGTCTTCCTCTTCCAATATCGGCACTGGCGGTTCCGGAGTTAGATCGAAGACCTCCACTTCGAATTCGGCCTTGGGAAGGACCGGTACTTCGATCTTGTTCTCAGGCGAGGGTTTTGGTGCTCCGGCGGTTTCGGCGGAGGTGGTTTTGGTGGCGGCGGAGGCTGTATCAGAGGCGATAGAGGTATTTTGAGAGCTTTTACACTTTAGATTTCCACTCTTCTCGCCACTCTTTATAACCAACCTAAAATTCATCGAACTTTTTTACCATTTTTTCACATTTCTTTTGCATATCCAACAACTCCACGGCCACTTGACTTAGTGCGAAATCCATTGTTGGAGCCGAGGAACGCCTTGCTCTGATACCAATGTTACGATCTAGAATGGATCTAGTAAAATATGGCTTATATTAATAGAAAATAGGGGGATTTACATAGTATAAGAAGAGAAAGGGGTAGAAATAAACTAAAGAGATAGAGAAGGGGAGAGAGATTCAAATTTCAAACACATTCAACCCATCTCTCTTCTAACTCAAACCCTCTATATATAGAGTTAGGAGATGGTATAATTGTAATTAAGGACTAAACATATTTATTTAATATCTAAATTATCCCTCACTTAACCTATATATTTTTGGATTGTATTATAGAAGTGAGTGTTGCGATCGCCATTGGTGAGTGAGAAGAGGGAGATTGAGATTAGGTGATTTTGGCAGGAGAATTGGGGATTCTGGGGAGCGAAATTGGTGAGTGGAGAGTCGTTTATTGAGCGGCTAAGAACCAGCCGCGTGTACCGTAGGAGATCGATTACCGCTCGTTTGTGTTTATTACTAGGTGCGATAGCTTATCAAATCGATAAGCTTAACAAGTCAGGGGGTCTCGGCTTATCAATATTCACAAATGGTTAATATTGACTTAAAAATAGTTCGACAATGACTTGATGGTAACTCAAATAGTTTAGTTTAATAAGGAACTTAACTTAATAACAAGCTCTACTCGATTATGAGCTCAATTTTGCTCGTAAATGAGCTTGGCTCAACTCAATAATGGGCTTGAATGGGCTTAAGTAGCCTAAGGAGCCAAGCTACGCGGAGTGTCAAACATTATAAAATCTTATCAAATTGAGCTCGAATAAAGGTTCGAAAACTCGAAAAGAGCTAGGCTCAAACTCGAACTCGATAAGTCTTATCGAGCTCGAATTTGAACAAGGGGGTGCTCGGCTCGACTTGGCTCATTTGGACCCCTAGTCCCTCGTGTTTAAATTTGTCCATAACAGGTACTCCTTCTTTTGTTCAAATTGATCCCCTATCTTTTTAATTTTGTTCTAATTAGTCCCTCATCTTGTATTTGAAATGGTCAGTAACATTTTTTTATAATAAAATTGGTCCTCATCTTTTTTATTTTAATCTAATTTAATTTTTATCTAATTTTGGTCACTTATTAATTTTATTGTAAAATAAAACATTATGGATTATTTTGAACAAAAGAAAATATAAGAAACTGATCTGAACAAAGTTACATATGCGAGGGACTAATTTGAATAAAAGATAAAATGAACAAAAATTTTGAATAAACTTAAAAAGATAAGACTATAAGGCTCTATTTGTTTTGTCGGAAAACTAGATTCTAGGAATTGATTTTTCTTCTGACAAGGTTTTCCTAGGAAATATAAAATTTGAATGGGATTTTCCGTTGTTTGTTTCAAAGGAAAACTTAATTTCATATTATAATGTCTTCTTATATATTTTAAATAAGATAATATAAATAGCAATATAACATATATGAACAGTAACTACAAAAAATAGATTAACTATTACTGTTCTATAGATTAAGAAAACTATCTCTTAGGTATCCTAAAGTTTGAGCATTTATCATATAAGCACCATGTCATTTTAAACATACAATGAGGTACTCTGATATAAGAACTATTATCACTTATATCTATACAGTTTTAGAATCTAGTAAATTTCAAAAAAATCTTGTCTAATTGCCACCAAAAAAATAATGTGATAGAAACTGCAACCATATAATCAAAGGTTGTCCAAGTTCTTGATAAAAATTATTATCAAAAAAATGTATCTTGTTAGCATTTTCATACAAAAGAAATTATCGCATTATGGTCATATTCCATATCAACAATTTTCATTTAAAATTTACTAAATTTTGGTAAAAGATATCTGATTCATGACAATACTTTTAAACTTTAGGATATATCATTATATATTACTAAAAAATCATGGTACCTATGTAACAAATGCTAAAATATTGGGATACCTTTAGAATTTCGCTATATAATATTATGTAGCAATTCAACCTGATCAAAATTATTCTGTTACAACAATAACAAAGTAACATTCAAGCTGCGTCTAATCATTCGGTCCAATTTTTGTCTGATATTATAATGTTAAATGTCTACGGTCTAGTCTAGTTTATTTTGATTCCATCGGGATCCACATGATGATTATCGCGAAAGTTTTTGCACCACTTAGAATCATGACTTCCCCCATTTAAAAGGGAAGTCATTTTCCTCCCAAATGAGGAAAACATTTTCCGTTGGAAAACCTTTTCCGTCACTAAATACACAGCAAACGGTGGAAAATAGGAAAACTACTTTCTAGAATCTACTTTTCCGTTGAAACAAACGGAGCCTAAATATCACTCTTAGGTAATCTGTTTAAGGCACTGAAAATATACAGAGAAATATACTTCTTCACTTCCTTACTGTTTCTCAAACTTAATTCTTTCTGTCCTCTATCACTGAGCAAATTGAGGCTTGTTCCAGTCTATACTACTGAGGTGGGCGCCATGTTAATCCTAGGCGTCAAAGTGCAATTGGTCTCATTGTACTAGAGAAGGAGGATGAGTAGTAGGAGGAGAAGGAGATCGTTAGTAAAATGGCACAATTTCAAAAAAAAAAATGGAAATATGGCATGTCAGAATTTTTTTTTTATACGCAAAATGACACCATTTACTGTAAATTTATTATGCACATCGTTGGAATCGGTGTGCAATGATAGTGCAACTTCTACACGCCATTTCTAACAGCATGCAAAAATGTGTCAGTACAAAAGCTGCAAAGCACCAGTGAGATTCCTTTCCTTGCACGTGACCCTCTCGTGACCCCTCTTATCGTCTTCATCCCGCAACTTACAATTCCTTCGCTCTTTTTCATCTCTGACTTTTTGATTTACTTCTTCCTCTCCTCTTCTTTAAACTTTCACCTCCTCTTCTCCATCCTCTCCTTCACATCCTTCTCTACATATATCACCCCCTTGTATTTATTTTACTACACTCATTTACTTACTTATATACATCTTTCAACATCTTCTTCTTTCATCCAAGACTTCCGTTATTCCTTTCATTTTCATCTATATGTAAGGGGTTATTATCATCCTTTTTCAGTTTTAGTTCTATTTTTATATTATCATCTCATATTATTTTATACTGCATGCTTACTATTTTAATTTTATGAGATTAGTTCTATGAATATGATAAATTTAATATATGAAATAATATATTATAAAATGTGTTAGTTAATATATACTCAATAATAAATTATTAGAAAAAATATTATGTTATATGTTTGTATGATATATTTTAATATACTCATAATTTTGATAGATTTTTTAATTCTTCAATGTTGCAGTTTAATATGACACTATTAATATTCGTTTATTTTTGCTACTATGACATTTAGAAAATTATGTTCAAATATAAATTATCTTTGAAATATTTATAATACTTTTACATATTTAAAATATTTTTTAAACATATTATAATTATCTTAAAGTGACGTACAAATTTTTAAATATTTAAAGTCGACTTTATAAACATTTTTTATATTAAAATTATTGTTTATATATATTAAAATTATTTTAAAGTGAAATTCAAATTTTTAAGATATTAAAAATTAAATTTATAAATTTATAAAACTGTTATTAGCTCTCTTTCTGTTCTTTTCTCTCTCTTCTCTCTCTCTCTCTTTTCCCTCTCTCTCCTGTGCTATAGCCCAATAGGCCCTAACCCCGTGTCACATCACATGTTGGGAAGCTCGCCAACACCGGCGCACTCCCGCCACCAGCGACGCAACCTCAACGGTGGCATCGCACTGCCAGCCCTAGCGACGCCACCTCTGCCTAGGTACACCAACACCCCATCTCTCCCTCTCCCCGTCTCACTCTCCCCCTCAACCCTAGCCACCTAAACCACCCACTATCCCCACCACCACTGCCCCACCTCCACCACCCCATACTGCCCCCCCCCCCCCCAACCCCTGACCCACCATCGCCTTCCCAAACCTGCACCCCCGAGCCACACACTACTGCCCTCATCGACCCCCTTCGACCCCGGCTCCACCCCCTACCCTCGACCCCGGCAAATGCCCACAACACTACCACCACCACCCCTGACACACCACAGCCCTCCCCAAACGCCGCCACCAAATCACCACCCTTAACTCCAACAACAACACCAATACCACCACCACCGCCCCTTGACCACCACCTCCACCAAACCACGGCAGACCTCTGACCTCCACCACTAAACGCCCACCGCCTGACCCAACCCCCATTCAGCTCACCCCTTGTCACAAAGGCGACTACAGCTCCAACCCAAGGCTCGCAGGCAGCCGGTACCAAGTAAGCAATAGACCAGCCAGCCCCAGGTTTGACTCTCCACCCTTGTATTTATACGCTAAGAACGTTAAGTTTTACTTGACCTCGATTTGATTTATCCTTTTTACCTACAATAACTGTTGTTGATTGTTGTCACTATTGCTAGTATTGTGTCTACGATACCCTTGTATTTGGTGATTGCTTGCATGTCCAATCGTGCTTACTCGCAGTTAGTTTATGAACCTTGCAATGGAGCTCAAAACTTGAGGCCATCTTCAAAGGAGTTTGGGGGGGGAGGGGGGGGAGGAATAGACAACGCGGTGTAGGAAGTTTACGATATGGAATATTAAATGTTGGCACACTAACAAGGAAGAGCATTGAGGTGGCCCAAATAATGATGAGGAAAAAGATCAACATCCTGTGCCTTCAAGAGGTTAGGTGAGTGGGCACAAAAGCAAGGGATATGTTAGGATATAAACTGTAGTATTCGAGCCAACCTAGGGGGAGGAATGGAGTGGGATCATTGTGGATAGCTTCCTTAGGGACAAAGTAGTAGGGGTGACAAGAATTAGCGATAGGATCATTAGCATCGGGATAGTCATGGATGGGGAGGCACTGACCATTATAAGTGCCTACGCACCTCAAACAGGGCAAACGGAGCAAGAGAAGGCTAGATTCTGGAAAGACTTAGACTTAACAATGCAAGGTATTCCCCAGAATGAATAAGTTGTGATTGGGGGTGACTTGAATGGGCATGTGGGAGCAAACTTAGACGGTTATACATCCTACCATGGAGGCTTTGGCTTGGGAATAGGGAACGATGAGGGTAAGGCTTTGTCAGACTTCGCCGTCACGTATGAATTAACAGTGGCTAACACCTTCTTCAGGAAACGTGAGGACCACATCATCACGTATCGAAACGGGGAACCAAAGACCCAAATTGATTACATACTACTAAGGAAGACGTCTCAAAAAGATTGCAGGGACTGTAAGGTTATCCCAGGGAAAGACCTATCACACAACACATGGTAGTGTGTGCTGAGGTCAAGACCAAGAGAAGGGACAAGAAAGCCATGAAACCATCCCAGCCACGTACGCGTTGGAGAGATCTGAAGGGAGTAAAATCTCAAGTCTTTAAGGAAAAAGTTAAGGCGGAGCTTAGAGGGGAGTGTGAGGAGATTTAAACCACTTGTGAAACCAGATAGCCCAAAAGATCAGAGAGGTAGCACGCGAAGTTCTAGGTGTATCAAAGGGCGGGGCACCAAACAATAAGGAGAGCTAGTGGTGGGGCAAGGAGGTCCAGGAAAAGATTAAGGTGACATGAGACTGCTTCAAGGAGTGGGTCCGGAGTGGAGCTGAGAACAAGAGACAATAGTATAAACAAGCCAAGAAGGAATCTAAGATAGCAGTAAGGGATGCACAATCCAAAGCCTTCAAGGAGTTCTATAAAAGGCTAGATACATATGAGGGGGCTAGGGACCCCATAGAATTGCAAAAGCAAGAGAGAGGAGGAAATTAAAACTAGGTGAAAATCTTACTTTCACGAACTTTTCAATAAAAAGGGTGATACATATGCATCCTCGAGAGAACTACAAGCACCTGTGGAGCACCAAACCTACTGCTACTGCACGAGAATTAGACCCGAGGAAGTTAGGGAAGCATTGAAGAAGATGGGCAGGGGTAAAGTAGTCGGTCCTAATGGAATACCCATTGGGGCATGGAAATGCTTTGGAGAAGTAGGTATCAGATGTTTGACCAAAGTATTTAACCAAATTCTCCAATGGAAGAAGATGCCTGATGAATGGTGGAAGAGTACATTAGTCCCCGTATATAAGAACAAAGGCGAAGTTCAGAGTTATGCCAATTACAGACGAATCAAACTAATAAGCCACATTTTGAAGCTTTGGGAGAGGGTGATAGAAAGAAGAATTCGTCAACAAGCAGAGGTCTCAGAGAATTGATTTGGATTTATGCCAGGAAGGTCGACAATAGAAGCCATCCATCTCCTGAGGAGGTCCGTAGAATACTACGAAGATAGACAAAAGGACCTCCATATGGTTTTTATTGACCTAGAAAAGGCATATGATAAAGTTCCGAGAGAGGTCCTATGGAAGGCCTTGGAGGGGAAAGGCATCCCCCAGCCCTATATACGTATCATCAAAGACATGTACGAAGACACCCAAACTAATGCAAGAACAACGGAAAGGGACATAGACGCTTTTCCCATTACAGTTGGGGTACACCAAGGATTGGAATTGAGTCCCTTTCTATTCATTTGGGTTATGGACGAGGTCACTAGTCACCTCTAAGAGGATGTGCCTTAGTGCATGCTCTTCGCGGATGATATAGTCCTGGTCGAACAATTTAGGGAGGAGGTGAATGAGAAACTAGAACATTGGAGGATGGCCCTAGAATCGAAAGGTCTAAGACTTAGTAGATCTAAGGCCGAGTACATGGAACTCAAGTTCTGCACCTCTACCATGCCAAGCACAAAAGTTATCAAGATTGGATCAGAGTGCATATTATAGAAAGTGTGCTTCAAATACTTGGGTTCCATGATGCAAAAAGACGGTGAAGTGCACGCAGATATCAACAACAAGATTAAAATGGGTTGGCATAAATGGAGGATGGACTCTGCGGTACTGTGTGATAGGAAGTTCCCGCTAAAGTTAAAGGATAAATACAATAAGACGGTAGTAAGACAGGATATGTCCTACTGGGCAAAGTGTTGGCTAGTTAAGTGTCATCACAGGCAAAAGCTGAAGGTTGCGGAGATGAGGATGTTGAGATGGATGTGTGGACATAAAAGGAAGGACAGTATTCGGAATGACGTCATAAGAAGTAAATTAGGCATCGCCCCAATAGAGGATAAGTTGAGGGAGCAACGTCTGCGGTGGTTTGGGCATATCAGGAGGTGACCGATAACTGCCCCTGTAAGAAGATGCCAACAACTTCTTATTACAAACGGGAAGAGAGGAAGAGGCCGGCCAAAGAAGAGTTGGATGGAGAGAATTTGAAAGGACCTCGCCTACCTCAACCTAAATAAAGAGATAGCCTTAGATAGAGCTCAGTGAAGGATTAGTATAAGGGTATCCGATTTAGCGGTGTAGGATCAGGGAGTACAAGTAAACTAGCTCTCTCTATCCATTTTCTCTCTCTTTCTCTTTCTGTTTCTCTTTCTCTCTCTAATTTCTCTGTCCTTATCTCGTACACTTTCCATGCGCTATACCCTCCTTATTTGTAGTAGGATGTCGCATGTAGATATTTCTCCTGCTATCGTGTTTGCTTTTCCCTTTTGCCCTGGTTGCTATGCTCCCTTACTCCCATGCTTACATGTTTCCGTAGTTACTTGCTTACATGCTTATTTGTCTATATGCTTGCATGCTTATTTGCTATATGCTTACACGCTTTACATGCTTTTTTTGATCTCTACACTTTACATGTTCTTCATGATCTGCATACATGCTTTACATGCTCTACTTACTCTACTTACGTGCCCTTCTTAACTACCAACTATCAGGTTGGGGATCCTAGGAAACAACCTCTCATCAGGGCCCCGCCTTGAGGGGGTAAGGCTGCGTACATCCGATCCCTTCCAGACCCTGCGCATGAGGGGGCCCTTAAGGCACTAGGGACTATTGTTGTATTAAAGTTAAATTTATAGATTTGCTAGACATTTAAATATATTTGAGCAAGCACTAACCAATGTTAATGTTGTTAACATGAAAGTATATATATATATATATATATATATATATATATATATATAGTTAGTTAGTTAATTCAATAATACATTATTAATTAATACTTTGTAAATTTTTTTTGTGTAAGATATTGTTAAATAATTTATTGTGTAATTACATTAATATTGTATGTAATAAGTTTAATTAATATCCTATTTAATGTTATACATATATTTCTAGGAATATTATAAATATGGATAATTAACTCAATAATAAATTGATAGAAAAACTATTACGTTATATATTTGTATGATATATTTCAATATACTCATGATTTTGGTAGATTTTTTTAATTTTCGGTGTTGCACTTTAATATAACACTATTAGTATACGTTTATTTTTGTTGATATGACATTTAAAAAATTATTTTTTTAAATATAAATTATCTTTGAAATTTTTATAATACTTTTTACATATCAAAATATTTTTTAAACATATTATACTTATCTTAAAGTGACTTAAAAAATTTTTAAATAAAAATTCAACTTTCAAACTAGAAAACCTAACATTCAAATAAAATGGCTATAAGTATATGACTTCAAATAAAAGTAACAATATAATGGCACATAATTCATCTTCATCTAGAGCTGGTCGATCTAGTTCTAACTCTTTTAAGAAACAATTAGAGAAAAACTCTGACAAGATATTTAGCTCGAAAAAATGAATAATGACATAAAGTTGAAGTTCTGGTGAGAGAATTGTAATGTCGGTGTGCATTCTATGAAAGTGTTGAATGCTCACAGGAGGGGAAAGAAACACATGGCTAAACATCTAAAGTTCATCTAAGATCGTGAGGTGAACCTAACATTTGCCTCGATCGATAAGGCACCTCGAGTGGTGAATGAGGCTAACCCGATGGCTGAAGAAACGGAGGAGGTGATCGAGGAGGAAATGCTTGTAAAGAAAGAAGAAACGCGAGCTGAGGATCAAGCGGATGAACATAATGTTGACGCTGAAGTAGAAGGTGGGGATAGAGAATGGTGAGGTTTGGATCGTCAAATAGGAATTGTTGGATCGAGATTCGTTTGGAAGATCGACGGCTCTGGTTAATTGGTTGGTAAGTTGATTCTCTGTACATGATTGAGATAGTAGTAAAACGTGCTGTGTTTTATCCTTGGTGGCATTTGGTATAACGAATGTCATGTTTCTTCTTTCTTTACGAGCATTTCCTCCTCGATCACCTCCTCCGTTTCTCTAGTCACTGGGTTAGCCTCATTCACCACTCGAGGCGGCTTATTGGTCGAGGCCAATGTGAGGGTTCATCTCGCAATCTTAGATGAGTTTTGGCATCATTCACCACTTGAGGCGCCTTATCGGTTGAGGCCAATGTCAGGTTCGCCTCGCAATCTTCAATGAGTTTCAGATGCTTAGCCATATTTTTTTCCCCTCCTGTAAGCATTCAAAAATTCCATAGACTACGCAATAACATTACACATCTCACATCAGAACTTCAACTTTGTGTCATTATTTGTTTCTCGTGTCGATACCTTGTCAAAGTTTTTCTTTTGACTGTTTCTTAGAAGAGCTAGAACTAGATCGACCAGTTCCAAATGAAGATTAATTATGTGCCATTATATTGTTACTTTTAGTTATAAAATGCAGGCAAGAATGCAAGTAAGTAAGTACAAAAGATAAATAAATAAAACTTCGATATTAATTTTACCGATGCGAAGACTGAAATTTAAACTTCTACAAGCTTCTACGAGTATAACACAATAATAAATTGTTTTATCAAAATGGATCTAGATAATTATACTACTGATTTTGTTTATTTTATTTTTGGGTAATCAACCTAGAAATTATGGCGTGCAATATAGTGATATTGTTGTGTCATTATGATAGAAATATGGTACAAAATGTTGGTAGTGTTGATTACACAAGTGGAATACAGTTTGTACTTAGGGCACGGTCTGGAATTTATTTTCTGGAGTTGAAGGGAATGATGCATAAAGCCACAGGGTGTGACAGTAACACAATTGATATTGTGATTACATGGAGAATGTTGATATCGCAAAATCCCATGCTATACACCTGTTGAGATCACTTGTCCAATGACTTTGAGGTCTACGTTTGAAGTGACTTTAGAAAGTAGGACGACATGTGTAGAATGATACGTAAATGCTGTGGATGTTGCAGGTAGATCTCGACATCGTGTATCGCATTTTCAATTTGAAGCTGTTGGCCTATCTAGAAGTCCCGATGTGGACGTTTCATTAGTAGATGGAATCATTGCGAGCGAGAATATAAATATGTTTGATGGGGCTTATGCCAACAATAATTCCAAGGCATCCAATGACGATGTAAATATGGGTGTTGACACTTGTGAGACTAAACCAGTTAAAGTTGATGGGCCTATAGTTGCCCAAGCCCTTGTTCCTGAGTTTAAAGATGTTAATTGGGTAGACTAGGCAGTCTATTCTGACTAGGAGGAAGGTAGAAAATAGGGGTCCACAGGATCTAGCTTGGAGGGGGGACAATTGTTCCAAACCAAGGAGGACTTAGTCAATGTAGTAAGCTTGTGGCACATTAAGAACAAGCTGCAATATATAGTGTATAGATAGAAGCCTCATTACGTAGCTCTAAAGTGTGTACAAGCACCATAATGTGAGTGGTATCTGCGTGGGACGCTAAAACAGAGGATATGGTTGTTTCAGATTTCAGTTTTGAAGGAGTCATATACATGTTCTACCACTATATTGGCAAAGACCACCATCACCTAACCTCAAATTTTGTTGCGAATATAGTGTTACCTATTGTGTCTACTGATCTTAGAATGAATATTGAAGCAATTTGAGTAGTAATAAAACAACAACACGGGTACACTATTTCATATGACAAGGTTCTGGAAAGCTAAGCAATGAGTGCTTAAGCAATTGTTTGGCTCGTATGAGGAAGCATTGCCGATGCTACCTAAGCTACTCACTGTATTGCAACAGTCAAACTCAGGCATTGTTGTCAACTAGTAGTTTAAGAGCCAAGCAGCCGAGGAAGCATTGTTTCGCGGAGTTTTTTGGGCATTTGGGGCATCCATAGAGGGTTTCAAGTGTTGTCGTCTATTGATCAGTGTTGATGGTACCCATTTGTATGAAAAATATATGGGGAAGTTGCTAGTTTCTATCGCATTTGATGCTAATAATGGTCTATATTCATTGTGTTTTGCTTTGATGGACGAGAAGAGCGCATGGAGTTGGACTTGGTTTCTGTTTTGTCTACGAACTTATGTGACAGGTGAGCGTTTCCTAATGTGTATAATTTCTTATTGACATGCTAGAATCAAGAATGAAATGTCAACCATTTGGCATGAGACTGAAGGGCAGCATCGGTATTGCAATCGCCACTTGGTTAGTAACTTCAACCACAAATTCAAAAATCATACACTGAAGAAAAAGTTGAGTTTGATGGCGAGGGAACCTTCCAGGAGGAAGTTTAATGCTTTGTATGACCATTTTATCCATGTTAGTGATGAGGTTAGAGAGTGGATAGGGAGAGACTCTAAAGAACGTTGGGCGCTTTCGTACAATGGTGGTTATTGTTATGGTAACATGACTACTAATACATCGGAAGTGTTCAACAGTGTTTTGAAAGTGGGACGAGCACTCCCAGTAATCGCCCTTGTCCAACTGACATTTTTTTAATGCAACATATAATTCATCAGTCACAGGGATCTTGCCGTGGAGTTTTTTTTCACAGGTTTTTCTATGGCCACCTACTGTCTTCGCTAAAATATAGCATGCCACCTTGAAATCAAGACTGCATATGGTGACGTTGTTTGATCGAAACACCATGTTCTTTCAGGTAACAAATCCCAGGTGTCAGACTGATTCAGGCTTCAGAGGGGAGATTCACCACACTATAACGTTGAATGAATGGAGTTGCACTTGTGGTACATGGCAACTGTTTTGTCGCCCATGTTCACAGGTGAAGGCATGTTGTACCGCATGTAGGATCAACTAGGGATAGTATATTGACCTATTGTACGGCCTTAACATGCACGCAAGCACGTATGCTCCATTGTTTCGCCCTCTTTCTGATCAATTTTTCTGGACGGAGTACACCGGACGTACGGTGGTTGCATATTACACTAGGTGAAGACTTAGTAAAAGATGGCATAAATCAACTTGGCTACATAATGAAATGGACGTTAGGGAGGGCGCGTCCAAGAACAAATGTAGTATATGTGGTCAGAGAGGCTATAATAAAAAAAAACCTTGTCCTAATAGACATCGTTGATTTTGTATTTAGGTTTATAGCTTGTTGTCTTTCATTTTTCAGTGTAACATGTTGTAATATGTACTATTAGCAATTGTAATTAGATATAATATATGTATTTTTTTCATATGTGATTGATTAGAATGTTATAATATTTGTAATTTTATTTTTAGCCTATGGATATTGGTTACTATTTTTAATTTTTCTAGAGAAATGGTAAGAACACAAAGAGGGTATGCTTCGGGTAGTTGATATGGCGAGCAGAATCCGGGTCCAGTTGACGCATCAATGTTGCAGCTTCAAGACCAGCATCGATCGGAGGTTGTTTGGCATGGAGCAGTATGTTAATAATCTATGTTTAGCCATAAAATATTATATTTTAATTATTCGAATAATTGAGTGATATATTTGATGTCTTGTGTTACAGAGCGATGACGAGATCAGGGTGAGACAACACCATCTATTACCTTTTCACCAATCAGTACGACCTTATATAGTACATGACGGTTTCATTGGAGTGACACAAATAGGTCATCTCCAAATTGATAACCCCCTTGATTAGTGCTTTGGTGGAGAGGTGGAGGCCGAAGATTCATACATTCCACCTATGTGTTTACGTATAAATCGCATGGCAGTCATTGGTACCTCTAATTATGATTGGAGGGGCTCTTCCAAAATTTATTGGATGCAGCTCCCCTCCAAGGCAATTGCGTGGCAACATATGTTGAAGTCCCTATTTCAACATGGCCCCCCACATGACCCTAATGAGCAGGTATTGTTGCAGCACGCTAGATGTTACATCCTCCATTTGTTGGACTCCGTGTTGTTCACCAATAACACTGGTAGTTGGACATCGCTCATCTTTCCACCATTACTTGATATGATGGAGGATTTTAGTATATACAGCTAGGGGTTAGTAGTGCTCGCCAACCTTTACAGATAACTGTGTCAATATTGCATGAAGGGCAACAAGCAACTAGGCAGATATGTTTTAGTGCTCCGGGTATGGACCGCAATGATATTCACGTTTTTTTTTTTTATGTATTAAATTCCTAATTTTTACAATTTATCATGTGTAGTTGTGGTTATGGGAGCATTTACACATTGGTCGACCAATTATCACCGTCCGGCGCCAACATCAAGCAGCACTAATGATCTACTGCCGTCATTGGGCGCTCAGTAAGAGAAAATATTTCATACATCTTACTTTAATGTATATGTAATATTATACATGTACTATAATATAATTCACTGCATATTTAATTAGATAATGTGCCACCTTGACATTCCGCGAGAATCAAGGCAATGTCAATCCTTTTACAAGGATCAACTTGATGTCCAAGAACCTCAACAGATATATACATGAAAATAGACATATCTCTTTGTCGTTTAATAGTTACTGTAATGACCAAGTTATTTTATCTTTTGCTAAGTTAATTGAACGTTGTACCGACAATCCTAGTTAGACTTTATGCTCGAGATTTTTGTCGAGGGTCTTGACGTCTGGCGATATGTAGGACCATTGATATGCTTTAGCATTATAGAGTTACGTGTTGCGTCAGTTTGGATTGAAGCAACAATCCCAGATCTTGTTGACACTCACGACTCGTTGCATAGTACATCTTGTCATGACATGTATGACGAGAACTAGGTTGTCTACCATGCAAACTGACTCGAAGTGTGGAACACACGGATGCAACGTATCGCCAACATGCATGATCCTCCAATATCACCTAGAGAGTACATGCAATGGTACTTATCTATCATTAGGCTTGTCATCACAGAACGTGAAATGCATGTTCCGTGCCACCCCCGGCTTCATTTTGACCCAAGTGGCAACCGTAATTAACGAGTAGTAAGTACT
Source organism: Simmondsia chinensis (assembly GCA_018398585.1). Taxonomy (NCBI): domain Eukaryota; kingdom Viridiplantae; phylum Streptophyta; class Magnoliopsida; order Caryophyllales; family Simmondsiaceae; genus Simmondsia; species Simmondsia chinensis. The sequence continues at coordinate 4,000,964 of JAGTTD010000018.1, forward strand.
TTGAAAATATTAGTCGTGTTACTTATTCTACATTATGTTCTATTAACACTTAAAAGTACTATGTGTTAGGTCGATCTTCTTAAAAAGCAGACTAAAAGGGCAGCTCAGGCCCTATGTAACAGTATTGGCCACACTGTATAGTCTATCTCCACAAATTGGCTTACTAGTTGCAGTGGTGTAATTGATGTTGTCTGTGATGAAGTGCAATTTAGATAGATTCTGCAAGAAGAAGGAATTGACTGTCGTTCTTTACCTACTGCGGAAGGGAGTAGACCTGAACTTCTTCCACGATACAATTTTTCGGTTCATACAGAGTTCACATCCCCACAACATCATGATGAACCTAGTCGTAGATCCACATCACATTATTTACCATACTTTACATTACTTATTTTTATGTATTTTGACATTACGTACCATAGTTTACATCACTTTCCTCTCATCAATCCCTTCCTTCTTATCCTCCTCTATATATTCCAACAACATAAGTCGGGCCTTACACGAAATGGCATTTTTACACATTACAATATCTGAACAAGAGAAACTAACTTACATTAAAGATGTGCGAAACACGAAGTCCAATGTTCTTCCATTGAAGAGAAACGCAATCCTCTTCCGGAACATTCCTTCTTCCATTGGGAACTCCAATATTGTTTAATCAAGGAGGTGACATGCAACCATTTGAGTTTCCAATTAGAGTTCCTAATGGAAGAAGGAATGTTCCGGAAGAGGATTGCGTTTCTCTTCAATGGAAGAACGTTGGACTTCTTGTTTTGCACATCTTTAAGGATGATCATGAGTGCTACACCATGTATCTTAGCTGCTCTTATTCAAATATCATAATGTGTAAAAATGTCATTTCGTGTAAGGCCCAACTCATGCAGTTGTTATATATAGAGGATGATGAGAAGGAAGGGGTTGATGGGAGGAGAGTGATAAAGAAGATCAGGTAAGAGGTTAAAGAAGATGGGAGGGAGAAGTAAAAAGGGAGTTCACGGGAGGGTCAACAAAGTTTTTGGTGTATACAGCATCATCACCTTTCCGTGAGCCCTATCTTTTTGGTGTGAGATGCGTAACATTGGTGCTCGGGGTGTATTCATGTGGTCAGAGTTACTGATATATATAAGTAAACAACTCTTGTGAAATATATAAAAAGTGAGAGGGGGGGGGGGGGGGGGGGGGGGGGGGGGGGGGGGGAGGACATATATTACTTAAGGTAGTGGAATTCTTCAAGGCACGGGAGTTCTTCGATTCAATCTCTCTCTTCTATTATTATATTATTATTTGTCGTTTATGTTGATCATTTTGTAATTCTTGAGATCCATTTAATTAACCTCGAGAGCACCTTTTATTGTAATAAAGTTGTATTTTAGTCACTCATTTGTGTTATTTTTCGAACAGTACCATCCGTATATATAAAAATTGATGGACAACTAAGAGCATGTGAAATTGCTTTCATTAGGCCGAATAATCAATAGTATTTTCGAGTTTTATTGTCATGACGTCCGAAATACTTTTGGGGGGGGGGGGGGGGTACCAAACGGCAATGTTGTCATCTCGCCATCAATCCTTCTTAAGGCTAGCGCATGTATGAAAAAAGGTTAAAGGGAAGAAGGATGCCCAAGACAAGCGTCCGAGTTATAGATGGCTTCACGGAGGGCAGTGGCACACCAAAAATTGCAACACTAGCGTCCACAACCGCATAAAGAGGAGACCCTACTAATTTTGTTCAAATTAGTCACTTATATTTTTCTTTGTTTAAAATAGTGCTCAATATTTTATCTTATAGCAAAATTAGTTCCTTATCTTTTTAATTTATACTAAATTTTGTTACCAAATGAGGACCAATTTTATTATAAAATACAACAATATACTCTATTTCAAACAGAAAAAAAAATTTAATTAATTAGTTTTAACAAAATTTTAAACATTAGAACTATTTTAAATAAATAAAATAAAATAAAATTATATACAATTTGAACCAATATATTATATTATAATGTTGATATAATTATAGCCAAGTACCCCCATTTTAGAAGCCTTTAAATCCCAATCCAAACAATTGTAAGATGTGTCACTTAAAGCCCTTAAACTCCGCTTCAAATAATTTTACAATACATAAACATAAAAATTGATTACAAAATAAAAAAGAAAATAAATAAGTATTTACACATATAGTCACACAACAACAACAACAATCTCAGTGTCTCAAGGGCTCCCGCATAAGTGAGGTCTGGGGGGATAGATGTACGTAGCCTTCCCCCTCAGGGTATCAACCTGAAGAGAGGCTGTTTCCGAGGACCCCCAACCTGAGAGAAATGTCTTCATCGCATCTTGGTGACCTGTGAGCAATAGGGTATGAAAGCAAAAGAGTAAGCCATAGCATAAAAACGCGTTAGAGGAGACTACGAGGCAAAACCTTCTCTTCAAGGCAACTAGTATAAGCAAATAGGCCAAATAAACAAATAAGCAAATAGGCCGATAGTAGACAGATAGGCGTATAGGTAGATAGGTACAGCCTAATAAGCCTATACGCTTATGAACACATAAATAGCAGAATAAGCAGTGGTGTGAGGTCGTTACCTCTGCTCCTCCAATGCTAGTCCTCCCTTGAGCTCTAGCTCTATCTAAGGCCATATCCTTCCGTGGGTTTAGGAGGGTGAGGTCCTGCCGTACGACTGTAGTCGTCCCTCCTTTAGCCTGTTTCATCGTCTTCTTCCTCGAGTGGTACGAATACCTGACTGGAGCAGTGGATGGTCTCCTCTTGGCATGCCTGAACCACTTCAAACACAACTTCTTCAATTTTATATTCTATCTTCTATCTAGGCTACGCCCACTATGCCACATACACACATATAGTCACACTAAATACATAAAATTACATTTAAAAAAAAAATCTTTATACATCTCACAAGAAAATACTAGTATTGGTAGAGTTATTTACATCGTCGGTCCCTCATCATGTTTCTAGTTTTGTTCAAATTTGCCCCTGATCTTTTATTTTATTCAAATTGGTTCCTTATCTTTTTAAATTTGTTGAAATTAATTCCTTATTTTATTCAAAATGGTCCCTTACGTTATATTTTATGACAAAATTAGTCCATTATTTTTTTTAATTTCTACCTAATTTTGGTCACAGTATGGGACTAATTTTATCATAGAAGTAACTATGGAGGATTATTTTAAACAAAAGAAAATATAAGGAATTGATTTGAACAAATTTAAAAAGTTAAGAGACTAATTTGAATAAAATTATAAAAATATGGGACCATGTTGGAAAAAGAAAATAAAGGATAATTTGAACAAATTTAAAAAGATAAGGGACCTAGGGTGTAAACAACTCTGTAATTTATGAGTAACTCATATTTGAAGAAATAAAAAAGGTTAAGTTACATATTATACCCTGAGGTTTTGAGTAATAATTTTTTAGTGTATAAACTTTGCGAAATTATTTATTAGTCTACAGGTTTTAGTGTAAATATTTTTTAGTCAATTTTAGGTAAAACAAAGTCCTAAAAGTGCATTTATACCCTTATTAAAACGTCTTCTTTTTCAAATTGAGCACTTTTCTTGAATTTCTTATTATTTACACATCAGCTTTTTAGTAGGAATGCTGATGTCATACGATAAAAATGGGACTAAAAAATAAATAAACTAAAACTTATAGACTAATAAATTATTTCACAAAGTTTTTTGAATTAAAAAATTATTACACCAAACTTAAGAATACTAATATGTAATTTACCCGATTTTGTTAAAACTGTACATTTCTAAACTAACTTAAAATGAGTCCAAACTAAGATATATTTAGGACCACTAGATATCATTCATAAAGCCTTTAGTGTAATATTATCCCACAATTAGTGCAAAAATTGCTAAAAAAATGAATTCTAATGTTTTATTTTGTAATGCGAAAACCCCGAGATCCAAGTTCGATTTTGATACTAAATAAAATCTAAAAAGAAAATAAGAAGCTAAAGAAGAACAAGCAACAAAGACAAATATTTACGTGGAAAACTATCAAAAAGAGGGAAAAACCACAGACATAGGTAGAGAACTTCTATTTTATCAAAATTATGGAGTATTACAAGAGAATTCTTTACTCCTTCTCTCTCTCTTTCTCTGTGTTTAAAAACAGCTCGAACTCTAAAAGAATAATAATGAGAGTATATATTGTTACATACCAAAGGAAGTTCCATTTCAAAACCAATTGGCAGTAAGTGGAGTAGCACCTATGGTATATAAGATGGTATACTTCTTCTTTACCCACCAATGTGGGATTGTGTCAATCCACCACGCTTCGCAACCCTTGTCCTCAACGACTTTACTCTAGGTAGCTTCACTCTGAGTAGGTAACCATTTTCTCTCGTAGATGGCTTCACTTTACTCTAGGCAGCCCTCTCCTAGGTTGCCCTTTTGAGACTTGGGCTCATAACATGTGGCTTGATTCACTTCTTTTTATGCTTAATATTTTGACTTCTATCAAACCACTACACTCAGCAGCTGCTGTCCTTGACGGCTTCACTCTAAGTAGGTAGCCCTTTTCTCTTAGAGACGGCTCCACTCTACTTTAGGTTGCCCTCTTCTGGGTAGCCTTTTCCGAAACTTGGGCCCTTTACGTGTAGCTTGTCAAGCAAGGCCATTGAGCACGGTCCGTCCCATACCAAATCGAGTACGACTCTAGAGCAGGGTCCATCCATACCAAACCAAACTCCTGGAATCGATCCGAGGATCGACGACTCTGATACCATTGTTTCCCAAAACCAATTGGTAATAGATGGAGTAGCTCCTATGATATATAAGATGGTATATTTCTTCTCTGCCCACCGACTTGTGATTGTATCATATATATTACATCATAAAAGAGAGAAATCCTAAAAATGAGAAACCGGGTATAACAATCCAACTAGAAACTGAAGGTCCATACTGCCGGCGGCAACGCCCCCACATCCCCATTTGGAGGTCAGTGTTGGACTACAATCCCAAGCCTAGTCCCTTTGATATAATTATTGGTACTAAAACATTAGCTACCGCCATGTCACTGGGAGACACGTCATCAAATAGGGATACGTCAGTAGCCTTTGCTTAATTGAGTATTAGGAATATGCTTAATTGTAATTAGGATCTATTACCTTTAGTACGAATAAGTGTTTTAGGGTGGAGGGAGAGATGTGATTGTTGTTGGTGTGAGCTCTTTTCCCTCCCCTCAATTCTCATCTATATCTCCCCATCTTCTTCTGGTCTTCTTCTTTCTCCCTTTCTCTCTTATACTATTTATCCTTGCAAATGCCTCACATTGATTGCTCTTGAGTTGATTGAGTTTGGTATTTGGGGTTTTGGTTGCATCACTCTCCGCTCCACCACAGACCTTTATTCGAATTATTGACACAAAGAATTGAAACACAACATAAAATATTTTATGATAAAATTAGTTTCTTATTTTCTTTAGCTTTTATCAAATTTCGATTCGCAGTGGGGACTGATTTTCTCATAAAATGGATTTGATAATCTAATTTAAACCAAAAAATAAAATAAAATTGTGTGACTAACTTTAATAAAATCTTAAATATCATGGATATTTTAAATTAAAAAAAAAAGAAAAACCAATTCTTTCATCTTTTTAACAGTTTAAAGCAGTGAAAAATGTCTGATTGTGTTTGGAAGACATAAAAGATTCTTTTGTATTGGAGAAAATACATTAAAATACTATCTAAAATATATAATAAAGGAAAGATATTACCTGGCACGCATGCAAATGATGAAACGCCTATGACGTAATTACTGAATGATGTGCGAATCACGCTCTCTTTAAGACGATTTCCACGCTCCTATGAGTACAACTCGATGCAACAGGTATTTAGCATGCTGTCCCCACATAAAACGCTCAGCACATGCACTAATCCAAGAGGCCAAAGTTGTACTTTCCACACTGTTTGAGAATTTCCCATAAACCGGGAACCGGGTAACCAAACGATCTCAGGTGTCGAGGTCGTGTAATTACTTTCCTTAAGGCTTATTTTGGAGTATAAAATATCCTTAGGGATACAGCGACAGCCAAAAAAAGAAGTGAAAATGTGTAAGAGGAGAGACATAGTGAGATGAATGAGAATGATGTTTTTCAAGACTCTCACAATATATTTATACAAGTGTTTCTCACAATTATATTTCATAATCTCATTTCTTAAACATGGAAAAATGAACTCACTCCTAAACATGAGAATGAGAGATTATTTATAGGTTGCAAGTGTCTCTTCATGAAGGGATACGTTCCTTCATTAATTGACACTTTATTTTTAATATTTCACAATACTTGCAAGCAAACATTTTTTATCTATCTTCTTCAAAAAAATCAGGGGGAAAATATAGAAGAAAATAAGGTTTAGAAGACGTCCCAAACTTATCAAAATATTACTGTAACTCTGTAAGATTTGTGTGTCGACATATGAGCCCTGTGTGTTGACACACACCCCATACAAGTTGAAAACACTTAAAACTAAGTATAGGACAATTTCTAACACTTTATTCATTATATATATTTTGAAAATACACCAACACACACACCCTTAACCCAAAAATTATATGATGAAAAAGTTGTTTTACAATTAAGTACAACAAATTTGAAAAATTGGGTCTCTCTCGTAGCTTATTTAAGGGAAAAAAAATTTATATAAAGACTATATTAACTTTAAATCTTCAACACTAGGTCCACCACCCTTTTTCCTCTCATTTTTCTTTTATAATGGTAAATACGAAGACACCGGCCTCAGCCCTCCTTCCTTAACGAGGGGCAGCCTGAAGCCTCGGCTCTAGAAATGAGTAGAAGAGTGCTCGAGGGCTCCAATTCTTCCAAGATAGTGCTGAAAGGGGACAACGAAGTACTTATCAGAACCTTGAAAGGTAATTATCTATGCCCAAGTGACATCATGAATATAGTGGAAGAGATCAAGATTCTTTGTAGCAAGTTTAGCCACATCAGATTTTCACACGTTTACAGAGAAGCGAATAAATTAGCGGATTTCATAGCCAGCGGAGGATATGGGTCTACATTTACCACCCTTTACTGTCATGACCAGCCGCATAATTCACTTCTACATACTATTAGTTGATTTGTATTATTAAGTCATTTTTTGTAATAATAATAGATATAAAATCTTTTTTAAACTTATATTCAAACATTTGACTATGTAAAAAGAATCTTTCTGCATTGTAAAAACCAAACAACTCACCCTAAAAAAATTCAACTCTTAAATAAATGGATCTTATTTAAATAAATATGCTAAACAAAGATACAGTTCTTTACATTTTAGTATTAAACGCTTTTGTAAATGATAAAAAGAACCTTGGCTTTTGGAATTAATAAAGAGGCTCATAAGTTTTTATCTATCAATAAAAAGGCTTCTTTCTGCCATGATGATGTCAATTTTTTGTCAATGAAACTAACGTGACAATTACTTTTTTGTTAACACTATGATTCTTAATTTATAAACACAAAATTCAATATGTTATATTATCTAAAATTATCTTTTTTCGCTTAATTTGTTTAAAATGGTTATTGAAGGGTTGCTTTATCATTTTACTTTAGCATTATTAAAAAAACAATTATCACGTTAGCTTTGTTGACAGAAAACGACTCTATCACGTCAAACTTAGGTGCCTTTTTATTAATTCAAAAACGTCATATGATCTTTTTTATTATTTTAAAATACATCTGGTACTAAAATATAAATAATTTGAAAAGATAAGATAAAATGAGATAGACAAAACGCAGTTTAAACGAACTTAAATCATCTAGGACATGCTACAATTCTTTGTGAAGTGCAAAGTATCTCATGTTTTCCGCAAAAGAAATAAAGCGGTATATATAATGTTTACGATAGATTCGACTTCACAAAATTCAAGGGTCACTAAAAAGATAATTTGTATTCAATTTTATTAGATAATTTAGCATAAATGACTTGACCTTCTAACTTTATCCAAATTTCTCTTAAAAAATTTTAAATCAAGAACCGGACACCGACCGGAGTACCTGAAGGTGTCACGCTCTCCTCGGTTCAACGATCTTCAATCTCTCACCTACGAATCTCCAAACTCTCACAACTCACCGGCTACTTCGCACTTCTCTGTAGATCTTCCTCGCCGGCCATGAGTACTCCGGCTCTTCCAGGCGTAACCTCCCTCTCTCTCTCTATCTTTTGAATCTGCCGCAATTTCATTTCATTTTGCTGATTTAAATCTCGTATTCCATTGATTTTCCGCTTAGGTATTGCGAAATTTCGAATTTTGTGCGAATTGATTGCGATTTGAATCGGAGAGTTTGAATTGCATTTGGTTAGATCAGTGAGTTTGCAATGATTAGGCGAATTGGACTGTTAGTCCGATCTAGATGCGTGGTTACTTAATTTGCAAGCATTATGACCTGATGAGCGAAAAGTTGATTAATTTGATTCGTGTATTTGTTATGTACGTAAATGTAACTAAGCTAAATAGAGATAAAAATAAGAAATTGTTAGAGTATTGTCAAGGAACCAATTATCCCAAAAGCTGAAGCTGACGAGTAAAGGCTTATGAATAGTTTTGTACTCTAATGTGCTCCCTCATGTGAATGCCCATTGAGCTTGAAGTGTGCATGTTGCATAGGCTTACCTCACATTGTGCTTAAATTATGTTAATATTGAAAGTGGATGTCAAGGAACCAACTTTTCCTAAAGCTTAAGCTTATGAGTGAAGGCACAGGATTGGTTTTATACTTTAACATGCCCCCTCACGCAAATGTTCGTTTGGATTTGAAGCGTGGATAATGCACAGGCCCACCTCATACCTTGTGCTTAAATTGTTTTAATATTGAAAGTGAGGGTTGCTGAGATTCGAACTCATGACCTCTAGGTCATCAAGGCTCTGATATCATATCAAGGAATCAACTTTCCCAAAAACTTAAGCCTATGGGTGAAGGCCCAGGATTAGTTTTATACTCTAACAGTGAGAGTTGTTGGGATTTAAACTTGCAACGTCATGGTTAACAAGGCTTTACCATGTCAAGGAACTAACTACCCAAAATTTTAAGCTAATGGGGGAAGGTCTAGGAATGGTTTTATACTCTAGCAAGTATAATGCCGATTTTCGGCACCTTCACTTATCAGCTTAAGCTTTTGGGATAGTTGGTTTCTTATCAAAATATCAAAGCCTTGTTGACCGAGAAGTCACGAAGTTCGAATCCCAACAGCCCCCATTCTAAATAATAATATATTTCAAGCACAACTTATGGGTGGACTTATGCATTATCTACGTTTCAAGCCAATGGAGATTTGCATGAGGAGACATGTTAGGGTATAACACCAATCTTGGTCCTCCATCCATCAATTTAAACTTTTGAGAAAGTTGATTTGTTGACAGAAATAAGGAAATAACTTCATTGATGATGATTCAAGTTACATTTATTCCTTAATTTATAGAAAAACAAGGTCGGATAGAGCAATACTGAAAGATAAGATAACATAAGAAAGTCAACTACTAAATCAGTTATAATATTCACTAGGATTAGATCTTGGGGGAAATTATCCCATAAAACATTCCAATAAATCTAGTAAAATTAGTCCACCACACGGTGACCAAAATTCAGTAAAAATAAAAAAGATGAGGGACCAATTTTGTCATAAAAGAAAACATCAAGGACCATTTTGAACAATAGAGAAGACGAGGAACTAATTTGAACAAAGTTACAAAGATGAGGGACCAATTTGAAAAAGAGAAAAAAAAAAGAGGGACCAATTTGAGCAAACTTAAAAACATAAAGGACCAACAGTGTAAATAACTCTTTCGGAGGCTCAAACTCCCTCTTTCCTTCTGTGTGGGCAGGGTGGTGGTTTGTTCACAGGATTCACAAAGTTGTGCAAGGGGCTTGCGGTGGTACTTATTGGTGGACACATTGTAGTTCAGATTTTCCCTTCAGCTGTTGAGTATCTTGGCCTTGTTCCTGGAAAGTAAGCTTTTGATACATGCTAAATTTGTTGCTTATAGTTATCCATTATAAAATGAAAGATTTAACTTCGATCTGGGTTGCTGAAATTTAGATTTTAGATCCTGTGTGATGGTTGTGAAACAGGTCATGTTGTATTGCATTTTACATTCAGTTTGCTTTTTGCTTGGATTTTATGTAATTCTTTGGCTCATGTGGTGATTGGTGAAGAAAGAGTTGGTAGTACGAGTCATGGACAGTGATTGCTTTGGGATTTCTGTCAGAATGGAGGTGAATCCTTGAGAAAGCATTGGCTATGATGTGATGAAAAATTTTACTGGAAAACATATTAGGTCCCCAGATGTGGAAGACAACTCTGTGGATATTCGACAATAGCTAGGAAGCCTCTCTGCATTGTACGTAACACAAGTCCAATGAAGATCTCTTATTTTATTAATAAAGGTCATCGAACTAAAGGGGGAGGACTGTGTGAAGCAGTTGCCAGATAGTTATGGACCTTTGTGGTTCTCTTTATCAGGGCTTTTTCGTGCTCTAAAATGCTTTGGGTGCTTGGTACGTTCACCATACTGTATGGTTGAGTACGTCAAAACTGGCTTTACCTTTAGTAACTCACTACCGTCAAGCTATATAATTCCTAAGACAGACGATGGATTTACAAACTGATCTAGATCTGAAGCCTAAAGATGCATTAGTGAGCCAGTCAGAAAAAGGAAGGCAGTTTCAAGCGTGAATGTGAAGTTGAAATTGTTGTGTCCGATCTTTTATGATTGATAATAGTTAATGACCATATGGATCTCTTGGACCTGTCTTTGAGAGGCTCTATAGATCAGTAGGATCGAATCAAAATTATGCTGCTGGTGTCTCTTCTGAGTGCTAGATGCCTAGTAAAATAGGTGGGAGGTATTGCAGGACTGTTGAATTGTTGACATACTGCATGTACATAAAATGAAGGTACTTGAACATGCCTAGTAAAATAGGTGGGAGGTATTGCAGGACTGTTGAACTGTTGACATATTGCATGTACATAAAATGAAGGTACTTGAACACGAGGGTGATGGGCTGGAGGCACGCGTACATGGTCCAAGGAAGAAACCAAGAAAATAATCACTTAGTAGTGAGCTTGGCAGAAGACTAGATTCAGAAACTCACTTGGGTTATATAGGCACCTGAAACTTCCACGTGCACTTGTTAGGAGCCAGGAAGGGATTGGGGGATGCCTTTAATTGAAGGCGAAGAACGTATGCTTAAGAGAAGTTAGGCGAGTCATCTAAGCCACAATCTTACCTTTACCTCTTAGAGGGAATGACCCTCAACTATGAGAACAATGTTGAAGGATCCATGTAAACCAACTCCATAGACCATGTGTTAGAAAAGAATAAATTTAGCGTTTAGATTGGTAGCAAGAGCCAATAGCACTTCTGGCCCAAGGCTTTATGGAACTATGGGTTTCGGTCCTAGATCTAGTCCTAGCTCTGTGAAAAAGGAGGTATCTGCTTGTATAGTTTGAGTTGTCAATGACTTGGCTCATGACAAGTAGCTGAGTGTTTCAGTGGATTTCTGTATAAGGATGTCTGTGCATATTGGAGCTTTTTAGATTCATATAGCATAATTTGCTTAGATGTATCGATTGTACAGGATAAGAATTGATTCAGATTTTAGAAAATTACCTACTCATAGAACGTGATATTGAATTGTTGTATGACAGTATGCACATTCATGCAAAGCTAGTTGTGCATTTGATGCGTGTAGTTTTACTCGCACTCTGCATCTTCGGTAAGTTTATCTACCACCGTGAAAGAATTTTAGTTTCTTTCCTCCCTTCACCTGTTTCCCGTGCTCTGCTCTGGAAACAAGATCCTTTAGGAAAAAGCATTAGCAACACTACAACATTCCCAGTGTCCCAAGGGCTCCCGCCTAAGCAGGGTGGGGGGGGGGGGGGGGGGGGTGGATGTACGTAGCCTTCCCCCTTCAGGGTGCTACCTTGAAGAGGGGCTGTTTCCGAGAACCCTTGACCTGAGGGGTGCAACAAGAGGACTTCCCAAGAGGTCACTCATCTTGATACTACTCTCATCCAAGCATGCTTAATTTTGGAGTTCTAATGGGATTCGGTGCTTGCGTGTTGGTAGTATTAAAACCCTTTATTAATATACATGGTAGATGGCATGAATGAGTTCCGGAATGCAAAATTTTATGAAAAATATAAGGCGATTATGCTTCTCATGTTGCTGCTTTGTTTTTTCAACTACTGACATTTTTCCTATTGATTTTTCTGTTAGAACCATTCCTTTTGCTTGGAACCTGATAACAGGTGGATACATTGAGCAGACAATACATGGGGTATGCAATGTTCATTTTAGCTTCTTCTAAGTTACTGTTATATTTTTAATTGCATACTCTCCAAGGTGTGTTTAACCATAGATCTTCTATACCTAGGTGGTCATTAGCACGATCGGTCTCCTTTTCCTTGGGAAGCTGCTTGAACCCATTTGGGGTTCTAAGGAGTTCTTGAAGTTTATCTTTGTGGTCAACTTGCTTACTTCCATTTGCGTATTCATCACAGCTATCGCCTTGTACTATGCAACGACGCTGGAGGATTACCTGTAAGTGTTAAATAAATTGTCACATGAATGTGGGAATTACATTTTGACTTGGTTTTTGTTTCTCTCTCACTTTCTATGCCTCGTGCCAAATTTTTTTTCGTCTTTTCTTTTGCACTTGTTACAATTTCATAAAGGGGATTTTTTTTTTGTTTGGCATAATTCATTCTAGAGAAGGTTCTATGGATGCAAATGGATGACGCTTCCTGCAGCTATATTCTTCAGAATGCAGCATCTATGAACGGGGTAAATATTAGTGATTAGAGAGCAGGCGTCTGAAATATGTTCAGAAATAAGGGTAAAAAAAAAAAAAAAGGAACATACCCAGTGCCTCAAGGGCTCCCGCCTACGCAGGGTCTTGGGGGGGGGGGGGGGGCGGATGTACGCAGCCTTCCCCCTTCAGGGTGTTAACCTGAAGAGAGGCTGTTTCCCAGTGCCCCAAACCTGAGGGTGAGGACTTTCCAAGAGGTCACCTATCTTCGTACTACTCTCACCCAAGCACGCTTAACTTCGGAGTTCTAATGGGATCCGGTGATGGCGTGTTGGTGCCCTCTTTGGTCTGTAAGATAAATACTCTCATGGCAAATAATTTCTTGACGAAAATTGTCTGCCGTAGAGGTCCAAAGGAAGTCAACGGTCAAGGAGCCTGTAGATTTTAGTGCTAGAGGCATTAAATGGGAGTTCTGTCAATTGCTGCATACTTAATTATCTTGCAAAATTTGTCCTCTTCACCATTGCTGCTAATTAAGCCAAAGAAATTCAATTTGGGAAAATCGGTCTGAAACATACCATGTAGGCTCCGAATGCGCTTAGTTTGTCAGAAAGAACTCCACTTGTAAATGGAGGAACCGCTTCACTTGACCCCATTTATCCTAGGCAATTACTCCATTGTGCTGGCTTTCTGAAGGCACTTCCACATATAGTGCATGTGATTGTTGATCCCGGTGTCATGTCAACAAAAGTTTAAAAAAATTGTTGATCTTTGTGTGGCATTTCATTTGGTTGGTGAAAGGGTAATATGTCATAACAGGCAGCGCTGGTCCTGAGAGTTTTGAGGCCTGAAACAAATTTTATCCTTAATATACATTAATATTTTCTTTGCAATATTGTACTAACTAAATAGACTATAAAATATAAATTCAAGTGTGTCAAATTAATGATATTATAATTTCGGCCCCCCAGGGCTGCTTGGCCTCTTGATCATTCTTGATATCATGACTAAATTATCAGGAGCTCGTAACCTCTTAAGTATCTACGCACAAGTCTGCCTTTTGTGAAAGCTTTAATATGACAATAGGTAATCTTCCATCCGATGAAATTGACAATTGGTATTCTTCCATGAGATGCTGCATAACTAGTTGTATGCTGGCTATGTTAGATTTGGTGCATGCATGGCTGAGCAAAGCATGGTGCTGTTTGTTTATATGAGCAGATCTTCTACCTTCATTTCTGAAGGGCTTGGGATTACGTGTCTTGTTAGAAGTTAGGGTCTGTTTGATCAAGTTTTCCCCCCCAGAAAAACGCTTTTTTGGAAAAAAGCAGTTTTCTAGGATTTAAGGGTGTTTGGCCGGGAAAAAGGTGTTTCTAAATAAAAGTAAAAGTTGTTTTTCTGTTATTAGGTAGAAGCACAAAAATAATGCTTCTCTTTTAAAATAGAAATAGTTTCAGAAACTAGAAGTTTTTAAGGCAAAAACACCTCTTTTGAAAGCACTTTTTAAAAAAGCACTTTTGCAAAAAGTACTTCATCAAAAATTAGTTTTTTCACAGTTGGCCATGCAAAAGCATTGCACATCCGTGCATGCATGTCTAGGAAACATATGTGATATAGTTCAATGACTGAAAAGATTTAAAAGTTACTTTCATGTGATGAAAAGCGATGTAGAACACTCTCGCCCTCTCCCCTTGCGAAGAATCTGAAATTTGATATTTTATAACAAGATCTAGGACCGGTTCATTGGGTACGGCAGTATTTTTCCTATTTTTAGTTACCATGAAGATGCTATATTCCAATTACGGGATTCTTTTGCTGGGATCTCAGTAATGTCTTAAGAATTGATGCAATCTGATTCCCCGCCGCCCCCTCCCCCCCCTAAAAAAGACCCTGCTCTAGTGGGAGCCTTTGTGGCAATGGGTTCGTTGTTGTTGATTCCTTGGGGGCCTTTTCCTAGTTGCAGTTTGAGAACCATGAATTTCTTCCAGTTCTCTCTGATGTAAAGAATAAAATTATAATTGTTTGCTGTTTCTTTGAATTCTGCTTTTTTTTTTTTTTTCAGTTACAAGTCAATTTCTGGCTTCCATGGAGTTCTTGCCGGGTTCTTGGTTGGCATCAAGCAGATCATGCCGGATCAGGAGCTTTCTCTTTTTGGAGTTATGGGAATAAAGGCAAAGGTATGGAACATGGAATCAAATAAAGACCTTACATAACAAAACACTCATTATAATCGATTTTAAGCTAGTCATGATATGATTGGTTGTTTCGCAACTGTATTTTCATGACAGCCTTTGTAATACACATATTGTATTTTATTTATTGAAATACATTTATAAATATATTTATACGGTTAAAAAGTACCAATGTGGTATTGAAGTTAATGATTGTATGGATAGTCGTTCAATTTTTTGAATGAAAGGCCTAAATGCAACTTAAGTTTCCTTCAGAAGCAAACTTAGATCGCTTGCTATGTTACATTACACTCATGACACCCAGCTTTCACGATACCAGAATCGTGCCTTTTGTGGGACTATGACCACGGTTTAACCTGTTTCTAGCTTGTATTAAATGTCAGCTTGTTGTAGAATTGCTCCCCCCACTTTTGGGAAGTGCAAAATTTCTCCTCATTTTTGAAGTTAATTGATTTCCTGAAATTGCAGTGGCTGCCATCTATCATGATCTTGATGTCAATAGTAGCAAGTTTCTTTACAGTAGAGTCAGCAGGATATCTTCCAATGCTAATATTCGGTACATATACGAGCTGGATCTATTTAAGATACCTACAAAGGAAGCCAGAAACGAGCCTTAAGGGCGATCCAAGTGACGAGTTTGCTTTCTCTACCTTTTTCCCGGAATTTTTAAGGTACATAGCATTCTTATCTTGGAAAATCACTTCTTAATCATATCAGTATTGTTAGAGTATGAAACCATTTCTAGGCCTTCACCCATCAACTTAAACTTTTGGGACAATTGGTTTCTTGATATGATATTAAAGCCTTGTTGACTATGAGGTTACGGGTTTAAATCTCAATAGCTCCTACTTTTAAATATCAACATAATTTAAGCACAAGGTAGAGGTGAACCTGTGTAATATTCACGCTTCAAGCCCAATGGGCATTAGCGTGAGTGGGAACGTTAGAATATAAAACCATTCATAGGCCTTCACCTATTAGCTTAAGCTTTTGGGACAATTAGTTCCTTGACCTGTATTCTTATTCTATTTCTTGGTTGAGCACACAGACCAGTCGTAAATCCTATTGCGTCTATTTTCCACCGTATGCTTTGTGGAAGATCGGAAAATTCAAATGAAGCTAAGGGTTACGTACTGGGAGGTGCCCCCTTGCCAGGTTCTGACCCCATTGAGGCATCAAGGAGGAGGTAATTTTGAGTCTTTCCTATTGCAAGAATAATTGCATAATGCTTGTCTAGCGTTGCAAGAAATTGTACGTAATTGCAGCTTACTTATATCCGCGCCATGCTGTTAAACTTGTCTGTAGTTTTATGTCTTCCATATTGCAAAAAATTCAGCGGATTGGATGGCATCACGTCATTTCTTGTAAGAATAGGAGTAGTTGAAACTAATTTATCAAGGAATCTAAACATGATTTTGAGAGAACGCACTAGAACAGGGTTGTCTACTTGTGACATTGCCCAGTATTATACATATATATATATATATATATATATATATATATATATATATATATATATATATATATATGGTGTGACTCCTATAAAAGGGTGAGAGTGAGAGTGAGAGAGAACTTTTTGGACCACTCATTTAGCTGCTGACATTATCTTTCGTCCACCTAACATCACCCCTCCCCCACTTTGACCAAATGTGCGACCCAAAATTCATCCTCTCCTAAGTGTCATCCCTTATATATATAGGGCATGGCTTACATGAGAGGATGAGAGATGAGAGGGGAGAATATAGATTACTAAAATCAAGGCTCAGATTTCAAAATTACTTTTACACCTGTCATTAGAGTTAATGTACCCGATTTCTTTGGTTTAGATCTAATGGTTCATATTATCTCTTCTTAACTCTTACCCTCACATGTAGGTCATGCCCTATATATATAGAAATTATAGATCAGGATGAAAATAACGGTCTCACTCATTTGATTTCGTCGTGCAAACAGGGAAGATATAGACAATATTGATGTTTTGCGATGAGAAAATGTGTCCTGAGTTAGCCTTTTCCGCGTATGAGCGCTTGAATTTTGCCAATAGTGATAACTAATCCACTCTGCCTTTAGCTTTGCAATGGTTAGAGGTTCGAACTCATTTCCCGCTCCCCAAAATCTAATCCGTACCCTTTAAAAGAGGCGCGCTCTTTCAGCATATATGCTTGCTTGGATCTTTAACCAAGGACTGCTGTGATTTTGTATGGCAGAAATTATGGCAATAGAGATGGAGATATGATTTCTTTTCTTCCATCTTAGATAAAAACATACTTGGATGCTTGTCAGTGGTACCCAATGCTCTATATGGAGAGGGTTACTCGTGATTTTTTCTGTAGCTGTGAGGAAAGGTCTTAGGAGCCCTTTTTAGAAAGAAGTGGCCTGATTATTTTATACTGGAAGGGTGATAAAGTTTGAACTCAGGTCACTCTAGAACAAGGGTAGGACGGTTCCTAGTGTTCCAACTCCTCGAACGTTGCTCATTGTGATATGTGTACTTTAGTCATTTAACCTTTTTCTTCTTTTCCAGGAAGTATTTCTACTTATAGCCTATTTGATACTTGTTTGTGAGCGCTTTTAAATAGGAGAAGTTGCTGTTTGACTTTTAAGTAGATTCAGAAAAATAATGCAGCCCCCTTAAAGTAGTTGTAAAAGCAAAAACTATAAAGTTTTCAGATAAAAATGCCCCTATTAAAAGCATTTTTAACCATAGTGCTTTCTGCAAAAAAAAAAAAAAAAAAAAAAAGGAAGTATCAATCTAAGTTTCTCAAAGTCATAGTCTGGAGGATTTGTCGAACACCTATTTTCTCAAAACCTTACTGTAGCTTCTCAAAAAATACTATTTTAAACATGGGTCCAACTCAGCCGATGTTCTTCCCCCCCTGGAAGCAGGCTTGAGAAATATCTGCAGTTTTTAGATACAATTCGTTTCAATAAACAATGGGTCTTGTTATCGGCAAGACAAAAAATGTTAGTGTCAGAGCAATGATGTGTCTTATAGTGAATAATAAATACAAACTTTCACAAATTTGCTGTGACAGGAATTGGCCTGACAATAACATTATCATAGACAATTTCTACAATTTCTTGTGTGATTGCTTCTTTCCGTTAAATTTCTGTGCTAATATTTCAGAGAACGAGGAGCTCGAGCATTGGAGGAAAGGCTCGCAGCAGAGAGGTTGGCTGCTGCAAGGGGTGAGGAAGAGTCACAGGAAGACGTGTCTGAGAAAGTTTAGCATATCCGAACCACCAGATATGATATGTCATACCGAACCAACTAAAAGCACTTACGAGGTATTTCAAACTTTGGTTCGATTTGTTTGCAATGTGTTTGTCATCAACATAGATAAATTTTTCATCAATCACAAAATTTTTGGTCTTACTAAAATATGCGATGCCTTTTGGTTTATGGTGTTTGACGATGACTATTATTTGGTTCCCACAAGTTTTTGTGCAATATATTGATGATATAGTCAAGCTCTTCGTCTAATAGGCAATAGCGAGGTTTTAAATAGGCCAAGCCGAGCTGAACGCCATCTTGTTCAAATTTGAGGTCAATAAGGCTTATCAAGCTCAAGTTCGAGAGCTTTTATCGAGCTTTTGCACCTTTCTTCAAGCTTGGTTCAATAATATTTTAGTGTGCATTGTACTTGGCTTGGCTTATTTGCTTAATTGAGCAAATTCAAGTTGTTATTGGGTTGGGACAAGCTCGTTATCGAGTGGAATCGAGTTTATAACCTAGCTGTCCTTGCTATCGAGCTGAGCTTGCTCCTTTGTTGAGCTATTTGAGTTATTATTGGACTATTACCAAATTATTTTTGAGCTAATGCCAATTGTTAGCAAGCACTTAATGAGTCCTTAACAAGCTCTTAACAATCTTTTGACGAGTATCGAGCTCTTAACGAGTCCTTATTAAACTATTTGGGAACGTTAATGGCCCAAGCACCTCATTGTTCAAACTCGATTCGATAAGCTTATTGAGCCTACTCCAACTCGACTCGAGAAGCTATCGAGCCCCGTAATGAACTTGAAGGAGCCATAATCGGTTTCGAATATGTTGGCTAGGGTGTGAATGAGTCGAGTTAGTGCAAGAGCCCTTATGAGTTAGTTGGACATGAAGCTCGGCTCACCACTAACTTGAATTAAGGGGAGCTCAAGCCTGATGAATTTCGAGTTGAGCTTGGTTGTTTTTGGCTATTTTGTTGCAAATGAGGACTACTATATACTATAGCCATTTTAAATTATGGATTTTAAAATAGTTGTCTAGTATCTTCTCCCAAAAATCCTCCACCTCAATCATTAAATAAAAGGGTTTTCTATTGAAAATCACCTTAAATTTAAGTGCGGTTTTAAAAAGAATATCGAAATTTTCTAATTTTTTTTAAGTCACACCTAGCTTTTCAAAAAATTTTAATATCACACCTTAGTGTTAGCGCCGTTAATATGCGTTAGTTTTTGCTGTTGTGATAAAAGTTGCAAGTATCATTAATTTGGAAAGCGCATTGATAGGGTGCCAAGAGAGGTCCTATGGAGGGTTTTGGAGAGGAAATGCATCCATGTGCCCTACATTCGAGCCATTAGAGACATGTTCGAGGATGCACAAACTAGTGTGCGTGCAACAGAAGGAGAGACAAACATTTTACAGTTGGGTTACACTAAGGATCTGGCTTGAGTCTCGTTCGGTTCATTTTGGTTATGGATGAGCTCACTAGGTACACCCAAGGGGGTGTGCCTTGGTGCGTACTTTTTGCGGATGACATAGTAATGGTGTGGGAGTCTGGAGAAGAGGTAAATGAGGAGCTGAAACTTTGAAGAAGGGCTTTGAAATTGAAAGGCTTACGACTCCGTAGATCCAAGACCAAGTATATAGAACTGAAATTCGGTACCTCCACCAGGCTTAGCATAGAAGACTTTAAGATTGGATTTAAGTCCATATCGAAAAAGGAGTGTTTTAGATATTTGGGTTCCATGGTACATCAGGACGGCGAAGTTGACAAGGATGTCAACAACCATATTAAAGTAGGTTGGCATAAATGGAGGATGGCCTCTGTGATACTTTGCGATTAAAAAGTTTAAAGTTAGAGGGAAAATACTATAAGACGGTAGTGAGACTGGTTATGTCATATGGTGCGGAGTGTTGGCCAATGAAACGGCAGAAGCTGAAGGTGGCAGGGATGTGGATGTTGCGGTGGATGTGTGGACACACAAATAAGCATATGATTAGGAATGACGTTATTAGAGACAAATTAGGCATGACCCCGATGGAAGATAAATTGAGGGAGCAACATTGCGGTAGTTTGGGCATGTTAGGAGGAGACTGACCACTGCCTTTGTCGAGAAATGCAAACAACTCTATACTACGCTCGGGAGGAGAGGGAGAGGCAAGCTAAAGAAGAGATGGATCGAGATGATCCGACACAACCTCACTCACCTAAGATTGCCTTAGATAGAGCTCAGTTGAGGGCTAACATATGGGTAGTTGATGTAGCGCTTAGAATGGAGGAGTATAACTTGGTTAATTCTAGTGCCCCTAGGCTTATATGTCTGTCTGTTTGGTTTACTTGATATGGTTGGGAGCTGTTTTATTGCCTATTGATGCTTTTTGCTTTCTTTATGCTTATTCTGTGCTGTTACTTTTATGCTCTTATGCTTATCAGGTTGGGGGTTTTCGAACACAGCCTACCTTTGGGATAGCACCCTGAATGGGTAAGGATAGCACCCTGAATGGGTAAGGCTGCATACATCCCTCCCCTCCCCCCCGGGAACCACGTATATGCAGGAGCCCTTGAGGCACTAGCTTTGTTGTTGTTGATATGAGGTGCAAGTACTCAGAGTTAACGGGTTTTAGCTACCATATTATAATCTCAATTCTGGATTATATTAACTTATATTAAGCTAGTAGAGTGTAATGTTAAATCTAACAACTTTCATTTTACAGCATTAACCATTTAGGTATAATAATGATGATGAGTATTACTGAAAATTCTCACGAACACCCATTGAATAACTAAAAGATTCTTATATCAAATAAGGTCTCATGGTTTGCTTGTGCGTAGGGCAAAATGATTGCTAGACTATTTTTAGCTAAAATTGAAATTAAATGTCCAATATTTCTAGAATGGATTCAAGGGGATATATATGAGTTCATTATTCCATCATATGAACAATTTTGAAATTTATGGCATTAATAGACACCTAAACAAGTAGGTCACATATCTGTTCGTTGTCCACTCATAACATCAGTTGTGGGACTGCTTGTAAAAGTAATCCAATTATAAGTTTGATTCAAATTATAAGATCAAGGAACTTTGAAGTAGAATCTACATTCCAAGTGTTTTCAAGATTATTACATGTCAATTTAAACTTCAATTGAACACCTTGTGACCCACATGCATATACAAAACGGTCTCGCAGAATCTTTAATTAAATGCTTGGAACTCATTACTTGACCGTCACTTATGAAAACAAAGGTATCTAATTTTGCAACAGAGCGTCTTATATTAAATGTTAGAGCAACAAGCCCAACTATTTATCAGAACTAAACTCCATTGCAACTTAACTCTGATAGTATATATCACATCTAAAATTTTTTTGTTGCCTAATCTATCCTAATTACTTTACCTCAATGCAAAAAAATGTGTCCGTGAAGGAAACTCGGACTTTAAGTTAGATTTGAATCTCCGTTAATTGTAAAATATGTTGAAACATTGATTGGAGATGTTTTTACAGCACATTTTGCTAATTATAGATCTGATGGACTAATGTTTATGGAATTAGGACAAGAAAAGTTAAAATACTTTATTTTGTAAAAAAAATATCTTTCTGCACTGTGTAATAAAACAACTAACTATAAAAAGATACAAATCCTAAATGAACAATTCTTGTTAAAACAGATAAATTGAAAATAGATGAACCAAATGATGCTTGAGATTAATATCTAATGGGAAGTGCTGCAATATTAGCGGATATTCATTAGATAACAGTGAAATTTAATATCATTGTTAAATAGGTGTCTTCATAGTGAAGTACTATTAAGCATAGGGATGTATTTGAGCCGAACTGTGCCCAAGCCTACTAGGCTTGAGGCTTAGCTCGTTAGCATTAAGCTCGGCTCGCACTTGGCTTGAAGCTCGCCAAACTCAAGAAATTAGGGATCGAGCTCCGCTCATCAAAAGCTCGGGCTCAGCTCAGCTTGATCTAAGCTCGACGAGTTTCGAATTAAATGTACAATATTTCGGCTCATTTAAGCTCAATATAGACTTGTTTAAGCTCAGGTTTGGCTCATTTTGATGCAGCGTGCAATGGAAGATTTAGGGAATGGGAAGATTCAACAACTTTTCCTTTAATTTTATTAATCTCTAATAAAAGTCAAGAGGGGAAATAAATGCTCCATTTCACAACATGAGAAAGAGGCTTAAAATAGAAGAAAAATTTGAAATTATTGAATGTTCAAACCCTAGTTTTCCTCTAGTATATATAGAGGAGCTAACCTAATTGGAATCAAACTCTAGAAGATAAATATAAAAGATAAATATGAAATTTAAACTAAATTAATCCTAATGTAATTCGAACTCAATCTTCACCTTGTCCCTTCCCCTGCGTCCGCCAAGATCATGCCGCCAAGTTCGTGCCGCCAAGTCTGTGTGTCAATATTTGGGTTGCATCATCCTCTCCGAATTAGTGAGAATTCGGCCTCGAATTCGCCTGAGAATCAGCATGATCATTTTCGCCAAAGTAGGGAACAAGATGTTTGACATTAAAGAAGTCAGAAGTCCTCTTGCCATGTGGAAGCTGTAGATGATAGGAGTTATTGTTGATCTTCTCTACTACCACCAATGGTCCTATCTTGCGAGCCGTCAGCTTGTTATACTCCCATGCCGGGAAGCGCTGTCGTGTGAAAATTGCCCAAACCTTGTCGCCAATCTGAAATTGAACTGCTCAGCGCTTGCTGTCACTTGCCATCTTGTACTTGGCGGTGGTCTACAGTAACTGAGCCCTGGTTTGCTCATGGATTTCCTTGAGCGAAGAGATAAAGTCTTCCACCTTCCTGTGTGGACGTGTCAAATCTGGAATAGGCATCAAGTCAATTGAAGAATGAGGAATAAAGCCATAAATTATTGTGAATGGCGCAAACCCTGTGCTTCTATTGACGGAGCTGTTATAGGCGAACTCCGCCTGGTGCAACTTCATCTCCCATCCCCTGGCGCTATCAGCAACTTGCACTGGAGTAGGTTACCAAAAGACCCGTTAGTGACCTCGATTTGCCCATCCATTTGAGGACGGTGGACTGTGCTAAAGGCGAGAGATGTGTTCGCCATCTTCCACAACGTCCTCCAAAAGTGGTTTACAAACCTAACGTCCCAATCAAAGACAATGCTAGCTGGAAGTCCATTCAACCTGTATACTTCCCTGAAGTAAAGACCTACCACATGTATGGCGTCAGCTGCTCTCTTGCATCCGATGAAGTGCACCATCTTAGAGAAGCGGTCTACGACAATGAAGATGGAATCAATGCCGTTAGTTGTCCTCGGTAAGCCCAGAACAAAATCCATGCTGATGTCCGTCCATGGTTGACTTAAAACCAGTAATGGCATGTATAAACCAGCGGTGGTCATGCCTCCCTTCGAAACCTGACAGACACAGCATTGTTTCACATACCTCTCCACCTCCTTGTGTATGGTAGGCCAAAATTACTTGGCGGTAACAAGCTGCAACGTCTTATCTCTTTCCACATGTCCCGCGTTGTGCTTATCCTCAATGATCTTAAGCTGCGAGCTTGAGTTCGGGATGTAAAGTTGGTTTCCTTTGAACAGAAAGCCATCATGAATACAGTAGCTAGTAACAGACCCTAATTGTGCTTCCCGTAGTGTTTCCCCAAACATAGGATCATTGTTGTACTGATTTGCCAGCTGTTCAAACCCCGTGACCTTCATCCTGCTCTCTATTATGACTAGGTTCCTTCTGCTTAGCGTATCCGCCACCTTATTTAGTATACTCGACTTGTGCTTTATCACAAAGTGGAAGAGCTGAATGAACCCCGCCCACTTGGTGTGCCGGTCTGAAAGCTTCTCCTGGTTGTTGATGTATTTCAAGGTGACATTGTCCGTATATAGCACGAACTCTCTATTAGCAAGGTAAGACTTTTCTAATGCCTCAACACCTGGACAACCGTGTAGCACTCAACATCATAGGTGGAATAATTCAGCTTGCTCCCGTCAAGTTTCTCACTGAAATAAGCAATGGGCCTCCCTTCTTGTCTAAGTACTGCACTAATTCCAACCTTGGATGCATCCGTGTGTAGCTTGAACGTCTTTTAAAGTCAGGTAGTCCTAACACTGGTGCCATAGTGAGTCTTCTCTTGATTTCCTCGAAGGCGGTAACAGCCTCCGAAGTCCCATGAAAGAACTCCGCTTCATGCAATCTATTATTGGCACCATCACTGTGCTGTAGTGAGGTACAAACCTCCTATAGAAGACGCCAACCCATGGAAACTCCGGACTTCTCCAATTGTTTTCGGTTGAGGTCAATAGCTTAAGGCTGCTTCTTCCCCTCATCAGCTGAGATTCCATCCTTGGAGACAATGAATCCAAGGAAGGTCTCGTCTCTCATATACTCGCACTTCTGTAAGGTGGCAAACAAGCTCTGCGCTCTCAAAGTACTCAATACTTCCTCCAGATGCCGGACAGGCTCAACACGCTCCCGGATATAAATCAAGATGTCATCAAAATAGACAATGACAAACTTCCCAATGAAAGGACGCAGAACCAGATTCATGAGCCTCATGAACGTGCTTGGTGCATTGGACAATCCAAATGGCATGACCAGCCACTTGTATAGCCCCTTCCTAGTCTTGAGGCGGTTTTTCGCTCATCTCCAAACGATATGCGAATTTGGTGGTACCCACTTTTCAAATCAAGCTTCATGAACACCTTTGAGCTCTGTAACTGATCAAGAAAGTCATCCAATCTAGAAATAGGGAATCGATAACGTATTGTGATCTTGTTGATTAGCCTATTGTCATTGCACATTTGCCAACTCCCGTCTTTTTTTTGCATCAACAGAGCCAGTACTGCGCAAGGACTCAAGCTCTCCCTGATAAAGCCTCTGGAAGTAGCTCTTCTACCTAACGCCTCAACTCCTCATGCTTTGATGGACTCATCCGGTAATGGGGCCTATTCGGTAATGAGGCACCCGGCACCAAATCAATACAGTGCTGGATGTCTCTTAATGGCGGCAACTCAGCAGGAAACTCCTCCGGGAATGCATCAACGTAGTCCTTCAACAAGGCGTGACCTCACTCGGTATTTCCCCCGAATAGATCTTGCTTTCCTCCCCAATCAACACAAACACGACCTTGGTGACGCCAACGTCCTTGGCGAACATGGATCGACCCTATATGTTTGGGTGTTAAGCTTCTAAAAGCTCATGGCGCCTCCTCTTTCTTAGGTAATAAGATGGTTTTGGTCCCCTCGAAGATGAAGCTATAGGTGTTCTTCTGTCCGTCATGCACGGCGCTTCTATTGCCATGGGTACCCTAACAATAGATGGCAAGCGTCCATGGTGACAACCTCACACCAAACTCCGTCCTTATGCTTAGCCCCAATCGAAAAATTAACCAAGTGACATTTGGAAACAGTTACCTGATTTCCTTTCTTAAGCAATGACGATTTACAGGGACTAGGATGAGCTTCCGTCTTCAACCCCAGCTTGGCGTCGACTTCCTCCGATATGACTTTCTCGCAGCTCCCCAAATCTATGACCATGCGGCACACCCTACTGCCAATGATGCATGTGGTCTGGAAAATGTTGTTTCTCAGCCAACCATCCCCCTGTTCCTCTCTAGGCCCGAAGCAAGCTCGTCTAACCACCAACAGATGCCCTTCATCACTTGCCACAACATCTACTTCCTGTGTCGCCAATTCTTCTTGGACTTCTTCTTCAACGACCCTGCCATCTTTTCCATGGAGTTTCTTGCCAGGCCTGTCTCCTTTACGGCATTCAGTAGCTCGGTACCCTACTTCTCCACACTTGAAGCAACGAGTCCTTGATGTGCCCGCCAAGTCTTGGGTAGTAGGCTTGCTACCATTAGTGATTGATGGCCTACTCTTTATGGCCTGAGTTGGAGGTACTCTTTCTTGGTCTCTGCCCCCAACTTGTGTTCGCCATGTGCCGCCAACTTGGCTACGCCTTTGCTGGCGTTCCTTGTTCACGGCTCTTTGATTCACCTCAGAAGCGGAAAAGATGTCGAACATGTTCAACACCTCTTGTATAGACTCCCTCAATCTGCCTATGTATCGATCCGCCAATTACTCTCCGGTCTCCGCCAAGTAATTCCTGGCGATCAATGAATAGAACTTTGCTGTGTACTCCTCCACTGACCTAGAGCCCTGTCGCAATTCTTGTAGGTGCTGGTACATCATCCTGGCGTGATTGTGAGCCAAGAAGACGCCTCTCATGTGTTTCTTCATCTTGTCTGAAGACTCTATCTTGGCTTTCCCTTGGCGAACCCGGACTTGTTTCAGCTGTGTCCACTAGGCAGCTGCCCTACCTCGTAATTGAGTAGCGATAAGTGGCGCCTGCTTTCTTTCCGGCATTTCCCTGAATTGTAGAACCTTCTTGACGGAGACAAGCCAATCTAAGAACTCCTCTAGGCATCCTCCTCCATTAAACTCTTGAAATTCAATCCGAAGGCTGAATTCCCACTCTGTTCTTCAAAATTGTTGGCATCGCCGATAAAAGGCCGAGCTCTTCTTTGCCTTTGGTCCGGTAGCTCAGCATTCGGGAACGGATTCTGAAAGCTCTCGTCTGCTTCATCATTAGCACTCGGTGTTAATGGGCATTGGGGCTGGTTTCCCGGTTCGAGATCGGGATTTGCCCCCAGTTAAATCAAGCAATGCTCGATTCGCCGGAATTTCTCCTCCAACTCCTCAAACTTCCTCACGGCTTACCTCTAGAAGTCTCGCTCGTAAACATCCTCAATGATGGCATTCCTTTGTCGACCACGGGCCATCTCAGAAATTGTTTTGGGCTCTGATACCAACTGAAGTAGCGTGTAATGGAAGATTTAGGACAATGGGAAGGTTCAACAGGCCTTCCCTTTAATTTTATTAATCTCTAATAAAAGGAAAGAGGGAAAATAAATGCTCTAATCTCACAGCCCGAGAGAGAGGCTCAAAATAGAAGAAAAATTTGAAATTATTGAATGGTTAACCCTAGTTTTCCTCTAGTATATATAGAGGAGCTAACCTAATTAGAATCAAACTCTAAAAGATAAATATAAAAAATAAATTTGAAATTTAAATTAAACTAATCCTAATCTAATTTGAACTTAATCTTCACCACGTTCGTGTGTCAATATCTAGGCTGCATCGCATTTATGCTCCAATTTGGCTTCATTGGGCAATATTTAAGCAAATATTATACTAAAAAAGGCTAGCTTAAGCTGGTTTAGGCTAGCGAGCCTACAAGCTGGAGCTTCACTAGGCTCGGGCTTGGCTCAATAAGCTAAACAAGCTGGCCGGGTTCTGCTCGACTTAAGCTCAAAGCAAGCTGAGCTTTTCGAGCTTTATGACAAGCCGGCTCGGCTGTTTTACACCCCTAATTAAGCCTCTACAAATAGTGGTTATTATGTTCTTTACGGAGTTATGCCTTCGGGTTTATTTTAAAGGGTTTTTTTTTTTCACATAACTCACCTAAGTTCTACAAGTCTTAATATTTTAACCACTACTGTTTTAATTTGGGCATTGCAATCTCATTCCTCTCATTGCTTGTCATGTGACATTTTAAGTCATCCAACCTTGAACATAAATGGAGTTTTGAAAAAAAAAATGGACTATTGGGGAATTGGATAGAAAGGTAGGTAGTGGAACACGTGATAAAGAGGGAATGGGGAATAAAAGGGAAAGGAATAGAGAATGAGATGACTTAAAATATCATATAACATGCACATGAAGGAAATCTTGGATGGAATAGGCTTTTTAACTGATGGAATACTATGAAGGCGTGAGATTATAAAATATGTAAAAATTAAGGTGATTAAAAGCTCAAAATGAAAAGAGTCGGGGTTAAATGCTAAGATCTCTACCACCTAAGTGGTTATGTGCAAAAAAAATACTATTTTAAATGTTAATTTTCCCTCTTCAATATTTTTACATCTTGATTATATATATATATATATATATATATATAACACAATTCCATATTCTCCAAATTTTATTTTGGGTTCTTTTCATTATAAATTATTATACTTTATTTATTGTGTCAACTTAGTATTTGAACTTTTAATTATATCAGCTTAGTCAATATATGATTTACGTCATGTTAATCATAGAGTAGAATTGATGTCAGCTGATGAGGAAGATTTTAATAATTTGGTCACAGGTGAGCTTAAATCAGGGTCAACGGGTGGGTTCTTCTTGAATCACTTGGATTTGGCATGACCAAACTTTTAAAAAGTTAAATCATTAACTCAAGTTTAGTTTCAACATAGAAACACATTATAATATAACTAAAATTGAGATGCGTAAGTTAACAAAATGGACAAGGTACTTGAAACTTTGCCATACATAACGCTTTTATTTTGAGTTATTTAAATTTTAGTATCCGATATATGTGGAAACAGTAAAGAGGCTCATGACTTTTTTGACTTATTTTTGTAGTATCTTAGATTTTTTTTGTATTAATAAATAAAACATTTATGGCGAGCTAATATCATGCTATGGGGAAAATGTCATTTTAAATATCCAATAATATATATTGACGAAAATGCCCTTTGAACTCCTTGGGGGCATTTTAAATGAATTAAAAAATGACATCCTTTTAATTACGTCACCGCCCAAACGCTGCCTTTATTTGGCGAGAATAAAAGATTAATCAAGGCGCCAAACTTCAGTGTCATGCACCAAAATAACGTCATTTTGGAGATGGGCAATTTCGTCTTCCCATTTTTCCGATAGGGGATGTCTTCAGAGAGGGTCTACTTATCAATACAAGGGGTGTTCATGATTCGGTTAACTATACCGAAAAAAGTATTTCGGTTTGGTTAACCGTAACCAAAATACTCAAAAATCTTTAACTGTTACCGTAGCCGAAAAGACCGGTTAACCGACTTTCGGTAATTTGGTAATTCGATTGGTTATGCCAGTTAACTGGTAATCAAAAAAATAATACAACATATCTTTCATGTTATATGATTTATCTCTTTAAAGGTTTGTAAATATCTAAAAACACGAGAATATTCAGCAATTTATAAGCTTATAATCCAACTCTAAAAAATTAAACATATAATATGTTATTTTAATCAACATTTGGGCAAATGAATAGCATTGGATTGTAGTAAAGTAGTGCTTAGTTAATATTTGATATATAACAATGGGGCACGAGCACTTGATACTATGAAATGAATTGGGGACAAAGATAAAATTGATTACGCATTATGGAATATTCACCTATATGCTAGAAAAATATACTTAATTAACAATATAATATTACAAACATGTAAAAATATATACATGATATATATTATTTGGTAAATCAGTTAACCGGAATGGACAAAATCACTAACTGTTACAGTCGCAAAATACCTCAAATTTTTTCTATTCAATTAACCGACCCAAAAATTCGGTATGGCTAACTGTATTTTCGGGTTAGTATTTTGGGAATTAGGTTCGATATTTCGGCTATGAAATTTTTTTTAAACACCCCTAATCAATACGATAAAAATTCCTAAAGAAATAAATTAAAAAGATCAAAGCTTTTTATAATTTTCACAAACGTCGAATACTAAAATATAAACAACCATTTTATCTCCGTGTTATTTAGTCAATTACCACCCTAATCAGTCCAAAACTCTCTCTCTCTCTCTCTCTCTCTCTCTCTCTCTTAGCTATGATTCAAGCTTTTGCCGTCAAATTCCCAGCAAATTCAATTTCATCAAGTTCAAACTATATAAGTTCAAGTGAGGTTTCATCCTTAAATTAATTAGCATTTGATGTGGTAATATGTTAGTCTTTGTCATGATTTTGTCAATATCCTATCAATCAGATGTATATTCGATCAATCGGATCAGCTTGAGCAAAGTTTATGTTGGTATCTGATCAATCGCAATTCTATCGGATCAGCTTTTAAGCCCGAGTTTCTAGTTTCTGTTATTTTTAAACTTATGCCTAATAAATGAATATAATCATTCTAAATGAGGAGATGGCCCTCGATAGAGTGGAGTGGAGGACTAGCATAGGTGTAGCCGAGATAGCGGTTTAGAACAGAGGAGCACAACTAAGAGAGTACTAGAGCCTTTAGGCGTATATGTGTGCCTGTCTGATTATATTTGCTATTTGCTGTGTGTTGGTTGCTTCTTCTTTTGTGGCTTCGTTGCTTTATTGCCTATCTCTGCTTTATGCTATATGCTTGCTATGTGCCATTATTCTTTAAGCTATTTTATGCTTTTATGCTCTGTAGGTTGAGGGTCTTCTGACATAGCGTCCTTTGGGCTAACATTCTAAAGGGGTAATGCTGCGTACATCCCAGTCTTTCCGGACCCCGAATATGCGAGATCCCTTGAGACACTAGGTTTGTTGTTGTTGTAATTGTTCTTCGACTTTCAATTGAACTCTCCATTTGTCCCTTGCACTTTATTCTCCCTTGAATTGCACTTCTACTTTTTCCCCATTCTTTTCCTTTCTCTCTCATTGAAATGAAGTTTTGACCTAGTTACAATATTGGGTCATAACAGTTGGTATCAGAGCGACAACAAACTTGTTTATATCAATCTCTTTTGTCTTGCAACTCTAATATAAAATGATACTATCTTGGTGGATAAGCACCCACCAAGCTCACCACAAATAGACGCATACATAGCGGCTTCCCAACACCCGCCTAGCACTTTGCTGCCAACAGCCATGCAACATCTCAACCCTCACCCGCCGATCAACTTTGCCGCAGATCACACAACATCAATAACTTCCTTCTAGATCCTTCCATCCTTTGCCACATCACCTTAGGTAAATTGTACGTCTCCCCTATAAATAAGTGGGAGTTAGTTACGAATTCCGTATTTCAAAAGTGTGTCATCTTCTTCTTCCCCAAATTCTTTTTCTATGTTTTCTCCCCTTTCATTGTAAACCTCTATTGTTGGAGCTTATCTTATTTTACATATATATATGAATATACAAACGAGGCAGCCGAATACTGCCCCGTAGCTCTAAATTGCTTTTGCTTCCAATTGATTGAGCTAGATTTCATTTTAGTTTGTATCAATTGGTATTAGAGCTGCTCTTTCCTCGGCCCGAAATTGCTTTCTTGTTCGGTGGTGTTGCCATGGCTGACGGAACAAGGTCCCGAGTCACCTTGAGGGAAATCGAAGAATTGAACGATTGTCGCCACAATGCATTGTAGAGATCGTTTAATGAGCTCCGTGAGGAACTTCGAGAGGTTGTACACGGCATTTCAGTGCAAGTTGGCGGCCTCGCTCATATCATGAATGATCAACCTCCGCCACTAACTCCCACTGTGACCCAACTGCCAACTCCACAAGCTGACGATCCCGGGTTTGCTCCCCCAGCATTTGCAAGGTAATTACCAAGCTCCAACCAGATTCATTGAGATTAAATTCCCTAGATTTAATGGTAAGGGTGTGGATGGATAGCTCCACCACTGCAAAAGGTATGTTGTGATTGATAGAACCCCGGAAGAAATGCGGGTCATTCTTGCTAGTGTGGCTTTAGAAGGTGATGCCCAAAAATGGCATGACTCCTTTAAGAAATCATGGCCTAGGGATGTCGTGGTCCCACGAGATGTGTATGCCCCATGAATCCGAGCTAGGTTCACGGATTCATCTATGGACTCCCTCTCAGAACTTATGTGATTACGCCAACTAGGAAGTGTTGACGAGCATTTGAGCAAGTTTGAGTCATTGGTGAACAAAAATAGGTTGAATGAGGAGCAGAAGGTCAATATCCTTTTGGGGGGACTCCGTGATGATATAGCTCGCGGTGTTCTCATGTTTAAGCCATGGACGATGCATGACACCATGGTGTTGACGAAACAACGTGAGCGGAACTATGCTTATCTTAAGGGAATATCCCATAAGGGCTCCTTGAGGTCTGCCCCTATTCTGCCTTCGCTAAGTTCGTTAAGAGCCATAAATGCTTTGCCTCCCCCTCGTCCTCCACCTCGCTTGTTACCACCAACGGGCACTACGCCCCGTCCTCCACGCAGGAGCCAGTTGAGTTTAACTCCGGCCGAGTTAAATGATCTTCGTGCTCGAGACCTGTGCTTCTATTGCCGCGATCGCTTCATGCCAAGTCATCAATGCTCCATGTGCAATTGCGCTAGGGTATTTTGGCTCAAAGCGGATGACGAAGACGCCTCACCCACTCAGCCAACATTAGATCGAGATTTGGAACTGGACCCGATTACAGAACCCCACATCCTTAAAAGGATTTCCACATACTTAGACTATAAGGGTTATGGGCCAATGTTGCAAACAATCCTTGAGCATACTTGGAAGTACTCACAACTTCCTTAATACCGCCATTGCTCCACTCCTTGGCATCTCCATTGATACTGACAACCGTCCTTCCTTCACAGTAGCGGCTTGGAAGTAGATTTTCTATGCCGACATTTGCCATAATTTTTCTTGGCAACTATAGGATGCTTAGTTTTGTTCAGATATGCCGCTCATTCCCCTTTCCGGATGTGACATGGTTTTGGGAATCCAATGGCTTCGAACTCTTGGTGATGTTATGTGGAACATCTCTGAGTTGAGGATGAATTTCATTCTTTAGGGTCAATGTTACACTCTCACTCCAACTTTGAAGACAGTGGCGGAAAACACATTGTCTTCCCTTCTCTCCACGTCTGCTTTCTCCATGATTCAGGTCTCTGATCCACCTTTGTTGTTCTCAGTTAATACAGAGCTTCCAATAGGGTCAAAGCCGCTAGAGATTCAACAGCTGCTTTACTAGTTTGAGGATGTTTTCACCATTATCGCCAAGCTTCCGCCATTTCGCCAATCCTTCACTCATCGAGTACCTCTAAAGGAAGTAGCAGCAATCTTGTCAATCTCAAACCATACTGCTATCCCCTTTTCCAAAAAGATATTATTGACTCCTTAATCAAGGAGATGCAACATGTTGGAGTCATACGAAACAATACTTCACCTTTTGCTTCTCTTGTCGTCCTTATCAAAAATAAGGATGGATCATGACGCCTTTGTGTAAATTATTGGGCCCTTAACAAGCTGAAGGTTAAGGATAAATTCCTGATACGCATTGTTGAGGAACTACTCGATCAGTTTTGGGGGGGGGGGGGGGGGGGGGGGGGGGGGGTGCAACATTCTTCTCCAAAATTGATCTAAATTCCAGTTACAAGCAAATACGGATGGCTTGCGAAGACATTCCTAAGATGACTTTCCGTATCGAGTCGGGTCATTACGAGTTTACAGTAATGCCCTTTGGTCTCTCGAATGCCCCTTCTACCCCTTTGACTTTTGAAAGCTTGATTGACGACATTTTTTGCCCCTACCTTCAGCATTTCATCCTTGTATTCTTTGACGATATTCTTGTGTATAGCTTTACCTAGCAAGCCCATCTATCTCATCTTCGGCTAGTCCTTGGCATCCCCCACGCTAATCGCCTGACTGCTAATCGCGCCAAATGCACTTTTGGGACCCGCCGCAATGAGTACCTGGGTCATTTCGTCTCAGGTGATGGGGTCTCCCCCGATCCCTGCAACATTGACGCCGCTGCCAATTGGCCCCGGTCCGGGACTCTAAAACAGCTTCGGGGGTTCTTAGGTCTATGCGGTTATTATTGACGATTTATTGCTCACCTTGGCCTCATTGCTTGTCCTTTAACGGACCCCCTGAAAAAAAATAACTTCTGTTGGAACTCAGATGCTAAGATTTCTTTCAACCGCCTAAGCATGCTCTTATTTGGGCACCAGTGCTTGCTTTGCCTGACTTTACTAAGATATTCATCATCGAGATGGATGCTTTGGGCACCAGTATTGGCGCCATCCTTATGCAAGACGGTAGAACCTTGGCTTTTATTAGCCGAACTTTTGCTTATCGCCATTAAGGCATGTCCGTTTATGAGCGGGTATTGCTTGCCGTCGTGTTCACCGTGGAAAAGTGGGAACAATTCAAGACAAGCTGTCATTTCATTATGCACATTGATCAACAAAGTCTGAAGTTCCTCCCTGAAGAACGCTTATCGTCTTCCCTCCAACATCTATAGCTCGCTCGCCTGATGGGTCTTGACTACAACATCGTCTATAAGCGGGGAACAAACAACTAGGCGGCTGAAGCCTTATCCCGTCTTTCCGGTATCGAAGTATTATGCATGGAGTTGTCTTCCATTTTGTCCAATTTTATGTCCCACCTTCAGGATTCTTGGTTCCGAGATCCCGTCTTATCCCATATCATTTCCGATAAAGAGGCAGAACCTCTTTCTCATCCTCATTTCTCTTGGCGTCAAGGTCCTTTACGCTACAATGGTTGCTTTGTCGTTGGAAATGACGCCAAGAGGCAAGACATCTTACTTTGGCTTCACGACTCTGCTCAAGGGGGCATTCGGGCATTAATGCCCCTTGTCATCGTATTCATCCACTGTTCTATTGGAAGGGCCTCCGCCGAGATATACACGCCTACATCCAACAATGCTCATTCTATCAACAAAATAAATACGACACATCGGTTCCTATGGGTCCTCTTCAACCCCTTCCAGTTCCAACTTCAATCTGGAAGAGTATATCCCTTGACTTTATTGAAGGGTTGCCACCATTGGAGGGCCGATCAGTTATTTTGGTGGTTGTTGACTGCCTCACCAAGTATGCGTACTTCTTATCTCTTGCTCATCTGTACACAGCTGTCAGTGTCCTAACATCTTCCTTGATCACATTTACCGCCTTCACAGTCTACCAGAAACTATCTTAAGCGATCATGATCCGATCTTCACTAGAATCTTTTGGAAGGAACTCTTCTCACGGTTGGGCACCTCAATATTTCATCCTCTTATCATCTGCAATTAGACCGGCAAACCGAGATCCTTAATTGCTGTTTGGAGACGTACTTACATTGTATGGTCAGTGCGCAGCCTCGTCTCTAGACTCGTTGGCTACCTTTGGCGGAATGGTGGTATAACACCACCTTTTAATCCTCCGCCCAAGCCACGCCATATCAACTCTTCTATGGTTAGCCGCCTCCGGTTCATCTCCTCTATTTGCCGAGAGAATCCTCAGTCGACGCTGTTGATTGCAGTTTGATAGCACGAGAAGAGACTCTCTCTTACCTCCACCATCATCTCCTTTGAGCTCAGAATCGCATGAAACAACTCGCTGATTGCCATTGTACTGATTGCGAGTTCGGAATAGGAGACTAAGTGTGGCTTAGGCTGCAACTCTATTGCCAATAGAGTGTTGGGATTCGACGCTGCCACAAGCTGGCACCCCGCTATTATGGTCCTTTCCACATTCTAGACCAAATTGGCCCAGTGGCTTACCGTCTTGATCTTCCTACTCAATCTGCCATACACCACACGGTGCATGTTTGTCTTTTGAAACAATGCTTCTCGATTCCCGCAACCAGCACTCCATTACTAGATACTTGGCCACCAGTTGCTTCACCTCTACTACCCACTGCTATCTTGGATCGGCGCATGATCAAACTTCGCCGTGTTGCTGCCACTCAAATTCTGGTTCAATGGGCTGGCTAGAGTGTTGCTGATGCTACTTGGGAGTTTCTCCGTGACTTCCAACTTCGCTTTACCCCTTTTGGTCCTTGAGGTCAAGGATCCTCTCAAGGGGACGACAATGATACTATCTTGGTGGATCAGCACCAGCCAAGCTCACCACAAACAGATGCATACATGGCGGCTTCCCAACATGTGCCTAGCACTTTGCCGCCAACAGCTATGCAGCATCTCAACTCTCACCCGCAAATCAGCTCTGCCGCAAATCACACAGCACCAGCAACTTCCTTCTAGATCTTTCCATCCTTTGCCACATCACCTTAGATATTTTGGTAGATATTTTGTACTTTTCCCCTATAAATAAGTGGGAGTCAGTTTGGGATTCTCCATGTCAAAAGTGTGTCATCATTTTCTTCTTCTCCAAATTCTCTTTCTAGGTCTTCTCCCCTTTCATTGTAAACCTCCATTGTTGGAGCTCATCTTATTTTACATATATACAAATATATAAAGGGGCAGCCAAATACTGCCCTGTAGCCCTAAATTGCTGTGATTTCCAATTGATTGAGCCAGATTTCATCTGAGTTCATATCATAAAATTTCCCTTATAGATTCATACACGAAATCTTTAACACTTTCGATAGTGCTGGCATCAAGATCTCCAGCTCAAAGCAGTGGTCTCTAACGTTGCCTCCCAAATGTTTGACGAATTGCTTCAATCAAGGCTTGCGCGAATTATGTTATTTTATCACTTTATGAATCCATATATATCAATCTATAAATAAATGTTGGAATTTATCTCACTTAGATATCATTAAATTTGAGTTTTTATCATGTAAGTATCATGTACGTTTCAGTATATGCAATATGGTATTTCAAATTTTAAGGCCTTGTTTGGTATGCGGGAAGTAAAAATTCATGGGAAGTACGAATTTAAGCTCTTGTTTGGTTAGAAGGAAGTATATAAATTGTAGGAAGTGAAAATTATTAAGCAATTTTCAATTCATTCAAATGCAGGAAGTAACTTATCTAGCCCCTATAGGTAAGTTCTGGTTCCTTTGTTTTTAACTAACCTCCTGCAAAAAGTTATATTTTCCATCCTAGCAATCAAATATGTTTTACCTACTTCCTAGGAAGTTGACACATGAATTGAATTCTTGGAAAATGCAACTTTCCATTGGAGTTTAATTCATGTGGCAACCAAACAAGGCATAAGTATTTCATCAATCAAGTCCCTAAAGTTTGAGAATTTTATCAATTAAGTAACCATGTTGGAACTTTGGAAATTTTGTTTGAAAATGTGAACATGAAATATAATTTTGACAATACATAAGTGTCTTCAGTAAGAATTTTCTTTTGACACATGATCACGACAATATATATGTTTTTTATATCCAAATTCAATGAATGTTTATCATAATGTAATGATTTTCTGTTGAAAGCACTGACATGATCGAATATACTGCCATAATCATGTTCCATATCAACATTTTATGATAAAAATTTGTCATGTTCTAGCTAAGATTCACCAAAGGACGACATAAGGTACCTGACTGAGAAAAGTTTTAAACATTGGTGTACCTCACTGTGGATAACTAAACATCATGGTATTTACACGCTTAATGCTCAAAACTCATGTAACTAAGTGATAAATTCCCTATATTTTATATCAAAATAATACAAAAGATAAGATGAACGTGTAAATCTAATTAACTGTACTTTCTCCATATGGTTTGACGGAAATGGTTTTCACTCCCATTTCAATAATATTCATGTGTGAATATATACTTAGTTATGATAGACTCGATGCGGCCTGAGTTTCGGGCTTATTGGACTACTTGCCAACTAATTTGGCAAGTACGACATTTGGCAAGTATGAGGTGATGGTGAGAATAGAGGTGTCTAACAGTAGGAGTCCTTCCTTTCAGAAAGTCAAAGTTTGGTTTACTTTCAAAATGCTTTTGATATTTAGCACATTTTCCTTATATCTTTTAGAAACTAAGTTTAGGCTTAAATAGGATTTTTTTAGAGCTTTCCTGGGTTTTGGATTTGTAATTCAGATTTAGATTGGAGTTGCGGAATAAGTAGGAGTCTAGCTCTATAAATAGGATTGTAGCTAGCTCAACTATTCAGTTTTTTCCCCTTTGATTTCAGTTGATTAAAATCTTCTCTCTTGTTCTCTTGTGAGAGCTCCAAGATTAAGTTTTTTCCATTTATTCTTCTTAGCTTTGGCAAGTAGCATTAGAGGAATACCGTTGAATTCTACCTTCCCTTAAATCCTAAAGGTGCATTGCATTAGTTGGTATCACAACACAGAATGTTTCTGTCATGGCCCATGCAAGATCGAGATACGCCCTAGTTGGAGAGGTGTATGAGAGTGACGCTCTATGCCAATTGAATAGGAAGTTTAAGGAGATGGATGTAAGATTATAGCATATTGATTAGAGCCTGGAGCTCACTAGGCAATGTAGCCTGAACAACCACATGATGTGGATAAAGAGGGAGACACAGGGGAAAGCTTCAACAGTCATTTTAATAGGGATGGTGCCCAGGGCCGAAGCCTCGTAAGGGAGAGGCTAACCTCATGTATGTCCGAATATTCAGAAGACAAGCATTGTGAATCCGGACTTTGGATTGAGATTCCAAAATTCTAGGATGGTAGGCAACCTGAGGAATTCTTGGATTCATTGGTGTTGGTTGAGAGGTGCTAGAGTTCAAGGAGACTCCTGAACACAAGCAGGTTCCTTTAGTTGCGACGAGGTTTAGAGGAAGGGTTGTCGCTTGGTGGTAGTAATTAAAACATTTGAGGTTAAGGTAGGGAAAATCTAAGATTAGAACTCGAGAAACAATTAAAAAGCATATGCATAGCACCTTCCTACCCCAGAATCACGCCAAACTTATGTCCCAATGGCTTTAGAAACTAGTCAAGAGTCATGTTTTATGGAGGACTACACTGTTGAGTTCCATGCCTTAGTGGCGAGAAACAATTTGACAGAATATTAGGAGCAGATGCCTGAGAAGTATATTAATCGGTTAGGGGAATTGTGCCAAGATGTGTTGAACATGAGCCCTACAAGTCATGGGGTTGCCTCTACCATTTCAGAAGTGCACCAAAGGGCCCTGTAAGTCGAGAAGTAGTAGAGGCGACGCCAAACTAGCAATTTCTGGGTGGCCAGGTAGGTGGGCGTGAGGGCAGGTCCCCTACCAATGCTATTGCATAGGGACAAGATGGAAGACCAATTGTGGAAAATACTAATAGATCAAGTAACCCAGACTAGGCTACTAGTTCGACGACATGTTGTTTGAAGTGAGGCGAGATGGGTCTCTATGCTGCTAAGTGCCGTAAGGGTGAGAAATACTGTAAGCGGTTGTACATTGAGGGGCTTGAAGCAGGAGATGGTGGAATAGTTGGACAAGAGATTGAGGCGATAGAAGAACCAAATAGTGAGGAAGAAACTGGGGAGAAGAGACATCTTCCAGACAACCTGCACCATTGGAAGGAAAGTTTGCCGCCTAGTTATTGATTCTAGTGGTTGTGAGAACATTATCTCAGAAGAGGCAGTCAAAGAAGCTAGGATTGAAGACAAAGGAGCATCGAAGTTCGTACAAGCTTTCTTGGCTCAAGAAGGGAAGCCAGGTACCTGTGTATAAACGTTGCTTGGCTACCTTTTTAACTATAGTGTGTAGTGTGGTGTGGTGACCATGGATGCATGCCACTTATTACCAGGGCAACCATGGCAGTTTGATAAAGGTGTCACCCGTAATGGGAGAAGGAATCCCGTGCTTCATGTTCAAAGGAACAAAGATTGTATTATTGTCCAAGAAGGATGAGGTACCACGTTCAGTGTCGA
This sequence comes from Simmondsia chinensis, assembly GCA_018398585.1. Lineage (NCBI taxonomy): Eukaryota > Viridiplantae > Streptophyta > Magnoliopsida > Caryophyllales > Simmondsiaceae > Simmondsia > Simmondsia chinensis. The sequence continues at coordinate 4,040,466 of JAGTTD010000018.1, forward strand.
CCGAGAACTCTACTCTCCGAACTAGGGCCATGTTCACTAAGGAGGTTGGCGAGATCATAATCATGTATGTGTTGTTGGGTGAGGAGTATCTAGCCGACTAAGGAGGGATGGCAGATAAGTTGGAAAGCATGCTGGAGGAATTTACTAACATCTTTCCAAAAGAGTTATCGAGTTCCTTGCTGTCGTTGAGGATATTCAGCTCCAAAGTGATCTGGTGTCTAGTGCTGCATTGCGGAATTGGCCGCATTATCGAATGAGCCCAGCAGAACATGAGGAGCTTAGGCACTAGGTCGAGATTACTCACTCGAGGTTGTATTTGATAGAGTTTGAGTCTATGTGCGGTTCTAGAGCTGTTAACTCCAAAAAAAGGACAAAATGTGGCGGATGTGTGTGGATAGCAAAGCCTTTAGTATGATCAAAGTACGTTATCGTTTTCCCATTTTGAGTTTAGATGATTTGTTGGATCAGTTGTGTAGTTCAAAGGTATTTAGCAAGCTGGACTTGACAAATATCCTTCTTCTCTAAGCTCCATAGACCTTCAACTAGCATTTTTAAAAGTGAGCAATACCATCAAATTTATATCTCGCCAGGGGATGAGTGGAAGACAATGTTTAAGACCCGAGAAAGGTTCTATGCGTCCATTTTGATTGTCCAAAGCAACCCATGTTTCAGGCTTATTAGGCTACTTGCCAACTAATTTGGCGAGTATGAGGCTTGGTGAGTTAGAGGCTAGGGGTGTTCATGGTTCGATTAACCGTACCGGAAAGTATTTCGGTTCGTTTAACCGTAACCAAAATTTTTAAAAATCTCTAACCGCTACCGTAACCGAAAAGACCGGCTAATCGACTTTCGGTAAATAGGTAATTCAATTCGGTTATGTCGGTTAACTGGTAAACCGGAAAAGCAATACAACGCCTCTTTTATTTTATATGATCTATCTCCTTAATGGTTTATAAATGTCCAAAAAATACAGTAAACGTGAGAATATTCAACAAATTATGAGCTTATAATACAATTCTAAACATATAATATCTTATTTTAACCAATATATAAGCAAGCGAGTAACACTACATTGTAGCAAAGTAGTACTTAATTAGTATTTGGGATATAATAATGAGGCACAAATACTCCATGATAGGAGATTAACTAGGAAAAAAAGATAAAGTTAATCATGCATTATAAAAGTCATTTATATAGTAGAAAAACATACTTTGTGAACAATATAATATTATGAACATGTAGAAATATATATACGATATATATTATTTCGGTAAATCAGTTAACCGAAATGGATAAAATTACTAACTGTTACCCTCCCAAAATACCTCAAATTTTTCCAGTTTAGTTAATCGAACCAGAAATTCGGTATGGTTAACTGCATTTTCGGGTTAGTATTTCGGGATTTTGGTTATGGATTTTTTTTAACACCTAATAGAGGCACCTAACAGTAGGAGTCCTTCCTTCCAAAATGCTAAAGTTTGATTTATTTTCATATTGCTTTTGATATTCAACACATTTTCCTTGTTTCTACTAGAAATTAGAGTTTGGGCATAATTAGAATTGTCTTTTAGGCTATGTTGGAGTATGGAACTAAAGCCTGGAATTGGAGCTAAGGCTGGAATTAGGGCCAGAATTCCAATTTTATTGTTTGGTTCATCTGCTGAAATTGAAATTACAATTCCGCTACTCAATTTTATGGAATTGGATTTTAACTGAAAATCACATTTTCCAATTCCTTAGGGTAGGGGTAAGGAATTGCAATTTCATATTAACTCCATTAACCTAAAACCCAAAATGACCCCACTTGATTAACCCAAATCCAAGATGACTCAAAATCTAAAAACTTAAACGCAACCTCAAATTTGATCCAAACCTTGCAATCACCCGACTCGAATAAGTTTAACTTGAAATGGCTGAAATCATCTTAGCTCAAAGTCCGAAGTAACCCAACCCGATTGACCTGAAACTTGGGATGACTCAATCTAGAAAATGAAACTATTCGACTTGAATGTGATGTAAACAAGCTGAACCGAAATAGAAATGACCCGGCCAAATTGACCCAAACTTAATACGATCCATACCCAAAATGACCAAAACCATCTCAAACTTAGCCTAAGATGACCCGAAATTGGATATAATATAATTTATTTGTCCCAAAACTAAGATAACTCCAACTTGAAATAACCTAAATGAACTCAAACTCGATCATAACTAGCTTGAATCCTAAAAAGACTTAATCCATGTAGCTAAAAATCTGAGATAACTTAAACACCAAATGATCCAATACTATGCTTGACCGTATTTGACTCAAAACTCAAATGACTCGAACTCAAAGTGAATCTCACTCCGACCACAATAACTTGAATGCAATGTGAATCGCTTCGACCATAATTCAACAGTAGTTGATTTAAAAATCGAAATACTCCAACTCAATTGACCGAAACCCTTGATGATTCAAAATCATTATGTAATTATAATTCCGACCTCCAATTTCTTCAATAAACCAAACAATGAAATTCAATTCTATCATAACTCCAATTCCATCAGAATTGGAATTGGAATTACAATTCTACAATCGAATTCCAATTCCATGTGCTAAACAGAGCCAAAGTTTTCCTGGGTTTTAGATTGTAGAGCCGTTGTCCGAAATGGCCCAAAATAGAAAAATATTACTAGAAATAGCATATTTCAAAAAATATTTCCTGGTCTAGCCTCCACGTCAGCATTTTAAATATTTTTTCTTTTTTTTTTTCCTTTTTTTGGTAGGGAGGTACCGTTTTTGAGTGGGCAGAACCTACCTTTTTTAATTTTATTTTTTATAAATTATTAATTAAATAAAATATATTAATTAATTTATTATTATATTATATTTATCTTTATAATATATAAATTATATTTAAATCATGTATATAACTTATAACAAAAAATTTAAATTAAATTATTTATTAAATATTAAATTATATTATCTATACATAATTTTATATTTTACTCATTAATAAACCTATCTAATAAAAGTCATTTTTTACATAACTTTTAGCATAAATTATTATCTTTAAAAGCCTATTAACCCCTATCCTATTTTAAATTTATAATTATTAATACAACTCTCTCTTTTAACATTTTCAACAATAATCTCTCAATTATTATATAAATACTTAAATAATTATGTAATATTTTTTTAAAATATTGAGAAATTATTTCTTAAGTACTCTAAAATTTTATCATTTATCACATAAGTATCCTGACATAAAAATAAATTTAAACAGTAGAATCTTATAATGATAAATATAATATAATAGTAAATAAATTAATATATTTTATTTAATTAATAATTTTATAAAAAATAAAACTAAAAAAATTAAATAACAAAGATCTACCATTTTATTAATTAATAATTTTGTAAAAAATAAAATAAAAAAAAGGGCAGGGTCTGCCATGGCAGGGCAAACCCTACCACTTCAAAAAGGGTACAAAATACCCCCCAAAAAAAAGAAAAAGTATTTAAAATACTGACGTAGAGGCTATATCAAGAAATATTTTTTTGAAATATGCTATTTCTGGTAATATTTTTCTATTTCGGGCAACAGCTCTAGACTGTAATTCAAATTTAGAGTGGGGTTGTGGAGTAAGTAGAAATCTAGCTTTATAAATAGGGTTGTAGTTAGTAAAGCTTTTCAGTTATTTCCCCTTTGATCTCAATTGGATAGATTTTCCTTTCTTGTTCTCTTGTGAGAGCTCCAAGATTGAGTTTTTCTCCTTTGTTCTTCTTAACTTTAGAAAGCAAAATTAATGGAAGGTTGTTGAGTCCCACCTTTCCCTTCAATTCTAAAGGCATGTTGCATCAAGACTAAAGGAAAATATTTTCTGACATGGAGGAGAACATGATCTCTTGTGAAAGAAAGGAGATTCAATTTTCATCCACAAGAGGAAGATCTTTACGTTTTAATCTAATACCTACATCCTCAAATAAACTTTAGATCAAACATAAATGATTCACAAATTTATGAAATAAATTTGCAGAAGGATTGAAAGGCTTTGTGTTATTAGTTGCATTTTCATTTGTTTATTGGTTGTATTTTGAGGACATCTTGTCCTTAATATTTCGTACATTCTTTCTCTCTTAATGATATTTCTTTTTTTGATAAAAAAATTTATGAAATAGATTGATTTCTTAAATTAAATTTAAAAAAATGAAAAAAACTTTTAACTAAAAATCTTTCAAGAAAAAAAAAAATATTCAATTTCATTATTCCGCTTAGAATGAAACTTCCCTTGTGCTAGTACTGGGTTTCAGAGCCAACTGCTGCTCAATGGCTTGATGAAATTTCATGTTCTCCAGAATCCATTCACAGTGAAAATATCTTTGCCTTGAATTTTTTCCTCATATTTTCGCCATATTATTTTGGAGCAATGCTTAAATTATATAAAGATTATCTCTTTCATAGATCGTTGTACTTTATTTGTTGTGTCAATTTTATTCTTGTACTTTTAATTGTGCCAATTTAGTCCAACTATAATTTGTATTGTGCGAATTTAGTTGAAGTATAAAATTGACATTAGGCTAAAGATGCAATTTTGAATGCTCTTATAAAGCGTGGGTTTCTTAAGTTGACAAAATTTAAACTGTTCAGCTTAACAGTAATGAAAAGGAAATCGGTTGGGGGGGATCATGTCAAGGATCGCAATGGGGTCAGGCTGGACTAGAAAGGTGTATAGGCGTCAATAAAATTCAATCCGTGACGTGAGCATGGGCGTTTGGTAAGAAGCTTGGGATACGTTTCAAAGGGAGTGACTTGGCCATGGTCAAGCTGATCAAGAAATAAGTGTAATACTAGAATTTTGTCGCTAATTATTAAAAAAGGGACAAAGTGAAATAGCTAAATTGACATAGAAAATAAAGTATATGGACCTTTGGCATGAAACTCATTTTCTAATTTGGTTACCAGTTTGTAGACAAAGTACTTGATGCGCCAACATCAGCCATTCCAGAATCAGAAGTAATTCAGCCATTATCAGGGCTTTCACATGACAGAGTTGGAAGAACTAGAATATAAGCATCACTTGCATAATTCTGTTGGGTATATGTGTCAACCAGATACCCCATATAAGGCACTTGAGGATGTATCATATTCTACTAGAGAGATTTGAGATTCAACATGTGACCACAAATATGAATACGATCTTGTGTAATTATAATTTGAGTGTAGGATGGTAGATGATCTCCCATAGAAAAATTTAGATCTTCTGGCCCAGCGCGTATGTACAAATTCATAGTGGATTCCATTGATAGCTCTATATGGCTACCAGTGAATGTCATTAACAAGGTCAACCATTTGAGGCGCATGCATCTTAGGAAACATCCATATTTACTTTTAGTTCAACTTTGCTCCCGTCAATGCTGCTTCTTTTCTAACCAAACCATATGGCTATAACCCCCCAATATAATTGATATGATCTCTTCCCTAATGACATAATACAGCATATATCATAAAATGACTAAAAATTAATATATAAAACAAAAATAAGATGTAAACAACGTCAGTTCTGAATGTAAATCCTAGAATTTGAACAATATAAACTGTAAGTATATAAATGCATGTTATTCATCATACATATATATATTGATGTCTTTAGGACCCATATCCTGTATTGATAGGTTAGAGAAGGGAAGGGATCTTTATATGTGACCTTGTAAAAATAAGGACTTGAACTAAGGATGAGTGAAAGGTGGGAACCACACTTGCGCTACGCGCCGCGCCGTGCTTGGGCGAGGGTGTGAGTGTCCTTTTTCTTACGGGTATTTTTATTTTATTAGAAATCCCTTTCTTAAACGGGTAGTTTTGTCCGCCTTGTAAAACCACGCATGCCTTCACTGCTTTTGCTCTCCCTATGCAGCTCCATTACTGCCCACTACTTCCCCATGGGTCACACCTCTCCAAGGTGACTGTTGGGAGGTCCCAACAGTCATATTTTGGATTATAAATACCCCACTTTAGTCCGGTCTCCATCCATCCAAAAATCGGAGATCTCTCCTCTTCCTCTACTGTCTTATCCTCACATTTGTTCTCTAAGTCTGGGCAAAGTTCTCTTGGATTCCCACCCGACTTCTATTGAGTGAACGTTAAAGGTCGAATCGCGTTAATCCTGGAGGACGACCACCTGTTACATTGTGTGCACCCTAACAGCAGCAAAATCGTCTTTTACGATAGTGGCTTGTTCCACGATGCGGTTAATCGCTTTGTAAGATCTTTCTTCTATTTATGGATTTCGTTGATGTGTTTGATTGCTTATTGTTTACTGATGTTTTCAACAATCTAAAAGACAATTTTTCAATCATGGCAACAAAACTCCCTCTTCCCAATATGTCTCAAGTTGAACCGCTAAATGGGAAAAACTATAAATGATGGTCTCTTAAGCTGCTATTCTAACAACTTAATATTGATTATGTCCTCTATGAAAAAAACATTCCCGAAGAAGAAATTGCCAAACTCACTTATGAGGAAAAATTTACTGCGAACAACAAAACTAGTAGAGGAACACTACTGCATTATATGAGCGATAGTCTATTCGATATATAGGTTAAAATGGACACTGCTAAAGAGATATGGGATACACTTCTTAAGAAATATGGGAGAAACGATGCAGGCACTAGGAAATACGCTGTCAGTAAATGGCTATATTTTAAAGTAGTGGATGACAAACCAATCATTGACCAAGTACACGAGTATGAAAATATTGTAACCACTCTAAGAATGAAGGTCTGAAAATATGTGAAATCACTCAAGTTCACGTTCTTATTAAAAAGCTTCCGCCATCGTGGAAGGATTATCAAAACCTGCTCATGCATAAGAAAAAGGATCTATGTTTAGAAGAACTTGTGGGCATCTGAAAAGTGAAGAGCAAAATACGCTAAAGGATAAGGCAAACTCGCACTTTGATTATTCGAAAGCTAACATTGTTGAAACAAAAGCTACCTCCATTGATAAGTTTAAAGGAAAAGAGAAAAAGTATCACTCCAACATCAAGCCCGAGGGAAAAATTCACAAGATGAAAGCCAATTTCCAAGGAGAAGGCTATTCCTATGGAAAACATGGACACAAAGCAAAGGAATGTAGAAACAAAAAGAACCAATCCAAAGACAACAAGAACAAGGCCAATCTTGTAGAAACAAACAACATCGTAGCTGGGGTCTCGGAAGTGACTTGGTGAACAATATGACAGAATGGATATTGGATATCAACGCTACTAGACACATCTGTACACATCAAAACATGTTTGAAGAATACCAGGAGGTGAATGATGGCGACGTGGTCAACATGGGAAATTCAGCATCAGTGCCAATTCTCGGAAAATGAAAGATTTCTTTAAAACTTACCTCTGGTAAAATGATTACTTTAACTAATGTGTTGCATGTGGCTGATATGTGTAGAAACATAATCTCTGGTAGCCTTCTCATTAAAGCTGGTTTAAAATTAGCCTTTGACTCTGATAGATTTGTACTCACTAGGAACGGCGAATTTGTGGGTAAGGGCTGCTGTAACGGGGGTCTGTTTATCCTTGATGCCTATTGCGTTAATGAAAAGAATGCTAGTAATTCTACCTATATAGCTTAATCCCTTGATTTATGGCATGCTCGTTTAGAACATGTGAATGTTAACTTTATTAAACATTTTAAGAAAATACTAGACCTAAAATGACCTCAACACGAAACCATCTTAACTTGAGACCCTAATTAACCTAGGGTCTTTGCATATAATGATGGTTATTATTTGTCAAGAGTAAAACTGAACTTTACAAGAGAGTATTAAGTACTTGTATTAATAATGCAATTAATATGTTGATAAAAATATAAATTACTTGAGATGTAATCTAAAAGTTTGTAAATAGTCCATTTAACAAATTAACCAATAATGGAATCTTGATGACTCGAAACTAATGCAACCTGATCCAAGATTGATCCAACTCAGGATGACCCAAAACTAAAGTAACTCAAACTTGAAATACTTGATCCATACCTAATTCAACCCAAATATAAGAGTTGACAATAACCAATCCTAAACAAATTGATGCAAATCAGTCTAAAGATCCGATTTATAGCCTCAAACCTCGACGGCGCATGATGAAAGAGATAGGGTGCCTCAAACCCGTAAATCGTACCCATCCATGCAGGATTGAGAAGCATTAGCTAAAACTCGTTGATTTTGCAGAAACCCGAGCAATAACCAAAAGAGGATTGATGTGACTTTAAAGTGTGTTTTAAAACCGTTTACTCGCAATCATACGAGATCATCGTAACTTTGGCAAGTCTACGGGTCGTGTCCTTAGGGAATCGATGTTAAGTTAGAAGTAATGCTTAACAAACGGTTAAAATCAGTTGGTTTAAATTATCAAGTAAGCAAAAAGTAATTTGGCAATGAAAGAAATGTCAATTCGATTTAGGGTAGTTTAGGGGACTGAATTCGAGGTAGCTCTACTCGTATCCCGTCATTATATTTTACTTAGGATGAAGATTTGGGGGATTTAGGCTACAAGCTCTAGTCCTAGGTTAATATATAAATTAGGGTTTAGGGTAATGAACTAGTCTAAAGGCAAAACCTATCTTATCACCCTAAGTGTAGCATAGGTTTTCTCATTAACCCTACTTAATTCATTTATTACTCCTAATTCACTATTAACAGTTATAAAAGATTGGGTTAACCTCAACCCTAACCATGTGTGAAATTCTGTTATATTATAGTCTAGGCTACAAGCACAAGACTAATAGTTTAAAAGTTGGAGATCTAGGCACAGCTACAAACACACATACAGAAATGCCAACAATAATAAATAACTCCCCACAGGGGTGCGAATATAACAGAACTAAATCATCGTCTAGCAAAATACAAAACAGAAGGAAGGACGGCTACTCGTCCTTCATCCCTAGACTAAAGCGTCTACTCCTCTATGGGAGTTTTACACATCATGTAATCCAAATAAAAGAAAAGTAATGCGTAAAACAAACTAGAAGAAAAGACTCCCTCTATCATGTGTTGATGTTGATCTGAGCTTTGAATCCTCCTTGTACTCCGACCACCTGGGCTTCGGCGTTTGAGAACCTGTAGATATAGTAGCGGCTTTGGGTTCGAGAGGAAGGGAGGAGGCGTGGCTGAAAGGATCCCTAAAAATGGATTCTTCCTTCTTTATTCATAATCGCAACGTGTTTTAGGGCTACACATGTAGAAGCATTACCGATCGATCGGCAGTTTGAGCCGATTGATTAGCGAGCTTACTGCAGAAATGCCGATCAATCATTGGGCTCACTATTAGGTTCATCTGACTATGAGCCGCTGATCGATTGGTTCTCCGTGTTGATTGTTCGATTGGGCCCCGAAACGCTATGGGATGTATTTGGTTCACCGAATTGTGACCCGATGAGTCTTTCTTTTGCACACATGGTCGGGTTTCTCCAAATGGTCTTCAAATATGCTTAAGTAGTGCCTGATTTTGCCACTATTCATCCTCTATTTGCTCTGATGCGTTCCAAGTACAAATGTGCCTAAATGACAACCAAAACTCACATGTTGAAGCCAAATATATTGCGGGAATGAGAAATAAAGTATGTATATATGAAGCACATCAACATCCCCAAACCCACTCCTTGCTTGTCCTCACGCAAGGTTCAACTTAAACTAGCTAATGGTTGAAACATTTATTCGGGCATGTAATGGCAAGAGTTGCTTGTGAAAATTATTGTCTGATCATATTTGAAGGTGTACCTAAGAGTAAAGAATCCTTATGTAACATTATTATTGTACTGTTCTAACTCAAGTTCCCATGATTAAAGTCTTTTTACTAGTGAGCGAGCTTAAAACTTCTCTCCCATTTTCCTTATTTCGAACCCTCCAAATTTAAAACAAAATAGAAAGAATAAGTTAAGGAATCAACTATCCTAACCCTTCACCGCTAATCAATAATAAAATCAAAGAACTTCCCTTTTCCCTCTTGTTTCCCCCTTTTTTTCTTTTTTTTTCCCCTTCTTTTTTTCACGGTCAGGCATGTCTCCCTCACACCCATGTAGCTAGTTTTTGGCCGGTGACTCCCAATCCAGTTGGCTCAAGGCACCGGGTGAAAAGCACCCCTCGGACCTAATGGCTCGAGTTTAAGGAATTCATAGCCTAAGCTGCTACTAGCATATACCTTTATTTTTTTTTATTTATGATTTTTTTTGGTATTAGTGCTTACTACGGCAACCAAAGCTAGTTGATTCTTCTTAAACTTTCCCTGTGGCCCATATAGTGAGCTTTGAACCGAGAACTCTCAACCTAGTTAGCTCAAGATACCAAGTGTTAAGACACCCCCATGGGCTTACTTGCTCGAGACACTGGGGCTTCAAGAACCAACAACTCGCAGGAGCCATTTTTTTTTTTTAGGGATTACTCAAGATAAGGAGAAAGAAAATTTATTTCAACATTGTTAGTAGTAGAATAGTGGATTCAAATTCCTAAAATTATTTCTGCTATTTCAACCTAAACAGTTGGATATGTCACAAGATTAAGGGTGAAAAGTAATAATCTCTTCAACGGGTTAAAAATAAAAATCCAGATTCAGAAGTCAGATCCAACAATAATCTCATTATATAAGCATCCTAGTCGTCATAATACATCTCAAATTTGGTCTACTATAAAATCACAAACAACTCGAAACTCATTCATGCCAAAAATGTAGCTAATTTAAGCCAAATTAAGCTAAAAGGACAAATAAAAGTTCAACTCTCATCTGCTATCCCCAAACCCAAACCTTGCATTTTCCTCAATGCAAATGAAGTAAAATAATTATATGCAAGAGAAGGAAAGAGACCGATTGAGAGTGGGAATATGAGGCGACACGTGGAGAAATCCAGAAGGTGAATGTAGAAATAGTAAGCTTCAAAAAAGACATAGAAGACCGTGTACTAATCAAATTTGTTAATAAGATGAAAATAATTATACACCAAACAAATGTTTAGTACAACAGAAAAAAGAAATCAGGGAGGGGGGAAGTGTGGAGGGGAGCCACCAATCTGCAATTGCCAAAGTGCATCCATCTTGAATATAATACGATCAAGACGGTCCATAATGGCCGTCACATATGGTGGGATGACGTTGGGATAGTCAGGGGTAGGTGGTAGGGTAGCCCGGAAGTGGTGGACCGGAGTTGGTGGTCGGAAAAGGAGGGAGTTGGAACGTGGGGTCTAGGTTTCGGGGTGGGGGAAGGAAGAAGATGAAAGCAGAGGAATAAGGAAAGAAAAAAAACGGGTGGGCGGTTTAAAAAGAAGGTGCTGCTGTAGTGAGCTCCCCGATCGATTGGGTGTATGCCTGATCGATCTGGGTACCGATTGATCGGGGTGGAAGGCATCAGGCCCTCCAACAAAGGCACTCCCAATCGGTCGGGAGAACAGCCGATCGATCGAGAGGGTTACTGTAGAACTCGCACGAAAAGCAACAATTTTTTCTTTTTTTTAATAAAATGTCCCCACTCTTTGTTTTGAAAACTTTTAGCTGAAAAGCAAAAATGATGAAACATTAAACAAATTGGGTTGCCTCCCAAAAGCACTAAGTTTAATGTCCTCAGCCAGACGTGGTGTTTTACTACGATTCTATGGTGTTCCCGAGGTTGGGTCCCTAAGATGAATTTCCTCAGACTCGTGTGGACGATCTCCTAACCCAATGGCGTGTTTGAGATGATGGCCATTAACATTGAGAAGGCTGCCATCATTGAGGTCCCGAATCTCAATTGCCCCAGAAGGGTATGCTTGGACCACTTCGTAAGGTCCATCCTATTGTGAGCATAGTTTCTCGGGAAAGAACAGGAGCTTTGAATTGTAGAGCCAGACTTTCTGACCAACTTCAAAACTTTTGCGTGAAATTTGTTTGTTGTGAAAAGCTTTGGTTCTTTCTTTGCGGAGCTTGGCATTTTCATGTGCTTCATACCGCATCTCTTCCAACTTGCTGAGTTGAAGTCGTCGATGCGACCCGATGCTGTGCATGTTGTGATTGAACTGCTTAATTACCTAGTATTATGGTGCTCAAGCTCTACTGGCAGGTGACACGCCTTCCCAAAGACTAAGCGATAGGGAGACATGTCGATTGGAGTCTTGAGGGCTGTACGATAAGCCCAAAGAGCGTTGTTCAACCTAATGGTCATCTCCAGGATAGACTTTATTTGCCGATTTGAAACCTCAACTTGGCCGCTAGTTTGAGGATGATAAGGGGTAGCCAATTTATGAGTGACTAAGTACTTCCGAAGAAGTGACTCAACCGACTGATGAGTAAAGTGTGTCCCCCCATCACTAATTATCACCCTAGGAGCCCCACAACGTAAGAAAACATTGTCTTTAACAAACTCTATGACCACCTTGTGGTTGTTCCTCCTAGTTGCGATAGCCTCAACCCATTTCGACACATAGTCAACAGCCACCAAAATAAAAGTAAAACTGTGTGAGTTAGGAAAAGGCCCCATGAAATCGATGCTCCAAACATCAAAAACTTCACAAACTAAAATCGGGTGTTGAGGCATCTCATCACGTTTTGTTAGGGCACTTGTGGGTTGATAGCGATCCCACGCCCTAAAAAAATCACGAGCGTCCCGGAAAAGAGTTGGGCAAAAGAAACCACTTTGAAGGACTTTCCCAGCCATGTGATGTCCCCCAAAATATCCTCCACAAGCTAAACTATGACAAAATCTCAATATACTCTCTTGCTCAATTTTCGGGACACAGCAACGTATTACCTGATCAGAACATACCTTAAACAGATCTGGATCATCCGAAAAGAAATGCCTTACTTGAGAGAAGAAACGATCCCTTGCTTGCTTCGACCATTAGTGAGCAAGTCGTCCCGCTGCCAAGTAATTGACGATGTGTGCATACCACGGCGATCTACCTCCTGCAATAACAAACAACTGTTCATCAGGAAAACAGTCATCAATGGGGCTAGTAGTGGCATCAGATGGGAACACTATCCTCGAAAGGTGATCCGCCACTACATTATCCGAGCCATTCCTATCCTTAATCTCTAGGTTAAATTCATGGAGTAATAGAACCCAACGAATCAACCTGGGCTTTGTTTCCTTCTTGATACAAAGGAATTGAATGGCAGCATGGTCAGAAAAGACTATCACTCTCGAGCCTAAAACAAAAGGTTGAAACTTCTCAAGTGCGAAAACTATAGCTAGTTATTCTTTTTCAGTGGTCATATAATTCTTTTGGGCTTAATCTAAAGATTCACTAGCATAGTACACAAAGACTGGTTCATGATCCTTTCGTTGACCGAGTACGGCTCCTACAGCATAATTCGACGTGTCACACATGATCTCAAATGGTAATGAATAGTCGGGAGGTTGAATAATCGGAGATGTAGACAATAAGGTTTTCAACTCAGTTGAATCGGCTAAACAGTCATCATCAAAAACAAAGGGTACATCATTAGCAAGCAAATTTGACAAATGTTTAGCAACTTTACTAAATTCGACGATAAAACGCCTGTAGAAACCAACATGGCCAAGGAAAGAGAGAACTTCCTTCACTGAGGTCAGTGGAGGAAGGCTGGAAATTAAATCCGCCTTGGCCTTGTTTACAATGATATTCTCTTTGGATACAATATATCCTAGCACTATACCCTGCTGAACCATGGAATGGCTCTTCTCCCAACTAAGCACCAAATTGTAATCCTCACAACGCTACAAGACAAGCTCCAAATGAGAAAGACATTCATCAAGAGATGACCCAAACACAGAAAATTCACCCATAAACACTTCCAGGTAATTGTCCAACATGTCAGAGAAGATGGACAACATACATCGCTGGAAAGTAGCAGGCGCGTTGCACAGACCGAAGGGCATCCTCCGATATGCGAACGTACCAAAGGGACAAGTGAACATTGTTTTCTCTTGGTCCTCAGGGTAAACTAGGACTTGGTTATACCCTGAGTAACTATCCAAAAAATAATAGTAGGCCTAACCTGCTACTCTCTCTAAATCTAGTCTAAAAGGGGTAAGGAAAAATGGTCCTTTCGTGTTACAGAGTTTAACTTACGATAGTCAAGGCATACTCTCCACCCTGTAGGGGTACATGTAGGAATCAATTCTTCTTGTGCGTTGGTAACCACTGTGATTCCTGACTTCTTAGGAACCACTTGAACTGGGTTGATCCATGGACTATCAGAGATCGAGTATATAATACCTGCATCCAATAGTTTCATCACCTCTTTCTTAACCACCTCCCTCATATTCAGGTTAAGCCTCCTTTGCGTTTGCCTAGAAGGCTTAACACTATCCTCTAAGTATATCCTCTGCATACATACCGAGGGGTTAATTCCTCTCAAATCAGCGACCGACCACCCTATGACTCGTTTATGGTTCTATAGGACAACTAATAACCTAGACTCCTGTGTCTCAGTCAGGTGAGAAGCAATAATCACAAGAAAGGTGTCATTTGGCCCTAAAAATACATATTTTAGGGTGGCGGGGAGAGGCTTGAGTTCCAACACCAGTGGACACTTAATCGATGGTTTAGCAGGTTCACTACAAAGGCCAATTAGTGGTCCGAAAATCAGACCCCTTGCCTCAATTCTCATCACATCCTACACATCAAACAAGTCATTAGTATCAGCATCAATATCAGCCAAAGTAAATGAATCAGACAAGTCATCACCTTTGATAAAGTCAGTAGATACTGACTTCACCAAAGGGTCAGTAGCATCAACCATAAAACAATCAAAGTCATCCTCATCACCAGGGAACTTAGCAGCATTTGACACATTCAATTTGACCTTAAGGTTGCCAAATGAGACTTCCAACACCCTAGTCCTACAATGGATGACAGCAGCAGCCGTTGCTAAGAACGGTTGTTGTAAAATGATGGGTGTATGGCTCCTTTGATGACGGGTGCGGTCCATATTTAGCACGATAAAGTCGACGAGGAAGACGAACTTATCAACTTTGACAAGTATATCTTCCAACATCCCTCTAGGCAAACGCTCTGACCTGTCAGCCAACTAGAGTGTAACACTAGTAGGTTTAAGGTCTCCCATGCCCAATTCTCGAAATATTGAGGATGGGATGAGGTTCACACTCGCCCCTAAATGCAAAAGAGCTCGACTCGTGTAGCTCTCTCCTATGACGCATGGGACTGTAAAAGCTGTCAAATCTCTACACTTGGGCGAGATGGCCCGAAATGAAGATGCTGCTCACTTTTTCAGTGAGCCGGACCTTCCTAGGGACGTGAGCTTGTGCCCTCTTCTTTCTCACACATAGGTCCTTGAGAAACTTAGCGTGCATGGGGACATCCCGAGCCGAGCCGAGCACCTCCTTGTTCGAACTCGAGTTCGATAAGACTTATCGAGCTCGAGTTTGAGCCAAGCGCTTATCGAGCATTTCTAACCCTTATTCGAACTTGATTTGATAAGAATATAGTGTGTTCGATACTTGGCTCGGCTCATTAGGCTTATCGAGCTGAGTTGAGCTCATTATCGAGTCAAGTCGAGCTTATTATAGAGCCCAATTGAGTTTAAAACGAGCCAAGCTTGCAATCGAGTCGAGCTCATTAATGAGACGAGCTTTTTAAGTTATTATCGAGCCATCATCAAACCATTTTTGAACCAATACCAACTGTTATCGAGCTCATAACGAGCCCTTAACGAACTCTTATCAAGCCCTTATCAAATTGTTCATGAACATTAGCGAGCCGAGCACCCCCAGTTCAAACTCTGCTCGTTAAACTTATTGAGCCTGCTTGAACTTGGCTCAATAAGCTATCGAGCCTTCCTAATGAACACGAACGAGCCTTAATTGATTTCGAACACGAGTACGCTCTGTTCATTTACACCCTTACTTAATAGTGTCGATCAATGGTAAGTTGATCTTGACATCCTTAAATAAGTCTAGTAGCTCAGCTCTCTTCAGATTGCCCTTATCCTTTGGTCCTAGAAGGGCATAGGAAAAGGAACGACAGAATTAGGTGGTGAGCCCAATGAAGGTGTAGGAACTCCCTCCCTATCAACAGTGGGGGGTGGAGTCCCATCCTCCCGCTCAACTTCTATTTCTACCTCTCTCAAATCGTCCTCCCTCAAAACCGAAACAACCTTAGACTGCTCGTGAGTGACCTAGCTAAGGTTAGAACTAGTTGCTCCCCTAGGATTAGCAAGAGGTTGGGAGAGTAAACTCCCTTCCTCTCTCATGTTCATAGCCTGAGCTAACTGTCCTAGTTCGTTCTCTAACTTAGAAATTGATTGTGAATGAGATTAGACCAACTGTAGGTTTTCCTCCATATGGGAGCATACGCTCCTTAAACTAAGAGGTGTAGCTCGGAGGTTGGAGCGGAGGGTTAGCATTAGTACCGGAGGGTTAGAAGAAGAGCCATACCTTTGCCCTCCCTGAAAACCAGGAGGATGTGCTTTACCTGCAAATCCTGGCGCTGGTTGTCTAACGGCTGGATGCGGATTAGCATTCTGCTTCCATGGGAAATTTGGACGGTTGCGCCACTCAGGATTGTAGGTATTAGAGTATGGTTTGTTGTTCCTCGAGTACTCCTACGCCGCATAAACCTGGTCCTGCACATAATTGGGGAACTATGACACATACAAGTAACCAAGCACAGAGTGATCCTCTCCTGAACATATGCCACAAGGAGTAACACCATCAGATGATGATTCAGCTGCATTAATTGGGTTCACGTTAGTAGGGTTTGCATGTAAATTCATAATTTTATCCATTTTCCTACTAAGTGCATCTAGTCTCGTGTTAACATCATCGTGAGGTGCTACCTCGTAGACATCACGTGTGTTTCCTCTAATCACCCTTGTGGAAGAGGCTTGGTCGAGGGAATGTTCACTCAGGCGCTCAAATAGCTTCTAAGCCTCGTCCTCATCTTACTGGTTAAATTCTCCCTCGCATGAAGCATTAACCATTTGTTTGTTCGAAGCACTAAGACCCTCATAAAAGTTTTGAACAAGAGCCAACTTGGCGGCCCGTGGTGGGGACAGCTTCTAAGGAGTTCCTTGAACCTTTCCCAACTCTCATGAAATTGCTCCCGGTCCTTTTGTTCAAAATTGTTTATAGCGCGCCTAATAGCCATCGTTCTGGCTTTAGGTAAAAACTTGATTAGGAAGCATTGTTGAAGGTCATTCCAAGTGGTAATTTCACCCCTGGGTAAGGATTGAAACCACCTCTTAGCTACATCTTTTAACGAGAATAGAAAAAGATGTAGTCTAACCTTCTCGTTCGAGACACCTTGATAATGGAAGGTTTCACAGATTTCAAGGAACTCATCAAGGTGCTCGTACGGGCTCTCAATCGGCTTCCCATAGATAGTGGAAAAGCATGTTGATGATCCGAGGCTTAAGTTTGAAGTTGGCATTACCCACGACGGGTAATGTAACTCCAACGAGTGCGACATACGTTTGGAGAATGAAGTTGTCTCCAATTGTACATGGTGTGCTTTCATCGGCCATGGTTCATTGTGTATTCTTCCTTGCTTCGTATCGCCTCACAATAGTTAAAGCCCACTCAATTTTTGGAATGTATGGTAACAGTTCGGGATTGAGCGAACCTCTACCGTGCATGCAATACTGAAGCTGGGTTGAATCCACGCTGACCACGACTTAAGAACCAAGCAAAAAAAATGATAAAAACAACTAAAGCAATAAACAAAGAATAAACAAAACAGAGTTTGTTAATCTCAGATTCTAACCTAGCAAACCGATTCCCCGGCAACAGTGCCAAAAACTTGATGTGATTTTAAAATATGTTTTAAAACCGTCTACTCACAAGCATACGAGATCATCGTAGCTTTGGCAGGTATACTGGTCGTGTCCACAGGGAATCGATGTTAAGTTAGAACTAATGCTTAACGAATGGTTAAAATCAGTCGTTTTCGGTTGGTTTAAGTTATCAAGTAAGCAAAAAGCAATTTGGCAATGAAAGAAATGTCAATTCGATTTAGGGAAGTTTAGGGACTGAATTCGGGGTAGCTCTACTCATATGCCGTTATTATATTTTACTTAGGACGATGATTTGAGGGACTTAGTGCTTCCTTGCTCAACTACTCACCTCTTCTGGGCTTCTATGGGATTCTTGGGTCTCAGCCATTATTGAGGGTGATCAGTGGAGATTTCCACAGGATTGTTCGAAGCTCTGACCCATTTGGGACACGATTGGTTTCAGCCCTCGGGCTAGTGTGGCGGATTCCATTCGATGGTTGGGTGACCCCTTGGGGAAATTTACCATCAAGTCCACTTGGGAGATGTTACGAAGTACGAGAGCGGAGGACACTATTCATCACCTTCTATAGTTTTAAATGCATATTCCGAGGCACTCCTTCCTTCTATGGCTCGCTTCTCGGAAGTGGCTTTGGACTCGAGACTGGCTTCTGTGATTCGAAGCACAAGGAGTTCAAAGTGTTTGTGTTCTTTGTGGCCTTACTGATGAGACCCATGAGCACCTTCTCTTTTCTTGTGCCTTTTCTGCCTTGGTCTAGAGCTCCATCATTCTGAGTACATCACTTGCTTGGCCTACCCTTCCTTGGGACGATTTCGTTACTTGGGCCGCTCAGCACCTCTGGGGCAAGAGATTGGCAGTATCATAGCCCGACTTTACCTCTCAGCGACCGTGTATACTCTCTAGTACAAGCGCAACCTTCGAGTGCAGCATTATCAGTCCAAATCAGTTGCGGCCGTGAGAGAGGAGATTACAGGTTTGGTTAGGAGCCGCTTACTTGCTGCTCCTTAGTTTAGAGGAGCTCATCGCCATGCCTCCTTGGGTTGGCAATGGGGCTTTGAATATTAGTTCTTCTTTGTTTCCTTAGTTATGCTTTGGTTGCTTCTTGTATGGACCTTGCCTGAGCTAGGTTTTGATGTTGTTTCATCTTTGTAGGCTTCGGCCGTGTCTTGGGATATGCCCCTTGTAGCTATACTATTTTTTCTTTCATCTATATATTTCACTGACTTACCAAAAAAAAAGTAATGCACTAGTCTAAAGGCATAACCTATCTTATCACCCTAAGTGTAGCATAGGTTATCTCATTAGCACTACTTAATTTCTTTATTGCTCCTAATTCAATATTAACAGTTATAAAAGATTGCATTCAAGGTTGGGTACAACCTCGACCCTGACCACCCGTGAAATCCTGTTATGTTATTGTCTAGGCTATAAGCACAAAATTAATTGCTGAAAAGTTGGAGATCTAGACACAGCTACATGCACACATACAGAAATGCTAACAATCATAAATAACTTCCCACATGGGTGCGAATATACTACGACGATGACAACGACAACAGACCCAGTGCCTCAAAGGCTCCCGCGTAAGTGGGGTCTGGGTGGAGTGGATGTACGCAGTCTTACTCCTTCATGGTGTAACCCTACCGAGAGGCTGTTTCCGAGGACCCCCAACCTTATAGGGTTGGCAACGCGAGGACTTCCCAGGAGGTCACCCATCCTAGTACTACTCTTGTCCAAGCACGCTTAACTTCGGAGTCCTAATGGGATCCGGTGCATTAGTGCCTGGTAAATGAATATAATATAACTGAATCATCTTCTAGCAAAATATAAAACGGAAGTACGAATGGCTACCCGTCCCTCATCCTTGGACCAAAGCTTCTACTCCTCCATGGGAGTTTTACACATCGTGTAATCCAAATAAAAGAAAACTAGTGTGTAAAACAAACTAGAAGAAAAGACTCCCTCAATCTTGTGCTAACATTAACCGAGCTTTGAATCCTCCAGTACTCTGACCACTTGCGCTTCGGTGTTTGAGAACTTGTAGATCTCGTAGCGGCTTCGGGTTCGAGAGGAAGGGAAGAGGCATGGCTGAAAGGATCCCAAAAAATTGATCCCTCTTTCTCAATTTATAATCGTAGAGTGTTTTAGGGTTACGCATGCAGAAGCATTGTCGATCGATCGGAGAGCTTACTGCAGAAATGTCGATCGATCAGTACTGTTGGCCGATCGATTGGTGGGCTCACTGTTAGGTTCATCTAACTATGAGCCGTTGATCGATCGGTTCTCCGTGCCAATTCTTCGGTTGGATCCCAAAACGCTATGAGATATATTTGGTTCATCGAATTGTGACCCGATGAGTCTTTCTTTTGCACACGTGATCAGGTTTCTCCAAATAGTCTTCAAATATGCTTAAGTAGTGCCTAATTTTGTCATTATTCATCCTTTGTTTGCTCCGATGCGCTCTAAGTACAAATGTGACTAAAGGACAACCAAAACTCACACATAGAAGCCAAATATATTGCGGGAATGATAAATAAAGTATGTAAATATGAAGCACATCAAGGACCTATGTAATTTTTATTGAACACTTCAAAATAAAACTATAAAGATTAATTTAAAACTTAAAACTGATCAAAATAATTCAATAATCAAGAACTCATAACATATTAACCCTAATGCCTATTGATAGGTAATTAAACCAACATAATAATAATATAACTCAAAAACACAAATTATTCCTATTTAAATTAAACTCTAAAACAAGAATATTCTAGTCCTAACTCTAACAATTCATATTTTGATATGCACATTTCATCAAGTCCTTCCATGTTACCCTCCATGTCAGCTACCATGTCACAGGGCTGACCCATCATCCATGTCACCCAATTAGGTTTTATCTTCATTAGTATAAATACAATTTTTTTAGTGAGGTTATTAGGTAGGCAATTGAGTTCTGTGTTCTCTCTCCCCACTAACCTTTCTATTCTTTCTTCTTCCTCCCTTCTTCATCAAATTTACCTTATACTTTGCTTTATACTATATTTTACTTCATACAATTACGTGCAAAGAACTTATACTAATATTTATACTATCAATACAAGCTGAATTATTGGTACATTGGAGAATTGGGTGTGTTTCATGTTAAAATTGCAATATTCGATTTGATTGGAAGTTGAGAACTAGCTATTGAACCATGACCGAGGGCACTCGTGTGTAGACGAAACACCAGGAAATAGAAGAAACTGTGCAAAACGCTGTTGATCGTCGATTTTGCACCATTGACTAGAAATTGGATTAAACGAACAAGTCGATTGAGGAGATGCATCATCTGATCGGTGGGCTGTCATGACAGATTGACTCTACTTCAAGACTGCAATGCGAACGGTCTGCATCTCCGATGACAACCGGGGAGGCTCCGATCACCCTCTAGAATTGCTGACAGCAGCATCACATCATATTCTAGGTAATTACCCATTTCCCCTTCGGATTACAAAAGTCAATTTTCATCGATTTAATGGTGTGGGTGTGATTGGATGGCTACGTAAATGTGAACAATATTTTCCATTAAATGGTACCGGAGGTGGGTAAGGTTATGTTAGCTAGTGTAGCCATCAACGGGGAGCCTAAATCTTGGCATGACGGGTATCAAGAATCATGACCCCTAGGATTGTAATTCAGTGAGACGTCTACGCCATAGCAATTTGCAGTCGGTTTTTAGACTATGTGGATGATCCCTTAATCGAACTTATGAAGCTTAAACAGACAGGACCTTTGAGCGAATTTTTGGGAGCGTTTGAGATTGAGTTAGTTGGTATGTGCTGATCGAGCAATCGAACATCAGGTTTTTTTATGACGGGTTTATGTGGGGAATTATCAGGGTTGATTAAGCCCTTTAAACCCAAAACCTTCCAAGACACAATTGTCTTAGCTAAGCTTCAGGAGAAAAATAATTTTTACTTAGAGTGGATAACGGGATGTCCAACTCCGAAATCAACGAGCCCCATCCTCCCATTACCTTATCCCATGAATTGAGATGGACCCTATAACTCCAAAAAATTTGCCCCCACCCTCCCCTACACACATCCGAACACACTTCTGAGCTGCGGCCCCTGTTCTCTATTGCCCCACCTAACTGACCTAATATCAGAACCCAGAAAACCCTTAGCCAAGCTAAAATTTAAAAGAATCATGCTAAACCAACCAACCCACCCCCCCCCCCCCCCCCCCCCCCCCCCCCCCCCCCCCTTCTTTTATACTATCATGACAAATTTACACCAGGCCCCATTTGACCTATATGTAAAAGAGTTCAATTATTTTGCACGGAAGTTGATGAGGATATTGAGGAGGCTTTGGATCCACCAGTCACTGTTGACTAGGACCTTGACCCACACATTTTGAACCATGCTCTTGAGGGGGTCAATCATTGCCAAACTACGCATGTCGTGGGTTCTTGTGGGAAATGCAGTATTAGCATCTTGATTGATAGTGGGAGAATCCATAATTTCATCAATCTCACCTTGGCCCAGTCTTTGGGGTGTCCTATTAACGTTACCCGCCGGCCTCCGATCATCGTTGTTAACAGTCAGCAGCTCCAATGTTGAGGTCACTGTTGGGCTTTTCGTTGGGTTATGCAAGGCATGAATTTGTCTCATATTTCTTGCTTATTCCGCTCTCAGTTTGTGACATGGTCTTGGGTGTACAGTGGTTGCGAACCTTAGGCAAGGTTCAACGGGTTTTTCGCACCTTACTCATGGATTTCACTTTCCAGGGATGCCAGGTAACTCTTCATGGACTGCGTAGTTCCAAGCTCAAAACCTTCTCAGATTTTACATTTAATCAGCTTCTCGTTAGCCCGACTTCGTTTTATGCGATACAAGTAGTCATTCCCACCTTGGATTAAGTTTTAGCATCGGTATGGCCGAACAGCCAGTGGACAACACCTATTCTGTAGAAATGGATGCCACTTTGTCTGATTTTCCTGCAGTTTTTGCTGACCGGCCGCTGCTGCCACCTTCCTGGCTCGATTTTAATCACCGTATACCATTGAAAGCTAGTAGTAATCCTATCAATATTTTCCCTTATCGTTATCCTTTCTTCCAAAAAGCTGTTATCGATAAGCTCATTGCCGAGATTTTGCAAGCGAGTGTAATCCAGAATAGTTTTTGATTGTTCGCTTCTCTGATGGTGCATGTTAAAAAGAAGGACGGCTCTTAACATTTTTGTGTCAATTACCGCTCCTTAATAAGATGAGATCCCAATTATTGGGGAGTTGTTGGACGAATTGGGTGGCGCCCAATTTTTCCGAAAATTGATCTCAAATCGGGATGTTGGCAAATCCGCATGGCACATAAGGATATCCATAAGACTGCTTTCTGTGCTTACTTCAGTCACTATGAGTTCACCGTTATGCCGTACGGATTGTCGAATGCCCCATCGACGTTTCAAAGAATCATGAATGATGTATATCATCCCCATCTTTGTAAGTTTGCCTAATTTTTTTTGACGATATGCTCATCTATAGTCCCTTGTGGATCAACCACTGTTCTCATTTACGTTCTATTTTGTCTTGCTTTGGGATAATCATTTCATAGCCAATAGGGCCATGTGCTTTTTTTGGAGTGCGACGTATTGAGTATGTTGGTAATTTTGTCTCTGATGAGGGTGTGGCTGTCAATCCCCGAAAAATTCAAGTCGTTATGGCCTCGCCCTACTCTTGTGAAACAGTTGTGTGGGTTCCTTGGTCTCTCGAACTATTGCCGCCGTTTCATTGCACAGTATGGTAACCTTGCTCGACTGTTAATGCTAGTTTTGCGCAATGACAATTTTGAGTTGAATTCCAATGTTGAGACTACTTTTATTCACCTTAAACAAGCATTAACTTCATCCCCTATTTTGGCGCTTCCAAATTTTTCTCAGACCTTCAATATCGAGATTGACGCCTCGAACACCAGTATTGGGGTTGTATTCATGCAGGGGGCCGCCCCATTGCCTTCATTAGCCGCACTCTTGCTCTAAAACACCAGTTGATGTCGATCTGTGAACGTGAATTAGTACCAATATCTCACAGGCCGTCACTTCATTATTCACACGGACCAACAAAGTCTGGAGTGCCTTCTCAAATAGAAGTTATCCACTTCTTTTAAGCACTTTTGGCTATCATGTTTGATTGGCTATGATTACGATATTGTTTATAAAAGGGTTCTGATAACCACGCCGCAGATGCCCTTTCTTGTGTCTTAGGCTCTAAGATTTTATGTATGGCAGTGTCATAGATATCATCGGACTTCTATGTTCAGCCCCAAAATTCATGGTCTAGTGATCCATCATTAGCACAAATCATAGCTGACAAGCTCAAGGAACTATTGTCCCACCCTCGCTTCACTTGGCACAGAGACCAACTCCGCCATCGGGGTCGCCTCGTTGTCGGCAATGACCCTTTTTTACGTCGTTCCATTTTATCGTGACTGCATGATTCAGCTCAGGGGGGTCACTCAGGGGTTGAGGCCACTTGCTGTTGCATTCAGACTCTAATTTATTAAAGGGGTTTTCATTTCGATGTGTGCAGCTACATTTGTCAGTGCCTAGCATGTCAATAAAACAAGTATGATACTACTACATCAGCGGGTTTACTTCAACCTTTTCCCATTCCTTCATTAGTATGGAGTAGTATTTCTCTCGACTTTATCAAAGGGTTGCTGCCTTTGCATGGGTATTCTGTTATTGTGGCGGTGGTTGACTATATGAGCAAGTACAACCATTTTTGTTGTTCGTCATCCGTACACAGCCGCTAGCATCGCTTAGTTATTCCTTGATTATTTGTACCATCTCCATGGTCTTTTTAACAGTATTATTAGTGACTATGACCCCATTTTCATCAGCACCTTATGGTGTGACCTCTTTGCCAGATTGAGCACTCAAATTACCTTATCATCCTCATACCATCCTCAGTCTGATGGACAGATAAAAGTCCTCAATTGTTGTCTGGAGACATATCTTCACTATATGGTGGGAGAGTGTCCCATTGATTGGAGCAAGTGGCTCTGTCTAGCAGAATGGTGGTATAACACCACCTTTTATTCTGCCACTCAAACTAGGACATATGAGATTTTGTATCGGCGACCGCCCCTGGTTCATTTGCCATACTTATAGGGCAAGTCCCCTGTTGACGTTGTCGATCAATCGCTCATGGCTAAAGAGGGCATGATACACCGCCTCAAGCACAACCTTCAACAGGCTCATAATTGTATGAAGTAGCAAGCCGACCACCACCATTCCGAGCACGAGTACCAGATCGGCGATTTTGCATAGTTGAAGCTTCAACCATCTTGACAACAGAGTTTTGAGTCCCACCGCTACCACAAACTCTTCCCTCGGTACTTCAGTGCTTTCTACATTCTCGACTACATTGGCCCAATTGCCTACAAACTTGATTTGCCAGCCTCTGCTTAAATTCATCCGATGGTGCACGCTTCCCTTCTGAAGTGTTGCATCACCGTTCTGCTCTCCAATATGGCTTCCGGCCCCACCACCCACGGCTCCACTCATGATCCTTGACTGCCACATGGTTCGTCACAAACATGTTGCAGCTACTCAGGTCCTCGTTCATTGGGTGGGTCAATCGCCAGAGGATGCCACACGGGAGTATCTTTACTACCTCCAGCTACGATTTCCCAATTTTGACCCTTAGGGACAAGGGTCTAGTCGCGTGGAGGATTTTGATACGCACATGTCAGCAAGTCCGTCCACATCACCTTCCATGTCAGCTGCCACGTCACAGGGCTGATCCATCATCCACATCACCCAATTAAGGTTTATCCTCATTAGTATAAATATATTTATTTAGGGAGGTTATTAGATAGGCCATTGAATTGTGTGTTCTCTCTCTCCCCCTAACCTTTCTTTCTTCTCCCTCCCTTCTTCATCAAATTTTCTCCATACTTTATGCTATATTTTATTTCATATAATTACATGCAAAGAACTCATATTCATATTTGTTATACTATCAATGCAAATTGAATTACTGTTACATTGGAAAATTGGGTGTGTTTCATGTTTGAATTATGGTATTCGATCTGATTGGAAGTTGAGACCTATATCATATTTTAAATTAAATTATAAAACAATTCTATTCTAACCCGAACTCTAACTATGATTAAGTAAAATGCCTAAAAACCTTATTTAAATTAAACCTTGATTAATTTACTCTTCTTTTCTCATCTCAATAACATTATTCTCAACCTATTTTGCATCCCCAATTTCATTATAAATTCAAAATAATCCACAACCCAAATGAATACTGTTACGAACATAATCAATCTAAAACGAATCAACCAACTCATTCCAAAAATCCAAAAATCAATATAATATATTCGTATATAATCCTTAGAAACTGTAAGGTATAGAAAATTTGACATAGTATAAGAGAATATAAGGAAAAAGAGATTTAACATCATTTATCTATATTTCTCTTATACACTAAAGACTTATATATAGAGTTAGGGGAGAAGTATAGTCAGAATAAAAGACTTAAACTATTTATTAATAGCTAAATTACTCATCATTCAAGTATTATATGCTAGAAACATTAGTGAAAATATTAGCGAAAAATTTCTAAAAATTCTGATGAAAGACCAGCAAATTCTTATTGACGGATTATTGAAATTGTCGATATTATATACTACACAGCAAAGAAATTTTTTCCTAAAGTTTGCAATGAAATTTACTAAAAGATGATTCAGGAAAACTTTCTAGAGATAATATGGACAAAACAGTGAATATGGGTTGCTAAGGATATACTGAAAAATTAAGAACAAAATTGCTGCAGAATTTTTAGCTAAAAATAATGAAAGTTATGAAGCAAAAGGTGAACTCATCTAAAACGTGCAAAGCCAAAAATGAATAACGATTACCGTGCTATGGAATTCACCACTACCTTAAAATTGTTTATGGCCCTACATTACACTGGTACAACGGGACTGGATAATACTCCAATCCCCAGGGTTAATACGGCATCCACCACTATAGTGTACTCAAGAGTGGAGGAGTAGAGTACGTCAAAATTTACTCAAAACTTAGAGAGAGAAGAAGAATGAGAATTTTGGCAGAGATAAAGAGAGGCAGTTAAGGTTGAGAGAGAGATGATTACTTTTATGATATTGCTACCGTACACCATACCCATGAAATTTATAGGAAAATTTTAGTTCTCCACTATCAGCTATAGTTAAGAAAATCAAGTCACGACACATTTCGGAAGAGAGAATCAGGGTAATGTCATGCAAGAATTGGGGAAGACATCTAAGGAAAACACGTGGGACAATAAAAGATTGCCTTTCAAATTGACAACGACAATATTAAAAAATTCAAGTTGGAAAAAATACTACGCTACGCTTGGCAGTGCGGGCGAGCGTGTGCGAGCACGGTCTAATTTCAACAATTAATTTTATTTCAAAAATTTTGAAGTACATCCAACAATCCTCCACATGATTCAGAAATTTGTTTTAAAAAAAAGTTTTCTCTGAGCAATAAAAACCACACTTGACGATATCAATGTCTTTTAGACTACAATCGATACCTAGCGAGTATGTATATCCCACACCCTTTTAGGTGAATGAATCTTGAACCTTATAATTCATTGCGAGGCACACATATACCCACTTCGTGTGATTCCAACATTGTGACATATTACAAGACTTGTATAGTCCCCAAAAACAATCTCGAAACCTGGGTACTTAGGAATGCTCTAGAAAATAAGCCCTTACTTTCGATAGAGTATATTTAATCACCCCCATATTCCCATAGGCGAGTCCATCGGGTGTGGGGTAAGACTATGGACTACATTAAGAGCTTACAAGCTCATCCTCGTGTCATGGCAAAAGAGTCCGTCAAGCATGGTACCCCACACCACCACACAAGCTACGGAACTCAGGAAGAGCAATAAGCTTTTACTCACACCGTGGCAGATTTAATATATCAATAGCCACAAACAACACTGAAAAGGACTAAGGTGGCTTAATCATGACTTCTCAACCTTGGCTTCCTTTGACCCATTGAACATCAAGAGCAACTCTCGAGACAGGTATCCACCAAGATCAAGTGTGGGGTTAAGTCCCATTTCCTCCGCTGTATCATATATTGCCTTCTTAGAAAGCATTAATTTAAAGGGTCAGCCAAGTTTTTCTCGCTCCTTACAAACTCGAGTGAAATAACATTATTTTCTATCAAATGTCTCACGACACCATGTCTAAGGCAAATATGCATTCGCTTACCATTATATTCCTCACTTTTCGCCACTCCAATGGCTTCTTATAAGTCACAATGAATTAAGATTGAAGGCTTGGGGTTTCCCACAATGAAATGTCTCCCATTACACTTCTTAGCGACTCGACCTCCAAACCTGCCAACTCTAATGCTATAAATTCAAATTCCAGAGTTGACTTAGCAATATAGCCTTGTTTAGACGACTTCCAAGACACATCAACATTGGCAAGCGTAAAAATATAGCCACTAGTAGAATATACCTCATCATTATCAGACACCCAATTGGCATCATAGTAACCCTCTAAGACAGTAGGGAATTTCTGGTAGTGTAAACCCCAATCTATAGTACCCTATAAGTACCTTAACAGTCTAATTAAAGCATTTCAATGCTCATTATTAGGATTATGGGTATAAAGAATAAGTCTACTAACGCCATATGATATATCATGATGAGTGCAAAGCACACACAAAAAAAAAATAAAAAAAATAAAAATAAATAATGCTATCAATTATTTTAGCATACTCAGTCTTTGATACACCATCACCTCTATTTTTCTTTAGGTATGGAGTCTTAACAGAAGTGTCATCATAATGACTAAATTTTTTAAGTATCGTCTCCACATAATGAGATTGATTAAGAGTTAAACCCTCAGGAATCTTTACACCTAGTATAGCATTAACTTCGCCCATGTCTTTCGTTTCAAAACATGAGCTTAAAAAGTATTTTGTGGCATTTACAGCATTAACACGCGTACCAAAAATTAGCATATCATCCACATACAAACAAATGAGCACACATCCATTCTTATCACATTTAGAATACACATATGCATCAACATTGTTAACAACAAAACCATGCATGACAAGTGTACTATTGAACTTTTGGTACCATTGTTTAGGAGCTTATTTAAGACCATACAAGGACTTAACAAGCTTAAATACTTTGTTCTCCATTCCATAGATAACAAACCCTTCTGATTGTTCCATGTATATTTCTTCATTAAGGTCACCATTTAAAATATAGTTTTGACATCCACTTGATGTACTACAAGATTATGAATGGATGTTAGAGCTATCAAAGCTCTAATAATAGCTATATTAGTTACAAGTGAATAGGTGTTGAAGCAATCTATTCCATGCTTTTAGGTATAGCCCCTTGCCACTAATCTAGCCTTAAACTTATCAATAGACCCGTATGTTTTCAATTTCTTCCTAAACACCCACTTGCACCCAATCGGTTTGCATCCCCTAGGAAGGTCCACTAAAATCCATGTGTTATTACTCATACTAGAGTCTAATTCATTGTTAATAGCATATCTCCAAAAAGGCGCATTTATTGATTTTTTTTGCTTCATTATATGCCTTAGGATCTTCATGCATTAACAAAACATTCATCTACAACAGTATGTTCAGACAGGAATGCAGTTATAAAGTCAGGTCCAAAATTAGTATCAATTCATGCTCTTTTACTTCTCCTAGGTTCTTCAACCTCATTCTCAAGACGTAAGCGCCTAGCTGATGATGATGTAGATGCTATAGGTATAGTAACAAGCAAAGATGCTTTCATAGGAAATATAAGCTCAAAAAACTCTGCATCTATAGATTCCATAATACTACCAAGTCCAGGAGACAAATTATTTTTTTGTATGAATCTCTATGTAGCACTGTTAGTAGCATAACAAATAAATATTGCATTTCCTGTCTTTGAACCTGTTTTGTTTCTTTTAAAGTTGGGAATTCCAACTTTTGCTAAGCACCCTCTATATTTTAAGGTATTTTAGATTAGGCATGTAACCCTTCCACAATTCATACGGCATTTTATCTAATCTTTTTTGTGGAACTCTATTAAGAACATGACACGTAGACAATATAGCTTCCCCACACAAATTCGAGGTTAAGCCTGAGCTTATTAATATGGCATTCATAATTTCTTTAAGGCTTCTATTTTTCCTTTCAACTATACCATTTTGTTGGGGTGTATAAGGAGCTATCAGCTCATGAATTATACCATTACTCTCACAATGATTTATAAGAAATATAGTGTAATATTCATCACCTCTATCAGACCTAATCCTTTTCATTTTCCTATCTAATTGATTTTCAACTTTTGCTTTATATTTTAAGAACATTGCTTCATCCTCACCTTTGGGTCATAAGAGGTAGACCTTAGTGAACCTAAAGTAATCATCTACAAACGTGATGTAATATCTTTTACCACCTGTACTCATATTACTTTTAAAAAATCACCAAGATCACTATGTGTTAATTCCAAAGACTGGACGTTCTTTCAACTAACTTGTTAAAGGCTTTTTTAGGATGTTTGCCTTAACACACACTTCACACTAGGTGAAGTTAGCTAGGCTACAATCAGGGAGTAAACTCAATTGTTTAAATTTTTTAACTAGAGTTGATGTTCACATGCCCAAATCTAGCATGCCATAAATCTATTGACTCAACAATATAAGCAAAAGAGAAACTAGTCTTATTAATTTTGTCAACAAGACCATCCAAAAGAAATAATTCACCATTACAAAAATCCTTCCCCATATAAGTTGCATTCTTAATAATAACTAACTTGTCAAACTCAAATGACAGCTTAAACCAGCTTTGTTTAGAAGAGCACCTGAAATCAAATTCTTATGCAAGAGGGACATATAAAACATTTTGTAAATAAAGAAATTTTCCAGAACTAAGTTTCAGAAGGACCTTTCCTTTGTCAAGCATTGGGATTGAACTAGAATCGCCAATAAAAAACACATTTCCCTTCATCAGCTTTTTTAAAATCTTGAAACAGGTCCTTGTGGGTGCATATGTGTTGCATGGTCCCTGTATCTATAATCCACTCGACCATGTTTCCTAGCATATTCACCTCGAAAATCATAGCAACAAACACGTTGCCATCCTCGGTGAGATTGGCTTATGAATTATGTTCTTTCAACTTTCTCGGTCCAAACCCCTTCCTACAGTCCTTTGACGTATGCCCAGCCATTCCACACATCCAACACATACCTTTGATTGTCTTATGGCTACCGATGAAATTTGGCGCCGGCCTTTTTCTAGGAAATTGGCCTTAGCCTTTCCCGGACCCACCAAGATGAAAGTTAGAACGCCCCATGTTCCACGATTTCTTGTTCCTATCCGTTTTCTCTACACTTTTTTGTTCCACCAAGTTAGCAGTAAGGGTGGAGTGTTCAGGTGTTTCTCTGACTAATAGTTTTCAGCTTTGATCTTCTAAATTTATGTGAAAATCAGTTCTTTCAGCATAAAATCAATTGTGCTTTGTAATTGTCCCGAGAAGGAGACAATTTTTCAATTAGACAACTGGCTTGAAAAGTTTCACATATATTCATTCCTTCCCTTAAAATGTCAGTACAAAGATTTTCATATTCATGAATCTGATCTAAAATTGGTTTGTCATTAGTCATTAAAAAAGAGAACCACCTACTATAGATATACTTTTTTGTGCATTATCATTAGATCCATACTTAGCCTTAAAAGCCTTCCATATTTCCTTAGTTGTTTTCGTTTTGCTATATATCTAATATAATGACCCTGTCATGTAGTGTAGAAGTATTTCTCTACAGGTGCAGTTATCTTTATCAAAGTCTCTAGTACAATTAGTTGGTGCCTTGTCAATTTGGAGTGTATAATAAACCTCGATTTGTCCTAAATAAAAGTCCATTTTGTCTTACCACATTGTGTAGTTTTTGCCATTTAAAGGTTTGGTTTTTGACATATCAGGAACAATAATGCTAGCAGTACTCATGTTTTTAAACGGCTTTAGATTGTTAGAAAAAGTAGCGAAAATAACAATGAAAAATTTCTAACAATTCTGACGAAAGGCCAGCAAATTTGTTCTTATAGATTATTGAAATTTTCGAGATTATAAACTGCACAACAAAGAAATTTTTCCTGAAAATTGCAATGAAATTTACTAAAAAACAATTCAGAAAATTTTTTGGAGATATATGGACAAAACAGTGAATACAGGCTGCCAAGGATATATTGAAAAATTAAGAACAAAAATTGCTGCAGAATTTTTAGTTGAAAAATAATGAAATTTATGAAGCAAAATGTGAACTTATCTGAAATGTGCAAAGCCAGAAATGAACGAACGATTACCATGCCGTGGAATTTACCATTGCCTAAAATTGTTTATGCCCTCACAGTGGTACAACAGGACTAAATAACATTCTGATCCCCAGGGTTAATACGGTATCCACAGCAATAGTGTATTCTAGAATATAGGACTAGAATCCATCACAATTTACTCAGAAATTTTAAAAAGAAGAAGAACGAGAATTTTCATAGAGATTGAGAGAGAGAAGAATGCTTTTGTTATGTTGCTACTGTACACCATACCTATGAAATTTATAGGAAAATTTTAGTTCTCCACTATTAGCTATCGTTGAGAAAATCAAGCCAAAACGCATTTCAGAAGAGAGAATCAGGGTGACATCACATGAGAATTAGGGATGAAAACAAACATCTAAGAAAAACACGTGGGATATTAAAAAGATTGCCTTTTAAATTGACAACGACAATATTAAATCTGAATATTAAAAAAATCAAGTTGGAAAAAATAGCGCTGGGAGTGAGCGCACACAAGTGTAATTAATTTCAACAATTAATTTTACTATAAAAAATTTGAAACACATTCAATAATATTTTAAATTGTATCAAATACACCCAAACTCCGATAACCCCGATTGCTACCTTAACCCCATGAGACAAGAAGAAAGAGGAACGACGAGACTCACGAGAGTAATTTAATACCAAAAGAGATGGAATTACAAATTTAGCCCGGACTCCAAAGGATGATTCAAATCCAGTTAAATAAGGCCTTTGAGATACCATTCTCTCTCCTAAAGCCTCTCTCTCTCTCTCTCTCTCTGTCCGTCTCTCTCTCACTTTCCGTCTCTCTCTCTCTTATCGCTTGAGGCTCTACTCTCCCCCAGATTTCCCCCCAAAAACCCAATCTTTTTCCCCCTTACAATTCACAGATTAACAGATAAATTTCGAAGAATTCATATCTGGGTCACTTCTTGTGACACCCACAACGGTTGTGTAGGTCTTTTCTTCGGTTTACGAACCCTAGAAACCCTCGATTTTGTGCCCTTTTCGATTTACTGACCATCTGGGAAGGCCTAGAATTGGATTTGGTGTTGTGGCTAATGCGATTTTTGAGAAGAATTTGATGCCGCCGGAGCCATTTCCGTGGGATCGGAAGGACTTTTTTAGAGAGAGAAGGCATGGGCATGAATATCGTGCATCTGAGTCGTTAGGGCCTTCTTCTTTTTCTAGATGGAGAGATTTTCGCCGCCCCCCTGCTGGTATCTCTCTCTCTCTCTCTTGTTTAGGTTTTGAAACGAATGAAAAATCTAGGGTTTCATTAGAACTGGGGTTTGGGTCTCATAATCATGTTTGTTTGTATATATCATCGTTTTGTAGGTTAACGGGTTGTTTCTTTCTGGTTGTTGATTTATGGGGTATTGTTAACTTGTGATGAAAAATCTAGGTTTTGGGTCTCTTACTAAATTTTGTTTATATATATCATTATATACTGGGGAAAAGAGGTTTCTTTTGTAGGTTGATGGGTTATTTCTTTCTGTTTTATTGATTTATGGGGTAATCGTAGCGGGGAAATGAAAATCTAGGGCTTCATCTGCATTAGAATTAGGGTTTGGGTCTCATAATCATCTTTGTTTGTATATATGATCGTTTTGTAGGTATATGGATCATTTCTTTCTCGTTTGTGGATTTATGAGGTATTTTTAACTTGTGATTGGAAGAAATGAAAAATCTAGGGTTTGGGTCTCATATTCAACTTTGTTTGTGCGTACCATCCTCTGTAGGGTAATGGGTCATTTTCTTTCTGTTTTGTTGATTTATGGGGTAATCTTATCAGGGAAATGAAAATCTAGGGTTTCATCAGCATTTTGTTTAGGTTTTGGAAGAAATGAAAAATCTCGGGTTTTTCGTTTGCATTACAATAGGGAATTCGGGTTTGGGTCTCGCACTCAATTTTGTTGATATATAGCATCTTATATCGGTGAAAAGAGGTGACATATGTTTCCTGTTGTAGGTTTATGGGCTATTTCTTTCTTTTTTGTTGATTTATGGCTTATTGTTAACTTGTGATTTGGAGGAAATGATAAATCTAGGCTTTTGTCTGCATTAGAATTAGGGTTTGGGTCTCATATTCAATTTTTTTTTACATGTACCATCTTGTATTGTATTAGGGAAAAGAGATTATGCATGTTTCTTATTGTAGGTTAATGGGTCATTTCTTTCTTTTTTTTTTTTTTTAATTTATGGGGTATTGTTAACTTGTGATCTGGAAGAAATGAAAATCTAGGGTTTTGTCTGCAAGAGACTTAGGGTTTGGTTGTCATACTCAGCTTTGTACATAACATCCTAGGTTTATGGGTCATTTCTTTCTGTTATTTTTTATTTATGGGGTATCTTATTGGGGAAATGAAAATCTAGGGTTTTGTTAGAATTAGAATTAGGGTTTGTGTCTCGCACTCAAACTTTGTTTGTATATACCATCTTATATCAGGGAAAAAAGGTAACATATTTGGCCTACTGTAGTTTAATGGGCCATGTCTTTCTGTGTTTTTATTTTATTTTATTTATGGGGTATTGTTGATTTATGATTGGGAGAAAATGAAAAATCTAGGGTTTCGTCTGCATTAGAATTAGGGAACTAGGGTTTGGGTCTCGCACTCAATTTTGTTTATATATAGAATCTTATATCGGGGAAAAGAGGTGATATATGTTCCCTGCTGTTCTTTCTGTTTCGTTGATTTATGGGGTATTTTTAACTTGTAACTTGTAGGAAATGAAAAATCTAGGGTTTCATTTGCATTACACTAAGGGTCTGGGTCTCACACTTCAAACTTTGTTTATATATACCACCTTATATTGGGGACATTTCTTTCTGTTTTCTTGATTCATGGGATAGTCTTATGGGGGAATAAAAAATCTAGGGTTCCATCAGTAATACCCATGTTGTTATTTTCCATTTCTTTCTGTTTTGTTGATTGATGGGGTAGTCTCATCGTTGAAATGAAAATCTGGGGTTTCATCAGTAATACGTGTTATCTTTTGGCCTCAGTCTCAGCTTTTCTCATATATTCCATCTTCTGCCGGGGAAAAAGATAATATGTGGCGTATTCTAGGTTTCTGTTCCATGCATGGAGATCAATTGCCTTAGTAGTGATTACTTTTTGGTTCCCTATTTCTGCCTTGTTAGTTCCCTATGTCTGTGGTGTTTATGTTAGCACATGATATTTGGCTTTTTGAGCCAGCAATTTTCTTGTGTAGTTTATATTGATCTGTGGTCTATCATAGTTGTCAGTTACTGAAGTTATGTATTTGATTGTGTGTATGATATTTTCTTGTGCGAGTCACTATGTTTTCTTGCATTAACATTTTTGGTTTTTATTTGCTTTTGTGGAATTTATGAAAGGTTATGGTAGGCAGGGTGGTTGGCATATGTTTCCTGAGGATTCTGCTTATGGGTATGCAGCAAGTCGGTCTGGCGACAGGTTTTTTGAACATGATGGTTTTAGGTCTTCTGGTCCAAGGGGTGAAGGGAAGTATGGAAGAACGTACAGGGAGAATCGGTCCTCTTTTAGCCAAAGGAATTGGCGAGGACACTCATGGGCTGGTAACAGTTATCATCACAGTGTGCCATGTAATGTACCTTGCAGGCCACAGGACGTGAATGATCAGAGGCAAGTGGAACATACAGCTGATGATGCACCCAAGCCTTCTTCTCATCCTCATTCTGATACTTCGAACACATCGGTTCCACTTCGTTCAAAAGACCAGCCTGATAAGTTGAATGACATTGATGGGATAGGCACAAGCCAAAGAGTTGACAAGGAGAATTCATTACCTCCCATAGATTGGAAGCCTCTTAAATGGTCACGCTCGGGAAGCTTGACTTCGAGGGCCTCTGGTTTTAGTAATTCCAGCAGCTCAAAGAGTCTTGTAGGCGAACCTGGTGACGACAAGACTGAGGTACCACCGAAGAATGCTACCCCTGCCCGTTCTTCTGATGGAGATGCTGTAGCTTGTACAACTATGACTACAACTTCAGAGGAGACATGTTCTAGGAAGAAGCCACGCCTTGGATGGGGTGAAGGTCTAGCTAAATACGAGAAAAAGAAAGTTGAAAGTCCTGATGAGCATGTAAACAAGATTGGGAATGCAGTATCTGCTATTGCCATGGAGCCCATGCATTCACTTGTCTCGAGTGGTTCTGAAAGGAGCCCCAAGGTTGTTTTAGCTGATTGTTCATCGCCTGCAACTCCATCCTCTGTCGGTTGTAGCTCTTCACCAGGTATTCACTGATTTCCTTTATTAGTTATTTTCTGCGACAGTTCAAGGTGACTGGTTCTTGCCGGAGTGCATACTTTCTATGATAGCTTATGCATCGTCGTAAGAATAGTATAAAACACACTATAAAAGATTTATGCACCTAAATTTCATTTTCTAGCTTTGCAGAGAATATCTATCTGAGGAAAGGGGGAGGCGGAAGTGGCTGGGTGCAAGTAGATGAGAGGTTTCCCCATTTGTTTTTGTCGAATTTTAAGATTTCTTTTTATGTATAATTTAGGATGGTATTGTCTTTCTAGATGAGGTGAAGGGTTTTCATTCAATTTGAGAGTTAATTCCTCTCCGTCTGATGAAGGATGGTATTGTGTCTATGTTTGTAGTTGGATATGTGGCCTCTTGAAACCTTGCATTACTTTGTATCTTTAGCATCTGATTTTTGCACCGAACTATTAGTTTTCCGGACCTCTTATCTGTGTTTGTTGACAAATCTGTTCTAGCTGTTCCTTTTTTAGTTTTTCGAGCCAAGACGGAAGTTTGATGAAGATCGAAATATGTGAGTCACCATTGCTGTAACAAATTTGGTGAATGAGGATTTAGAATCAAATGTAATCACCTCAAAATCTGTTGGGCTCCAAGAGTTATGTTGTCTTGAGGACACCAAGTGTATCGGTTGCCTCATTGAACTTGCTTAATTTAATCACTTACTCCCATCACTTGGACTAATTTTTGGGGATTAACCAGGTCTTGGCAGTTGAGTTCTCTGGCTCCTTGCTGGTGTTTACTAACCTGTGCATGGTGAATAATGTGTATGAGAGTTGAGACTGAAGACTTCTATTATCTGGAAGACGGCCTTTGTAGCTACTGGCAGCGACTTATTACTTCATGTTTACACAGCACCTGCACGTATATGGTCACTTTTTTATGATTGTTCACATAATTTTTATGTGTAAAGCACTTACACTGCAAGCCATTGCGTAATCTGAAGATGGATGTCTGGACTGGTGGCTGTAGCTCAATTATTTCATTTCTACATACCAGTAGCTTGGATATGGCCACCTTATTTATAGTTATACTGCATACAAAGATATTGCTGAGACAAAGCATTGGTCCTTATGCCTATTTTCCGTGGTTGGTTACTCTGAGTAAATTGCATGTGTGCTATGCATATTTACCCCTTGATATGGAGATCATATGGTTTTTCCCTTGTTAAGCTTCTCATTGCTTCTTTCTGTAACAGGGCAGGAAGCCAAAACATTTGGGAGGGCAGCATCGAATGCGTACTTTGATGCTAATAACTTGAGCACATCTCCTCCAGCCGTGCCTCACAATCAACTGGAAGGATTTTCTTTCCAAGAAGGAAGTCTGGAACACACTCCAATTGCCAATTTGAGCTTTCTGCTTAGTGAATTGTTAGAGTCTCATGAGCAGAGCTCTGTGGATTCAGGCTCGGCAATGAATGCGTTGCAGTTGCTGAAAGGTGGTGTGTCAAAGGAATTAGAGTCAACTGAATCTGAAATTGATTCGCTTGAAGGTGAGCTTAAGTCTCTGAATGAATCTGGAAGTGTCAGAACATGTCCGGCTCCATCAGGTTCTGTTTCTGCAGACCTGAAAGAAAATCTCCTGAATGGATCAGATTTGATTCCAAGACCTCGTCCTTTGGAAGTAGTCTCATCTGGGGACATTTTTGAGAAGGCGCTGCCTTCTGGTAGTAACACTGGAGAAGCTCTAAATGATGTCAAGGTTGAGGATATTGATAGTCCTGGTAGTGCTACATCTGAGTTTGTGACATCAGTATTGTTGGAAAAGCCGTTCTCTCCCGGTAGGCAGAGTAATGCATGTTCTAGCGATAATGATGTGGCAGCCAACACTTCAGTTGTCTATTTGGATGTTGAAAATACAGCTGGGCCATCTTCCTGTGGTGAGGGTGATAAGTTGATCCAAGGTGATCTTGGAACCATTGCGGATGGGCATAATTACAAAGAGGATAATTTGTGTGATGGCATATTAGCTTGCAACAAGGGTTCTGCTACCAAGGCTTCTGAAGTATTTGTTAAGTTATTGCCAACCTGTAATTATCATATTGAAAATTTGGAGGCAATCCCTGCTTCATGTTTGCAACATGATTTATTAGTTGCAGAGAAGTTTCTGATGAGGAAGCGGCATCTTAAATTTAAGGAGAGAGTCCTGTGTCTGAAGTATAGAATATTTCGGCAGTTATGGAAGGAGGACTTACGTTTGCTTACTATTAAAAATTGCCGCTTGAAATCGCAGAAGAAATTTGATTCAAGTTTACGGACATTGCATAATGGGCAGCTGAAGCACCGGTCTTCGAACCGCTCACGATTTGCTCCTCCTGGTAAGGGTTATTTAAAAATTTTGTTGCTTGCAACATCATGCCCTTTTTGTTGCGTGATTTAGTTTTTCAAACTAAATGATCAGAAGTGAACTGCTTTTCATTTTGGCTCCCCATGATGTTGGTATTGCATGTCTTCTGTTTTCTGATGATATTAGAACCATTCGGCTAGGGCTGCTCATCGGTCCAAGACTGGACCGGACCAAACTACATCAAATCATGGGACCCAGTACCAGTTTTTCATTTAGGAAGTGTAATTATAAGAAAAATGATTCCATACAAATGTTAATAGCTTAAAATAATGATAAAAGTATAATAATATGCACTATATATATATATATATATATATATATATA
Source organism: Simmondsia chinensis (assembly GCA_018398585.1). NCBI lineage: Eukaryota > Viridiplantae > Streptophyta > Magnoliopsida > Caryophyllales > Simmondsiaceae > Simmondsia > Simmondsia chinensis. The sequence continues at coordinate 4,079,514 of JAGTTD010000018.1, forward strand.
TATATATTAAATAATAAAAAAATAATATTTAATTTTCTAAGATGTAATATTTTTAGATACATATAGAATATATTTATTATATGTTAAAATTGTGTACCCAAAATATTTAATGCAAAATTATTGTGATCGGTCTTTTGATTCCGGACTGAAGATTGATTAAGCCCATATACTAGGACTGAAGACCGGACCGATATATGTCCGGTTCGGTCCTTGAATGAAATGGCTGGTCCGGTTTGGTAAACTAGTTCGGACTGATTTTTGTTCACCCTTGTCAGCGCCTCAACTCCCCCAATGTAATGCAGAGTTTAGTTATGTAAGAGTGCTTGCTGAAAGGTACCATACTGATTGAAAAATTTTAGTTCGACAGAATAATATGCCTAGTAGGAATATAAGGCAATTTAACTTTCACTAGAACGTAGAGGATGTTGAACTCAAGATCATAAATCTTTCATGAGTGATAAAAAATGGTAATCGAATTTCATTCAGATGATGCAGTTGCTAGGATAAGCTTGCTATCTCTAATACTTCTTACCACTTGCATTTGTGCTTGCGATGCCTCTGTGAAGTGTATTATGTGGGGGTTCATGTTCTATGATAAGTTCATATAATTTTGTTCAGTGATCATTCCTTTGCTATTGCCATTGCTATTTGGGGATATGTATTTGAGGATTTAACAAGTGAAGTTACTCTCAACCTACTTTGTTGAGGTCCTGTATGAGTTGATGGTCCAATTTTTCTGGTGGAACTACGGAATGGTGTATACGTTTGTTCTCAACTGCTTCATAGCTGCAACATTGAATGAGATCCAAATCTTTTCAGATGTTGATAATACATGAACACTTTGAGGTCTATGCTTCACTGAATTATGGCATTTTTCTTTGTAGTCCCTAAAACTGGATTTATGTCGCTGCCTGTATTGCTTAAAGTTTTACTTTAACTCAGCTGGTTATGCTTTAAACTACGTCTCAGGGGAATTCTCTATGTACTTGCTTGAACACCATGGTGAATTTAGCTTTTGGTTGGGTTGATGTACAAGTTGCCATTGATTTCAGTTAGTATTATCTTTGCCATTCATATGTTGGTGTCTCTGTATTGTATTTGTGGCTGGTCCAGAGCATGGAATTGAATAATTATGCTGTTACATAACAGATTTGGAGCTGGCCATTGTCTAAAGTAATTCCTCTGTAGTACATAGTGGTGATGGTGTTACTAGTACATATTTCAAATTTGTATAATTTATTTATTGTTTTAATGGTTATGCATTCAAATTTTTGTACTAAAAGCAAATTTGTTCCTTAAAAAATCCACCACCATTGTCGGCACCCATTACATAAATCTCCCCGACATGCTGCCTCCCCGATATTGCTGAGCGTGAATCACGATTCAGCTAATGATAGTATTTGGATATGATCATGTTACGTGCTGTGTTTGCTCAGCCAGCATATCAGTGTAACGCTCTAATTTACTGCAGTGAGATGGGTTACTTGCAAAAGAATTTTACTTCTTGCGATTACATGCCTATCTAGTTTGACTTGTAATATGATATGCTTATTTCATTTTTTTGGGTCACAATATACTTATTTCATTTGTTGAGTGATAATTATGATGTCTTTTATATCATCTGCATTCAATTTGTGCCTGTGAACTTGAACTTGGAATGTGTTTGAAGGGCTTTTTTTTTTTTTTTTTTTTTTTTTTTGCTGTAGTACCTTGCCCAGTCACAAGTTCTTATGATTATATGTGCTGTAATAGTATTGATACTTGTACTATGTTCGAGCAGCCAACATATTTCTCACTTGCTAATTTACTTTGACAGGCATCTCCACGAAACAATTTATTTTCTACTATTTATTTGCTTTATTTACCTTTTTCTTCCGGCATGTGACATGGTTATTTCCTTTTGTAGTAGTAATAATTATGAAATTAAGGTATTCTGTACATCATTGGTATTCACTTGGATCACCTTAGAAGAATCATTATGTTGTTGTACCCTCACCCCTTGACAGCTAGTTATGGTGATGTGTGCTGTAATAGTAAAAATGTTGCTTGTCGATTGAGAAATGACTAGTGGTATATGTCCATGTTGGCTTTGTAGGTTTCGTCTCGAGAAACCATTGGTGTCTCTTGCCTTTGTTCATAACACTTTGCAGAATATGTCTCAATTGAATTTTCATGTGGAAATGCCTCACTGTTTAATTTTTCGTGTGTTTTGTGTGAATAATATGACTGTCTTATATTTGAATATAACTGGTAATTTTTTCCTTAACTGGTTTTTGTAGCTGTGAATCCAAGATTGGTTCCTACGTCAGAAATCATAGATTTCACCAGCAAGTTACTTTCGGGTTCTCAGGTCAAAATGTATAGGAAGACTTTGAATATGCCAGCTTTGATCTTGGATGAAAGAGACAAGTTGCGATCAAGGTTCGTATCTAATAATGGATTAGTTGAAGACCCTTGTGCCGTTGAGAAGGAGAGATCCTTGATTAATCCCTGGACTCCCGAGGAGAAGGAAATTTTCATTGATAAGCTGGCTACTTTAGGGAAAGATTTCAGAAAGATTGCGTCTTTTCTTGATCACAAGACAGCTGCTGATTGCGTTGAGTTCTACTACAAGAATCACAAGTCGGAAAGTTTCGACAAAATCAGAAAGACGCCAGAGTGCAAAAAACAAGGAAAACTGTTATCAACTAGTACATATCTGGTGACATCAGGGAAGAAATGGAGCCGGGAGATGAACGCAGCTTCTCTTGATATGCTTGGCGCAGTATCTGCTATTGAAGCTCGTGTTGATGAACAAATGGAACGAGGAAGGACGTCTATGAGGAGATATAGTGAGAAGAAGTCAAGAGGAGCCAATGGAATATTTGAAACAGCTAGCAGTTTCGATATCGATGAAGATGAAAAAGAAACTCTCGCTGCTGATGTGTTGGCTGGCATCTGTGGCTCGCTATCATCAGAAGCTATGAGTTCTTGTATTACTACTTCGGTTGATCATGTGGAGGGGAACAGAGAGAGAAAGGCCCAAAAAATTGGCTCCTCTGTCAGGTGTCCTTTGACGCCTGAGGTATCGCTGGATGTTGACGATGATGCTTCGTCGGATGAAAGCTGTGGGGAGATGGATCCCGTTGATTGGACTGATGAAGAGAAGTCTGCGTTTCTACAGGCGTTCTCATCCTATGGTAGGGACTTTGATATGATCTCTCGGTTTCTCCAAACGAAGTCCCGCGATCAGTGCAAAGTCTTTTTCAGCAAGGCGAGGAAGTGCCTAGGGTTGGACATGATACATCCTGAAGCTGGCAATGAAGGAATGCCAGCCAGCGATGATGCCAGCGGCGGTGGGAGTGGCACAGAAGATGCTTGTGTCATGGAGACCGGCTCTGTTGTCTGCAGCGATAAATCAGGCTCGAGGATGGACGAGGACATTAGCAACCTGGAAGCCACCGTAATCCTGACCGGAAAAAACGCGTCTGAAGACAGTTGTCAAGAACAAACAGGTGATGGAGATTATGGAAGCTATGGGAAAACCGTAATCACGTTGGAGAGATCACTTCCTGGTGATCAACCGGCAGAGGATGTCTCTGCACGAGCTATTTGCAATGATGGGGTTGTGGCAAACAAAGAGAATGCGGAATCTCTGAAGTCGAATCAGGAAAACGAAGATCATTCTGATTCTTTAGGTTGTGAACCACAACCAGTTATTGGCCACGACATCTCTATGGGGCAAGCCGCAGTTGACGAGGTTGGTTTGGGAAGAGGCCCTGTTGATTCCAATGCATATGCAGAGCCTGAAGCGCAAACCCAGGTTGCTGATGAGACGACATCGTCAGAATCACAGAACAGAGATGAATCAAACATTGATCTTGAGGTTTCTAGAGATGAATCGTGCAGAGAACCTCGATCGCCACTTAGCTTCAACCGTTCTCTTTCAGGTGAACCCGAATCAGATCGTAGTAAATCCTCGATTTTGAGCGGATACTCATTGGATTTGTCAGTTGAGCCGGATAATAATATACAATCATTGCAGAGTTCATCCTTGCGTAAATGCACCCGCCTGGTGTGTCAGAACCCAGTTCCCGAGCTTCCTCTTCTCGCCAAGGCTGGGGTGAATATGGAAGATAACGATGAACAATGTTCTTCAAAAACAGAGAAAGTTTGTGGTAATGGAAATGTGAAACTGTTTGGTCAAATTCTGAGCAAACCCTCGTCATTGGTGGACCGACCGAACTCCGATAAGGGTCTCGAATGCCATGATTCAGGTGTCAAGCTCGATATGAAGTTATCTGTCAGCCATAACGTGAATGGTAACTTGAATCCAACCAAATACGATCATAGTAGTAGTCTGAAGCTTGAGGATGTCCCGTTGAAGAGTTATGGTTTCTGGGACGGTACTAAGATACAGACAGGCTATTTATCTCTCCCCGACTCTGCTCGTTTATTGGCTAAGTACCCTGACGCATTCACAAATTATTCGACCACCTCACCGAAGATTGAGCAGCACCCATTACCAGCGACTGGCAGTGCTGTCATGAATGGTGCCTTGTGCCTCTCACCGCATGATTTCAGCAGCAGCACTCTAGCAGGCTACCGGGTGCAGACGAATCAAGACACGACCTTGCAACCATTCGACATGCACCCAGAGACGCAACGAAACGGGACTGAGCCCCTGGGAAGGGATTTGATCAAAGTGAATGTTGTACAGGGTGGGGAATTTCTCGTAGGGAGTTCATGTACGGACGTTTGTGATGCGGTTTCAGCACTTGAACTCCATTATTCTGGGACTCAACAGTACGGTGCTCAAGCTGGGAACTTTGTAAGGGAGGAAGAACCATGGAGAGAGCAGCAAGAGGGGGACTTAGGGAGGTAGTGAAATTTGCAGTGTAAATTAGGGTTTTTATTTTTTTGGGTTTGTATTTGTTGGGTTTTTAAATGTATTTTGGTAATGAAATTGGGATAGAGGAGATGGTTGTAATATTTGTAGGATTGTGTTTTTATTTTAAATTTTAAATTTTAATTTTGGTTGTATTTTGGTGGGAAAAACACACTAATAATCTGCAAAGATTTTGGGAGGTAGGGGGTTAATGCTTATCTGTTCATGTGGACATTTTATATCATTAGCTGCATTGCATGTCTTTTTGCTTCTATTTATTTCATTTTTCAACTCCCTATCCTGTCTTATTTTTAGTCTTTCTAAATGCTTGTCACCTCATTAGTTTACAATTTAATTTATAAAATTGTTTCATAATGTAACTGGGGTCGATACTTCTATACTATCAAATTACATTAAATGTGATGTATATGGGTAAGCGTTTGGTATTATAATTTAAGAGGTTGAATTAGACATGTAAAAGGTCCATAGTATTCAGAAAGGAAGCTAAGGCGATGAGGTGTGATTGTAGTGAACAATAGCCTAGTACCTAGGCTTTCGCATCTGAGAAGGATAATATAAATGCGGCCTTAGTTTTGTAGAATTCTACCCTATACAAAAGCTGTTTTTGAGATAGTATGTTAAAATTAAAGCAAGTACAAAAGGTCAATTATTTTGTTAAAGAAAGCATCGCATTAATTTGCACGCGAAAAATTGCAAGGGAGCGTCAGAAAAACACAAATAGTAATTACTTTTGAAGGAGTAAGTAAAATTTTATGCCAACTGCAAACTCCCATCGTTTAGTTTGCACTTCATTCATCATAGGGTCTAACCTACTCAAGACTCGCTTACCTGTTAAAACAAAAAAAAAAAAAATCTCACTTGTTTAAGGTTGTTTGCTATTGTTTTATATTTGCAGTTTGATTTTTTAAAAACTAAAAATCATAATGAATGTTACTGGTTTTTGGTATCTTATTTTTAAAGTTTTTCCCAGATTGATTATAAACTAAAAACAGGGAACCAAAAAACATCCTTAACCCTCCATTTAGATTTTCAAAAATAAAAAACTAAAAACAGAAAACGATACCAAACGGGTCCTTAGCAAATAGATCCCTCAACAAATTACTTATCTCGATTTCCTGCAGCAAAACAAGCGCAACAACATAAGAAAGTGGAGTTTTAACACTCATTCTTTCAAAATTATTGTCCACAACGTTATCTCAATTGGCCAGGAAGCACAAAATTTGACATTTTACAATTCATAGCAATCATCTCACACCAAAGATGCACGCATTTTAACCTGCTTTACTCTTCACACTACACTGTGACTCAAAAACCCGAGCTTCAAACATTACCGAATGCTTGGTTTGCTTGTAATTGTGCCTCTTTGGCTGACATGAGCGCGGGTGGAAGAGGAGCAATGATTCTGATCTCCTGCACAAATGAATATAGTTAAGGAAATTACAATATTTCCCTAAACAGGGGCAGTAACAGGAAAAGGGGGTTGATGAGCTTCAAAATAGAGAAAATCGAGAACTAAAGGTACCAACTAGCTCAACTGATAAAGTCTTTAAGGAATGATACCTTAAACCTAGGATTGAATTTTTGCCTTACTCAAAGGGGAGAGGGCTAGGAGATTTTATGAGAATCGCTCCTTTGTGCAGTCCATGTGGCTTCCATATCATTGAAAATATATATATATATATATATATCTTGAACTAACCAAAAGGGGAAAAGAGTTTAATCACCAAGCCAATATTTCTAAGAATCATCCCTTAGTCGCAATATCCATCATAAGGGGTAAAATTAGACCCCGCAAAGCATATAGATAACAAGTTTGGGTCGGTGTTTTTCAAGCCAGGTTGAACTTGGGTTGACCCATTTACCTCGTTTCGGTAATTGGATTGAATGTGGGTTTGGCTCATTTAAACTACTTTCGACACACTTGACCCGTTCATATAGTTACATTAGGTATTTGAGTGATATATTATTATTATTATATATAGATTTTTAATAGCCCATCAGACATGAGGTAATTTAAACTATACTCAGTAATGTGAACTAGTGTTTTTCAACAATTATAAAGGTATTTATTGCTAGCATCAAACATGAGGTATGTTTGTTTATAATTTAACAAACTAGCATTCAATAAAAAAATCACAAATATAATTAAATGGATAACCGGTGCATTACCTTTTTAATCATTGGTAAGGGTTGGGACTTCTTAACCTGTTTAATAAACAGGTTGGGTTCAAGTTTGACTCCATTTCTAAGACCCCTCGCCTCGCATAATACAAATACGAACATGACACAACATGACAAATTTGCCAACCCTAAATAAAATCACACGGTTATTGGCATGCTTATAATCAACTCGGAAAAAGGCCAAAAGGACTGCGTATTAGCTCCACATTGAAGCTGGAAATCGGTAGTGGCCAGTTGTGATAGCGAACAATTCAATAAACAAGCGGTAAAAAGCCAGCTGTCATAAGCTTATTATGTAACGATTTCATAAATTGTTACATGGCTGACTATTGCGTGACGGTACTGCTCTAGTTACCGCCATAAGCATAAGTATTGCATTTTATTAACAAAACATATTTATAAATGTTTTCTGATGTTAAAAGCTCTCATAAGGGTATTAGGATCAATGATTACATGTACTTTTCCCTCAAAATTCGGCAAATACAAAGCCCAAAAGCAACTTGTATTCCCTAAGAATGCAATGCAATTGCCATGACCCCGATTTGTTAATGGGATTTGATTTTATAATTGTAGAACCATTGATCCAAAATGCGTGTATTTGTAGACTTTATTGACTTACCATCTCGCAACAAGAAACTGTGTTGTGTTTCATACAACAAAAGATGTGGAAGTCAATACAAAAGCCCTCATGAAAGAATTTCCCTATGAACCAATAATGGATGGGCCCCACAAAACCTTCTAAGCTTCCCCTTACAGAAAGTAACTTTCACATGTTAACCGCCCTATGAAAATTAGCTTAGCCGTTGTGTTACAATAGCCACTCAGAACCACCATTCATCACATTATGCCGTCGATGTCCCCATTTTGCAACTCCTCATCATGGCAGAGACCACGATTTAAATTAAAACCGCAAATCCAACCCAAAGCCAATCCCTCAGCGGCAATAAAGGAGAAAAAGAAGGTAGTCGAGACCTAGGGCTCTGGAGCTCCTCTTACACTTAAAATTCCATTATATGAAGGTTAGTTGATGGAACAAGGTCCATTTCCAGACAATTTCTCCTAAGATAAGGCAAGCAAAAAACCCTTTCCATTAGAGTCTTTCAAGAGACTCCTCCATTCCATTTCATAGCTTTGTTACACAGTGTTTACGCTTATTTGGTGGAACACTAGATCACCGAAGCCACAATAGCTATGCTATCTACAGAAGAAATAGTTTATAGAATAACCCTAAGCCAAAATTGCATTTGTTTTCAAAAACCAGAAAAAGAAAAAAAAAAAGTAACCCAGGCAGCGGAGTAATGATGTTCTCACCTCATCTGTGGTTGGATGGGAAAGAATAACTTGATGTGCATGCAAATAATAACCACAATCTCCTGGAACAGGCTTTGAAGGCCGATGATAGCCCCTACATAAAGTAAAATTTGAAAAGCACAACAAAGTAAATAAAGACCATACATAAACTGAATGATCACAGACGAAGAAACCCGCAAATTCTAGTACATGCATAAACTGAATGATTACAGACGAAGAAACCCACAAATTCTAGTACATGCATAAACTGTTAAACGTATGCACAGATGGTTTGACAGTGCAAACTGACAGAATATTGCCCCATAATTTCCCCAGTTGCTGGTACTAAGAAAGAAAAGAAGGCGAGCTTGAAAATGTTCATAAGTTTGTTGACATTATCTATTGCAGACTCAGCAATAACAAGATGTCTTTCAGTAGTCTATCCAGATAGAAAAACTAAAATACAGGCCAATTCTTGTGAAGCGCCACTAATTCACATTTCATTTCAGTGGGACAGTGAATAATTAGTCAATAAGGCATCTGTAAAACTGTGGATGACTATGAGCAGGAAAAGCATTCTAATTTATGGCTTCCATACCCATCTTCTGCAAAGCTTTCCTCCATAGGTTCACAATCAAAGAACTTTGGCTGACCACCAGCCACATAAAGAGGATCACCTGTCAAGCAGTAAACAGTGCATACAAAGCCAGTCAAGTCAGGCAGCATCCGGATGACAGGTGACAATAATGAAGCGAAGATGTATAGCATGTTAGAAAATGTATCCAACTATATTTAAGCAAATCTGGTCTCTAGGACAAAGCTCATCTTATGTCAAAGAGGGGCGTAGATAATATCATGTGTGATCTAACACATGGAATACAGAAAATGGGGACATCTTTCTGCTTTTGTTGAAAATAATGCAGATCATATGTATGATCACAAAGACAGATCATAGCAAAAAGACAAACTATGTAGTTTGATGAAAGAGAAGTGCATAAAGCAGGAGTAACAAAGTTACTGATGATATCATAGCAGTAAGTTACATACAGGCTGCTCAATTTGCATGTGTGTATTTCCGTGTGAGAATAGACATTACGGAAAGAGAATAGAAAGTCCTATAAATTACCTAGCAATGGGTGTCCGATAAAAGCCAGATGAATGCGGATTTGATGAGGCCTTCCTGATTGAATCTCTACCTGTTCAACAAAACCATAGGTATTGCACAAATGCAAAATCTGATATAGAGATTGAACTTTCTGCTTCAAACAATCTATAATCCATGTACATGATCCACACTTTGACCAGCAAGTCCTTGAATGACCAACCAAACTGCTATTGCGTCAATTATGTGGCTTATTTATTCTCCCCTGTTCATTTCATGCTCTAAGAATTTCAGGATTAAGAAAACATTAGGCTATCCCAAGATAGCAAAACATACAATATTAACTTTTTCTTCTTTGGACTTTTACCAGAAACCACCTAATTACTAGAAGTACATGAAAAATCAAGTTTGTTTCTAAATCTACAACGCTACCCCTTGAAGTCGCCCAACTAACAATGTCAAACACATGCCCTTCAGTCCTCCATAGGGAAAGAAGGCATGTCGCTTTGCCTCAGACCTTCATATTCAATAAAATTAATTTGTAAAACAGCATTATATGTATAACTTGTTTAATGGAAGATTAACATATGAATGGCAGGCAGTAAGACTGCAAATGGGAAAAAAACAAAGGTGGTTCTGGTGCTGATGCTAATTATGCGGTAGTTTTCTGTCACATTCTTTTCTTCCTAGCAGGGGTCACAGAATAGTGCTAAGGAAAAATAATACATCTAATCACATGAACAATCAACAATTAGATAGATGTAAAGAGGATGAACGTATGAAAAGTAATGGTTTGAGAATAAGTACTTGGACTAATGTCTGGTTATCCTCCACACTCCTCTCAATAATTTTAACTTTGCTCAATGCTGGTTTTCCTGGTTTAGAAAGAAAAATTATCAATTAAATAACTGGCACAAAATGCTCAGGATTCAAAGATATACTAGAACTTATACTGGAAAAACAAAATAAAACAGAAATAAATAGTGTGCCTCCACAACACATTTCTGGAAAGATTTAGTACGGGGAACTAAAAAGACGGATAACAAAGGGAGATAATTTGGCTTCAAAGTCTAGAGCAGACAACTAAGCTCAAAATTTTAGTTTTGCCTTTTATCCCTCTCGTTACAATCGGACCATCATTACTGGCAAAAAGGTGGAAGCAAAAGGAAATAGATACAAGTTGTATAATGATGAAAGAACAAGCACAACCCAATGGCATCAAAATTTGCAAGGTCTAAGAAGGGTGGAAAACACAACCTTATCCCTGCATCACAAAGAGGCTATTTCACCTCAACAATGACCACTAGGGAAGAAAAACATCAATTAACTTGCTACTTAACAACTTGTAAGTAGATGATAGTTCAATGAGACTTGATTCGATCCATTATAATCTAAAGCTGATATTAATGACTCTTTTACAAGTTCCAAGTAATGCAAAGACTAGTTATAAACCACACAAACCTGAGTTTGAGGCAACGTATAGACCCTTAGCTACCCCTGGGTATTGCACCGAACCAATAGGCTGGTCAATGACTATCTGGCACAATGGTCAAAAGCAAAAGCAACAAGCACAACGTTACAGTGTCATGACAAACATATAGATTCTGCGATAGAAAAGAAAACAAATAAAAATGGGAAATGGAATGACACCCATGGTCACTCAACTAGGGCATTATATTATATGTATGCCTTAAAAGGAAAGAGGAAACAAGAATTGCATCCAACACACACAGGCGGAGACATGCTGCTGGTGAGCTTAAACACACAGGACACATGTATGCACACATAGAGGCATATAGGAAAGCATGCATGTTGCACATGCGAGGAGACCCTCCCTTTTCACCCTTCTTTTTAGGTTACCTCATCCTTTGCAATTAATCCAGTAGTGAGAGCGCGATATATCTTAACGATCTTTCTCTGTGTTCCACTCTCTAAATTCGTCTTTCTGCATGACAAGAATTGTAATGCATATTAACAGCTGGCACTTAGTGTGCCCATCTTTGCATTATGATCAACATATATATACAACAACAAAAAATCCAGTGCCTCAAGGGCTCCCGCCTGAGCAGGGGATCAACATATATATACAACAACAACCGACCCGGTGCCTCGAGAGCTCCAGCGTATGCAGGGTCTTGGGGGGAGGGATGTACGCAGCCTTACCCCTTCAGGGTGCTATCCTAAAAAGAGGCTGTTTCCGAGGACCCCCAACCTGAGAAGCACCAAAGCATAACAGCCTACACACATAGAGCATAAAGTATAACAGCATAAGAGCATAAGAATATAAGAATATAAAAACAACAGCCGAGAGCAAGCCTAAGCAAGAAGCAAGAAGTAGCAATAGGCAATAAGTAGTAAGCAATGGGGATCAACATATATATACAGAGAAAATTTTGTGTCGCAACAGCATATTAATGCCAGTGAGAGTATCACTTGATCTTGGATACTATAAACCATTTTATTTTTTTTTTTGGGTAAGTGGATACTAGAAACCAATACAGCTAAATAAGACCAACCATAAGACTTCAGCAAACCTCATTCAGAATATTCTTAACAGATGCTAATGCCAATACTGAATACTGATCCTAAATGGATCTGTTAAATGGAAACATAAGAGTAAGAACTACACCAGCAAGGGGATAATTTAAAGTGTATGAACTTTGGGACTTTTTTTCACAGTCCATTTATGGGTCTAAAACTTGGAGTGTTGATCTTTCAAATGATCAAGTTGATTCTCTACGAGGATTAATCGTTTTCTTTCAAACTTATTGTACCTATTCTTTGGCTGAATTACTGTTTGAATTCACCTAATTACATGCAAGTGAAAGCAACAAAATTCTCAACACTTCTAACACGTGCCATCTGTAACAGAGATCCAGAATCAAAATACATCTGGTCTTGCTAAGGTTTGGATTCACAAATGCTCTTAATAAAGCGGGCCAGAACATCGAATGGTGATTGTCCAGATCTCCATGGCTCAAGACAATAGAACGGGACTATAATTTGTTTCACTTCCACCGCGTCATGTTCAGCAACTAAAACATCAGCTATTTAAAGAAATAGTTTAAGTGCGGGATGCAATTTATGAAATAAGTAATTTCTGCTGACCTGTTGCCTCTTAGAACAGAATTCCCATGAGCAAAATAAGCAGAAAGACAAGCTTTTGCTGCCTTTGTCTTTGCACAAAGTAATACACCTGGATATGATCAGTCAAATTGAGTAAGAGAAGCACTAATCAATAGCTTGGCACAAACAAATAAGAATATAAAATTTCCAGACAAATGGGATTCAAAGGTTAACAAGAGACAGTCATAAAACTAACAAAACGCAAGAACTGTGTCCTCGCAGAATGATATCCATGCATAGGACTAGCTCTGCCCGTTTTGCCCATCCATAGAAGTTCCCGATAATTCGTACACTAACCTGACGTACCCCTCCCCAGCCGGTGAACTGGAACAGGATGCACTTTTTGACATGGAGTCAAAGTAGTCTGCCTGTTTCCATGCCATTGAAGTTGTGTCAAAACCGTCCGCTGTTGAAAGAGCCCACCAGGAAGTACTTGCAATCCGGATGGCTTATTCAAAGCAAGCTGTAGTAGAAGAACCAATGCCCCATATTGAGCACCACCAATTGACGACCGAACAGAGAAAAAGACCACCTATTTCAACATAATGAAGATACACATCCCCTCACACATAACATAATCAGTTTCTTAAACTTCATCCATAAGAAAAGCATACATCAAAATCCAAGTATTTGTTTATTTTTTGAACAGAAATCCAAGTATTGAATTGGATCAATATTTCTTAGCTACACCTATCAGTTAATGATGAACTGAGCTGACCACAGGACTTCCACAACAATGATTTGGAACATTGTGTCCCCTCATTGTTCAGACTTTTTTCCGTGCATTTTTTAAGTTGATTACTTTCATTAACAACCACTGCAAGATCACCAAACAGAGTTTCTCATACTTCTACAGAGTAGTTGTCAGCTCATGTGACAAGCATAGAACTAATACTGAAACCAAATGCATCCTGAAACCAAAGAGGGCACCAACACGCCGTCACCAGATCCCATTAGAACTCCGAAGTTAAGCGTGCTTGGGCGAGAGTAGTACCAGGATGGGTGACCTCCTGGGAAGTCCTCACCCTCAGGTTGGGGCCACTGGGAAACAGCCTCTCTTCAGGTTAACACCTTGAAGGGGGAAGGCTGCGTACGTCCGCCCCGCACCCCCCCCCCCCCCCCCCGCGGCCCTGCGTAGGCGGGAGCTCTTGAGGCACTGAGTATGTTCCTTTTAGACTACAATGACTATGTTCAAATGCGAGATTAAGGATGTATTACCATGTCATCATCTTCATACAATATCTCCAGCAAGTAAGGTGCATCTGGTTCTTTCCATGGAAGTCGATGATACACTAATCTTGAACCTTCTCTACACATTTAGGATCATCCACAATAGTGACATAAGATTCAATAATAAACTAAAACCAAGAAAATCAAACAACAAAGTAGAGAAATCATGATATCATGTATCAACTACCTGACAATTTTACAGGGATCAGTCCCAATTTCACCATCTACTGTGATCTGCACAAAGGAGAACAGCTACTTTGCTCTGAATGATGAATAACAATAAGCCAATTTTGCATTAAAAGCTGAATTTTCTTGTGGATCTGAAATTTGAACCTGCCCATTGTGGATTCGCTGTAACCAACTGCATAAGAGTCAGTAACCCAGATCAAATTAGAGTTATTTACTCCGTTGGTCCATGATGTTTTTAAGTTTATTCAAATCGGTCCTCATGTTTTCAATATTCAAAATGATCCCTAATGCATGTATTAGTATCATATCTAGGATTTGATATGATTGTGATTATTCTAGATCCTTTGGAATGTTCTCTAGGATATTTCCATATCTTTCCTAATGTACTCTTTTCTATATAATGTCATACTAGCAATCCTATCGGGTATGCTCTCTTAGTTATTCTCTTATATGGTATCAGAGCATACCAAACCCTAGTCCCCTTCTCCTCTCTTCTCTCAAACCCTAGGCGCCACCCTCCTCTCTCTCTCTGCGCACCTCCACTACTGTGCCGCCCTTCACTGCGGCATCTCTCTCTCTCTCTCCCTTCAAGAATCGAAACCAGCTAGGTCCTAGTGACATCAATGGCAGTAAGATCCCCCTCCCCTTCCTCTCCACGCCAGCCACTGATCACCCCTTCCATCACTGTCCCGTCATCAGCCTCGAATCTGGCTCCACCAGCAACAACCCGACTACCCCCTCTTCCCCAACTTGGTTCTTTCTCACAGGGTACTGCTTCTAACCCTACCTCTTTTGCTTCTTCTTTTGGTCGATCAATTCCTGGTCCCTCCTTGACCAATGGATTGTCTAGATCTACTTAGTCTAGTCTTGGGTTGGAGGGCAGCTCATCTACAGTTGTATCCTCCCTTTCTACCACTTATGCCGGGTTTTCTAATTTATCGCCGTTGTCTCCATTAATGCATGTGCCATTCCCCCTCCCTATGACATACACAACCTAACCCCCCCCCCCCCCCCCCCCCGCCCCCCCCGGGCGTAGAAAAAAAAGTCTCGGCCTGGGTTTCAGGGCGTCGACTTAGCCAACTTATTTCGCTTTCTACCTTGACTATTACCAGCCATGTTACCGTCAAACTAGAAATCTCCACTAACTATCCCATGTAGTGCGAGCAAATCTAGATGATCCTTTGGTCTAATAGTGTCATGGTGTTTGTCGATCGATCGATTCCTAGCCCCCCTTCTCAAATCAGAAACCCTGATGGCACCTAATCCTGACCATTTAGCTTGGTTCTGCACTGATTAGAGTATTCGGTCCTATCTATCCGCTTCCCTTGCTTGCTTGGTGTTAAACGATGCCATTCATCACCTCACCTCCAAAGAAAATGTGGGATGTCCTAACTACACACTTTTGGGACCATTCACTTGCAAAAGAGTTTGATTTCCAATCTCAACTCGCTACCCCACGCAAAGACAATAAGACCATGCACACCTATCTCACTTAGCTCAAAACCATAGCTGATAACCTTGTTGCCACTGACTTACCAGTTTTTAATAGGGAATTCATTCATTACGCCCTCTTCAGGCTAACCTCGGAACATGGTCCTTTTAACACCTTCACATGCAATTTTTCACATAACTTTTGATAAGCTTAAGACATCCCTATTGGATGAAGAAGCGACACTTACTCGGCTTCAAAGACGGTCCAACCCCGATCATGTTCACCCTCTAGCCCCTAATGGTCAGTCCCAGGATTGCACAGGTGGCCGACATAGCCGTGTGGGCGTGGGCGTGGGCGTGAGAACCGAGGGCGCAATTCAACCGCAATGGAGGACGCAGGGGTCATGGTCATCAGCAACCACTGGCACCTTTGGCTGGCAAGGGTCATGTTGGCCTCGGGGGACACCCCTCGCACTTCCAACCTTGGGCATAATAGGTACATCGTTTCATTAGTCTAGTGATGGTATACTTGGGTTTGAGGCTCTTATCTGTTAGATTTGCCATGAGGTAGGTCATGCTGCCTCTCACAGCTCACATTGCTATGTTCAAATCGACTTCTCCCACTTGCTCGGCCATCTTCAGTTTCCTATCCCATCGATTACACGTGGTACCCAGACTACAGCATCTAACTATATGACTACAAACTCAGGTATTTTGAAAAACATACGTTCTGATACTGGTTCTAAGTTTATTCAAGTTGGTAATGGCTCCCTCTAATTTGTTACTCATGATGGCTCTTCCACTATTCATCCTAATCATTGTCTTATGTCCTATTAGTTTTCAGCCTTACCTATAACCTTTTGTATATTAAACAGTGTTGTCGTGATAATAATTGTGTAGTTGAGTTTGACACTTCTTCCTTTTTGTGTTAAGAACAAGGCTACAGGGATGCCTCTCCTCAAGATATGCAGTATTTGGACCACTTTAAGGGTTCTCGCCCCACCTTACTGGAGTTGTTCCATGGACTCTGTCATTGCTGATCTCTAGCACAGGTCCTTAGGTCACTCAAGAAATTCGATTTTCAGGTAAAACGCATAAACTGCCATTTTCTCATGTTTTACACATTATTGTTGCTCCTTTGCAATTAATTCACTAATGTGTGGCAAGTCCCCAATTCGTCTAGTTCTGATTTTCAATATTATATGATTTTTGTTGAAGATTTTTCTCGATTTCCAAAGCCAAGGAAAGGCGAAGTGTCTTCTCTCTTTTCTGATTTCAAAACCTTTGTTGAAAATCAATTTGACACCAAAATCAAATGTTTCCAAAGCGATGTCAACCATTAGTTCGACAATTGGCACATAAGTGCCCTTTGCTAGGCCCATGGGATATATTTTCCTCTTTCTTGTCCTGATACTCCACAGCAAAATAGAGTGGCCAAACGAAATCATCTACATATAAGTGAAACGGTACATATGCTAATTTTCCAAGCACGTTTGCCACCTCTCTTTTGGGCTGATACTGCATACATGGCTTGTTACATCATAAATTGTTTACCAACACCGAATTTACAAAATCTTTCACCTTTTGAAGAACTCTTTCACTAAGCACCTAACTACAATTTTTTTTCCTACATCTTCAGGTATGCATGTTATCCTAACATCAATCGCCGTACCGCTTATAAATTAGTGCCTCACTCTGTACCCTGTGTCTTTCTTGAGTATACGGCACACTACAAAGGTTATCGGTGTTTTCACCTTGCCACAGTCATGTGCATATATTAGTCATCGCGTACATTTTGTTGAAAACTTTTTTCCCTACCCTAACCTAGTGCTTGGTTCCATGGTACCATCTAATGCTCGTCTAGCTGAGGTTCGCGTACATATCATGTCTATGCCCTCGCCGCCCGCCACCCCCCCCCCCCCCCCCCCCCGGCCCCTCGCGTCCAGCATCGTCCTATATACAGTTGCCCGTTGGCCACTCCAGCTACGGCTCCAATGGCCTATTCACCCCTGTCACCTGCCCGCCGATGTGTGCTCTAGCCGCAACCTCGAGTTTTCCAACCTTGCCCCATCCCCCATTGATTACTATTGCTTTGCGATTGGCATCTCTGCTACTTGAGGTTCCAGCTGCCTCCAACATGGTGGACTACAAGTCTCTCACCTCCCCTTACGGACACAAGGGGTGATGGCTCGAGCACCGTGGCTGTTGTCGCAGCTGCGCCACTACCTGTTGGTGGTACTCCGCCCTCTTCGCCTGTTGCCACCGTGGATGCCCGAAACGTTCACCATACGCGCACATGTCTTAAGTACGGCTTACGCAAGTCCAAACACATTTTATTTTTTTCCTCTATGTCGTCGTTTAGGAACCCACCTGCTTCTCTTAGGCTATCAAAAACCCTCAATGGCAAGAAGAAACGGTTTAGGAGTTGAATGCCTTACTGCAAAACCAAACCTGGGAAATTGTTCCCCCTTCCCCTGATCAAAATGTTGCAGGGAGCAAATGGAAGTATAAGGTCAAGTATAAAACAAATGGTTCAATTGAACATTTCTAAGCAAGGGTTGTTGCCCAAGGTTTCCACCCACGGGAGGGCCTTGATTACTTTGAAACTTCCTGCCCGGTTGTCAAACCCACTACCATTCGGTTTATTCTCTTGGTCCATTCACCAACTTGATGTCAAAAATGGGTTTTTATATGGGTTTTTTAACTGAAGAAGTTTACATGAAGCGACTTCAGGGTTTCATACACCCTAAGTTTCTAACCATGTTTGTCACATGCGTAAAGCGCTATATGGGTTCAAACAGGTCTCCTGAGTTTGGTTTTAGCGGTTTCGTCCTTCTACAATCTTGGGTTCTATTGTAGTAAGGCGGATCCTTCCCTTTTCATACATCGCTCCCCTGCTGGCTTGGTTTGCCTACTACTATATAGAGATGACATTATCCTCACTGGCTCTCACCCATGACTCCTATAGCGTCTCGCTAACATATTATTAACCAGTTTGCTATGAAGGACCTAGGTTCCCTTCACTATTTTCTTAGCATTGAGGCCAAACCCACAAGCCATGGACTCTTCCTCAACTAGCATAAGTACACAATTGACCTTCTTAGAAAGCATAACATGCTTGACGTCAAGCCTATCCAGACACCTATCCCAAACCAGGTTCCACCGTCTCTCACTGACAGGGTCTACTTGCAGATCCGATTAAGTATAGAAGTGCGATATGTTCCCTTTAGTACCTTACTATGACCCGTCTTGATATTTGATATACTGTTAACTATGTGTCCCAATTTATGCATGCTCCCAGGTCCTCTTATTGGCAGATGGTGAAGCGTATCCTTAGGTACCTCAAGCACATGCCTGATCATGATCTCAAAATCCCTCCAAGTTCCTGCATGACTATCACTGCTTATGCTAAAGCTAATTGGGGTGGTTGTCCCAACACTCAATGCTCCACTACTGGGTTTGCTTTTTTCCTCGGTCCCAACTTCATCGCATGGCGAGCCAAGAAGTAACCCACCATGGCTAATTTGACTACAGAGTCAGAGTACTACATTGTAGCTCAAGTGGTGCCTAAGTGTGATTAGATTAGATACCTCATGCATGATCTTGGTCTTCGACACTCAGGCCCTGTTCAAATCTTCTGTGATAATAATGTCTCAACCATGTACCTTGCTGCTAACCCTATCTCGAATAACCATAACAAACATGTTGAAGTTGACTTTGACTACCTTTACAAGAAGGTGATTAAGGGTGACATCCAGGTTCATTTTCCACCTACCACAAAATAGGGTGTTCACATCTTCACCAAAGGACTAGGTACTAGCCGCTTTCACTATGGCAAGGCCAATCTACATGTTGGTCCCCCCGTTCAAATTAAGAGGGTGTATTGGTATAATATCAAGGATTTGACGTGATTGTAATTATGGTAGATCCTTTGCGATATTCTCTAGAGTATTTCCATATCTTTCCTGATGTACTCTTCTCTATATCATACTAGCAACCCTATTGCGTATGCTCTCTCAACTATTCTCTCACAACAACAACAACAACAGTCCCAATGCCACAGGGGCTCCCGCACGCTCAACCATTCTCTCACAATATGTAAATTTGTCCAGATTAGTGTATCGTCTTTTCTTTTGTCCAAAGTTGGTCCCTTTTTTTATCGTAAATTTGGTCACCGGGTGGGAAACCAATTTTATCGTAAGATAAAACATTAGACACAATTTTGAATAAAAGAAAAGGTGAACTAATTTGAACAAAGGGTATAAACATTAGGAACTATTTTGAAAAAAAGAAAAGAGGGACCTCTTTGAACAAACTTAAAAACATAAAGGACTAACAATGTAAATAACTCGATCAAATTAAAACAAGAAACCCTAAGCTCTTGTTCACCATTATTCCAATTGCAAGGTATCAAATTAAAAACTGTAATGATATGAGTAATTTTAAATAGAGAAATTACCCTTGGAAGGGAGCAGAACTTGTATGCATGCTCGAGTAGAAATCAATCAATGTCGAACCTGAAGAAAATGAGAGAGAGTGCAGAGTTAGGAATGGAAGAAGATGAGGGAGAGAGAGAGAGAAGTGAAGTTTAGGACCTGAAAAAGAAAGAAAAACGACGTCGTTGTAAGAGAGGCCGTCGTTCAACTCCGGCCAGGGTAACCCTATTCTATCCATGTTCGTCTCCACCGGAAGCACGACGCCTTGCAGGAATATGGAGGTTGAGTTTGTTGGAGAGTGGTCAATAGAGACAGCAATGGACTCGTAAAATCTGTTACATGGGTATGTAAGTGAGGCGTATAGTGGGTACAAGTCAGTTACACGTGATCATACCAATCGTGGATAATGGGGCCAGTACTGTATGGCTAAAATATTATACCCGTTTCGCCTTTTTCATATCCACCCTGCCTTATACTTACCAATTATCCTCTCTAATATCTAATTAAATTTCACACTAAAAAAAAAATATACACTTATATTTAATTACCTAATTTATCTATCAACATTGCAGCAAAATATAATAAAATTCTAAGAAATAATATTAAATAATTAATATGGACGGTATGAATAATTGTTCAGCACCCATATTATAGAGAGTATGGGGTGGATACGAAAGACCCATTGAATACCCACAGGTAATAATTTGATTATAAGTGTAAATTTATACCCATTGGGACAGATAAGGGTATTCACTTCATTTCCTTGGCAAATAATGAGATGAGTATGAGCATAGATCAAGGTAACGAATATAAGTACAGTGGAGCATCCTCATATCCAACCCATTCCATAGCCATCCCTAGCGACAAGGGACAAAATGCAACTTCCACTGTGTATATTCTCTCATCTTTTTTGAGATTGTATCAAAGAGGCAACCTAGAATACATGAGATCGATATGATAATTGTTGTAGCTGATGCAGCGCGTAAAGTGGAATTTGTGGAAACGGAAGGTTCATAGCCTTCCTTTAAATCTTTATTACAAAAATAATAAAAACAAAGGGGAAAAAGTTGCTTAAATTCTCACACCCAACACAGAGAGAGAACTCTAGAAAATATGAATGCTAAAGACCCTAACTAGCCCTCTATTTAAATAGAGGAGCTTTCCTAACTAGACTCAAACTAATACGAATTTCAAATTAAATCCCTAATTGAGATCAACGGTAGATATTGCAATCAGTGTACTTCATCTAGTAATCCATGTGATCTTTTTAAAAGAAAGACCAAAAATACAAATAAAATTAACTAATTTGATTTAAAATCTAATCTTTCCCAATTAAGGTCAAACTCTAGTTGTGTCCAACCTCATCTTGCCGCGCCTATGATCCGCCAAGCTCATTAAACCACTAAGACCTTTTTT
This sequence comes from Simmondsia chinensis, assembly GCA_018398585.1. Classification (NCBI taxonomy): domain Eukaryota; kingdom Viridiplantae; phylum Streptophyta; class Magnoliopsida; order Caryophyllales; family Simmondsiaceae; genus Simmondsia; species Simmondsia chinensis. The sequence continues at coordinate 4,100,803 of JAGTTD010000018.1, forward strand.
TGCCAAATATGCGTTGCATCATCCTCTACAGGTTGGAGAGAATTCGCCCTCGAATTCCCAAAGGGATCATGTGGGTCATTCTTGCCAAGCTATGTCCATGCGCATTCGGCGCCCATCTCACCAAACTTCATCTCGCCAAGCTCACCCAGTTTTGGTTTGTTGTTCCGACTAATCCACCAAGACTCACCTACCAAGCTATCCGCCAAATATGAAGGCAGCGCTACATCATCCTCTCCGGGTTGGAGAGAATTCGCTCTCGAAATCGCCAATGATTCATCCGGTTCATTCTAGTCGCTAAAGTAAGGAGTGAGGTGCTTGATGTTGAAGTCTTCGATCCACTTGGTAGTCGTAGGCGGTGGACTCTTTCAAGGACACGCCACGGACCAATCTTTTTGTATCTCTATGCCGGAAGTCACTCTTTTGTCAAGATTGCCTATGTATGATCGCCAACTTGAAGTTCCTCTGCCGGGCTTCATTTATCCCTCGCCAACTTGTACTTGGAGCTGTCCTCTGCAACTTCATACATGTATGCTCATGATACCTGCGGTTTACCGAGCTGAAACAAGTGAACTCAGCTTAATACCACTCTAAATCCCATCCTTTGGCATTTTTGGCATCAAAACGTTGGAGTTGGTTCCCCAATGTCTTGCTCACCATCTTCCACAACGGCTTCCAAAGACGGCACACAAAGTGCACGTCCCTGTCCGACACAATATTGGCGGCCAAGCCATGCATATACTTCGTGGGTAGTCCTTGGATTTTGAAAACGATGTTTCACCCATCTCCTGGCAAGACATGACTCTGGTGGAATTCGTCCTTCAAACCTGATCTGCTAGACATCATCGTCTTTTGTAATTGGCCTAGAAAATCATCCAATCTTGGAGCGGGTATTCGACATCGTACCATGATCTTACTGACGGTCTTGCTACCTAGGCATGTTTGCAAAGTTCCATCCGTTGTTGGCGTTAAGGCAGCTAATCCGCCCTTCAGTTTTCTCTGATGTATCTCCTGGCGAGCAGCTTCCCAATTTGGTTCCTGATATCCTCATGCTTTGCAAGGCTTAGTCGGCAATGAGGCCATCTAGGTAGCGCATCTTTTGGCACCCAATCCACCTGGTATGGAATTCCCCTTATTGGCGGTAAGAAATACATCAACCCTTCTGGACAAACGTCCTTTGACAGACTCCCCACCTCATCTGGCACTCCATCCTCATCATAGATGGGCTCATCATAGATAGGCTCATCAAAGATAGGTGGAGAAGATAAATCAAGATAGGTTGGCTCATCAAAGATAAGCTCTCTCCTGAAATTCTCGTCTTGAACAATCTCCTCTTTCATTGGCATAACTATCTTTTTGTCCTCACCAACTTCCTTGGCGAGCAAGGTGCTAACCGGGGACTTCTGATCCTTAGTTTTCTCAGGTCATGGAGTCTCATCCTTCTTAGGCAACAAGACTATCCTTGTGCCTTCAAATATAAAGCTGTAGGTATATTGTGCCTCCCATCGTGGATGGCGCCTCTATCGAATTGCCATGGGCGTCCAAGCAATAAGTGGCACGCGTCCATGGTAATGACATCACACAATACCCCATCCCAGTACTTCGACCCAATCGAGAAATTAACTAACATTTAGATATCGCTAATCTCCTCTGTCTAGCCATGATAAATTGTAAGGTTGCGGATGCTCCTCCATTTTCAACCATGGCTTCTAGACTGCTTCCTCGGAAAAGGCGATGTCGCAACTTCCGAAGTCAATAACTACGCGGCATACCCTCCCGCCAATTGTACACGTCTTCTGGAAGGTGTTGTCTCAACGCCAATCAGCTTCTTCTACTTCCTCAGGCGTGAAGCTAACCGGCCGGAACATTAATAAGCGGCCCTGCTCAGTTTTATCCTCTTCATCCCTTTCCAGTGGGTCTTAAGGTTGAGCCATTGGCGTTTGGTTGGGACTTGCATCCAATTGTTCCAAATATAGCTCGATTAGCCTAAATGTCTCTTCCAAGTCCTTGGATCTCCTCTCGTTCTACCGTTGAAAATCTCACTCATATGTGTCTTCGACGGCGGCATATCTCTATCACCCACAGGCCATTTCAAAAGTCATTATGAGATCTGATACCAACTGATACAGCGCGTAAAGTGGAATTTGTGGAAACGGAAGATTCACAGCCTTCCTTTAAATCTTTATTACGAAATTAATAAAAACAAACGGAAAAAAGTTGCTCAAATTCTGACACCCGAGAAAGAGAGAGAACTTTCGAAAATACGAAAATACACTACTACAAAACTGGCCTATGGCAACGGTTATTTTGCAACGGTTCCTAAACGTTGCAAAATATAAATTTAAAAAACGCTTTTGCAACGGTTCTAAAACCGTTGCATAAGGTCCTCTATTGCAACGATTTTTGTAACGAAAAAATAACCGTTGAGCGCACAACGGTTTTTTGCAACAGTTTTTTTATGACACTTCTTGCAACGATTTAAATCCGTTATGTAATGTCATGGTGCCACTGTCAAAATTTTGTAAAAGTTAGAAGCTCATTTTTTGGGTTAAAATTTGTTAGCGTAAAATATTTTTGGTACTCCTTTTTATTTGAAATATTATCTCATTAATTGGGTGCAGCACAATTCGCGTATGTAATGAATAAATTTGTATAAGTCTTTCAATACGTGATAGTTAACTCAATTTGATACTTGATTATGAGAACTGATCAAGATAGATTGTAAAAACCATCATAAATAGTGAAGGTGATTATGACGGGAAATATAAGTTGTTAGGAATTAATTATGAAATCGTTCATTATTTATAACAATATTTATTGTCCGTTTTATAAAATTTTACCCGTCGCAAATTATATTGCAAAGGAGTACTAAAGGAGTTAAATTAAATTTTAGTAGTATATAGCTAATATACAAAATTTTTCTGCCAAATCTTTCTATAACAAAAAACTATTGAAAAGAAAATACTAAAAAAAAAAAATTAAGTAAAAAAAAGGTGAGAATAAAAAAGAAAAAAGAAAAAACAACTTTACTAAAAAAATAAAAAAGAAAAGAAAATTGATAAATAAAAGAAACAAAAAAGAAAATTGATAAAAAAAAGAAACAACTTTCATTCTTCTTCGCTCTTCCCGCTCGCGCTCCGCTCTCCACTTCCCGCTCGCTCTTCCGGCTTCTTCGCTTCGTCGTAGTGGGCTTCTGCTTCTTCTTCTTCACACTTTCGTTCTCTATTTTTAAGGTAAATGACATAATATCTTCTCCATTTCAAGTGTTGCGATTCAAGTTTGTTTGAGTTTGCCCTAATTCCATTTCATGTATATTTTCATGGCAAATGACTAAAAATTGACATAAATAGCTTCTCCATTTTGGTGGCTTTCTGTTTAAGTTAATTTGAGTTTGCCCTAGTTTGATTTGAGTGTATTTTCATGGTAAATAACGTAAAATTGACATGAAGAGCTTTGTGACTTTTGTCTATTGCCGTTTAAGTTCATTTGACATTGCCATAATTTGATTTTGTGCATATTTTCATGGTAAATAACTTAAAATGGACATAAATAGCTTATGTTGCGGCTTAAGTTTATTTGAGTTTGCCCTAGTTTGATTTCGTGTGTATTTTTATGGTAAATAACCTAAAATTGATATGAATAAGTTTGTAATTTTCATGTGTTGTGGTTTAAGTTCAGTTAGGTTTGCCCTAATTTGATTTCGCGTGTACTTTTAATGGTAAATCACTTAAAATAGAAGTAAATAACTTCTCCAGTGCTGTGTGTTGTGGCTTAAGTTCATTTAAGTTTGCCTTAATTTGAGTTCATGTGTATTTTCATGGTAAATAAACTAAAATTGACATGAATAGCTTTGTATTTTTCTTGTGTTTTGGTTTAAGTTTATTTTAGTTTGCCCTAATTTGGTTTCATGCATATTTTCTTGGTAAATAACGTAAAATGGACATAAATATCTTATCCTTTGTTGTGTGTTGTCGCTTAAGTTCATTTTGGTTTGCCCTAATTTGATTTTGTGTGTATTTTCATGGTATATAACCTAAAATTAATATGAATAGCTTCTCCCTTATTGTGTGTTGCGGCTTATGTTCATTTGAGTTGGCCCTAATTTGAATTCGTGTGTATTTTCATGGTAAATAACTTAAAATGGATATAAATAGCTTCTCAATTTTGTGTGTTGTAGTTTAAGTTCATTTGAGTTTGCCTTAATTTGATTTAGTGTGTATTTTTATGGTAAATAACCTAAAATTGACATGAACAGCTTTGTAATTTTTGTATGTTACGGTTTGAATTCATTTGAGCTTGCCTTAATTTAATTTCTTGCATATTTTTATGGTCAATAACTTAAAATGGACATAAATAGCTTCTCCATTTTCATGTGTTACGATTTAATTTCATTTGAGTTTCGCTTAATTTAATTTCATGTGTATTTTCATAGTAAATAACCTAAAATTGACATGAACAGCTCTGTAAATTTTGTATGTTGCGGTTTGAATTCATTTGATTTTGTCTTAATTTGATTTCGTGCATATTTTTATGGTAAATAAATTAAAATGGACATAAATAACTTCTCCATTTTCATGTGTTGCGGCTTAAGTTCATTTGAGTTTGCCCTAATTTGATTTCGTGTGTATTTTCATGGTAATTAACTTACAATGGATGAACATTGGGCCGAGATCCTGGCATTTGCCCGCTGAATCATACCCATTGGAGTAAAGTACCTAAGCAACCAATATTGGACTATGTAGAGATACAATTTTTAATTGTTTACTATCTTAATTTACTATACTTGTCTTCACACATCATATTAATTTTGTAGAAAAAGTATGAGATTCCACCCCAGAGTCGCAAGTGGGTGTTATAGTTAGTGAATTCTGCATGGAGGTCATACAAACATGACTTAAAGAAAGATCATTTTGACAAGTATGAGGATAATGTAACCAGATGGGCTAACCGTCCTGAAGGAGTTGTCCCTGATTACCAAATGAGAGATCTATTTAGGCGATGGAGTACCCTAGCAGCCTAGGTATTTATAATAGATTAAAATAACATATTTTCAAGATATATTTATTGTAATTGTATTTATGAAATGTTATTCCACATGTGTTTTATAGAATGTGGCTGTAATCAACAGTTGTAATTCGCTTAAGCAGAAGTATAGGCACACAGCTGGGAGAAAGAGCTTCGCACGTATAAGTTATGGATTGGTAAAAGAGCTCTCTAACTTATATGCATCTTTGGCCACTCTTAGAATTAAAAAAGACCAAGATTTTATTTACACTTCTTAAGTGCCATTTGCAGCAACAAATTGATCCAGATAAGCAACCTCCTACACGAGCAGAAATGTTCGTCACAACGCGTAAAAGAAGATCCGGTAAAAAATACAAAGACGATGCAGAGAGCACTATCGCTAAAATTGTAAGTTGATTTATTAATAAGTTAACAACTAATATCTTACTTTGTTTGACTCTTTATTGATTTGCACACTTATGTAGGATGAAGTTCAGTCACAACAAGACAAGATTAATGCAGAGGCTAGTGCAAACGCCAAAAATAGGGATGCTTTTGCTGAGGTTATGCATGATGAAAATCCCGGTCGGTTGCGTCTTTATGGGAGGGGTGTTTGTCAGAAGGATGTGAAAGGAAAGGCAAAAGTAGGTGACATACAAGTTCCATCTAACATAATGGATGCTATGAGAGCAAAACTCAAAACTGATGTTACAAAAGAAGTTTTGAAGGAACTTATATCAAATCTTGGAGCCATTGTCCCAGGCTTAAGCAATCTTGGACCTGAAGTGCTACAAGGACTAGTTGACTCACCTGGCGATGCTAGTAGTGCTCCTAATCAAAACGGTGCTTCTTCATCTGGTGCCAGAAATTCTCGAAAGAATCAGGTGTGTTTCTTTAATATTTGTTTCTACTTCTCCCCCTGCTGGTAGGATGATGTGGCTTGAAATTTTTAGTAATTCTATCATTCATAGATGACTTAGAGCCTTCTTTACAGCATGAATCCAAGCACCTGCTTACCGTGTAATTTGATCAAATGCTCTGAGAGTGATTGGGTTGAGCTTTTGTTTTTCTGGTGATCTAAGAACATGAATCCAAGCTGTCTGCTAGCTTTTATGTTGCAAATAGTAGCAGTTGGGTTTTGCATCTGGACTAAGTGTGGAGTGAGCGTTTTGGAGTGTGCTTATTCTTTGAGCTCAATACATGGTAACATCAAAACACAAACGATTTGGATATGTAGATGTCACATGCATGTTTGATGGACTCGAGGCCTGAGGTTTCAACACTCCATATTATTTTGGGTCAAAAATTACTTTGAAGATTTTAACTTTTAACTAATTTTTCAGAGATTTTTCACTTGTATATGATATATACTGATTTGACTTTGTATAATCATTAGATTGTTCATCTTTCAAGTATTAAGTCACAACTACTATCTCCTTTGTGCCCCAAATGTTGGTGATAGCCAATAGTACATAACGTTTTTACTATTACTGAAAACTTTATTCGTGAGAAAGCATTGCAATACCTGACCAGAATTTGAGGGGAAAAATAGCAGTTATATATTGTTAGTAAAGAGTTAAGACTGATGTGGAGTCTGTAGATGTTGCAAGATTAAGATTGTATATGAGCTTGGACCAGTTAAGCTCGGACCTGCTCAGCAAACTCCAAGTTGAGCTCGCCTTAGTTAGGCTCATTTAGCCTTGTTTAGGCTTGATCTCGGCTCATCCAGTCTCAAATTTAGCTTGATTAGGCATATACAATTTAGTAAATTGTATCAAGATAGGCTTGTTTAACTGTGTGTACATTTGTTATATTTTGAATTAACTTTTGTGTTTAGTTTTCTTCTTCTTGCATGTGATGAAGGTCTCATGGTGTTCTTGGGCATTATTATAAGAGGAAGAGAGTTAAGGTTGGTAATAGCAGTTTTTGGTCAATGAAGGTCAGTGATGGCAGTTGAATTGGCGGTTGAGGTGACAAACATATAGGTGTTATGGGATTGGTAGTAAACGCTTGGGGCCTCCATATTTGATGTGCATTTGCCGATGAAAATTTAATTTTATATGATATTATGTTTTGCCTAGGTGGATAATTGTGTTTTTTAAATTGTGTTTTGTGTTAGACTTTATTAGTGAATATTAATGTAAAGACAGAATTTGTCCTTTACTAAATGTTGCTCTTAACTTTGCGCTTATGATTTAATATTTTTTCATGGCAGATAGATGATGATGATGATGATGTTGAAGGTGATGACGAAGATAATGTTGATCATGTTTTCTGATTATTGTATAGTTTACCTCAAAAACTAGTTCATGCATAATTTTGTAAGCAACAATGGAGTGTATTAGGCTATTTTGTGCTTTGGTAGGTTATCCTTATAAACTAATTGGGCATTATGTTAGATTTGATGGATGGTATTTTGTTGACAATTGGTATGTAGTAATTTTGATGTCAATGGATGAAGTTGGATATTCCTTATTTGGACAATCAGGTTGGCTATATTTATTGTTTGAAACAGGTGTATTGGACCATGAATTTTATTGCTACACATGATTATAAATATATATCGAACGGTTCTTATAGGTAAAAAAACTATTGCAATAGGTTTCCTAAATTGTTGGCTTGTTTGCTAGAAAACCGTTGCTATTGGGTGGGGGGGGGGGGGGGGGGGGGGGGGGGGGGGGGGGGGGGTGGGGGAATCGTTGTAATAGATTTTCAAACTGTTGTGTTTAATAGTAAAAAAGCGTTGTCATAGAATATTATACATGAGAATGGTGCCATAAGGGATAAAAAATGTTGTAAAAGGTATCTAAAACCTCTGTAGTCCATGAAAAATCATTGTCATAAACAAAATTAAGCATAACAATTGTTGCCATTATAAAAAAAATCGCTGCAATATATACCTAAATACTGATGTTAATTCATGAAAAATCGTTGCTATAGGTATTACTATATAATAAAAACCGTTGCCTTAAATAAATATAACCATTGCCATATATCAGCTAAAAATCGTTGCTTTTGATAGCTTTAATGTAACGGTTCACACTTCGTTGCTGTTGTCATTAAAACCATTGCTATAGGTTACGACAATGGCTGCGTATTCAACCGTTAATAAACCGTTGCCATAGACCTATAACAACGGTTTTTAGCCTACATCAACACTTTCCAACCGTTGCCATAGGCTTGTTTTGTAGTAAATATGAAAAATATGAATGCTAAAGACTCCTAGCTGGCCCTTTATTTAAATAGAGAAGCTTTCCTAACTAAACTCAAACTAATACAAATTTTAAATTATATCCCTAATTGAGATCAATGATAAAGATTGCAATCCATGTACTTCATCTAGCAATCCGTGTGATCTTTTAAAATAAAGACTCAAAATACAAGTAAAATTAACTAATTTGATTTAAAATCTAAGCTTTTCTAATTAAGGTCAAAACTCTAGTTGGGTCCAACCTCATCTCACCGCTCCTATGATCCGCTAAGCTCATTAAACCGCCAAGACCTTTTTCTGGCAAAAATAGGCTACATCAGTAGCTTTAATTATGCTTACATTTTTTTTAAAACCTGAGAGATTCCTGTTACAATGATAAAAACTACAATATTTGTTTTAAACAAGACCACCAACTAGGAATGTCCATCCAACTCGATCCATTTATAATGGATTTGGATACAAAAAATGGATTGTAAATGGATTTGGATTTGGATGTTGATAAATGGGTTTTGGATCGGGTTGGATTTGGATGATATCAGACTCAACCCAAATCCGACCCGAAATTATGTTTAATGTAGCAAAAGTTTTAAATTACTAAATTTTAAGTCTTTGACATGTCATTCCATATTCCAACATCTTTTTTTTTATTGTGCCAATATTTTGAAGTTTGTTTTGGCACTTTAATATGTTTTATAGAACCATGATGTAACATATTTATATTTAAAAATACTTGTTAAAAGGTATTTAAAGACTGCCTAGTATTATATTTATACATATTAAATAAAAAAAGGAAAAAAAACAAAGATAGCAATTTGTCCAAATATTAGTTTTGGAAGTATTATTATAATTTATTCTATAATTTAGTGGGTTATGGATTTGAGTCGGATATTTGTTCCACCTGATGAATTTGAATTTGGATTGAACTTTTATGGAATAAATGAATTTTTTTGGATTTGGGTTGGGTCGGATTTTTTGGGGTTGGATCTGGATGAAGGCAAACCCGGCCCATTACCATCCTTACCACCAACACATGGGGATGAAAGAGGTAAACTTAAACCCAAGACCTCATGCTTGGAATGAAAAGCTTAACCGCTACACTAACTGATGCCGCTCAAAAATCACAGAGACATTGTAAAATTTTGACAAGGGAAACAACTAGAACAACGAAGAACAGTTGGAATGGAAGAATACTTGGATGATTGGATTAATAAAAATACTAGCCTATTTATAATTATATCAAGGAAAATGAAAGATGCAAGACAAAAGGGAATCCTAGGCTAATTACATCATTACAATTCTAGATCTAGAAAATTGAAGAAGACATTCATGGCCACATTTACATCTTGGCCGGTTAAAAGGAGAGGGAAGGGGAGAATAATACCATATGATTTACTACCCAAATTTAATTCTAGATCTAATTTAATTTTATTACATTAAAACAATTACAAAATACAATTGTACACATGCTAGAATTCAACACTCCCCCTCAAGTCGGTGCATGTAAGTTGACAATGCCCAACTTGTGGAGAAGGGAGTAGAACGAGGATAAACCGAGTGCCTTTGTGAAGACATCCGCCACTTGACCTGTAGACTGAACAAAAGAAGTGGAAATTCCTCTTGCTAACAACTTTTTCCAAACAAAATGACAATCAATTTCTATGTGTTTTGTTCTCTCATGAAACACCGGGTTAGAAGTGATATGAAGGGCCACCTGATTATCACAAAATAATATGGCAGGGCGATTAGTGCAAACTTGGAGATCACGTAATATGCGCCTCAACCATACTAATTCACTAGTAAATGTAGCCATGGCACGATATTCTGCTTCAGCAGAAGAATGAGAAACAATGGACTGCTTCTTAGAACATCATGACACCGGGGAATCTCCCAAAAATACTACAAAACCTGTAGTAGAACGTCTAAAAGTAGGACAACCTGCTCAGTCAGCATCACAATAAGCACGAAGAGACAAATCACACACATGGGGTAGAAAAATACCTTGACCCTGCGCTCCCTGAATGTAGCGAAGGACATGGTAGGCCGCTTCTAAATGTGGGGATCATGCATAAAGTGGCTAAGAATTTTAACTACAAAACAAATGTCGAGTCGAGTAACGGTAAGGTAAAGAAGTCTCCCTACTATTCGACGATACTACCCCGGATCTTTTACACAGTCCCCTTCCCCATCACCAATCGATGGTTTTGGACTATGGGAGTGGAAGTAGGTTTTGCACCTAAAAGACCCGTCTCACTCTAAATGTCAAGGGCATATTTTCTTCAACTCAAAGCAATTCCATCTTTTGTACGAGCAACTTCTATTCCAAGAAAATATTTAACTAGCCCTAAGTTCTTTATTCCAAACTGTTTATCGAGTTTGGACTTGACCTCTTCTATGTGATTCACATTATTTCTAGTTATGATGACATCATCAACATACACCAATACACTAGTGAAAACCGACCCACGAACATACGTAAACAAAGAATAATCCGAATTGGACTGTGTAAAACCCATGGCAACCAAGAATGGCACAAACTTTTGATTCTAGCTACGAGAAGCTTGTTTAAGTCCATAAAGGGACTTGCGTAACCGACAGACTTTACCCTTGTGTTGCTCTTCAAATCCTTGAGGAAGCTTCATATAGACTTCCTCATCTAAGCCACCATGTAGAAAGGCATTGTTTACATCCAATTGATGTATAATCCAATCTCTAGCACTCATTTCTGGTGCTGCAGTAGCAGTCTCTGTTGATGGCACTGCCACGGACAGGTCTGTGGCATCTGGTGGTGGTTCGGCCACCACCTGTGCCTCCTGTACCTATGTCCTCCCATGATCTTTGTCATCCACATACCGTATTAAATCAATTTCATTGTCATCATTCCTTTGCTCTTACTTCTCAAGACAAGGAAGTATGTCTTCATAGAAAATAACATCACATGAAACAATCATTTTCTTGTTGTCCAAATAAAAAACTTTGTACCCTTTCTTCCCATGTGGATACCCAATGGAAACACATTTATTTGCACGATTACCAAATTTATCATTGTTACGATCCTTATGATGAGTATAGCATAAGTACCTAAAACACATAAATGATCAAAAGGGGGTGCTTTTCCAAGTAATACCTCATAGGGACTCCAATTTTCTAATCGTTGTGTTGGCATGAGATTAATCAAATAGGCCGCCATTATGACACACTCTCCCCAAAACTAAATAGGAAGACCCACTTCAAACCGAAGAGCCCGAGCTACCTCAAGAAGATGTCTATGTTTTTTTTTTTTTTTTTTGATAATTAGGGACAAAGCCGCGATACAAACAGACCACTCTTCAAGCGAGGCCTGAGTCCAACCATCAAAAAAGGGGATCAAAACATCCAACTCAAAATCAGTGAGGCAAAACAACAGGCAAAGGCCAGAACCCCACACACGAGAACATAAGACCCCGAATACACAACCGACTAGGACACAAGGAAGCAGGACAAACAAATGCGCTAAGACAAAAGAAACAGGGAGCACAGCAGTAGAGGAACAGCAAATCGACATGCGAGATGAAACCAGGGCTGATCTTGGAACTAAGCCTTGACACAAGAGCTCTCAGACCATACTATAGCAATGATCATCTCTTCCCATCTTCATCTCCAATCAAGCATGGCTTTCACCATAGGAGGATCGAACCCATCAAAATTCAGGCCCAGCCTTTTTCCCATTTCTATTACTCTCTCTGCTTGCAGGATCTTCTCATCATCAGAAGCGCTATTTCCCCGATTCCTCCTATTCCTCTTTTTCTCTTTTCCAGTGGTCTTTGCTGATTTTCCTGCACTACTCCTGGGAGACATATCCTTCAAGAAATCCTGTAGCTCCCGCTTCTCTCTTTCCTTCATCTTATGTTTCAGCGCTCTTCTACCCCTTTTTGTTGTCCGCAGCTTTTCCTTTTTCCACCGAGATGTGCTAGGCCCTTCCATAAACTATTATGTCATGTTCTGGTTCTTGGGCACACTAATTTTTGTATCCGAGTGTCTAATCAAAGCAGGGGACTCGAAGCCTGAAGAAATCCGGCCCAGAGGCTGCGGAATTATTATCACTAGTGTTTCTCAGAGCTTCGTTATCCTGGATTATTACCTGGGCATGATGTTGTGCTGCTACAGCTTCATCACTCTCGACCCATGAAAGTAGAAGATGAGGATGTTGATTTTCTTGATCGTCCTGGTGCGGTAATTGGGCCTCAGGTTGTGGAGCGTAAGGTAGCAGCGCGGCTCGCAGGTAAAAACATTCCAAGGCCCATCTCCCAAGGATCTGTCCATTTAGAAGGATAGGAACCTGTCCCACCGGCTGCCAAGTAACATCTAGCCCTTCCTTCACTAACCTTGGAGTAGGAGTTCTAGGATCCTCACAAACAATCGAGACATCCGTTATCTGCTCTAGGCAAGGTCGAACCCGTGATGTATGCCGTGCTGCTGTGGTACAAAAACTTTCGTGATAGACTTGCGTCGAAAAGGATGCCTGCTCCCTAGCCAATCTGTTTGAGGCCGCTAGAGCAACGACTCTGGAAGAGTAGTCTGGGATCAACTCAGAGCTACCTTCTTTAATGAGGACCAAACGGGATCCCTCATTATACTGAACTTGGGCCATCCTATGAATGCAAGTTGTATAGCAGGTGTCAATCAGGATCCTAACAACATTAGCACACCTCATAGCGGACGTTCTCGAATTACCCTTACGAACTTCCCCCATACTTTGGCAATGCTAGCAAAGCAATCATTAGACCAACATTGGACAGACAGTCCATGGACCTCAAGCTATACTCTTCTACTATGGGATCCAAGGGCCTCGCCAGAGTACTTGTCCACCTCTCTGAATTTAAGTAGGAGAGTCTCCTTACGGGGCCAAGGTAGTAGTTCATGGTGTCAACAGAGTCACATTCCAGGATAAAGGTGGTGTTGTTTAATCCTTTAGGAGTTAACCTATAGAGATCGGTCTCAGTGGTAAAAAGTAAGGATATCATCGAGACTGACCTCATTTGGCGAGTGCACAATGATTGACCGCTTGAGCCATGTCTCCACAGTCTTACTGGTATTCGAGACCACCGTCCTTGGAATACTTGCATTCACAGTGTCCCCACCCCGATTAGGTGGTGTACTCCCCTATTCGTGAATACCACTTGCGCTTCTGGGTTGCTGAACCACCTTTTGCTGCGGCAGGCTTCGTACGGATGGAATTATTGCTTTTTTGTCTGGGTTAGCCCATTGAACTCTAAGGTTGACACCCACCACCCATTTTCCATTCATGGATGTAACTGCCCTTGTAGCCTGGATCAAGTCATAAACCGAACAAAGCCATCAGACCATCTAGACCTCAACCTTTTCTTCACAGGAACAAAAGTGTCGTAGGTTGACTTGAAGTCCCGGAATACAGCTCTGAGCCATGAGCTTGTCGTTCTTTCTGGTAGGCCATCAACGAAGATGGACACCCCTTCATTGGCAATCGACATTTCAAAAATAGGGAAAAGAATAGATGAGGGCGGTAGAGGGTTGTAGATGCGGTGGTCGAGACTTGAAGAAAGAGAATAGGTGTGGTGAGAATGGGGGTTAGGAATTTTTTATGTGATTCGAGAATGGAGGCCGGCGGTGGTGGAGGAGTAAAGTTTGAAGGGAGAAGGAGGCGGTGGTGGAGGTGGCTGGTGTATGAGATGGGGATGATTGGTGTTCGGTGATGGAGATGTAGATGCGTTTTAGATGGTTAAAGTGGGAACCGGTGGTGGGTGGTGGAAATTGGTGGTGGGGGGAGGAATCTGGAGGTTGATGGTGGTTTTTCAATTTTTAGGATGGTGGTTGCAATTGGAGGCAGTGGAGGTGCAATGGTGGTCGATGTTTCAGCTGCCCACCTAAAAGCCAAAGTACAACGGCGAATGACCCACGACCGGAGTGGGAAGACGTGCGCGAATCTGACGACGTTCCTCGGGCCATCGAACAATCTACCACGTACCGACACGAGCGGGGGAAGTTGGCGCATGGGAGCTGGGTTTTTTACCGTTGGGGAGGCTTAAGGAGGAGAGAGAAGAGAGTTATATGAAGCCTGTAAAAGAACTATGATATTTTTGTCTATGTTTTCTTTCTGTGACCCCATTCTGTTGAGGCGTATCGGTGCATGAATTTTGTACCTGAATCCCTCTTCCTGCATAGAAATTGAGTAAAGGACCAAAAAGAAATTCCGCACCGTTATCACTCCTTACTTACTTTACACACTTGTTGTACTAAGTTTGTACAACTTGGCAAAAATCCATAAGAATTCTGTGAGATTGAGACTTATCTCTCATCAAATAAACCCAAGTACATATGCTATAATCATCAACAATGGTAAGAAAAAAAGAGCACCAGTCATGGACAAGGTACAATAAGAGACCCCAAATATCATAGAAAATTAATTCAAAACATTGCGCAGTCTTGCTAACAGGAATGAAAAAAGGTAAACGAGTCTGTTTTGCCCAATGGCAAGAATCACAAACAGCATCAAAAGAAGTACCTAAATCCAAATTTAAAAAATTGGACAATTTATTAAATGAGACATGCCCCATTTTACGATGCCATAACAAATACCTTTCTGTAGAAACCTTCACGTGCGTAACCTTAGGGCGCCCGATCCCTCCAAAAAGTATAGCCCATCTCGTTGTCTACCACTTCAATCAGCTTTCTCGATAGTAGGTCCTATATGACACAAAAATTTGAATAAAAAGTCAATGCGCAATTTCTACGCCTAGTCAACTTGCTAACTGAAAGGAGATTGCACTGAAAACTAGGAATGCACAAAACATTCTCAAGAGTGAGGTTGCCAGAAACGGTGGCACGCCCTATGTATGAAACCGACAATGAATTCTCATTCAGAAGCTTGTTTTTGGCATTAACTTGAGCATTATCCAAGACAAAATCTGAACAAATCACATGGTCAGAAGCGCCCGTATCAATGATCCAAACGGTATTAAACAAAGCCTAACCTGACATTTTAACACAAGGAGAACTTCCCTCGGCACTAAGTAGAGACAACAATTGTTGATACTGAGACATCGACAACCCCACAACCGGGCTATTGCACTGCGGGACTGGTGCTACGCCAGCCGCTGTTGGCAGCAGTAGTGGCTGCTGGTGGTGCACGACTGGCTAGACTACTGGCTGCGCAGCAGCATCCCGGTTCTTCCATCCTGCAGAGTATCTTTTGAGCTCATAGCAAATATCTTTTGTGTGGCCATGTCTTTTACAATGAGGATACGACAATCGATTATTACGCTTCGGAGGTTGACCATTGAAGTTGGGCAAATCTCCCCTGGTCGCTCCAACACTCCCTTTCATTACAAGACCCGTAGCTTCAGGCTAACAATGCTACCTGAGGCAACACTCTGTTGCTTCTCTTCCTGACACAAGGTAGCATAAGCATTAGACATATTAGAAAGTGGCTTCGTGTTCATGAGTTGGGACATTATGGTAGAGAAAGAAGGATCCAAACTCATCAACAAATCAAGCAATCTTTCCATATCTCTTATGGCCATGAAAGCTTGCCCCGAGCCACAAGTACATGGGGGAATGGCCAGAAGAGTGTAAAGTTCGTCCCATAAAGACCTTAACTTGGTGAAATAGTCAAACATCGACATATTATCTTGTCTTAAGTGTGAAATCTCACGCTTAATTTCATATACCCGCGGAACATTTCCTTGGAAAAAACGTTCATTCAAGTCCTGCAAATGTCACACACAGTTTTGAAATATGTAGTACTTGCATTAATTTCTTTGGAAACCGAATTGGAGAGCCAAGGAGAAACCATCAAATTACAGGCACTCCAATTTTCAAAATCCGGAGAGTCTTTCTCCGGTTTCTTGATACTACCATCAAGAAAAACAATTTTTCAAAATAGAGCGCCTCCAAGCCGGAAAATTAGGGTCAGTTAAAAAATCTTGCACAAAAACAAGCCCCGGATGATCCGAAGGGTGAAGATAATAGGGTGAGTTCACATCGGGAACTTCCCCTTAAACTTGAACCGGTGCAACGGTTTAGTTAGAAATTTCACTAGAATTTTCGTTATTCATTTTAAAATGCGTAAAATAGCACAAATAAAACAAGAAATATGAAAATGCCAGATGTTTGGCTTACAGTGAGGCGTGGCAAGACAACACGAGCGATGACCTGGATCTAAACCCGCTTAGATGCCATGTAGAATTTTGATAAGAGAAACAACTAGAACAATGAAGAACACTTGGAATGGAAGAATACTTGGATGATTGGATTAATAAAATACTACCCTATTTATAATTACATCAAGAAAAATGAAAAGATGCAAGACAAAACGGAATCCTAGGCTAATTATGTTATTATAATTCTAGATCTAGAAAATTGAAGAAAACATTCATGGCCCCATTTACATCTTGGCTGGTTATAAGGAGAGGGAAGGGGAGAAAAATAACATATAATTTACTGCCCTAATTTAATTCTTGATCTAATTTAATTTTATTACATTAAAACAATTATAAAATACAATTGTGTATATGCTAGAATTCAATAGGGATACCAAATACCATGATAAGACTGGAGGATGAGAACTTGGTGTTGTACAACATTGACACTACGATGGAAAGAAAGCTCACAATGACAGCCTAACATTATCAAATCTCTATTCATATCTTAAATCACAAACCTCAGCATCGATGATGTTTTACTACTTTTTTTTTTCGATAATTAGGGACAAGGGCACAGTACAAAACGGGCAACTTGTACAAACGAGACCACAGTCACACACTCCCAATATGTGAAGAAGGATGAAATTGTCGATCACTTAAGAAAGGGTGAAGAGGAAGGCAGATTAGTGGCGATGAAGAACAAATGCACGGTGGTCAAGGGGACTTCAGCTAAACAATACTGAAGTGTTGCTCTTGTTGAAGCTTTCCAGGTTAGTGAGGTGGAGTGTGGTCCGAAGTCGTCTAGATGCCTTAATGGTGGTACACGCAGACCTGAAAATGAAGTCGTTAAAATCTCATGTCGGTAGGTGAAACAAGGAGACTAATGATGGTATTGACAACAATATGATCAAGGTGGAAGATGAGATAGGAATTCTTTCGAAAAACAAGGTAAGAGGTGACCTAAATGAGGTTGAAAACGCACGAGTAGTGGCACTTTCGAGCCTTCTTTGAATGTGGTATAGGAGAAAAGCTCGCTGTTGGAAGCAACTTTTAAGATGTAAATATATCTTGAATGGTGACCCTAATACTAGATCATCCGTGAACAAAGGTTTCAAGAGAATTGATTGTGTGTAAGTTGATGGGCTCTTAGTTTCACAACTGAAGGTACTTGAGTGGAAAATTTTAAAAAAAATTTGGATATTGTCGTGCTTCATTTTAATATGGTAATTTGGTACAAAATAAATAAAATTATTTTCGAGGGTGAAAAATGGGTGGAAGAGGACCTATTTTGGAGTGTCTCTATAAGAGTTGGTTTTTAGGCATTGGCTTGGTGTCATGACCTGCCACACAAACCATATGAAGTGTCTAGAAACTTGAAAGGATTCTTGTTGTGGTCAGGTGTATAATGCATAGTGGAGGAGCACGGTGGTTGTGTTATGGTGGTGTCCAGATAGTATCAGTCCATGCGATGCGGGTGTTCATGCGGTGTCTGTGTGTTGCAGCGAGGGCTTTGGTTTTTTTATCTTCCTCTCAGTGGGGTCACTTTTTGATTGTGATCTGTTGTAGTGTCTGGCGTGCAATCTTGTTTTGTTGGTATGCTTTTGTTTGTTTTTCGGCCCTTTTGGGTTTGTATCCAATTATCCAAAAAAAAAAAAAAGTTGCTACAGTCAACTTGCATAAAAGCGAGGATCAAGGAACAAATATAAAAGTAGCCATGATAAAATAGAAAAATAGGACAAAAACAAAAAAACCAAAAACAAATAGATAAGAAAGAATCCAACAGGCACTACATGTATACAATACCACAAGTTGAGACAGGCCATAGATAGGGGAAATGGCCAACGGTGCCAAAACTGAAGATGAGATTGACAGGGGGTCAAAACACCTAAAACTCTATTCCATACTTGCAAACGACTTAAAATAAGGGTATTCACTTCATATCCTTGGCAAAACTGACTCACGAGCCTAAAGGATCCTAAGCGAGTCTATTTTAATATAAATTATCAGCTTATATATGTCCAACTAAGCCGTTTGAGCCTAAATGAGTTGAGTTTGTGCCTAAACAAGCCTAGATTGAGCTTCAATGAGCCCAGAAACTGCAAGCTTTGTTCAAACTCGCTAAGCTAGTTTTGAGATTAGTCGGACCGGGCCACGAGCCTAGCGAGCTCGAGTTCGACTCAAATACACCCCTATCTTTAAATTTCATATAATTTTCAAAAGTTTTGGCAGTGTTCCATCAGCATATTAGCATAATTAAGTCCCATTTTGATCACCCAAGTGGCAAAAAATGGACAAATTAGTCACCTAAGTCAAGTTTGGGAAGATTTAGTCACCAACTTCTAATAAAAATGTTATTTGGTCATCGAAGTACTATCTAATGAACAAGTTGGTCACCCAAATGGCTTAAAATGAATAAGTTGGTCACCCAAGTGGCTTAAAATGGACAAGTTCGTCACCCAAGTGCTTTAAAATGGACAAGTTAGTCACCCAAGTACTTTAAAATGGACAAGCTAGTGACCCAAGTAAAAACTTGAAAAATTTTATATCGTGACTTATTCACTTTATTGGTCCTTTTTTTTTTCAAAGCAGTCCTTCATGTTTATTTTGCAACTTAATTATTCCTTATTTGTTACTCGTATTAAGTAAAAAATAAAAGATGAGAAACCAATTTTGATATTAAACAAAACATGAGAAAATACTTAAAAAATATAAGCAAGGAATAAGAGGTGTTCCAAACACGAGAAAATATTTTTTAAGAAATCAGAACCAATGAAATATTTTAAAAAATATTTTATTTAAT
Source organism: Simmondsia chinensis (assembly GCA_018398585.1). NCBI lineage: Eukaryota > Viridiplantae > Streptophyta > Magnoliopsida > Caryophyllales > Simmondsiaceae > Simmondsia > Simmondsia chinensis. The sequence continues at coordinate 4,119,971 of JAGTTD010000018.1, forward strand.
GACTAAATTGGTTCTCATCATCTTTATATCATTTTTATTGCACATGTCACTCCTCCATTCTTTTCTTTTTTTTTTGATTTTTTTCGTATTTTATTTTATATTAAAATTGGTTTCCCATCCTTTAATTTTGGCTTCTCAAAATTGGTTTTTCTTCAAGTTAGCATTCTGTAGGGGGGTAAGGCTGCGTACACCTCCCCACCCCCCCCAACCCCCCAACTCTGCCTTGGCAGGAGCCTCTCAGGCACTGGGTTATTGTTGTTGTATCCTTTAATTTTTATCTAATGCTAATAACCAAAAGAGGCCAATTCAGTTACAAAATAAAAACATACAAGGTCATTTTGAAAAAGAATAAATAAGACAAAAAAGTATAATTAAACTTCTTGTTTTTTTTTCGGTTTTTTTTTTACATGGGTTATGAATTTTACCATTTTTAAATCACTTTAGTGACCTAAATGGGTTTTTATGTAAAGTTGGTTGATAAAATTATTCTAATTTTTATTTGGATACTAATTTATCCATTTTAAACCAATTGAGTAACTAAATTGTCCAATTTTGGCTACTTGGGTGGCCAAAATGGGACTCAACTCACATATTACAGATGAAATTCAAAAATCATATTACATGAGATGAAGATTCCTTCTTGGATGATTTGGATTTTCCCTTCTGATTTTTCCACTTGTTAGAGAACGGATCAAAGCTAAAGGAACCTTCCGCTCCAAACGGGCCCGAAATGTTAAATTTTATCCCGACCTATGGAGTTGGAACAAATAAGGTCCACATATAAGGCTAAGTGGGGTTCCATCCTAAAACTAATTGGCAATAGGTGAAGTAACCCACTAAGCTTATAAGGTGATATTTTCTTTCTCACAACTCCAATATGGAATTCTATAAGACTCGCATGTAGAGTCCTTAACACGAAAAGCCAATGGTGGCAGCCTTTGCAGCCAATGGATTAAACTGAGGCAGTCTTTCATTGGGATCGACACTTTCCTTAGGCATATAGGACCTTCTAGAAAGAGGGACGACCCCATCACGCCCATGGAATGTTGGAAAAATGATACAAGCTAACTTTTAATTTTTTGAAAGTTGTGTCCCACATTTGAAAAATAGTGTGGATGATCCTTTTCTTAACGGATATATTTATTTTTCGAAAAATATTTTTCAAGACCCGTTACTAGTCTTTTACCCGTAACGGTTTAACGTCACTAAAAATGTGACTATTGAAAATTCATTAACAATATAGCCATTGTAATTTATTACGTCCGTTATTTTACCGTTGAAGTTTATTACACCCGGTTTTAATACTTCTAACCTATTAATTTATATGGACAAAATATTTCCATACCAATTATAACCTTTGCCGGAATTCATTACTGCCTTTTTTGACTTTGACTCACTTCTTCACCCATCGCTACTCTCTCTCCCATTATAAAATCCATACTTCTTTCACTCACTGCTACAATATACATCTAGTGGTGATTACAGAACGAACTTTGTCTGTGAGAAATTGGGTCTGCGTCACAGGCAAGCTCCTCAAATCATTCCCGACAACGTCTAAATCAATCTCTTCATCCCTCTCTTTGTCTTCGTCCTTCTCTCAAAATTTAGGCAAAGTTTAAGGCACTCCTACCCAACAATTAACGAGTGCACGTTAAGAGTCGGATCGCGTTAATTCTGGAGGACAGTCGCCGATTAGACTGTGTGCACTGGAGCAGCGGCGAAATCGTCTTTTAGGACAGTGGCATTTACCATGGCACGATATCATCGTTTAGTAAGATCTTTCTAATTACTCTTTATTTCTTCGTTGAATGTTCTAATTGCTCTTCGGTATTGTAGCCTCTTTCCCCACTTTCGGTATTATTTTGATTGTTGTTTTTAAGATATTTTTTGCTGACATTAGTCGCTATCGTTTTGCTACAATTCCATTGTTTTTTGTTACGTATTTTTACTCAAATATTTTGCTGAATTTTCATTGCGATTTTGTTATTTTTCGCTATAATATTCTAACAATCTAAAAGACGATTTTATCAATCAATCATGATTAATTCTGTGTTGGTTCTAGGTATTTATTGTGAAATTGTTGATTACTTTGGATCTGGTGGATTAATTCTATACTACAGATGTACATCTGAGTTATCAATTATCATACTACTTTTGTTTTTGATTTTACTCGTCTTCTATATTAGTCAGTGTAAAATCTCTTCTCTCTTAATATGAGTTACTTGCAAATCTGAATAGCCCAGTTGAAGTAATGGAGATTTTGAGTGAGATATTGATACTACTTAAGCGAAATGTATGTGAGACATTTGTTTAGATATGTAAAATACGATTTAGAAATGTGAGATATGGGAAAATGTGAGATCTTGGAATTCAGATATCGCATTTCGTATGTTGTGTGAATCGTTAACATTTGGAACTGTCGATTTGCTTAGATCTAGTTTGGGATACCTAATTTTTTGACGGAACTATGTGGTTAGATCCGTCCCTTTGCATCACAAATGACTCTTTTGATGATAAATTTTTATATTTCATTATAGATCTGAAGTTTTGCAAACTTTATTTAAAAAAAAAAAGGAAAGGTGAAAATGGTGGGGAAATTACAAGGGAATGTGTTGAAATTAACAATAAGGAATGAAAAAAGGCCCATGTGAATTTAAGTAATGGATTTTATGATTTTATATTAATATCTGTGCTGATTATAGTGAATCATATTGGCTTGCAAAAGTCACACAATCCACTTAGAAATTTAAAATTTTGAGCCACGTTGCTTGCTTAAGGTTCGAGTATTTTTCCTTATTGCCATGGGATTTTTGATATTATATAACAGAGAGAGTGTCCAGGGAAACAATACCTCCCTACCTCCAAATGGATAAGTTTTGACCCCATTATTCTTTAAAAAAAAATATTTAATGACAAATTACAAATTATCAACAGAAGTAAGGCAAGTAATGCAAATGGCACCGGACCATATAAAAGCAAGCTAGCTCTATTATGGCATAAGCAGATCAGGCTAAATGTAAGAATTGCCTTCTAATCATAGCATAATCCCTTAAGGATTTTCCTGCATAAGTTATCATAGCTAAATGTAAGAATGCATTATTTTGGATTTCTAAAAGGACAATATGAATTATGTTGATTTTAATCCAGTTAATATGAAATAATAATACTACACCTTAATAGAGGTATATGAAAGGTATGTTTGTGGAGTTGTGTGTGCCCTCATGCTAGAATAAGATCCAAAGAGTGATATCAAAAATTTGATATAACCTTGGTCATATGATGCTGGTGCTACTGTTGTGTGGCTGACCATACTGTACAAAAATTAAATTGTGTGTTTTTCAATTTTTTCCGCAATTGTTGTTGTTAATACATGTTTAACGCTTGAGGTCGATTGTGAACTTGAGCCTTGAACCTAGAATTGGCCAACTCTTAGTTTAGGCATATTTAGTTGCACAATCTTTAACATGGTGTGTGGGTAGGGCATTGAATATATTGAGTTTTAACCATGAGATTAGACCATGTATGTGAGAATTGGATTTTCTTGCATGTTTGAGTGACCTAAGTAAAATAAGTTGATTCTTGTAAAGGGCTAATAGGACCCATGAGTTCTTGAAAATATATGTGTGATTTGTGTATTAGTCTCCATGTTGATGTGACTTATGTATTTCCCATGGCTATGTTTGAAGCAAGTGCACATGTTGGTACATGTTGCTTGAAATGATGAAAAACATGTTGTTTTAAGTGTTGAAACATGCCTCTTTCAAGCTGAATGTGCTGCTATAAGTTATTATGAGTTGTTAGCTGCTAAATTCTATGCAGTACTAAGTTAGTTCTTGCTGTAATATAGTGTCGTTGCTGTTTTTGGGCATTTTACTTTCATTTTAAAGCTAGGAGTTGGAAAAAACATGATATGTTTGAGTCATATGTGGACTTGGTGTTGTCTTTGGAAACTATGATGCCCTTAGGGTCACTGCTTCATGCTTCTTTTTTAGTTTTGGGAAAAGGGTAAGGTATAGGTCATATGAGAACCTTGATTGATCATAGGCTTGGTACTTAGCCTGTGTCTAGATACCTTATTTGTGTTATTGTCATATGTTGTATGCTTATGTTTTTCATTTGGATGACATACTATATAACCCTAGTGTTCACTTGATGAGGAGGAACGCTAAGGTGATTGATAGCATTGTGGTTTGATGAAAAACACAACATTCGTCCTATTATTTCATGTGTCAGTGGTAGACCTAGTCTAATTGAATTGTTGAGGTACTAGGGAAGTACTATGAATAAGGTTTACACTGTAATAAACTCTTTGTTGGGTTGAATGCCTGATATCAAAGAGAGATATTCTACTATTGACAATGTATTTAAACTCATTAATGAGTTACATTTTGTGACACCCCTCTAAAATATGCGTTGTTTAGTTGTCCTTAAAGGTTAAGTTGGCAGGTAAAAAAATTAAATGGCTTAGGAATGTAGTGTTAGACATTCTATTGTGGGGGTTGTGAGAGCACCTGAGAACCTATAAGATATATTGTGTGATTATAATCTTTCGTGATTATGGTGTTTTTGCCGATGGTTGCTAGTTATAGCTAGCTTATCGAAAATAATTATGGTGAAAATATTATTTTGGTGACTGTCCAAAGTCAATGTGAATAGCTTGATGATGTTAGAACTTGGGCTCGAGAGCCTTGCAGAGGCTTGGGTTGCCTTAAGTTAAATTGTAAAAGGCATCCTATGAATTATGGTATCATGTACCTCTTTTTCTTGAGATCACCAAATTTGATACAACATTGGTAATACATAGACTACCCTTAATAATAATAATGCATGTACTTTAAGTACGATGAGAATGGGTATATGGTCTTTTGTGACCTAAAGTGGTGGTGATCCAATTGATTTGAGATGATAATGTTTCACTATTGTGATGAGATGTGAAAGTGATAATTTGCTGTATATGTCTCTCGTGCCAACTATATATAAAATATGCATATGATATGTGTACTATGTGAGTACTTGGGATGGAGAAATGATTTTATTATTTTGATATTTTCTCCACTATTGTGTTATATTGACTTTGTTGAAGTTAGCAGGCGATGGAGCTAGTTGTTTAATAGCTCGTTGCAGATACCTCAATGTGGGGTGAGAATAACTCATGATTGATGTTGGCAGTGGCCAACTCTAAAGTACCGCTTTGTTGTAATACAGTGTGAAATGCCATGTATGACGGTGACCTTGATGCTTTATCCTAACCCATAGTCTGTAATGGGTGGTGTGGACACTGCACACTTGATGAGTTTGGCAAGAAGAGGCCTATTTGTCTCATGCACAGGATCTTAAACGATCTACTCGAAAGAAAGTGATATCACTAAATTATGTAAGGCTTGAAAAGAACCTCGTGGATCCATTGATTGCTATATCGTAAAACGGTTGTGGAAACACTGAAGGGGACGGGACTAAAGTCTATACATGAATAAACTGTGATGTATCCAATCTGGTCTTAACATGTTCAATGTGAAAAGTTATAGTTTCATTCAAGGAATGCATTGCGCTTTATGTTGTCCCTCCCTATGGTGTGACAGTGCGAAGACGGGTCCATAGCCATATGTTTGATAGTGTAAGCGAGGCTTGCACTTAATGGACACTGTCTGTATGTTACCTGGGTTGAGGTTGAGCCCATATCCATATGTTTGGTGATGTGCGGTAACATACACTTGATGGGATCTACCTATGTAGGTGTGGGAAAACCGCCTATGAATATACAGGATGAGCGCATGGCCGATAATACGCACTGCAACACATGAGTTGTCGTTATGCTACCAAGGGAAAGGTTGAGCTTTAGCTCTTAATGGACCCATATCCATATGTTTTGTAGTGTGGGGTGACACACACTTGATGGGATCCACCTATGTAGGTGTGGGAGTCTGGCCGCTCCCTATGAAGGTTTAAGACTTGCCTTCTAGAGCGCCAATGAATATCTAGGACGAGCGCATGGCCAATAAATGCGCCAAACCACAGGAGTTGTCGAGATATGGAGTTTGGTATGTGTCTAAGTGGAAGACTATACAACCCCTAGTGAGGTTCAAGATGAAAGTCACCTTGCAAGATGTTGGTCCTAAACTTGGGTTGCACTAGGTGACGATTCAAGTCGCGAGACATCGGCACTGAAAAACTGAACTCTCTTTGCCCAATCTATTCTTCTATGTTCTCTTCCCCTTATATCCTTTGTGGGGGATTGTTGGAAAAATGATACAAGCTAACTTTTAGTTTTTGAAAGTTGTGTCCCACATTTGAAAAATAGTGTGGATGATCCTTTTCTTAACGGGTACATTTATTTTTCGAAAAATATTTTTCAAAACCGGTTACTAGTCTGTTACTCGTAACGGTTTAACGTCATTAAAATTGTGACCGTTGAAAATTCATTAATAATATAGCTGTTGCAATTTATTACATCCGTTATTTTACCGTTGAAGTTTATTACACCCAGTTTTAATACTTCTAACCTATTAATTTATATGGACCAAATGTCTCCCCACCAATTATAACCTTTGCCGGAATTCATTATTGTATTTTTTGACTTTGACTCACTTCTTCACCCATCGCTACTCTCTCTCCCATTATAAAATCCATACTTCTTTCACTCACTGCTACAATATACATCTAGTGGTGATTACAGAACGAACTTTGCCTATGAGAAATTGGGGCTGCGTCACAGGCAAGCTCCTCAAATCATTCCCGACAACGTCTAAATCAATCTCTTCCTCGCTCTCTTTGTCTTCGTCCTCCTCTCAAAATTTGGGCAAAGTTCAAGGCACTCTTACCCGACAATTAACGAGTGCACGTTAAGAGTCGGATCGCATTAATCCTGGAGGACAACCACCGGTTAGACTATGTGCACCGGAGCAGCGGCGAAATCGTCTTTTAGGACAGTGGCATTTACCACGGCTCGATATCATTGTTTAGTAAGATCTTTCTAATTACTCTTTCCTTCGTTGAATATTCTAATTGCTTTTCGGTATTGTAGCCTCTTTCCCCACTTTCGGTATTATTTTGATTACTATTTTTAAGATATTTTTTGCGGACATTAGTCGCTGTCGTTTTGCTACAATTCCATTGTTTTTCGTTACGTATTTTTACTCAAATATTTTGCTGAATTTTCATTGCGATTTTGTTGTTTTTCGCTATAATATTCTAACATGGAACAATCCGAATGCCATTTCGAAATTGGGACCATCTTTGAAAATTGGACCTTTTGCTCTGCGCACTTGAGTTGAAGAGTAGGACATGGATCAGACTGATATTAATCAAGCTCTCCAAGCAGATAAGGTTATGAGCTCCTGAAATGCGAGAAGATGAGTCCTAGATAATTGTGTAAATGAGTTATGCTTGCTCTCATGAGGGCTCGTCATAAAGCTCCAAAGGCATAGGTTGTTTTGAGCTAGAGACGAGCTGAGCCCAAGCTAAAGAAGCTTGAGCTTAATAGCCTTGTGAGCCTAAAGAAGCCTAAACTGAGCCTATCTTGATTATTAGGTTAGGTATATGCCTAATTGAGCCAAATTTGAGCCTAAATAAACTAAGCTCAAGACTAAATGGGCCCAAATGAGCCAGAGTCATGTGAGCTTAATTCTAAGTTTATTAGGCCAGGTTTGAGCTTACCTGAGCCCATAATGAGCCAAGTCGAGCCGAGTTGAGCCCATGATGTCTGAGCTCAATCTTAAAGTAGTATCAAGCCGCCTCATTGTGCTTTGGCTCGGTGTGCCTATATACAATCCTAGTCCTATGCCCACAAGCTCAGGATCATATATATCCATCCTAGACTAGAACATGTGTGCAAAGCATCAAACACAAGAAGTTGCATAATGGACTCTAAAGTTGGCTATTATGTGATTTATTGTGTAATGGCCTCCATAATATATACATATGGTATCTGTTTTATTTTAATATAACATAAATGGACTTACGTGTTTGAAATTATTGAAAGAGGTACTACATTGATGATTCTATGGTCTTCTATTCATATTGTTGTTAGTATATAGCTTAAAAGTAGCTTATGCTCCCGAGAAAAACCCTAAACACACGATTTGATTCCACAATAGTAATTATCCATCCTCTCTTTTGGCTTATTTAAGGAATCGGGCAAATAGTTTCCAATAACCCATGCATCAGAAAGGACGAAGAACCATACTCTTAAAGACACATACGAAAAGTTTATGACTTACCAACAAAGGAAAAGCCATAGAGGATGCAAAAGAAAAGTTAGTAGGCTCATTAATATTCCTAAGGAATGGACATCGAATAATATCCTGGTTAGAAGGTAGAGACTCCTGAGCTAGATCTCTGAAGACAAAATGCATGCCTCCGAAGCCAAAAAAATACCCGTTTGCAGAAACAAGATCAGCACATGTTCTCACAAATCATTGCGAAAAAGAGCAGTCAAATATATATGCCTTGTCACAATGTTATCAATAGATCAAATGGCAAGCCCTTCCTCCATTAGCAAGTAATTCTCACTATCTCGAACAATGTAAACAACGAAAATCTTTGCATATATTTCCTTGTAATAATTCTGACATTTTGTTGGTTTACATGTACATCAAAAGTGAAAAAAAATAGAGGTGAATTTTTCAGTTATTAGAGAAATTTTAGAATAAAATATCATTTGAAAGTTGATCAGTGACAGATGGATTTGAGACAAATGAAGTTAGACTACCTCAATGTAACAAAAATCTACGCGGTTCTTTGTATCCACAGTAAGTAAAAGGGGTTGGAGGTGAGGGGACTCAAACCTAGAACTTCTGGTCATACGACCTCAACGTTGTTAGTGTGTCTGCCATTGGGCTAAGGTATCATTGGCTTATCAGTAATGCATCTATACTTACGCTCAAGCTTAAAGATCCAATAAGTATCTTCTATGCTCCCGCCAAAAAAAAAAGGGTAGTACAAATCCAACAGTATAAGTGTCAAGTACTCATAAACATAGTCATTGCCATCAGATAGGACACAACATAAATTTTTGGGATATAATTTCTATCAACATATGTGCTAATAATCGTGATGTTAAAAAAATTGCATATTTATTATCCCAGAACCTGAAAGAGTTGATCAAAAAGAGAAGGAAGAAGAATTTAAATAGCTCCTGATACCCATGCTTCTTCAGTTCAAAATGTGGAATGAGGTACTGGGAACATTTCTATAGTAGGAATGGAGAACATAGTTCGTCGACCCATACAGAAGCACGTAAAGATAGGAACAATTTCGTTAATAAAAAGATGGAATCATGCAAAAAGACTTCATTTTCTTTCTGAGAAATTTTATGTCCGATTGGTTGAAGGAAGACATTTTCTTTCCGAGAAATTTCATGTCCGATTGGTTGAAGGAAGACATTTTCTCTCCAGAAAAGTTCCCTTCTCAAAATATTTGCAACAATAAAACTATTTTAAAATTACTGTTTGTGTAACTAAGGAAAATGAATTCATCATATAAAACTATGTAAAATTCACCTTTGGCCAAGTTGAAACTGAAGTGAAATATATAGAAAGAGATATTACGACAGAAAATGTTTTCCATTCTTTCAATGAAAATGTTTTCCCTTCTCCTTGAAGGAATGTTAGCTTCCTCTACATAGAGAAAAATAAAATTCCATTTAAATAATTGTTGCTGCTCACTTATACAACAAAATGGCAGGAATCAAAACAAACAAGCCAAATCTATAAGAAACCCCTAAACCCTAAACCACAAAGAAATGGTTTGTGTTTCCAATTTCCTTCAAAATTAGTTGAAAAGATATATGCTGAGCATGCCACAAACAACCTGAGAAGCTCAATTTTCAAAGAGTACAACTTCCTTGCCAACAAAAAGAACATTGAGCTATGTGCTTCCAATTGAGCATAATTTCCCAGCAATTATAGCATAATTACAAGAAACATACAATCAATCAATCAATTGCCCTACTTATATGCTTATTTGCTCTCTTGATGCCAGGCTGCAAGGCGTCATTGCTGCCAACAAGCGTATCAAGTTGGGGGTTCTCGGAAACAACCTCCCTTCAAGGCAACCCCGAAAGGGGGAAGGATGCGTACATCCACCCCTCAGACCCTGCTGATGCGGGATCCCTTTGAAGCACTGGGCTGTTGTTGTTGTTGTTGTATACAATCAATCAATTCTAACATCTATTACAAGAAGATTACATTCTACAGAAGCACAATATGATACCAATCAAGTTTTTACATACATTCCTTGCATTAGGAGGTCAATTCAAATCCCCTAAAACAAGGAATAAACTTCAGCTTGCATAAGCTAAGATTTCATTCAAAATCAGAATGCCCAGTACATAGACACAGTCACAAGGGTAGAAAATAGAAGAAAATTTAGCTTTGACAAATGACCAACAACAATCTGAAGTCATATTCACCAAGATTGTGGTTGACATCCTTGAATATCACCATAATGAACCATGTTGAGAATTTCACATATTAGTGTAGTTAAATTGTTCCCATATCAAAGTTGTAAGAGAAAAGAGATTAATATATAAGCCTAGCAGGTTACTTCACCGAATGTCAATTAATTTTGGAATGAAACCCCACTTTAACTTATATATGAACTTCATATATGGCAATGGATCAAGTCTAAAGCCCGGTGAAATTTCATGAGGAACATGGGACCAAAGTGATAGAAAACCTATATACTTCCTAAAATTTTTGGAAAACTTATATATTGAAAATCCTAGCACAACATCATATAATCAATGATCACAAAGGGCAACAATCATTGATATGGTCAATATAAGACGTGATTTTAGTATTACTCTTGTCCAAACACGCTTAACTTTAAAGTTCTCATGGAATCCAGAGCATTCGTCTGTCAATGTAAGAACATCATCTTAAAAACCCATCAAAGCATACTAGGGGTGTTAATGAGCCGAGCCGAGCCCAAGCTTGGCAAGCTTGAGGCTCGGCTCGGCTCGGCTCGGCATACTCATAGTAGGCTTGAGGCTTGGCTCGAGCTTGCCAAGCCTGAAAGACACAGGCTCGAGCTCGGCTTGCCAAAAGCTCGGGCTAGGCTCAAGCTCGGTTCAAGGCTTGGCTCGATTCAGGGCTTGCTAAGCCTGTTCTCTTTTTTTTTTTTTTTTTTTTAACTCTGTAGCTAGACCTGTTGGTTTCCTACTTCATTGCATATTATTAAAAAAAAAATCTTAGGAAATAAGATAATAAAAAAGCCATCCAAAAACAAAGCAAAAAAAAAAAAAAAAAGAAAAAAAAAGAAAGAAAAAATAGATTCTACTTTATATATAAAACAAAGCAAAATAAAACCAAGCTTAAAATAAACAAAATAAAAATAAAAATAATTACCCAAGTAACTCAATAATATACTAGGAAAAAAAAGAAATTAAATAAAAATTAGGGATTTACCCAAAAAGAAAAAACTATTGTGTGGCCCGTGTGTCGGTTGGTGGCTGGGGCAGTCCTTCGGTGGCTCGTGGTGGCGTGGCTAGGGCAGTCGGTTGGTGGCTCGTCGTGGCGTGGTGGCTTGTGGTGGCGTGGTGGCTCGTGGTGTGGTGTGGTGTGGCGTAGGGTTAGGTGAAGGAGAAGGGGAGAGAGAGTGAGGGAGGAGGGGAGACGTGAAAAGGGGAGGAGGAGAGGAAAAAAAAAAGGGAATGGGGTGTATTATATTATTTGTTATATAAATTATAATATAAATAAAATAAAATAAAACACATACATTATTTATTTGGAGATCAGTTGGTTAAGAGTCTCATTTGTAATATGTAAAGTCTTGGGTTCGAATCCTACCATCCACTATAAGTCAATTTTTTTTTAAACAAGCCTGTTAGGCTCGCGAGCCTGGCAAGCCCGAGCCTTGGAGGCTAGCCGAGCCGGCTCGGCTCGGGCTTGGGCTTGTGGTGAGCTGAGCTTTTCGAGCTCCTGCGGAGCTGGCTCGCGAGCCCTTGCCAAGCCGGCTTGGCTCACGAACACCCCTACATAGTACAACTAAGCAAAACCTAGTTCAATAATAGCAGATTAATCAAACAACTATACAAATCAGAGAAATTAGAGAAAATAATGAATCAGAACTATAATTAGCATAAAGGAGGTTAGGGTAATTGAAGAAACCCCCCCCCCCCCTACATTATCACCAAATCAATCCGAAACAAACCAAATCAACAAAGTCAAAGTGTTACAAGAAAAATAAATTAATCACATGTCATGCAATTAAATATTATTAAGTTATGTAGTTTTATTTTAGTGATAATCTAGATAATTTTCCCTTTTATTACGTAATTAAAGTACTAGCTACTGGTCCTCTCCTCCAATTTCTATAAAAAGGGCAATAGGGTTGTAACAAAGGATGCGAAATGAATAATCAAAGTTGAGTCCTTTCTCTCCCTCTCTCAATTCTACTCTATTATTCTAGGCTTATATATCTAGTTTGGGCACGTATCACTATATCACAAAGCTGCAAATTTCACACAATTCAGGCCAAAAAGACCCATGAACTAAAATAGACGACAAAATTTGCAATGAAGGATGTGAATTGAATGATCAAAGGTGAACTCTCTCTCTCCCTCTTTCAATTCTACTGTATCCCTCCCCCCCCCCCCCCCCCCCCCCCCCCCCCCCCCCCCCAATTTCTGCAATCAACCCTATCTAAGCTTCAAAGAGAGCAATCCAGCCACCCTTCCCGGTCTTAATTGTATCACAAAGCCACTAATTTCGCATAATTGAGGCCAAAATCACCAAAGACGAGAAATAGACGACAAAATCGAGTACCTGAACGTTCAAATCAAAACCCTAAGATGAAGCGAAAAGGGGAAATGGGAATCAAAGGGAAGGAAGGATAATAAGGGGGTTAGGCGAGACTTGAAAGAGAAGAAAAGAGGGGGGAGAGAGAGAGAGAGAGAGTGCGAGAGAGAGATATGGAAGAGGGGGTGGGTGTGCTGCCCACACGACGAATTTGCTGTAAGAAATCCCAAACAAATGGGCACAGGTCAATCATTTAGCTCGCTGCTTGGTCCAATTTCATGAATTGTTCATTCCCCACTGTCCAAATTAGGGGTGTATTCCGGGTTGAGGCTCGGTTCATTTGCATTAGGCATGGTTTGGACTCGACTCATTAAAGGCTCGGGCTTAGCTCGGCTCGGTTGAGCTCGATCTAAGCTTGGCGAGCTTTGAATTAAATTTGTGATAGGCTCAACTTAGGCTCGTTTGGGCTCGGCCTTGTCTTGGTGAGGCTCAAATATGGCTCGATTGGACATATTTAAGCTAATATATTATAGGGAAAAATATAGAAAGGCCCCCTAAACCAGAGGTGGCCACGGGCTGGGCCGGGCCTGGCCACCAAGCCCAAGCCCAGGCCCAGGCCTCGGCCCACTAGGCCCGCTACTGTAGGCTCAGCCCGAGCTAGCCCCGGGTTGGTCCGGTGCCCCAGGGTTGGTCCGGTGCCTCCCCCCCCCCCTCGTTTTTTTAAACAATATGTAAAAAAAAAAAAAAAAATTGTTTTGTACAAAAAATATTACAATTCATTGATGAATAATATATGATACAAATACAATCCATCACAATCATTAATAATGCTAAATATATGTAATAAAATAAATGTATAATAAATAATGGTAAATAATGCAACTACAACAGTTGGATCCTACTATTTAAAAGTACAAATATATTTATTAAAAAATACAAACAAGATATAGACATACAACAATAAGAAATTAGTCTACGCTGGCTGGGGGATTGCTGTGCCGCCGTCTGATGTATCGGTAGTGCGGTCGTCTTCATCCTCGGTCGATGAACCCGGCCTCAGTTCGTTTTGCACCCTAGCCTCTTCGTGCATCTAGTTCTTTAGGCACACGGACATCTTCAAGCTGGACGATGATAGCTTCGCCCTTCTCGTTCCAAGCAACCTGCCACCAAGACTAAAAGCACACTCCGATGCTACTGAAGACACATGGCACATTAGTATATCACGTGCCATGGTGGAAAGCACGGGATACTGGGTTTGATTTGTACACCACCATTTCAAAATATCAAATTGCGGATTCGCTGATGTCGAGAAGAATTGGATCAGCGGCATCCGCATATAGTAATCTAACTCGTCACATAACGTGGGAGCTGGGTGCGAAATCTTCCACGCATATGACATGTGTGCACTACTTCCACTAGATGTGGAAAATCCAACTGTAGTAGAAGTAACAAGTTGATTATCAAATAATAATCTCCGAGAATAATGGAAAAATAAAGTGTGCAGGTCTGAATTGACTTGCGCAATGAATTGTTTGTTATCGAAATCAGAATTTAATTGTTCGTAAAAATATTTGGCAAACAAGTTCAAACCCGTGAGTTTACAATGTAAGGGGTAGTTCAGAATAATATTTATCAAATTTCATTTTCTTTGCCTTAACCGATCCAGTCAACACGGGGTTAGATTCATTATCCGACATCCAAGATACAATATCAATCACCTAGATATTGCTTATGGTATAGTCGAATAATAGCAACCGAAAAAAAAGTTGATAGCGTCTCTAAAAATGGTAAGAAATTTACAAATTTCATTAATGGTGTCCCATTGTACATTGTTCAGATCACTTAAATCTAAACGAGTATCCTATACAAATTTCACTAGGACATCCTTGTATAGTAGTATGCGCTCTAACATGTCTACGGTTGATGACCACCAAGTTGGTGAGTTTTATTTAAATTATTGATACTCTATCCCATGCGTCCTACAGAGAAGTCTAAGTCTTCTCTTTTAGGTTTGGGGTGATTTTATTGCTACTATTATATCTCTTAAGGTAGAAAGAGAAGCGTTTATTAGACCTAAACCATCCATAACTATTAAATGCAGTATATGACAGATGCAACGTAAATGAAAACACCGCCCACCTAACACAGGTCTCATATGTCTACTTAGTTGTTTAACGGATGCGTTATTACTAGTAGTGTTGTCGAATGTGATACTAAATATACGACGCTTTATCCCCCACTCGCAGACTGCCTCCATAATCGCACCCGTGATTGTGTCAATAGTGTGGGGATAATCTAAATATGCAAAATGGATTATTCGTTTTTGAATGGTGAATGAGGAATCGATCCAGTGTGCCGTTATGCACAAGTAAGGCACACCGGGTTACGACTTCCAAGTGTCGGACGTCAACGAGAATATGCTCTTGTTTGCCCTAAAAATTTTGGAGACCTCAGTTTTCATCCTATGGTAAGCTTTAAACGCATCTTGCTTTAAAGTGTTCCGAGGAACCCTTACGATGGCGAGGTTCACCGTTGTTTGGAGATACTTGACGAATCTAGGGTCTTTGCTGGTGCTAAAAGGCTTTTCAGCTCCAGTTACATTTAGCTAGTTCCTGTCTATTAGTTTCTTGGGAGAACCTAAAGCTAGCAAGGGCACCGATCGCTTACTGTACTAACTGTTGTTGGGCTCTATCTGGGTCTTGTTCAGGTGGCACCAATTATATGTCTAGTTAATATGCCTGTCCCACTGCTGGGTGGATGACTAAATGCCTTGGGTGGGTTACATAATTTACAAATCGCTTTTTTAGTTTCCTTATCTAAATTGAAGTGCTTCCATACCTACTCGTACTACGCCTACTAGTACTAGTTTTTGCGGGCCGGGGTTTTAGTGGTGGGTGTGGGTTCCTCTTACTGAGAAAAACCTAGTCGTTGTAGTACTGTTGTTGTTGGAAGTCCCAATCTATAGTGTCAGTGTATAGAGGTGATGGGCCTGGTTCTAAAAAAACTCGTTCATCAGTATCAAGTTCGACAACTCTACCCCTTTTAGGTATTTTAGGCGATCGAGAAGAGCTAGAACTAGAACGACCAGCTCCAAATGAAGATGAGTTGTGTGCCATGGTAGTATTAATGATTAGTATTTAAAAAATTCAACTACTAATGCAAATTGAGTAGATAAAAATGCAAAACAAATAAAATTTTGATACTAAAATTATTGAAGCGAACAATGAAATTCGAACTTGACCGAGATTCTACGAGCTAGAGGTGGCCAATTTGGTGCACAATTATTGCAAGTAGAAGGAAGTAGATGAATGTAGAGAGAGAAGAGAGAATTGGATGAAGATTTGTTGTGAGGAAATAGAATGGGGAGATGGGTATTTATAGATAATTTTTTTTTTTTAATTAAAAACGAAGGGGGGAGCAACGGCTCCCCCCTTCCCAGCGGTTCTTTTAAAGAGCCATTGGATCGGAACCCAAAATTTTTGTGGCTCGTGGCTCGTGGCTCGGCCAGGTATAGGACCGGGCCTGGACCAGCCTGGCCAGCTACAGTAGCGGGCTGGGTTCCGGACCGACCCGGCCCACGGGCCACCTCTACCCTAAACTTTACAATTAAACACAACACATCCCATGCACTTTCAATTTTATAAAATAGCCCTCCGAACTCTATAATTAAATATAGTACACCCCCTACACTTTCCGTTTCATAGAATAGCCCCTTGAATTTTGCAATTAAACACAATACATCTCCTATATTTTCAATTTAATCCTTGAATTTTGTTATTACATAAAACTCTCCCCCAAACTTTGTTATTAAATATTACACATCCCTTAGACATTAATAAATTTGAAATTAAAAAAGTATGTAATTAAAAAATTTGAAACAAATTATGAAATATAATAATATTTTTAACTTTAATTTTTCAACTTTTTAATTATTTTTGAGAATTTATTTTCAAATTTTAAATTTCATACTATTTTTAATTATAAATTTATTAATCTAGTTTTAAAATTTATATTTTCTAAAAAATTATTATATTTTATCTTATAGTAATTTTAGTGGAAAATTAAAAAAACATTTTATTATATTCTAAATTTATAATGTTATTACAATAATGAATTAAAAAAATTATTTTGTGTAAATTTTAGAAAATCTTCTAATTTTTTGCTTAGAAACATAAAGCTCCTATCTTTCGCCTAAAAGTATAAAATCTTTATCTTTTGTGTAAAAGTAGAAAATCTTTTCTTCTTAATTTGATGCATTTTTTAATCTAAGTTTTATTAATATAATTTTTTCCCCAAAAATTTAAAAAGTATTATTATAATTTTTTCAAAATTTTTTCAAAACTTTTGTTTCATAATTTGTTTTAATTTCATACTTTTTTTTAATTTCAAATTTATTAATATTTAAGGATTTGCATTCAATAACAAAGTTTGTGGGTAACTTATGTGTAATAAAAAATTCAAGGACTATTTTTTAAATTAAAAGTCTAGGAGGTGTATTGTATTTAATTGCAAAGTTCAGAGGGTATGTTGTGTGTAATAACAAAGTTTAGGGGGCTATTTTATGAAATTAAAAGTGCAAGGAGTGTGTTGTGTTTAATTGTAAAGTTTAGGGGGCTATTTTATAAAATTAAAAGTTCAGGAAGTGTGTTATGTTTAATTGTAAAGTTCAAAGGGTTTTTTAATATTTTGCCTTATATTATATTAAAAAAGGCTCGACTAGGCCTGTTTAGACTCGCAAGCCTATGAGCTCGAGTTTCACTAGGGATGGGCTCGGCTCGGGCTCGGCTCATTAAGTTAAACGAGCTGGTGCGGCTCCACTCGAATTTTGTGAATTGTTCGTTCCACACTATCTAAATCCCATCCCCAATTTCAATGATTTTTTTTTTCTTTTGGAAGAACCTGGGTACCAGGTAAACCCCGACTTATGCAACGCCTCACACACCATAAGAGCCAGTTGAGTTAAGGATTTCTTAGGGAGAGGTTCAAGAAGGAAATCAAACTCCAGATCTTTTGGCCTAAAGCAATACTTCATCCCCTCAATTGCCTCATGTTGAGTCCAACCCATATATTTTTGTTTATTATTGTTTTACTTTGTTAAGTAAAATAGAAAAGAAAAAGAAAGAGAATAATCAAAATGAAGAAAGAAAAGGAAAAAGAAAATTCAAAATTAAGAAAAAAAAGGAAAAAGAAAAAGAATTGTGGGGCTTCTTACCCCCCCCCCCCGGGCTCCTATTTAGGAAATTAAAAGAGGGGGGGGGGGGGGGGGTCACGATAATGTACAGAAGAAACAGAGAGCGAGAGAGAAAAATTGTCAGGTTTGATTTATTAAATTTTAGTTACAATTAAAGATTATAATTCTTAAATTTATAGTGGAAGTTTTAACACTTGGTTGAGTCGTGGTTTTTTCCTTTAATTGACATAGGGTTTTCCACATAAAAATCTTGTATGTTATTTCGTCGATTTTGTTTGGTTTTTTGCTTCCGCTTGTGTTTGATTTGTGGATTTTTCCAATAAGTGGTATTAGAGCGTGTTTGATCTTGAGGCCTAGAGATGTCAAAGATTGGTAATCTATTCAAAAATACCAAAATTGAGATTGAACTGTTCGATGGCAAGAACAATTTTTCTTTGTAGCAGAGTATGGTGAAAGATCTGATTTTTCAACAGGGACTATACAAGATTCTACTTAATAAGAGGCCCGAGAAGATAAATGATAATGATTGGAAGGAATTACAAAGAAAACGATAAGCACTATTCATCTTGCTCTTGCCCTGGATGTTAAATACATTGTGCTAGATGAGAAATCGCCTAAATCTTTGTGGGAAAAATTGGAAAAAATTTATATGTTGAAATCCCTCACAAATAAGTTGTATTTGAAGAGGGATCTACGCCGATTGAGGATGGAAGATGGTAGCGATTTGAGGGATAATCTAAACACGTTTAATATATTGATCTCTCAATTGGCTAGCTTGGATGAAAATTTTAAGTAGGAAGATAAGACATTAATTTTGTTGGCTTCTCTCCCGAAGTCTGATGAAACCGTGATAACCACATTGTTGGTAGGGGAAACAACTTGAAAATTGGATGAAACCACGGCGGTCTTATTAGAAAATTAAAAATTGGTCAAAAAAGATAGGGTTAGATATGATGAAGGAGCCGGTTTGGTGGCGAGTTCAAATAGTAGTCATAGATATGGCAGTAGAGATAACACTAGGTCATCGTCTAGACCTAGAAGAGATTACAGTGACAAATAGTGCTATTATTGTCATGAGATGGGGCATATTCAATGCTTTTGTAAGAAAATGAAAGCCGACTTAGAGGAGTTGAAGAGAACTTGTGACAAGGGGGAGTTTAGCAAGGGGGAGACGAGTAAGGCGGATAAGGACAAGGCATCCACTAATGTAGCATTTGATGATGCAGATGATCTTTTCTTAGTCTAGGATAGAATGACGAGTGAATCTTCATGGATATGTGACTGGGGGTGTTCTCATCACATATGCAAGAAGAGGAAGATGTTTGTTTCTTATGAGGAATGGTATGGGACAGTGATGTTGGCCAATGATGAAGAGGTCAAGATTGAAGGTGTCGGGAACGTTTAGATTAAGATGCATGATGGCAAGTTAAGGATGCTATCCAAAGTTAGATATGCGCCACGCCTCCGGAATTTTGATCTCCTTAGGAAGGCTTGATGAGTTAGATTATGGCTACTTTGCTTGAGGTAGAAGAATGACAGTCACTAAGGGGCAATTTGTTGTAATGGAAGTGATGAAGAATTTGAAGAACTTATACATGTTTGAAGAAAATGGCCTAGCGAGTGAGAAGTGTGAAAGCTCAAGTTCCAAGAAGGTTCGATTTGCCGACAGGAGAAGCTTTGAGTCTGCCTTAGTGTATCGAGGTTTTTTATATGGGTTGGCGGGAAAGAATTGTCAGGTTCGACCTATACTTTTGTTTAGTATTATTTTATTTTGTTAGGTCAAATAGAAAAGAAAAAGAAAAAAAAGAATCAAATGTTTCAATAGCTTCTTGTCATTTCTCCCCACACTTTCTCTCTCTCTCTCTCTCTTTTTTTTTTTTTTATTACTACGAAAAAAAAAGAGATGAGGTATCATGAAATAAATAATTGTTCCGACGGAACCTTCTGCAGATTGGCTATTAATACACAATCCAAATCATTAAGTCGTTTCTATTCTATTTGTTATTATCTTTATTACTAAAATTACTAACTTAAATTATTACTATATACTAAATAATAAATTAAATGGGTGTAACAAATACAGATAAGATAGGCAAAAGAATGAATCCGCTCTTAAAAATCACTAAAAAAATCTCATAAATCATTGTTTTGATATATCATGAAAATTCTTTAAAAACAAAAAGCAAATAATTCTCTGTGGTAAAACAAAGTATCTCTCATTTTCCCCTCGAATAGATTCTTCTTTTTGGTTTTTAAAGGAATGCTCTTATGTTGCCTTGAATGTTGTACTAATCCTTTGAATCCGGTACCAACGGGTATCATCCCCCCCAGAACAACATTTTCTTTTAGATTGATTCTAACAATGGATTGCAGAGTTGATCATTCGGACCTTTTAATTCATAAATGATCTTGGACCTATGAATGGGGATATTCCCGACCGGTACTGGATGTAGCTTTTCCCCCAGGGAAGATGCCTAATATTTACAACGCTCCGGTAGTTAAGGGTCGAGATACTGCTGGTCAACCAATTAGTGTGACTTGTGAGGTGCAACAATTATTAGGAAATAATCGAGGTCGGGCTGTAGCTATGAGTGCTACAGATGGTCTAATGCGAGGAATGGAATTGAGTGACACAGGAGCTCCTTTAAATGTTCTAGTTGGTGGAGCAACTCTCGGACGAATGTTTAACATGCTTAGAGAGCCTGTTGATAATTTAGGTCCTATAGATACTCGCACAACATCTCCTATTCATAGATCTGCACCCGCCTTTACATATTAGATACTAAAATTATCTATTTTTGAAACAGGGATTAAAGTGGTAGATCTTCTAGCCCCTTACCGGCGCGGAGGA
Source organism: Simmondsia chinensis (assembly GCA_018398585.1). NCBI lineage: Eukaryota > Viridiplantae > Streptophyta > Magnoliopsida > Caryophyllales > Simmondsiaceae > Simmondsia > Simmondsia chinensis. Next base: position 4,140,750 of record JAGTTD010000018.1, read on the forward strand.
AAAATCGGGCTATTCGGGGGAGCCGGAGTGTGTAAAACAGTACTCATTATGGAATTGATCAACAACATAGCAAAAGCTCATGGAGGTGTATCCGTATTTGGCGGAGTAGGTGAACGTACTAATGATCTTTACATGGAAATGAAAGAATCCGGAGTTATTAATGAACAAAATATTGCAGAATCAAAGGTGGCTCTAGTCTACGGTTAAATGAATGAACCACTGGGAGCGCGTATGAGAGTAGGTTTGACTGCCCTAACTATGGCGGAATATTTCCGAGATGTTAATGAACAAGACGTACTTCTATTTATCGACAATATCCTCCATTTCGTCTAAGCAGAATCTGAAGTATTTGCCTTATTGGGTAGAATGCCTTTCGCTATGGGCTATCAGCCTTCTCTTAGTAACGAAATGGGCTCTTTACAAGAAAGAATTACTTCTACCAAAGAAGGGTCCATAACTTCGATTCAAGCAATTTATGTACCTGCAGACGATTTGACCGACCCCGCTCTTGCCACGACATTTGCACATTTAGACGCTACTACTGTACTATTTGTTAGTTCAAGATCCCTCTTGCTAACTAGAATCAAAGAATTAGTAGATCTGTTCCGCCCAAAACAACGTGGGAATGGGCTAGGGTTATGAACTTACAATCTATAATGTGATGATCGAGCCGATTCCATGATTATAAGTTCATTCCATACCGGCCCCGTCGATGTGAACTCTTGGGGAAGATCAGCCTGTTGTCCCTAGAGTAACTTTTATCCGTTGAGCGACGGCCCTTCCACTCGACCCCATCGGATCACTAAGGCCGACTTTTGTCCCTGCTCGACGGGTGGGTCTTGCAGTCAAGCTCCCTCCCAATTCGACCAAGTCACCGTGAGTAGGACTCCTGCCATAACATAATCGACAGATCCAAGACATACTCCTACAAGTAAAGGGAGTTCGAATAGATATTGGCTGTGTTCGAAAAGTTATGAATCGTTTGACAAGTCCAAGCCCAATATCTTGATTTCTAGTAGCAATGCACTGCAGGAAGGATCCCAAAGAATCGGTCTTTTTTTTAGTCGTTGAATCTCTCTTTGATTGGTCAATGTGTGATATTCCGAATCCGCATTACTAATGGAATCCAAACGATCTCTAGATTGATTAGAAGATCCTTTCAATTGGCTAGAATCCTGCTGAATATGGAGTTTTTGATGCATACAAGTATTTTTGTTGGAATGTTGATACATAACTAATGGAATGCTTAGAGTATCCCCATTACCTGATAAAACGATCTTGTTAGTGTTGGTATAAATGATCTTTCCCTCATGTTCGGCTATAGCGAGAACCCCTGAATCTAGAGCCGCCTAGCGTTCCAACCCAGTTCCAATAGAAATTGCAACCTTCCAAATAAGAACTGGCCAATCCATGGGTATACATGAAGTTACAAAGGCTGTGCCTATTTTTTGATTGGATGGGTTGATTTCTTGATGAATTGGGAGATAAAAAAGATCTTTCTTATCCATTTTATTAATAATTGAAGAATTTTTAATTTTTATCTTAGTATTTTTTTATTGTTGATACTGACCCTTACTACCCAACTTGAGAGCGGATGGCTAATGCGTTCCACTTATTGAATTGGGTTATATGGTCGGACTGTGACCCCTGGATACCGAAGGCGTCCTTGGGGTGATCTCGTAGTTCCTACGGGGTGGAGACAATGGGGTCGGTCCATGGATTTTCGTTCCTTTTGCTGCATTTCGCTCAATAAGATCCAAACAGTTTATCGATTCCAGGGGGTGCAGATTCATAATAGGCATAAACTCGAACACCCAAAAAATCTGTTGGACAGGTGGATTCACATCTCTTATAGCCGACACAGTCTGCTATTCTTGGAGTGGAAGCTATTTGTTTAGCTTTACATCCATCCCAAGATATCATTTCTAATCTGGATTATACCAAATCACTAGTTTGACTAGATCTTACGGAGCCTGTTCATGCATAACATGATTCGGGGCTGATCATAGAAAAGATTCTCTTTAAGTGAACCAGCCTATCCTCTGCATAGGGCTTATATGGTGGTTGAAACAAAGACACATTGGGTTATTTTTATAGCATGCTTCTTTTAAGTGAAAGCGGAATTCATCCTTTATTTTGTCCTTTCGGAGCTTTTCCGTTTCATCAACTTTGTCCGGATCCTATGAAAGCCTTTCATTTGCTTCTCTTCAATGGAGGTTTTATTTTCCCAGAATGTATCCTAATTTTTGGCCTAATTCTTCTTTTGATGATCGATTCAACCCCTGATAGAAAAGATATACCTTGGTTATATTTGATCTCTTCACGAGATGGGGAGGGGAGGGGTTCACATGGTTGTGCAGAGAAGAAATAAAGAGTGAAAGAGAAAAATCAAGAGGTAAAATTGTGATGTTTGATGTATTAAATTTTAGTTATAATTAGGGATTGTAATTCTAAAATTTATAGTGGAAGTTTTGATACTTGATTGGATCGTGATTTTTTCCTCTAGTTGAGAGAGGATTTTCCATGTAAAAATTTTATGTGTTATTTCTTTGATTTTGTTTCGTTTTTTTGCTTCCGCTTGCATTCGATTTGTGGATTTTCCCAACATCCTAATACTAAGGCTGATAGAATAATTTATAGAAAACACACAAATTTGTTAGGAAAATAATATAATAGGTATCTAAATCAGTCACAGTCTTCAACGCACGTAGCGAATCATTTTTCTTTAAAACTTATTTCCTGGATACCGAAATAGTCTAAGAAATACAATGAAACTCAACAACAAAGTGAGAGTAAGAGCGTAGAGAAAGAAAGATGACCAAGACTTTTTGAGAGAGAAAAAGGGAATGAATTTTTTCTTGTACTTCGCAAATGCTAATAAGGGGTTTATATAGAAATCAATATGTTTCTTCACAAGAGACATATAATTAAACACTAAAAATATATGCTTAATATCAAGGGACACATCAACAACAACAATAACAACAACAGTCCCAGTGCCTCGCGGCTCCCGTAAAAAGCAGGGTCTGGGAGGGGTGGATGTACGCAGCCTTACCCCTTTCGAGTGGAAAGGAGGCTATTTCCGAGGACCCCCAACCTGAAGTATTGAGCGCCTGCAAATAAAACCATCAATTAATTACCAATGAATTTTGAGGGAAAAAAAAATTAATAAAATAAAATAAATAATAAAATATGATCAGAGAATAAACTAGCCTAAGCCCCCCACTAGAGGTTATGACTGCCTAGGAATCTTAAACTACAAGTCACTCTCCGCACTAATCTACTCTGCCAGATCCGCTATCCTTATGCTAGCCCTCCATCGTGCCCTATTAGAGGCCATCACCTCTCATCAAGGGACACATCCCTTGTAATTAATAAATTAATTTCCAAAATAGAAAAATGGCGCGGCAAAAATAACGGCCATAACTGCTCTGTGTGTCGACACACAAACCCAAGAATCTGTGTGTCGACACATAATCCCCCAAAAGCATTTGTGCATATTTTAAGCCAGAATATATAACAAGTAAACATCCGAAACACTTTATTTTTGAAAATATATCAATATGCCCCCACCATTTTCAAAATACATCCATTCTCATATAATTTAAATAGCATCTCGGAATTAAAGGAAGTCTTTATGCATATATGAGAGTGTCTTTCGATTGAACTGTCACTTAGCGAAGACATGTTACAATTAGTCAGAGCATAATGGTAAACTAATCTTTGAACCATACGAGTCCATTTAACTAACCACACATGCCTCCACACATAAGACTTACTCTCCACAATGCAACTCATCTTCAACTAACACATTTAACGCCTTGTGTCCCGTACCCTTCATGAGTGTAACAGAGTCAAACCCATGTCAATAAAACACTCCTTGAAGTGGCCAAACTTAACACTCATTTAGGTAAGCCCCTTGATCATGTCTCTATAACACGACATTCAATAATTTTCTCGAGTCCATTAAGAGATTATGCTTAACCTCCTTTTCCTTTGTCACATGCTACCAAGCACTACACCCAGGATGGAATTTTACATTTAGTGCTTGCAATTACACGGATGACGGAGTTCTAAGACCTAGCGTTGTACCTTGTGTTGGGTTGAGGGTCCATCATAAGTGACTAAAATTGATGTGTTTGTAATGAATGGGCATGTATTACTTGTATTCCGTTGTAATTCATTACTTGTCAAGTCTTGTATTCCATTGTATTTCTCTTGTCAGTTGCATAATATGTAACCGTGAGCTAAGGAGGGAAAGTTAGTTCAAGTGTATTCAAGTCAGTTAGTTAGTTAGAGCTATATTCTTGGTAGTTGCAAGAGTACAAATAGCTCAATTCTTGTATTGAGAAAGATCCAATGAAAAGACTCTCTTCTTGCCCTAATTCTCTCTATTCTCTTCTTCTCTCAATTCTATCTTTTATCTCTCACCTTGTAATGATTCAAGATTAATGAAAAAGACTCTCTTCTTCCCCTAATTCTCTCTATTCTCTTCTTCTCTCAATTCTATCTTCTATCTCTCACCTAGGCATTGATTCAAGATTCAACTTGAATCATTACAAGTGGTATCAGAGCTTGTAATTGCATTCGATTGGCTTGCATCAGGCTGGCTAGGAACAAGAAATAGGCTCTAATGGCTGCCAAGTCAGCTGTTGAGGTTGGTTCGAATGATTAATTGACCCAACTCCAGCTACAGATGCAGGACATGCTTCATGTGATGAGTGCCAATCATCAACAGCTAGTTCAGAAGCAGCAAAAGATGGAACAAAGGCTAGATGGAATGCAGGAGCAGATTCATAGACAATTTTTACCCATTGATGCTAGGGTGTTGCCTCAAGTTCCTCCCCAAGGGAGGCCTCCCGATGTGGTTGATCAGGGAGAAATGATACCTGCAGCAAAGAACTCGGATTTCGACTGCCCAAGGTGGAGATTGAAGCCTTTGATGGAACACATCCTCAATCTTGGATAAGGAGATGTGAAAGGTTGCTGAATCTCAGAAGGTTGAATTAGCGGCTGTGCATTTGCAAGGTGATTATGAAATTTGGTACCATAGGTTGATCTTGGGTAATCCGAGTGTTACTTGGAGGGAATTTGTGGATGAGTTTTGTGATAGATATGGGGATGAGGAAATGAGAGATGTGATTGACAAGTTCAACAAGGTGTCACAAGCAGGAAGTGTTAAATAGTACATGTCCCGGTTTGAGAATTTGAAAGCAAGAATGATGGCAGCTCATCCAGGAGCAAAGGAGGAGTATTATGTGTCCAACTTCATAAGTGGGTTAAAGCCCAAGATCAAGAATCTAGTTAAGGCCCTCAACCCTCCCATAGTGTCTAAGGCTTATTCTAAAGCTCGATTATTTGAATCCTCGGCTGCAAATTCATATGAATCTGGACAGAAGGCAAAAATGGTGGCTCCTCTGCAGCAAGTAGGACCAAATTCATCCAGACCCTTGAGCATTGAAGAAAAGAGAGCACATAAGTTGTGCTTCAAATGTAACCAAAAGTATTTTTTTGGTCATAAGTGCACACCCAAGCAACTAATGACAGTCACTGGCAGTGAGGAAGTAGATGAGGATCAGGAGGATTATGCTGAATGTGAGGATGAATTGTTAGAGACTTAAGAAGTGGAGGAGGATCAGGATGAAGCAGAGATCTCAGTAAGAGCTCTAACTGGTGGAGGAACCCACAACACCATTAGAATTAAAGCGATTGCAAATCGCAAGTCCTTACTAGTCTTGATTGATAGTGTAAGCACCCATAGCTTCTTGGATTCCAAGATAGCTAGATTAGTGGGGCATGAATTTATCAAGACCTCTCCCTTGGCTGTAACAGTAGCAGATGGCAATTCCATGTTAACGCAAATGAAGTGCAAAGAGTTCAAATGGGAGATGCAAGGACATTCATTCACTTACGATTTCAGAGTCTTGAAGCTAGGGGGATGTGACATGGTTTTGGGGATGGATTAGATGAAAACTTTCAATCCTATTATCTTTGATTTTGTGCAGCTAACTTTCTCATTTAAAAGAGAAGGAAAAATAGTGCAGCTGTAGGGTTCGGTTGAGCAAGGAAGCCTACAACTCATGAGTTGTAAGAAGTTGCAAGGAGTGCTTAAGAAGAGCAAGGTAGAATGGATTGGCCAATTGTTCTCTATTAGTGTAGATCTGGAAGATGCTCGGGTTATATCTAACCCCTCTATTAGGCGGCTATTACATGATTTTGAAGATTTATTTGAGTTACCAACTACCTTACCTCCTAAAAAAAATCTTGATCACACCATTCCACCCAAAGCTAATTCTAATCCAATCAATTGAAGACCACACAAATACCCACATTCCTAAAAAAAATGAGATTGAAAAACAAGTGGAGGAGCTATTTAAAACCAATTTTATAAGGCATAGCCATAGTCCTTTTTCTTTACCAGTTATTCTTGTTAAAAAGAAAGATGGAACTTCTCGCATGTCTATAGACTATAGGCAACTAAATTCCTTAACCATCAAAGATAAATTTCCAATTCCTGTTGTTGATGACCTATTAGATGAATTACACGGTGCGGTTTACTTCTCAAATCTTGATTTGAGGCAAGGATATCATCAAATAAGAACAAATTTTAGAACCCACTATGGCCATTTTGAGTTTGTGGTTATGCCATAAGGATTATCAAATGCTCCTGCCACCTTTCAAGCTCTAATGAACTCAATTTATAAGCCTTTTCTCAAGAAATTTGTCCTTGTATTCTTTGACGACATCTTAGTTTACAACCTAAATTTGAAAGAACATGTTGCACATTTGAACCTTGTATTCCTTACCATGGGTAAACACAAACTATATGCTAAACTACCCAAATGTTCTTTTGCCCAAACTCAAGTGGAGTATTTGGTTCATGTAATCTCCTATGAAGGGATAGCCACCGATGCATCTAAGGTTCAAGCTATGAAACAGTGGCCAACTCCCACTACAGTTAAGCATTTGACAAGTTTTTTGGGCCTAACAGGTTACTACAGGAAGTTTATTCAAGGGTATGGGGTCCTTGCTAGGCCCTTGAATGATATTCTTAAGAAGAACTGTTTTTGTTGGATTGCTGCAGCACAGGAGGCATTTGATAGCTTAAAACTAGAAATGTGTGCAGCTCTGGCATTGAGGATGCTTGATTTTACTCAATCCTTTGAGATTGAGACTGATGCATGTAGTAGTGGAGCGGGTGTAGTATTGTCCTAACAAGGAAGACCAATTGCTTTCCTAAGTCAAGCTCTTGGCCCAAGCCATATAAGCTTGTATATATATGAAAAAGAGTACTTAGCCATTCTCTAAGCTATGAAGAAATGGAGACAATATCTGGAAGGGCACCATTTTGTGTTCAAAACAGATCACCAAAGTCTAAAGTTCTTGTTGGAGCAAAGGATAACAACGAGGGTTCAGAGGAAAGGCCTTATGAAAATGTTAAGCTTGGATTATGCAATTGAATACAGGAAAAGAAGGGAAATTTTGGCTGTGGATGCCTTGTTAACGAGGCAAGAGAATGCAGTTGAAGCTTCATGCTTGGCAATCACCACTGTCATTCCTGCTTGGATGGAGGAAATTTTCAAGTCATATAAGAATGATCAGTTTGCTCAAGAGCATTTGACAACACTTAGCGTTTCTGATCCTACTGCTGGTTCAACAGCTAATGAGGTATCCTTTGTTAATGGAATTCTAAGAATCAAGGAGAAGATTTATATTGGGAATGCCACTGAGCTAATAAGACAAATTATGTTAGCTTTCCATGCTTCAGCGTTGGGTGGCCGTTCTGGAATTGAAGGTTCCTACAAAAGATTGAAGCAGAATTTCACTTGGCTAGATATGAAGCGTGATGTGATTGAAATGGTGCAGAGTTGTGAAGTTTGTCAGCGTACCAAGAGTGCTCACACTCCCTACCCTGGGTTATTACAGCCCCTACCAATTCCAGATGGTGCTTGGCAGCAAATTAGTATGCATTTTATTGAAGGGCTGCCAAAATCAGAGGGGAAAGAGATTATTTGGTTTGTGATTGATCGTTTTACAAAATATGGCCATTTCATAGCTCTTAATCATCTTTTTTGTGCTTAGAAGCTTGCTAAGCTATTCTTGGATAACATTTATAAGCTTCACGGCTTGCCACAAACTATTTTATCTGATAAAGATCTTTTGTTCACAAGTACATTTTGGAAAGAATTGTTCAAATTGTTAGGATCAACATTGTCCTTGAGTTCAGCATACCATCCCCAAACTGATGGCCAAACTAAGAGATTGAACCAAAGTGTAGAAGAATACTTGAGAAGCATGACTTTCAACAATCCTAAGTAGTGGTGCAAGTGGCTTTCGCTAGCTGAATACTGGTACAACACTCACGCACACTCATCATTGGGTACCACTCCCTTCAAAGCTTTATATGGCTATGAAATTCCATTTCCAGTGTTATCTCAGGGTTGTAAGGCTCATGTGGCTGAAGTTGAGGATCTAATGCAGCAAAGAAAACACATAGTCCAGCAGTTGAAGGATAATTTGCAGCTTGCATAAGCCAGGTAGAAATCCTTTGCTGATAAGAGGAGGATTGAACGATCCTTTAAGGTTGGAGACATGGTGTACTCGAAATTACCCGTATAGACAGTCATCAGTGGCAATCCGCAAGAATGTTAAACTCAGTGCAAGGCACTTAAGTCCATACAAGGTGTTGCACAAGGCTGGAGCAGTGGCATACATATTAGATCTTCCAAAATTGGATTAGGGACAAGCGGGAGATTGTTAGAAACAGTGTCATGAAATCTAAATTTATTCTGGATATATTAATTTAATCAATAAATAAATTGAAGTTTCAGTCGTTTCCAAGTTAAATTTGTGTATGTGAGCATTTATACTGCATATGATTTTCTTTTAGGAGACATCCATGAGATGGGTGTAGTCCTCAGACTACAATTTATATATTTGTTCTAAGTGGCTTATGAGACTAAGCCACATATAGACTTGGAACAAATAGTATGGATTATTGTTTAAAAGACTCGTAGTCGAAGACAAGTTTGGACCACTTGTATATTAAGACTATACGTGACACTTTAAACGACTTGTCTTGGTCATGTGGATGGAGATCCAAAAGTGTTAGGTTAGTGTGTTTAATAAGATTGACACACTGAGTTGGACCATGTGGATTACTTATTTCTAGACTACTATCGGAGATGGGGTGATTCACATTGTACTGTTTGAATGACGATTCTAAATTCTGAGGGTATTCTGGACTTATGCATGGAGCGTTAGTTACTTTAGTATACTATAAGTAAGGTCTAAAGGAATGACTAAAATCCCACGTACACTGGGTAGCAGCATATTACTTCAGAAACCTACTGCTATACTAGATTCCAGAGTGTTACATCAGCAAGGCAAGAAGGTTAAGCAAGTATAGGTTCAATGGGCCAATTTAGAGCATTCTGCGGCTACATGGGAAGAGCTCAAGTTTCTCAAAAATCAATTTCACGAGTTAGATTCTTGAGACAAGAATCTTTTCTTTAAGGGAGGAGTATTGTAATGAATGGTCATGTATTACTTGTATTCCATTGTAATTCAATAATCCATTGTAATTCATTGCTTGTTAAGTCTTGTATTCCATTGTATTTCCCTTGTAAGTTGAGTAATGTGTAACCGTGAGCTAGGGAGGGAAAGTTAGTTCAAGTGTATTCAAGTTAGTAGTTAATTAGAGCTATATTCTTGGTAGTTGCAAGAGTACAAATAGCTCAATTTTTGTATTGAAAAGGATCCAATGAAAAAGACTCTCTTCTTCCCCTAATTCTCTCTATTCTCTTCTTCTCTTAATTTTATCTTCTATCTCTCACCTAGGTATTGATTCAAGATTCAACTTGAATCATTACAGAGTTTTACCATCTCTTTACTCGTATTTATTACCAAGTCTCTAGCAAGGCTTTTTGTTAAGGGATCTGCTAGATTTTGACTTGCATTTTCAAAGTCCACAATGATCACCCAATCTTTCGTGAGTTGTTTCACAGAACTATGTCTCACACTAATGTGTCCAGACTTTCAATTATATACCTCACTCTTATGCTTTGAAATGATAGCATCAATATTACAATGGATAGAAATAAGCAATATTGGCTAAGCTAAAAAGGAATCTCATACAAAAGATCCTTTAATCTATTTGTTTCTTTACTAGCAGAAACTAGAGCAATAAACTCTATAATAATGGTGGAACTAGTATATGTCCATTTCTTGAAGCCCGAAGAGACAACACCCTCACCATGTAGGAATACCCTCTCGCTTGTAGAAGCACAGTCTTCTATATTAGAGATACAACTAGCATTCGAGTGTTCTTCTAAATTTGAAGAATACTCATTAAAAGTAATACAATAATCCATGGTCATTTCAGTACCTTATGTACCACATGCCAGTAAATTTTACTTGACTTGCTAGTATATCCACTTAACTTTTCAATAACAAAGGCTATATTAGGCCTTTTCATACTCTAATTGGACTACTAGAGTATTTTTATTCGGTACTAGATATCCATACCAAATGTGAACATGTAATCAACATACAAATATATAATTACTCCTTTATCATTATTAAACTTGCTATATATGCATTTGTCCGATTCATTTAATTGCCTCTTTCAGAAAGTAACATCACAATACTTTATAGCCTCATTATAGGATCATATTCTATGACACAACAATATGGAACTTGACTATTTATATTGTTTCTAGTTCATTCCACTAGAAATCCATAAAATTCTGGATCGAAAGATTTCTCTTTTCTTACTCTTTTACTTCTTTTGAGTTCTAGAGCCTTTTTAGAGATTTCTTCTCTCACAACATGATTTTCATCATATGATATGCACATGTCATTTTCTATCAAAATTTGATCTTTCGATCTAGGAAAAACTATTTCATTTTAACATACTTTACTTCACATTATCATAATGCATCATCATTTCATCAATATCAAGGACAGATTCAAAATCACCTAAATACTCATCCTTTTTCATATTCATGAACTTCAATTAACCCACAACTAAATCATATGAATCATCATGCCATTTATAAGCATAAAACTTTATGCATAACATATGAATCATCATAATTCAATACTTATATGCTCTTAAAATTTGACACTTTGATGACTAATGGCATCATAACATGTGAATATAGTCACATAATAGTCTTATTTTTCATGCATTGTACTCAATTTGAATATCTTAATATCAATGACATTAGGATTCAACATATACTAAATAACTAAAAATGTTTACCTTTCATAATTCACTAATTTTAATTCCATTCAAATTTACACCACTTTTTTTTATCAAGCAAACAAAAGCATTCATGTTAATAAATTAAAATCACATTAATTCATGATTGCATTATTATGCATTTATATGCATTAATCACATGACCGCATTAACATTCATTCTTATACCTAAATTGTATTTCATATTTATGAACATACATGTATTAATTACATTAATTGTACATTCATTAACCTTGTAACTCCATTGAAATATATATATATACACTTAAATTTTTTTCCATAGGTATGAACATACATGCATTAAACCTCAATTTAGTAACTCTTTATACTACAAATTTTAGAGATTTACAATACATACATAATATATAAATTATATTGCTATAATATTTATCAATAATATATACACATTATTTTGTTTCAACCATTATAATTATATAAGAACTAAAATCCAGTTTATACATTTTACCAATTCATAACGAACATGTACATAATTTAATGTCTTGTGGAAGTTAACAAGTCACTATCTATCAATCATCACGAACATGATCATCTACCACGCATGTGTTTTGACCTTAGTGTCAACATTTACGCATGCAATATTCAAAGGGGCATTACATTGCAATGTAAACATGCTGTTGAGTTTTAGTTATAAAACTTTTAGATCTTAAAGAAAACTTTGTCAAAACGTTATAGAATCTCAGATCTAACTATGAAGTTGTAACTGCAGTATAGCAAGTATCAAATAACAAAAATCTGCTTAAACACACACAACACCACCAAGATTTTACGTGGTTCAACCTTATAATAAGGACCTACATCCACGGCTCCCTATTTATAGGGAAGTCTCTTCACTATTAGAAAAGTTCAAGATATCACAGACCATAAACTTAGAAAAACAACTCAATACAGATAGATCTTCTAAGCTTCTAAGATAGAAACCCTAACCGAACAATGACAAAGGTGAAAGGGAAGAAATACTCACAAAAGAAGCCAACAAAAGTCTTCTCAATGCTCCAAACTACCAAGATCTGGACTAAGAAGCCTTCATTCCCACGGATCTGGAAGTTTTCCTTAGATCGCCTCAGAGAACAGAGAGAGAAGCGGTGGCTGATGAAAAGAGAGAAAAATGACGAATGTGTACAGGAGCCCTAAAAGTGTGCCCTTATATTTATATATACACAATAAAGCACCATCCATGTCAAGGCTTCCCATCCAATCTCCGCCGTTCAACACCAATGCATCAACGGTCCATATGCGCCTTAAACAAACACAATCAGAGGGCCCGGATGGCTGACGCGTGGCAGCCATTTTAAACAGATTTTTGGGAAGCTTCCTTTAGAAGCTTCAGGCAGCATTGGGCAAAGGCACGGGCAGGGGCACCGGTCAGGAAAATATCACACACGGGCAGGGGTAGATTGGTCATCTCAAATTATGACCTGATTTAAACTAATTAAACTCTACCCTTGTACATATTAATATTTACAACACATGCCACTCAATATTACATACTTAGATCTATAATACTTGAACAATACTTGACTAAATTTATAATCGTCATAGTTAAGTCATATAGGGACTAATTATACAACGCATGTAAATATTGCATTATATTCACAAATATGCAAATGTTTATGAGTATCAAAGGAACAGTTACTTACAAAGTGAATATGCAGTTCTCAACTATGAAAATCAAAAATCAAAATCATTTTTATTACTAGTTTTGGCATCGTCTTAGCGTCTAGTTTCAACAACCACCCAAAAAGGATTTCTCTTTTGGCAATGTCTTAATGTCTGGTTTCAACAACTACCCAAAAGATGATTTCTCATATTACCAATTGGGAAATTATCACTTAATCAAAATTGCCTTCACTTTGATAAGTATTATTAATTACTAAAATTTAGAAATTAAAAGATTTCAACCAACCGCAATAGCTTGGGGTTGTTCTAGCATGGTTATGCAATACAATTTATAATTCTTTGTCAAATTTTTTTTGATAAATATCGACATAGCCGAGGGACAAACAGGGAACTCGAAAAGACGAGCCCTTAGCCACCCCATAAAACGGAAGTGGGAACAAAAAGAGAATACAACAAACAGAGACCAAACCGGAACCCAAAGCAAAACAAAACACAACAGACACCAAGCACAGGCCAGACAAGACACGCAGGAACAAGCTCAGACATGGATCCCACATGAAGAAAAACCAAATGAACAACACGAAAAATAAGAGCAGGACTGACACCTCAACAACAAGCCCACCCACCTCATTTAGCAAGCAAATCTGCCACCCTAGGTGAGTCGAAACCATCGAAATTGAAACCTACTATTTTCCCCTTCTCTATTACCTGCTCCGCTTTCATGATCATCTCGTCATATCCATTTCCCGAGATCTTGTCATACCGATTCCCCCTATTCCGTTTTTTCTTCTTCCCGGCTGCCTTTGACGATTTTCCCCATTTCATCTCATTCCCCTTTTTTCGCTTGCTTGAGGCCTTGGTTGTTTTCGGCGTGCTGTTCCTAGGCGACATATTTTTCAAAAATTCCTGAAGCTTTCGCTTTTCATTCTGTTTTTCCTTGTGCTTCAATGCTTTCCTCTCCCTTTTTGTCATCACTCCTTTTCCTTTTCTCATCCCCACTCTAGATGGCCTCTCCATACATGTCTCTGCCCTGCTCAAACCGTAGGGCTCAAAACCTGGAGGAAACACAAGCCCCGAGGACCCATAATCATCTTCACTGGCGGGGTCTTGAGTAACATTCTGAAGATGCAATAACTGAGCATGAGGCTAAGCTGAACTAGCTATGTCACTTTCCACCCACTGGAGCAAAGGATGCAGATGTTGGTTTCCACGCATTTCCTGAACTGGAATATGATCACCACGCTGTGGGGACGGATGGGGAAGAGAAGCATGTGGCCGACTGTATTCCACAGACCACCTACCGACATCATCCTCAACCCAAGGAGGTAAACGAGAAGGATGGGCCATAGGCTGAAGAAGGCAAGGCTACAATGTGTTGTACGGGTAAGAGCATTCCAATTCCCCTCTACCAATGATCTGACTATTGAGATGGAAGGAAACCTGACCTAACGGCTGCCAAGTAACACTCAGTCCTTCACTTGCAGGCCATGGGATAGGAGTTCCAGGCTCCTCACAAACACTCCAGAAATCCGTAATCTGCTCTAAAGAGGGTCGAACCCATGATGTATGCCGAGCTGCAGCATTACATTGACTTTTTGGAGGGGATTGTGTCGAAAAGGATGCCTGCTCCCTAGCCAATCTGATTGATGCCGCATGGGCAACAACTATAGGATAGTAATCAGGGATCAATACAGAGCTACCTTCTTTAATAAGGACCAAGCGGGATCCCCCCTTAAACTGAACCTGGACTAACTAATGAATGTACGTTGTGTAGCAGGTGTCAATCAGTATCCTGGCAATGTTGGCGCATCTCATAGCGGACGTTCTCGAGTCCACCCTTACGAATTTCCCCCATACATTGTTTGCCTATCGAATGACCACTATTGGATAGGCAGACCATGAATCTCCAGCCACACTCTTCTATTAAGGGATCCAATGGTCTCACCAGAGTACTTGCACACCTCTCTGAACTTCCGCAGAAGAGTCTCCTTATGAGGGCCCAGGTAAGATTCTAAGGTGCCAACAGAGTCACATACCAAAATAAAGGTAGTGTTGTTTAAGCCTTTAGGAGTTAGCCCGTAGAGATCATTCTCTGTGATAAATGTAAGAATATCATCAAGAGTGACCTCATCTGATGAATGGGCAATGATTGACCGCTCAAGCCATGCTTCAACGCTCCTGTTGGTATTTGACACATAGTTGTGCTGAGATCTTCCCCACCCCGATTAGGTAGTGTGTTCCCCTGTTCCTGATTACCTCTTGCATTTCTTGCCCGTTGGATAACCCTTTCCCGCGTTTGGCTTCGTGCGGATGGAGGTACTGTTCTTCTGTCTGGGTTCGCCCATTACTGGATGTAATGGATGTAACTGGTCTTGTAGCTTCATTCGAGTCATGAAATTGGACAAAACTAGCCTTTTCCTCACATCAACAAAGGTGTCATAGATTGATATGAAATCACGAAAAACAGCCCTAAGCCACGAGTTTGTCCTTTTTTCTGGTAGGCCATCAACGAAGATGGACACCCTTGCATTGGTACTCGGCATTTCAAGCAGCGGTGCTGATGGGTATGGGAGGCAGGTTGGTGGCCGAAGGGAGGAGGAGGTGCTGGTGGTGGTGGATGGTGATGGATTCGATGATGGCTGGTGGTTAGGATGTGAAAATGTTGGTGGGAGACTATGAATTCCAGAGATGGTGTTCGAGATTGGAGGTGGGAGATGGTAGGAAATATGGAGCCGGTGATGGGTGATTGAAATTGGAGGTGGTCAGTGGCAGGGGGAAGTTTGATGATTAGAGATGATGGGAGGTGATGAAACTGGTGGGAAGCGTTGGAATTTGGCGGTGGGCGGCTGAATTTGGTGGCGATTGAGTATGGGTGTGTCATTGGTGGAGGCCGGTGGTGGTGAGGGGGCTTTCGGAGGTAGGCGAAGCGGTTGGAAATGGCGAATCCTCAAGGGGTTAGCAAACAGCCTCAATAGTTGTACAACCTAAACGGCAGCGGTACCGGAACTCCGGCCCCTGGTGGTTGGTCACTCGCCCGCGCGCGCTAGAAGAGGTGACGCGTGGGTGGAGGGGAAGTAGCCGTTAGGGGTCGATAGAGAGTTAACTAGGATGGCGTTTTTATGATGTCCGGTTTGGTGGTGGTAGAAATTGAAGGTGGGAGGAGGAGTTTTGAGGGGGTGGATGGCATTTTAGGGGGTGGTGGAGGTGTTTCAGGTGGAAGGGGATGAAGGGTGGGAGATGGTGGGAGACGTTGGGGTCACCCAAATGTCAACGAACGGCGGCCAGAGGCGTACGCCCGGAATGACTAGACTCGGGTGAGTCCAATGCCGTGACTCTGGCCCTTGGACGGCCGGCCAGAGGCCTACATGCGCCGGTGATAGGTGGCGTGTGTGTTTGTAATGTTACCGTTGGGCATGGAGAGAGAAATTTGGTCCTACATTTAATGGTTATATTCTTTGTCAAATGATGCAGAAATGGGCATCTAGATCAATGAAAACTAGCCCTGCAAATTTATCTCCGAGTGCACGCGATTTCAAGTCTCTCGAGGTACATAATTTCATACATATATGAAATACAACCTATAATTCTTTGTCGAATTATACACAAAGGAGGAATCGTACTAGTGGTTACAAGTCCTTATTATCATCATTGGCATTGTGTGTTCGATTCTCCAGAGCAGAAAAACTCCTTGCTACCCATATATACCAATTTACAAAGGGTGTACTATTGACTACATATATAACCTTTTTTTTCTGAAGGCGCTTTATCGAAGAAGATCATTCACAACACTAGACACAAATGTAAGAGGAGGGGAATTCACCCAATCATGGGAACATGCTCCCAAGCGATGAAACCTAGCCACTTCATGGGCAGCCACATTGGTATTTTTATTACACCAAGAAAAGCGGAAAGGAGAAAAAGACGAACACATCGGCCTAATGTCATCAACAATAGCAAAAAACTCCCACGGGGAGCAACAACCGCCAACTAAATTCCTAACAATTTCATGACAATCGGATTCAAAATAGACAAAACTAAATACGAGCCTCGAAGCTAACAAACAAGTGGCCCTCAAAACTAAAATTCAGCCATCCGAGCCAAAGATGCAAAAGCCGACCTACACCATCCAAAAAGAACCGAGCCATTGTCATCTAGAACAGCATCAAGACCAATAGCCGAAGAAGGAGAGGCCTAACTGGCGTCAACGTTGAGCTTGACCCATCCTATCACCGACTTTTCCCATGACTGAGCAGCAGCAGTAGAAGGACAGCGAGGAGGAGAGACATCCTGCATAACTTGGACAGCTTCAAGAGCTTTAAAGAGAGCCCTATCTGCCACCCATTTCGGACCATCGAGCTTTCCTTCATAAACAAGCCTACAACGAGATTTCCAAAACCACCAGCAAAGAAAAATATTTTTAATTAAGCACACAAAATCATTGCCAAAGAAGGAACATACAAAATCCCACCAATGAGGAAAACCCCGGAAACCCACTGAACTCGGTTTAAACCCTATATCAGAGACAAACCAGATTGCATGAGCAAGGCAAAGGAAAACAATATGATCAGATGACTCAGACTCAACCTGGCATCAGGGACACAAAGAAGACACATCGAAAATTTTCTTAGTAAGCTGAACAAATGAGGGAAGAGCTCCAACCAAAAATCTCCAAAGGAAAATACGAATATGAGGTGGAACTGAGGTTGCCCAAAGCCGGCTAAGACACTTTTTTTTAGGAAAGTTGGACAGAGAAGCTTGAAGGCTTTTATCGATGTAGAGGGAAGAATCACACCACAAGGCGTACCCTTGTTTAACATGGTAGGAACTTCTAGAATCCAAACTCCAAACCAGATGATCTTATATATTCGGGGTCAGAAATAAGAATACAACGAATAAACAAGATAAGGAGGGAACAGTTCCCGAAGTCCCTCATTCTCCATTCCCGAGTTGAGGAGTTGATAAGATCAACAATCCTCAAATTCGAACCAGAGCCGTGAGCAGGGCTGTGGACAGCCCTCAAGTCCTTCAGCCCCTGGCAATCTTCCCAAACACGCACTTTATTCCCATTGTTCATATTCCAAGAGAGGCCCTTTTTGAGAAAATCTCGATTGTCAATAATGCATCTCCAAAACCAAGACGGCCTAGAACCCACTTGAGCCCCCAAAAAATCCCCATCCGAAAAATAGAGACCTTTTAGAACTTGGACCCAAAGGGCCTCAGGCTCATTCAAAATTCTCCAAGCTTCGTTAGCAAGCATGGCAAGATTCATACCTTCCATGTCGCAAAATCTCATACCACCCAAACCTTTGGGCTTAGTTAGCTTTCGCCAACTACTCCAGCGAATAGGTTTAACACCATCTAATTTCCCCTTCCACCAGAACTTCGCAATTAACCCATTAATTTTACCAGCAAGGGAGAGAGAAATATGAAAGCAATGAAAAACATACCGTGGAATAGTAGCTAAAACAGACTTGATGAGCACCTCAAGACGCGCATGGGAAAGAAGAGAAGCTTTCCACCCCTGAACTTTATTTCTAATTCTATTAAGGAGATAACCAAGTGTTTTCTGTTTATCCCAACCCCAGAGAAGATGAATACCCAAATATTGTCATTGAAATCCATATGGGGCATACCCAAATATCAGCTGCTCCCCTATGGAGCTGTCTAGGGCTTTGTGCTCCTTTTCCTCTTTTTCACTGCTATTCACCGCCGTTCGCCGCAGTTCTCCATTTTCTCTTCTCGTTACTTGCCTAGTTCCCTGTCGTCTATAGTTCGCTGTGGGTTATGTGTCAAGGAACCATCTTTTCCAAAAGCTTAAGCTGATGGGTGAAGGCCCATGATTGGTTTTATACTCTAACATGCCCCTTCACGCAATGTTTGGGCTTGAAGCGTGGACAATGCACAGGCTCACCTTATACCTTGTGCTTAATTATTTAATATTGAAAGTGGGGGCTGTTGAGATTCGAACTCCTGACCTTTTGGTCATCAAGGCTCTGGTACCATGTCAAGGAACCATCTTTCCCAAAAGCTTAAACTAATGAGTGAAGATCCAGGATTGATTTTATACTCGAACACTATGGCGTCATCCAAGGCCAAAGGAAAGGAAGTAGCAGATTTAGAAGAAAGTCTTATCAGAGAGGTTAATAAACTTGAGCTAGAAGAAGATGAGTCGATCAACGCTGCACTTAAGGATCTTATGCTGACTGGTAAGCTTATTTCTGATAAACCAATTAGAGTTGGCTCGGTTAGGATGATTCTTTAGAAGGCTTGGGCTCTTCATTATAAGATTCAAATTCATGAGGTTGGTAATAATGCCTTCCTCGTCCTCTTCCAAAATAAAGATGATAAATGCAAAATTTTGGAAGAAGGTCCTTGGTCTATTCATGATTCCCACTTAGTGCTGAAGGAGTGGAATGGGGATGTTTCGTTCTCTGAAATCGATTTTTCAAGGACGGAGTTTTGGGTTCAATTTCATGGGCTCCCTTTAAACTTCATGACCAAGAATAATGCCCTAAAGATTGCAAGTCTATTTCCTGCTATCGTTAAGATTGATGAGAATATGGACAAAAATATGGTGTGGTGCCGGTTCTGTAGAGTGACAGTGGTTATTGAGACTATCGACTCCTTGCGTAAAGGCTTCTTACTTCAGAGAAAGGATAAGAGTTATCTATGGGTTTAGTATAAGTATGAGCGGCTACCAAACTTTTGTTATAGGTGTGGATGCTTAGGGCATATTAATATGAGATGCCCGTTGAGAAGGAATTCTGAAAATGATTAGCAGTTCGACAGTTCCCTTCGAGCAGTGGAATTTCAATCTGATCGGTTAAAGATCAATGTTTCAGGAGAGGGAGAATCTTCTACTTCCCCAAATGCTCCTGTTGTTCATAGACCAATCCTTGTCACTTCTATTCGAAATGCAATAGAAGAGGAGAAGAGGTCGTTCAAAATCATGGAACAAAATGTGTTAGCCTATATCCGTTTTGTGACTCAAGAGGTGTGCAATCATCTGGGCTCTGTTCTCTCTAATCCAGCTGTTGCTACTTCAAGAAACCATGTTTGCGAAGGGCTATTCAGATGGCTAATGAAGCTTCAAATGAGTTAGATCCTGTGTTTAAAAAAAGGGCTTCTCCAGACTCCGTTTATCAGAATATGAAGAAGCATACTAGAGTCACTATAATGGAAGTGACGAGTTCCGCTTTTAGGCAAGATATTTATGGCAACTAGGTCGTTTGCTCCTCGTGGTCAAAAGATGAGAATGGTGACACTCATTTCGATTTCAACTCTGATTTCTATTGCCTGGAGGCAGGTTTTACTGTGGGTCATGTTGAGGGTGGTGCTTCAAGGAGTGCTGTTCTCCGTCAGTTCCATAATATTAAGAGAGTCACTAGAGCAAGAATTGAAAGGAGCAGTGAAGAAGTGGGCCTCGGATGTACGAGGAACCAGCTGAAATTGAGCAGTGCCACTTTGATTTTTGACGATTCTTCAGGTATAATTATTGACCATGGTGATGGACTTGCGGCGGTTGTCCCGAAACAATTGCCTTTCGATCAATGATCGTCTTATGTTGGAACTGCCGGGGCTGAGGCCAAACGCGAAAGTTCGAGCTTTGAAAGAGCTCATAAGGAGTCAGAGGCCGAGCTTGATTTTCTTGATGGAGCCGAAACAAAGAAATAATTACTTATCCTCCCTTACAGAGTGATTAAATTTTGTTAATTGCTTTTGTGTTTTCCTTATTGGTGCTAGTGGTGGTTTAACCTTGTTGGAATGACTCTCTTAATATTAGTAGAATGCATTCTTTTGACCTGTTTATTATAGCTCAACTCGAAGAGGTCCAATCTGGGTACAACGCTTCATCCATAGGGAACAGGAGAGAGGTAGAAGAAGTGCCTTTTGGAAGTCCATGTCTAATTTATGTGCTGTTTTGAGGGGTCGTTTGCTATAGCTGGTGATTTTAATGCTTTTGTTCTCTCTTTGGATAAGTTCAGTGAGGTTCTAGCTATGCTCTCTCACCTTAGCTGGCTTCCGTCCTTTTACGATACTTGTTCTCTTATTGAGTTATATTCAAAGGGGTGTCGTTTCTCTTGGCCAGATCGTCAAGATGATGTTAGACACATTAAGGAGAAAATTAATAAAATTGCTGTTAACTTGGATTGGCTTTAAGCTCCTTCTGGCCATTGCTTCTGACCATTCCCCCTCTCCTTGTTGCTCACCATGGTTTTTCTGCTCATCCTAAATTTTCCTTTTAAGTTTGAGGCCAAGTAGGTGCTTCACCATGAATGTTTGAGAGTGATTCGTGAAGGTTGGGAAGGAGCCGGAAGTATTGATTCCTTTATATTCCTTCATGCTAAACTTGTTTAAGTGCAAGTCAGGGCTGTTGGCTTGGAGTAAGTCTCTTAAGTGTGTTTTGGCTAGTGAAATTGCAATTATTTAGAGAAGGGTTGAAGAGCTTCAAAGCATATATCAGTTTCCTTGTGATATGGCCGAGGAAAAGGATCTTCTGAATATACTAGATTTTATTTAAAAACAAGAGGAAGCTCATTGGAAGCAGAGATTTAGAGTAGATTGGCACATGTTAGGAGACAGAAATACCCTTTTTTCATGTCTATACCATGGTTCTTCAATGCCGGAACTGTATTCTGAGGCTTAAGTATTGGAACTGAGTCTAGGTTGAGCATATTAGAGGAATTAACCAGCTTGTCTTAGACCATTTCCGTGATTTGCATAAGGTGGTTCGAGTGGGCATCCAGGAGGTCATCTCGGTATGCCCGTAGCTCATTTCAAAGGAGTCTAATTGCTTGATCACTGCTCGGGTTTGCACAGCTGAAATCAAAGACACTACTGATCAAATGGGGAGTTTGAAGGCACTAGGTCCTTATGGCTTCTCAGATACCTTTTTTTTAAAGATTTCTGGGATATTATTGGTATTGATGCCTGTAAGGCTGTGATTGAGCTTTTTGAGTCTGGTGTGATGTTGGAATCTATGAACCAAACCAATAAAGCTCTTATCCCCAAAGTGCCTAACCCAGAATTTGTTTCCAGTTTAGACTTACAAGCCTTTGTAATTTTGGTTACAAAATTGTGTCCAAAATCTTATAGCTAATAGGCTTGCAGTGGTGCTTAATCTTATAGCTAATAGGCTTGAAGTGGTGCTTCCTTCTATCATCTCCCCTTATCAAGGGGCCTTTTGTTCATGGCCATCATATTTAAGATAACATCATTATAGCCCATGAAACCTTCCACGCTTTGCGCTGTAAGAAGGGGAAAAAGGCCTTTATGGCTATAAAAATTTGACCTTTCTAAAGCATACGATCAAGTTATTTGGGAAAGTTTGGAAGATCTTCTTGCAAGGTCGATTTTGGTCCTTCCTATGTATCATGGGTCGTGGCTTGTGTCCGCTCAGTGTCCGTTAGTCCTATTGTCAATGGTTCTCGTTTGCCTTGCTTTCGTATATCTCGGGGGCTAAGATTGGGAGATCCCCTCTGTCCTTATTTCTTTGTGCTTATTATAGAGATTTTTTATAGATTAATTTTGAAGGAAGTTAATGAGGGAGGTTGGAATCAATTTGTGATTCCCCCCATGCACCTTTGCTTTCCCATCTTTTTTTTGCCGATAAATATTTGCTTTTCTGTGAGGCTAATATTGAGGTGATTTGGGTGATGAAACGTGTGGCTAGTTGTTTTTGGGGTGCTTCGGGTCAGAGAGTGAATTTTGTAAATCATCGGCTTTCTTCTCTTTTAATAAATATATAACCATTTATCTTCCCATTTTTTATTATCATGATGCAACATCATTTGATCCAATTCATGAGTGAATGAAAAACAATTGATCGAAATTTTATGATA
Source organism: Simmondsia chinensis (assembly GCA_018398585.1). Classification (NCBI taxonomy): domain Eukaryota; kingdom Viridiplantae; phylum Streptophyta; class Magnoliopsida; order Caryophyllales; family Simmondsiaceae; genus Simmondsia; species Simmondsia chinensis. Next base: position 4,163,495 of record JAGTTD010000018.1, read on the forward strand.
CAAACCATCAAAACAATTATAAAATCATGAATTCTTAACTTTGGCTTTGATTTTACATGTAATATAGGCACATAAAACAGCAATTCACATGAATTTTATGATTTCATGATTTCAACCTAGATCAAATATTTAAATTTCACACAACTTCTTTTCATTAATTGCACGCAACTGAAAGGGAATAAAGACATTTTCATATTGTGTGTATACATGCCCATAATCCTGACATAAAAGCATTTGGTTGAAATTCTTATGTGATTTGAGATCTCTTGTTCAAATTTTATGATATCAATTTTAGAATTTTATGATTCTTATTCATATTTGAATCAAAAACATACCTTGGTTCGTAGCAATTTGTACAACAGAAGGATACAAGAAGACATCTCAATTCTCTCCCGGTTACTTTTTCCAATCTCACAAAATTAGCCAATAACACACCAAGAGAAGAAGCCATTTTTATGAACAAAAATAAGTCTTAAGATTGATAGAACAATTTGTAGAAATCACACCAATTTGTTAGGAAAATAATAAAACAAGTATCTAAATCAGTCACCAGCTTCAAGGCTTGCAGCAAACCGTTTTTCTTAAGACTTATTTCTTAAATATCGAAATAGTTTAAGGGATATAATGAAATCTAACAACAAAGTGAGAATAAAAATATAGAGAGAGAAAGATGACCGAAACTTTTTGAGAGAGAAAAAGAGTGAATTTTTCCTTGAACTTTGCAAATGCAAATAGGGGTTTATATATAAATCAATGTGTCTCTTCACAAGAGGCACATAATTTAATACTAAAAACATATGCTTAATATTAAGAGACACATCCCTTTTAGTTAATGAATTAATTTCCCAAAATAGAAACATTGGCGCACCAAAAATAAGGATCATAACTACTTTGTTTGTCGACACACATACCCAAAGTTTGGGTACTATAAGTCTGTGTCGACACACAACCCCCCGAAAGCGTTTTTGCGTATTTTAAGCCAAAATATATAACAAATAAACATCCAAAACACTTTATTTTGAAAATACATCGATAAGGGCAATGCCCTAATGGGTAATTTCAATTATTAAAATAAAGCAATTATCACTTAGGTATAAGGACACTCCTAATGATATCCCATTCTCAATTTTCATGTGAAACTGTGCGGTGAAAGTTGATGTGTTGTTTTAGGTGACGTATTGTTTTATCATTTATGCCCACCAATTGGGAGCTGTGTTTTGTTTGGCAACTAGGTAAAGGGATAAGCAAGAGGAATGTGAGGTATTATCATACCTTTGTTTGGATATGTTTAATAAGGGAGGGTAAGAATAAAGAGGGGTAGATGAGTTACCCTTATTTGACAATTGAGTATAGGAATAACGGCAAACTAGTTATATTTAAAATAAGGGTAAATATCCTAATTTGATTTAAATTGACCCTTCTCCCTTTTTACCCCAAACTAGGGATTAAAAAGTTTTGGGGGGGGGGGGGGGGGGGGGGGGGGGGGGGGTGGTGATGGATGAATATGTAAAACCAATTGTCATTGCATGATGAATGAGAAGAATTACAGGCCTTTATATAGGCATACATCAAGAATGGAAATATACAATCATATCCTTGAGATAGCATAAATCAAGGGCTAATGAAGTAAAGAGAATAAACCTAGGAATATTCTACATTACATTGGATATTCCTCTAATAGTCCCCCTCAATCTAGGCGGGGAGGAAGAACACGAAGATTGGCCTCGTGTTGGAGGAAGTGATGAGCTGCTAGACCTATGGTAAGGATGTTGGCGATCTGTTTGGTAGTGGGAGTATAGTGGACTTGGAGATCACCCTTAAGGACTTTTTCCTGCACGTAGTAGAAGTCAACGTCAACGTGTTTGCTTCTGTAGTTCGAAACTGGATTTGCAGCCAGGTAGGATGCGGAGACATCATCACAATAGACGATGATATGGCCTGGATGTTGAAGGCCGAGGTCTCTCATCAAGTATTAGACCCAGTCACTTTTAGCTACAACTTGTGCCACCGCCCTGTATTCATATTTGGTTGTGGATTTAGATATGGTAGCTTATGTCTTTGCTCTCCAAGAGATGAGGTTGGTCCCAAAGTAAACAGCGTATCCAGTTGTGGATTGGAGTGTGTCGGGATAGTCACCCCAATCAGCATCGGTGAATACGGTAACGGTTGAGGAGGAGGCAGGCACAATGGATAGGCCATGATCTGGGGTGGACTTTAGGTACCAAAGAACACACTTGACTGCTTGCCAGTGGTGAGAACAAGGAGCATACATGAATTGGGAGACAGGGTTAACGGCGTAGCAGATGTCAAGACGTGTCATTGTGAAGTATTGCAGAGCTCCAACAGCACTCTTATACTCAGTGGGGTCATCCAGAGGTTCCCTTCACTCAAGGAGAAATGTGCTCCGGGGGGGGGGGGGGGGGGGGGGGGGGGGGGGGGTGGGTGGGAGGTGTAACCAGTTTGGCTTCTTGGAGATTGTGTTTGGTGAGGAGGTTCACAGCGTATTTGTGTTGGGAGAGAAAGAGGCCACTAGGTTGGCGTTTGGCTTCAATGCCAAGGAAGAAATGCAGGGATCCTAAGTCTTTCATTACAAACTGTTGAGAAAGGGAAGCTATTAGGAGAGTTAGCTGAGAATTGTCAGTCCCTGTGAGGATAATGTCATCGACGTACAAGAGGAGGCAGGTGAGGTGGGTGTCGGTTTTGTGGATCAAGAGGGAGGGGTCGGCTCGATAACAAATACATCTAAGACTAAGTAAGAAGGCACTAAACTGTTGGAACCATGCTCAAGGTGCTTGTTTGAGTCCATATAATGCTTTCTTTAGGCGACATACATAATTAGGGTATTTCGGTTGTATGAAGCCTTGAGGTTGTCTCATATAAACTTCTTCCTTTAGATGATCATATACGAACGCATAACATCCAATTGTTGTAAGAGCTAGTTTTATGTAATAGCCATTGTTAGTATAAAGCGTATCGTCGAGGGTTTAACAACTGGGTTAAAAGTCTCCTTGAAGTCAAGGCCTTCACGTTGGTAAAAACCCCGAGCTCCTAGTCAAGCCTTGAACCGTTCAACAGAGCCATCCTCCTTATACTTAACTTTGTATTTTTAAGTACTTCCTACGAGGTTTTCAGTGGGGTCAAGGGAGACAAGGTCCCTGTTAGGATGTGTCTCAAATTCCTTGGAGTTGCTGCAGAGGGTACGCCGATCAATTGGGGGAATAGCTGATCGATCGGGAAAGTTTGCAAAAGCATAGCGCATCCAATACTATCCTCGATCGATCGGGACTCCGGTTTTTTGCTAGTATCATACGAAGCCAGGGTTGTGTATGAGGGTATCCAAATTCGAAGTGAGTGCGTTGTACATTGAGAGGAAGAGAGAGAGAAGTGATTTATAATTCTTCTACTATTTTCTCATTTAATAAAAGTCTTCATCTCTGCTTGTGGTTTTTCCTCCTCTCAATTGAAGAGGGGTTTCCACGTAAATCGCTATGTTCGTCTTTTCCTCTTTTTTGTTCTTAATTTGCTTCTCTTATTTGTTATAGTATTTGAATCGAATTAGATTAATGGGTGTCGTTTTATCAGAGCCCCGTTATTTCGATTTGGTACTATGATGTCTACAGTTAAATCTGAAGTTGAGAAGTTCGAAAGTCAAGGGAGTTTCAGTTTGTGGCAGGTCCGCGTTAAGGGCCTCTTGACTTAGAACTTGAAGAAAGCCTTAGAAGGAAAAGAGAAGAAACTGGAGAATATGACAGAAGCACAGTGGGAGGAGTTAGATGAGAAGGCACTCACTGCTATCCAGATGTGTCTTACAGATGATGTCTTGACAGAAGTTTTGCAAGTAAAGATCACTAAGGAGTTGTGGGAGAAATTGCAGGAGATGTTCTACTTCAAGTCAGTCTCCAACAAACTTGCAGTTAAGCGCCTGTTATTCACGTTCCGTATGTCAGAAGGTACATCCCTTAAGAACCATATTAATGAATTTAACTCTATTATTCAAGAGTTAAAAGAATTGGATGATGCCCCTAAAGATGAAGATCAGGCCATGCTTTTATTATGTTCGCTCTCCACCTCGTATAAAGGCTTCGTTGAAAGCATGATTTATGGTGGTAGAAAAACCATCTCTGTTGATGAGGTTAAAAGAAACCTACTGAGTAAAGAACGAGTAGATAAAAAATTATCCGATTCTGTAAATAACTCAGGTAGCGGTTTGGTTGTGGGAGGTAGAACTGAGACTAGAGGGTCTGGTAGTGGAAACAAGTTTAGGTCTAAATCTAGACACAAAAACTTGTCATGTAATTATTGTCACAAGAAAGGACACATAAAGAAGTATTGTTATAAGCTTAAGGATAAGCAAAAAGAAGATAATAGGAAAGACCAGAATAGAAACGATAAGTCCGCTGAGGCTAGTGTAGTTGAAGATGAGAGTGATGCTGATGTTCTATTAGTTACTGAATCCCAGTCCAGGTCCAAAGATAAATGGATCATGGATTTGGGCTGTTCTTATCATGTTTGTCCTAATAGAGACTGGTTCACCACATATAAGTTGATTTAGGGTGGAGTAGTTTTGATGGGCAATAATGCAGCTTGTATAGTTACGGGTATAGGAACAATCCGAGTTAAGATGTTTGACGGTACAGTTAGGACTTTGAGTGACTTACGTCACGTCCCGGATTTGAAAAAGAACCTCATCTCTGGAGGTACTCTTGAGTCACATGGGTACAGGTACACAGCTGAAAGTAGAGTAATGAAGGTCCGTAAGGGTTCCTTGATTGTGATGAAAGGCAAAAGTGTAGGAACCTTGTATGAACTTCTGGGTTCTACGGTGACAGGATCAGTGGCTGTTTCTACATGGTCTATCTCAGATTCAGATATTACCAGGTTATGGCACATGAGATTGGGTCATAGGTGATAAGGGACTGACATAGTTGAGTAAGAGGGGTTTACTGTGTGGTCAGTCTACATCGCTGATGTAGTTCTATGAGCATTGCGTATATGGGAAGCAGAAGAGAGTCAGCTTCAAGCAGGCAGTGCATCAGACTAAAGGAATGTTAGACTAATACATTCAGACTTGGGACCGTCCAGAGTTTCTTCCAAAGGAGGTTCCAGGTATCTTCTAACGTTTACTACTGATTTCTCAAGAGAAGTCTGGGTTTATTTCATGAAATAGAAAAATGAAGTTTATAATATCTTCAAGAAGTGGAAGTTGTTACTTGAGAAACAAACAGAGAAGCAAATCAATAGGTTGAGGACTGACAATGGCCTTGAATATGTTGAGAGTGATTTCACCAAATTTTGTGAAAGTTAAGGCATTGTTAGACACAGGACTTGTACAGGTCGACCTTAACAGAATGGATGGGCAGAAAGATTGAACATGATGTTACTTGAGAAGGCTCATTGCATGTTGTCAAATGCAGGTTTAGGGAGAGAATTTTGGGCAGAGGCAATTAACATAGTGTGTTACTTAGTGAACCGATCACCTCATTCATCGCTTCGGTTGAAGACTTCAGAAGATGTATGGTCTGGATCCCCAGCTAATTACTCTTGTTTAAGAATTTTCGGTTGTCCTGCTTATGTTTACGTGAATGAAGGAAAGATAGAGCCTAGAGCCAAGAAGTGCATTTTTCTTGATTATACGTCAGGTGTGAAGGGATTTTTTTTATGGGATTCAAAATCTCATAGATTTCTGACTAGTAGGGATGTTACTTTTGATGAGTCTTCACTACTAGATCTGCCACCCACGCCCTCCACCATTAGTATGAATCAGGTGCAGAAGCTAGAGGTTGATCAGATACAGTTAAATAAGACAGTTTTGCAGTAGGTTGTGCCCACTTAGTGTATACAGGCACCTCCAGTATAAGTTACTAAAGAAAATGAAGAGGCTGAAACAGGTCAGCAGGTGGAGCAAAATACTATTGCTAGTGATAGACAGAGGAGACAAGCTAGAGCGCCTCAAAGATATGGGTATGAGGAGATGATAGCTTATGCTCTTTCTATGGCTGAAATAGTGGAAGACATTGAGCCTTCCACCTATTCAGGAGCTGTGACTAGATCTGATTCAAAGAAGTGGATAATGGGTATGCATGTAGAAATGGAGTCATTATAAAAGAGCTACACTTGACAACTTGTCAAGCCCCAAACAGGAAAGAGAGTTATTGGGTGCAAATGGGTCTTTAAGAAGAAAGAAGGCATTCCTGGAGTGGAAGATACAAGGTACAAGGCTCGATTGGTAGCTAAAGGCTACAGTCAGGTACACGGTATTGACTTTCATGATATCTTTTCACCTGTTGTTAGACATACTTCCATTCGATCGATACTTGCTTTAGTAGCTATGCATGATTTAGAGCTTCAGCAGTTAGATTTGAAAACTACATTCTTGCATGGTGAGCTAGAAGAGAGTATTTATATACATCAGCCTGAAGGCTTTGTTGTTGAAGGAAAAGAAGATCATATTTGTTTGTTGAAAAGGTCACTTTATGGTTCGAGGCAATCGCCAAGGCAGTGGTACAAGAGATTTGATCAATTTATGACCAGTCATGGGTTCTTCAGGAGCAAATATGACAGTTGTGTTTATTTCAGGAAAATAGGTTCAGGTTCATTCATTTATCTTTTGTTATATGTTGATGATATGTTGATTGCAGCTAAGGATATGTCTAATGTTGATGAATTGAAAACAATGTTGAAAAGTGAGTTCGAGATGAAAGATTTAGGAGCAGTCAAGAAGATTCTTGGTATGAAAATCAATAGAGACCGAAAAGCAGGAAAGTTATACTTGTCTCAGGAAAAGTATATTGAGAAGGTTCTAGATCGATTTCATATGAAAGATGCTAAGCAAGTTAGCACTCCTTTGGCAGCTCATTTCAGACTTTCAGCATTAGATTCGCCTCATATAGAGGAAGACATCAGGTACATGTCCCAAGTCCCTTACTCTAGTGCATTTGACAGTATTATGTATGCTATGGTATGTACACGTCCAGATATCGCATATGCTGTTAGCAAGGTGAGTAGATATATGGCGAATCTAGGTCAAGAGCATTGGCAGGCTGTTAAATGGATTCTTAGGTACATACATGGCAATTCCGGTGTATGTTTGGAGTTTGGGAGGAATAAATGCTATTTAGTAGGGTATGTTGACTCTGATTATGGTGGTGACCTTGATAAGAGGATATCTACTTCAGGTTATGTATTCTGTTTAGGTGACAGTGCCATCAGTAGGAGAGTAGGTCTACAATCAGTTACTGCACAATCAACTACTGAAGCAGAGTATATGGCAGTAATAGAATCATTCAAGGAAGCTGTCTGGTTAAAGGGTTTGGTTAGTGAACTCAGTATTGATCAAGGTATAGTTGGTGTCTGTTGTGATAGCTAGTCAGCGATTCACTTAGCCAAGGATCAAATGACCCATCATGACAGGACAAAGCATATTGATGTCAAGCATCATTTAATTCGAAATCTGATTGATGAAGGCAAGGTTGAGTTGAAAAAGAATGGTACTGCAGATAATCCCGCTGATATGTTCATTAAAGTTCTACCCAGTAGGAAATTTGAGCATTGCTCAAATCTGGTTGGGCTTTCGGTGTCTTTAAATTAACCTCGAGAGGGGTGGCATTTTTTGGAGAAGGTGGAGAGTTTGTTTTGTGAGAAATTTGAGCCAAGGTGGAGATTTGTTAGAATGGGTCTCATATTCCTTGGAGTTGCTGCAGAGGGTTCGTCGATCGATTGGGGGAATAGCCAATCGATCGGGAAAGTTCGCAGAAGCATAGCGCATCCAGTACTATCCTTGATCAATCGGTGACATGCCAATCAATCAAGACCCCCTGATTGATCGGGACTCCAATTTTCCGCGAGTATAAATAAGAAGCCAGGGTTAAGTATGAGGGTATCCAAATTCAAAGTGAGTGCACCGTACATTGAAAGGAAGAGAGAGAGAAGTGATTTGTAATTCTTCTACTATTTTCTCATTCAATAAAAGTCTCCATCTTCGCCCACGGTTTTTTTCCCTCTCAATTGAAGAGGGGTTTCCACGTAAATTGTTGTATTCGTCTTTTTCTCTTTTTTGTTCTTAATTTGCTTCTCTTATTTGTTATAGTATTTGAATCGAATTAGGTTATTGGGTGTTGTTCTCTTCACAGTCCCAAGTGTTGTTTAGTATTAGAGCATTGAATTCATCTACAATGGCTTCTTGCCATTGTGGATTTTTAGTAGCATGTGATGTTGGTTCCTATATTACGATGATGGAGGAAAGAGAGAGAGGGTACTTGGTCTTACGCATACTTGCCTTAAGTCTCATTTGCATGTGGTGGGTGTTGACTTTGGACAACTGTGGGACATCAACAGGGCCGGGGGAGGGCGGAGTCTGGTTGTTAGCTACCACCGGTTGATCTGGAGTAGTGGGGATGGGGGGTGGGCTGGGGGCTGCGCTAGTCGCAGATGGGGACTGAGGGGAGGCGTAGGCTTCGGGTCTCGAATTCGGGACAGGGCACGGGTCAGGTTGGGTGTAGGACACACGTTCGGGTGGAGTGGTTTCCTGTGACACCGAGGGGTTGGAGTCTGGACATGGGTGGAGTGGGTTGGGGCAGATGCGGTGGCCAACACCAGCAGAGATGGCCGGTCCAGATGGCAGCCGCGCAGTGGGGCTGGGGCTGGTGAGCAGGGGTTTCAGGGTTGTTCTATTGCGTTAGGGGAGACATGAGCAATGAGGGGTTAGGAGTGTGTGGCATCATAAGTGGTCATTGAAGGGGATTTAAGTTCAGGATATGGAAAACGAAATTCACCAAATATCACATGTCGACTAATGAACATTCGATTGTTTTTAGGGTCAAAACACATGTATCCTTTATATCTAGCTGCATATCCAAAAAAACACATTGAAATAGAACAAGGGACAAGTTTATGAGGGGCGCGGGATGTGAGGTTCGAATAACATGCACATCCAAAAACGCGAAAATGATTATAATCAGGAGTTGAGTTAAAATTTTTTTGAAAAGGTGAGGCATGAGAAAGTAGTGGTGTTGGGAGATGGTTTATAATAAAACAAGCAGTGTAGAAGGCGTTATCCCAAAACTCATAGGGTATTTTTGAGTGAATTAAAAGCGTTCGTGCCATTTCAGATAAATGTTGATGCTTGTACTCCACCACCTCATTTTGTTCTAGGATATCAGAGCAAGATGAGCAAAAGTGAATACCAACCTCCTGGCATAGAGCATTCATGTGTCGGTGATCGTATTTGCCTCCCCCATCACTTTGAAATATTTTAATTCTTAGATTAAACTGATTTTCTACAAGAGTTTTAAATGAAGTAAAAATATCAAAACCTTTAGATTTGCGTGGCATAAGGAGAGTCAGGTAAAGCGTGAAAAATCATCAATAAATAAGACATAAAATTTATATGCGGGGTTAGAGAGAATAGGTGATTGCCAAACATCCGAGTGTATTAGTTGAAGGGGCATAGTAGTATTGTGATGAGCAAGTTCAAACTGGAGTTTCTTGGACTTCCCTAAACAACAAGAAGAACATTTATTCGAAAAGTTGGAAGCAGTAACATAATGTTTATTGCATAGAAACTCAAGTATTGAACTAGCTAGATGACCTAGCCTGTGATGCCACAACTCTCTGGTTTTGACACGACCGACAAGACCAACATCGTGCGGTGAGAAACTATAGAGTGGACCATTACTAGGTACTCGAAGAAGCGGCATCCCCATATCCTTGTCCTTGACACAAAAAAGGTTAGAGTCAAATTCAACCATACAATTATTGTCCCGGCAAAACTTCTTGATCGATAAAAGATTATGTATGAGTTTAGGAACAAGCATGACATTGGATTGTTTTAGCGGGTAACTACATGTGGGTATGGATGTACAACCAATGTGTGTTATAGGCAATAATGCTCCATTACTAACAAGCACTTATTTATGACCGGAATAAGGGAGAAGATTATGGAGGATATCTGAGTTTGGCGTCATATGGTTGGAAGCACCTGAGTCAGGGTACCAATTATAGTCGTGCAGTTCTCCAATAGTCATGGTGGCAAGGGACCGAGATGGGTTAGGAAAGGAGTTGCTATCAAACCAGTGTGGGCAAGTTATTGCAGCACGACCAGGTTGGGAGCAGATCTGGCAAAGTTGAGGACTGGGAGCGAGCACACCTACATAAGAGTTAAGGAGACGACCAATAGAAGGTCGAACTGAGTTAGGAGCACCATGCGGGTGCTACAGTGGGCCGGAGGGACCGTGTCTGCCACCACGATGGCCATGCTTGCTGCGCCCACCGCCACGCTCGCGGCCACCTCGATTTTGTTGCAGGTTGTTGCTTTGTTGTCTTGTAGCTATTAAGGCATGTGATTGATCTGGTTCAGTTCATCCAGGGTACTGACTAAGGGAAGCCTCTTCATTGAGAAGAGCGGTTTTGAGTTCCTCATAAGTGTATGTTTTGTTGGTTTGTTGTGTAAAAGTTGCAAATGCGGCATACTCGGGTAGTAGGCCATAAAGGGGAAAATGTGTGAATTCTCTATTAGAAACAGGTGATTCAATTGCAGCTAAGTCATCCGTGATTGATTTTAATTCAGAGAGGTAAACGTCTATTGTTTTGCCATCTTTTCGGTGATTTATAAGTTGGTTGCGAAGATCAAATTCCTTGGCCATGGAGTGATCCCGAAAACGCTTAACCAAGACATCCCACATAGCCTTTGATATATTGGCAAACAATGTCGTTAATTGGGGGACGAGATAGGGTGGCAGCAATGCTGGATCGAAGATTTTGATTCTTGCAAATCCATGTTGTATGTCGAAATTAGGGTATGTTGACCCATTTGGATGTGTCTTGTGAGTGGGAGGACATGGATAAGTGCCGTCAATAAACCCTAATAATTAGTGAGTTAGGAGTAACATATTAAACTGTTCACGCAAAGCGAGATAGTCGGATGTTGTTTCAAGTTTAATTGTTACGATGCTTGTTATATTAGAGAGGGGAATGACTATGGGGGAAGTGGGTTGATTATAATTAGGTAAATGAGGGTTTATGGTACTGTTTTGAGGGAGGGGTGTGTGCAGTGCTGTCAGTCCCCCAGCACCAACGCTAGGCAGTGTTGACGGGAGGGGGGGGGGGGGGAGGCTGCCACCAGTGCCAGGGGAGCCACCGAGAGGCGGTAGTCTGGTTAGGGCAGCGCTAGTGTTTGAGAAGAGGGATGGGAAGGAGGAGGAGAATGGGATGCCTTGGTTAAACGTCGGGTTCACTGTAGTCCTCCGATTGGTGGTGGAGTACAGAAGATGGCGACACCGGCATCGACCGACCGAGGGATAGGAAGAGGTGCACCAAAGAGGGTGGGACTGACATGGGGATCGTCAGCCACCGGGTTCGATGTAGTGGAGGGAACAACAGGGGGTCCAGGTGGGGTGCCGGCATTGGGTTGGCCGGACTCCACCATGGTCCTGGAGTCGCCGCCTTAGAGAGAGAGAGAAGAGGAGAGGGCATTTGCATAGGTCCTACTAGGGTTAGTTGCCATTGAGTTATATTTTAATTAAAATGAAAAATATTAGTAGAGAATTCAACACAATGAAAAAAAAAATGTTAAGAGATAGAGATGACAGTCGAAATTCATAGCACGCCGTAAGTGGGCCATATAGATGGTGGCGGGGTGTGGTGTTCCATCGCAGTGCAGGAAGCAAGAGGACGTCGGAGATAGGAGGAGGAAGCAAGCAGCGCCAAGGGGGTTGTAGTGCCGGTGGGAGGGAGAGGCAGCTGACGGTGGTTTTGGGGTTATGAGAAGGGAAGCATAGGGTTGGGATTTTTGGCTCTTGATACCATGTGAATATGTAAAACCAATTGTTATTGCATGATGAATAAGAAGAATTACAAGCCTATATATAGGCATACAGCAAGAATGGAAAGACAATTATATCCTTGAGATAGCATAAATCAAGGGCTAATGAAGTAAAGAGAATAAACTTGGGAATATTCTAAATTACATTGGATATTTCTCTAATTTTGTGTGTGTGTGGTGGGGGTGGGGATTTACCCCAAATTACTCCTTTTACCCATCTTAAGAAATTGTTAAAAGGGAGTAAGTGTTTACCCCATTGACCTCACACTATGCAATTGCTAAACAGGGGGTACTAGGATGATGATTAAGAGAGATAATGATATTATCATTAAGGCTATTGCTAGGTCATACTCGATTCAAGTAGATATTACTACAGTTGTGGAGGACATTAGGGGTTTAAGTGTTACTTTGATCAAGTTTCATTCCATCATTGTTTTAGACAAGAAATAGACCAGTGGATTGATTAGCTAATGCTGGCTACAGGAGTTATGTTATTTCTTTTGGGTACTCTCCCGAGCCCAGGATCCTCCTCCTCCTTATTCGAAAAGGATGTCTTAGGTGTTCCCCTAAAAAGAGGGATTTTCTAAGGTGGTTGTTGTCTTTACCATGTGTTTTAAAAATAAATAATGTGTTGCCCTTTGTTAGACAACTGGATAATAAGGATAAAGAGGGATAATGGTAATGAAATTAAGTGTTGACCCCAATTGGTAAAATTGTTTGAGGGTAATAAGGGGCAAAGGAGGGAAGGGTAAAATTTGAACAAGTTTACTTTATTTTAACTATAAATCTCTTTACTCTTACCTCTCTTTGTTAACAGCAACAATAACAACAAACAACAAAACCGGTGCCTTAAGGGCTCCCGCATAAACGAGGTCTGGGAGGAGTGGATATACGCAGCCTTACCCCTTCAAGATGTAACCCTACTGAGAGGCTGTTTCCTAGGACCCCTAACCTTATAGGGTTAGCAACGCGAGGACTTCCCAGGTGATCACTTATCCTGGTATCTCTCGCCCAAGCACGCTTAGCTTTGGAGTTCTAATAAGATCCGGTGCCTTAGTGCCTGGTAAATGAACCTTATACCTCTCTTTATTAAACATGTCCAAAATGGGTAGGATAATCTCTCACCTTTTCCCCTTTTACCTCTTTTTATTTTACTCATTTGCCAAACAAAGCATTAAGGGAGTGTTTGTTTTATTATTATTTTCTTTTTTGTAAAAATAGAAATTGGTGTGTTTGGTGAAATTCGTTTTTCTTTTGCAATTCTTTTAAAATTTTTACAAACAGAAACAAAAATTATAAATTAAAAAAAGTTATTTTTTGTTTTCTATTTTGGTATATCATTTTATTTTTTATTTTTTGTTTTGTTTTATCATTTGCATTTTTCCTGCTATCTCTTCTTCTTTCTCCTCTTCTACGCGCCGATCGGTTGCGGTCGCCCTCCGCCTGCAACCCCTGACTGTTGTTCATCTTGCAGTCGCTCTTATTAGAGGAATATTCTAGACTAAAATGCTTTTGCTTTTTTATATTTATGCCTCTTGATCTAGGTCAACTACAAGGGCAAAATTGTACTCATTTTCCTTATATTTGCCTATAAATAGGCTCCTGTTGTACTCTTCTTCATTCATTTAAATACAATTATATTTTACATTTTATATGGTATCAAAGCATTCCCTCTGTTCTTTTCTTTGCTTTCCGCTGTTTTTTTTTTCCTTTTTTTGGCATTGTGTTGAATTTTCTATTATTCCTTTTTTAATTAATTTCTTTTTTCTTTACAATGGCAACTAACTGTAGTCGGACTTATGCAAATGCTCTATCTCCCTCCCCCTCTTCTCATGGCGGTGACACGAGGTCTTGGGTGGAGTCCGGCCAAATTAACGCTGGCGCCCCACCCGGTTACCCTGTCGTTGCACCGGGACCGGTGGCCGATGCTACTCATGTCGGTTCCACCTCTTCCGGTGCTCCTCTCCCTCGGTCGGTCGATGGCGGTGTTGCCATATCCGGTACTCCACCACCAATTGGGAGGCCTGTAGTGAACCCCGCGTTTAACCTAGGCATCCCATTCACTTCCTCCCTCCCCCCTTTGCTCTAGACCACAAGCGTAGGGCTGGCCAGGCCACTGTCTCTCAACGGCATAACCAGCACCGGCAGCGGTAGTGCACTCCCCCCTCCCATCGGCACTCCCTAGCATCGGTGATGGGGCGGCGGCATCACTGTTCCCCTCTCTCCCTCACATACCCAAACCCTAATTTACTTAATTATAATCACCCCACCTCCCCCATAGTCATCCCTCTCTCAAATATCACAAGTATTGTAATGATTGAGTTAGAAACAACATCAAATTACCCCCGCTTGGCATGAACAATTTAATATGTTACTTCTCACCCATCAATTATTAGGGCTTATTGATGGTACTTATCCCTGTCCCCCCGCTCAAATAACACTTCCAAATGGCTCCAGTTATCCCAATTCCGACTATATAACAAGGGTCCACACGAATCAAAGTCTTAGATCCTGCATTGTTGCTACCCTCTCTCATCCCTTAATCAGTGACATTGTTCTCCACCCAACCTCAAAGGTCATGTGGGATGCCTTTTCTAAGCATTTTTTGGATCACTTCATGGCTAAGGAGTTCGATGTTCGAACCCAACTAATAAATCACTGTAAAGATGGCAAAACAATGGAGATTTATCTCTTTGAATTAAAATCAATCATGGACAACTTAGCTGCCATGTTTCTAATAGAGAATTCACGCATTTTACCCTAATTGGCTTACCCTTGAGTATGCCGCATTTGCATCCTTTACACGACAAACCTCCAAATAATACATCTATGAAAAGTTAAAAACAACCCTCATCAATGAAGATGCAGCACTTAATCGCTACCCTAGAAGGACTCAATCTGATCAAACCCATGCCCTAATCGCAACAGGTCAACCCAACCCGGGCCCACAATAGGGCTGGGGCGGTTGTGGCCATGGCCGCGGGCGCGACCGACGAGGTCACCTTGGTGGCCGACACGGTCCTCCGAGCCCATTGAACCACCACGGACAGCCCTCGGCTGGATCTTTTCCCTCATTTCATCCTCCCTTTGGAGCCCCTTTTAACTCTAATGCAGGTGTATTCGATCCTGGCCCTCAACTTTGCCAAACCTACTGGCCATACTGCAACAACCTACCCACATCGCTTTAACAACAGCTCTTTTCCAGATCTATCTCAATCTCTGGCTGCCATGACTATCGGGGAACCGCATGATTACAATTGGTATCTTGACTCGGGTGCTTCCAACCATATGACACCGAACCCAAGTATTCTCGATAATATTCACCCTTGTTCTAGTCACAAAAGTATTCTTGTTGGTAATGAAGCTTTGCTGCTTGTGACATGTTGGATCTACATCCATACCCACACGTAAAAGCCCACTAAAACTCTCCCATGTCATGCGTGTTCCTAAGCTTACACATAACCTTTTATCAATCAAAATAACCATACGGTCGAATGTGACTCTAATCTATTTTGTGTCAAGGACAAGGCTACGAGGACACCACTACTTCAAGTACCCAGTAAAGGTCCACTCTATAGTTTCTCACCACACGACGTTGGCCTCGTTGCTCGTGTCAAAACCAGAGAATTATGGCATCACTGACTAGGTCATCAAGGTAGTTCAGTTCATGAGTTTCTATGTAATAAACGTTATGTTCCTGCTTCTAAACTTTCAAATAAATGTCCTTCCTACTGTTTAGGGACGTC
This sequence comes from Simmondsia chinensis, assembly GCA_018398585.1. NCBI lineage: Eukaryota > Viridiplantae > Streptophyta > Magnoliopsida > Caryophyllales > Simmondsiaceae > Simmondsia > Simmondsia chinensis. Next base: position 4,179,059 of record JAGTTD010000018.1, read on the forward strand.
CAAGAAACTCCCTTTTGAGCATGTAATTCATAATACAACTATGCCTCTACAACTAATACATTGGGATGTTTGGCAATCACCTAATTTTTTTTTCTAAATCTACATATACATACTATGTCCTTTTTATTGATGATTTTTCAAGATTCACTTGGCGCTCTACCCGATGCAGTGCAAATCTGAAGTTTTCGACATTTTTACTAGCCCTTATTGAAAACCAATTTCACTCCAATGTTAAGATTTTTCGGGCGGCGCGGGGGGCGGGGAGGGGTGTCACGAACCTAAGTCCAAGACTTGAATAATTTTGGGAAAGGAACGAGAAGAAGAAAGAGAGTAGGAGATAAGAAAGAGATTAAGATAAGAAAAGAGAGAATTTTAGAAAGAAAGAGTTAGAGAGAAAGAGACGGTTGAGAAAGGGAGGAATTAAGAGACATAATTCATATATTTTTCTTGGATGATTCCAATTACAACCTTTACATGCCTTATATAGAATGGGGAGGGGGAATAATCGGTTGACAAGCACACCCCCATTCCAACAACTACATTAAATGCTCAACACTTGCTTACAAGAAATCACCTAATCCTACCTACTCCAAGTGGGAAACCGGTTTGGTCAAGGCACCGGTACTTTTCCCTTCAACTAATCCATTTTACTTAATTAATATTATATTTTACATTATATATCTTGTATAAAATAATAAAAGCAAAAAAAGACTGATACACTTGACACGGTGCGTGACAATCCCCTCCTCTTCAAACAATCCTTGTCCTCAAGGATTAAAGCTCGAAAATTGCTTGCGAATGAAAGTCCAATCTTCCCAAGTAGCTGAGTCTTTGGGCATGTTTTTCCATAGGACTTGAACTGGTTTGACCCTTCTTTTGTTGCGTGTCACGGTGCGCTGATTGAGGATGGCCTATGGTGACACTTCGGGCTGGTCATCCTTGTCAATCTGAGGAAGGTCAGAAGTGATGCGTCCATGGCCCCCACTTTCTTCTTTAGTCTAGAAACGTGGAACACGAGATGAATCTTGAAGTCTGTTGGTAGCTCAAGCCGGTATGCCACTTTCCCGATTCGGGTTTGGATGTGGTACGGTCCTTAGTAACGAGCGGCTAGCTTCAAGTTCCTTCGAAGGGCTACGGATGTTTGCCTGTAAGGTTGTACCTTGAGATAAACCCAGTCTCCTACTTCAAAGATCCTTTCGGTTCTCCTTTGGTCTGCTTGCTGTTTATAACGTTGTTGTGCCTCCTTTAGATTTTCCTTGAGTAAATTGACAAAGTTCTGTCTTTCTTTGGTGACGTCTTCAACGTCCCCGGATGTGGAAATGCGAGGGATGTCAAGGCCAAGGATTCTTGGTTCATAGCCGTAGAGGGCAAGGAAGGGAGTGGTCTTCAAGGAGGAATGATAGTGAGTGTTGTACCAAAATTCGGCTAAGGTAAGCCATTGGGACCATTGTTTCGGTTTGTGGAGGGCCATTGCTCGGAGATAGCTTTCAAGGCACTGATTCACACATTCAGTCTGTCCATCTGACTGTGGATGATAAGCACTACTTATCTTCAACTCAACCCCGGATAGGCGCATGAGTTTCTTCCAAAAGAGGCTTTGTAAGGAAGCATCTCGATCTGAAATAATGTCCTTAGGCATCCCATGGAGACGATAGATGTGGTCTAAGAACAATTGGGCCACCTTGGTTACGGTATATGGGTGAGCCAATGCCATGAAGTGTGCGTACTTGGTGAGTCTGTCAACGACCACCAAAATGACACCTTTTCCTCCTGACTTGTGCAGGCCTTCTATGAAGTCCATACTAATGCTTTCCCATGCTTGGTTGGCACGGGTAGAGGTTTTAGGAGTCCCGGATAGGCCACGTTCTCATGCTTGGTGTGTTGGCAAGTGTCACATTTCTCTATCCATTCACGAACTCTCCTCTTGAGGTTGGGCCAATAGAACATGCGTTTGACCCTCATCAAAGTTCCAAGAGTGCCAGAGTGACCCCCCATGCGAGAATCATGTAGCGCTTGAAGTACCTTGTCTCTCATTCCTCCTTCTTCCCACACATAAAGTCTCCTCTTGTATTTGAGGAGGCCTCCTTCGAATGAATAAGGCCTATTGCTTGTCAGATCAAGAATGAGTTGCTCAAATATCTTGGCGGTATGGGCTTCATTTTCGTAGCTTTGAGCGAGCTCATGCACACAAAGAAGAACCCAAGTGGACATGAGGGCACAGCCGACATTGTCCTCTTCTTCATCGCGCCTTGAAAGCGTGTCGGCAGCTTTATTTTCAGCTCCCTTGCGGTATTGGATGCTATAGCAAAGGCTCATCATCTTTGACATTCCCTTGATTTGCAATTGTGTGGCGACTCTTTGCTCAAGAAGGTGGCGGAGGCTTGCGTTAGTTGTCTTGATTATAAAGCGGTGGTCCATCAAATAATGTCTCCACTTCTCAACGGCCATGAGCACCACTAGAAGCTCCTTCTCATAGACCGAAAGCCTAAGGTGGTGTGGGCTAAGGGCCTTGCTAAGGTAGGCAAGGGGTCTTCCTTCTTGTGAGAGAACCGCACCAATCCCTATTTTGCAAGCATCTGTTTCTAGCACGAAAGGCTTGGAGAAATCCGGAAGTGCAAGGACCGGGGCTGTTGTCATGGCCTTCTTCAAGGCCTCAAATGCTCGTTCAGCTTCCTAGTTCCAATGGAATCCCTCTTTTTTAAGGAGGTTGGTCAATGGCTTGCTCATAGTCCCATACCCACGAATAAACTTTCGGTAGTACTCGGTGAGCCCCAAGAACCCACGAAGGCTCTTGACACTCGTTGGCCTTGGCCATTTCTTCATAGCTTCGATCTTGTCTTCATCGGTCACAACCCCTTCCTTTGAGATCACATGTCCCAAATATTCGACCCGGTCTTGGCCGAAAGTGCACTTGCTTCGTTTGGCATAGAGGCAGTGCGTGCCCAAGGTCTCCAGCACCTTGGTCAAGTGCATACGATGCGCAGGAATGTCCGGGCTATAAACCAAGATATCATCGAAGAATATGAGCACGAACTTGCAGAGGTATGGTCCAAAGACTTCATTCATGAGGGCTTGGAAGGCTACGGGGGCATTGGTGAGCCCGAAAGGCATAACACGGAACTCGCAGTGCCCTTGGTGGGTCCTGAAGGCGGTCTTGTGCTGATCTTCCTCACAAACTCTGATTTGGTGATAACCGGCCCGGAGATCAATTTTGGAGAAACTTGTCCTTCGCGATGATTTTGTTTAATTGACGGTAATCCACACAAAATTGGTATGACCCATCTTTCTTACGGACCAAGAGCACCGGTGATGCAAACGGACTGCTGCTCGGCTGGATTATGGAAGCCTCTAGCATCTCCTTGACTTGATGCTCGATTTCATTGTTTTGTCCGTGAGGGTACCGGTAGGGCCGAATGTTTACGGGTTTGGCATCGGATAGGGTCGTTATGCAGTGGTTATGGGACCGAGGCGGAGGAAGGGACCTTGGTGTGTCAGAGACATCTTGATATCGGCTTAGGATGCGCTCAATCTCCTGATGGACAAGAGCATCTGGAACCTCCATGGTGGTGGCCATAAAGAGATGGCCCATTATATGACCGGCCTTCTTGAAGAACTTGGTTAGGCCCTTTCCCGAAATGGATTGCAATGAAGCTCTCTCGGATGTGCCTTGTAACCGTACTGCCTCCTAGTCCTTGTAGCATGCGAATTTAAGGTTGGTGAAGTCAAATGTCGCGGGTCCATAGCATTGGAGCCAATCTACCCCAAGGACCATGTCATTGCCCCAAAGTTCAAGCACCCTTAAGTCATCAACGAATGTCGTGCCTTGGACCTTCCATCTTACCCACGGACACTTTTGATAGCTAACAAGGCTCTCCCAGTTAGCCACGATCACGGTCATGACAATGATGGGCACAGTTTCGAGTTGGAGTTCTCGAACCACGCTGAGCATCGAGGAAACTATTTGTGGACCCACTATCAATCAAGATGTTCACCTCACGTTTCTTGATCTGCCCTTTCAACCTCAAAGTGTTATGAGTGATCCGGCCCGAGAGTGCATTGAGAGAAATTTTCATGGCCCCGTTTTCTTCTCCTTCAGTCTCCTCTTCAACTACAACCTCTTCTTCTTGTTCCTCATTCTCAACCTCTTCACCCTCCATGCTTTGGAACTATTTCTTACAAACGCGCCCTGGAAAGTACCTTTAATGGCACTTGTAGCATTGGCCGGGCTCTTGCTTGGGTGCGCTAGACCCAGTATAGAAGCCGACACTAGACCGGGCTCCGCTAGGCTTGGACACGGAACCGTGGGACTGAGTCGGGCCCTGGAACGAGGCCGTAGGTGCTGTCTGGTTGCTTGGGGCGGGCTTGGCACTGAAGTTGGGCCGCACAATTGGCTTGCTTCCGGTAGAATGTTTGATTTCGGCTATGGCTACCTCTTGGAGTTTGGTTTGTTCAAAAGCCATACTGAGTTCGGTGGGGCAGCTAGCCTTGATGAAGGCTCGTATAGCGGGTTTGAGCCCGCTAATGAAACTCGAGACAAAGTATGCCTCGCTTAGGATCGGGTGGTGAATCAACATCCAACTCTTCAATTCTTTGAACCTCATGACATAGTCTTCTACCGGCCCATTTTGAGCCATTTTACTAAACTCCTCCACAACATCTTGAAGTAAACGATCACCAAAACGTTTGCAAAACTCGTTCATGAAAAACAGCCATGTCATTTGAGGGTGCCTAAGTTCAAGAGCATGATACCACACATCCCCATGGTCATGAAGATGGCTCGATGCATACTCTACCCATTAATTCTCAGGAACTTGATACCAACAGAAGTACTTGAGACATTTTCGAATCCAAGCTCTCGGATTCACACCTTCAAACTTTGGAATTTCAAGCCTTGGCGTGTGGTTGGACCATGTGCGGTTGCTGCTGTTGCTTCGGCTATAGTCTCCTTCTTCCATGACCCGAGGTGGGCCACGGTTGGTCCTGGGCTCCAAAGAGCGTGCGGGTGGCAGTAAAATCCGATACCCTATCCAAGGATAATTCCCGGATCCCCCTTGTGCAGTGACTTTGTGGGAAACCACGGGTGGTGCCATGGGCTCAACTTCAGGTCTCTTTTCTTGGGCCTTCACCAACCAGCCGACAGCTTCGGATAGGGCCTTAATGTCCGTCCCCATATTTTCCATGGTGGCCCTTAATTCGGTGCTATTTCGGGTTTGTTGCTCAACGAGGTCCTCCAAGCGGTCCAACTTTCCTTCAACAGCATCAACCCACTCGTTGATCTCGGTATGTCCGGCTGAAGACATACTTTTTGTGATGGCCGGCTTTAACGGATAGTAAGATGGCTCTGATACCACTCTGTCATGAACCTAAGTCCGAGACTTGGATAATTTTGGGAAAGGACCGAGAAGGAGAAAGAGAGTAGAAGATAAGAAATAAAGATTAAGATGAGAAAAGAGAGAATTTTAGAAAGAAAGAATTAGAGAGAAAGAGACGGAGGAAATAAGAGACTTAATTCATATATTTTTCTTGGATGATTCTAATTACAACCTTTACATGCCTTATATAGAATGGGGAGGGGGAACAACCAGTTGACAAGCACACCCCCATTCCAACAACTACATTAAATGCTCAACACTTGCTTATAAGAAATCACCTAATCCTACCTACTCCAAGTGGGAAACTGGTTTGGTCAAGGCACCGGTACTTTCCCCTTCAACTAATCCATTTTACTTAATTGATGTTATATTTTACATTACATATCTTGTACAAAATAATAAAAGCAAAAAAAGACTGATACACTTGACATGGTGCGTGACAAGGGGGGGTGGGGGTGGGATTGAATTCAACCATTGACGCATGAATGCCCTATGTCGGGAGATTGGAATTCACTTCCGCCTATCATGTCCTGATACCCTAGAACAAAATGGGGTGGCGGAGCACAAGCATCCACATTTATCTGAAAATTGCATGAACACTTTTAATTCACTCGAAAATACCTTATGAATTTTGGGATGATGCTTTTTGTACTGTTTTTTTTTTTTTAATTATAAACCGTCTCCTAACCCCAACACTTTGGAACACATCACTCTTTCAAAAACTCTTCAACTCCAATCCTGATTACAACCGTTTTTGGCGTTTTTGGATGCGTGCGTTACCTGAACCTCACATCTTGTGCCCCTCATAAACTTGCCCCTCAATCTTTACCACGCGTTTTTCTTGGATATGCCGCCCGATATAAAGAATACAGGTGTTTTGACCCCAAAAATAATTGAATGTACACCAATTGTCATGTGATATTTGACGAATTTTGCTTTCCCTATGCTGAACCTATTTCCTCCAACATGCTTGTCTATGATGCCACAAATTCCCCACCCCTCATTGTTCAAGTATCCCCTAACATTCTAGGTCATGCTAGTCCCCCCAACCCCCATTCGGTGTCCCCTACTGGTGCACACCTGCTTGGACCACCCGTCACTAACGACGCTGGCACCTGCACCCCTGGCCCACCCGAACCCCCTCGGGTTCCCCATTCCTAGCCCACATCGGTCCCGATTCTAGCCCAGACCTGGTCATCGAGGCTCCCGCCTCCCCTCGACCCCAATCACAGCCCGCGTTTGACCCAGCCCCACCCAAAGCCCTTACTACCCCGGGTCTGTCGGTGGGTGACAACAACCACACCCAACCACCCCCCCTGCCCAACTGATGTCCCCCCCCCCCCCCCCCCCCCCCCCCCCCCCCCCCCCGCCCCACCATGCAGTGTCAACTCCCACCCTATGCAGACCAGACTTAAGGCAAGCATACGTAAACCTAAGTATCCCCTTTCCCTTTCATCCATCACTATGGTTCAGGAGCCCACTTGTTACTCACAGGCTGTCAAAATCCACATTGGCAAGAGGTCATGGCAATTGAATTCAATGCTCTAATACTAAACAACAATTGGGACCTTTTCCCTATATGACCCTAGTAAAACCTTGTAGGCAGGAGTTGGAACTATGAAGTTAAGTATAAGGCGAATGGTTCTATTGAACTGTTCAAGGCTCCCCTAATTGCCCAAGGCTTCTACCAACGTGAAGGCCTTGACTACAAGGAGACCTCCAACCTGGTCGTTAAACCCTTCACCATACGCTTTATACTCACACTTGCTATTACATACAACTGGCCTTTACGATAGTTGGATGTCAAAAATGCATTCCTACATGGTTATCTAAAGGAAGAAGTTTATATGAAACAACCCCAAGACTTCATACACCCCAAATACCCTAATCATGTGTGTTGCCTTAAGAAAGCGTTATATGGTCTCTAATCATGTGTATTGCCTTAAGAAAGCGTTATATGGTCTTAAACAAGCACCTCGAGCATGGTTCTAATGGTTTAGTGCGTTCTTACTTAGTTTTGGTTTTATCTGCTGTCGGGATGACCCTTCCCTCTTTATCCACAAATCTAACACTCATCTCACATGTCTCCTCCTGTATGTGGATGACATCATCCTTACAGGCCCTGATACCTCTCAATTACATCCTTACAGGCCCTGATACCTCTCACTTAAATTTTTTGATTACCTACTCTCTCAACAATTTGCGATGGATAGAATAATCTCTCACCCTTTCTCTTTTTACCTTTTTTTGGTGTGTTTTATTATTATTATTTACCCTTTTTTTTTGTAAAATAGAAATGGGTGTGCTCGGTGAAAATTATTTATCTTTTGTAATTCTTTTTAAATTTTTACAAACATAAACAAAAATTATAAATTAAAAAAGTTATTTTTTGTTTTCTATTTTGGTTTCATTTACGTTTGTCCTGCTATTTTTTCTTCTTTCTCCACCTCTACTCACCGATCGGTCTCGTGGTCGCCCTCTGCCTGCCACCCCTACCTGTTGTTCATCTTGCAGTTGCTCTCTGCCCGCCGCGAGCCACATTGTCCGCCATTGTGCATATTTTGTATGGTACTATTTTCTAAAAATTGAAAATTGATTGCTAAAAACTAAATATTATTTGTTAAAAGCTAAAAATATAGTTTTTGTTTTCAGAAATCAAAAACATAAAACATAAAATAAAATGGAACAGACCAATGATTCACTCCACCATTATGTAATGTTTGTCAATTTGTATTTTATTTAAATAATTTTTTATATTTATAAGTTTGTTTAATTTAAAATACTTCCCTGTATTTTATTTTATGAAAAATCAATCCTTTATTTTTTTAACTTTTATTTAGTATTGGTCACTGGTAGGAAATTAATTTTATCATAGAATGAAATATGGTGGACTATTTTAAATTTAAAAAAAAAGATGAGAGTCAATTTGGACAAATTTGTAAACACTAAAGACTATTTTAGGGAAAAAAAAAATTGAACAAACTCATGAATATTAGAAATCATATCAAAAGTAAATAATTATCCGTGGTTTGGTATAGGAAAATATATTCATTTAAAAATGATAACATAATAAATCATTAAATTATAAAAATAATATTAAATTATTACTTTTTAAAAGTTAATTACTTTTTGTTGTTAGGGGATAAAATTATTCACATGTTTTTACCTATTAAAGGTTTTAAAATAATTGGTTCCTTAACATGATATTAGAGCTCTTACCTAGCAATAACAACTCTCTAGTATTATTATTTACCGTGTGTTGGGGCATTTTGTGTTGTCGCTTTGTCCTGTTAGTGCCTATTACTGTGTATTACTGTGTATGCTCTCTATTGACTTGCCTTGTGTCATGTCCTACCTCTTACATTTAGATGCTTGTACATTTTTATGCTTGTGCACCTCTATGCTTCTATGCATTTATACTTCCCAGGTCAAGGGTCCTTAGACACAGTCTCTCTTTAGAGTAGCACCCTGAAGGGGTAAGGCTGCATACATCTCGCCCCTCCCAAACCCTGCATATGCGGGAGCCCTTGAGGCATTAAGTTTTTGTTGTTGTTGCTATATAGTAATCTTAATATATTGATAAGAAAAGAGAAGGAAATAGCTCCGTTCGGTTGAGAGAAAGCCTTGTCTACGATATTGTATTGTTACTACAACAACAACAACAGAACTAGTGCGTCAAGGACTGCCGCATAAGCGGGGTCTGGGAGGGGTAGATGTACGCAGCCTTACCCCTTTAGGGTGTAACCCTGCCGAGAGGTTATTTTCGAGGACCCCCAATCTTATAGGGTTGGCAACACGAGGACTCCCAAAGAGGTCACCCATCCTAATACTACTCTCATCCAAGCACGCTTAGCTTCGAAGTTCTAATGGGATCCGGTGCCTTACTGTTTGATAAATGAACCCTATTGTATTGTTTACTCTCATATATAAATAAAGAAATAACTAACAAAGAATATCCTTTTTACAAAAGTAGCAAAATTACGTCGTAAATTTATTTTAAAAACTCGATAAAAAATATCATAAAAAGTATTTAAAAGTTAAACGTACCTTGAGGATGAATAGTATTGCTCCTTTTCTTTTGTATTAGGTTCGACACTACGAAAGATAACATCTTCGATGATTGAAATTGGATGATTGGGATCGTCAAGGTGGCAACACAAGGAAAAGTAGACTATTAAAACATCATCTGGTTTCTCTAAATTCTCATAAAACATTCATTCGAAATGAAGCTTAATTGTTTTGGACTTGTTTAATATCATTTTTTTTTTTTTGTATTTTTGTTTCTTTTAGAAATTAAAAATTAGGTCGTGACAACGATATTTCTCCTAATTTTAGTTTCTGGTATTTACACGGATTCGAAAGAAAAATGTGAAAACAAAAAATAATTGTTTTCAAAATATAACTTTTGATTTTGAAAAAAAAATTTAAAAAAAGAAAATAATACCAAACAAGTCTTGAACTATTGATAATGCCTTTCCATTATTGTTGACCTTAATATTTCAGTAAGTGACGTTGAAAAATTCAATTTTAAAACTCATAATACATAAATATTGTTATAAAATAAATGCAAGATATAAAATATAAGGAATAAAAGTTTTCATTTTACTACTTTTCCATACCGTACCAATTACACGGACTAAGGTCTATATAGCCAAAAGAATTGCAAGGAAAATGGTAAATGGCACACAAATCAAGATTTTTGGGCCCCACCTTCACTATTTGGTGGGGGGGGGGGGGGGGTTCAAACATATGCAACACCTCCCCTTCATTGACCATGTACTTTGAATATGCCTCGTTAAAAAAAACCTTATAAAGAAAAATCCAGTAGGATAAAACTTAGCAAGTAAAAAAGAGTATAATATTCATAGTATTGAAAATTTCCACTCATGAGTACAAAGTTTCACACTAGACCCTTAAGCTGACACATTTCGATATTGTGAACATGCTTCCTGAAAAGTATAGCTGGTAATGCCTTGTGAATAAATCTGTCATGTTATCATTTGATCGAACCTTACGCACATCAATGTGACCATCTTTCTAGAACGTCTTAGATATATCCTTCATTAATCTGAGCAATGCATGCTGCATTCTCTTCATATAATACGATTGGTTTATCAGTGGTTGAAGATAAACCACATGACTTCTTGATCTGCTGAATCATGGATCTTAACCATATACATTCTCGACTTGCTTCATGAATTGTGAGGATTTCAGAGTGATTTGATGAAGTAGCTGCCATGGTTTGTTTCATTGAGTGCCAAGAAATACAGTGTGGCCATAAGTGAAAACACAGCCAGTTTGAGATCGAGCTTTGTAATCACAAGAAAGATATTTAGCATCCGCGTATCTAGTTAGCTCATATATACTTATCTTTGAATAAAACAATCCCATATCAGATGTGCCACAAAGATAGCAAAGGATATGTTTTATCCCTTTCCAGTGTCTCTGAGTAGATACAACACTGAATCTAGCAAGCAAATTAATAGAAAATACTATATCGGATCTAATACAATCAACAAGATACATAAGTGCGCCAATCGTGCTAAGATATGGTACTCTGGGGCTAAGGCCTTCTTCATCATTTTCTCGTGGGTGAAATGAGTCTTTATTCACATCAAATAAGCGAAACATCATAGGAGAATTTAATGGATAAGCTTTATCCATATAAAATCATGACAATACCTTTTCCTTATATTATGATTGATAAATAAGGATCCCATTTGATAAATGCTCAATTTGGATACTAAGGCAAAATTTTGTTTTTCCAAGATCTTCCATCTCAAATTCATCTTGCAAGTACTCGATAGTTTTTGAGATCTCTTCTAGGGTGCCAATAATGTTCAAATCATCAACATATTGTATTCTTTCTAAACACACATGGGCAAATCGGATTATTTTGATATCCTTCTTCTAGTAATTCACTGAGGCGATGGTACCACATGTGTCAAAATTATTTTAAACCATATAGGGATCCTCAAAGTTTGATAGAATATAAGTCTCGGGGTTTTGAAATTTATGCTTTAGGCATCTTCAATCCTTTAGAGATTTTCATATATTTGTCACTATCCAGCGATCCATATAAATACCTTGTCATGACATCCATGAAATGCATATCGATACCTTCTAAAACTACCAAGCCAATTAACAATCTGAATGTGATACTATCCATAACAGGTGAGCATGTCTCATGATAGTCAATGCCAGGGCTCTGTGAGAAACCCTATGCTACAAGTCGTGCTTTATATCTTACAACTTATTTTTTTCATTACGCTTGCGCACAAATACCCATTTATATTCCAACAAGTTTAACATTTTCAGGTGTCTGTACTACTAGTCTAAACACTTATCTTTCGGCCAGTGAGTTCAACCCGTTTTATATGGCATCTTTCCATTTTGGCCTATCAGTTCTATGTTGACATTCTTTGTTTATGGTTCAAATTCTTCCTCATTTTGAATTTCAATGGCAACTGCAAATATATGGTTAACATAAATCGAATTTATATGTCGTATGTCTCTTGATATTAGAGATATCTCATAATTTTCCAGTACCGAGACCACTTTAGGGGTTAATGGTTCACTAATATGGGATTGTTAATTTGCAATTCCTTGTGTCTTTGGCGTAATCTCTTCAGGAGTAATAGTTTCTTTAGGTGTAATAGTCCCTTCAAAAATAATACTCTCTTCAGGAGCACTAATATTTTCTGGGGGGCATTGTTTTTTTTCCTTTTCTCTCACCGATAGGTCTATCATGCTTCTGACGTGGTTTATATCATTTGCTATTATATCAGTTGATTTTTATGCAGGGATTGCAATTCGGGAAGGTATATACTCAGCTGGTACATGAGATTTCATTACTCTATAAGTATCAGTGAAAATATTAGGCAATTGATTTGCAACACTCTGCAAATGGATAATTATTTGTACTTTAAGTTCACATTGACTAGTACGGGGATCAAGATGAGATAGCTCTGACAAACTCCAATTAATCTCACAAGAGTGTACAATTGGTTTTTGGTCTTCCCTTAATGAAGGGAAAATTGACTCATCAAAAACACAATCTAAGAAACAGGCTCTAAAAAGAGCGCATGTAGTGGGTTCGAGATATCTAATAATTAATGGGGAGTCAAAACTAACATAATCCCTAAGCGACGTTGAGATCCCATCTTATTGCACTGTGGTGGGGTAATAGGAACATAAACGGCGCATCCAAAAATTCTAAGATGAGAAATATTTGGTTGTTGATCAAAAACTAGTTGCAAATGAGAGTATTTGTGGTATGCACTTGGTCTGATGTGTAAAGAAGCAGCATGTACTATCGCATGCCCCTAAGCCGATGCAGGCAACTTGGACTTCATAAGAATAAGTCTAGCAAGTAATTGAAGACGCTTAACGAAGGCTTCAGCTAACCCTTTTTGAGTATGCGTGTGAGCAACAGGATGTTCCACGCTCACCCCAATTGACATGCAATAGTCTAAAATGAATGAAAAGTAAATTCACAAGCATTATCCAGACAAATTGTCTGTATTAGATAGTCAGGAAAATGTGCTCGTAATTTTATTATTTGGGCAAGAAATTTAGCAAATGCAACATTGGGAGTGGACAATAAGGAAAGATAAGACCATTTAGTGGAAGCATCAATGAGGACCATGAAATATTGAAATGTTCCACATAAAGGTTGAATAGAGTCACATATATCACCTTGTATTCGATGTAGAAAAGATGGTAATTCAAGGGATGCTTTTGAAAAAGATAGTCTAACAATTAACTTTCCTTGAGCACATGCACTATAAGTGTAATCCTTGGGAATAAAAATTTGTGATTTGGCAATGGGTGACTGTGAGTATTTTCTATAATTCGTTGCATCATTGTAGATCATGGATGACGAAGACGATCGTGCCCAAGTACAAAGAACTTAGGGTCCGAGCACTTCTGGTGCATAAAATTGACTTCAATTGGCCTAATATTTGTATAATATAATTCGGAAGAGAAAGTAGGAAATTAGCTTTTGGTACGAAATAATAGAAGTAATATAGAGATATTCTGTATCTCCCTTAGTTGTCATCTCAATATGGTTTCCATTGCATCATCGAATATCTTTAAAACTCAATAGATTTCTTCTGAATCTACTGGAATATAAAGCGTCATTAATCTAAAGTTTAGTTCCATTAAACAACATAACATGTGTTCTTTTAGAGCCTTCAATTAGGGTTATAGAACCAGATATTGTATTGACATTAACTTCAGCCAATGTCAATTGAGTGAAATATTTTCTATCACGAAGATTGATATGTGTTATGCCATTGTCAATCAAGCAATCGATTTCCATGATCTTGTAGGATCAAAGGACTTAAAGTTCCTGTTTGTTTAGCATGTAAAGACACATAGGTTGCTTATATATATAAAAGTACAACACAACATAGTTGTCATAAAATAAGCTAAAAATTACAAGTGACATAATAATCATAAGACAAAAGAAATCATCTTTAATTCATGTGAATGTCTCCATCATCAATTAAATGATCAAGTCTAGTATTGGTATTTTCAAAGAAATTAGAGACATCAAATTTGATGCCTATCGAATCAAAGTTGGAAGAAGTAGGGCCCATAGGCTCGGTAAAGTTTGCTTCTGTCTTTTTCCCTTTCTCCTTGATAGAGGCTTGGTAAAGATTAATCAAGTGTTCTGGGGGGTTCAACAAGTGCGAGACTAGTGTCCCTTTGTTCCACTTTTATAGGAAATGTCTTCATAATTTGATAGTTTATGTTGCTTTTTATGTGATTCAACCCTCTCCACTTTTGAGGACTAGGCCTACTAGTACAATGCTGTTGTTGATATTGTTGCCCTTCAATGGGGTTCAATGATTTCTCACCCTCAGCCTTGTTTACTACCACCACCTCGTCCACTTCTTTTAAATGACTTTGTATTTGCTTCAGGTTATGTCAAGCTACCAGTAGACGCGACTGATGATTTTTCATTAAAAGCGTAGTATTTTGTTCAGCTACTAATTAACAAGAGATTAGCTTATAATATTTTGTGAATCCACGCTCTCAATATTGTTGCTGTAAGACTATATTCGAGGAGTGAAATGCAGAGAATGTTTTTTTCTAATAAATCCCCATCAGTAATTTTTTCTCCACATAATGTTAACTGGGTTTGTTGTTGTTGTTGTATAATGTTAACTGTGAGCTTATTTTAAATATAGCTAAATTGTATTCATTGACTAACTTAAAGTCTTGAAGTCGCAAGTGAATCCAATTATAACTAGCTTTTAGAAGAATGACAGATTTTTGGTGCTCATAATTCTCCTTCAGATTAATAAGAGGATCTTTAACTGTAAGATATTTAGTTTTTAACTCCTCATGTAGGTGATGTTGAATGAAAATCATTGCATTTGCTTGATCCTGCAGAGATGCTTTATTTTCATTTTTTATTGTATCACCTAGGTTCATGGTAGCAAGTTGAATTTCAACATCCACAAACCATGATAAATAATTTCTCCCAGAAATATCGGGGACAATGAACTCAAGCTTTGAGAAGTTGGACATGGTCAAAATTCTAGAAACAATAATAAAATGTAGTATAATACAATCAATGTGCAAATTTAGTGTACTACAAAACCTAAAATATTTTGTATGATTACTTTATTATTCTATTTAGAGATAATAGAAAAAAGGCTAGTTTGAACGACCATGAATAGTAATCTAATTACCAAAAACGGGTAATTTCAACTGGTGTAAAAAGCATTTTAACAGCCAAAAATGGCTAATTGCAACAGTCATCAACGGCTAAAAAGGCTAATTACAACAGTCATGAGCAGTATTTTAGGTTCTATAAATATGATTTTTTACCATACCATAAATCACTCAAAAAAATTTTCAGCTCATATCTCTCAATCACTTTCTAGAGCAATATGTTTTACCTTTCATTTTTTATTTTTGGTGGTGTTATTAATTAGTCTCTTTTTTTTATGTTTGGGGGTCTATCATATTTAGATGATAATAGACAAAGATATTCTGTATAGGTTTTTGTGATTTTATTCCATGCTCCTCTGTTTTGTAGCTATAAGGTTTGATTATGTACTTGGTTAGGAAAAACTCATTTTATTGTCTCTATTGTAATTTAATATAATGCAGTAAAATTATGATTTTAATTTCATGCATAACAACAGTACGTACACAAGTACATATATACAAAGTGGTATGAAGTAGATTTTAAATAAGTAGCATAGTTATTTTGAATAAGTGGCGTATAAATAGATCGGTAAACAAACCTAGCCATATGAACAACTAATAATAAGCAGGCGGATATAGTTGACCATATGAATAATGAACGAGTAATAATGAGTAGGCGGTTTAACAGGTCATTTATGGTTATAAGTAATAATTAGGAAACATAGCCATCCATGTGTTGTTAAATAGAACATATCAAATACGCATGATTTATAATTACATACCTCAGTTGGTTAGATCTTCGTGATGATAATGTGTTATAAAATAAATGTAAGATATAAAAGACAAGGAATAAAAGTTTTCCTTTTACTGCTTTTCCGCATCATTTCAATTACACATACTAAGGTATATATAGCCAAAAGAATTGCAAGGGAAACGGTAAATGGCACACAAATCAAGACTTCTGGGCCCCACACTCACTATTTAGAAGTCAACCATATGCAACAAATATTCATATTAAGTGTTACCCTATTTAGGCAGGATGTATAGAAGATTGTTAGTAACAGTGATACAAGACTATCGAACACCACTTGCAAAGTCTTATAGAAATGGAGCATTAAGAAAAGATATCCAAGTATATGTTCTCAGTTACTATTGAAAATTTTGTCGAAATCGGGCTTTTTTTGCAAACTCGGTAAGAAGATCCATAATCATCCGCAAAATATATGGGTTTAAGAGATCCTTTGTGCATTATCATGGGCTTGAAAGAAAATATTGGGCTCGAGGGACTCGATTCTTGAATATATCATATGGAAGGTTGGGATTGATAAATCTGTCTCTTTTTTATTTGGTCGTTGGCGCAATAAGGATAACACTAGTAGTCCCTCTCAGAAGTATAGCATTCTGGGATCAATGTGTTGGGGATTTTCAGCTATGATGACTTATTATCACTAAATTGGCAACTTGGCTAACTCCCTGAAAAATGATCTACTTGGGATATGGGAAATCAAACAAATCTAATTGTTTGATATTTTGCCTAAAATTAAGATTTGTTTGCGGAAATCATCAACAATGGAATTACAAATAACGTCAGCCTAGGCTTGCTTGGCAACTTGGCCAAAGGGGTCAAGAAGGCAAGGGAAAAGAGGGGTAAAGATTGAGAAGGTGTTGACTTATCCTATTTTTTTTTGAATATGTTCAATAAGAAGGAATAAGGATAAAAAGGGGTACATGATTTATCCTTATTTGACGATTAGATAAGGGGCAAAAGTAGGGGTGTAAATGAGCCGAGCTGGTTCACGAGGGCTTTTCATAAAGCTCGAAGAGCTCGGCTCGCTCTGAGCAAGAGCTCAACTTGAGCCGAGTGAAGCACGAGTTTGTTGGTTCGCGAGCCTAAATGAGCCTTTTTTAGTATAATATATTTACTTAAATATTGTCCAGTGAAGCCATATTAGAGCTTAAATGAGCTGAGCCCGAGCTAACGAGCCCAAACGAGCCTATATTGAGTTAAATTAGCCGAGATATTACAAGCTTAATTCGAAGCTCACTAAGTTTAGATCAAGCCGAGCCAAGCCTGAACTTCCAAAGATCGACAAGTTTCGAGCCGAGCCCAAGCCAAACTTACTGCTAACGAGGCAAGCCGCGAGCCTGGCAGGCTTAAGTTCAACTTGGCTCAAATACCCCCAAGCGCAAGTGAAAAAGAGTTATAATTAAAGTAAGAAAAAAGTTGTCCAAAATCTTCAAAAATTTACCTTCTTTCCCTTCACACCCTAAAATAATGGGTAATGCGGGGTAATTGGAGGGTAAGTTTAAGGGTTTACCCACTTCATCTCCCCAATTATCCCTTTTTACTCCCTTTACATTGTTGTCTATTAACATATACTTCCTATATATACTAAGTATGCACAAATTATAAGCTAAAGTGTCTAACCTAGTCTAAAATTGGACCAAAACACTGCGTTTAAGTGAAGTAAATAAAGCTGATATTTACAATGATACTTTTGGTAAATAATGTAAAATCTAGGGTCAAAGATTAAGTAAAAATGGGTCTGAATGTCTAAACCTAGAATTCCAAATCTACCCCAACCTTGTCTCCTGCCCACCCTATTTCTTCACAGCCCAAAGCTACAGCAGTCCTTAGCTACCCAGATGTACTTGATGGCTTCTTTAAGAAGCTTTGATGCCGTTTAAAATATGTTTGAACGAACGGTGTGGATCGTTGACACGCGTCCTCATCTGGTGCCACCAAATTGTGTTTGTTTGGGTTATTGTGAACCGTTGATCTTCCCTTTAAGAACAGCCATGATTATGCCACCAGAGCTAAGCAATAAATCCTAACTTACCTATATATGGGCCGAGTGACTGGCATAGTTACTCTTCTCTTTCCTCTTCCAACATTCGTTTGGGTTTTAGGGTTTTTCCGGTGCCTCTCTTGCGTTGATCCATGGTGGCTTGAGTCTCTTGGAAGGAAATCAAGGTCTTCTTGATGGTCGTATCAATGGAGATCCATGCTAGAGTCTAGTATAATTTCTTACTCTTCCTTTAGGTTTTAGTCTTAGAAGCTTTGATAAGGAGAGTATATGTAATTAATAGCTTAGATTTTGAAATGGCTTGAAATTTGTAATTCAATTTGGTCAGTAATAATAATAGTAGGCCTCTCTAGTGGTAGAGGGGATCGTGGATGTAGGTCATTTAGGGCCGAACCAAGTAAATCATGTGTTGTCTCTTTCATTTTTCGTTTGATTTGCTTCTTCTATCATCGTTTGTAACTCGATCTCAAACTTAGGCTAGAAATACATCTTTCAAAAACCGTTTTCCACGATTTAACACCCAACAAGTGGTATCAGAGCTACCAGTTAGGAAAAGTTCTTGAAAAATATTGGCTAATTTTGAGATTGAGATGTTTGACGGGAAGAACGATTTTGCTCTATGGAAGATTAAGACCAAGGCACTCCTGATGTCCCAAGGTGTGGGAGCCGCACTTCTGCCTCCTGACAAGGAGCCTTCTCATCTGACAGAGAAGGATAAGGTAGAAATTGAGCACTGTGCTTATGGTTTGTTATGTGCATTGATAATAATGTTTTGCCTCTCATTTTTATGAGACTACTACGACTAAAATCTGGGAAAAACTAGAGAAAATCTATAAGACAGAATCTCTATCTAATAGAATACTGTATATGGAGAAATTCTTTACTTATAGGATGGATGAAAATAAGGCTCTAGATGACTCTTTAGATGAGTTCAATAGGATACTTCAAGACCTGAAAAACATGAATGTCACCTTAGAGAATGAGGTTCAGGCTGTGATACTATTAAGCGCCTTACCTAAATATTTGAGAGCCTTTAAGGACACACTTAGGTATGAAAGACAGAAAATAAGCCTAGCAAAGGTTACTCAGGCTCTTAGGAGTAAAATACTTGACTTAAAATGAGAGAGAAAGTACCAAAATCATAGCAATAGTGGTGTAAGCTTGAATGTAAGGGGTAGAACAAACAATAGGAAAAGCAAGGGTAATAGGAAAAGATCTAAGAGTGGACACCGTTCTACATATAAAGGTAGGAAGGACTTATCAAAGGTTAAATATTATGAGTGCAGCAAACTAGGTCACATGAAGAGAAACTGTCCAGTAAAGAATAAGTCTCAAGGGTCAGTTGATAATGTTGTTTCATTTGATTCTGATCATGCTGAAGTTCTCTGTGTTTCATCTGATTTAAATGATGTGAACACTTTGTGTGATGAATCTGAGCATGCTAGAATGTTACATGTTAAATCTGATGATATAGAACATGAGTGGGTTTTGGATTATGGCTGTAACTTTCATATGATCTCAAATTAGGCCAACTTTATCGATTATATACCATTGACTGGGGGAAGGGTACTGGTGGGAGATAATTGTGGCTGTAAAATAGCTGGAACTGGATATGTCAAAATAAGATTGACAAATGGAACAATTTACGTGCTTGAGAATGTTGGACATGTGCCTGATTTATGGAGAAACCTAATTTCATTAGGTCAGTTGGACCTTAGAGGACTATCCTTGAGGGCTGTGAATGGAGAACTAGAAATCAAGAAAGGATCTTTATTTTCCTAAAGGGTGAAGTTAAAAATGGGCTTTATGTGTTGAAAGGTCATATAGTCCAAGGAGAATCGCATGTAACTGTTAAAACTGATCCAAAAAACCTTTGGCATAAACACTTAGAACATATATCTAAATGTGGCTTGTGTGAATTGTCTAAGCGTGGTTTGTTGTGTGGTGATACTGCTTCTAAGTTAAATTTCTACGAATCATGTATATTTGGTAAACATCATCGTTTGGATTTTAAAACTAGTAAACATGGAACTAATGGACCATTAGTACATTCACTCAGATTTGTAGGGACCATCTAGGGTTACTACTTTGGGTGGAGCCTTATATTTCTTGTCTATTGTCGATGATTTTTCACTCAAGGTTTGGGTATTTTTAATGAAAAAACAAAGATGAATGTTTCTGAACATTCATGAGATACTGATAGATATGAGTTTGAAATAAATCCACCAGAATCTATATACTAAACAGAGCCAAATTCTGAACCAGCAATAGAAACAGAAACCAACACCAAGAATGAACAAATGGAACCAGATTAGGAACCCTTAAGTGCTGATAGGAGCACTGAAGAGGATGACAATGTCATATCTAAAAATAATCTAGACAACTATCAGTTGGCTAGGGACAGGGTGAGGAGAGATATTAGACCACTTAACAAACTGAGATATGCAGATTGTATTGCATATGTCCTGAATATCGCATTAGAATATGTAGATACTGAACCAATGACATATAAGAAAGCTGTAAATAGTCAACATTCAATAGATTGGTTGAATGCTATGATGGCTGAAATGGAGTCCCTTAGGAAAAAAAAATTAAATGTGGACACTTTTTTTTAACACAACAATTAAATGTGGACATTAGTACCTAAGCCTTTGGGTAAAAGGCTAGTTGGGCCAGAGTGGGTCTTTAAAGTTGAAGAGCCCAATACACAATTAGAGAAGCCTAGATTTAAGGCCAGGCTGGTAATAAAGGATTTTACCTAAAGAGAAGGCATTGACTACAATGAGATTTTTCACCCGTAGTAAAGCACACAACCATTAGGGGTCTAATGGCATTAACGGCCAAATACGAACTGAACTTAGAACAAATGGAAGTAATCACAACCGTTATACATGGGGAGTTAGGGGAGGAAATATACAGGGCCCAACCTGAGGGCTTTGTAGAACCTGGAAAAGAAAACCAAGTGTGTAGGTTTAGGAAATCCCTATATAGTTTAAAGTAGTCCCCCAGGTAGTAATATAGACCTTTTGATGAATTCATGACCAAAAATGGGTTGACTAGATCAATTCATGATGTGTGCTTTTATGTGAAAAATATTGGGAAAGACTCTGTGATTTACCTTCTTATATATGTGGATGACATGTTGATAGCAAGTAGATGCATGAATGAGATTTTGAAATTGAAAGGATTGCTAAAACAAAATTTTGATATGAAAGACTTGGATCAAGCCAAGAAAATTTTGGGAATGGAGATAAATAGAAGTAAAGATTTGAAAACAACTCACAGCAAGGCTATTTCGAAAAAAGTTATCAAATGCTTTAACTTAACTGATTCAAAACTAGTCAAGGTTCCCATTGCAGCGCATCATAAATTCTCAGCAGATCAAAGTCCTAAAAATGAAGAAGAACAAGCTGATATGACTAAAATACCTTACGCAAATGTTATAGGGTCAATCATGTATCCCATGACATGTATAAGACCAGGCTTAGCATACTCCATTAGTGTTTTATCGAGGTTCATGGGTAACCCAGAAAAATAACATTGGAATGGGGTAAAATGGTTGCTTAGGTACATTAAGGGGACAATAAGCTTAGAACTTACATTTGGAAGAAAAGAGACAGACCTGAAACTTCGAGGTTATACCGATAGCAACTTTAGTGGAGACTTAGACAAGCGTAAGTCTACCAGCCCTTATATCTACACTTTGAATGGCGGGGTTGTCAACTGGAGATCTAAGCTTCAGTCAATGACAGTGTTGTCAACGACTGAGACAGAGTTCTTGGCCTTGACAGATGCTATCAACGAGGGTATTTGGCTAAGTGGACTATCGACTAAGACTAGACTGGGCCTAGGGTACCAATAATATATAGTGATAGTCAGTTTACCCTAGCCCTTAGCAAAAACCTAGTATATCATGACCGAACGAAACATATAGCTGTTAGGAGATACTTTGTTAAAGAACAGCTTGAATTTGAAACAATAGAACTACTGAAATTTCAATAGAAGACAACCCTACTGATATGGGAACTAAGGCTGTGCTTCTAATTAAGTTGGTGAAGTGCATCAACTTAGTTCAAAGCTTTAGGGATCCTGGTGGATACTAGAATCAAAGATTATCCCCCTTATTACTGGAGTGAGCCTAATAGTTAGCCTATATAGTAACCAGGTAGAGAATTGTTGACATATGGTTCCTATATATACTAACTATGCACAAATTATAAGTTAAAGTGTCTAACCTAGGCTAAAATTGGACCAAAACTGCGTTTAAGTGAAGTAAATAAAGTTGATATTTACAATGGCACTTTTGGTAAATAATGTAAAATCTAGGTCAAAAATTAAGTAAAAATGGGGCTGAATGTCTTAACCTAGAATTCTAAATCTACCTCTGCCTTGTCTCCTGTCCATGCTTGCCCACCCGGTTTCTTTGCTGCCCGAAGCTACAATTGTCCTTAGCTGCCTAGATATACTTGATGGCTTCTTTGAGAAGCTTTGACGCCATTTAAAATATGTTTGAATGAACGGCGTGGATCGTTGACACGTGTCTTCATCTGGTGCCACCAAACCATGTTTGTTTGGGTTATTGTGAACGATTGATCTTCCCTTTAAGAACGTCCAGGATTATGCCACCAAAGCTAAGCCATGGATCCTAAGTTGCCTATATATTTGGGCTGAGTGACTGGCATTGTTACTCTTCTCTTTCCTCTTCCAAAATTCGTTTGCATTTTAGGGTTTTTCTAGTGCCTCTCTCTCCTGCTCCTGAGTTGATTCATGGTGGCTTGAGTCTCTTGGAGGGTAATCAAGGTCTTCTTGATGGCTATATCAATGGCGATCCATGCTGGAGTCCAATATAATTTCTTACTCTTTTTTTATGTTTCAGTCTTAGAAGCTCTGATAAGGAAAGTGTATGTAATTAATATCTTTGGTTGAGAAATAGCTTGTAATTTATAATTTGTAATTCGATTTGGTCTGTGATAATAATAATATAATAGGCCTCTCTGGTGTTGGGGTAAGCACTTGCAAAACTCGCAAGAATGGGTATCCTAGAGATCTCAGGTGTCGAGGCCGTGTAGTCACTTTTCTTAAGACTTATTTCCGAATAGGAAATAGTCTCGGGGATACAACGGCAACCAATGCGATGAAGTAAAAGTGTGTGAAGGGAGAGATAGAAGAGATGAATGAGAATGAAGTTTTACAAGAACTTTCACAAAGTAATTGCTTTTAATCTCTCAATTCTCAATTAATTCATGTGTCTTCAATCTGATTAAATGGGGGAATATATATGTTAATAGTGAAAAGAGACGTCCTCTAAAGACACCCCAAAAAGAGGCACGAAAACTCGGAAATAACCACGCACCAGAGCTGCCAAAAATCGCCCTGTGTGTCGACACACATCTCTGTTCCATGTGCTTCTGTAAGATTGTGTGTCGACACACGAGCTCTATGTGTCGACACACAACTCTGTATTTTCGTTATGTAAGATTGTGTGTCGACACACGAGCCTTGTGTGTCGACACACATCCCCTACATGTAAAAACACTTTAAAACATCGGGACTAATCTCAAATGCTTCATTAACAATTCTCATTTTAAAAATACACCAACATTCCCCCACCATTTTCAAAATACAATCATTCTCACATATCACATCTCTAAATTAAGGAGGCCTTATTGTGCATCAATAAGGGTGTCTCTCGATTGAACCCCCCAGCTAGTGAAGACATGTTTACAGTTAATCAGATCGAAAAGGGTAGACCATGCTTTGAACCAAAACACCCATTTGACTAACCGAACACATCAACACACACCAAACGTACTCCCCATACACACCCTACAACTCCCAGATCAACACATGTAGCCTTGTGTCCCGTACCCTGCGCGAGTGTTTTAGAGCCAAACCCTTTGTCAAAAATCACTCCTTGAAGTGGCCAAACTTCACACTCACTAAGGTGGACCCCACTGATCATGTCCCTGTGACTCGACATTCAGTAATAATATAAACTCGGGTTCATTAAGAGCATACGCTCATCCTCTTAGATTCTCTGACGCAAGTAACGAAGCACTTCTCACACAAGATGGTAAAATTTTCTTTTAGTGCTTGTAGTCACACGGATGATAAGTCTCACTCATTGAACCCGAGACCTGATGTCATACCAGGCGTCGAGTTGAGGGCCTATCATAGGTGACTAATAATGACAGGTTTCAGCCCTATCCTTTCACTAGTTTTCAGAACCAAGTCTCTAGCTAGGCCTTTTCTCAACGGATCCGCTAGATTCTGACTCGTTCTCACGAAGTCCACAGTGATGACACCTTCTCGAATAAGTTGTCTCACAATACTATGTCTTACACCAATGTGCCTGGACTTTCCATTGTACACCTCCCTATACGCTTTTGAAAGCATAGCCTGACTATCACAGTGGATAGATATCGGTGAAATCGGCTTAGGTCACAAAGGAATCTCATACAAGAGGTCATTTAACCACTCGGCTTCTTTATCCGCAAAAGCAAGAGCTATGAACTTTGTCGCCATTGTAGAATCAGATATACAAGTCTGTTTCTTAGAACCCCAAGAAACCACACCCCCACCAAGCAGAAATACCCATCCGCTTCTGGATACATGATCTTCCACATCGGAGATCCAACTACCATCAGAGTATCCTTCCAAAATGGGAGGATACCTTACATAAGAAATACCATAATTCATGGTACTGTTAAGGTATTTCAGTACTCTATACACCGCATGCCAATGCAGTTTACTCGGACTGTTAGTATATCTACTTAGTTTTCCCACGGCGTAGGCTATATCAGGCCTAGTACTAGTCATGACGTACATAAGACATCCAATGACTCTGGCATACTCTAACTGCGATACAGGAGTGCCCACATTCGAAACTAGTTTTACACTAGGGTCCATTGGAGTGGAAACCGGTGCACATGCGCCATAGTTGAATCTGTTCAACAAATTTTCAATATAGTGAGACTATGACAAGGATAATGCACCACCATTCCTTACAATCCTTATACCGAGGATCACCTCAGCCTCACCCATGTCTTTCATAGCAAAGTTCACCGAGAGAAACTGTTTAGTGTTCTCTACCAGTTCCAAATCAGTATCGAAAATTAACATGTCATCGACATATAAACAGATCATGACCCCTTTGCCATTCTCGAACTTGCTATAGACATAGTTATCCGATTCATTTATAATGAATCCGCTGTTTAGAACAAATTGGTCAAATTTCTGGTGCCATTGCTTCGGGAGTTGCTTTATCCCATACAGAGAGCGTATGAGTTTACATAGCTTTTTCTGTTGGCCCGAAACAACAAACCCTTCCGGCTATTTTATATACACCTCCTCTTCTAGTTCACCATTCAGGAATGCCGTTTTGACATCCATTTGATGAATCACTAGCTTATAAATGGAGGCAAGAGCAATCAAAACTCTTATAGTCGATATTCTCGTCACTGAGGCATATGTATTAAAGTAGTCTAACCCATGTTTTTGGGTAAACCCGTTGGCTACCAATCGGGCTTTGAACTTATCTATAGTTCCATCGACTTTCATCTTCTTCTTGAAGATCCATTTATACTCGATAGGCCTGCTACCTCGTGGAAGACCCACTAATGTCCACGTATTATTGCCCATGACGAATCCATCTCATCATTTGTCGCCTCTCGCCAAAAGGAGGCATCATGAGACCTCATAGCCTCATCAAAAGTCATGGGGTCACCCTCCATGACACAACAATATGGAATTACAAGGTCCATATCATCACTTGAGCCTTCTACCAGAAATGTGTAGAAATCTAATCCGAAAGATTTATCTTTCCTCGCTCTCTTACTCCTTCGGTGTTCTAGAGCATTCTCAGGGACTTGTTCCCTCTCATGATGATCAACATCATCATACGACATTGGAGTGTCAATCTCAATGGGTACATAATCCCCTTGGTCTAGGAATAGCGGTAAACCGATTCTCATAAAAAATGGCATCTCTTGATTCTATTATCATATTAACATTGATATAATCATTTGGCTCAATCACATAGAATCGATACGCCTTACTATGGGGCGCATATCCAATAAATATAGTACCGATGCCTCTCTTACCTAACTTTTTACGTTTAGATTCAGGGACTTTAACGACTACCCTACACCCCCACACTTTAAGGTAACTCAACTTCGGGGTTCGGCCGTTCCAATGTTCATACGGGGTTATTTTACTTTTCTTGTTTGGAACTCGATTTAAAATATAACAGGTCGTTAACATAGCCTCGCCCCAAAACCCATCACTGAGTCCGGAATAGGATAACATGGAATTTACCATCTCGGTTAGTATCCGATTTTTCCGCTCAGCCACACCATTTTGTTGTGGCATGTAGGGTGTTGTGACTTCATGCACTATACCCGTGGTTTCAAAATACTTGAAATCATAGTATTCTCCACCATGGTCCGATCTAAGTCGTTTGAGAAAGGTCCCATAGTGTAGTTCGATTTCCGCTTTATATGTCTTAAACCTTTCTAGTGACTCATCTGTATGATTGATTGAATACACATAGCAAAATCTCGAGGAATCATCAATGAAAGTTATAAAATATCTTTTTCCTCCTATGGTCGGAGTACTTTTAAAGTCACACAGATCGCTGTGTACTAGATCAAGTAAGTTCGTTTCTCTTTGTACCGATGAAAATGGTAACTTCGTTATTTTTGTCAGCATACACGTTTTACATTTATCATTCACTTTATCAATATGTGGTATCAACGACGAATTAACCATTTCATGCATCCGACGAAAGTTCACATGTCCTAATCTTTGATGCCATAAATACGAAGAGTCAAGCATATAAACCGAACTACTTATTTTATTATCAACATTTAATTTGAACATCCCATTACACAGGTATCCCTTGCCCACAAATACACCCCCCTTCGACTGAACAAACTTGTCGGCTTCGAAGACCAACTTGAAACCAAACTTATTCAGTAGGCCACTAGACACAAGGTTCTTCTTAACAACTGGGGCGTAGCATACATCGGTTAGGATAAGGGTTTTCCTGGAGGTAAAAAGTAATTCAACTTTTCCCTTGCCCTTAACCAGTACACTCGCTCTATTGCCCAAAAACAACACAATTCCGTTGTCTATATCTTTGAAGAAACCCTCGTCTTTACAAACATGTTTTGTGGCCCCTGAGTCAACCCACCAAGAGTCATCACTCTCAACTAGATTAATCTCCGATATCATCGCCACGAACCTATCGTTTGAATTTTTGTTGCGACGATCAAACCCCTCGCCTTTCTTGTTCTTCAGGCGAAAACAGTCCCACCTTAGGTGACCGGGCTTTTAATACTCCCAACAGACCATTTTAGCCTTCTTCTCGTTTCGTTTCTTTTGGGAATGTCCGGTTCTTTTGGTTCCTCTACTTGATTGGCCTTCTTCTGTAACATTGATTTTCCCAATGTCACTGGGGCGATCCTTGTGGTCATCCTATAACTTGTAACCTTCCTCAATTCGTAAATGGTTAGCCAACTCTTCGATTGACATGTCTTCCTTCTTGTGTTTGAGAGATTTCTTAATCTCTCTCCACGAAGGGGGAAGTTTGTCAATCAAAGAAGACACAACAATGGTATCATCCATATTCAAGCTATGTTGTTTAAAGTTATTTAAAATTCTTTCAATTTCATGGAATAGCTCCATGGCCGGAAGTTCATCAACCATCTTGTAATTATTAAACTGACCAACTAGAAATTTCTTACTTGTGGCATCCTCAGCCATGTAGTGTGCCTCTAAAGCGTCCCACAATTCCTTTGCGGTAGGCATGTTGGAGTAGATGTCAAAGAGGGCATCCGTCATCCCATTCAATATGTGCCCTCTATAGATGTAATCATCATTCTCCCATTTCAACTGGGCTAGTTGCTCGGCCAGTATCTCCTCCTCCTCAGTAGCAGGGGTAGGGAATGGTGTATTCAGAACATACACCACATTCAGGGTAGTGATTAGGAAGTGCATCTTCCTCTGCCAACGACGAAAATTACCGCCATCAAAACGGTCCAACTTCACAAAATTCGATGTCATTTCCCTAAGTGACGAAGCTATATCAAACCAAGATCACAAAACAAAAAACAAAACAAAAAAAAGTCTTAAGATTTGGGGTAAGCACTAGCAAAACTCGCAAGAACAAGTATCCTAGAGATCTCAGGTATCAAGGCCATGTAGTCACTTTCTTTAAGACTTATTTCGACATAAAAAATAGTTTCGGGGATACCACGACAACCAATATAATGAAGTGAAAGTGTGTAAAGAGAAAGATAGAAGAGATGAATGAGAATGAAGTTTTACAAGAACTTTCACAAAGCAATTGCTTTCAATCTCTCAATCTTTCTTAAAGTTCTTTCTTTTCCTCAATTAATTCATGTGTCTTCAATCTGATTAAATGGGGGAATATATATGCTAATAGTGAAAAGAGACGTCCCCTGAAGACACCCCAAAAAGAGGCGCGAAAACCCGAAAATAACCGCGCACCAGAACTGCCAAAAATCGCCCTATATGTCGACACACACCTCTGTTCCGTGTGCTTCTATAAGATTGTGTGTCGACACACGAGCTCTGTGTGTCGACACACAACTTTGTATTTTCGTTCTGTAAGATTGTGTGTCGACACACATCCCATACATGTAAAAACACTTTAAAACATCGAGATGAATCTCAAATGCTTCATTAACAATTCTCATTTTGAAAATACACCAACATCTAGTGGTAGGGGGGATCATGGATATAGTCCATTTAGGATTGAACCACGAAAATTGTGTGTTCCCTCTTTCGTTTTTCGTTCGATTTGCTTCTTCTATCGTCGTTTGTAACTTGATCTCAGACTTACGCTAGAAATATATCTTTCAAAAACGGTTTTCCACGATCTAAAAACCTAACATTGTCAACTAATAAGTAAAAGCACGTGGGATTTAGTTACCGGAGTTGCACCCCCATATGTTATGAGGTTCTAGATTCGCATCATGTTTAGTTCATTTAAATCCAAACTCATTCCAGCTCATCATTTCCCGAGTCTTTTTTATTTGCAACCTATCATTTCCTAACCTTTTCATTTGCAAAAGTAAAAAAGGAGTTGTAATTAAAATAAGAAAAAAGACGTCCAAAATGTTCAAAACTTTACCTTGTTCCCCTTCACACACTAACCTTTTTCATTTGCAACCTCTCATTTTCTTGAAAACTTACTCTCTCTTTTTTCATTTATTTTTCCTTAACATCTAAACAAGAGGGAAAAAAAGTCATTTTTCCCTACTTTTTCTCCCTTAAACTTCTTTTCATTTTGTTTCTCATTTCTCTAAATTTTCTTGATTCCAAACAAAGTCCTAATGAATGAAAAATTTTGAGATAATCTCCTACGAGAACATTCATAGTGTCTTGTTAGTAACAACGAGAAGGTGGTTAACTATGCTAGATATTTGCAAGGGATTTACCCCCTCCCTCTAGGTTGCCTTAAGTTGAACTTTAATGGCTCTAAAGATGAGGATAATTCTGCTGCCAGCTAAGCTATTCGCGATACAGCTAACAATCTGATTGTCGTGGGCTCTAGAAATTTAAGTGACGCACTATAGACTACTGCAGAAGCCACGGCTACCAGGAATGATATTCAAAAAGCTTTAAACTCGGGGTACCCTTGGATTCGTGTACAAGGAAACAATGTATGGCTCTTCAAAATTGAGTGGCGGCGATAACGTTCTTAGGAAGAAAAAGAACACATTGTTAAGGGTATCAAGATTTGCTTGAATCTTTTTAGCTCAGTAAATGTTTGACGCCATCGTAGAGTAAGGCCACTCCATTTCTTTGATGACTGAGTGATATTCTAGTCCACCTAGTCAGCTTCGTGATACTCTCCTTTTTGATATGTTCCGGAAGGGCTCCTAACGCTTTTCCTCACCCGCATATAAAAAAAAGGGATAAAATACAATTCACATGATCAATTTGCCAAGATACGGGACTGAACCATGTACCTTCCATAATTCAAAACCACAAGTAATAACAAGGCGTTAAGTGCCTGTTTGGAAATGTTATTTTGTAATAATACTTTTAAACAAAAAAAATATTTTATTTTTATCTTTTAGGGGTTTGTTTTTTAAGTTTTAAGACATAAGAAGTACAACGCTCTAATAAGGGCCACAACCAACCCCCAGGAAGGGAGAGAACAAGTCCTGCAGCCAAAACCTCATGCATGGAGGGTGGGTAGCCATAGCCTAACCACTACACCAAGACCAACAACTCAAAAATTTCTAGATGTTTGAACCCACAGGTAAAAGGCGCTTTTAGATAAAAGTAAAATTTGTTTCTTCTGCTTTCCAAGAGAAGGAAAAGAAGCATGAAGCAAATTTAAGTTGAATCAAAATCTTTTAGGACAAAATGCCCTGATTCTTAATTTGAAAAAGTTAACTACGACATGACCAAATAAGCCCCAAAAATACAGAAAATTGCATTATCTGCAGATCAAGAAATGGCATTGTAGCTACAAGACACAATGCAAAAAAAAAACTCATCGTTCACCGTCCTCCATGCATCCATTAAATCTGTTTTCTATTTTCTTTCTTTTCTTTTCCTCACAGTTATTTTCATCGATTTATGTGCAGAAGCATGAAAGCAACCAGCAAAAAAAGGATATAAACTGATCAGCCACACCCAGTTAGGAAACCATGGCGCAATGCAAAATATCTGAGGTTGAATAGACATACTTATGAAGTACTCGGGCCTTGAGTGGATCGCTTGTATTCGGGCTTGAGCTCGTATGTGCCTTGATTAGCTCCCTTGTTGTTGTAAACGCAAAGGTCCTTCAGTATATCTTTCAGAAATTGCTGCAATAACATCAAAAAAAAGCAATGGCGTTAGCACAAGGTCTATAGAATTAGAAGAAAAAATCACAGTAGTTTTACCACATGTCGAGCTCAAGTCCACATCTATTCGACAGTCGGTTTCAAGTAGTGCTGTAAACTAGTCAACTTGAGTTGAATACCCTCTTGTTCAAACTCGTTTTGAAGAAATATTAGTAAGTTGAATACTCAACTTGACTCGGCCTTTTAGAATTATAAGGCCACGTCGAGCACGTTATCTAGCTGAGTCGAGCTTATAATCGAGCTAAGTTTGCTATAGAGTTGAGCTCACAATTGTGCTGAGAAAATTCGAGTTATTATCAAGCCATTACCGAGATATTATTAAGCCATTAACGAGATCTTTACGAGCCCTTAACAAGCCCTTATTGAGCCCTTCTCAAACAGTTTGTGAATGTTAACGAGTCGAACATCCCCTATACAAGCTCGACTCGTTATTTTTATCAAGCCTGCTTGAACTCTTCTTGATAACCTATTAATGCCCTAAAATGAACACAAAACAATTACCTCCAAACCAAAAACAAATGAGCTCTAATCCATATCGAATGCTAGTAATACATCAAAAGTTTGGTTTGTTTAAACCCCAGTGTCAGGAGCCTAGAGACGGGAAACCCAATTAGATTGGGTTTTCAGGTCTAAGATCTTACCTGATCTTCAATTTGGTTTGGTCCAGTCCAGTCCATATTATGCGTATTTAACATCTTATGTGTGTTGAAATATTGTTCATACCAAAATCTAGATTGGGGTAAGCTCATCAGGTCCAAGAACTCACTAGATTGTTAATTAGTCGATCTTAGTATTAACTCACGTGCTTGAACTTTTATTGGTCCAGCGTGTGAATTGGTTGGGTCCGAGTACAGACCTGGTTAGCATTCACAGAGACTGTAACCGAAATCCGATAACATGCTGTAATATTAGGAATAGGAACTATAGAAGGGCCTGATGAAGAAAGATCTAACGATGTCCATTGGGCGAAACAGTGTGTTCTTCACCACAGATGGCCATCAACTAAATACCTTCGCTACTGTGAGATCTATTAGTAAAAAATGCGTACACACGTACTGACCACATCCATGTTTTTCTGTTTAAAAAGGACGCTTGCATATAGTGCCGAATAATATAGCAAAATTCACGTTTTCTTAATATACTTCGTATAATATGTCTTATTGCATGTATATGTATTTTTCCTGTTTAAAGAACATATCATTGGTTGAAAATAATCTTATACGTAACCTAAATTAAGTATCCATATTTTATATTTTACCAAATTTGTCACTTCAATTCTCAAATGATTGCTTATACCCCGTACTTTACTATTTGTTATGCTACTGCTAAAGCTATTAGGACTAACACTATCAACAAAAACTCGAATTGATAGAATCATATTCCTCTCCATTATGTTCGTTTTAAAATAATAAAATTGATTTGATGTGAAGGTATCCATATATATTTTTCTCAAATTCATTGACTTTTGGACCTACCTTGTAGATGCAATTTAATTCCCGTATCTTATTTTACAGGGCTGTGAACTTTAAGAAGTGTTGTTTTGAGTGGTTCTTAATATGAGGAACTTCTTGAACAAAGCCCTCAAGGGGAAGAGGGTAGCAAAATGCTATGGTCCTATAAATCACCAAAAAATGTGAATATATCAAGCACCTGTGTGCCTAATCAACGGGTTTTTGAACATTCCTATGCCTAGGAGAATGGTTGAACAGCCTCGTGCCCAACCAACTAAGTACCCGTGCACTTTGCATTAAGCAGCCATGTGCTTAGGAAACAAAAAGAACTGATTTGTATTCAATAGTCTAATAATTTGCCTTTTTGCTCTGGTTACATAAATATTTATATAGATATAAACTAGAGTTCTAATAGACTAGAAAATCCTAAGTTGATAAATAATAAACTTAACTAATAAGAGTAAAATTATAATCATAAAACAATTATAACTAATAATAAATCCTAAGAGACAGAAATCACAATTGAATTATCTTCAATATCTTGAATCTAGATCTCGATCTTTTCTCCTCTATATATATATAAGCGCGAGTATCAAGATAAAAGCTGCTAATATCTCTGGATGAAGAACTTCCACGGTCTAATGATTTTCCCATGACTAAAGGGCTAGAGTCAGGTTGGCCTTGAAAAGGACACATTATTTAATACAGGGAGAGTTTGTATAGCAGTAAGGGCGCAAGCAACAGACTCATAAACTCACTACACAGTGAGGCAACAACACACAGCAACAATAACAAAAGAGTGGCGTGAAACATAATGATGATCGTATCAAGTCCTAAATGACATGTACTGTAACTTTACCGACACAGCAGTTCGATGCATCGTTTTAGAGAAAATATAGGCAACCAATGTTTAAGGAAGAATAATAGAATGACAAGTAGAGGGAGAAATGAAATTGCTTTCTGCTTTTCCTAATGCAGGCTCGCAGTTTGCAGCTTTATTGTTGCAAATGCAAGTCGCTGCATCCGTTATTCATGTTTGATTTCTTTTTTCTTTCCTTATTTTCCCTTCAATTTTCAATTGGGAGCTAGGAAGTATATATTTTAAGAAACTAGAAAATAAATATACAAGATAAAGTTCATCAAATGAGAGGCAAAATTTTAAGAGAGATGCAGAGGCTGTATAAAGAAGTCTAAATACCTCAGGCTGATCAGTCTCCTGAATCAGCTGTCTTAGGGTCCAATTTGGTTGTCGTTCGAAAAGCTTAAATGCGATTTCTTCCATTTCTCCACGGTCCCTTCTTGTTCGTTTCGTTTCTGACGTTTTCACAGGAGTTTTCTTCTTTTCCTGACATAGCAGCAATCAGTGAGACATTTTTTTCAAATAGGAGACCAAAAGATTGAGTCCCCCACTCTCCCCCTATAGGGGCTCACAACTAAATGCCGAGAAAAAATGAAAAGCAGATATTCAGACTAAAATCAAGTGGGAAGCTTATAAGATTATATCTAACCATCATCACAACCATCCCTGGCAATGGCCTCATATGCATTCCCTTGTCATTGTCAATGACCTAAGAGAGAGGGAGAAAATCAACGTAAATGTTAGCCAAATAGGAAAGACATGTAGTTCATGAAAGTAAATCTAAAATAAACATCCCCCAGTGTGATGGCAACTATATGCAGTTGATAGAGAACCTGTATCTGTCTACTCTTTGTCATGTATTTGTTATTTCGCTCACGGCAGAGTTTCCCATAGCTCTCAATTGATTCCTTATGTGGCCGCATGTCGAATTTGTTCAGTATTTTACCTTCAACAGAAATCTTCCCTGGAAAGGAAGAGTTTTCAATAATAGAAGTCGAATTGGTGATTTAAATCATTGAACATCATATCACAAGCTACATGAAAGAACAATAAAGAAAGGAAACAGACTTATGACTCAAGTAAGAACTACGAACATCTTGAAGTTAGTGAAGATCTGTACAGTGCCACAAATAACCTAAAGTATTATTGGTATCCATATAAAGAACTTCATCTTAATACTATGAAACCAAAAACTGCAAATATAAAACCATATCAAACAAGCCTTGAGGGAATCAGCTCATGACAACAAAACAACAACGATAAAGTTAAAATGTATTCTAGTCCTGTCCTCGCATAACAAATAGACAAATAAACTAGGACAACATAGCCTGAAAAGAAGACACCAACATATGATGTGAAGTGACATATTTGAAATATCCAACAGGGTGTGAGAATTAGATTTTGATCATCTAAATCCACTCGTTTTCTCTCTTTCTAGAATGCATATCATATCATAACAGGTAAAATTGCTCACCTTCTGCAGACTCAGCAAAAACAGACATTGGGATGAAGTCTTTAGACATATCCAGCGAGTAACGGTTTGGTGCATTTCCCAGTTCACTGCTAATCAATTCCATGGTGAACTGATCATCAATGAAATAGTGTTTAAAAGGTGAGACAACATGAAAAGTGATGCAAATAAGGCCCCAACAGTAATGGGGAAGAGAGGGGGGGATTTAGCTTGACCTGTAAGAAGTAAAGATGCAAAGGTGCGATAGAACGTAAGAAGATCACAATTATTCAGAACATGCAAGCACAGATACCAAAGCATAGCAAATCATTATTCGAGATGATGCATTACAAAATAAAACATAAGACTGGAAAACAAAAATATAATCACCATAGATCATAGATATGGTAAAGCTAGAAGCAAGTACAATACTCAACTATACTCCTGAGTTCAGCAAGAATCATATTGTAATTTCTTTATTATACACCGCAATCTCCATTGGTCCTAGTGAGCACATTTTGAATAGGATCTCATCAATCTAATGGTCGGGGTGACATAGTGTACAGATCTAGTCATGTCCACTCATCTTGATATTAATCGGTAAAAACTACTTGGCACATATATTCATAAAACAAAGAACAATATTCATATCTTCATTAAAATGCACTTTGTACAATTAATTAATTTTTGTTACATATTACAAGAACCTTGAAACAACGGGGACGTCTAGACAATATAGCAATTAGAATCTACTGCTTACCTTTTTTTTAATCAAAAAAAAAATATTATTAAGAGAGAAAAAATGTACAAAGGGTTAAGGACAAGATGTCCTCAAAACACAGCCAAGGAACAAATGGAAAAACAACAACTAATAACACAAAGCTTTCTAGTCCCTCTGCAAATCAGTTAAGGCTATATCAATGAAGCCCTCGAAGCTCTTGGTCCATAAAGCTCCTAGAAGGACCACCTTTTCCCACAAGACATTAACTGGTGTATATTGATCCTTAAAAATTCTAGCATTCCTTTCTAACCATATACACCACAGAATCACAATCTTCGTTGAGGAGACTGGCATTAAGACGTCTTTCCTTTTCCTTATGCCATGGAATTTCATTAATAGAACACTGTCAACCAATCTTAGAGCCACCCACATCTGACCAAAGAGAGAGAACAATCTGCACCACAAATCCCAAGCCACTATGCAATGCAAAATTAAGTGATCGTGCGACTCACCACTTGGGAGGCACATGACACAGATCGCGGGAGACAAAGCCTTAAAAGGTCTACGCTTCTGCAAGCAATCATGAGTATTGAGCTTGTTAAAATATAGAGACCACAAAAAGACCTTGATTCTAAAGGGAATCTTAGCTTTCCAAACATAGGAGCACAAAGGGAAAACTGAAAATCGGTTATTTAATGTAAGATGATGAAAAAATGATTTAGAAGTAAAAGCGTCAGACTCATCCAGCACCCAACCTCTCTTATCAGGCAACAGTAGACAGATGGACATAATCCAAGATGTGACTTACCTGTGTGAATTCATGTAGGGCCCTACGAAAGTGCATGTACCAAGAGAGTGCACCTCCTTGTTGAGTAGTGAAGGAGGAAATTGGGGCGCCATGAATAGTAGATAAGCGATACAACAATGGAAATTGATGAGAGAGAGTAGTATGCTCAACCCACTTATCTTCCCAAAAATGAATGCGATTGCCAGACTCGACCAGAAAATGGGTGTGAGGAAGAAAATAAGGGTAAAGGGACATGTTCTTAGACACCAAATTACCAATACCCAACCCCCCATGACTGTGCGGTCGACAGACTCTATCCCAGCACACCATATGACCTTGACGGCCTTCCTCCACTCCCGACCAAAGAAAGTCCCTCATAATTCGCTCAATATGATTTGCTACAGACACAAGAATCCTAAACAAGGACAAGTAATAAATGGAACTCTAGAAAGGTATGATTGAACAAGAGTAACACGTTCCCCTAAAGAAAAGAAGGCACGTTTCTAGCCATCCAACCTCTTAGGAATTTTCCTAATCACTAGCTCCCAATAGCTAGCAAATGATGCACCACACAATCTGACAAAGAAGAGTAGGTGGCCAAAGTCGAGTCATCGAGATTAACCCTTAGGATACTAGACTTCCCAAGTTGATTTTAAGGCCTGAGAATTGTTCAAACAGTTGAATGATTGTTAAGACAGCCTTAAATCCCTCTAAATTGTCCTCCAAGAAGAGAATGGCGTCATCTGCAAATTGCAAGTGAGACACAAACATAAACTCACTACCCACCTCAATCCCTCGAAACAAGTTACGCTCCTGACCTTGAGAGATCATGTGACTCATAATGTCAACGACAAGAGTGAAGAGAAAAGGGGAGAGAGGATGGCCTTGTCATAAGCCACGTGAGGCTGAAAACCAATCTTTCGAATTCCCATTCACAATACTAAATAGGAGGCATTAGTAAAACATCCCCTAATCCAGTTACACCACCTATCTCCAAAACCCTTCTTACAAAGCACCCACTGTAAAAAAAACCCAACTCACCCTGTCATAAGCCTTTTTGAAGTCGAGCTTCAACAAAATTCTCTTTCTCCCCGACCTGAC
This sequence comes from Simmondsia chinensis, assembly GCA_018398585.1. NCBI lineage: Eukaryota > Viridiplantae > Streptophyta > Magnoliopsida > Caryophyllales > Simmondsiaceae > Simmondsia > Simmondsia chinensis. The sequence goes on from JAGTTD010000018.1 coordinate 4,216,163, forward strand.
CAAGTCATCAAGAACCCCACTGGCTACTAAAGCAGAGTCCAAAATTTGTCTGGCCTTAACAAAAGCCGATTGGAACTTAAGAGATTGTAGTCACTAAAACCTCACTCAAGCTAATAGACAACACCTTAGTGAGAATCTTATGGACGCTAGAAACAAGGCTAACTAAAATTCTTCCTCTGTTTATGAAACCTGGGACAACTGGAGTCAGTATAAGACCCGCACAAACACAAAAAAAGCCTAGTGAAATTCACCAAAGCTTGAGCCATTATCAGACAACTTAAGATTTTAGAATACTTAGTTTCTTGACATAGTATAAAAGCTTTTTTTTTTTTACTAAGAGGTCTTGAGTTCAAATCTCAATAACCCTCTGACCTGTATTAATATAATTTACGCAAAAGTTACGAAGTAAACATGTCATCTATCAGCAGCTTCATGCTTGGAGGCATCCACGCGAGGGGCATAAATCATTCTTGAGCCCAAGGCCAGACATAATCCCACGTAGCCGTTTAGGTTCCCCAAATTGTAGAGGCTCCAAAGGAGATTACATGCAAGTTTACTTGTTTTAGTTTTCAAATTTTAATTGCTAGTAATATTAATAAATTTTACGATAAGAATTTTTATTATTACACATTTGTATTTATGTTGTTAAAACTCCAAAGTTAAGCATGCTTGGGCGAGAGTAGTACCAAGATGGGTGACCTCCTGGGAAGTCCTCACCCTCAGGTTGGGGGCACTGGGAAACAGCCTCTCTTCAGGTTAACACCCTGAAGGGCGAAGGCTGCGTACATCCGCCCCCCTCAGACCCTACGTAGGCGGGAGCCCTTGAGGCACTGGGTATGTTCCTTTCCTTTTTTTATTTATGTTGTTAAAAAAAATGTTACTATATATGATGGACCCCATTTGAGACAAAGTACAAGCTATTTACACTATTGGTCCCTAATGTTCCTAAATTTATTCAAATCGGTCCATCATATTTTACTTTTGTTCGAAATAGTCCTTAATGTTTGTAATTTTGTTTAAATTAACCTTCGTTTTTTCTTTTGCTCAAAATGGTCCCTACAAACGATCACCACCCAACGCACTAGATAACAGATCAAAACCCCAACATCACAACCAAAACAAGAACCCTAGAAAGCAAACACACACATTCCCAACAAAATCACCGCATGTAACAGTAATTTTGTTCAGATTAATCCCTATTTTTTTTTTTTTTTGTTCAAAACAATCCCTACTAACAATCACCACCTAACGCATTAGATCATCAGATCAAAACCCAAAACCACAGCCAAATCAAAAACCCTAGAAATCACATATACACACATTCCAAACAAAACCACCGCATTTCAAAACAAAATGGGATTCACCTGAGGAGATGAATCCTCGTCGTCGTTGCAACGGAGGGGATCGATGGAGACGACGACCTTGGCGACGGGACGAGACGAATCGGAGGACTGGAGAGAGCGGGAGACGACGCCCGGGCACTTCATAAGCCACACCGCTCTCTCCGCCCTCGCCGTGTCCACTGTGCCTCCTATCCCCGTCGCCATTGCGGTCGAGGTTGTGGTTGCGCCGTCCATGGCGGGAGAGGGGAGAGAGAGAAAGAGAGAGAGAGAGAGGGATGGCGGGGGAGAGAAACGGATTTTCAGTTGGGGTGTAACGAACTGATGTAGAGAGAGAGATGAGAGAGATAAAAAGTAGTAAATTACCTTGTTTTGTTTAGTAATTGAATAAAGAAATAATCGTAAAAAGAATTATATTTAAAATAAAGATAAATTATTTAAAATTTTATAAAAAATTATCTTACCTCCCTTTATCCCTAATTTAGGGTTGAAGAGAAAAAGTAAATTTATTACTTAGGTATCTTAAAATTTAAAGATTATTATTTAGACATTCTAATATTTTAATATATATAATAAGTATCTTAAGATTGAAAAATATTTATCATTTAAGTACCTTAAAGTTTAAAATTTTATCAATTAGGTACTAATTTTCAAAATTATATAGATTTTTATTAAAACTTGCTAATGTAAGACATGGTTATAGCAATATACAAATGTCTTCGATCTTAATGTTATAATTTTCTGTCGTAAAATGAGAACATGCCACATTATTTAACTAATATGCCGATATTTTTCGTCATAATTTTGGTGACTTTTTTTCATATTCTATTTGATTTTTGTTGAAAAAATTGATATACCTCGTACATATTATTGTAATCATGTATTGTATCAACGTCTTACGGTGAAAAATGTTCGAATTTTCACAAAAATTCACCAAATTCTCGCATAGAATACCTAAGTGCTAAGATTTTGAAACCTCGGGGAATCTTATTGTATATATTGAAATGTAAATATACCTAAGTGATAAATGATCAAACCTAAGGATATAAAAGATCCGAGCCGCTCTCGAGTAGCTCGTGAGTAGCTCGAATAAAACTCGTATCTAAGTCAAATTAACCGAGTTCGAGTTCGAGTATTAAAAGATATTGATTAATAAACGAGTATGAGTCGAATAATGAACTACTCAGCTCGATACTCGATTAAATACTCAACTCGATACTCGATTAAATACTCGACATGATACTCGATTAAATACTCGACATGATACTCGAATTCATACATGACTTGATACGCGACTCATAGGAAGTAGTTTTTGTGTATTATTTTCTTTTGAAATAGATGGCTTGTGACATTAATAGTGAATGAAAAAGGAAGAGTGAATTCCTTGTAAAAGATGATATGTTATATTTGTCATGGAGTGAAAAAACTTGTATCTGGTTTGCTTGTAAATTTTAAAACATAGGTTTTGATGCATAGTTGATATTAATATATCAGTGATTTATGGTTGTATATGTTAAAATATTGAGTGGGGAATAATTGAGTATCCAAATTGTGTATAACTAATGTCCGAGTGTATGAAATAATATTATAATAGAGCTAATTTGTTGAATGTTCATATGCACGATAAATTAGTACTTGAGTCGAACAAGTTTGAGTACCCGAGTAGTTAATCGAGTTTGAGTCAAGTACTAAGATACTTGGCTCGACTCGACTCGACTCGATTACACCCTAAATCAAACCTCAGAGTACCTAAATAATAATTTTCCTAAAAAAAATGAGGGTAAAGGGGATAATGAGAGGCAATTTGTCAAACAAGGGTAAGAGTTTACCTCTCATTATCCTTATCCCATTTACTTCTATTAAACTATTGCCAAATATGGGTTAGGGAATAGCTTGATGGCAGAGAATGTCAGGGATCAAAGAAGTTATTCGGGTTTGATTTCATCAAGGATATATTGTTCTCCATTTATAACGATTCCCCTATCAATGTAAGAAGAAAAATGTATAGGCCTACGAGAGAAAGGATTTGGTGCATTTATTTATTTTGTTGTTATTTACTCCAATGATGAGGCGTCCAAATTTATAAAAAACTTAGAAATAAATAATAATAATTATGTATATATATATTGTAAAGTCAATATGAAAACTAAAAATATAAACATACTTATATATCAAAATAAAATTATATTAAATTTCGTACAATAAGAGAAGTAAAACCAAATAACTGATCCAATTGTCCCCCTACGAGTCTTCATATTTTGAAAACGATGCGGCTAAAACTGAGGTGTCTCCGGCAAACTGTGGCCCGACAGACGGTTTAAGAGAGAGAAGGGGGGAGAGAGTATTTTAAAAATTAGGGTTCAATTTTTAATGGGTGAGTAGAGGGGCAGTTGTAGAGAGAGAGAGTATTCATTATAAAAAATTAGGTTTTAATTTTATATTAGTGGTTAATGTCAAGTAAAAACTTACAAAAAAAGGTCGCTGAATTTGACTATACAAAGATTCAAACCCCCAGCCTCAAAGAGGTAGTGAGGAAGCCACTGGACCAACTGTTTATATATACTATAGAGTCACTTATAACGCTATATATATTTTATCTCTATTTTTCATATCAACATATATATATTTTTAAAGGTCAGACGATAAATGTGTATTGTCCGGGCACCCCGGTAGTGTGAACGTGGGTCCACCAATGCCCATTGTGAGCTCGGCATTGGACTTGGGATTTTTTTTACCACTTTTTCAGTCTCAAGTTTATTATTTTTTATATAATATTTGAGCAATAATTACCATGGAAAAAATACTTCTTTTATTGAGGAAAAATTGACTTCAGAATGAAAGGGGTAAATATTTTTCTTCATAAAAGAAAATGTTTTTCGCATTGATCTTATAATATATGCCTTACTTCGACCTCAATTTGATTAAGCAGTAAACCTTATATAAATTTACAAAATGAAACTATTTCTCCTACCTTTTAAAAGTAAATATTTTTAAGAACAAAATATTTCTATTTGAAAATATTTTGTGGATGTTACATCTGGATATTCATAATTAAGCTAGGTAAATGCCACATGGCTTAAAGTTAGGAGTATGAACGTACCACACATACGATGAACTATTTATGTTTAAAATCGGTTACGACTCAATTCACGTTCCTTACTTGGGCTTGATAGGTTATCAGCTCAAGTTCAAGCAGGCTCAATAAGCTACCAAGTTCGAATAGGGAGTGCTCGGTTCGCTAATGTTCATGATCAATTTGATAAAATCTCGTTAAAAACTCATTAAGAGCTTGTTTAGGGTTCATTCATAGTTAGTATTAGCTTAAAAATGATTCGATAATAACTCAAATGGTTCATCCAGATAGAGAGCTTGACTCGATTATGAGTTTCGGCTCAATTAAGCTAATGCGTTGAGCCAAACCAAGTATCAAGAGCATTAAATTCTTATTGATACAAACTTGAGCTAAGGTTTGAAAGCATATTAAGAGCTTGACTCAAACTTGAGCTCGATAAGACTTATCAAGCTCAAGTTCGAACAAGAAGGTGCTTGGCTCAATTTGGCTCATTTACACCCCTATTTGGAGTCATGAAGAGCCACCTATAGCTATTTTTATGCTTAACTTTTTTGTCATATGTAACATTTTAGTTCATATTTTATTGATTTTATAACGGAAAAATTTTTCCGTAAAGAAAGTATTTTAGGTTAGGACCAAACAAATTAGTGTTTTTACTTTTTGATAATTTGGTATTGACATCTTCTATTTATTATTGCTAAGTTTCTCCCTCTCTCGAAAGCCCTCAAACCCCAAATCGTGTAATTCTAAAGCCCCGCATATAAAATAATACGAAAAGGAAAAAAATGATCAGTGTTTATGGTATAGTCTAAAACTTGAAGAGTAAATACAATGGACAAGATTAAAAATAAAAAAAGAAAGACTTAATACAATAATAATATGATAATATATAAATTTAATTTTTTTTAATACAAATATTTTCGTGTATCGCGTGAGATAACACTAGTTCAATGTTATTACAAAGTGAAATTAATAAGATCGATATAGTTCCTAAAATCCCACTCACATTCAAACATTTCAACTTACCAAAAAAAAATATTTCAACAAAAAAGCATATGGAAACAAAGAAAAGAAATGGGGATGGGAACCGGTCGTGAAAGACTGAAGAGCTTGGCCGTTGGAGCACGAACTCAAACTATCTTGTTTAATTCGATCAGCGACTTCATAATCAATGAAATTCCCGTGGATACACACTCTTCAACTGAACAAGCCAAAGGATATTGTTTCCAACATCAAAGACAAAGAGCCTATTGGCTTCATGCAAACATCGTAAAAGACTGGATCACCACGAGCCCAACAAATATTAGAAACGAAATAACTACACAGTGATATCTCACTACCAAATTGGTTCAAAGATCTTTGAGATTGCCTATGAATACTAAGGCTCTGTCTGGCAGAGGGTAACTCATTCCCCCCCCCCCCCCCCCCCCCCCTAAAAAAAAGCATTTTCTTCAGGAAAATCCAGATTTTCTATAGCTTGTTTCAATAGAAAACTCGTTCTCACATTGTGATGTTCCTTTTTTTTATTTTAAAAGAGAATATTTTTCTATTAATCATCCTGTACTTTTTTATAGTCAAGACAAACTCAATCTGATCCAAACTCAATCATTGAATACCTCAAAGATTTGGAATGATGATTTCCCCTATTTTACATAGGAAATTATTTTCTACCATCTGGAGGGAAAATATTTTCTGTTGAAAAATACGCTCCAAATAACTCAATTCCTAAAGATTAATTTCCCCTTTAGACAAACGGAACCTAAGTTATGCATTAATACTCGATGAAAAGAAAATAGAATAGATAGCCATATTTTAACACTTTGATTTAATATTATATTATTTAGTGTATGTTTACAATAAGAAAAATATATAGTGTATATATTAATAGTCATTGAAATTAGGCGTGCAAATGAGTCAAATTGAGCTCGAATTCAACAAGATTGAGGTTTGGCTCGACAATACTTTGTTCAGCTCGATTCAATTAAGCTTTAACTCAATTTGACGGGCTTCAAGCTAAGTTTCTCTTTATTTGGGCATATTTATGGTCGGTCTTAACTTGTTTAGGCTCACTTCCAACTAAGCTTACTCATATAGGCTTAAATTTGCTCAAATAGATACAGTTAGGTTCTGTATTATATATCAAGATTATGCTCATTAGCCTTAGCCTCTCGCCTCGAGCTTTACAAGCTTTGAGCTACTTTAGCTAAATAAATTGATTCGGCTTGTTCAACTCGACGCAAGCCAAGCCTTTGAAGCGCCAAAAAAAAAAAAAAAAAGAAAAGAAATTTCAGTTCCTGGAGGTACGTGAACCAATTCAGCTCATTAAACCCCAATTTTTTTAACGAAGCATTACATTTTCAGGATGACACACGCCAAAAAGTGTAGATTGGGGGTGTAAATGATCCGAGCCGCTCGCAGTAGCTCGAATAAAACTCGACTCGAACTCGAATTAACCGAGCTCGAGTATCAAAAGATACTCGATTAATAAACGAGTACAAGTTAAGTAGTGAACTATTCGGCTCGATACTCGATTAAATACTCGACTTGATACTCGATTAAATACTCGGTTGCATACTCGATTAAATACTCGACTGAATACTCGAATTGGTACTCGATACGTATGAAGTAGTTCTTCTGTATTTTTTTTTTTTTGAAATGGATGGCTTGTGATATTAATAGTACAATAAAAGAAGGAAGATTAAATTCCTCGTAAAAGATGACATGTTACATTTATGATGGAGTGAAAGAACTTGTACTTGGTTTGCTTGTATTTTTTGAAACTTAGATTTTGATGCATATTTGCTATTACTATATCGGTAATTTATTGTTGCATAAGTTAAAAATATAGTGTCGGCAATAATTAAGTATACAAATTGAGTATAACTAATATTCGAGTGTGTGAAATAATATTATAAAGGGGCTGATTATGCACAATAAACGAATACTCGAGTCGGGTTGAGTAATTGAATAGTTAACGAGTTCGAGTTCGAGTATCTGAGTAGTTAATCGAGTTCGAGTCGAGTACTGAGATACTCGGCTCAACTCAACTCAATTCGATTACACCCCTAGTGTATACGAACAGGGACAATAAGATAGCCCTATAGAAAGTAGAGCGAGTGGCTTGTCCAGGGAAGGGGCAACAAACTCTACGAATAAGTATCACATTGTGTTAACAAAGAATCAATGAAATCAAAAATCATTTCCTATTTTATTAGCATTGTGTTAAATTTCATAGGACCTCAAATCTGACCAATGGAGTTGATACATACGAGGCCTACATATAAGCCTAATAAAATTCCATCTTAAAACCAAATGGCATCAAATAGAGTAGTCCACTAATCTCATATATTAATCTCTTCTCTTGCAACTCCAATATTAGATTCTTTAATAGATTCATATGTGAAATCTTTAACACATTGTGAATCACAGAAACCCCGACATAATGGCTACATTGTTGGAGATGTGGTGAAAGGGAGATTAATATTCAATACTCTTACTAAATAGTGTCTAGACGAGTCGGATGTACACAGTTTCCCCTCATGACAGTGTCAAATCAAGTGATAGCGTAATCATAAATTCCTCCTTAAGAGCAACTCCGTGAAAAACCTTCATTTTTCCACTAAGGAATTGCTGGTGAGACATGGGTGTAAATAAGTCCAGTTGGGTCAAGCACGACTCATTTCATGATCAAGCCTAGTAAAGCTCGAAATCAAAGGCTCGGGAGTAAGGGCATGAATGAATTGAGCTGGTTCACGAAACCTCGTGGGTGACTCATTTAACCTATCGAGCCGAACCTAAATCTAATGAAACTTGATCCTGTAGACTCGCAAGTTTGTATGAGCCTAAGTGAGTATATCTTAATATAATGTATTAGCATATATATGCCCATTTGAATCAAATTTAAGCTTAAATGAGCCAGAGTCCAAAAGAGCTTATATTGAGATTAAATAAGCCCAAAATTTGCAAGCTTAGTTCAAAGCTCACTGAGATAGTTTGGAGCTTGGCCAAGCTACGTTGAACCCAAGTATATGACGAGTTGAGCTTGAGCTTGAAGTTTCCATGCTCGGGGAGCTTCGAGCTGAGTCTTGAACTTGATGAGCTCAACCTCTGCTTGGCTCAAGTACACACCTACTTGCAAGCTTAAATGAGCAAATCTCAAGTTATAAACTCCATATGCCCAATTGAGCCAAATTTGGACGATGGACGTTCATGTTGATAAAAAAAAAAAACACTTTGAGCCAAATTCAAGGCCAATGAGTCAAGCTCAAGTTTAAACAAGCTTATATCGAGCTCAAATGAGACGAGCTTACCTAGGAGCTAACCAAACAAGTTTTGAGCTCAATTGGCCAAAGCCAAGCTTAAGCTTTTGAAGCGCCAAGCTCAAGCTTAGAATTATTGCCAAGCCAAATTTTGGTGAGCCCTCAAACCTCATGAACTTGAGATCAGCTCCACTCATTTACACCCTTAGGCGAGAAAGGGATGCTACCAAGTCTGACGTGGATTTGGTGTCGCTTAGAATTGCCATAAAAAAACACCACTCAATTGATCGAACATTCATGTATTTCATTTGTCAATAGATCGAATTGTCATGATGTAGACCTCTCTCTCGTCCACCTTCAATTCGCCATATCTTATGGAACCTTCGAATTATGCTTCCACCTTCAAAAAATTAAACTCCCTTGAATAAAAAACTACACATACATCAAAATCGGTACCTCTTTTGACAATATGTAACATATAAACACATTTATAAGTAATACCTCAATAAACTAAATGCAAAAAGTATGCATTATAAAGGCTCAAGGACACTACCTTAGCGGAAGTCTCTTTGAAAGACTAAGTTGTTGTATGCATTACAAAGGCCATTACAAAAATACCTCTACATAGCGGTCAGTAGCTTAATAATTTCAGTGGTTGGCTTTGGTGTAATGGTTAGGTTACTAGCTCCCAAGCATAAGGTCTTGAATTCAAAACTCATCCTCCCTCCCGAGGATCATGGTGGCCCTTATTAAAGCATTATTGTATCTTCTAACCATCTAAAAAATAGCATAACATTCGGCTCAGAATCTGCCCGATATTACCTGTGTCCCGATCGGAAGACCAAACTTGCAATTTCTCATAAGCTTTTTTGTACAACCTACATGCCGCACATTAAAAGGACAACCCAACGCACAAGCGCTTACATTGGCGGGGTTTTAGGAAGGACCATATGAAAGCAACCTCACCTCCAGTTTTACAAAATAGATTGTTTATGAGAGCATAATATAATGCCTTCAAATCACAATAGAACCTTACTGGACACTGAAATAAATTTGCTCATCCTCCACAATCAATGATTACATGTACTTAGAACTCAGTCAATCACAAACTATAGAGTGAAGGTTTTACCCGTAAAAATTGGAGATTCAATGTCAGAGTGCTTCACAGATTTGGTCACCTCATGCTACTAAGTGAAGCAAAGAACCTAAAACAACGAAACATTCCACGATCATTTGTCAGTTCACACGTTCACCTACAAACAAAACGATGATGATAGCACCAATGTCAAACAATTTACAGCTCCGTTTGTTTAGCGGGGAAAATAGAACTTAGGAATTGATTTTCTACTTTTTTGTTGACTGGCGTGCATTCAAAGACAGAAAATATTTTCCGATGGACAAGGATTTCCACCAAAGGGGCGGAAAATGACTTCCCTTGCAAGATGAGGAAAGTCATTGTTCAAGTGGCTCAAAAAGTTGCGAAGTGTCCGTTGATCTGAATAACTTTTTCATAAAAGTGAAATAAGGCCTTTCTTTATGCAGTCTAATCTTGTCTTCTTTTGGTCTCCGTCTCCCCATTTTGACATGGTTAGCTTCTTTCACACAGCCCTTCGTATAGGATTTTCAGTAGGTCCTCATTTTACATGTCCAAAAAATCTCAAATGCACGCCCTTGATCTTTTCCTAGTGACAACAAGCGCCGCACTCTAACCACAAATGCACTCGTTTTTTGATCTCATCCTTATTTTAAGTGTTCAAACATCCATCAAAGCATTCTCATCTCTGCCACAGCTTCATTTTTACACGTTGGCACTTGATCGGCTAACTTTCGAGACCATAAAGCATAGTAAGTCTAGTTGCCATCTTCATAAAATTTCCCCTCGAGCTTAATGAGATAATGATCAACAAAGAATCCAAAAAGCACTTCGCCATTTCATTCAATCCTCTGCTTGAATCCTGCTCATCATCACTTGGAGAACTGACCCAAGATTCTTAAAACTTGCTTCATTTTTACACGTTGGCACTTGATCGGCTAACTTTCAAGACCATAAAGCATAGAAAGTCTAGTCGCCATCTTCATAAAATTTCCCCTCGAGCTTAATGAGATAATGATCAACAAAGAATCCAAAAAGCACTTCGCCATTTCATTCAATCCTCTGCTTGAATCCTGCTCATCATCACTTGAAGAACTGACCCAAGATTCTTAAAACTTATGCTTGTCCTTCAAATTTCACCTCCCTTTCTCCACAGTTGTAATTGAGTCAAGCTAGCTCATGAGGGCTTGTTTAGCTAAATGAATCAAGCCCACGCCTGATAAAACTTGGCTTGCGAGCCTAAATGAGACTAATTGAGTCTAGATCGAGCTTAAATGAGCCTAAATAAGATGAACTTAACTTCAATCTTGCTGAGTTGGCTTCAATCTCAACCGATCTAAGCTAAGTCCAAGCCAAGCTAAATGTTGATGACCAAAGCCTCGAGTTTGATAATCTTGTGCTCGGCTCAACCCATATACACAGCTGCCCTTCACTACCACTTGTCCTTGCTACACTCAAACTTCATGTACTCAATTTTCACTCTATTCGATCATTGTCTACAAAGTTTCTCGGAATAATATACGTCTGGCATTGAAACCGTCTCTAGATTCATCTAGGAGCACAACATCACAGCAAAAACATAAATGGGCAAGAACGAACCACCATTGAAAATTTAGGACGTACCAAGATCAAATTAAATCAACTGAAAATTTAGGAAAATTTTGGAAATTACTCGGACGCAACTTCCCTTTAAGGTAGCACCATGAAGAGGTAAGGCTGCGTACATCCCCACCCCTCCTAGACCCTGCATATTCGGGAGCCCTTGAAGCACTGGGTTTGTTGTTGTTGTACCATGAACAAATTAAATCAAATGGAATCATGTCACAATGTCTCTCATCTTATAAGATTCAAACGGGGTCTAAAAAGATTGTTTAGCATGTACCTGCCAGCGGATATGAAACAGCATATGTCAGCATTTTTTTTTTTTTTTTTTTTGGATCGATAGATGTCAGCATTTTCAACCTCAAGTAATTTCTGTTCTCGAGAAGGAATATGCTTCACTACATCTGTCCTCGGTAGTGATATCACAATTCAGCCAGTACTGAAAATAGCTATGTTACTCAAAACTCATTCTACCTGAAGTACCCACATCCGATACTCACCAGTATATGATATGACACTTTGGATGCTTTAAGTGAGCAGACACACAACTTTTGCCTTATACATCAACGCAAACAAAAAGTTGAAGAATCATACTCTTGCCTCAAACATAACGTGACAATAACGACTTCCCAAAATGAACGCCAAACAGAGTGGAAAAGCAGGCTGGAAATGAGTCAATTGTATAGCAAACTCCAAAGTTTCCCACCATAACTTTTGGTACAGAACAAGCCTTCTTCCATCTTATTTCTATTATTTTCTTTTATTAATTATTAGTAATAGTAGACTACGAAGAATATTTTTACCCCCTCCATGGAGAAGAAATTGACGTCCTCTCAAAAACTGGGGAAAACATCCTCAGCCTCACCCTGATCCAAATGGTCCAATCATGAACTTGATATAAAGTTACATAATGAAATTGATTTTTCTCAAACTATAAGGAAAAATAGAAGAGCACAAAAAAAAAAAAAAAAAAAAAAAAAAAAAAAAAACAATGATTAATATCTTTTAAGGAAAATGTCTTCCCTCCGACCAAATGAAATTTAAATAGCTTAATATCATTGACTAAACAAAAGGCAATGGCATGGTTTTAAAAGATGGATAATCAAAATAAACGAGAGGTGCTCCGAAACTCTAAGCATTGGAATCGTTCATCATCAAGAGAATATTGGAAACCAGAGAAGATAGCAGTTGTTTCAGAAAGCACTTAAAGCACCAAGACCTTCTATTGCCTGCAGTGCTTGGCACCAAATGCCACCTGCCTGTTATAAAGCAAAGCACCAAAGAGAACAACTACTAATGGAAAAGTGTCACATCACATAAGGTCATTATTCCCAATCAGCATAAAGCTATCAACTAATTTCTTAGAATGAAGCTAGATATAAATATTATGGTAGCAATTTTAGCAAAACTGAGAAGTGTTCTACTCCACAGAACTGATCATTCAATGCCAATGATTCACTTGGACCGGATGCCTCGTAAGGCAACAAGCTTGGAAATACAGCCATGCAGACAGTTGAGCGGGGCCATTTATTGGGTTTTTGGGCTACAACTTACCTCGATGCATGTAAGAAAATTTGTATATGGGCAATCCGTTTGACCCGATGATTACCCAATATGCGAATAAGCTATTGCGGACATGCCAGTTACCAAAAACATCATTATGGTCACTTATGCAATCATCATCAACATCACATCACAGTCATCATCAAGAAGCAACATTTATTCCATCTGATATCTTCTATTATTATCTTCCTCTTCAATTCTCATCTGCTTTCCCTCTTTATTCTTTTTTCGAGATTTAGAAATGAGGCTATATGCTCTCCTAACGCATTAGTGGGCTTTCTTGACCTTCTATTTGAAGTATGATTTATATATCCTCCACCATCCACGAATATTTCAAAAGATGGCAAGCCTATAAGATTACAAAATGAGCACAAGGATCATAAGACACCTAGTGCTTTGGTAGGAAAGTAGCATCATAATGAAGTCCCTTCATTTCGGATCAGTTACTACGTTCTACTTCCACGAGTAACTAGATTTACCCTTTTAGTACACGGGGTGTCCGAGCTAACTTAGTGCATCATGTCTAATATCCTGGGATTCATTCACCTTCTACTCAAAAATTTCCTATATGCAACAGAGTAAGTTGAGACTCACAAACCAAATAGGCATCTCTATGGAATTGTTTGCACTCAATGACAGGATTCGAACTTCAAACTTGACACTTCATGAGGCGCAAGGTCTGAGTGCTTACCACTTGAGCAAGCCCCTTCAAGTTCCTAACTTTGCCATTGATGACACTGAAAGACAACTTAAAATGTGAAATAAACAAACTGCATACCCCCGGCAGGAAGTCAAAAGATTAAGTTATACGCAATCCAATTGACCTGGAAACCGCACAATGGCAATGATTAGTGAAGGATGTGCACCTAAACCTACATATAGGTTTCTAATTTAGCATTAAGGCAACATTAATGCAGTTTTACTTATAGATATGTCACATCTTTGTCAAATGGTATTGAGTATGCTGGAAAAAAAAAACAAACCAGAATGAACAACTCGTTATCTCCAAAGGATAACCCTTATGTACACAACCATTCCTGGCGCCCTAAATAACAAACATCACTGCGATCTACCTATTGTTGCAACCAGACTCTTATGCTTCAACCATTGATCAAATGGAAGACTGCAGTCACAATGCAGAAGCCATAATATTACCAGCCCTTACGGGTCATATGTCCACCGCATTCAAATTTTCAGATTTGAAAAGAACTACCAGCTTGATGACAATGGCGGCTCTTCAACAGATAGTAGAACCATCTGGATTATGCATAAGCTAGAAAACTATAATCCTCATTCCAGCACCTCAAGATTTAGTCTAGGTGTTGAAAAGCAAAAATTCTAATTATTTCTAGTCCCAAAATAATGTCATATTTATGAATTTGAGGCATCACCAACAAAAAATAATGCCCACCCTCCCCTCATAGAAATATTTTTTGATCTGATATGCTATCAGTCATTGAAACTCTTTGCGCACACCTCTCAGGCAAGGGTCTAAAAAAATATACTCACATCGACCTATACATGTCACCAACATTACTTAATCATGACAATCCAACTTATTGCAGAAAGATGAGCCAAATTATGAATGATGCATTTATTTTAAAACAGGATCAACATACACTAAAGCAATGTAAACTAGTACGCTTATTGCAGAAAGATCAGCAATTCCTTTCACGTAAATCTTTAAGATGATGACATACATCTTTCACTTAAAAGGCAAAGGATCAGATAGTTTTAACCTGAGAACTCTTTCAACTACATTCTCCCATGAAATCAAACTATGGATCCCGGACATGTGGTGACGCGGAAATGACATAACAAGTTGTGGCAATTGCATTAGCATTTTAGGGAACTCAAGTCACTTTTAAGCGTTGTCTGCAAAAATACGAGTGAATACACATACCATCATTAATTCAAGTGCAAAGAACCTAGTGTAATTGCCACGGTTTGATACATCACATCAGCAATAACACAACATCGACCCTAAACCGCAATTTGATTACAAATTCATAACTATGCCTACCAAATAAATGCATGTATTTATAACAACACAAAAGCAACCCCAAGCGAGGCATCCTTCAAAAAGTATTTATGACCCAAAGACGATCTACTTAGATATAATGGTAAGATCATAGCATAAGGCATGTACATCTGGCTCGGAGACAAAATCTACCAGATATATTGGTAAAGATCATGGCGTACAAAGACATTTACCTCAACCAGGAGGGACAATCATCTTTTAATTATATTTGCAATGTGCCATGAATGGCAAAGACATACATACTAGAAGGGCTCGCCATTAAGCAAAGCAGTTCTTGAAGCAAAAATATACAAGGCAGATGAGCGGCCATCCCTGTCCAGGGCATGATTACTAGGATTGTGGCAGCAGAAAACTAGTGAAAGTGGGGCATGCGTCCCTCTCAGCCCGAGCCACTGTGTGGAAACACATTGAACTTAGGTGCAAACTTGGAAGCCCTTCAAAGAGAAGAACCCACCAGCAGCTGGCAATGAATTTTAGTGGGTCTTAGCACTTATGGTTACACATTGCATCGCTTTTTAGTGGGTCTTAGCGACCTTGGCTTGCGAGTAAACGAGGGATGGCCATCTGACCTTTTCCCATTAACATTCAAGTCAGATCCAGATTCACCACTTATGCTTGGAAGGAACGAATCTGTACAAAAATATGTAAGAGAATCATTAGAACAGAGCATCAAGTGATAGAAAAAGGGAAAAACTAGAGGCGTAAAAATATATCAGATGCATTGGCCTAATAGATGATCCAGTCACTATCAGAATCCATAAAATAAACAGGACTGATGAAAATTGCCTAATCAAAGCCATGATACGTTTAAGCACAAAATGTTTCAAGCAACAGCTTCGCGAGGCTACCTTTTTTGTTATTCCAGATTCTCAGCAAAGCCTAATAAAAATTACATGAAAGATAAGATAATCTCCATTGGATGCTAATATTGCTCAAATCACTACTTACTAAGAATAAAATAACATCTGAAGGTCAGTCGTGCATGGACTTAACAGGAAATGATTTCTTACATGACCAAGATATAGAGAGAAGAATATAGAACAAAACTAAATATGGCATGCATGACATTCTAGATATTCATCAAATACAGGCCAATGTACCCTTTTCCCACAGAATAAATGCTTTTTCTGACCACAATACACAATTTTTCCCCAAAAAGATGACAACTGAAGACAATTATTGCCTGTTTCTACATTGCAACACGCTCCCAAAGAATTGTGTTATCTAGATGACAAGCAACATAAAATTGTGTCCAATCTTTTAATCTTCAAAATTTTGCATGGATGACCGTCAGCTAGTGAAATAAGGCTTATTTTGGTTTGGGTTATATCACCGACTCTGAGATGTAAACTCCATTTATGTGCCTGGCCCGTTTAATCAAGCGTGGTCTTACTTTTCTTGTGCTTTGTTTGGTGCTCTCCCACCCATCAGGAGCACTCAGACATGTATTTTCTCATACAACTAAATTATTAACTTGTAGCACAATTCTCTTTCCCTCCTCCCCCCCCCAACCCCCCCCCCCCCCCCCCCCCCCCCCTCCCAAAAAACAAAAACCAACCAAAAAAAAAACTAAAAACAAGAATAAATGTTGAGTACAAGGAGGGGTTTTCTCTGAAGAGAAAGTGAGCTTCCTAGAAAGAACAGGTAACATGAGAACACAGGAGTGAGAATGCCACATGTTCACATATAAAACCAGTGAATCAAGGGTCCTTGGTTGTTTACATAATCATAAAATAGGGAAGCGGTAATGTACAAATCCATAAATATATCATTAAAAATTGGAATTTCATTAGGTATCGAACTCAAATTAGTAAAATTCCTTCCACATCAATTTCACACTGCAGCCTATTCCATTTATTTGATAAAGATGCAAAATCATCCATAGAAGCACAATAATGCAAACCACCTCACAAGGGACTAGAATCGATAACGAGCAACCTTGCACAACAACAAGAACAACCCAGGCCTCAAAGAGGCTCCTGCCGGTGGTTAACATGTATGCATCCTTACCCCTACAAGACACTCCCCTTGCGGAGAGGCTATCTCCGAGGGGCCCCAACCTTAAATTAAGGAACCTTGCCCATATAAGTATAAATATATGCTTTAAAGGTAAAAAGCCATTTGGCTAAAATAGCTTGATAAAACTAGCAAGAATTAAACCCTAAAGGCAATGCATTCAACCACTAGATCAAGGCCACCCAAATTGGGCAGATATCCCCAATTAAAAATTTGCGATGTTGGGGTATAGACTCGATGAACATAAACTTCAGCTTAACTGCACGCCAATTTGTCAATTAAAACAGGTCTATCAGCATGAAGACAACTGCTATCCAAAGCATCAATCTTGTCCATTGTAAATATGATTAATATTGGACTAAGTACACCATGGAAGTAGGAAGGGACAAACCTCTCCATTTCATAATAGATACCTACAGGATGCAAACGAAATTTTTTCTCATTTCCCAACTGAACTGTGGGAAATACCGGCACGAGAGAAAGAGGAAAGCCGGAAAAAAGGGTCATTTACAACAGAATAAGAAGACCAAATGAAAAACATAGAGCACATGATTCCTCTTTTGATCGTTTTGATAGAAGAAAAAAAAAGGAATTCCATCACAAGCAGCAGCACCCTAAACTAGCAAAAAGCAAAAACATGAAGAAATGAATATGATTATGCAAAGACCGTGTGTTCACAACCTTCCTGTAGAAGTCAAAAATAAAAAAATAAAGCAAACATTGATTCTAGACATGCAGACAGAAGAGCTCCAAATATAGAAATCAAGAAGTGATCAGCTCTAGTTGAAACAAGGAAGCACCGTGATATCAAGGCTGCTACAAGAACAGATAACAAAAGAAGGCTTACCTTCTTAATATCTTCCAACAAGAGGAACATATAGATGACAGCAATAAAGGCCCTTAAAACCAACGGTCTACTACTACACCATCTGCCATGATTAGACATGATATTCGCCACCAGATTATAACCTTCAATTTCTTAAGTGGGATCACCTTAGTTCCCAGATAGAAAGGACGAAACAAAATTTACCACGAGTAGTAAGTAGTCATCCAGAGAAATATGACCATAAAAAAGAAATGAAATAAAAAATAATTACCAAGACCTTGCGCAGCAAAGCCCCAGCAATTATAAAAACAAAGCCCTCCATGTACAAACCAGCTAAAGTAGATTCCTAGTCACATTTACAAACAAATTATCTGAATGAAACTCCAAGAAACACTACATCGTAGAGGGAGACAACTGGTGCTGCCATACTCTCTCTCTCTTTGGAAAGATATCAAGAGCTAAATCCTCGGCCACTTTTTCAATAAAATTATGATGGGAAGGCTCTCATTCCAGAACCACAGACCCACCATGATCATTATGCATTTATAGAAATATTGGACAAAATAGAATGCAAGAATCAGAAATAACAAAATCTAAAACTGTTGTGCACAAAAAAGCGCATTGATGTCTACATTGGCAAATTACAGCAAGATTCAGAGAGAAAAGAAACACCGTTCAGGAGGTATATGTCTACCTTCTTTTGAACTAGATTGAATTGCTGAATCGAGCTCATTTGTATCCACCGGCTTAGTGTCTGCTTCAACATTGCTGCTCAATACAGGTTGCTGGTTTGCAGATTGACATGGAAGGAAATCTGGCTGAGGGTAGTTGTCATCGACACCTCTAAACTGACCACCATCTAAGCCATCAGTACAGCTATCATGATCTTGGCAAAGAGATGAATCTGGGACATGTTCTGAAGCTACCATGCAGCTACTAGTAGGAAGCCCAGTGTCCAAAGCATTGATATCCACACTAAAGTAATCAATTGTAGCAGTAGCTTGAGATTGAGAAGAGGGCGGTAGTTGAGGCATCATAAGAGCCTGATCACTCTCGAAGAAAACAGAAGCGTCCTCAAGAGAATCATTAACAGAATACGAATTGAGAGCTTTAGGAGGAGCAGATTGCGAATGTCCAGCTATAGAAGATGGAACATCCGTGAAACCCACTTCTGGATAAACCAAACTGACATCATCTTCTTCAGAATCACTAACAATAATAATATCACCATGCTTTGCTGGAGCACTATAACTTTGGTTCACAAGTCCATGTGCTGGGCCAAATTTACAGGGAGCTGAACTGATTTCATAACCATTACCGTTGGACATACTCAATTGTTCACCACCATCCTGATTGATACTACAGTCTTCACCATCTTTATCATCTTCAGTGGCAGTGCTGCTCATTGTGATGACTTTTTGGTCAAAATCTTCAAGTTCGTCAAGCGGCTCATCTTCTAGAGTGTTGCATACAGTGCCAGCAACACCATTAACAGTCCTATTTTGCATGAGCAGATTGGAGCTATTATTTTCTCCAGATGAATTTTCCCGATCAATTAACTTGGCTGATTCTGTTGTAAAAATTTCTGAAGAACCATCAGGGTAGTGCCACAGTGCAAGATCCCTGAATTCTCGTGGAGTTTTTACACGCCAAGAACCATCGGGATTCATTTCAACATCATTTATCTCCTCTCCACAGCTCTGCATCTATATCAAGAAGTTATAAAGCAAAGGAAAAAAGGCTATCAATAAGGTTGCTTTTCCCCACTTACAATGAAAGCCACATTAAACAAGAATGAAGCTAGGTCTGCACTACCATAGTCACAATAGGGTTAAAGAACGGGTCAATAATGACGTCCTCCAAGGAGTAGTTCTTCAGGCAAATTGGACACTGCCACTGCAATCAGAATAAATAGTTGCTCACGCATATCATCCTAACACAGTGAAAGCAAAGTAACAGAGAGAATTGAGGGGAGGGAAGGATCTTGCCTTCCTAGAGCGCTCATTTAATGACACTAATGTTTCAAGATCAAAGCAGCCCATGTGAGCACAAGGTTTGAATCTTCCAGCACGCTTCATCCTAGAACCACTCATCTGCAGTTTAATATAGCAATGGCAAGAAATGTGTCAAGTACTTCAAGAAAACTGAACACACAAACATGTATACCAAAACAATTTACTCTGACAGCGTTTCCATTCTACCGGATTAAATTAAAGCACACAAATAATTCCGGTCAAGACTTAAATTGAACTTCATTAGCACAATCATACCAAGGAAACCAACAACAACAACAAACCCAGTGCCTCAAGCGCTCTCGAGATATACACAGCCTTACCCCTTCAGAGTGCTACCCTAAAGGGAAGCTGTGTCCGAGGACCCCCAACCTGACAAGCATAAAAGACAATAGCACAGAGAGAGCATAAAGCAACAATAAGTAAAAAAGCAATAAAGCAACAAGCCGCAAAGCACATAACTTCGCCTGGCAACAACCCCGCACAAGCAGCAAGCAGTACATAGCAATAGCAAGTATAAGCAAACAAGCCTACATATAAACCCAAGGTCGCTAGGACTAGCTTAGTTGTGCTCCTCTAATCTAAACTGCTAATCAGCTATACCTATGCTAACCTTCCACCCAGCTCTATCTAAGATCATCTCCTCATTTAAGTTTAGGTGGGTGAGGTCATGTCGTATCATCTCCATCCAACTCTTCCTAGGGCTGCCTCTCCCTCTCCTCCCGTGCGTAGTACAGAGTTGTTCGCATCTCCTAACAGGGGCAGTGGTCAATCTCCTCCTAACATGTCCAAACCACCACAAGCGTTGCTCCCTCAACTTATCCCCGATTGGAGCCACGCCCAACTTGCTTCTCATAACGTCATTTTTTATCCTATCATTCCTTGTGTGTCCACACATTCACCGTAACATCCTCATCTCCGCCACCTTCAGCTTCTGCATATAATGCCGCTTAACTGGCCAACGCTCCGCACCATATGACATAACTGGTCTCACTACTATCTTATCGTATTTTCCCTTTAACTTTAACAGAAACCTTCTATCGCATAGTACAGTAGAAGCCATCCTCCATTTCTGCCAGCCTACTTTAATTCGGTTGTTGACATCCTTGTCAACTTCGCCGTTCTGTTACACCATGGAACCCAAGTATTTAAAACAATACTTTCTCAATATGGACTCCGATCCAATCTTAACTTCTATGCTAGGCTGGTTAAGGTACAGAATTTGAGTTCCATATACTCGGTCTTGGATCTACTGAGACGTAAACCTTTCGATTCCAAGGCCTTCCTCCAAAGTTCCAGCTTCTCATTCACCTCTTCTCTAAACTCCCCCACCAGAACTCTATCATCCGCGAAAAGCATGCACCACCTTGGATGTGTCTAGTGAGCTCGTCCATAATCAAAATGAACAAAAAGGGACTCAAGCTGATCCTTGGTGTACCCCAACTGTAATGGGGGAAGCGTTTGTCTCCCTTTCCGCTGTACGCACATTTGACTCGGATATAGGGCACAGGGATTCCTTTTTACTCCAAAACCCTCCATAGGACCTCTCTTGGCATTCTAGCATACGCCTTCTCCAAATCAATGAAAACCATGTGAAGATCCTTTTGTCTATCTCAGAAGTGCTCTATCATCCACCTTAAGAGATGGTTGGCTTCCATCGTCAATCTACCAGGCATAAATCCAAATTGGTTCTCTGACACCCTTGTTTGTTTACGTAACCTTCTTTCTATAACCCGCTCCCATAGCTTCAGAGTGTGGCTCATTAGTTTGATGCCCCTATAGTTGCACAACTTTGAATATCGCCTTTGTTCTTATGGATCGGAATTAATGTGCTCTTCCTATACTCATCAGGCATCTTCTTACCTTGAAGAATTTGGTTGAATAGTTTTGTCAACCAACCAATGCCCTTCTCTCCAATGCATTTCCAAGCCTCAATAGGTATCCTATCTGTGCCAACTGCTTTACTGCTGCCCATCATTTTCCAAGGCTTCCCTGACTTCCCTGGGTCTAATTCGCCTACAATAACAATAGTTCCGGTGCTCCTCAGATGTCCGGAGTTCTCCTAGGGATATATCTGTACCCCCCTGTTCGTTGAACAGATCGTCAAAGTAGGCTTTCCACCTAGGTTTAACTTGTTGCTCATCCACGAGCACCTATCCATCCCCCCCCCCCCCCCCCCCCCCTCTTTTTTTCTTTTATGCACTTCACTTGATACCAAGGAAACCAATAACGCTATAAAGGACAAATTGATCATAGTTTCATACTTTCTTGCACACCTAGGACACAATTCTCAAAATGAATGAGGTTCAAGACGAGTGAGAGTGCACAAGCAAACATGACTCGATAACTACAGGTTCAATGGAGTGCTTAATGAACATATTATGCAATCTTACACTAATGCCTACATTGCAAGGAGAAGGTTCCCATATCTGAATTGGCAGTGACATCCAGTTCCGATGGAGGAACTTCATAGTAGTAGCAAGACAGACCCTAGGAACAAAAGCAGGCACATAAAGAATTACGTTTGAGGTGAAACTTTTGTTGCAGCTAAAACTAGTAAGAGTGACTAGATTGCCCTAGCGAGTTGACAGCAGAAATTAGGGGAGGGCGAAAAAGAGAAGTTGAGGAAGAAGAGAACGAAAAAGTAGGGAGAAAGAAATTCAGGTATCATTCATTTCCTGCCCCTCCATAAAACCCTAAAGATCTTGTTTTATACTAAAATTGGATGGTAGAAAGGAAAAATTACCTAAATTACCACTAAAATAAAACTACCTACCAGAATTCTATTGAGCTGCATGCCCTGCACGTGAATAAATTAATTTTTCCTGCAAAATTTTCATTCAAGGGCAAAATTCTGCTTGCTTTGTTGTTATTGTTAATTGCAAACGTAGGAACTAGTAGATTGGGTCCTCAAAACATGCCAGGAAGGGTGACCTATCCCCATTCCTCTTCATCCATGCAGTGCATGTACTTAACAGAATGGTGGTCAAAACAGTTATGAAGAGAAGGTCTTCTTGAAAGACAATTATAATTCCAAATGTCAAGCGTATGATCTCGTAGTTGTTAGTTTAGGCGTGTAAGAAAAACCACTCACCACCCTAGACAGGAGAAGCAAGCAACTGGAAAGCACACATCAGAAAATAGGTATGTCTAAAGGAACACCAAAAAAGATTATAAGACATGACCTCACCTTCTAGGATCTCAAAGAAATTACGGCCTTGGACAGAGTAGAATGGCTGCATTGAATCTGTGTCATCGACTGAGAAGGCTTGAGTTGTGTTTATTTGCCTACTAGTCGACCCGTTTCTTTCTTCAATGCTTGTAAGTGGTTGTCCATTATTTTGACTACTTGCTTCTAGATTCATACTCTTACTTCGTTGTTTATTTTTAATTACTTGGTAGGTTTCCTCGCTGAATTATTTGTGGTTGCTTTTAGGACCACTCCCTAATATCAAAATGACTACTGTGTTAGGTAGCATTAATTACTTTGAACTCTTTCATCATGGGTAGAAACCATGTAGCTGATTCCACCTAATGGGACAAGGTTTAGTTTCGTGTGGTTCAGATTTTATGCATGTATTTGGGAAAACGGATCCTGCCCATTTACAGCTCAGTTATGAAACTACATCATGTACTTTAGAATCGATGGCAGGAAATCACTGAGTAATTCCATTCCTTTTTCTCCTTTTTTATTTCAAAGGCAAGGCAAGAAGCGAAGGAAGGGATGGTTTTTTTATGAATATGACACTAACAGATAACTAAACCATAAACAAAGTTGAAACCAAACTAAATGATGACACCTTCAAAATAGGAACAGATTAAAATTAATTCTTCAGTAATTACCAGAAACCTGAACAAAGAACTAACATAACTAAATAGTAGTTTTGATTAAGGAACATTGACTCACGGGACAACGGAGATTAACTGTAACTGAATTTGCAATGACTTCTAAATCGCTGTCGCTGTCATCATTGCCTGTTGCAATTCCACCACCAATGCAACGCTGAACCCGAGAAAGAGCGTCCTCAAATGGCTCACCATCAGTTTCCTTGGGAATCATGTTCAGAACCTAAAAATGGGACAACAAAAGCAGATGCACTCAGAAGGAAGAATACAACGACAAAAAAATCCAAATGAAAGAATTATGAGAACTCAAGCAAGTAAATCCACGACATAGGTGGACGTCATCAATGCTAGTGAATCTGACCACAGCAACAATGATTCAGATCCAAGCCAAGTATATGAAGCCAAGAAACAGAACAAAGCACTCCATGCAGGCTAAAATTATGGATGGTCCGTTTTTGAACTTATGGTGCTGCTGCTAACTTCAGACCATAAAATCAAATCACGGTTTGTGGTACGATAATGATCACTGTTATGGTGCCATGGACATTAAGTAACCGGTTGTGACATTGGATTATTTTCAAGAAACATAAGTTGCTTTTAAGCCTTATATTTACTAAATTTATACATTTACTAATTCTAAAAGAATAGCACATAGCAACATTAATCTCTGTTCCCCTTTATTAGTTCTTAAATACAGAATACATTCCTATATGTGTTTCACTAAATAAAGGACAACACATGCACTATGGAGGCAATAATGAAGTATTATTATGTAATAAACAATCAAGTAATGGCTAGCTCAAAACAAAATGACGGTTACATAATGCAACAATCGCTATTTCACTTTAATGCTTTGGACAGGATAATATCTTAGTTAGGTGGCTTAGAGTGTCAGGGTAGGGATGGCCCACCTAAAAAGCTGCTTATTCTGTGGTTTCGGTTCATGAAGAATTAAAAAAGGAAATCTCCAAATGACGCGCACTTGTATGCTCCTCGATCATAATCATGTTGACAATAAGAGTCTCATATTGACAATAGAAGTCGCGTTTTGAGTGTTCTTACAAGGTGATGCAGAATGCAAAAGACATACGAGCAAATACAGGACATTACGAAAGTTGGGCTATCTGATACTCTATCAGACATCCATACATCTATAAATTAATATTTTCCTCTTCGGTAAGGCACTCTATGAGAGTCAAAGAAAGTTCTTCATGTAATTCCCCTACGACATTTTTGAGATAATCTTTCCCCATCATAATAGGAGCACAGAACCAAACGGCAGACAATTGCATTACTGCCGAAGCAAACTTTCTAAGAAATGAGATATTATTGACAATTTAAATGCCCTCCAAAACTTCCTTGCATGCATACTTTCGGTGCTATGGCCAATATTACACCAGTGTTAAACCACTTTGAAAGTCCTTGATTTAGATGTTATCTTCATTTTCATTCAGTAATGAGATTTTACTTCTTTCCTCAATTGTGAGAGTTGATTTTCCTATTCTATTGGGGTATCATTTAACTCCTCAAGTGAGAGTACTACCACCTAGGTTGACCCGAGTTAGAACCACATCCACCCCCCCCCCCCCCCCGGGTTTCTCCTTCTCCTTCTCCCAATCCAATGTAATCCTAAGGGAACTTTTATTTACCTAACCCCCAAAAGAAGTGTACTATTTGCATTGACAATATGAAATGAATTTTCACTTCCAATAAGCTCGCTCTACAACAGGTCTTGGCATCTCAACGTGAATGCAAGATGTGACATCATAATTATAAGAAACAAATGTTCTAGGTCTACATTTGATCGAATAGATCATCAATATAGTTTGTCGTTAATGAATATTTTCTGCTTTCTATTAAAAAGACAACTTAAACAACCTCACATTATCGTTCTACGCAAAGTCGATTTACTCCTCCCCTATCATCGGCCATCCAACTTCAGCTTCTCCAGTTTCTCCCCATCAGGGGTATAATCAATTCACCCAATCAATTTTTGAGAGCCATACGTAACAAGAACATAAAATAAGTATACATCCATTAAGTTTCTAATTAGTTTACAACAACAACAAACCCAGTGCCTCAAGGGCTCCCACTTCAGCAAGGTCCCGCACGGGAGGCAGGGGGGATGTACGCAGTCGTACCCCTTTAAGGTATTACCCTAAAGAGAGATTGTTTCTAATTAGTTTGGAAGATAGATATTCTCCTACGGGAAATATTTCTCCTTCAAATATTTTTGACAAACTTTTTTCACCATAATTTCCTTTTGTCTAGTTCCTTAAATAAATCCCATTGCATAATCTTGCATGGGCTTGAGGGTGACGACGTTTGAAGCAGAACTGGAATGGCTTTGTATCAGGCTTAGGGTGGGTTCCAAAGAATAATGCAAAGCAATATGGTGGCTTTGACTTCCTCCTTCCTTGAGAAGTCAAATTCTGCCACAGGCAGGAAATGTTCTCTCTTCGTATTATTTTTATTACTCAGTAATGTAAGCAACAATAACAATAGGAGGAAAACAGACGTACTCCCAACCAAACATAATTAAAAGCTATAGGAAAAGAACCCTCACGACGTGGAACAAACAACTAAAGCACACCTGTTGAAATGTTCGGCGCTTTACAAGTCTGACGCCAAAACAGAAAGAGCGAGCATCAGATCCTGATAAAGAAATTGTATTAATTCCTTCCCTTGTGGCTGGTGTGACCTGCAAGAACATGGAGTGATTATACATGCATATAATACGAGTTGCAAATCATATAATAAAGTATCCTCAGAAAATAAAAGAAAACTGAGGAAAACACACTTTTGCACCATCATCACGCCCATTAGTCCCAAGCAATTGTGAGCCTGGCCTATTGAAAGTCCGAATTGGAATTCCTAAGAAAATGCAAACACGAGTCATTAACAACACAACATAAAGAAAAACTATGATTTAGGGATAAGAAATACACTGCCTTGAAAACAGGCTTACGACACCTCTAAGCTCAACTAAATTTGCTAGATGCATAAAAAATTCACCAATTTAAGTTGAAGCAGCTATTATTTTAGGATCTGGGATGTTTAGATTTGTAATGGAAAACATTTTAGCCTCGCTTCCCATACCTTACACAACTACTATCTTCAGCACACACAAAAAGAAATTGAGGCTTAAAACACTTAATAAAATTTTCAAGTGAACATGCAAAATCTTGAGGTGCTGGCCTCAGTTTCACAGATGGAAGTAAATTTATATATGCCCAAGTAAATGATGCATGACAGCATGAATGTAATAATTAATAGGATACATACTTCAAAACTGTAACACATTTAAAAATTAAAATATAGAGGTTTGACATAGACATAGGGCACAAAGCAAAAGAATAAAAAGAACGAAGAAATTGGCGAGATTCCAGCATCTTGTTCCGGCCAAATACCAGAATTGTTATTCAAGTCATAGAGTATCACAATTTAACGTTAAGGCATTTACACTGTACACACACCCACAACAACAACAAACCCAGTGGCTCAAGGGCTCCCACAGAAGCGAGGTCTGGGAGGGGTTGATGTACCCAGCCTTCCCCCTTCAGGGTGTTAAACCTGAAGAGAGACTGTTTCCGAGGACCCCCAACCTGAGAGACATGTCGTCATCGCATCATAGCAACCTGTGAGCAAAAGGGCAGCAATGCATAAGAGCAGGTGTACACACACCCACAACAGTCTGAAAAATGTGAGAAAGTCCTGACACAAATTTCAAGCTATTGGACATAGTAAAAATAGTTTCATGTGTTCCCCTATTCTAGAAGCAAATGCCACTAATCCCAAGTGACAAAACCTTATGAGACCTCGTTTATGCAAGTAATCACGAGGATTAAGCTTATCAAGAACAAAAAGTTCACAAAGAAGCAACATTTTTTTTTTTTTAACGCAACAAAGAAGTAACATTTTGGTTCTCCAAAAAAATCTTTATTCATAATTAACTCCGGTATTTTTTTTTTTTTTTTTTTTTGTGAAGAGGGCACCAACACGCTGTCATCGGATCCCATGAGAACTCCGAAGTTAAGCATGCTTGGGCGAGAGTAGTACCAGGATGGGTGACCTCCTGGGAAGTCCTCACCCTCAGGTTGGGGGCACTGGGAAACAGCCTCTCTTCAGGTTAACACCCTGAAGGGGGAAGGCTGCGCACATCCCCCCCCCCCCCCCCCCGACCCTGCGTAGGCGGGAGCCCTTGTGGCACTCGGTATGTTCAAAATGTTCAAAAAAAAAAAAATTTTTTTTTTTTTGTGAAGGTTATAACATTCCGCTCTTGGTCTTTGTAAACTAAACGACTCTTTTCAAATGCTTTTTCACATGTTAATCTCTTCTTCTCCATCATAAAATCAATTAACTGTTACGTAACCAATGTTACATTTTTAACTACCCCCAAAGATTGCAACTTATTATGTTACATCCACAACACTCCTTTTTGCAGCTATGACACCGCAAATAAAAAGCATGTTCCTTATGGTGACACCATATCTCTAGTTTCTATATCTTTGAAGGTTTTTCAATCTTTACTTCTGCCAAAATTTAAATAAATGTGGATAAAAATTGTCTCTCTTCGCTAATGGAGCTGAGAAAGACACTATGGACTCTGAAAAATTGTGAAGTATTTACCAACAACGCCTTATCCCTAAGCTTGTTGACAATATCCATTCAGATAAGTTTGAAGGTTTTGCTACATTTTCAATTTTTTTTATCAGGTTAATGCCAATAACATGCAGCAGAAAAGAGCGGATGCCTAGCACCATCTCCAAGCATATGTCATGGTGTAGGGAGACAAACAAATTAGCATATTCTGCATTGATCCTGGTCATAGACAATACAGTTTACATTGTTCGGCTTCTCCAGTAAGCAGTACCTAGAAGAAAAAAACTGATTCGTTTTGAGGTCGTGGCAGCAATAAAGGGGGTTGAGTGAAAGATATGCTGCTTCTGCAATCATTCACTGAATGGATTGATCTTTAATTAGTACATGAGTTCCATTTCTGGAAGAAGATTACCCACGCCCTTTCCTCGGAGACCTCATTGTGGTGTTCAAAACTTAAAAATAATTGACAGCAGAAGGGTAACATTCCGTCTTCATGCCATTCAACAAGACGAAGTTGCAAAATACTTATGTCCCAAAGTAAATGTGCCAGCTCTAAGTTCGCCAGTGTAACATGTTTAAGAAATTTGTTAAATTTCCATAATGATCCGTTAATATGGGATGGCAAGAATACTTGAGTTTTAGAGAAGGGGCGTAGGCGTGAAAGGCAACTGAGGAAAGCATCCAATTTTCTAGGACCCCTAAACAACCACATCACAAAGAATGCACCTTACTTAATACCGATATCTCCTCAGGAAAAGATAAATAATTGCATGTAACTTCTTGTGAAATTTGACCTTCAGCTGTAAGACGTAACAATAAATCATAAGAAACAGAAAATTTTAAGGAAAAAACAACAATCCCTTTTAATCAGTCTACGTTTGAACGTGTCTTCTAGAGATGGCCAATCAAAGAGCTATCTGACAAGAATACAGAACAAGTTGTCACCAGTTACAGGGAGATGTCGATTGCAAGTTAAATTGCGTTGTGGCCACACAGCTTTGAGAATAACCGCCATAACTGGCTTCAAGAATCTGGAGGGTACATCCAAAACTATTTGAGAGGAGAAAATTCATATGAGCACACAGACATGTTCTACATTTACTCTGAATACCATGTCATGACATGCTTGAAAACTCAAGTACAAAAAGCCATCACATTAACTTCAGGCTCATAAATTTACAAGCTAGTTACATCCATTATGCTGGAACATTCAACAAGTAGCATACCATTAACCTGCAAATCTGCATGTAGCAGCCATTGCATTCTAAACGGAACACTGTCGTTGAGGAGCATGCACCAAGCCTGAAAGGTAATATTGAGGCACAGTTTGTTTCTATTAATCCACTACAATGAGTACATAATGCACAGATACTAGCAATCAATATAACCAAAATGACAAACCTGAACTTCATATTCGGCCTTCTGCAATAGATCTCTATCAGCCCTAGTTAGTTTAAATGTTCTCTCCACTCTCTGAACCGGGCTTGTGCTGGAAATAATGCATTATAATTTAGAATGAAGCATATCCATACACACAAGAGCCACAATAGAAAATGAGGTTCCGGTGAACAATGTCTCATCTTATGCCTTCTGAGATTCCATTTACGCACTAGGTCAAATGACGAAATGGCCCACATGTCCATATTGTGTAAAAAAATTTAAAAATAAAAAATGCAGAAAAAAACACTCATTATTATGCCTCTATTTCTGCTGCTCCCGCATCCTAGCCTATGATTTGATGATCCCTCTTTCTCTCATGTCTTCTCCTTAGCATTGGTTGACATTTTGGGTACTAAATAAGGGCACTTAGCCAAGTACAATCATAAAACATACAACAAAGTAAAGTTTAAAGCGTGAAAAACGAAGGTGGTTTCCTGAACTGCACCAATTCACCATGTGCTTTCATGGAATTTCCAGAAAAGAAGGGAGGAAACTCTTTTTGTTAACCATTATATGTGAAACTACTCTGAACTATACAAGGGTTTTCTTCATAGAGATGCAACTGATAGTTGTCTACGTTATGAATGATGCACAAATCATCATCTATAAGAGCTTGGTCTGCATCAATGCATACTTGCAAAACCCAGAAACAATAACTCCACTCTCATTCAACGAGTAAAAGACGGACTGCCTCCAGAAATAGTAACATTACTGTGGTTAAATTTTCCTAACACAGTACTACATGGAGTCATGCTACAGCGAAGACCAATAAACAAAACAGATACGAGCTTCCAAGAAAGACCCATCTGGTTTAAGCACAATGCATCAGACAAGGGAGTAAATCATTTATTCCTTAAGGCAGCATCAAAGGAAAAGTTCAGAGCATGCTTCCAATCACAATCACAATCACAATCACACCGTTTGGTTTAAACACAATGCATCACGCAAGGGAGTCAATCATTTATTCCTTAAGCCAGTATCAAAGACAGGAAAGTTCTGAGCATGTTTCCAATCACAATCATGGTCACGCTGTATAGTTGCATAAGCAGGTTTCATGGACAGTTGCCACAGAACACAATGGCTAAGCTAATTTCCATTACATACAGAATGCTACAATACATAAAGGGTATTATTTAATGCAATGAGGCTCATATAGAATTTGACCAAGATTTTACATACCCATCAGCTGGAACACTTGAAACCGTTAACTTAACGGGAAAGAGAGGATGAGCAACAGTTGACCAATACCTGCATATATTCAGCTGTATTATAAGACTAAAAAACATTTTCGCCTTTGACAAACAATGAAAAAAACAACAGATGAAACTAACAAAGGCGAAAAGACAGCGCATGATCTAAAAAGAAGGTGGTCAGTAAAACAAACTAGCACCAAGGAGCTGCTAAATGGAAATATGCATAACTGACTTAAAAGAACTACAGCAGAAATAATATTTCAAGGGGAGAATTTAATTAGTGGAATTTACTGCTGAGAACCTGGAAGTTTCTGGTGCAAAATAAGGAAATTCAACTGTCAAATAAATTTCCTTGACAAATGGATATTCTCTTTCATTTTAACCGGCTCAACCTACTCATGAAGGTTCATGCCAGGTCAGTTACACATCACGTGTCTCTATGAGTTTAACTGGTATCATAAGAGTAGAATCCTTAAATAAGCCACAGTTTCCCTTGAGCATCCTAGTTCTGTCCACCAGCTGTTAGACAAACAACAACATTATTAATGGAGGAAAAAAGGGTATTTACTATTTTATACCTTGCCACCTTTACATTGCCAATATGTCATCACAATACCTAGGCTTTAAATTATGTCAAATTAATCCCTCTATATAGCCACAGGAAAAGTGCAGAGAACTCACAGTATACATAAAGTATGTGGTGGAAAGGAAGGTCCAGGAAATCTACAATTATCTGATGTACCACTTTAGGCTCTGTGGTCTGCGAATAGATATAGATATGTATAAAAGCTATCACCACCCTACCCTCTTAATAGCCAAACTATGCTATCTGGTCCCTCTAAATTGGTCTAGGTTAGTAATGGGACAGGCTCTCATCACTGCTAAAAAAAGGCAGTCTCTCATCTATTCTCCATACTTTAATTGCTTAAGCTTTCCTGTAGTAGATTTCATTTTCTTTCCTTCTTCCTTCTTCCTTTGGAAGCCTTTTGGATGACAATTATCCCATATTTGCTCCAGCTTCAATTGATGTATTCTTACTCCTTTCTTCAACAATTCATGAAAGGGAGACAGCAGATATTCGAGCTCGAGAAGCACAATGGCTTTAAAAGCTACTAAAAGACAAAATGCAAAAGCAGCACGCATGCTACGTTCTGAGTCAGAAAAATGAGCCCGCATAAGGACCAATGCCTGAGCATAATAAAGGGATTGGGTATTAGGTCCCTGACAAAACCACTTGCACATGAAGATTTCCCTGTTCGGGTTCCTGGGCAATCAGTCAACTCACAGAAACCACTGAGGACCATGGAGAGTCAACCGCATACGGGTTGAAAAGCCCTGGAGATGGTGACCCGATAGAGATCCTAGGACAGTATCATCCACTAGAGCACCATCTTTATCTAACCATTATCCAGTCTGATTAGTTATGCAGTATATATACTTAAGCAGCTTATGAATGATCCTCAGCCATGAGAGTGCAACGATACCTTAAATTTGTGCCTACCATAGGGATTTTCTTTCCAGTTTCACGTCAATTACGTTTACATGGTTATCATAATGCTGAATAGGCTGGATGCCCGACCAATCATTGTTCTACCATTGGTAAATGGTTTTTCTTGGTAAATCCCCCATATCATCATGGTCCAAAAAGTAGTTTATTGTTTCAAGGTTGTCAGTCAAGGCCGAATATA
Organism: Simmondsia chinensis; assembly: GCA_018398585.1. Classification (NCBI taxonomy): domain Eukaryota; kingdom Viridiplantae; phylum Streptophyta; class Magnoliopsida; order Caryophyllales; family Simmondsiaceae; genus Simmondsia; species Simmondsia chinensis. The sequence goes on from JAGTTD010000018.1 coordinate 4,248,757, forward strand.
GGGCCATCGCCACTGTTACTACTGTGTTAGTATGGTTTACTTTGATTGTTGGGTGATTTGAACGTGCCTCTTGATTGCTTGGCTCTGTTAATTTGTGACAACCAAGGGGCCTTGCGTATCGGTGTCGCTGCACAATCAGTCCTCCATGATAGAACAAAAGCATATCCAGTCCGATCGTCATTTTGTTGGAGAATGTATTCAGTTCAAGGACATCGAAATCTCCTTTGTTTTCTCTACGAGGCAACTTGTTGATCTTTTCACCAAGGTGCTCGAAGCTCCTTCATTTATTCTTCTCCTTGCTAAGTTGGGCATAGTCGATCTTCATGCTCTAACTTGAGGGAAAATGTTGAGATATGTTGTACTTTATATTTTATCTTTTGTTTTTTGTTTTACGTATTATTTGTACTAGTACTAGGAGGAGTAAATGGTGCATTAGTGGCAAGGTTAATTAGGCTAATTAGTGTGGTGCATTAGTATCTGGAGTCACGTGCATTGATGGGAGAGTTATGGAGGGAAGCCACCCATTGGAATTTCCCATGTGTTGATCAGCCACCCAAGATGCCTTTGAGCTACTTTGGCTTGTATAGATATTTGCATACTTGTAATGAAACTATATCGTAGTTTCAAGTTTTTCGTAGATCCTTTTGACAGGGAAGAGGTTGGAGAAACGACCGATTAGGAGAAAAATGACGGCAACCCAGGAAACAAAGGTTATTCAGCTATCACCAATCATAATTATTGCAACATAAAGTTACACATGAAGCTAATAGATGTGTCAATTTAGAAACAATATAATACAAAGGAAAGAAAGTTATACATACGGGTCAGCTCTTTTCAGTCGGCATAATTCACAAAAAAATTGGACTGATACTGGAATGCTCTCAACTGGCTCCTCCAAGACACAGGAAGCATGTTTCCACACGTTACAATTTGGATCTACACACTGCAGGTGAAAGATTTGTCGAAAAATCAGAACAACTAAAAATCTCATCAGAAAATAAGCAAGTGCAAAGAAGATCAAGTCATAGGAATCTAAAAGGTTAAACTATCAAGATATGATGAATAGACATCAAATCAAAAAGAATGAATAGAAAATGAAAAACACAGCAATAAAACGAAAAATAAAAAAAGAAAAAGAATTTAAGATATGAGCACTCGAGTCAGCACTCATCCCCTTAAGATCAAATTATAATATTATAAAGTGCATGGGGAAGGTGAGGTTAAGACGAAAGGAGTTTCAAATATCAGCACATGCCTGAGATACTTTTATGAGGTCATGTTCTTCTGACAGCTTCTTTCAGGTGTTCAACTAGTAAAAGCTTTCCGGAGATCCCTTCAAGTTCAATAGATCAACAGACAGATGCTTGAATTTGAATTCCCCAACCCCGCCCCAATTCGTTTATTTCATCTGTTATTCTAATGAGGGTGTGTGTGACCAAACTATCTACTTGTCCCTCTCCGAGTCTCCTAATTTCTTGACTGAACTAGGACAATGTTGCTCAGTAATATAGAGAATCTTACTCTAGTAGGTACAGAAGCCCATATATTACACCAGTAAATGAGGAGACCTTTACAGGCACCGCACCAGAGCAACCAGAAACAGACGGAAATGGCTATAAATAGTAGTAAAAAAGTGGGCAAAGTCTCTTCCTCAGATCCAAAATTTCTGGTACAAAAGAAGTGGAAAGACAAGCTGTCTTGTGCAGTCTTGTAAAGGCTACGTACGGAACTTTTGGGAAGAAGAAGATAAATGCAAGTAGGCCAGGATAAGGAAGAGGTAGACAAGGGTCTTGATGGCTCAATCATCCAAACAGAAGATTGTTATCAAAAGGTACACTCGCTGAAGATGTCCCTTTGTTTTATTTTTCTTGTTCAGGGTTGGGATGGGGGCAAAATTATGTACCCAAAATATGCAAAGCAAGTGTTACATGGGAACCCCATTTTCCCTAGATAACTAAAAATATAAACTTGCATGGAGCAGCATCAGAAACTAAAATGGAAGGTGTCCCTAAGTGAATTATCTGAATTACATGAGGAAGCATATTGCAAGGTAAGTAAGAATACAACGCAGATTAAGAAGGGGGGGCACTCCTGCAGAAAAATGGCCGTAACATCTGCAAATAAGGGACATGAAACAGACAGAAAAATAGCCTCTATGGCCTTGGTCAACATCATACTGAAGACTTCCATCTTGAGCATGAAGAACAAGGGAGATAGTTGATCACCTGTAGGCACAGAATGAAGGATTTGCCTTGCTTCAAGAAAAGCATTTTAGAGCTCAGCTTAGAGATCACCACCTTCAATCTCTAGCAATTAATTATGATATCATAAATGATAGATCAATAAGTTCCTGACATTTCAAGCCCCTGCTTTCTAAAAAATAAGAAGATAACGGATGCATTCAGGCTAGAGACATTCATCCTAGAAGAGTAAAATTCGTTCAGCACCTTAAGAATATCCTCCTTCAAGGTTTCCCAATTAGGCTCAATGAATGTCGGCATCATCTCATCCAGCCATGAGGCCTTATCCCTAAGGCATGGATTGAAAGAAATGTATTTATAGACAACTTAGCATGGAAACTTAACCTCGTCCTCATTTTTCTATTCTGGAATTTTTATTGAGAGAGATAAGGAAATAATGTGAAAAGGCCGAATAAGTGTAATGTGCTTTCAGAGTGGGGAAACACATGATCAATTATTTTTGCAGTGTCCAGTGGCTTGGATTTTATGTTGGAGGCTTCTCTCACTTCCAGGCCAGATGAGGGTTTACCCTAAGTCAATCAAGAGTATCCTTCTAATCAAGTTCCATGGCATAGGAAGGGGGAAAGACATCATAATGTTGTTATCCACAGCCAATATTGTGATTCCTTGTTGTATACGGCTAGAGAGAAAGCTAGGGCTTTAAAAGACCAGTAACACTGGCAAATTCCATACGAGATAAGACGGTCTTTTTAAGAGCTCTTTGGACAAAGAGTTTGGGGGCTTCCCTAACATAGCCTTGACTGATTTGCAGAGGGATTGGAGGACCTTGTGTTAGTTTTTGGTATTTTTCGATGTTTGAGAAAACCATGTCCTTAACTTTTTGTATATTCTTTCTCTTTGAATAATATTTCTTTCTCCTATATAGAAAGAAATAAGTTTGATCAAAAAGGTTCTGTAAGGAGAGGCTGGGATACCGACTACCAATTCGGAAGAATGGGTCTCAGAAGTTTTACCTCAGGCCAATACAGTCATCAATCAGTGGATTGGACGAGTAAGCAAGGAAACTCGCAATACCTCATCCACACAGGTTGAGTGCCATAAAGCCCAGAATACTTACAAGAACCAAGAAAGCACACTGGCTCCTGAGCACAAGTGTAATGATATAAGAACTAATAACTAAGGAAGCATAGAAATTGCACAAATTTAATGGAGAAAGAGAAGACAAGAAGGTTCAGGGACAAACTATAAACATTGCACACTATGTTAATGACTGGCACCACAATTTTCTCAGAATACATTCAACCAAATCAATAAGTCACTAGAACTTACAACCAATCCTCATTAGAAGCAAGGATATAATATAACCTGAACCAGATGCCCAGTGGGCAAATTACTGCCACAAGGACAGCGAATCTTCCTGTTCACATCAAATGACTCCCCAGCTTGCTCTTCAAGCTGCGCTTTGTTGTCAGCTGAATGACTAGTAGCTCCTCCTACATGCATCAATCTGTTCCAGCAGAGAAAGAGAAAGAGATGAAAGGAAATGACACATTGAACTAATAAATAATAGAATCACAGCTACAGAAACAAAAGGAGGGTAAATCAATAATTTCTCAATAGAAACGCCACAATTTACAACCTTGATTGCCTCAATATCAGTCAACATCCATTTCGAGAAGAAAGAGAGGAAGTAAAGAAGCAGAGAGAAAGACGTCCACTACAAAGCAGGAAAAACAGTACCCCAGAAAATAGTACAATGAAGTCACTTAAAGTTGCATAGCCTTCGGACATCAGCTAAGACAATCATCTGGTAGCAAACAAGAGTTCCAAAACAGAAACCAAGTGAACCATGTCCCCTTCAAGATTGACTACTAAAGATTATTAGAGAAGATTGTGGCATTTTCTCCTAGGCAAACAAACTATTAGAAAGAGAACGTTCCCCCAGAGCAACTTATTCTTATTAACTTGTCCAAACTAGATCAGAATGCAGGCCTAATGGCCAGGTCAACCCATCACTACCTGCATAAGAAAAATACTAAGTTTGCGATGTAGCATAACTAGCTACTCAAAACAAAACTAAATTTTGTTTCTTCCAAACCGAAAACAAATGAATTATGAAGCTATACAACAACAATCCCAATGCCACAAGGGCTCCCGCCAAAGCAAGGTCAGGGCCGGGGGGGAGATGTACGCAACATCACCCCTTCAGAGTGTTACCCTAAAGAGAGGATGTGTTACCCTAAAGAGAGGATGTGTCTGAGAATGAATTACAAAGCTATATTTATAGAAAAAACTAGACCCCAAGATGATATTGAATCAGATAAGATAAGATAAATCCTAATTTAAATAGGACATTACTTTCCTAAAAATAAGGTAAAATAAAAGCAAATCAAAAAAACTGAGCCACGTCAGTTTGGCTTCGCACATAAAAACCAATTCAGGCAGGTGTGAAGTGACTAGAAGGCCCAGTATATAAATTGGTCTGGGTAAGGATTAAGGGTGCATCCCACTGACCTGCTCAAAGTGTACCCAGTTTGGCTGTTTTCTGCACATAAAAGACGATACACATAAAAGAGAAATTGTCACTCTTTCCATCTCACTTCCCTACCCCTCCCTCCTCCATGGGCTAATCTACCACCAGATCAATCCTGCTCCTGCTGTGCTGTCAGCCCACTTCCTCCCACCCCTCCACCAGCTGCTGGCCTGCGGCCGCAAGCTATTCACAGGCCAACCACCACTTTTTTAGTCTCCTGCTATGGGATCTCCTGCCCTATTTTCTTCCTTAATTAACATATATTATTATTTTTGTCTGTTCACTTTGAAAACTCAACCATGTAAATCCAGCATACATGTTTCTCTCACACTCCTTTTCCATCTTCTTGCTTGGCCCTGCTGCTAGGTCCAGTTAATTTATTGTGTTCTCTAAAGGCCCCTACTTACCATTTCACATAACTAAATCTACATTGCTTGCTTAAAAGCTGTCGCTGATGAATGCGAGTGGTAGTTCTCTTAATTAGATCAATGTGCTGTACTGTTCTTTTCCGGAACAGGTTCGGGAATTGGGTGTAGTCCAGTATTCCTGGCCAGTCCCAACCTGAAAAAACCAGGTAACAGTCCAGGGCTTGCCTGAACCTCCTGCCCAAATGATTAGCTCTAGCCCAACCCCTATATGCTTTCTAAATTAAAGACCTGTTGAGTTTTTGGACCTTGTCCATCCTATAATAAAATGTACAACCAGTTTTGTATCTGATCTTTGTCAATCAGTGATACCCAATTTGCATCTCCTATCTAGAATGCTTCTTTCATTAATAACCAAAAAGTTAAAAGGAAAAGAAAAAGGAACAAACCAAAATGTAATCTTGATGACCCGACATTCTCCCTCATTTCCGAACTTTATGTCCATATCAGCATATCAATAAAACTTTAGACAGCAATTCATCTAATTAATTCGGCAGCACATAACACATGTAGCAAGAGATCCTAAATTATACCTCCACACCAATGAAGTGTCACTAGTAATAATTTGGCACAATAGTTCATAGGCTTGACAGGCCTGACCCTCATTCATTTACATGCAAACTCTAACCACCCTGATCCCCCCTACTCCCCCATCAGTCCTTCCCTTTTTTCATACTAAGACCATGACTCATACATTAGAAAGATGCAATACTAGTCATTGACATTCATAGCAGGTGCCAGAGTAACCCGCCGAAACTAAAGAAAGTAAGTTACAGTCTATAATGATAAATGAGCAGATAAAACCTTACAGCAAGGTTACAAGGAACATTCACCTGTAAGTATCATCAATAATTTCAGCCACACCTTCCTTCCCATTCACATTATTCTTTATTACACCTGGAGCTGCAAGGTAAATAACCAACTTTCATGAAATGTGTCTTCAAGTGAGTGATATCAAAGTAATACCAAAATCTAGAAGTCTAACCGCGCGCCATCAATGGGCTATGATACTCGGTGAAAAAAGGAAAAAGATGTCAAGACAACATGAGAACCATCAACTATCTAAAAGATCCCATGGCCCCAATATTCTGGCCATATACAAGAGGTACGTTGAGACAGTAATAAGACATTTTACCAAAAAAAAAACCCTTTTTCCAACTCATGTAAGATGATCCTTGGAATCAACAGGATAAAGTCACGGCACTCAGGTAAAACTACGAAAGAGCAGGAGACTCACTGCCTTCATCATACAGCAATGCCAAAATTCTATCCACCAGATCCTACAGAACATAAAGAGGAGTAACAAAGGTCAGTATCCAGGTCATACACAACACAAAGCAGGATAAAAACATATGTTTCCCAGCAAAAGAAAATAAAAAAGAGAGTAAAATGCATTCTTTTCAAGTCAGATCACATGAAGTGTACAGTTTAGTACAAACATTACTGAAATGAACAGCACCTTGCAGCCAAATATCTGATAGGGTAAAGATTGCATATTGGTATATGATATGGACTATGTTTTGTGATAGTTGAAAGAAATACACATGAAAGCACAAAGTAGGGAAAACATAAAATAACTGACTATGCTGAAGCTCATAGCCTCTACCCAACTAAAAAGGAAAAACCAGAAGATCATGATAAAAGCTGGTAAACTATTGTCAATGTGACACATTTTGACAATATTCCCCTTATAAATCCATAACATAAGATCTCTTATAAATTCAGAGGATGGAAAATAAATCAAATCAAGATAAAAAGAAGTTGACTTCAATGGCTACAAACCAAACTCCATAGTCACACTCCTGTAAAAATGTCCCAATGCAGAGAGAAAGAGGTTCCATAAAAACCATAGCAGTTTGTTGCAGTAATTACATGAACCTAAGTACAGTATAATAACAGAAGAAATGTAAAGAAATAGCAGTTCTATACAGTGCCATAACTAGGGGTGTACTGAGTCTAAGCTCGTGTGACTTGAGGCTCAGCTCGTCAACGTTTAGTTTGGCTTGAACCTCGCCAAGCTTGGAAATTCAACCTAGAGCCCTGCTCATCATAGGCCCAGACTTGGCTCGCCTCGGCTCGGAGGAGCTTGCACCTAGTTCAACAAGTTGCAAGTCAAGCTCGCCTTATTTAGGCTCATTTAAGCATGCGCTAGGCTCATTAATGCTCAAGATCAACTCATTTAAGCTCAAACTTGGCATGATGGGACTTATTTAGGCTAATAAATTGTATTAAAATATGCTTGTCTAGACTCGCGAGCCTACAAACTTAAGCTTCACTTGACTCGGGCTCGGCTCGACTCGACTCATAAAGCTAACCAAGCCAACTCATAAGCCTCAGCTCATTTACGCCCCTAGCTTAACCAGAAAATTTACCAAGTTGAATTACCACCAATAAAAGCAGCATTAAAAATAAATGTACAAGAAACATGTTTATCAAAATAGGCATGTCACCTGCTTCCTCCCTTGCTTTGAAACACCGACACGACCAAGAACATCTTTGAGCTCTTTAAGCCGAAAAACATCCAACTTTGCCTGCAAGAGTAGAAAATGAAATGATGACACATAGCCTGAAAACTACAGTGTGACTTGCTTGCTGACATAAGTAATCATCAATATGAAGCCTGAGTATGAAGAAGACGGTTAACAGATACATCATGAGAATTTATTACTAATAACAGCATTGCACATATAGCCAAAGAAATGAGGCAGCAGAATTAATCTGTGTCCAAGCTCAATGTCACAGACCGTGCACACCACATGCAGCAGAATGTGCAAGGACAGGTGGACATGCACACAGATGACAAGTGAGCTCAATATTGTGGGGTGCTTGTAGGCAGTACGAGTATGTTAATCATACTAATGATGAGTTGTCCATGGACCATGTTACTGTGCAGTATGTGCCGGCATAAGCAACGTGTGAGACTGTGTTTGGCCATGTTGGGAAGCTCGGTGTGCTTGACGGGGTTATTAGGCCAAACACAGAGGACCAGACAAGAACACAGACGAGGCACCACATTAGACATGTAAGATTTGCTCTATCTACTTAGAGAACTTCCTACACAAGGTGTAAAAGAGCCAAGCAAGATCATGAACCCTAGTAAGCCAACTCGTTAATTAGCTCAAAAGGCTCAGCAATTTCGAGCCCAAGCCTGATCGAGCTAGATTATTTAGCTAAGCAAGCAAATCGAAGCCCAGTATAGCTTGGGTCAGCAGCCTTCAACCTAAACGAGCCAATCTCAAGCTAGATTATGAGTCTAAATGTCCTTGAATGAATCAAGTTTAAGCCTTCATTACAAAATTGTAACCTGAATGAGCCTAGACAAGGCTAAAATGAGGCAAAACGAGCTTAAAGAAGTAGAGCTAGGAAAAGTTTGGCAAAAAACCATGCATCCATACAAAGTCAAACGAAGTAAAAACACTACTCGAAGGTCACTGATTGTAGTTTGGGGGTAGCTCATCAATCCCCTGCCCAACAACCTTTACCCCTTTAGGGCACCCTAAAGGGAGGTTGTGTCCGAGAGCCCCTAAACCAGACCTAGTCCACATCTTAATCTCCCATCACCGCTCTACTCAGTAATTTGATTTTACATGACAATGCTATGAAAGTGAAACTTGTATACATTGACCCCTCTCCACACCAGAAAGGACTTTGATGTGTGCATGGGTGGGAAACAAAGTCTGTAAGAGATCCACGGAAAACAAAGTACAAAGACATAGATCATAAACTTGAATTTGGCGTTTGTAATTTGAGTACCAAAATCGTTCTACTAAAAGATTCCCATGAACACCAAAACGCAGAAATACAAGACCAAACCTTTCTCAACCAACCCCCCCCCCCCCCCCCCCTAAAAAAAAAAAAAAAAAAAAAAAAACCTATACACACACACATAAAGAACAGGCAAATATAACATAAAACAAATAGAGCAACTATGAACAAAATCGGATACCTTGCAACGATTAACTAAATCATTATCCATAGCCGCTTATAATCCCCAAAGAAACAATTGTCGATCACCAAATGACCTGCTCCAAACAAATTGAAGACATCAACTGAGAGAATGCCAACGTGGGTTCAACAGATGCATTACACAAAATCCAATATCATTCAAATCAATGTCAAGAAATCAATTGTTCCAAAAGCTTAAGCCGATGGGTACATGCCCAAGAATGATTTTATACTCTAACAATACCCCTCACGTGAATGCACATTAAGCTTGAAGAAGCATGGATAATGCACCACCCCAACTCATACCTTGTACTAAAATTATATTAATATTAAAAGTTGGCGCTACTGAGATTCAAACCTGTGATATGTCAAGCAACCAACTATCCCAAAAGCTTAAGTTGATGAATGAAAGCCCACGAATAATTTTATACTCTAACGTTCTCCCTCACGGGAATGCACATTGGGCTTAAAGTGTGAATAATGCATAGCCCCAACTCATACCTTGTACTCAAATTACCTTAGTATTGAAAGTGGGGGCTACTAAGATTCAAACCTGCGACATGTCAAGGAACTAACTACCCCAAAAGTTAAAACTGATTAGTAAAGGTACATGACTAGTTTTACACTCAACAAAATTACCCCAAAATGTGGTTCCTTGTTATAGTATCAGAGCCTTGTCAACTAAAAATTACAAGTTCGAATCCCAACAACCCCCTTCCAATATTAACATAATTTAAGCAAAATGTATGAAGTAAACCTATGAAATACCCAAACTTCAAGCCCAATGGGCATTTGCGTGAGAGGGTAATGTTAGAGTATAAAATGAATCTTATCCCATTACCCATCAGCTAAAGCTTCACAAAAATCCCCCAAAACAAGGCCATCCAAAAACAGCCAACAATCTGAACAACCCACATAAAGAAACATCAAAAACAACAAATAAACGAATAGAAAAGAAGAAATTAGGGTTTACAAGGAGTACCCAAATTGCAACCCAACTGCCGTAGTAAGTTGGAGGAGAGAGTGAAGGAGAGAGAGAGAGAGAAGCGTGCAAGTACAAGTACTATGTTAAGAAGTGAAGGCAAAGAAGAAGAAGAAGAATGTCACCGGGAACAGAGCCCAAAGAAGAGCCACACTATGGATCGTTCTTGCCCTTCTCACAAAAATTTCGCACTTTTGCTAATTTCATGAAAATTCTATTTTTTCGTCTCTTTCTCTTTTCTTCTTGTTTTTGTGTGATGTAGAGTTGGGATTAAATTTTAAATAATTATATCTATACGTTATAATTGATAAACTATATTATAAATATAAATAAAAAATAAAGATTGTCTATATAAATATAATGACTTAAATTAAAATAAGAGACTTAAGGTAAATTAAACTCTTCTATAAATACATATATAAATAAGAATAAAGATGGGGTGTCGAGGTTTAAGGGAGGATGACGTAAAGTGACAGCCTAGACATTCAAGAACTGAGTATTGGAGGCTTTTGAAAGAGAAAACTTCAAATTAATATATAATAATAAATAGGCAAAAAAAAAGTTTGTCTGTGTAATAACTTACGAGGTGCTCCGGGACTGTTGTTATTGTAAGCGGATTAGATCTGAATAAGTCAGGGAAGTCTTGAAAAAGATGGGCAAAGGTAAAATAGTCAGCCTAGAAGGAATACCCATTGAAGTATGAAAATGCGTCGAATATAAGGGCATCAGTTGGTTAACTAAAATATTCAACCAAATTCTTCAAAGAAAGAAGATGTCTGGGAAGTGGAAGAAAAGCACATTAATTCCAATCTATCAGAACAAGGGTGACATTTAGAATTGTGCCAACTACATAAGTATCAAAGTAATGTGCCACACTCTAAAACTATGGAAGTAGACCATAGAAAGGAGGTTACGGCAACAAACAGGGGTGTTAGAAAACCAATTTAGATTTATGCTTGGTAGATCGACAATAGATCTACCATCTCTTAGGCGGAAGCCCTTTGGACACTGGGAATGTTGCTTTAGATCGAAAATAGAAGCTATCCATCTCTTGAGGCGAACAATAAAGCATTATAGAGAAAAAAAAATAATAATAAAAAAAGAGGATCTTCACATGGTTTTCATTGATTTGGATAAAGGCATATGATAAGGTGCCAAGAGAGGCCCCATGGAGGGTTTTGGAGAAGAAAGATATCCCCGTGTCCTATATCCGAGCCATTAAAGACATGTACAAGGACGCACTAACAAATGTGCGCACAGCGAAAGGGAAGACAAACGCTTTCCCAATTACAGTTGGAGTACAATCAGGATCAACATTGAGTCCCTTTTTGTTCATTCTGATTATAGATGAGCTTAATAGGCATATCCAAGGGGGTGTGTCTTCGTGCATGCTTTTGGCGGATGATGTGGCTCTGGTAGGGGAGTCTAGAGAAGATGTGAATGACAAGCTAGAACTTTGGAGAAGGGTCTTAGAATCGAAAGGCTTACGACTCACTAGATCCAAGACCGAGTATATGGAACTCAAGTTTTATATCGCAACCAAGCCAAGTACAGAAGATGTCAAGATTGGACTGGAGCCCATAACGAAAAAAAGATTGTTTTAAATATTTGGATTCCATGATGTAACATGACGGTGAAGTTGACGAGAATGTCAACAATCGGATTAAACTAGAATGGCATAAATGGAGGATGGCCTTTGCGGTACTATGCGGTAGAAAGTACCCGTTAAAGTTAAAGGAAAAATACTGTAAGACAGTAGTGAGACCGGCTATGACATATGGTACGGAGTATTGGCTAGTTAAACGGCATCATACACAGAAGTTCAAGCGGGGATGAGGATACTGCGGTAGATATGTGGACACACTAGGAAGGATAGGATCAGAAATGGTGTTCTAAGAAATAAATTAGGGTGGCCCCAATAGAAGATAAGTTAAGCAAGCAACGTTTGTGATGGTAGAAGGAGACCGACCATTGCCCCTGTCAGCAGATGCAAACAACTTTATACTACACATGGGAGGACAGGGAGAGGTAGGCCAAAGAAGAGTTGGATGGAGACGATTCAACATGACCTCAACCACTTAAACCTAAATGAAGAGATGGCCTTAGATAAAGTTGAGTGGAGGAATAGCATAGGTGTAGCCGATATAGCGGTTTAGAGTAGTGGACCATAACTAAGGGAGTCCTACCACCCTGGGCTTATATGTGGGTCAGTTTGCTTATACTTGTTACTTGCTTTTGCCGTGTGCCGCTAATCGCTTGTTGCTTGATGCGGGAGCAGTGTATTGTGCTTCGCGATGATAGCTTCTTTGTTGCTTTATTGTGTTAGAATATATTGTATAGGACTAATATGGTTAGACTATACTGTATAGGATTAATATAGTTAGACTATATTACATAGGATTAATACGTATATTTGGGTATATTGTAATCTTGTGTATTCATTATAAATACGAGAAGGGCAGCCTTATTTGGTGCGCCGAATTCTAAATTTTTATGGTATCGGAGCTACCAAAAGCTTAAAACACTCTTTCCCTCTAAGGCAAACCCTAGCTGCCCTCAAAAAACCTAGCCGCTCCTCAACGCCGCTGCACTTCACCCCTCTCATAGCCGTGCCTTAGCCGCATGCCACCCACTTCTCTCCTCTGTTCTCCCCTCGCGTGTCTCTCCTCTCTCACTCCAATACAAAAATTTTGATGCCTGATTCATCTTCCACCACCTCTCCACAATGTGTTAGTACTCCGCAACCCTCTCATATGTCGTTCAAATCAGGTGGTGTTCCTTTGACATTGCTTACTCCATTCAATGTCTCTAACATCCAAAGTCAAACCTTGATGAGACTAGATTTGACTGGCCTATCCTCCTATATGGTATGGTGCCGCTCTTTCCTCTCCGCTTGTCGTGGATATGGTGTTGACGGACATTTTTATGGGGCCTTCGCTCGGCAAGCTACCATCGACCCGCTACATGGCTACTGGCGACAACTCGATAATCTCTTAACCTCCTGGATACTTGGAATTGTCTCTTCTAATATTGCTAGTGATGTTAGTGGTGATGATGATAACTTGACTGCCGTGTCTCTTTGGGGTGCTATTTCTCGTTTATTTCCCGATTTTGCACAGTCCCAACAGTTACAATTTAAACGAGAATTAGCTAATATTAAGAAAGGGAATCTCACCATGGTTTCTTATCTCACTAAAATTAAGTCATTGATTGACACTTTTCGTTATGTTAATTCCACGGTTTCCGACATCGATATGGTCTTGGCTACCTTTGATGGTCTCTCTGACAATAAAGACTATAATTCCATATGCACTTCTATTACTACTCGTATCCCCTTCCTGACCTTTCTTGAGGTGTGATCTCTTCTCATGGGAGAAGAATCCCGTCTCGCAAATGATACTTCACCTGCATCTATTGTATTGGTTGCTACAGGTTCTTCTACAAACAATCGTGGTATTGTTCAAGATCCGACTGTATCTACCGGGTCCAACAACCAGTTGGCCCTCACGGCTGGTACCGAACAGCCGGCGGCTGCATTGCCGGCTCAACAATAGTCGGGTTCCGGGAATTTTCATGGTAACGGTCGCGGTCATGGTGGTCGTGGCAACTGTCATGGACGAGGTCAAAACAATTGCAATAATGGTAATTAGTGGAATCAGAATATGTGGGGACCGCACTTCCGCGGGGGCCCGTGGTTTATGCTTTCTTTTCAGCAGCCATACCGTGCACCTCAGTTTAGCATGCATCAGGATGGTAATCTTCCTTCACCTCCACAACTTCATCCTGCGAATAATGCATTTTCCACTAGTTATGGCTATTATCCTGGTTTTGATACCTCCTACTATCCTCCACAAACATACTCTACTCCTACTCTTGACTCCTCTTGGGTCATGGATAGTGGTGCCTCCTCAAATATGACAAACAACCCGGGTATTCTAACCTCTCTTTCTCCTCTTCACGATATCGATAAAATTCCTGCTGGAAATGGTGCATTGCTTTCTATTGCCGGGGTTGGGTCATGTTTTCTCTCTACACATGCAGGTCATTTTGCTTTACATAATGTCTTACTCGTTCCTGGTCTTGCCAAAAATTTACTCTCTGTTCGTCAATTTTGTCTTGATAATAACTGTCTTCTTGAATTTGACTCCTTTTGTTTTTCTATCAAGGAACCTAAATCGAAGTCCACTATCATCAGATGTGTCAGCTCGGGACCACTCTTCACTGTACCATCCACCTCTGTCTTGCTCGTTGTGTCGCGTGTGCCTTCCTTACTATGCCATCGGCACCTAGATCATCTCGAAGCACCAGTTTTGTCATCCTTAGTCAAACAAAAATTTATGTCTTGCACTTCTTCTGAGTCTAGTTTGTGTCATGCTTGTCAATTAGGCAAGCACAATCATTTATCCTTTCAGTAGTTTGTCTCTTTTACGTCACTTCCTTTTCATATTATTCATTTTTATGTATGGACATCACCTGTTATTAGCTTCAGTGGTTATAAGTATTATTTGTTATTTTTGGATGATTATTCTCATTTTTTTTGGATTTATCCTATATATACTAAATCTGAGGTGTTTGATTTATTTATTCAATTTCATAGTCTTATGCTTAACTAATTTGGCGTGGAGGTCAAATAATTTCAGTGTGACAATGGCACCGAATTTATTAACCGGGTCTTCAATAAGTTGTTTGTCGAACGGGGTATTCTTAGTCGAATTTCTTGCCCACATACATCCCAACAAAAAGGAAAAGCCAAAAGAATGCATAAAACTATAGGAAATATGATACATGCTCTATTATTTCAAACTTGTATACCTTTAGAATATTGGGTAGAGGCCGTTCTTGTTGCTATACATGGAATAAATCTTTTGCCCTCCACCTCTATAAAGATTACCCTTTCAGTGTTTATATAAGAAGAAGGCTTCATACGATCATCTCTGGGCTTTTGGATGTGCATGTTACCCCAAATTAAGTGCTACTGTGCTGTATAAATTAGCACCTTGCTCCTTTTAATGTGTTTTCTTGGGGTATCCGCCCGATCATAAGGGCTACAAGTGTTTGAATTTCTTCCTTAACAAGATTGTTATCTCGAGGCATGTTATTTTTTGTGAAACAGACTTTCCTCTTGCTCCATTGGGTGCCGCTTCATAGCATACTATGCATAGTCTTCAGCAGGTTTTTAAACCACCTCTTGATTCGTCTTCATTGTTCGACATCTTGCCCCCTTTGGCACCACCGCACACCCCCTAATCATGTCGACTGCTGCTCTCCTACATTGGCCTCTTCGGGAAGTACATCATGAGTTCATTGTCCCCATTGCAGCCATCGTTGCTACCGCTGCCGCCACCACCCGCTCCTCCTTCTTCCTCTCGGCCAGTTCACCTTATGATTACTTGGTCTAAGGCTGGTATTATTAAACCTCTTCTCAAGCTCTCTATGGTTGCTCTTTCTGTTTTTCCTGTTGTTCCCTACTCTTAAAAGCAAACACTTAACGATGATAATTGGAAAAATGCCATGCTTAATGAATATAATGCACTTCAATGTAATCACACTTGGACTCTTGTTCCAAGATCGAGTAATGCCAATATTGTTGCTCCAAATGGGTCTTTCGTGTCAAACAAACCTCCACAGGTCAAATTGAGCACTATAAGGCACGCCCAGTAGCTCAGGGTTATTTTCATCGGTATGGTATTGATTATGATGAGACTTTTAGCCCCATTTTTAAACCCGCTACTATCTGCACTGTCTTGACCATTGCCACATCACGAAACTGGCCCATCCATCAGCTTGATGTTAAAAATGCTTTTTTGAATGGCACTTTAAAAGAAGATGTGTATATGAAGCAACCTCTGGGTTTCATGAATTCCGATTTTTTAGATTATGTTTGCAAGCGTAACAAATCGTTATATGGGCTGAAGTAGGCACCTCCTGCTTGGTACAATCGGTTTGCTTCTTTCCTTCATCCTCTAGGTTTCCAAAGTAGCAAATGTGATTCTTCCATGTTTATTTTGTGATGTGGGACTGATATGGCTATTTTGCTGCTCTATGTGGATGATATTATTCTTACTGCTTCCTCTACTGCCTTTCTTCAGACTTGACTACACTCTCTTCAGTGCGAATTTGATATGACAGATTTGGGGTGTCTCAACTACTTTCTCGGGATTTGTGTTTCGCATCTTCCTAATGGTTTATTCTTGTCTCAATCTAAGTATGTTCATGATCTGCTTAAAAAGACTGCCATGCTTGATTGTAAGCCCGTTGCTACTCCTACAGATTCCAAATCCAAGCTCTCTCCATCTGATGGGGGGCCTATGACTGATGTCACCTTGTGTTGGTCGGGTGTTTGTGCATTATAGTATCTAACCTTCACTCGTCCTGATATTTCTTATGCAATGCACCAGGTGTGTTTGTTCATGCATGCTTCTCGCCTTCCTCATTGGGTTGCTGTCAAACGTATTCTTCGCTATGTTAAAGGTCCTATGGATCATGGTATTGTTATCTCTCCTGGCACTCTTGATTAGCTTGTGACCCATTCTGATGCCGACTGGGCCAATTATCCTATACTTGACTCTCCACTTTAGGCTTCTGTGTGTTTTTTGGAGGTAACATTGCTTCCTGGTCCTCCAAACGACAACCCACCACTTCCCACTCAAGTGCTGAAGCTGAATATCATGCCATTGCCAATGTTATTTCGGAATGTTGTTGACTACGATCTCTTCTTGGTGAGCTTGGCAACGTTATTCCCAAAGCCAGCCTAGTTTACTGTGACAATATTTCGGCAACCTATCTCTCCACCAATCCTATCCAGCATGTTTGCAACAAACACATCGAGATTGACATTCACTTTGTGGGTGAATGAGTTCATATGGGTCTTGTTCGCGTCCTTCATTTGCCCTCTTCAGAACGGCTTGCTGACATTTTTACCAAAAGTCTTTCTCGGCATTTATTCTTATTTTTCAAACACAATCTTTGCATTCGATTACCTCCTACTTCGATTGAGGGGGATATTAGAATATATAGTTAGAATATGTTGTATAGGACTAATATGGTTATAATATAGTGTATGATTAATATGTATGTTTGGGTATAGTGTAATCTTGTATATTCATTATAAGTATGCAAGGGTCCACCTCATTCGGTGTATCCAATTCTAAATTTTCATATTGCTTATTGCTACTGTTTGCCCTCTCCATGTTGTGTTTGTATGCCTTTTAGGTTGGGAGTCACTGGACATAGCCTCCCTTTAGGGTAGCATCCCGAAGAGGTAAGGCTACGTACATCTCACTCTCTTAGACCTTGCAGTGGAGGGAGCCCTTAAGGCACTGGGTTTGCTGTTGTTGTTGTTATTATTGTCTATGTAATAACTTTTGTACATTTAAATTAAGAAAGGAGAGTTGATATTACCATAAATTAAATCTCTTATATAAATACAGATATAGATATAAATGGGGTGTCGATATTTAAGAGAGGGTGAGGTGAAGTGATAGCCTAAACATTTTTTAGAGGGAAACTTCTTGTTAATATATAAAATGAAGATAAAAAATAAAGTTCGTTCATGTAATGACTTATGTACCTTTAAATTAAGAAAGAAGAGTTGATCTTATCATAAATTAAACATTTTATATAGATATACTATTATGAATATAGATATATAAATGGGGTGTGTCGAGGTTTAAAGGATGATAAGATAAAGTGATAGCCTAGACATTCAAGATTGGGGTATTGAAGGCTTTTGTAAAGGGAAAATCTAATTAGTATATAGTATAAATATAGATTTATATAGGATTATCACGAGATTTAGTACATTAATTTTTGGGTTTATTATCAAAAAATACCCTGAAAAGTTGTTATTCTTCCACTTAGCCACAACAACTTTTTAATTTTTCAAGAAAACAACCTCCAAAAGTCTGAAAATTTTCAATCAACCACCTTAAATCACATTATTAATTGTTCATTACCTACTAGTGGTTCTTGTATATGTTATAGAATGTCAATTAAGCATGACTTAAGGTATCTAAAGCGGCAAAGCATTTTCCACCCCCTCCCCGACCAAAGTTCAAATCTCGTCTCTTTTAAACTTGTTTGCTCCTTTTGTGTGTTCAGTGTGTTTATGGTCACCATAAATGTAAAATCAAGCAAATATGCACAAATGGGAGTTGCAGCAATTTGGGAGTGAGCTTACATTCCGAACTGCACGTGTTTGACCTCAACCAATCGCCTCTAAAAAGGGTTGGTACTTTTGGTGAATCCGACTTCAATTTGCTATATTAATTGTGGATTCTCCACATGCTCTAATTAAGGAGACTTTTAATATACTTTTGTGGAGTTTTTGTTTATATGTTTTGACAGAAATTTAAAGGGATATGGACCCGGCTCAAGTGGCAGTTAAAGTGATGGAGCTGGGCCCACAAACACCTTTTCTCAACACTTAAAAGCTAGGGAATGGGGTGGAGACAAATTCAAGAGCTCAGCAGTCCACTTCCAAGCCCAAGTCAATTATGTTTTTAAGCCTGCCACCTTTGACTTATAATAACTCGAATGAGTTAAAGTTTGACAAGATTTAGATAGAGCGGAACGTATTTGGGTCACAAGATGAGGACCAATGCAGCCAAGGTCAACCTTGGCCATTAAAGCCCTTAAATGATGACTCAAACCTAAATTCATCTGACTCATCAAGTAATGACACTAGTGTTAAGACCAACATAATCAAGGTCAAGCCTTGGCTGACAAAGCCTTAAACTAATACCTCAAATCTTAACTCTTCGATTGTTGGGAACATATTAAAACGAAAAGTTCATACTTGAAACTTGAAGTTTTGTATTGCCCTAAAGCAAAGCAAGTACAAAGTATGCTATGTTATGCTAAACTAGGCTAAGTTACGCTATTCCTAGGTAAAAAGCACAAGTATGTTGCAAAGAAAACTTAAAGAAACTTTGTATGGTGGTGCTGGACAATTTACAACCACAACAATGTCATTTATAAAAATAAAAATAAAAACATAATAAATGTTGCATCCTACAATTCTGGCATATCTCCTCCATGTCAGCCTTAACTCCTTTCAAGTGCACTAAATAGGCATTGATTGGGCCCTGAAAACATGTGCTCGAGCCTCTTTCTAGAAACCCCACGTCCGTGTAATTCGCCGGAAACCCTTCTAGATGCCCCATGTTCGTCTGGATATTGTTTGCTATATTTGTTTGTTATTAAGTGTGATGTGTTCACCGTAAATATAAATGTAAACAAACGTGCATAAGTGACTCATCTCGATTAGGAAGTGAGCCTGAATTCAGACTGCACATCTTTGACCTCAACCACTCACCGTTTCGGAGAAAAGGAGGTGATATTTTGTTGTATCGAACTTCGGTTATTTTGTGAGTTCTGCTTATGCTTCAATTATGAAGACTTTCTTTATAATTTTTCTTGGATTTTTATATTTTTTGACAGAAAAGTAAAGGGATATCGACCTAACTCAAGTGGCAGTTATAGTGACAGAGCAGGGCCCACAGACACCTTTCCTCGTACGCTTAAAAGTCAAGAACTGAGGTAGAGACAAACACAAGAGCTCAACAATCCACTTACAAGCCCAAGTCTATAGATTTCTAGGCCTGGCACACTTGACTTATAATAACTCGAATGAGTTTAAGATCTGACAAGATTTAGATGGAGCAAACTGTATTTAGGTCACTAGATTAGGACCAACGCAATCAAGGTTATGCTTTGGTCATCAAAGTCCTAAACAATGGCGCAAACATAAGTTCACTTAACTTATTAAGCAGTGACAGTAGTGTTAAGACCAACGCAATCGAGGTCAAGCCATGGCTGTCAAAGCCTTAAACTAAAGCCTCAAATCTTAACTTGTCGATTTTTAGAACAGATTAAAACAAAGCGTTTATACCTCAAGCCCGAAGTACTATGTCACTGAAAAAACAAGTACAATAAGATCTACGCTACACTAGACTACATTAAATTACTGTATTCCTAGGTAAAAAGCACAAGTGTGCTATAAAGAAACTTAATGAAGTTTTGTATCAGTGTGTGTACTGATTTGGAGTCGCTTATTTGTAGAAAAACTAAATAACAACTGCCCTTATTTTCGTGGCATTTTCTTCACACATCAGGCTACCAAGCTCCTTAAGCGCATGAATGATCAATGAACGTGCCCTTACTTTGTTGCTCGAGCATACTTCTTGAAGCTTACATCCGCTTTTTTAGCTAAAGTCTTTTCTAGATGTCGAACGTCCTTTGGATTAAACTTGTTTCCCACGCATCTAAAATTGCCCTCCAAATAACTTTGTCCAGCCTGGAAACCACCTGTCTTGCATCCTTTTAAGCAGTCCCTTGAGCTTGAGCTCCCTTCACCCTTCAATTATCTTGAGCTTCGAGTGGCTTCTACCCTTATTAGGGTGATAAACTTCTCAAGATGCTGGGCTCGAGACACCATTATCATATTACCTCAAGGTTTGGCTCTCCTCAAGGAGGACCTCACATGATAAACATGTGACACTTTACCCAAAACGGCGTTGTCCCAGCTCCCTTGAAATTAGGGTGTAAACAAACATACTTGAGGCCCATGCTCCGTGCTATGCGCTTCAAATAACTACCCCGAGCTTCAGAAGTACTTTTTTTTTGTAGCCTTCTAAGAAGTCCCTCGAGCTTGAGCCTTCTTGACCCCAACAACCGTCTTGAGAGATTGCTATCCCCTAAGGGATTTAACTTATTTAGGCAACTAGGCTCAGGACGTCATTATCGTAATATTTAAATGCCAGACACCCCTCGAGGATGGCCCTACAGATACGTGAACTTTAGTCTCAAAATGGCATCATCTCAACCCCCTCAAGTTTGAGGTGTAAACAAAATCTGCTCGGAATCAAACCTAATTGGAGGAGGGGTGTTGGGAAAGATTTTAAAAATTTTCCCTAATTAATTAGATTAATACAGCGAAACGGTTTAAAATTCATAATTTTAAACCTACAGGTGATTTAAAGTTCCTAATTTTAAATCTACAAGCATGTACTCTAAAAATATTAATAATAATAACATGAATATTGACTAACATAATAAAATACTGTAAATAAATAAAGAAGTGAAAAACTAAAAAGTAAAGGAAAGGAAAATACCTGAATATTGCTCCAAGAAAGAAAATCGAGACCCAGAGACCATCTACGCAATCACCTCAAAAACCCGAAGTGTGGGCTCCGAAAAATATTAAACTAAGAGAAAAAGAATTTCAACAGAAATTTTCTCTCTTTTTAATCTCCGAAAGTCAACACTTTCAGGAAACCTTTAATTTTTGATTGATGCTAAACCTTAATATCGAGACCCTTATTTATAGTAAGATACTAGACCAAAAAATAGCTCAAAAGTCGCTAGGTACACATTAAAATCATCAAAAATGATGTCGTATCAGTACAGGGGAGCCCACGCCTTTTTGACAAGTCACAACTGCCATGTGGCAGCTCAGGATTGGTCCGCGCCTGTTGGCGCGAATTGCCAATGCTATCAATTCTTGAGCATGCCATGAGGCATGCTCCTATTGATCCAAGCTTGAAGGCATGGATCTTCAACCTAAGAGCATCAACGTGCTGATTGGTCGGTTTCGCTGCACACGGATTACGGCCTGTTTTTTTTTCTTTGTTTTGTTTTTCACATGTAAAAATTTATCTTATGAATTTTAATTTTTTAAGATTATTTTATTTTATAATTTTAACTTTTATTCATCTAATGAATAATGTTTGACAAATTTAAATTTATTTATCTCATGAATTCTTTAATATTTTTTTGATGGCATTTAAAATAGAGGCTTATACAGAGACCTTATAAACAATTTAAATCTAACTCTAAATGAGTTAAATTAATTACCATCTCGTGATTAAATTTAATTACCATTTAATGGGACTTAATTCCACTAAATAAATCCCAATGCACTCTAGAGTTAAATTATTTATTCGATAATTCTCAAATAGACTGTATTGACAATAAAAACCCCTCTACTAGATATCCATGAGGAAAAATAATTATAAGTACTACCATTATTTTTCTCAAAGATTTTTCATTAGTTCTCGACTCGCCCTTTTCCAAATAATTCATTTATACTTGAGCAAATTCATAGTATAAATTCCAAATGTCAAATATTTGGAACACTTTGGCCAAAGTTTCTGAATTAATTCAAACATTTGCGAATCAACTAAAGATACATCTGTATCTCATAAGAGACTATAGATTCCATTTTGAATATCTTATCCTTGTCACACTTCATGTCGTTACCCAATACATTCGGCCATTTATCGAGACCTTACTTATAGTGCACTGATATAATTAATATTCCATGCACAAGTCCAAAATACTCTCTGGATTTAGAGTCACCATTTAGACAGTGCATCATAAATCACTCACTTCCGAAAGTAGTCTAGAAATAAGTAACTCACACAATCCAAGTCGGTGTATTAATCTTATTGCACGCACCAACATAATACTTTTGAATCACCATCCACATGACCAAGACAGGTCATTTAAAGTGTCACGTTATAACCTTAGCAGACAAGTAGTCTAAACTTGTCACTAGCTACAGTTTTTTCAAATAACATTTCATTCCATTTGCTCCAAATCTATCTATGGCTTTGTCTCATAATTCACTTAGAACAAACATGTAAATGTAGTCTGAGGACTACATCCATGCAATATATATACTTACTTACACAAATATAATGAAAAAACGACTGGAACTCAAATTCTCTCTATAATAAAGTAATAATTACAATATAAATTTGAATTTTTGAGACTCTGTTCCAAACAATCTTCCACTTGTCCTAAATCCAATTTACTATTCACTTTATTCACATCTCTTTTAAATATAATTCAAAAGTCTTTTGAGTCAAAGTCTTTGTAAAAAGATCTATAAGGTTATTGCTCGTATCTATCTCCAAGATCGCCATCTTGCCCTTCTCCACGTAATCTCTAATGAGGTGGTATTTCCTTTCAATATGTTTGGACGTCTTGGGTCTTCTAGGATCTTTAGAATTAGCCATCGCACACGAGTTGTCACAAAAGACTATAACTGGTGTTAGACCATCTCTAACTATCTCAAGATCTTGCTGGAACTTCCTGATCCAACATGCCTCCTTTGCAACCTCTGAAGTTGCAACATATTCGGCTTTCATGGTTGAGCCAGCAATACAAGATTGCTTGACAATCCTCTAATTGATGGCTCCACCTCTAAGGGTAAAGACATATCCAGCTGTTGAACGTCTGGCATTTCTATCTAACTGAAAATCTTAATCAGTATAGCCAACATGAACCAACTCGTCACTTTGAAAAATTAGCATATTATCTGTAGTTCTTATCAAGTACTTGAAAATATGCTTCACTGCCACCCAGGGCATCGAACCCGTGTTGGACTGATATCTACTCACCATGTCTACAACATAGCAGATATTTAGTCTCGTACACAACATGGCATCTGCTCTTCCTCTTGAGGCATCTTAGGACACTACTCTATAGAAAGAGGGACTCTATGCCTGAAAGGTAAAAGCCCTTTCTTGGAGTTCTCCATGTGATACCTTAACAACTTCTTGTCAATATAAGTGACTTGAGAAAAACCCAACATCCTACTCTTATGATCTTGCAAAAGCTTGATCCCAAGAATATAGCAGACTTCTCTAAGGTCCTTCATATTAAACTGACTTAACAACCAAATCTTTATAACTAATAAGACACCCATATCATTCCTAATGAGTAGTATGTCGTCTGATGCTTTACTTGGTGTATGCTTAGCAAGTGCACTAAGTCATATCAAGTAATAAATAGTGAGTAGAGTATCGTTCTCACAAGGATTGTTATTGAGTAAGTACCAAAATTAGAAGTTTTAGCGCTATTTAAACGACCAAAATTTAAAGTTTTTAATATGGAACAAACCAAAATAAAAAAGAACAACAATAGTTAATGATTTTGTAAAAGGGTCTGCTGATTTTTAGAAGATTTTGATGATTTAATAAGATCCAAGGCATCCGATTTTACCTAGTTGCATCAATACGCCTTTCTATTCTCTATATTTAAGTTGTTATTATGTGTTGATGGTCGAAAACCCTAATTTACTAAATATTCTCTCTCGAGCAACATTTAGCATGCTCTTTTACATATTAACTCATCAATCTCTTGCATGGATTTAAATAAGAAAAGAGTTTTGAAGATCCATGGTTTTCACTTAAGACCATACAAATTGTGTTAATCTCTCTCGAGCGTTTGCTCAATTTATGGTGTTTATCACCTTAACAATTATCATAAATCTCCTCTTGGACTTATTATGAATTATTATAGTCTTTAAATGGTGATCAAGCGTTCAAAACTCATGAAAAACAATGATAAACACTTCAACGTTGCAATAACAAAACATTGAATACGTTGAATTAGAAGAGAACGTACATTACAACTTAGGCTACATCGTAGCCTTGGAAAAACAAAATTAGCTCATTGTAAACATAATATAATACAAAACTAAGACAAAATCCATGAACTTAAAGAAGAAAAGGATAGAAAAGAACTAGAAAATAAGAAATCACAAACCAAACTTCTTCTGTTCTCCTCCTTCTTTTTCCCTACGAATTTCTACCTATATTCCTACATTATATTGTGTTTTTCCTTTTTCTGGATGAATTAATGATAAAAAACCTCCCAAGTATCTTTATTTATAGTATTTTAGGTTGTGATTACTTAAAATAAAAAATATTGCAATCTTTAATCTCTTTGCACCACACTTCTGATTTTGCTGCCCAGTTCTATAGCTTGCTGTTCAAGTTGATTTTTTTCAATTTTTTGCTTCTTTGAACCGCCCAAAATCTACTCTAACATAAAATTGAACATGTTCATGAAGTTTACAATAAGTTCTTTCACGTTATTTGTCCATTTTGCCACCCAAATTTGCAAGTTGAAGTGAATTGTTCATTGTTGTTGTACAGTCTCTGCATTTTTCTGTTCTTTGCTATTTTTCTTCATTTTTTCCAGCTTTGCACCGCCCAAATTCACTTTTGACATCATCTTGGACATTTTAATGTATTGTTTAATCTATCCTTGCACTTGGTTTGTTTATTTTTCCACCCAAATTTGCAAGTTGAAATGAATTGTGCAAGTTCTTGTTGTTCTTATTGTAGCCATGTATTTTGATGTGTTTTGCCCAACTTTTTTGCTCTTGTTTGATGTATTTTGTATTTGTTGATTTTGATGATAAAACCTAGCAATATTTAGCATAAAATAAGTGTTTTTGCAATGAAATGGTAATAGAAGCGAAAAGAGTAAAAGTGAGCAATAGCAATAAAAACTTGAGGTAAAATGAATTAAAATGATTTGAATAATTATATACTAAATTGGACTTATCATCGTCCACATACAACACTAAGAATGTCACTACTTTCTCATGATGTTGTTTGTACACACATAGTTTATCAATTAATTGCTCAAACACATAAGACTTAATCGCTTCATTGAATATACTATTCTATGAGAATGATGCTTACTTCAGCCCATATATGGACTTCTTTAGTTTGCATACGATATGCTCCTGATTTTTGCTAATAAAACTGTCTGGTTGCATCATATAGATGTCTTCTTCAAGACGACCATTCAAAAAGGTTGTTTTGACATCTATTTGCCAAATCTTATAATCATAATGAGCTGCAATGGATAGGAGTGTCCTTATGGACTTTAACATGGCTACTGATGAGAAGGTCACATCATAATCGATTCCTTCCTTTTGGATAAAACTCTTAGCAACAACTCTTGCCTCTACCTTCCCATCCACTCCTCTTTTTCTTTTGTAGACCCATTTACATCCAATGGGTTTAATGCCTTCTTGCGCCTCTACAAGTTCCCAGACCTGATTATAATACATATATTCTATCTTAGATTTCATTTTTAAGACCAACTGATCAGCATGTTTGTCTTTATTTGCCTCATTGTAGCTAAGAGGATCAGACTTAATGTCACTGTCAACCATTAAGACTCCTGCCATGAATCTATCAGGAGCCCTAACAATCCACCCAATACGCCTAGGCTCTCGTGTACTTGGGACAGCCTCGGCCCTATCCATAGGTGCATCTAATACATCCACTATGTCCCAAGATATCTCTAGCTATTTAGAAATGGTGTCATTATCTCTCAATTCCTCTAACACTACTCTACTTTTGCTCTTGTAGTCGACTATAAAATCCTCCTCCAAATATCTAGCATTTGCACTTATAAAAACCTTTTGTTCATAAGGACTATAGAAAATACCACCTCTTATTCCTTTGGAATAACCAACAAACATACACACCTCCGTCCTTGATTCCAACTTGTCAAGGTTCTTTTTCAGCGCATGTGCTAGGCACCCCCCAAATACGAAGGTACCCCAAACTTGGCTTTCACCCAGTCCATAATTCCACAGGCATTTTAGGGACTGACTTTGATGGAACTAAGCTAAGAAGATATGCTACTGTTTCCATGGGATAACCCCAAAAATCTTACCATCTCCAACAATGTCCTATCCCTTCTTTTGGCAACACCATTCTCCTGCGGTGTACGTGGAGCAGAAAACTGAAATCTTATCCTACTTGCAGTTAGGAAATCTTGAAACTCTCCATAAAGGTATTCTCCACCTCGATCCGAAGAAGTGACTTGATTTGTTTACCTAATTGCTTTTTGACTTCAAATTTGTACTCTTTGAACTTTTCTAAAGAGTCTGACTTATGTCTCATTAGTTAAATATATCCATACCTAGAGTAATCATTGGTGAATGTGATGAAATATTCATACTTACCTCTTGCTTGAACATTCATTGGTCCACATACATCTGTGTGAACCTGTGCAAGCAAGTCACCAAGCCTGTTGCCTTTACTCTTAAAGACAGACTTGGTCATCTTACCTTCTATAAAGGACTTCAAGTCCAAAGGTTCTATCAGTCCATCTTTTACCAGTCTGAGGACTTGTTCGAATTAATGTGACCTAAATGTTGGTGCTATGTGAAGGCATTATCCCTTTCAGGGTGTTTTCTTTTAAGAGATTGAACAAGTGAGCATGTGTTAGATTCATTCAAACATTTATCCGAGTTTTGATCAAGGAATAATAGGAATAAACCATCCACACACATGAACCTTTGCAAATAAACAATTTATTTCTCGTAACAAAAAGTTCAGAACCAAAATTAACTGAATAACCATTTTCCACTAATAGAGACACATAAATCAAATTCCTGCGCAATGCATGTACAAATAAACAATCCTTCAAAATCAAAACCCTACCACTAAAGACTAAGCTAACATCTCCTACTTCTAAGACTGCTACTCTTATGCCGTCTCTAATCATTAGGTATAGATCTC
The DNA here is from genome assembly GCA_018398585.1 of Simmondsia chinensis. Classification (NCBI taxonomy): domain Eukaryota; kingdom Viridiplantae; phylum Streptophyta; class Magnoliopsida; order Caryophyllales; family Simmondsiaceae; genus Simmondsia; species Simmondsia chinensis. Next base: position 4,276,185 of record JAGTTD010000018.1, read on the forward strand.
CATCATGCAGTCTCCTGGTTAGCCTGAACCCCTATAACATGTTACAAACATGGTTAGTTGAACCTGAGTACACACACCAGGAACCTGGTGGACTCTCAACTACACATGACTTAACTAAATGAGATATCAACATACCTTCTCTAGATGGTTTGGCAGTCTTTGCAGGAAGCATAGCTAAGTATTTGGTGCAATTCTCTTCAAGTAGCCCATTTTGTTGCAAAAGAAACACCTTAGATTGCTTGCTTCCACTGGTCCTTGATGCTTCGGTCAAGTAGACACTCACATCTTCTACAACTTGCAGCTCCTTTATCGTCTCAGGTAATGAATAATCTTTATTATTCATTGTGTGATTAAGCCAGAACTGAGAGAATGAGCCGAACAGAGAACTGAGGATGATGTCTTTTTGAGACTGACTATCAATCGTAGCACTAAGAATTTCCATCTCAGATAAACATGCCAACATTTTCATGACGTGTTCTTGAGCTGGTGTTCCTTCTAACATCCTCATATTGAGGAGCTTCTTCATTAGCTCTTGTCTCGCTGCCCTGTCTTGACCACTAAACATTTCCTTCAAATATTTGATCATCTCAGCTGTTGTTTCCATCTTAACCATTTGATGCTTGAGAACGTTTGACATAGAGGCTAAAATGTAGAATTTGGCTAACTCATTAGCCTTATGCCAGTGTTCATGATGCTCTTTAACAGAAGTTGTGGAATTAGTAGTGGGAACCTAGGATAAGCATCAGTGAGAACAAACTTGTGACCCTCGTGCATTAATACAATGCCCAAATTTCTTTTTCAGGTAAATAATTAGGTCTAGTTAGAGCATTATCCTTAAGAATCGAATTAAGAGCACCAATCATAGCCATTATAAATATCTGTAAATGTAAACATTTGTGTAACTTTAAAACATGAGACGTGCATAATGCAGTTATATCTATTCTTTTAATTTTAGTGAACACTATGAGTTAGGTGTCCACAAAACTGAATTATCATGCATGCAATGATGACTCAAACACACCACTCCTTACTCCCTGGCAGCGGGGCCATATGAAATTACTTTAGATGAGAACTATCCTCAATTAACACGCTTTCTTGTAACTCTTACTAAGCATGATCAACACATTAAAATTTTCCTTAAGTCTCCAACTTGACACAATAGAGCTCCTCAAGGAGGCTAGTGTATCATTCTAATCAAGTGTAAACCATCACCTAAACCACCATACAAATACAGGTAATACTCCATGGCAGCGTGGTCGTATCATTTCTTTGCACTTTAGTTTATCATTCTAGAAGTTTAATCTTGTAACCTGCAAAACGACACCCTCCACGGGGAGTGACGTCGATTCACTCTACTGCTAGACCGGTAACATAGCCTATGAGGTCTCAACCATTGGATCTCGCTTCCACTTGAATTTTATAAACTACTAGTTTTATTTAAATTGCATTTACAACTAGATTATCCAATAATTTACATTAGAATCGCAACCTAAAATAAATTTATTAATGAAATTAATTTAATATTATTATTTTAAATACAGTATCAACGTTTGCATGTCCCAAAATTTTTTTAATTCCACGTCAACGATGATGTCAGCGCCTTGCTAAAGTCAGCACCCTGCTGACGTTAGCGTTAGAAAAAATAATTTTTTAAATTTTAAATTATATTAAAAAATATTAATTCTAATCTCATCAGATCAATTTATCCGATATCGACAGTCTTCTATAAAATATGCAAAATCACATCATACATTTACCAAATATAAATTTCATAAGTTAAGATCTGCAAATCTGAATTATTTATTAATTCAACTGGTGTTTCAAATAATTTTAAAAAAAAAACTGAATCTTACATTATGATCACTATCAAACAAATAACTCAACCATCCTTCCTTCCTCGTTTAACAATATCTCTATATCATTCAATCGCAAGTCTATTCATTTCGATCTTACTATGTTTATCATGTATATTATGAATATAATCAAAGGATAACTCTAATACCAATTGTTGGGACGGATTTCAAAATTTTTTTCCCTAATTAATTAGATTAATGCAATGGAACCATTTAAAATTCCTAATTTTAAATCTACAGGCCTCTACTCTTTCAGCATTAGTAATAATAACATGAATATTAACTAGCATAATAAAATACTGTAAATAAATAGAGAAGCGAAAAATTAAAAAGAGAAGGAAAGAAGAATACCTGGATATTGCTCCAAGAAAGAAAATCAAGACCCGGAGACCTTCTATGCAATCACCTCAAAAAGTCAACACTTTCAGGAAACCTTTAATTTTAATTGATGCTAAACGTTAATATCAAGACTATAGTAGGCCGCTGGACCAAAACATAACTCAAAAGTCAATGTGGCTCACATTAAAATCATCAAGAACAACGCCGTATATGTGTAGGGAGCCTGCCCCTTTTTGACGAATCACAGTTGCCACGTGGCAGCTTAGAATTAGTCCGCGCCTGTTGGCGCGGATTGCCAACACTATCAATCCTTGAGCATGCCATGTGGCATGCTCCTATTGTTTCACGCCTGAAGGCGAGGATTGTCAACCTAAGATCACGTGTCACGCACTGATTGGTCTGTTTCGTTGCACACAGATCGTGAGCTGTTTTTTTGTTTGTTTTGTTTCCCACATGTAAAAATTCAATAAATTAATTTTAATTTTTAAAAATTTGTTTATTTGTAATTTTAACTCTTATTCATCTAATGAATAATGTTTAGCAAATTTAAATTTATGCATCTCATTAATAAATAATTCATCTCATGAATTTTTTAATATTTTTCTTATGGCATTTAAAATAGGGGCTTGTACAAGGACCTCGGAGACAATTTAAATATAGCTCCAAATGGGTTAAATTAATTACCATCATATGATAAAATTTAATTACCATTTAATAGGACTTAATTCCACTAAATAAATCTCAATGCACTGTAGAGTTAAATTATTTGTGGCTTAATCTAATAATTCACCTAGAACAAACATGTAAATGTAGTCTGAGGTCTACATTCATCTCATGGATGTTACATAAAAGAAAATCATATGCAATATATTGTGCCATTACTCTCACAATGTTTTATAAGAAATGCAATGTCATATTTACCACCTCTATAGGACCTAATCCTTTTGATTTTTCGATCTAGTTGATTTTCAACTTTTACTTTATATTTTAAGAACATATTTTCAGCTTCATCTTTGGATCTTAAAAGGTAAACTTTAGTGTACCTAGAGTAGTCATCTACAAACGTGATATCGTATCCTCTACCGCCTCTACTAATAATACTTTTAAAATTACCAAGCTCACTATGTATTAATTCCAAAAGACTAGACGTTCTTCCAACCGTTTTATTAAAGGGTTTTTTAGGGTGTTTAGCCTCAACACATACTTCACACTTGGTGAAGTTTGTTAGGCTACAATTTGGGATTAAACTCATTTGTTTAAGTTTTTTAATGGAGTTGATGTTCACATGTCTAAGTCTAGCATGCCATAATCTAACAACTCAACAATATAAGCAAAAGGAGAACCAGTATTATTAATCTTGTCAACAAGAACATCCAAAACAAATAATCCCCCATTACAAAAACCCTTCCCCATATAAGTTGCATTCTTAGTAATAACTAACTTATCAAACTCAAATGACAGCTTAAAACTAGCTTTGTTTAGAAGAGCACCTAAAGCCAAATTCTTACACAAGCCAGGGACATAGAAAACATTCTGTAAAGAAAGAAATTTTCCAGAACTAAGTTTCAGAAGGACCGTTCCTTTGCCAAGCACTAGGGTTACACTGGAATCGCCCATAAAAACACATTCCCTCCTTCATCAACCTTTTCAAAATCTCGAAACAGGTCCTTGTTGGTGTAGATGTGCCTCGTGGCTCCAGTATCTACAATCCACTCGACCATGTTTCCTAACATAGTCACCTCGGAGTTCATATTAACAAACATGTTGCCATCCTAGGTGAGATTGACTTGTGAATTATGTTCTTTCAGCTTTCCCCGTCCAAACCCCTTCCTATAGTCTTTTGACGTATGCCCGACTACTCTACATGTCCAACACGTACCTTTCATTCTCTTATGGCTACCAATGGAATTTGGTGCCGACCTTTTCCCACAAAATTGGCCCTAACCTTTCCTAGACCTGCCAGGATGGAAGTTGGAATGCCCCTTATTCCACGGTTTCTTGAACCTATCATTTATCCCTACACTTCTTTGTTCCACCACGTTAGCAGTAAGGTTGGAGTGTTCATATGGTTTTCTGGCTGACTGTTTTCGGTTTTGATCTTTTAAATTTATGCGGGAAATCAGTTCTTTTAGCGTAAAATTTTTCTTTTTATGTTTCAATTGTGCTTCGTAATTGTCCCAAGAAGGAGGCAATTTTTCAATTAGATAATTAGTTTGAAAGGCTTCACGCATATTCAATTCTGTAAGCTTGAAATTAACTTATCTGTAAGTGTGAAACCGAGAATCAAAGAAAAAATTGTTGTGCTGTTGAGTTCACCACTACCCTAAAATCGTTTATGCTCCTGTACTGGTACAACGGGACTAAACGGCACTCCAATCCCCTGGGTTAACACGACAACCACCCCTACAATGTGCTCTAGAGTGGAAGACTAGAATATGTCACAAAGTATTCAGAAATTTAGCAAGTGAGCGCTAAATTTTTTTTTTTATTTAACGAGAGAAGAGAGAACAAGATGGAGATGAGGTAGAGTGAAAGGAAGGGTAAGACTTGATTTTTTGTGAGTACTTTCTCCAGTGAACCTGCTTCAATTTATAGAAAAGGGATGTCAGCCCCACTCCTTATTTAGTCCAGAAAATGAAGCATATAAAAACTGCTTGGAGAGAAATATGCGTAGGTTATGTCAATGTTGGTTTAATTGACATGAGAAAAATAAGGAGACCAGTTCAAACTTCAACGGAAAGAATTAAATTTCGAATAAAAAAAGTGGTTGGAAAAATTACCGTGTCGCATCCAAGCCCGATTTGGCGCACACGAGTGGTCCAATTTCAACAATTAATTTTTACTTCAGAAATTTTGAAGCATATTCAACACTAGTATTTAATTTTACCTTTTTATGAACACTTATTATCTATAATTTTAATGGAATTAATATTTTGTTGTTTCTATTATTTATGATAGTCTTAAATATTAATAATTCTATTTGAATTACTCTTTTGTAGTTTTATTCAAAACAATCACTATTTTTTTTTTCCATATTCAAATTCTCCCTCGTATATTTTTTCTTTTTTTAAAATAATTTCTTAAGTTTTATTTCATAAAAATATTAGTGACTCATTGTCTCAGTTTTACCTAATATTGGTCATTACTTGCAGGAATAATCTTACAGCAAATTAAAAATGTATGATTATTTTCAGTGGCGGATCTAGGAAAAATAGTCATAGAGGGCACACATTATAACAAATATGCTCGCCGCCACTTCTTTCTAATCATTTTTTTAGGAAAATCAAGTCCACGTGGCTATGAAGGTCCCTTAAGCCAATATGCTCGCCTTATTTAATCTCTTTGATCGGGTTGGTAATCTAAAATCTGTACCCTATCTGTGGGGTTGGGAGGTAAGTTGTGCAAATCAACTTCCTTTGGCATAAAAGAATAATTAGAGTCATTACGACTTGGATGTCCACTTTCACTATCTTTTGTGGATGGCTCAGATGGGTACTTTCTTTTGAAAAATCTCTCCATAATTTTACATGCCCAAAAATAATATATTTTTCTTTAATAATGATGTCGTATACAATTAACAAATTTAAGAAACTAATTCTATAATTATATTTAGAACTTCATATTACAAAAAGTTTAAAACTCAAGGTACCCTATCATATATATTGAAATGTTTAAACCTTATAGTACATAAATGCTAAAATCTCTAATTTTTACTTCAATAGTAAGCATCCATGCCTAGAAGGCTAAGATATGATTTTACGTTAAAGCTCTTTCCGTTTAATGTGCTAACAAAACCCTTAACCAATAGAAAGACAAAAAATACAATAAATCAAGAAAAAACCAAAGAGATAGCGAGCAAAGATCTTTAAATTTTAGTGGCGTCGGTTGGTCGGAGACTCGAAATTCACGGCGTCCACAATCCCTACCTGGCAGGAAGAAAGAGAATTTTTAATGGGTTTTAAGTTTAGAAAACGAAAGCAAGAAGAGAGAGAGAGAGAGAGAGAGATAGAGAATCGGTGAGTGGGAGAGTGAGTTTTAGATTTAGAAAATGAAACGAATGAGAGAGAGAGACAATTGGGTGGTGAGGCTGTGAAAGAGTAGGTTTTAGGTTGAAAAATGAAAAGGGAGAGAAAGAGAGAGAATCGGATGAGGGGGGGAGTTGGGGGTACCCCATGTGGGTTGATGCACGCGCGTGGGGTGCAATTGCTTAAAAGTGATATTACTACTAGTTTTTTGGGCTTTGGGGTACTGGGGGGTCGTGCCCGCAATAGTTATTAGTTGGGTCCACCCCTGATTATTTTGAAGAAAAAAAAAAAGAAAAAAAAAGAGAGACTAATTTTAAAAAAATACAAGTGTAGGTTAAGTCTATATATATTTAACGTATGCCGTATCTAAAACCCTAGCCTAAAAAACCTCTGCCGCCGTGTCCACCTCTACGTAGACCATCGTAGCAAAAACCACCACGAAACTCACCACCCGCTAACCCACCACAAACCACGAAACCCACTGCGGCCGCATAACCCACCACGAAATCCTCCACCCACTAATCCACCATCACCCGCTAAGCCGTTACCATTGCCATCCTCGACAGATAAAGTCCTAAACTTCCCATGATCTAGATCTCCCACTAACTCATTTCTCCACCATTTTTCCTCTTCCACCACCAGCTGCAGTCACCACTTGTCCACCGTCTTTGCCAACCTTGCCGCAGCCAACAACATTAGGGCTTTGATTCATCTCCATGATCACGTGCGTTCCTCTCGTTTGACCTCTACTTTGTGTCCCGCCTTTCTTTTAGACGGTTGGGTTCTTGTGAGTGGTGGTGTGGTCGAGTGGTCTTTGATTGTGAGGGTATTACTGCAGTTTTTTGTAATTGTGGGTCAATGGTATTGGGTGTTGTTGATGAAAGTGGGGCATACTGTCACGATGGGGAAGTTTTTACATTGTTTGTTGACGGACTACCGGATCCTATATGTAAACATTCAGTTGAGGGAATTATTCAAAGAGTAAGGTCAAATTTTGGATGCTTTTGTCCCTTGGAAAAGGAGGGCAAAGAGATTAAGATTTGGCTTTGTTCTATTTGTCACTAAGGAGGAAGCGACAAGGGCTATTTTCGTACTCAATGGCAATAGGCTCGGGAGGGCACAGCTTAAAGTACATTGGACGAGGTTTCTCAAATACTACTCTTGCCAGATAGTTCAGATTTGGTATCCCAAAAGAGAGCAGTTCTCTTTGCTGGATATGAGACAAGGAGTAGCCTCTACTAATCGAGCTCAAACTAGTAATTGTGTGGATCTTAACCCTTAGCACTAGCAAGGAGATGGTAATTCTATTGAAAGGCATCAAGGACATCATCTCTTAGCCAACAGAGCCCCTGTTGAGGGTCTAAATGATTTACATGTGCGTAAGATAGTCAGTCGTGATGAGGGGAATATTCTTCCTAGTGAAGACGAGGGTGAAATTCTTGTGGCTACTTAATTTGAAACTTTAAGGTCTTCTCAAGGAGTTCGAGTTACTAAAAATTTGAAGACACTCAGGGAGATTGATATCGATGCTTAGATGAATAGTCGGACGATACAAGAGAGTTATGAGAACACTCCAAAGCTTGAGGGTGAGGGCCAAGAGTCGAATGTTCCTTCCTTCCTTCGGGTTTCGAGCCTCACACTCTGGAACCTCTAAGCCATCAAACAACTTGTGAAAATCAGGACGTGAATGCTACAAATCCCATCCTTACCTCAGAAACTCCTATCCATGATGAGGAGTGCAAACCCAATCAACTCATAATAATGGCGAGAAGGCCAGTGAAGATACTTCCTCACAAAGTCTACTAGCTTCACACATGGCGAAATCAAGTAGAAAAGGAGAGAAAAGAGGGCGTAGTACGGAAGGTAAGAAGGGGTCAGGAAATCCTCCAATTCAACAATGTAGAAAAGGTGATTGAAAGAAAAAAGAAGAGGCTAAGATAGCTTTTATAGAATTTCTTAAGGACATGGAGCTCAACTTCAGTAGGGAGAAGCAAGTTATGGCACAGTAAAAGATCCAAAAGATTAATGAAAAGAGGAGGACAAACTGAAAAAGAACAAAGAGAAAATAAGCACTGCTGATATTGAGTATGGTGAAGGAGCATAGGACGTGCGTAAGCAACTTGGTTGTGCTTCAATGCAGAAGATTATGTTGTAGTGAAGAGTTTTAGCCAAGCTACATATGGAGAGGTGAAAATGTGTATATCTTTATCCCTCAGGGGGAGGAGAAAAATGGGTGAGCCTTTCTATGGTTTTGGTCCTTTTGCTCTAAGGGTTTCAAATTGTAGTCGGGTATTTTTTGTTGTCTTTGTCCTTTTGTTCTTCGTTGCGTGTATAAGGCTCTTGTTTTGCTCTAGTGTTCTGGTGTGTAGTAGTTTCTGTACTATGGGGGGGCAGAAGTTTCAAATGCATTTCTTTTGGAGTTGTTGCCTCTACTACTTTCGGGTATGACCTTAGGCATTTTTTGTATTTGGAATTAGATTCAGAGGCAGTCTACTGCCTTGGGTGTTGTGTCTGTTTGCTTTCAGGGCCCTGCCTTACTCTTATGCATGATCGGGCTTGTACTTCTAATTATCGAAAAAAGGTATAGGGGTAGTCCTAAATAAAGAAAAAGACAAGAAACTAATTTGAACAAATTTTCAAACATTAGAGACTAACATAGTAAATACCTTTCACTTGTTTGTTAACTACACTCTGGGGATCAATGCATACTTGTCTAGAATGGTATCCCAAACTGGATCGATATTTTTGGTTTAGGATTCGACCAGACTTATGATAAGTTCGTTTGGTCCTTAATCCCAATAATTGGAGCAAATCAATTTTTAGTGGTCCAATCCAAGATCGAAAAATTAGCAACCAACCCTAATTATTTTGTGCGTCGCATTTAGCTTTATCAGAATTTTTGGTTGTTGATTTCCCTCTTCCCTAACTTCAATTGTCTCTCATGAGTTAATTGAATTATTACTTGCGAGAGTTTAAGATTCAAATGAAACTAGAAAGTTTAAGTGATTGACTTGGCGATTGTTGGAAACCTTTAGTTTTATGAGGGAGTTGTATCCCACATTGGAAAATAGTGTGAATGACTCTTTTTCTTAATGGGTATATTTATTTTCAGAAAATAATCGTTGAAAACCCGTATCGTAAATTATCGCGCCTATTTAATGCACTAGTCGTTGCAGAATCGTAACCAATTAAAAATTAACTGTTTTCATTCATTGCTGAAAACCTTTTGATTGTCAATATTTACTTGCTTGCAATTCAATAGCTTCACATGTTTTGCACTGTTGGAATTCCCTGACTACTATTACAAATACGTCCCTTCACATGGTCAAAAAATAATAATCAACAGTAACAATTCTCTCACTTCTCCAGTTCCTTCTTTTCATTCCTCTCTCCTTCTCTAAATATACTTGGGCAAAGTTCTTGGACTCTCCTACCCGATGATTAACGAGTGCACGTTAACAGTCGGACCGTGTAAATCCTGGAGGACGGCTGCAGGTAACACTGTTTGCACTGAAGCAGTGGTGAAATCGTCTTTTAGGACAGTGGTATTTCCCATGGCACAGTATCTTCGGTATTCTAACCAATCTCTCCACTTTTTCGGTGTTATTCGGTTGCTGTGTTTAATCCATCTTACTGCATTTTTTCAGTCTTTTTATTGAATTATATCGCCGCATACCTCACGACTTTTACAGATAATTTCATTGCGATTACAATTAAAATTTACAGTAATAACTGGTTTATTTTTCTGCAATTTCGCTATATTTGTCTGCAGTATTTTCACTGTATTTTTCTGCAGCATTTTCACTATATTTTTTTGCAGTATGTTTGCTGTATTTTTTGCAGTATTTTTGCGTAATTTTCACTGTATTCTCACCGCGGTTGTACTGCTTTTGCATTATTTTTTCAACAATCTAAAAGACGATTTTGAAAGTAATTAGAATATATTTACTGGTTATATCTACAAAGATATTGTAGCTCACATGGTAATGTTGTGTTTTATATGTTTAGAACAATGTGCTTTAATATTTTGTATGTGATCTCAATTGTCTGCTCTAAGATGTGATGTTAGATCTATTTACTTAAGACCTATTCCACCAAATGGAGCCTTAAATACAAAGTTTACTCTCTACAGGAAACGAGCGATGTTTGTGGAAAGTACACAAGGAATGTCATATACAAATTATGTGAAAAAAAAAAACTAATTGCAATAATTCTCACTTAAATGTCATTTTAGTACAGTGACTGTTTGGTCAGTTACAAAAATCATTAATAGCATTTAAATGAGCAAATGCTTCACATGTAATGCCAGTGTGTATTATGAAAAATGCCATTGCATGCACAATTTATATTGGGTCTAAAATTATTACCTTTTAATAAAAAAAAGGGTAGATCAAAACAAGGATATGATATTGGGTACTAATTAATAAAATTGAAGACTAACGGCTAAATAAAAGTCAAAATTAGTGATCAAAGGATAGACCCAAAAACATGAAATTGTTTTTGACACCTCTTACCCATGATCTTGTGGTGTATTATCAAATGGACATCTAATTCTTTTCCTATATAATGACCCAAAGGAAAAGTCTGTTTGGAACAAACATAAAGGAGAACCTTTTCTGCTCTTCTCTATTGGTCTTGATGAGTAATTTGATAATGATGCCTACTTGGGGTCAACACTAAAAATTTTATACTGTCTCATTTGAGAATAAATAGGCATATGATTGGTGATATGTGCCTTAATATTTGTGTGAGATATTGTTACTAGCATACTTTATGTGATATCGTCTAAACTAATGTTAAAAATTGAATAGATGTATTTTATTATTTAATAATTATATCCATGTGATCGCTAGCATGCATGTTTGATTAGGACATTTTGTCCAATATTATATAGAATTTCACATTTTGATATAAAGTCTCATCTCCATATGTGTAGTATTATATTTGATTGGGTTCTTTGATCTTGAGTGGTGCACAAATTAAGCCGAGTCTATGGTTGGGATGAAGCTACACTTATACGACTTATACTATGAGCTAGCGAAATGTGGGGGTACTATCGTGTAGGACAGTAATGGTTAGAACTTGTGGAATGCTTTATTTATGATTTCTAAAAGGACAATATAAATATGTTGATCTTAATCTAGTTAACATGAAATAATAATAATAATTTACCAAAAAAAGGTATATGAAAGGTATGTTTGTGGAGTTGTGTGTGCCCTCATCCTAGGATAAGATCAAAAGAGTGACATCAAAATTTTGATAAAACCTTGGTCATATGATGCTGGTGCTACTATTGTGTGGCTGACCATGCTGTACGAAAATTGAATTGTGTGTGTTTCAATTTTTGTGTGATTGTTGAGGTTAATATGGGTTTAGTGCTTAAGGTCAATTGTGAATTTGAGCCTTGAACCCAGAATTGGCCAACTCTTAGGCATGTCTAGTTGCACAATCTTGAAATCCTGTGTGGATAGAGCATGGTACGTTTAAGTTTTAACCATGAGATTAACCTTATATGTTAGAGTTGGTTTTCTTGCACATTTGAAGTGATTTAAGTAAAATAGTTGATTCTTGTAAAGGGGTAATAGGACTTGTGAGTTCTTGTGAAAATCCGTGTGTTATTTTGTGCATTAGTCTCCATGTTGATGTCTCACGTATTTCCGATGGCTATGTATGAAACAAGTTGGTGTATGTTGTCATATGTTGCTTGAAGTGATGATAAACATGTTGTTTATGGACTGTTTTCAAGCTAAATATGTTGCTACTTGATGTGTAGTTGTTGTATGTCATTGTCCATATTACCTTTATTCGGGTTTTGGGCTGAATGTTGCTGTCCACACTGGTTTAATGCTGGTTTTTGGACTGTTTTGCTGAATTTTTGCCAAGAATTGGGAAATACATGATATGTTCGAGTCATATGTGGATTTGGTGTTGTCTTTGGAGAATTTTGTGCCCTTAGGATCATTATTTCACACCTTCTTTTCTAGCTTTTGGAAAAAGGTTAAGGAGCAGGTCATATGAGAACCATGATTGATCTAGGCTTGACATTTAGCTTGTATCCTTATTTGAGTTATTGTCATATGTTGTACGCACATGTTGGTCATTTGGATGACATACTATGTGACCCTAGTGTCCACGTGATGAGGAGAAAAACCTGGCATCATGCCACAAGCTAAATATACTAAGGTGATTGATAGCATTATGTTTTGATGAATAAGACAACACTGATCCTATTATATCATATGTTAGTGGTAAATTTAGTCTTACATACACGGATCCAAATAATAAATATTGAAGTGCTCTAATTAAATTTTTGAGGTGCTAGTGAAGTACTATGAATGACGTCTACATTGTAATAGACTCTTTGTTGTGTAAGGTGTCTAATATCAATAATACATATTATACTAATTACAACGTATTTAGGCTCATTAGTGTGCTATGTTTTGTGACACCCCTCTGAAACATACATATTTTAGTTGTCCTTAAAGACTGAGTTGTCAGGTAGAAAATTTGAATGGCTTAGGAATGTAGTGTAAGACATTCCATTTTGGGGGGGGGGGGGGGGGGGGGGGGGGGGGGGGGGGGGCTTATAAGAGCATCTAAGAGCCTATGAGGTACGTTGTCTGATCATAATTTTTCCTGATAATTGTGTTGCTAGTTATAGCTAGCTTATGAAAATTGATTATGATAGAAATATTATTTTGACGACTGTCCAGAGTTAGTGTGAATAGCTTGATGATGCTAACATTTGGACTTGAGAGCCTTGCGGAGAGTTGGGTTGACTTAACTTGAATTGTAAAAGGCACCTTGTAAATTATAGTCTCATGTACCTCTTTTTCTTGAGATCACCAAATATTTGATACAATATTGACGGTACATGGACTACCCCTTAATGATAATAATGCATGTACTCTAAGTACAATGAAAATGGGTATATGGTCTTTTGCGACCTAAACTGGTGGTGATCCAATTGATTTGAGATGATAATGTTTCACAATTGTGATGATATGTGGATTGACAAGTTTGCGGTATATGTTTTTCGTGCCAACTGTGTGTACGATATGCGTACGATGTGTACTATTTGAGTACTTGGGGTGGAGATATGATTTTACGAATATGATATTTGCTCCACTATTGTGCTATACTGACTTTTGTTAAAGTTGGCAGGCGATGGAGCTAGTTGTTTAACAACTTGTTGCAGATACCTCAATGTAAGGGTGAGAGCAACTTGGCGATGGAGCTAATTATTTAATAGCTCGTTGTAGATACCTCAATGCGGGGATAAGAACAACTTGTGATTGACATTGACAATGGTAAACTCTTAAGTACCACTTTATTGTAATACAGTGTGAAATGCCGTGTATGATGGTTGAGCTTGATGCTTTAACCTAACCCATAGTCCGTGATGGGTGATGTGGACACTGCACACTTGATGGGTTTGGCAAGAGGGGACATATTCGTCTCAGGCATAAGACTGTAAACGATCTAATTGAAAGAAAGTGATATCACTAAATTGTGTAAGGTCTGAAAAGAACCTTATGGATCCATTGATAAAGACGCTATATCGAAAAATGATTGTGGAAACATCGAGGGGGACGGGACTAAAGTCTATACATGAATAAACTGTGATGTATCCAGCCTGGTCTTAACAGGTTCAATGTGAAAAGTCATAGTTTCATTCAAGGAGTGCACTGTATTTTATGTTGTCCCTCCCTATGGTGTGATAGTGCGGAGACGGGTCCTTAGCCATAAGTTTGGTGGTGTAAGCGAGGCTTGCACTTGATGGACACTGTCTGTATGTTACCAGGGGTGAGGTTGAGCTTTTGCTCTTAATGGACCCATATCCATATGTTTGGTGGGGTGCGGTAACACACACTTGATGGGTTCCACCTATGTAGGTGTGGGAGTCTGGCCGCTCCCTATGAAGGTTCAAGACTTGCCTTCTAGAGCGCCTATGAATATACAAGACAAGCGCATGGCCGATAAAACGCGCCGAACCACATGAGTTGTGGTTATGTTACCAAGGAGCAAGGTTGAGCTCAAGCTTTTAATGGACCCATAGCCATATGTTTGGTGGTGTGCGGTAACACACACTTGATGGGATCCACCTATATAGGTGTGGGAGTTTAGCCGCTCCCTATGAAGGATTTGAGACTTGCCTTCTAGAGCGCCTATGAATATCCAGGACGAGCGCATGGCCGATTAAACACGCAAAACTGCAGGAGTTGCCGAGATATGGACTTGGTACGTGTCCAAGTGGAAGACTATACAACCCCTTGTGAGGTTCAAGACGAAAGTCACCTTGCAAGATGTTAGTCCTAAACTTGGATTACACTAGGTGATGATTTAAGTCGCGAGACATTGGCACTGAAAACCTAAACTTCCTTTGCCAAATCTATTCTTTCTTGTTCTCTTCCACTTGAATCCTTTGTGGGGGATTGTTGGAAAAATGATACAAGCTAACCTTTAGTTTTATGAGGGAGTTGTATCCCACATTGGAAAATAGTGTGAATGATTCTTTTTCTTAACGGGTATATTTATTTTCAGAAAATAATCGTTCAAAACCCGTATCGTAAATTACCGTGCCTATTTAATGCACTAGCCGTTGCAGAATCGTAACCAATTAAAAATTAACTGTTGTCATTCATTGTTGAAAACCTTTTGATTGTCAATATTTACTTGCTTGCAATTCAATAGCTTCACATGTTTTGCACTGTTGGAATTCCCTGACTACTATTACAAATAGGTCCCTTCACATGGTCAAAAAATAATAATCAACAGTAACAATTTTCTCACTTCTCCAGTTCCTTCTTTTCGTTCCTCTCTCCTTCTCTAAATATACTTGGGCAAAGTTCTTGGACTCTCCTACCCGATGATTAACGAGTGCACGTTAACAGTTGGATTGTGTAAATCCTGGAGGACGGCCGCCGACAACACTATTTGCACCGAAGCAGTGGCGAAATCGTCTTTTAGGACAGTGGTATTTCCCACGGCACGGTATCTTCGGTATTCTAACCAATCTCTCCACTTTTTCGGTATTATTCGGTTACTATGTTTAATCCATCTTACTGCATATTTTCAGTCTTTTTATTGAATTATATGGCTGCATACCTCACGAATTTTGCAGATAATTTCACTGCGATTACAATTAAAATTTACAGCAATAACTGGTTTATTTTTCTGCATTTTCGCTGTATTTTTCTACAGTATTTTCACTGTATTTTTCTGCAGCATTTTCACTGTATTTTTTTTTGCAGTATGTTTGCTGTATTTTTTGCAGTTTTTTTGTGTAATTTTCACTGTATTCTCGCCGCGGTTGTACTGCTTTTGCATTATTTTTCCAACAGCGATTTCTTCAACTATAATCAAAGTTTTAAAATCAATTAATACATGTTAAGTTTGGTTGAATGTTTAACTGGTCTTGGAATAAACCATACTGGTTTATATTGGCCTAATTATTAGCCTTATTTCTAAGAGCTATTCAGTTTTAGCCCCCAACTGGTCTAATATGATCTGCTGCGGTCCTAGATAGA
This sequence comes from Simmondsia chinensis, assembly GCA_018398585.1. Classification (NCBI taxonomy): domain Eukaryota; kingdom Viridiplantae; phylum Streptophyta; class Magnoliopsida; order Caryophyllales; family Simmondsiaceae; genus Simmondsia; species Simmondsia chinensis. The sequence continues at coordinate 4,291,932 of JAGTTD010000018.1, forward strand.
TGTGCGTCCCTATCCACAACAAAATATTACTCCATTAGACTATTATTTATAGAAGTTGTTTGAAGTACGTCTAAGAAATCGTTAATACACAAACAACATTTTTTTAAAAGGAAGAATGATTAAAAAAAAATACAAAAATAGGCATATATGAAATTTTTTAGCACTGTACTTGTTAAGTTAAAAAGAATGACAGTGTCCTAGTATTAATGAATTTTTTGGGCATCGAATTAGGAAAAAAAAAACTAATTTTTTGGCACCCAAAAGTGAAGAGTGAAGCCCACTTGTCCCCTTGCAACTAGGGAAAAATTTTGTTAATTTTAATGTAAAAAAGAACAATTAATAAAATACCAACAACAACAGACCCAGTGTCTCAAGCGCTCTCATATGAGCGGGGTCTGGGAGGGGTGGATGTATGCAGCCTTATCCCTTCAGGGTGTAACACTGCCGAAATGCTATTTCCGAGGGCCCCCAACCTTATAGGGTTGGCAATACGAGGACGTTTAAGGAGGTCACCCATCCTGATACTACTCTCGCCCAAGCACACTTAACAATTAGTAAATATATGTGAATTTTTTTAGTGCTATACTTACAAAAGTAAAAGAAAAAAATGAATGAATATTTTCAACATTGAATTAGACATAAATTAATTTGTTTTGATCATTGCATGATATATGACACTTGCTCATATAATTGTATGCTTTGTCTTAATTCAATCTATTTTTGCTCAAAAATACTAATGTGGAACAAGTTTTTGGTAATGTGTAAATATATTTTGTTTGTATATGTTCAAAATAAATTGTCTCAATTGTGTATTTGATGTGTTTTCACCTAAACATGATGTGTTGACATATTATAAAATCGCACTCTAGATACTGTATGTCGACACACAATATTACTGTAATTCCAATTTCAAAAATTGGGGCTGTTTGTCAACACACAGCATTAAAGAACCTCCAATCCTTGAGATTGGAGCTGTGTGTCGACATGGGGGGGAGCATGCACAGTGGGGAGACTGAGAAGAGACGGTTGAAAGGAAGGGGGGAAGGGGGTGGGAAGGGTTTTTTTTTTTATAGTAATTATTATGTTAGTTAATTAATTAATTTTTATTTTTAAAATTTTCTGGTGTCACGTATATAGTGCTAAAAAAATTCATTAATATTCGTACAATGCTTTTCTTTTTAACTTAATAAGTATACTATTAAAACAAATGCATATGTGCCTAGTTTGGTATTTTTTTATTATTCTTCCTTCTTTAAATAACTGTCTACTTTTACTGATCAAGCCTTATATAAAATTGGGTAATGACCAAAAATGGGTATCCATGAATGCCTATTACACAAATTGTTATTCATAGTGTATTTTTGGATTTAAATGAAGGAGAATGACGATGTGGATTCAAACTATTTGTCCGTTTTGACCCTAAATTGGGAAGTGTAAGGAATGAGTACACTCCTTTCGTATTTAATTTTTCGGGCATAATGTATGGTAAAAAATAGGGAAAGATGCACGAAATAAGATTGATAAATAAGATTGATAAGCATTTAGAAGTTGTTTGATATTGTGTTTTTGTGCAATTTACGATGTTCGGACATTAAAATTCTAGTTTTGAGAATAGTTTTGTTTTTATTATTTTTTATTTATAACTTTCACTCAAAAGAAAAAAAAAAAAAAAAACCAAGAAAAGAAATATTATTTCCAAAATATAATTTTTGATTTCACAAAAAACTACAAACAAAAAAATGCTATCAAACAGTGTCTTAATTGGATTTGATCAAATGGTTCAATCTTTGATTGTGGTTAAAATCACCGGTTCAGTCAAAATCATAACATTAAGGTTTAGGGAATTGAAGCATGAAACTAAGGCAGAAACTCAAATTTCGATTCGAACCTTTAACTCTATTATTTGGTTTACCTGTTGGAACTCGAATTACAATTACAATGCTTGATTCCATGTATTTGCAATGAATTACAATTCCACTCCACTGATCTGAAACACGAAATTATTGGAATTATTCCATAAAGTGGGCTTCCATTGATTGGGCTATCTTCTTATTTGTGAAACTAGTTGGATGTTGAATCGGTAAAGCCCAATTGATAAAGTGATCCATAAAGTATGAGCTTAGGTTCGTCTCAACTTATTGTATAATTAATAGTGTGGTATATAAGGTGTTGGGCTTAATTAAAGACGGGCTTTGATGGAGGGCCTATACAGTTTACTAACCTTAGGTCTGGTCCCCTCTCTTCTCCTAAAATCCTACTTATAAAAGGTAGTTAAGGCGACGACTTACCCTATTGGTAGTCATCATAAAGAATTGGAGAGCGAGAGGAAGACCAAGTTTTAAGCTTGATCGAGAGACACGTTCTTGCTTTTTTGCGATTGTCTTGCAGATCAAACCAAATTTCAATTGACTACAACAACGACTTCCACTAATGGTATTTTTACAATCTTTAAGCCTAATATTTAGATCCTTAAAGAATTTTCTACATGTGGCATCAGAGCTCCCGCAAATATTAGGGTTAAATAATTGTGAAAATTTCCAAATTAAAATAAATACCATAATCTATGCTTTTAAATTTGGGCTTGGAGACCCGATCTCACTACTTTGATTGTGAAATTGCTCTCGAATTCATCAATAATGTAAGTACTTAGAATGAGAGTCTACTGGTGAAATTCTAACAAACCTGAATCAACCCCAAATTACCCGTTCTATTTTTGTTTATTTTTTGGGGCTTACAAAATTCAATATGAAATATATTATTATATGCTATTAACACCCTCAATCATTAAGTTCTTTTTGGTATTACATTACATATAGCTGCGGCCTTTGAATTTTTGATTGTAAGCATCAGTTTATTCTTTTTATTTGTATTTTTCATGCTTGTGTCATAATTGAATGCTAATTGGCATCAATGCTAATTTTAAGAATTAAAGAGTGGATTTAAGTTTCTAAATCAAAGGATTTATGGTATTCTTTTAAATATATGGTTCCTAATGCTTTTTATACCGGATGACCATAGAAATACATGAATTTCTATTTGTCAATGACTAATTTGTATAATTGTTATTCCAAAGTTTCTCTCTCTATATATATATACATATACATATACTAATTATGATATTTTAGTCTAAATGATTGAACATCAAGAAATTTATTGTGGGCATGATACTTGTCTCAATTGGTTAGTTTTTTTAATATATATGGTTTGCTACTGCTAGAGTAGGCTCGCTGTAGAAATTGGAAATTTTTCTCAAGAAGGATTTTGGGATGTTGTTTGCTGCTTGTTACCAATGCCTCCAAAAGGGGTCATTACATGTGATGGTAGAAGCAGTGAGAGTGACCAATGAGGGGTTATATTGGATTTTGAGAAACTTTTGTTTGCCCAAAGGTGACAAATTTTTAAAGGGTCTTTCTCATTGGATCACTTGTAAGTGAGATTCATATTAATGCTGTGCATTCTTCCCAAAGGTGATTGCATAGTGATTTATTTGGACTCTCATAAGGATATTGTTGTGTTTCCCCTTTCAAAATATTCTACTAAAGTTTTATATTCGCTAATATCATGCCCATGTTATCTTATGTTTATTTATCATTATGGTTTTCTTTCAGTTGGCAATGTTGCTGTGAATAATCAAATATGCTCCATTGAGACACTACAGGGTGACAATTTTGTTAAGTGGAAAAGCGATGTTGAATTAGCTCTTGGTCTAGCTGATTTAGACATGGCCTTGATAGAGGATGAGCCAGCTAAGCCCACAGACGAAAGCTCCAATGAGCAAAAGATTCATAATCAAAAGCGAGAGAGCTAATAAGTTAAGTGTCATGATTATGAGAAAGTCAATTTTGGATGCTTTTCAAAGTGGTGTGCCCTCTGAAACTAATGGTAATAAATTCCTTGCCACCATAGGGGAAAGATTTATAGAATCTAAAAAGGCCGAAACCAGAGAGCTAATGGAAAAGCTTGTTAATTTGAAATATGATGGGATTAGTGGGGCTAGGACTTACATCATGAAAATGCAAGATATTGCTAACCTTCTTTCTAACCTTAAAGTGCCTATTGCTTACTCTTTTCTAATCCATCAAACCTTGAACTCCCTCCCTATTGATTATGCCAATTTGAAAACTATTTACAATACCCAAAAGCAAGCTTGAAGTGTTAATCATCTCATCTCGATCTGTGTGAAAGAAGAAGAGAGAACTAAAAGGGAGTAGGTTTTAGGTGCTAAAATTGAGAGTGTGAATTTGGTGCATCAGCCGCGTCTTGGTCATGGTGAAACTAATAAGAAACATTTTCCCCAACATCATAAAAGGGTAAATTCCAAAATCACAAGTTTCGTAAAAATCAAGGAGACTATGGTCAGTCTCACATACATTGCGGTCCTAAAGCCAGTATCAAAAAGAACATTACTTGTTGGTTTTGTCAAAAGGAAGGATACAGAAAGAAGGACTATTCTAAATATAAGGCTTGGCTAGAGATAAAGAAAAATAAAGGTAATCCCCTTGCTCTAGTTTATTTTGAAACTGCTTTAGTTGATGTTCCACCAAACTCTTGGTGGCTTGATAGTGGAGCATCCATTCACATGTCTAACTCTTTGCAGGGGTTCAAAAACAAATGGAGGCCAAGTGAGGGTGAAGTTAGCGTGACCATGGGGAATGGAGTCCAACTAGATGTAGAGTTTATCAGAACAGTTATATTAAATCTTGATTCTAGTTTTAGCCTTGCTTTAGAAAACACTCATTTTGTACCGTCCATGAGACGGAATTTAGTTTCAGTGTCAAGACTCGATGTTTCTAGTTATTAATTTACTTTTGGTAATACGAGAGTAGATTTTTATTTATGATTCTCGTGTTGTTGGAAGTGCTTCTTTATGTTATAGTTTATATAAGTTAAATTTGTGTCCAAAATATGTTTCCCTTAACACTGAAATATTAGACACTAAAAGATCTCTTAGTAGAGAAAAATCATTCATGTTGTAGCACAAGAGACTTGCTCACATTTTGGGGGAAAAAATAAAAAGGTTGATTAAGAATGAAAATGATCCCAACTTAGACTTTGAAGATTTTGGGACTTGCATTGACTGTATAAGGGAAAAACTAACTAAGAACAAAAGGCATGATGCTACCCGTAGTAGTCAACTCCTAGAAATAATTCATACTAACATTAGTGGGCCTTTATCTCCTACCATATGTGGGAAATCTTTGTTTATCACTTTTATTGATGATTATTCCAGGTATGGATATGTGTACCTGACTAAGAATAAATCTGAGGCTCTTGAGAAATTCAAAAATTTTAAGTTAGAAGTTGAGAAACAGTTAGGAAAAGTGATTAAGCTGTGAGATCTGATCGTGGTGGTGAGTATTATAGCCAGGGGCGGATTTAATGTACAAACACTGGGGGCATGGGGCCGCAGTGCTCTTGGGCCCAAATATCTAAATTTAGTAAATTAGAGGCTTAAATTAAAATAAATCTGAGTAAAATAGAATAAGGCCCCTATTACCCAGGCCTAATAACTCCCCCCACCCAATCGTGCCCCTCATTTCCCATCCCTTGATACTCTCTCTCCTTCCTTTCAACTTTCTCCCACCACTTTTCAGCTTTTTCTCTCCAATCTCTCTCTCCTCTCTCACCAAACTCTCTCCCCTGCCCCTCTCTCTCTCTTATAATCTATTGTATTTTTTTATAATTGGATTACTGTTTAGTTTAGTCATTAAATATATAGGGTTTGCGTTTTGATGTAAAAATTATGTTTTTGGTTGGATGGTTGAGTTTTGATACGAAATTAGGGAAATTATCATTTAGGTTCATCAAGTTTGTATTAAAGTATAAAATTATTTATTGTTTAAGTAATATTTGAGATTGAACAAGAATGAAGATCAGAGTTTGGTGGTGCTCGAAAAACAATTCAAAGCACTAGGGAGAGAAAAAAGTTTTATTAATCATTATTGTGTCCTTGCCAAATACATAGGTTGAAATAAAAAGAAAAATATGTATATATGAGGAAAATATGCGGAGCTGCAACCACAAGTAAAGGTAAAGAAAAATCAATAAAATTGTAATAGTTTGATTATTTATCATTTATGTGCCATACTATTTTAATATATATAATGAGTACCTTGAGTTTTAAATATTTTATACTATAAAGTTTAAAAAACTAATCAAATTCTAAAGGTACTTAAATTATAAAATATTTAAATGTCAGATACTTAGTAATAATATGTGCCCCCTGTGAATATTTTTTTGGATCCGCCGTTGATTATGGTAAACATGGTCATACGTGTTAATTTAAGGGACCGTTTGCTGAATACTTAGAAAGTTGTGGAATAATTGCTCAATTTACAATGCCAAGGACACCTAAAAATATGGCTTGGTTGAGCGCCATAATCACCATCTAAAAGATATGATGAGTAGAACCAAATTACCTGAATTCTTATGGGATGAAGCAATCATAACAGTTACGTATGTCTTGAATAGGATACCCAGCAAAGCTATTCCGTAAACATCTTTTGAGTTCTGGACAAGGAGAAAACTTACTTTAAACCATTTAAGGGCATGGGGTTATCCAGCTGAAGTAAGAATATATAACCCAAATGAGTGAAAACTTGACCCTAAAACCATATGTGCTTTTTTCATTGGTTATCCAGAGGTCTCTAAAGGTTATAGATTTTATTGCCCCTCTAATGGCACAAGGATTGTTGAGTCCATAACTGCAAAGTTTCTTGAACTTGATGTGGGCACTTGTGATTGCTCTCAAGAACCCTTTGCTTGTCCTCAGCCAAGCCAAGTTGTAGTGCCCATTGTGCATGAAAGGAAGATTCTTAATCCAATCACTATAGAGCATATAGAGTTTCAACAATCCATTGTCCCCATCATAGAGCCTACTCATCTGATTCAAGAATTGTGATTAAGGCAAAATCTACCCATTATACGTTCTCAGCAAGAAAGAAGATTGGCGTTGTCAAATGATTATATTGTGTATTTAGGAGAGGCTGATCATATTGTTGGTGGACTAGATGAACCATTTTCTTATGAACGAGCCATTTTTAGTTTGAAAGCGGAAAAGTGGAAGAAGGCAATGAAAGAGGAGATAGAGTCTATGGTACATAAAGAGGTTTGGAAATTAGTTGAGGCTGTTGAAGGATTTAATCCTATTGATTAAAAATGGGTGTACAAAGTCAAAAGGGACTCAAAGGGCGAAGTGGATAGGTTTAAAGCAAGACTAGTTGCCAAAGGATATATGCAAAGGGAAGGGATTGATTTTAATGAAACTTTTTCTCCAATTTCTTCTAAGGACTTCTTTAGAATCATTATGGCTTTAAACTGCACACTTTGACTTGGAACCATCAATTGGATGTTAAAATGAATTTTTTAAATGGAGACCTCATAAAAGAAGTTTACATGTTACAACCTGATGGTTTTATAGAAGAAGGGAAAGAGCATATGGTATGGAACTCAAGAAGTCAATTTATGGACTGAAGCAAGCCTCATGCCAGTGTACTTGAAGTTTCATAAGAAAAATATTGTCTATGAGTGTTGTTGCAAATCTGATAGACTCTTGTATGTATGTCAAGGTTAATGGGAGCAAGTTTATTTTCTTAGTTTTATATGTTGATGATATTCTACTTGCAAGTAGCTATCTTGGTTTGCCTCATGATGTCAAGAGCATGCTATATAAAGTTCTTGACATGAAAGATTTTAGAGAAGCATCTTATGTTCTTGGTATCAAGATACAAAGGGATAGAACCAAAAGTTTACTGGGGTTATCACAAAGGGCGTATATTGATAAAGTACTTGAAAGATTTGCGCTCTTGAATTGCTAGCCTAGCATAGCACCCATATGTAAGGGAGATAAATTTAGTATGGAGCAATATCCTAATGACAATTTTGAAATACAATCCATGAGGGATATACCTTATAGAAGTGCGGTTGGCAGCTTGATACATGTCAAAGTTTGTATTAGGCTTGACATTGCTTTTACAGCTAGGTAGATACATATCTAACCCTGGAAGGGAACATTAGGTCGCTGCAAAAAAAGTAATAAGGTATCTACATGCTACAAAAGATCATATGCTTATTCACAGAAGGGTTGAAAATCTCGAACTAATAGGATATGCAGATGCTGATCTGGGTGGTTATGTTGATGATGTAAAGTTCACTACAGGCTTTATTTTCATGCTTGCTGGCAGTGCAGTATCATGGAAAAGTGTTAAGCGAACTACAGTTTCTTTTTTTCGATAAGTGGCATCGGAGTGCTATACAAGATAGGCTCACTCGTAAAAACGAGGCCTGAAGCCAGCTGAAAACGACCAGTAAGCAAGAACGTCTAATGAAAAAGAAATGACCTATACTGGAGCAGAGCCAGTAATCTCGGAAACCCCAGAAATAACCTACACTGGAGCCGAGCCAGTAATCTCGGAAATCCCAGCAGCTATACGAACCACCCAATAACTGAAGCCTGCCAAGCCACATAAACGATCAGGACCTCAAGCGTAGCAGTAGGAACATGAAGAGGCATAGACCCGATTGATGACCAACACAGCCAACAAACGACGCAGGAGGCCCCAAAGTTGACAAATCCCAGACAAACAACCGAAGCGGCATACATGGAGATCACACAGACAACCGGCCAAACTATTACTTACAAAAACTGCACTAGAGCTGAGCCATCAATCTCAGAAACCCCAACAACTACCAGAAACACCTGCTTGTATCAAGTCTTCCAAGCCACAGAAAAGAACCAAAACCCCTGAAAACGTCCTAAATGGAAATCCTGGAACTCACACAGACCAAAGGCCAATCCTTTTCTTACCAAAAACCTACACTGGAGCCGAGCCAGAAATCTCGAAAACCCTAGCAACTACAAGAACACCTACACTGGAGCCGAGCCAATAATCTCGGAAACCCTAGCAACTACCAGAACCACCAAATATCTGCAACCTGCTTCTAGCAACTACCAAAACCACCAAATATCTGCAACCTGCCTAGCCACGTGAAACACCCAAGACCTCAAGCATAGAAGGAGGATCACAGAGAGGCAAAGAATCGAATGACGCCTAACACAGCCACCCACACGACGAAGGCATGCCCCAAATGCCAAAACCCCAAGAAACGACCATAGCGGAAACTGGCAAAGATCCACCAACTCAACCAAAGAAGGTGGACCATCAAACTAATTCCAAGCCTTTTCAATAATCCAAAACTAGAACACAAGCATGAAATAATGATTCTGAGGGCATACAAGTGTCAAACAACCACAGAATTTCATATATGACTCAACCATATTATGATTTTCAACTTTGTGCTAAAACAGGTAAGTATTTTAATGATACACCAATATGTAGAAAAACGGCATCTATATGTCAAAATTTGCAATATACACACAACAAAGACCACAGGACCATCATATAGCAGAAAAGACTTTTTCTCACTCATCACAATTTGCCTTTCATAAATTCAAGCAACATATACAACATGGAAGCAGAGGTCAGTGCTTGTTTTGAAGTTGGGACTCATGCAAAAATGTTGCACAACTTCCTTATGGGATTGCATATTATAAGTTTCATTACAAGGCCTATGAAGATTTATTGGGATAACACAGTGGTAATCTATTATGCTTGGAGCACCAAGAACCCTCGAGGTGCAAAATCTTTTAATTTAAAGACTCACAAGCTTAGAGAATGGGTTGAGAATGATGAACTTGAATATGTTTATATTGCCACCATGGATATGCTTGCGGACCCACTAACAAAGGGGCTATGGCCTATTGACTTTACTAGGCATGTAAAACATATGAGTTTGTTAGTGTCTTTTGATATACTTATTTAGTGGGAGCTAACACTCCATATATACTTTACATATGTCTTATTTTTATTTCCAAGTTCAATAAAGTCACAAAGTTTCATTCTCATTATTATGAGTTCACATATATTTGGTATAACAATGTGAATTATTATTGAGCTCATACAAAAAGGGACTGATGCCTTGTTTTGAGGTGGCCTTGATATGAAGTGGCTTCAGTTTAAAAGCAATAAAGTGTAGCCTCGTTTTGAGGTGGCCTCGGTATGAGGTGGCTTTGGTTTAGAAGCAATAAAGTGTAGCCGCGTTTAAAGGTGGCCTCAGTATGAGGTGGCTTCCATTTAGAAGCAATAAAGTGTAGCCTCATTTTGAGGTGGCCTGGGTTTGAGGTAGCTTTTGTTTAGAAGCAAAGTTATTTCTTTAAAGTGTATAGGGAAAAAGGAAAGGGGAATATTTCCTTTTTTTATTTTTGGTAAGTTAGCGAAATATATAGATGAAAGAAAAATAGTACAACTACAAGGGGCATACCCCAGGACACCGTCGAAGCCCACAAAGATGAAACAACGTCAAAACATAGTCCAGACAAAGTCCATACAATAAGCAACCAAAGTACAACTAAGGAACAAAAAGAAACTAAATCTCAAAAACCCATTGTCGAAGCAAGGAGGCATGGGGATGAGCTCCTCTGAACGAAGGAGCAGCTAGTAAGCAGCTCCTAACCAAACCCGCAATCTCCTCTCGTATCGTCGCAACTGATCTAGTCGGAGAACGCTGAACCCGAAGGTTGCACTCATACTAGAGAGTATACACGGTGGCAAAGAGGCAGAGTCGAGCTATGATACTGCCAATCTCTCGCCCCCTGAGGTGTTGAGCAGCCCAAGTGACGAGTTCATCCTAAGGAAGGGTAGGACAAGCAATAGATGTACTCGGAATGACGGAGCTCCAGACCGAGGTAGAAAAAGCACCAGTGAAGAAAAGGTGCTCGTGTGTCTCATCAGCAGAGCCACAAAGAACATAAACACTCTGAACTCCCAGTGCTCCAAAGCTCAGAAGTCGGTCCCGAGTCCAAAGCCGCTGCCGAGAAGCTAGCCAGAGAATGAAGGAGTGCCTCGGTATATGCATTTGAAACCACAGAAGGTGATGGATAGTGTCCTCCTCTCTCCTGCTCTGTAACATCTCCCAAGTGGACTTGGTAGTGAATTTCCCCGAAGGGTCACCCAACCACCGGATGGAATCCGCCACACCAGCTCAGGGGCTGAAAACAATCGTGTCCCAGATGGGTCGGAGCTCCAAACAACCCTTTGGAAATCTCCACTGACCACCCTCAATAATGGATGAGACCTGAGAATCCCAATGAAACCCAAAAGAGGTGAGCAGTGGAGTAGGGAAGCACTCCGAGAGACGACCACTTGGAAGCCAATAATCAGTCCAAAGGGTAGTGTCAAGGCCATCGCCTATGATGTGATAGATCGCATCATAGCAGAGGCAACGGACCGATAGAATCTAACCAAAGGGTCTATAAAGGGTCTTTCTTTGAGATTGAGGACCAAATGTGGTTTTAGCATGTCTATTACATAATTAAAGCTAGATCACATGTGCTAAACCACACCACTCTTTACCACACTAGGGGATCCATGCTGGTTAGCTGCTTGTGTTCGTGATAATGGAAAGTCTTGTGTCATGAAACGAGCACTATGACTGCATGGTTTAACATTACTATGCTTATTGGACCAGATTCTGTGTCGAGATGTTTATGTTTCATGACCAGTAAAGTTTGTCCAACTTGAGAGTTGTTTTACCAAACTAAAAGTTTTATAAAGTCATTCCCAATCAATGTTGCCCAAGTGGGAGAATGTTGGAATTATTCCGTAAAGTGTGCTTCCATTGATTGGATTATCTTCATATTTGAAAAACTAGTTGGATGTTGAACCGGTAAAGCCTAATTGATAAAGTGATCCATAAAGTATGGACCTAGATTCGTCTCAACTTATTGTATAATTAATAGTGTGGTATGTAAGGTGGTGGGCCTAAATAAAGACGGGCTTTGATGGGGGGCCCATATAGTTTACCAACCCTAGGCCTGGACCCCTCTCTCCTCCTAAAACCCTAGCTATAAAAGGTAGCTAAGGGGATGACTCACCCCATTTGGTAGTCATCATAAAGAATTGGAAAGCGAGAGGAAGACCAAGTTCTAAGCATGATCGAGAGACACATTCTTGCTTGTTTGTGATTGTCTTGCAGATCAAACCATATTTCAATTGACTACAACAATGACTTCCGCTAATGGTATATTTCCAATCTCTAACCCTAATATTTAGATCCTTGAAAAATTTTCTACAGAAATGACATAGCTTAATCGATCCAGAACTAAAGAACCCAACCTGAACTAAATTTGGCACAATATTCAAACCAATGTCTCAAACTCAAAATAATCTGGCCCAATAATACTAAAATTTCAAAATAACTTAACCCAATTAACCCAAAACATTAGATCACTCAAACTCAAAATGACTCTATTCGACATAAACTCGTCTTAGAAATATCCAATCAAGTTGACCTTAAGTCCAAATGCTCCAACCTAATTGACTTGGCCAACTCAATCCCAAGAAAACTGTCTTAATTTGAGATACGTTGAAATTCTAAATGATGCTTTTTATTAAAGCTAAACCAAAATGACCTCAGCTCAAAACAACCTGACCCATGCTAGCACGTGTCTCAAAATGATCCCAACCTAATTAAACAAAAATCCAGGAAGACTAAAACATGAGTTTATCCGGCATGACTAAGGCTAGACTTGAGTTAAACTGAAACTCGAGATGACTCAAACCTAAAATAATCCATCCCATTTAAAACTCAACCATAACTTACCTGAAACTTGTAATGATCAACACATTTGACTCAAGACCTAAGATGACTTGAATTTTTGTGAAATCAACACTTCTAACCTCTTATTCCTTTGTTTATCCAAACAATGTATTTTTGATGCCATTAGAATTTGAACTATAATAAAAAATTCGCAATCCAATTTCAAATCTATGTGTCAAACAGAACCTAAGCTCCTTTTCAGTTAAGTAATTTTCCCGGATGCCTACCATCGACTACAAGTTTGCCAAATTATGAGTAATGAATACATGACTAGCTTATGCCTTACGACATATTTGGTATTATTTTCCATTTTTATTTTGAATTTTTAAGAAACTAAAAATAAAATATTGGAAATTATTTCTAGGGCCTGTTGGTATTATTTTTAGTTTGCAATTTTTGATTCCGAGAAATTAAAGACAATAATTTTAGAAAATATATTTTTTTTTTTATCTTTTGTTTCTCTAAACCCAAAAAGTGCAAAGAGAAAACAATATTATTTAATTTTTTGGATTTTTTTTTGATTTCAGTGTTACCTAATTTGAATGAAAATCAAAAACAAGATATCACAGTACAAGACAAATGACCTTCAGCAACGACAATAGTTGTTGCAAAATATACATTGTCATTGCTAAAAATATTTTTAGCAACGACAATTGTCGTTGCAAGGTTGTTGCATATGATCTCGTTGTGAAAGCTCTTCAGGAATGACATTGTCATCACCAAAAATAATGCTCTTCGGCGACGATAATTGTCGTTGCAAAAGACAAGGTCTTTTAGGCAAAGACTATCATCATTGCAAAAGACGTTGAGTTTTGGCGACAACTATTGTCGTTGCCAAAGATCTTTGTTTTTGGCGATAACAATTGCTATTGCCAAAGACTATTGTGTTTTGCAGCGACAGTTGTTGTTATCAAAGACAATTGTGGTGTTGAATACTTCCTAATATCATTTCAATTACATTATTATAACATGTGATAAGTAATTTATATTTTAACCTATAATATAAGGTGTTTTACATAAAATATAATACTAAAGAAAATTTATTTATATTGAGACATTCCAATACAACCAATATTGTACATAGCTCTACGATCGCCAATGCATACAAATATGAGCTCAAACATGCGAGACATCCAAATTTATAATATCACAAGGTAAATCCATAGCGATTTAAGTACAATCAATGTACTGTAACCCCAAAACCATTACATCATCATTCCATGAATATCACATTACAATTGACAAATGTTTTTGTTTTCTTCAAAATAGCGGCGACCACCTGGAGCTTCCAACTTGCAACTCTAAAGTTCTACAACAATAAATATAACACAAATTAATGGTAAGACAAAGTAACCTAAAACCAAAAAAATAAAGTATTACCACACATCATATGTATCGAGGATAAACCAACTGCTTTCAAAAATACCTCTTAGAGTTAGCTAACATTTCTCATTCGCATTATGTCCCCCATCATTTGTTTCCACTCTTTTATCTCATTCTTACGTCTTTGAAAGTCTTTGATTTCTTTTTTAATGTTCTTCCATGAGTATTTTCTGTGATTCAATTTCTTTCTTCTGAGATTCAATTTCTTTTTCCTGATTGTTAGGAAAATGTCTCAAAATTACTTGGCATTTTAAGGAGAAGGGCCGTGAGGAGGCCGATCGACCGGGAAAGTTACGTAAAAGAAGGACGCCTCTAGAAAGCAAGCCGATCGATCGGGAAGCCCATTTTTCCAGCGCCTATAAATTCAGACGTAGGGTTACGTCATATGCATCCAATTGAAAAGTGAGGTATTCTCCCCAGTGGCACCGCCACAATAAAATTGAGTGTGAGAGAGAATATTGTAATTCTTCTTTTGATTCAACAATAAAAGCTTCGATCTTCGCTCGTGACTTTCTCCCCTTTCGATTGTAAAGGAGTTTCCACGTAAATCATTGTGTCGATTGTTTCTTTTCTCTTTTAGGCCATTTATTTATTTGTCATGGTATTTGATTCGATTCCATACCGGGAGACTTATTTATTTCAGCACAAACTGGTATCATAGCCTGGTTCTTCGAATTGCTACAATGGCATCAGGTATTAAGACTGAGGTAGAGAAGTTCAATGGTCAGGGAAGCTTCAGTTTATGGCAAGTCCGTATGAAAGGACTCCTGACTCAGAACGGCTTGAAGAAAGCACTTGAGGGGAAAGAAAAGAAACTCGAGCCTATGACCGAGGCACAATGGGAAGAGATGGATGATAAGGCTCTCACGGCGATACAGATGTATTTGGCTGATGATGTTCTGTCAGAGGTTTTGGAGATGGAAACCGCAAAGGAGTTATGGGAGAAATTGTTAGACATGTTTTTCCACAAGTCCGTCTCCAACAAACTCGCAGTGAAGCGTCGGTTGTTCACTTTCCGTATGACATAAGGTACATCTCTTAAAACCATCTTAGCGAGTTTACCTCTATTATACAAGAATTAAAGGAATTGGATGATTTCGCTAAGGGCAAGGATCAAGCTATGATATTACTGTGTTACTCTCTAATTCATATAAGGGCTTCGTAGAAAGCATGATATACGGGGGTAGGCCAACCGTTACTGTTGATGAGGTGAAAAGAAACCTGGTGAGTAAAGAACGAGTATATAGGGAGTTATCTTACTCGGTGAATGACTCAGGTAGTGGTTTGCATGTGAGAGGTAGACCAGAACATAGGGGATCCAATGGTGGAAAAAAGTCTAGGTCTAAATCTAGACATAAGAACCTGTCGTGTCATTATTGTCACAAGAAAGGGCACATAAAGAAAGACTGTACAAATACAAAAATAAATCTAAAGAGGGTAACAGGGGTGACCAGGGTAAAGATAAGTCCGCTGAGGCTAGTGTTGTAGAGGAGGATAGTGATGGGGAGTTTCTATTAGTTGCTGATTCTCAGTCCAGGCCCAAAGATAAGTGGGTCACGGATTCGGGTTGTTCATATCACATTACTCCAAATCGAGACTGGTTTTCCACGTATAAGTCTATACAGGTTGGAGTTGTCTTGATGGGTAACGATGCTGCTTGTAAGGTAGTGGGGATTGGGACAGTCTGTGTGAGGATGTTTGATGGGGCTACTAGAACCTTGAGTGATGTACGTCACGTCCCGGACTTAAAGAAGAACTTGATTTCTCTAGGTACCCTTGAGTCTAGTGGGTACAAGTACATTGCTGAAGGTGGAATTAAGCGGGTCAGCAAGGGTGCTCTAGTTGTGATGAAAGGAAATAGGGTTGGTACTTTGTATGAGCTTGCAGGTACTATCGTGATAGGTTCAGTTGCTGTTTCTACATCTACTATGATAGATGCGGAAATCACAAGACTGTGGCACATGAGAATGGGTCACATTGGTGAAAAGGCATTGTCTGAGCTGAGTAAGAGGGGACTGCTTTGTGGTCAGTCAACAGGATTGATGGAATTCTGTGAGTACTGTATTTATGGGAAGCAGAAGAGAGTCAGCTTCAAGTCAGTAGTGCATCAGACAAAGCGAACGTAAGATTACATACATTCTGATCTGTGGGGACCTTCCAGAGTGGCTTCTAAAGTTGGGTCCAAGTATCTTCTAACATTTACTAATGATTACTCATGTAAAGTTTGGGCCTATTTTCTGAAACAGAAAAATGAAGTATATGATGTTTTCAAGAAATGGAGGATTCTGCTTGAAAAACAGAAAGGGAAGCCTATCAAGAGGTTGAGGACTGATAATGATCTTGAGTTTGTTGAAGGTGACTTCACTAGATTTTGTGAAGATCAGGGTATAGTCAGACATAGGACTTGTACAGGTCGACCTCAGCAAAATGGAGTGGCTGAAAGATTAAACAGGTCGTTACTTGAGAAGGCTCGAAGTATGTTTTCAAATGCAAGTTTAAAAAGAGAATGGTGGGCAGAAGCAGTTAGGATGGTTTGCTATCTTGTAAACAAGACGCCGCATTCTTCATTGCAGATGAAGACACCTGAGGAGGTATGGTTTGGTTTTACTTCTGATTATTCTCAGATTAAAGTTTTTGGTTGTCCTGCATATGAATATGTGAATGATGGAAAACTGGAGCCTAGAGCCAAGAAATGCATCTTTTTTGGTTATTCGTCAAGTGTGAAGGGATATAGACTGTGGGATCCCAGTGCTCAAAAGTTTCTGACTAGTAGAGACGTTACCTTTGATGAGTCTGCTCTACTACATCCGCCACACACACCCTCCATTAACGGGATTCAGTTCAGGTTGAGACACCTGATGTTACAGAGATATAGCCAGATCAGCAGGTTGTTCAGCTAGAGAGTATTCCAGCACCTCAGGTACAGGTTTCTGGTGTTGTTACTGATAATGCAGAAACAGGTCAGCAGGTGGAGAATTACACTATAGCTAGTGGTAGACCGAGGCGACAGATCAGGCCTCCAAAGAGATATGGGTATGAGGAGATGATTGCTTATTCCCTTACTACTGTTGAATCTTTAGAAGACAATGAGCGGACTTCATATTCAAAGGCTGTATCGAGATCAGATGCTGAGAAGTGGTTCGTTGCTATGAATGAAGAGGTGCAGTCACTTCACAAGAATCAGACTTGGGAACTGGTGAAGCCTCAAATAGGGAAAACACTAATTGGATGCAAATGGGTCTTCAAAAGAAAAGAGGGCATTCCTAGAGTTGAAGATACGAGTTACAAGGCACGTTTGGTAGCTAAAGGCTACAATCAGGTACAAGGTGTTGATTTTCATGATATATTCTCACCTGTAGTTAGACATACTTCGATTCGTGCACTGTTGTCTTTGGTTGCTAGGCATGACTTAGAGCTTGAGCAGTTAGATGTAAAGACTGCATTTTTGCATGGTGAACTAGAAGAAAGTATCTATATGCATCAACCAGAAGGTTTTTTTGTAGAAGGAAAAGAAGACCATGTGTGTTTTCTTAGGAAGTCTTTATATGGTTTGAAGCAATCTCTTGGACAGTGGTATAGGAGATTTGATCAGTTCATGACAGGTCATGGGTACAACAGAAGTAAGTACGACAGTTGTGTGTACTTCAGAAGGACTGATTAAAGCTTCGTTTATTTGCTTTTGTATGTTGATGATATATTGATTGCAGCACAAGACATGAAAGATGTTGATGAATTGAAATCAATGTTGAAGAGTGAGTTTGAGATAAAAGATCTTGGAGCAGCTAAGAAAATCTTAGGCATGGAAATTCGTAGAGACCGAAATGATAGAAAACTATACTTGTCTTAGGAAAAGTATATTGAGAAGGTGTTAGACAGGTTTCATATGAAGGATGCTAATCCAGTTAGCACGCCCTTAGCAGCTCACTTCAAACTCTCAGCATTAGATTCGCCTTAGACTGAGGAGGATGTTAGGTACATGTCTCAGATCCCCTATTCTAGTGCAGTGGGCAGTATTATGTATGCGATGGTTTGTACGTGTCCAGATATTACTTTTGCAGTGAGTAGAGTTAGCAGGTACATGGCGAATCCGGGTAAAGAGCATTGGCATGCAGTGAAGTGGATTATCAGGTATCTTCGTGGAACTTCTGATTTGTGTTTGGAATATGGGAAAAGTAAGTATGGTTTGGTTGGGTATGTAGATTCTAATTATGGTGGAGAGCTAGATAAGAGGAAGTCCACATTAGAGTATGTGTTTTGTTTAGGTGACACAGCTATCAGTTGGAGAGCGTGTTTATAGCCTATTACAGCACAGTCTACTACCGAGGCCGAGAATATGACAGTCACAGAAGCATTCAAAGAAGCCGTCTGTTTGAGAGGATTGATCAGTGAAATCAGTTTCGAGCAGGGCACAATTAGATTCTACTGTGATAGTCAGTCCGCCATTCACCTAGCAAAAGATCAGATGTCACATCCTGACAGAACGAAGCATATAGATGTGAAGCATCACTTTAATAGAGATCTGATTGACGATCGGAAGGTGGAGTTGAAGAAGAATGGGACTGAGGACAGTCCAGCTGACATATTCACTAAGGTTCTACCAGGGAGCAAGTTCAAGCATTGCTCGAATTTGGTGGGTCTTTCAATTTGATGTATGTTAGCCCTGGTTGAGGGGGCGTTTGTGAGAAGGTGGGGTCGTTTTATTGTTGATGTTAATTTTGAGCCAATGTGGAGATTTGTTAGGAAAATGTCTCAAAATTACTTGGCATTTTAAGGAGAAGGGCCGTGAGGAGGCCAATTGATCGGGGTGGAGCTCGATCGATCGGAAAAGTTACGTAAAAGAAGGACCCCTCCAGTAAGCAAGCTGATCGATAGGTGAAGTACCGATCGATCAAGACCTCGATCGATCGAGAAGCCCATTTTTCCAGCGCCTATAAATTCAGACATAGGGTTACGTCATATGTATCCAATTGAAAAGTGAGGTATTCTCCCCAGCGGCGCCGCCACAATAAAATTGAGTGTAAAAGAGAATATTGTAATTCTTCTTTTGATTCAATAATAAAAGCTCCGATCTTCGCCCGTGGTTTTCTCCCCTTTCGATTATAAAGGGGTTTCCATGTAAATTATTGTGTCGATTGTTTCTTTTCTCTTTTAGACCATTTATTTCTTGATTTGTCGTGGTATTTGATTTGACTGCATACTGGGAGACTTGTTTATTTCCGCACACTGATATTCAATTTTTTGGTGTTGATTCTTACATTTCACAATTATTAAATCTGTTCTTTTATACTGAATTACCAAACTTGACTAGTTGGTCAATCCAGAATATAACAGCTATTTTGACCATCCATCCGACCCTCATATTACGTACTTAAACACTTCAAATTAGACCAGTAAACATGGGAAAACCTTTAGAAAGTAGCTAAGCCTAACCTCTTGAAACAAACTCGAGGTCGAGGTAACATAGCATACTATTTTGAAACAAACAAAATTCCCCTTTCCTTGACTGACCTCAATGAAATAGAAGGGTGAGTAATGCTACTAAGGAATGTTAAATTTCATCAGGCCTTTAGGCCCCACCCACAAAGTTGGCACACCTGAGATCAACATATTAACCCAAGTGGGATTCCATCCTAAAACCAATTGGCAAAAGTTGGGTTCGTATATTAGACTCATATGTAGAGTACTCTTCAATAAGGAGAAGCCAACAAACAATAAAACGCAGGTAGTTGCATCTTTCATACATCAGACCAAGATTCCCAACGTACAATAACCATCCACAATAACTCATTAAGTAAATAGTTTTGTAACTCAAAAAGAAAGAAGCTAACTCTTCTTCAAAATTACAATAGTTGCATTTAAAATCTAGGAGCATTATACACAACAATAATATTTGTGGATGTAACCAGCAAAATGATTGATAATAACCGTCATATCAAACAAGAACCAATCGAATAATTAGATGCATAAAAAACATTTCAAATCCACATAGAGAGAGAGAGAGATAAACTAACCTCAATTTGAGACTTGTCAATCGATTCAAGAGATGACAGAAACGCTAAGAAGCAAAGAGGAGAGAGACGAATAAGTACTAGAGAAACTAAAAAAATAAACAATTACATCATAATTAAAGAGCAAAAATCTAAACTTTTCTAACTTTTCAAAGTCACACCTAATGCTAACACCGTTAACTTTCCATCAAATGAAACGCTGTTTTTTGGGATATAAATGAATCAAAACACCAAGTTTAATTTCATTTAATTTATATTAAGTAATGTATTTTACAAATAATAAAATTACGACGCTTTTCAAAGTCAACTAATGAAAAGCATGGAAAGCATGGAGAGTATGAGAGGCATGGAAGCATGGAATAAAACAACAAAGAACCAAAGAAACAAAATTCTAACACCACAAAAACCTACTCAAGCGACTATACGTGAAAATTTTAACATGTTCAATTCACACCTCAAATGCTATGTTAACAACAGCATCAACAACAACTCTCTCAAACTCTCAGCTCTGCCCTGCTCGCTCCTATCTGCTTCTTCTTCTCCCTCCTTTCTCATTTCCCTTTATATTAATACCTATAAATGCTACTATACCCACACTTATAATGATACTAATATACAAAATACTCGCTCCTTGATTAATCAAATGGATTGTTGTTGGTGATGATACTAATATACAAAATACTCGCTCCTTGATTAATCAAACGGATTGTTGTTGGTGATTGAGTTGCGAGTTTGATTGTAACATAAAGCAATGTCAAAATTAATGTGTCAATAAACTAAAAAACCCTAACATATAAGTATTCAGGCACTCAAAACACAATGTCGAACATACTAGTGTTTACAATTTAGAGTTTATATAAAACCTAACCTTAAAAGCCCTAAGAAATTGAAGGGAGTTTGTGAAGAATGGAGATCTAGGAGAAAAAGTTACTTGAGTACTAACTTAGAAGGAGAATAAGCTGTGGTGGGAGATCTAGTGGTTACCTCCTTTGCCATCAACGACACTGCCACCGCCACCATCGGAGCACTGGAACCACCAACAACAGACAAGAACCACCTCTGCACACCGGCACCACCTCCGACCGAAATCGATACAGGACCACCACCACAACTAACAACAAATGAAACAAAGATCGAAGATCGAAGTACAAAGGTCAAAATCATACCACAATCGAACCCAGCCACCATCATGAAGGTCGGAAACGACCATCTCCTTCACCATTGTGGTTGTCCGAAGAGGAAAACGACATTGCCATCATCGTTGGCTACGGTACAATGGCCAAGAATGAGGTTGATACGACTGAGAAAGCGTGGCAGGATGCAAATGCCTCAAGTTCGCTGCCATTGTCGCTGTCATGGTGTCCCGTCAGTCGTCGTGGACGACACCTCCGTCCGTTGGCCTGAATTTGGGGTGGGGTTTGGATGAGGAGGATGAAGAGGATGAGATGCACCAAGGGTCTTGATATTTTTTAGGTTTTGAGTTCCCAACTTACAAAATTATCTCTATAGTTACATATAATTACTAACACACCCATTTTTTATGTTTTCAGAAAGAAGTTTATGACATCTTTTACTTTAAAAAAAATTAATTGGGTAAATTTGTAATTATAGCGTTTGATCCTGAAGGGTTATCGATTTAGGTATCAATATCTTGACCCTTGAGGGCAATGGTCTTTAAAAAGGGAAGGTATTGATACAATACAAAATATAATAGTTAAGCGAGGGATAATTCAGGTATAAATAAATAGGCTAAGTTCCTAATTACGGTTATACCTCTCCTCTAATTCTATATATAAAGACATGAGTTTAGAGGAGAAGTATGATTAAATTGTTAGATTGTCTCTCTCTCCCTCTTTCTCTCTGGTCTCTCCCTCTCCTTTGTATTAAGTCTATAATTCTCTTTCCTTTTTCTATGTAATTCTCTCATTTCTAATATTATCTTAATATAATTTACATTAAATTAGCTTGATCCAATTATGTATTGTAACATTATTCTTGATAGAAAACAAAAAACGAAGTTCAAACTCATAGTCGATGAAAAAGACAACATTGTGAATTTCCAAAATAAGGTGAAAATTGCAAATTTTGAACAAGTAGAGAGAGAAACATGAATAAGGATGCTGCAATCAAAGAGAAAAGTACATCTTTTAAAAATATTTTTTAGAGAGAGAGAGATGGGGGATATATCTTGTCTAGTAGTGGCAAAGCATGGCAGTCTGGAGAGGCGCAGGGGAGTAAGGGGGCTGTGAGAAAGGGTTTGGGAGGTTAGGAAAGTGAAAATGTGATAATAGAAAATAATAAGAGGTTCGGAAAAATAAAATTAAGTGTTACAAATATATAAATAGATTTGAAAATGGGTGGGAAAGTGAAAGGGTAGAGGGAAAGTAAAATTTTAATAAATGTATTTGAAAAAATTAGTATATTTATTTATTTTAATAATTACCAATTATTTTATTGACACTTGTAAGTGTCCATATTTTTGTTGATGCTTTTAGGCATCAGAAAAATTTAGTGTCACTAAAATTATCGACGCTTAGTCCAAGCGTCAACAAAAAAGTGTCAAGATTTGGCACTTTTTTTGTAGCTTATATAGGTGTCATATATCATTGTACTATAATTATTTATTGCATAATGCATTCTTATACTTTAGTTTGATAATAATGCAATGAGTTGTTTTCATAGTCCATTGAATTTTCATTGAAAACATTGGAACATCTCATTTATAATAATAATAATTTACGGCATTAATGTTCATGGTAAAAATTGATCGAATTTTATAAAAATCATCAGGTTTTGGCATTGGTAATAAAATTTTAAAACCAAATTTTTGGTAGTGAGGACTCAAAGTCATTGCACAATATCTAATATTTGGCAATGAAAGTGCATTATCATTGCCAAATATCATCATTTGGCAACGACAATCTTTGTCGATGTCAAAAAGTGCATGATTTTTGCTAACGACGGCTAAATAACTAGTTTTCGCAACGATTGTAACTGTCGTTGCCAAATATAAGGATTATTAGCAACAATAAATCAAGTCGTTGCCAAAACCATGTTCTTTGGCAATGCCTACTCATTGTCGTTACCTAAAAACAAGTCAGCCTTAGCAACGATAGGAACTGTCGTTGCAAAAAATATGTATTTAGCATCGGATTATTTTGTTGTCATCAAAGATGGCTGTTTAGCAACACTGTTCTTATGTCGTTGCTTAAAATACGTTTTTGCCAACGACAATTTTTTACCGTTGCCAAATCTTGTTGCCAAAAATCCATTTTCCTGTAGTGTCAAAAAAAAAAAAAAGAATTAAAACCTACAAATAGTAAATGCCACCAATGTGCAAAAAATTGTATAAACCAGAAAATGGGTGATAATTTGGCATCAAACCTTATCGTCATGAAACGTCATTCATTAAAGAAATGTGAGATCGCCCTCAATCTAATCTCTCTCCTTGCATGCTACTCTTTTAAAAGTGTACTAACCTAGGCATCAAAGCGATCTTATGTAAAAAATAATATTAAGGCAAAACAAGATAAACATCAATGGGATGAATCAACCACTTTTATTTGAATGATTAACTAAGATGAAGAATAGCACTTAACTAGTAAACCTAAAGAATGTTGATGTATTTTCAAACTATGTAATGAGAATTGTGAATAAAGCGTTTAAAGTTGGTCCTGAAGTTTGTTTGATATGTTTTGAAGTGTGTTGGAATGTGTGTCGACACACAGGGTTGGTGTGTCGACACACATTCTTACAGAACAGGGATGCAAAGGTGTGTGTCGGCCTGTGTGTCGACACACAGATCAACAGAACCTTGTCTGTATAACTGTGTCAACACACAGCCTTGTGTCTCGACACATAGGGACAGTTTTTTACCAGATTTCGCGCGTTAACTACCCGGGTTCTGCACCACTTTTTTGGGTTATGTTTTGGGACGTCATCTTTCACTTGAATTATCATATATACCCCACTAGGTTGATTGTTAATGATGATGAAAAAGATCTTTGTTTGTGAAAAATAGTCGTTCTCTTACATCTCCCTATATCTCCCTTTACAGACTTGCACTCCATTTTATTTGGTTATCGTTGTATCCCGAGACTATTTCATACACTGAAATAAGTCTTAAGGAAAATGACATCACGCCTCAAAACCTGTAGATCGAAAAGTTACCCGTTTACTTGATTTTGCAAGTGTTTACTCCAATAATCTTAAGACTTTGTTTTCACGTTTGGGATCTTGGGTTTGATATGGCTTCGTCACTGAGAGAGATGACGGCGAATTTCGTAAAGTTGGATGGTTTTGATGGCGGGAATTTCCGCCGTTGGTAGAGGAAGATGCACTTCCTGATAACGATGCTCAATGTGGTGTATACCCTAAATACACCATATCCTCCATCCTCCCCCCCCCCCCAACCCCCCTCCCGGTTGCTGAGGAGGAGGACACACTGGCCGAGCAATGATCCCAGCTGAAATAGGAGAATGATGACTACATATGTCGAGGGCACATACTCAATGGGATGACTGACACCCTCTTCGACATCTACTCCAACGTGCCGACCACTAAGGAACTGTGGGACGCACTCGAGGCACGGCACATGGCAGAAAATGCCACAAGTAAGAAATTTTTGGTTAGTCAGTTTAATAATAATAAAATGGTGGATGGTCGTCGGGTCATGGAGCAATTCCATGAAATTGAACGAATTTTGAATAATTTTAAACAACATAATATGAACATGGACGACACCATTGTTGTTTCGTTTTTGATTGACAAACTGTTGGGATAAACATATGAATTTTGTTGGAAAATAAGCTCTGATGCCGACTATTGGGTTCACAGTTCTCAACTATGGTCACAACAATAGGCACCTATTAGAGCACTTAGAGTATGAGACTCTTCTCTCTACCTCAGCCCCCGGTCGGAGAGTCATGCTTCGTGACACCACACGTGCGAGAGTTCCCGGGAATAGGTTTATTTCTATAAACCCTTTGCCCTAATACCGGTTATTGGGATGAATTTCAAAAATTCTCCCTAAAGATTATACAGCGAAACATGTTTAGAATTTATAACTCTAAACCTAGGGTTGATTTAAAATTCTTAATTTTAAATCTACTGACTTAAATGCAAAATTTAAATCAACAGATCTAAATTCTTAATTTAAATCTACAAGCCTTTTGCTCTAATACATTCATAACAATACATAAACTTAAACAGGTATAATAACGAATACTGTAAATAAATAGAAAAACGAAAAAGAACAAAGAAAGAAGAACATACCTGGAATTGCTTCAATAATAAAGAAAACCAGAAAGACAATGATATTCTTCAAAACCGAGACCCCGAGACCTTCTACGCAATGACCTCGAACTGCCCGGAGGATGGGCTCCGAAAAATATTAAACTGGGTCTCCGAAACAATTTCAGAAACCCTCAAGAATTATTTTAAACTTAAATACCAAACCTCGGAATGAGCCCCTCTATTTGTAGGAATATATCAGAGCGAAAAAATCTGATTTTTCGATGTGGGAACCACCCAGTTAAAAACAAAACATGTCATTTTATACTAAAAAAGTATTAAAACGCAGCGTTTCAACCCCTGGTCAAATGCGTCCTTAGTTGACCAGCCGTATGACACGTGTTATCGTGTGATTCATCCCCGCATGGGGACGCGGATGGCTATGGTACACGATGGTTCGTTGGATCCGGTTCACGCGGATCTCTACTGTGCAGGCTTTTGTTTGTATTTTGTTTTATTTTGCTTTGTTTCCGCATGTAAAAATTCATCCTATGAATTTTAATTTTCAAAAATTATTTTATTTTATAATTTTTAATATTTATTCATCTCATAAATAATATTTGGTAAAATTAATTTACCCATCTTATGGATAAATAATTTATCTCATGAATTCTTTAATATTTTTCTAATGGCAATAAAATACAGAGGCTTGAGCAGGGGCCTCAGGGACAATTTAAATCTAGCTCCAAATGGGTTAAATTAAATCATCTCATGATATTAATTTAATTACCATTTAATAAGACTTAATTCCACTAAATAAATCTCACTGCATTCCAGACTTAAATTATTTATTCGAGATCTCTCTAATATAATGTATTGATAACAACAACCCCTCCAATAGATGTCCATGACAAAGGATAAATATAACCACTGCCATTATCCTTCTCACAGCTTCTCCATTAGTTACCGACTCGCCCTTCACTGAATAATTCATTTATACTTGAACATGTTTACAGTATAAATTTCAAATGTCAAACACTTAGAATACTTTGGCCAAAGTTTCCAAACTATTCAAATATTTGCGAATCAACTAAGGGGACATCTGTATCTCATAAGAGACTGTAGATTCCCTATTGAATACCTGATCCTTGTCACACTTCACACCGCTACCCAGTGTATGTGAGATTTCAGTCATTTGTTTTAGACCTTACTTATAGTACACCAAAGTAACTAACTCTCCATGCACAAGTCCAAAATACTCTCAGGATTTAGAGTCATCATTCAAACAGTACAACGTGAATCACTCATCTCCAATAGTAGTATAGAAATAAGTAACCCACATGGTCCAACTCAGTGTGTCAAACACACTAACTTAACACTTTTGGATCTCCATCCACATGACCAAGACAAGCCATCCAAAGTGTCTCGTTATAGTCTTAACATACAAGTGGTCCAGACTTGTCTTCGACTACGAGTCTTTCAAACAACAATCCATATCATTTGTTCCAAGTCTATCTGTGGCTTAACCTCATAAACCACTTAGAACAAACATGTAAACTATAGTCTGAGGACTACACCCATCTCATGGATGTTTCCCAAAAGAAAATCACATGCAGTATAAATGCTCAAATACACAAATTTGACTAGGAAAAGACTGGGATTTCAATCTTATTTATTAATTAAAATAATATATCCAGAATAAATCTGGATTTCAGGACACTGTTCCTAACACAAACTTCCCCCTTCTTGGAGAGACATTAAGAAGTCTCTCAAGCACAAGAAGGAAGACATGTCAATCGAAGAATTGGCTAATCATTTTAGGATTAAGGAAGGATACGGGTTGCAGGATGAGAACAAGGACCGCCCCGGTGACGTTGGAAAGATCAATGTCACAGAAGAAGGCCAGACGAGTAAGAGGACCAAACGAACAGGACACTCTCATAAGAAACACAACGAGAAGAAAACCAAGTTGGTTTTTTGGGAGTGTCACACGCCCGGTCACCTAAGGAGGGACTGCGTCCGCCTTAAGAACAATAAGAGGAAGGGGCAGGATCATCGCAACAGAAATTCGAATGATAAGTTCGTGGCGATGATCTCAGAGATCAACCTAGTCGAGAGTGATGACTTTTGGTGGGTTGACTCGAGGGCCACAAAACACGTATGTAAAGACAAAGGTTTCTTTACAGAATTGGAACCCGTGAACAACGGTACTGTATTATTCATGGGTAATGGAGTGAGTATACTGGTAAAGGAGAAGGGAAAAGTTGACTTACGTTTCACATCTAAAAAAACTCTTACCCTAACCGATATATACCGTGCCCCGGATGTAAAGAAGAACCTTGTGTCTGGTGGCCTACTGAATAGGTTCGGGTTTAAACTAGTCTTCGAGTCTGACAAGGTTGTACTGTCTAAGGGGGGCGTGTGTATTGGAAAGGGGTATCTCTGTAACTGTATGTTCAAATTAAATATTGATAATAAAAGTGCTAGTTCTATTTATTTGCTTGGCTCTACTTATTTATGGCATCATAGATTAGGACATGTGAATTATTATAAAATGCGTGAAATGGCTACTTCAATGTTGATTCCGCATGTTGAAAAAGTAGATGATAAGTGCAAAACGTGTATGCTAACGCAAATAACTAAGTTACCGTTTCCATCGGTACAAAGAGAAACGAATTTACTTGACTTGATACATAGCGACTTATGCGACTTCAAAAGTACTCCTACCATAGGGGGAAAACAATATTTTATCACTTTCATTGATGACTTCTCGAGATATTGCTATGTATATCTGATTAATTATAAATGAGTCGTTAGAAAGATTTAAAGCATATAAGGCCTAAACAGAACTACATTGTGAAACCTTCCTCAAACGACTTAGGTCAGACTGTGGTGGAGAATACTATGACTCCAAATATTTTGAATCCACCGATATAGTGCATGAAATTACCACACCATATACGTCACAACAGAATGGCATGGCTGAGAGGTAAAACCGGACTCTTACTGAGATGGTTAATTCTATGTTGTCATACTCCGGTCTCAGCGATGGGTTTTGGAGTGAGGCTATGTTAACAGCCTGTCATATTTTGAACTGTGTTTCGAAGAAGAAAAGAAAAATGACCCCATATAAAAACTGGAACGGTAGACCCCCTAGGTTGAGTTATCTTAAAGTGTGGGGGTGTAGGGCCGTACTTAGAGTCCCTGAACCTAAACGTAAAAAGTTAGGTGAAAGAGGCATCGATAGCATAGTTGTTGGGTATGCACAGCATAGTAAGGCGTATCAATTCTATGTAATTGAGCCAAATGATTATGTTGGTATTAATACAATAATAGAGTCGAGAGATGCCATCTTTGATGAGAATCGGTTCACCTCTATCCCTAGACCAAGGGATTATGTACCCGTTGATAATGACACACCGGCGTCGTATGGTGATGATGATGTTCACCATGAGAGGGAACAAACCTCTAATTTTACTCCAGAACTCCGAAGGAGTAAGAGAGTAAGGAAAGAGAAATCTTTTGGATCAGACTTCTTTACCTTTTTGGTAGAAGGTTCGAGAAATGATGTGGACCCTGTTGTTATGTTATGGAGGCTGACCCTATGACGTTTGATGAGGCAATGAGGTCTCATGATGCCGCCTTTTGGAAAGAGGCAATTAATGATGAGATGGATTCCATCATGGGCAATAATACCTGGATATTAGTGGATCTTCCACAAGGTAGTAAGCCGATTGGGTGTAAATGGATCTTCAAGAAGAAAATGAAAGTCGATGGGACTATTGATAAGTTCAAGGCCCGATTGGTGGCTAAAGGGTTTACCCAGAAACATGGGTTAGACTACTTTGACACTTATGCCCCAGTGGCGAGGATATCGATTATGAGAGTGTTGATCGCTCTTGCTTCTATGTATAAACTCGTAATTCACCAAATGGATGTGAAAACAGCCTTTCTAAATGGTGAATTGGAAGAGGAAGTGTACATGAAACAACTTGAAGGGATTGTTGTACCGGGCCAAGAGAGGAAGGTATGTAAACTCATACGCTCTCTGTATGGGCTAAAGCAAGCCCCGAAACAATGGCATCAAAAATTTGATGAGGTTGTTCTAAACAACGGGTTCATGATAAATGAATCGGATAAGTGTGTATATAGCAAGTTCGAGAATGGCAAAGGTGTCATAATTTGCTTGTATATGGATGACATACTGATATTCAGTACAGATCAAGAGCAAGTAGAGAAGACTAAAAGGTTTCTCTCTGAGATATTTGTTATAAAAGACATGGGTGATACTGAGGTAATCCTTGGTATAAGGATTGTAAGGAATGGGGACCCCATATCCTTGACTCAATTCCACTATGTGGAGAGTGTGTTGTAGAGATTCAACTGTGGTGCACGTGCACCGGTGCTTACACCCGTGGACCCATGTATGAAATTGGTACCGAATAGGGGCCCACTATTTATCAATTGGATTATGCCCGAGTCATTAGGTGTCTGATGTACCCCGTGATGAGCACTAGGCCTGACATAGCCAATGCTATTGGAAAGCTGAGTAGATATACTAGCAATCCGAGTAAGGTACATTGGCAAGCGGTTTATGGAGTACTGAAGTACCTGAAGAGTACCATAGACTATGGTATTTCGTATGTGGGGTATCCCCCGATTTTGGAGGGATACTCGGATGCCAGTTGGATCTCCCATGGGGAGGATTATGCATCCACGAGTGGATGGGTTTTCTTACTCAGTGGAGGTGCAGTTTCTTGGGGTTCTAAGAAACAGACCTGTATTGCTGATTCTAAAATGGCAGCGGAATTTATAGCTCTTGCTTCCGCGGCTAAAGAAGCCGAATGGTTAAAGGATCTCTTGTACGAGATACCTTTGTGGCCTAAGTTGATCTCATCGATCTCTATCCATTGTAATAGTCAAGCTACGCTTTCTAAAGCATACAGTGAGGTGTACAATTGGAAGTCTCGACACATTGGTGTGAGACATAGTATAGTGAGGCATCTGATTCGAGAAGATGTCATCACTGTGGATTTGTGAGGACAAGTCAGAATCTAGCGGATCCGTTCACAAAAGGCCTTGCTACAGACTTAGTCCTGCAAACGTGCACAGGGATGGGGTTGAAACCTGTCGTTTTTAGTCACCCATGATTGGCCCTCAACTCAACGCCTAGTCAAACGCTAGGTCTCAGGTTCAATGAGTGAGTTTTATCATTCGTGTGGCTACAAGCACAAAATAAATTTTCCATCCCGTGTGAAGTGCTTGGTACTGCGTCAGAGATTTAAAGGATGAGCGTAAGCTCTTAATGGACCTGGCCTTGATAGTCTTGTAATAGAATGTCAATCATGATCTATTGGGGTCCACCTTAGTGAGTGTGAAGTTTGGCCGCTTCAATGGGTGATTTTTGACAAAGGGTTTGGCCCTGATACACTCGCGAAGGGTACAGGACACACGGCGTCATATGTGTCGATCTGGGAGGTGTAAGGTATGTACGGGGAGTAGATTGCCTAGTGCGTGGTGATGTGTTCAATTAGTCAAAAGGATTGAGTGGTTCAAAGCTTAGTCTACCATCTTCGATCCGATTAATTGCAAACGTGTCATCACTAGCTGGGGGTTCAATCGATAGACACCCTCATTGATGCGCGACATGGCCTCCTTTAACTTAGAGATGTTGTTTGTGAGAATGATTGTGCTTTGAAAATAGTGGGGCAATGTTGATGTATTTTCAAAATGTGTAATGAGAATTGTGAATAAAGCGTTTAAAGTTGGTCCCGAAGTTTTTTTGATATGCTTTGAAGTGTGTTGGGATGTGTGTCGACAAACAGGGCTGGTGTGTCGACACACATTCTTACAGAACAGGAATGCAGAGATGTGTGTCGACACATAAATCAACAGAACCTTGTTTGCAGAACTGTGTGTCGACACACAGAGCTGTGTGTCGACACACAAGGATAGTTTTTTACCAGATTTGGCGCGTTAACTACCCGGGTTCTGCACCCCTTTTTTGGGGTATGTTTTGGGACGTCTTCTTTCACTTGAATTATTATATATACCCTGCTAGTTTGATTGTTAATGATGATGAAAAAGATCTTTGTTTGTAAAAAACAGTCGTTCTCTTACATCTCCTTATATCTCCCTTTACATACTTTCACCGCATTTTATTTGGTTATAGTTGTATCCCCGAGACTATTTCATACGCTGAAATAAGTTTTAAGGAAAGTGACATCACGATTCCAAACCTGTAGATTGAAAAGTTACCCGTTTACTTGATTTTGCAAGTGTTTACTCCAACAAAGAAAACTAAAAGACTTAACCTACACTAGAAAAAATAAAAGCTAGACAAAGCTCGTCAATGGTGCCATGAAGGCCTTGATGGCCAGTTTTAAGAGGGGAAAAGAGAGAAGTGTTCCCTCATCAATATCTACCTATCACACTAATAAATTCCTAAGAAATATTCCACGTACAAATACATAAGATGTCTATGTACAAATACTAATAAATACATACATGTAAAATACATAGTTTCTTAATTGATAGTAAATTATGAGAGAGACTTGGTACCAACATGACATAAGGAAGTTTTAAGAAGTGGGAATGAGTGTTAATGGTTGTGGAAACCGTACGGATAATAGGCAGTAATGCACCATTTCGATCAAGCATACCTTTATGACCCAAATAAGGAAGAAGGTTGTGAAGGATATCTGGATTGGGCGTCATGCGATTTGTGGCACCTGAGTCTTGGATTCCAATTGTACTCATGCAGTTCCCGTATAGTCATGGCAGTTACGAGTGAGACAGATTGGGGAATGGTTACGAGTGAGACAGATTGGGGAATGAGTTGCTAGCAAAGCAATGTGGCCAAGTGAGAGCGACGTGGTCGGTTTGAGAGCAATTTTGGCCGGTTTGTGGTCCAGAGCCAAGCACACCAACATTAGGGTTGAATTGAGGAGCTCCTGTGGGTCTTACCAAATTACCATAGGGTGAAGGGGTCCCACTAGTGTTTTGTCCCGAGCCCTAGCATGTGGAGATATAGTGAGGCACCTGTCGACCACCACGACATCCACGGCCTCATCCTTTTCCACATTCACGACCATCGCGGCCATTGTTGGATCCCAAGTGTTGGAAAAATTTAATTTCTGAAACTAAATTATTCCTAAATTGGCTAGATTAAGCATAGGCGAAATAATTTTAATATTTGTTAATTTTAATATAAAGGATCTCTAATCTAATATATTCACAACGACATAAAACATATAAGCATAATAAAAAAGAAATTAAAAGCATAAATAGAAATGCGAAAATTAAAAGAAATATTAAAATAAAAGTAATCAGGAATACCTAGGCCGTATACTGCAATTGTCACCCAGGAGGAATGATTGAGACCGCGAGATCTTTTCTATAAAGAAGAGAGAGTATGGGCTCTAAAAGTATTTACTAGGAAAAATTTCAAAAAGAAAGTCCTCCTTAATTTTTCGAGAAATCAATCAAATCTTTTAGAAAATTATTGGAATGCTAAACTTAGTCTTTGAGACCTCCATTTATAGTAGTCTTCGGAACAAAAAATTTCTTAAAAAGTCGATGTGAGATTTGGTAAAACAAATTAAGAACGTTGTAGCATTATTAGCATAGGAAAACACATTTTGTTTTTAACTGGGTCAAAGTGCCACATGTCGTAGCCTGATTGGCGTGCTGCATTAGGCACGGATCACTTGCACCATGCATATCAGGTGTGACACGTGTCCCATTGGTACTGGTCCGCGGCTTTTGCTGCAGATCTCCTCCTCATGCCCTGGCAAATTTTTTTTTTTCCTTCCTAGTTGGGCCACGTTGCAATTCAATTTCTTTTTTTTTTTAAATTCATTTATGTAGAGGATAAAAATAACCAGGTTAGTATTAAAATAAGACAGCAAAATAATAACGAAAATTAGAAATAATTTATTTATTTTTCTCTCTCTCCCATGTGCTCCCTTCTTTCTCTCTCCTCTCTCCTCAATTTTTTCCTTCCCAATGTCTCCTTTCTCTTTCCTCACACCCCTACCATCCTTTCTCTCCTCACACCCCTAACCATCTCTCCTCACTTAACCGCCTACGTACTCTCTCTCCTACCGCCTCTAACGCTCACCATCTCTCTCTCTCCTATCGTCGGTACCAACAGCCTTGCTGACACCAACCACAACTGCGGGCCACCACCACGTTAACCACCCTACCGCCTTGCTATCACCACTACCGCTTGCCGGTACCACCACTCCACTATCGCTACTGCTTACTAACGCCAGCGTCTACTACCGTCACCTCTTCTCTACTACCGCCAGCACCTAGCCGGCATGGCCACCACCGGCTACCGCCTAGCCACCGGTGTGGCCTAGCCACCAGTGTCGCCTGACCCATCCAGTACTACCTGACCCGTCCCGGTACCACCGTCACCATCCCATTACCTCCTTCTCCTCTCTCTTCTATAAATGCCCCTTTTCCCTCTTCACAAGAGCGGAGGAGGCTACACACACTTCTCACCCCATACTCTCTCTTCTTTTTCTCTCTCCTCTTGCTCTGGCCACGCTTAGGCCACCTTGCTGGTACAACTCCGGCCATGCTCCGGCCACCTCGCCGGTACTCTTTTTCCTCTCTCTCTTCAGGCTTATAAGGCCACCGTGCTTGCCACCAGCCACCAAGGACCCCCTCTCCGTGTACGATAAGTATTTATTATTGTTTATTTTACGCTATTTACTTATCATTTGTTATTATTATGCCTTTACTAACTTAGGCATAGGAGGGGTCTCCCGCGAGCAAACCCGTGGGTCCCTCTAATGGCCTCCTTCGTTTTGCAGGGGATATCAAGTCAAACGCTGGCAGCTGCTTTCTCAACGAGGGCTTGAGCCCGGTCCTCATTCTAAAGAACCTAACCAAAAATCCCCGAAACAATTGGCACCGTCTGTGGGAAGATAGCTTGCTAGCGTTTAGCCTGGTATCCCGTGCAAATCACCTAAGACCCTCACAAAACTTGGGGCTACAATACCCGTTTAACATCATATAAGTCGTTAATTTTAATTTTTCTCTGTCTAATTGCCTTCTAATACCTCTAAATTAGGATTTTAGATGTAAGTTGTTAGTAAATTTGAGGCAAGTTTTATTTCTAAAAAAAAAAAAAAAAATCATAGCAAAAAAAAAAAAAGAGGAATTTACAGAGAGCACAGGGAAGTCGAGAGGAATGGGAGGCTCTGGATGTTTGGTGTTGATATAAAAAAAAGAGAGCTTGGGTGTTTGTCTAATTTTATCTAATGCAAGTATTTATAATGTCTACACTGGTGCAAGTACTTGTACTGTAATTTCAATATTAGATGTACCAGGACACTATAAATAAGTTAAGTTTCAAGTATTATTATTAAAGTTTATTGTTCGTATCATAAGAATACTGCACTTTAACTTTAAAATTTACTGTTCATGTATTGATCCTCGAACACATGTTTAAGGATTGTCAGTTTTGTAAGTCAGAACATGTCGTTCAAATTCCACACCTAGCCCATCCAAATCGGAAGAATCCATCCCGAATAAAAGAGTAAACCATGCTAATGGTAAATACATAAAACTAAACGCAACTCTTTTGATAAAAAATGCCACGTAAAGGCAAAATGAGACTAATTTTCTCCTAAAACCAAACATAAATGCGTTTCAAAGTTAATTGTCTCTTTTTTATTCTATACCCCACACATTCATACTTGATGGATGTCATATAGCTAGAAATTTAGTATTGAAGTCCAGTTATGTGTTCAACCATGTTACAAAGTAAATTTATGTTTCACACGGGTTCAAGTACATGTAAAAGATTGAACTGTGAGCATGGTGAATTTTTCGGGACGTTAACCGTTCTCTAATTTCGGCTTGAACACCAAATAAGTTTTGGCTTTGACTTTATTTTTATGCTTCTTTCTAATACATCTAGAGTAAGACCTCAAGTCTAAATTTCTCAATAAATTTATAACAAATTTCAATTTAACTTCACAGCATATCTTGAGTTTTAGAGCATGTTATAGATGTTTTTCATAATATTCTTACTTCAATTACACATAAATTATTTTACCAGATTTCCTGTCTAGGATTCGCGGCAATACACGAATTGTATTACTCCCCGTTTTCCGAAAATTGCTCACTAAAGTTTTTATCTAACTAAAGTTGCTTTAAGTTAATTCCAACCTAGCTCATATATCTTAAGTAGATATGTGATTAAATTGGAAAAGCTGGGTTGAATTTTTATTAAGTTTATTGGTCATAGGGGCCATTATATTAAGGACTTTTATCAAGTATTCCTGTTCTTAATTGGGAGTAAGAGAAGTTTCATCGCATGGAAAACTCCACTACAGGGTGTTTAAGTTTGAATATACTCGTTTCTTAATTTTTTCTATTCATATAGCTTAAATTTGTGCCAAACATGATATTTCAAAATACGCTAACCCATATATTAACGACAATTAAAGTGGACTAGAATATTGTTATGTGTAAAGGCGGCAGAGTCCTTAACCAAAAAGCAACCCAAATAAAGTAAAATTTGAGTCAGGTGGACGATTACCGCCAACCGCCTAATATAGAGGTAACGCCTTCAAGGCCTCTCTTAGGTAATAACATTGCCGTCCTTGAACTAGACGAGCGTCAAAAGGGTGTCAACGTTAGTCTGTGTTGCAAAAATCTGTAAACAAAGTTGCGGTGGCCAACCAATGTCACTTGGCGTCATCAGTAAAGGCTTGTTAATAAGAACTTTACGACTGATAATTGGAGGCTTAAGCCACCACGAAGTAAGCTTAACAATGTCAACCGGGCACCTTGCCAAGAAACTTGGCTGCACCCGTAAGCTTGATTAGCCACAACCGCCGTTGAGCTTGGCCGGATGGCCTCGCCAACTCCTTGAATGAGTAGCTTATTAGTAAAAGCCATCGCCAACAAACTCGAGTGACTCACTAAAGCCAACTGTGAGGCTAGCTAAAGCCTCGTCTAATAACTTGGCTTCGCACTATTTACCTTGATTAGGTGCAGCCGCCCATTGGGTTGGCTGTGTAATGACGATAGCCTATCCTCATTTTAGCTGTGCCACCCAAAGCAGGGGGCTTCCCCAATAGTGGCATTATCACCCTCAGACTAAGCGAGCACCCCTAAAAGATACGCTAATGATAACGCGTAGGGTTGAATTCGCCAACAATCATGGCGGAGGTCCCTCTAGTAAAGACATCATCCCTAACGTCTCAAGACTTGAGCGGCCGCCAACAAAGTTGTTAAAAACACTTTAAGAACCTCACTACTCACCTTCTAACCCAAATAAAGAAGAAATTGCTACTAGGTGAACCAGTACCAGTGGTGCCGTAGACTACCGTGAATAACCAACAATGCTAAAGCAAATGAGCTTAGGAGCCACCGCCAACCAACTTGGCTATTATCGTCAATAATTTGAGACATGAACTTTCACCAGCTAACCTAGCGGGGATTTTATACGAAGTGTTACCGCCAAGTTTTGGGTATTAAGCTGAAAACCTAATACTACATGCGCCACCTTAAATCGGCAACGCTTTAAATTACTATGGGAAGCATTTAATACCAATAACTGCAAAAGGCTGCCAACAACCCACCAACAATATTGGTGGAGGGTCTTCCCCAAAAAAAAAAAAAAAATGTGGTCACTAATAGGGTCAGCTAGGTGCCACCGCCAATAACTTAGCTGTACAACACCACCCACAAACTTGACCAACCACAGCTGCTAACGAGCCTGCCCGGACCACCTCGTCAACCTCATAAATGGGTAACGCGGTACTGATAACATAAAAGGTCATCGCCAACAAGCTTGGCGATAATCCTTCAAACTTAATAGCAAGGTCAACCATATGGTACCCTCCGCCCATTTGACTAAGTCTTGCCATTAATAAGTTTGGCAAACTATGTACCGCCTATCATGACGGCTACGCCAACAAAGTCTGGCTATTAACAGTCTCACAATACCACCGAAAAATTTGGCCTGGTATTACCACTAATGCCCTCACCCAGGTGTTATCACCATGAAGGTGACGGTAAACTCTCCAAGACACCCATCTTGGTTCATCCATTCTCTAATTAAGAGGCTAATACTCTTGGAGCTAAGGATGAAATCTCAAAACACCCCTTATCTTCACAACCCAAGGGCACGTTATTCTTTAGACTTACAGGGTGCCTCTTGGTGCCTAATAAAGTCTACCACTATTTTATGAGGCAGGCACAAACTACAAGGCATGCTCATTAACAAACACATAATTGCATTCTTATTGACAGTTTTATAAACCTGAACCGAATGCCCACTTGAGTTACCTCTCGGGAACTACGGAACTTACCATTCTTCAATTACAATGAACAACGGTGTTTGCTTGACAATGGGGGATTCAGCATTCTCCATATAATTTTACGTGATTTATCTTTTTTGTTGAAAATTACGTTCCCTATAGGATTTGCATTTAACCCGGTCCCTGATTATAAAATGGGGGCTTAGCATTTTTTATGATTTACATTCTTTATGTGAATTACGTTCTCAGTGCATATACGTCACTTATGTGATTTATGTTTAGCTTAACTCCTTACTTGAGGCAAAGGCTTTGACGTCTCGTATGTGATTTGTGTTAACTTAGCCTCAGGACAAGGACTGGGAGCTAGAATTATCATCCGCGATTAGCTTTCACCTAACGTAAAAGTTTGCTGTTCTACGAATGGTGGGCGGTTAACTTCCACAGAACGTGGAAGTACTCGTTTGTGTTGTTCTGTTCCGGCTGAAAAAGAAAGCACGAAGTTGTGGGGTGGGTAACCTTCACCTAACGTGGAGGCTCCCAGGCGGTTAGCTTTCGCCTAACGCGAGACGTAATGGTCTCCGGTAACCCTTCTGTTTCAACAATGCATCTCAACTTCTAGGAACCCCGCTCGGTAGACCGTCACACCCACCAGACACCATCACTTATGTCGGACCTCACTGACATCCCTTTGAGTCTCAACCCTGCGTCTCAACTACCCAGGACATTCTCAGTGCCACAAGTCCTTCACAGTGTCGGCTAACTCTTAGGAGCAGACTGATATAGTCCTGCTCCAGAGCAACACGCAGGGGCCACAAAGTCCCTTAGGTGCACCTCATGTTCGAAGCTGCTATCCTTATGGGGAACTCACGTGATCCCGCACAGGTAGCACGCCACTTACTCGAATGGGCAAACATCTAGTAGCATGCGTCGAACCTGGGTGCCCGTTGACAGCTGACAAACGGCCCCTACCTTTACCCTCTGACATGGTGTTGCCAAATCCATAAACGGGGTTGGTGCACACCACCGCTCACAAGAGGGCTCGAGCATGATGAGTGCTCTCACCGATTGAAGGTTGAACCCTACAAGCTGGAACGCTTCGACATTGCGTCGCGCAGCACAAACGAGGGACCAAGCCTTTCTTGGATGGATTACGCGCATTGTCGGCCATCGGCCCACCACAATGTCTACGGAGCGTCCTATTCATATGGAGACCTCATGACACCCTCATAGCTGCACCGAGGACCGCCCCCGTTACCGGGGTAAATCATTTAACACCACTATTTAGGGTCGGGTCACTTGATGCCCCAAGCCCGACTTCAACGACCCGTGTCTCTCCTAACTGGGAAACTTTCGCAACCGGGACGTAACTTGCGACACAACGCGCAGCACAGCTTGTATTCAGCGCGCGACATGCTCTCATTCAAGAGCTCCCATACGCTCGCATTGAAATACACACTGGCGCTGGCTTGCACACAGCACACGACACTGGCGCTAATGCGGGTGTGTGTGTGTACGAAGCACAAAAGCTCGCAAACGCACCATGTCATGGTCCACAATAGGATCGTGACACTATGGCCTATATGTTGATCTCTTCTTCCTCCGGCTTCTGTGCGGGTTTCTTGCTAGTATAGCTACTCACAAATTTTGCTATTTGCTGCTAGTCGAAGCTATTATTTTACGATAAGGGTTCACGCTATTCACTACTCTCTACTCATGTACGATTTAGACATGGGCTATTTACAGTACGTCCCAACCCAGTTAACGACCCGGGACTAGGAGCTTATGACTTATCTTTTCACGATATGCTCCACCCCAGTCGATAACTAGAGGCTGCCATTAATTACTAAGTTAGAGGCTCTTATTTAATGGCAAGAACTTAAGTTAACTTGATAGATGTACAAGTCGACAAAACCGCCCAAAAGTTCGAGTAAAAAGAACTACGGTGAAAACAAGAAGCTAAACATAGCCAGGGCATCAAGCAGGGGGCTCCCCCAAATAACAATATTACCACCCTCGGACTAGGCATGTATTCCCAGAAGGGGCGCCCACGATAATGCATAAGGTTAAATTCGCTAATAAAAGCAACTAACCTAGCTCGGATACCGTCAACAAGTGTGGCAGGGGATGCGCTAGTAGAGACGTTACCATCAACTCCTCAAGACTCAAGCTACCACTAACGAAATTAGCAAAAACTCTTTGGGAGCATCGCTATCCACCTTTAGGCTTGACTTCATGCAGTTGTTAAATGATGATGAACTCATAAAGAAATTGAGAAAGTAGAACTACGGTGTAAGGCAATTCAAGGTATACTTGAAGATGTATACCTTGGCTAGGGGATTTGAGGAAACATACCAGGTTTCTGTTTATTGCGGAGGACATCTTCCGGCTTCTAGAATGTGGCTGCATATGTTTGTAATTGTAATCGAAAATAAAATGTTTCTTGGAACATCGGGCATTGTTTTTATTTATAAAACACAATGTAAGATTTCGATGAAGGTTTTCTGGTAGTGAAACACTAAATTGGCAACTAAAACCCTTTATTAAGTTATGCTTAAACATGGATCACCCTTGAATCTAAAAATATTTCCTAAGTGACCAGAGCGGACTAGTTGCAGTCAATTTTTGTCTTTGCTCCTTGATTAGAGCTTAATGATCTTCATTTCTCTCTCTGGTCCATGCTTATATTGAAGAGCATTTTTAATTATTATAATTCAGAAACTTCAATTAGATTGCAAATGTTGGTACGAAAATTAGACGACTAATAATGTTTGGTGTTGATCTTGATCTAAAATTCGAGTTAACGAGTCTGAAGTTCAAATAAATTTGATCAGGTTCCACCGGACTGCTCCAATTTGATCCCAATTAAACCAAGCTCGGCCTGTTCAACCGCCACCAAAAACAAGCATTTTTCAAGTTTAGCCGCTTCAAACAAGCTTGGATGTGACTAAGTCCAGCTAGGTTTTAGCATGTTTTTGCGCACATGACTAAACTCACGTATAGCTATTAATCTATGAGGCAACACCTTGTTGAAAGGAATGATTTCAGTAGCAAACATAAAAAATTGGAATAAAACCTAACATGTCCCTGGTGCGTGTTTTGTTATAAACCTTTGTCTTATTGGATGAAGATTATAGGTTGATATCGGAAGTAGCTGCATCATATATTTATTAATAATTTTTGCCTAGTTGAAAAGATTATAGGATTTCAGGCATATGGTTAGCATTGGCCCAAGCAAACTCCTATGTTGAGCAAAATGGCGGCCACTTGAGCAAAGAAAGCCACTCAGCAATCACATCCACACATATGCTGGAACTCGTTGCTTCAAGTTGTAGACCTAAAGTCATAAACAAGCCCATGGCAAGGTATGTACCTAGTACCACCATATTCAAGCCGGCAATGACCAGTCCAGCCATAAGCCCTTTTCAGGCAGATGTGTTTACCTATACACGTTACGTTTAGCCTAGTCCCTAGCTAGGGGTTGGAGACTTAACGCTCTTTATGTGAATTATGTTCCTTATGTGATTGCCATTCCTTATATGATCTATGTTCTACCCAGTCCATAGCCAGCGATTGGGGGCTTGGTGTGCTTTAGGTAGTATATTTTGCCTTAGCCTATACCAGCTGGGGGCTTTTATGTTAAGTTAAATAAATTGTTTGTGTTAGGTTAAATAAATTGTTATGTGGTTTATTTTGACCCAGCCTTTACCGGCTGGGAGCTTGAGGTTACGTTACATAAGCTGTTTATTTAGTTTAAATGGTTTATTTTAACCCAGCCTTTAACAGCTGGGGGCTTTAAGTTGCGTTACGTAAATTGTTTATTTTAGTTTGAATGATTTATTTTATTAACCGAGCCTTTACCGGCTGGGGGCTTTTAGTTGCTTTACCTAAATTGTTTATTTTAGTTTGAATTGTTTGTTTTTATTAACCCAGCCTTTACCGGCTGGGGGTTTTTAGTTGCTTACTTAAATTGTTTATTTTAGTTTAAATAGTTTATTTTAACCTAGCCTGTAACAGCTGGGGGCTTTAAGGTGCATTACGTAAATTTTTTTTTAGTTTGAATGGTTTGTTTTATTAACCCACCCTTTACCGGCTGGGAGCGTTTAGTTGCTTTACCTAAATTATTTATTTTAGTTTGAATGGTTTGTTTTATTAACCCAGCCTTGACCGGCTGGGGGTTTTTAGTTGTTTGCCTAAATTGTTTATTTTAGTTTGAATGGTTTGTTTTATTAACCCAGCCTTTACCGGCTAGGGGCTTTTAGTTGCTTACCTAAATTGTTTATTTTAGTTTGAATGGCTTGTTTTATTAACCCAGTCTTTACCGGCTGGGGACTTTTAGTTGTGTTATGTAAGCTACTCGTTTTAATTTGAATAATTTCTTTAATCACCCGCTGGGGAACTTTCTACTAAGATAGACCTCCACCAATTAAAAACTTCACATGAGGTCACCAGTAATATGGCTTAAACCAGTCTTTACTTGCATGAAGACTGACAGTTGCAGTTTGCTCTCAGCCATACTAAGAGCATAAAGCCATAACCAGCGGTACGCTCTCACCAGCTGAGAGTCCGCGATTGTGTAAGTCCCGCCTAACATCGGGACTGGCGGTACACTCTCACCAGCTGAGAGTCCATGTTTATGTACGTCCCACCTAACATCGGGACTGGCGGTACACTCTCACCAGCTGAGGGTCCACGTCTGTATACGTCCCACCTAGCATCGAGACTGGCGGTACACTCTCACTAGCTGAGAGTCCGCGTTTGTATGTGCCCCACCTAACATCGGGGTGGTTGTGTGTCCCACTTAACATCGGGCCGGGCGGTAAACTCTCACCGGCTTGAGAGTCCGCAGTTGTGTGCCCCACCTTACATCGGGGCTGATGGTAAAACTCAGTCAAGCCATAGACCCTTCTCAGGCAGACAAGCCACATTTAGGCTATAAGCCCTCCTCAAGCAGGCATTACTTAGACATGACCATGAGCCTTCCCAAGCAGATAAGACGTATTTGAGCCATAAACGCCTCTTTGACAGGCGATTTGCGCTCCAACCGGTATTGGCACCCGAGTTACGCATCAGCCGAAATTAAAACGAGTAATACACTCCGATAGTCGTAATATACTCTGACCCAGCCTACGGCCGGGGGCTAGGAATTAGAAACATTCATAATGCATTCCGCCTTAGGAGTTAAAAATATTCGCAATACATTTCAATCCAGCCTACGGCTGGCGGCTAAGGATTAAAAATACTCACGGCATGCCTTATCTTAGTTCACAAGTGAGAATTTGGAG
This sequence comes from Simmondsia chinensis, assembly GCA_018398585.1. Lineage (NCBI taxonomy): Eukaryota > Viridiplantae > Streptophyta > Magnoliopsida > Caryophyllales > Simmondsiaceae > Simmondsia > Simmondsia chinensis. Next base: position 4,334,784 of record JAGTTD010000018.1, read on the forward strand.
ACTAAATTTATGGTCATTCATAACTTGGCCCGACGGCCAAAACTTGACAAAATCTTAAAATTGACCACTCCAAATGACTGCTCTAAGAAATTAAGTAAAACAACGCCTCCAATCGGGAATACAATTCCTAGAGGCAACGCTAAAAGTTAACAAGTTAGGTAGAACAATGACTCCAAAGGCCGTTGTTCGACTGTGAACAATGCCTTCAATCAGGAATACAATTCCTAAAGACCATACCAAGAATTAACAAATAGGATGGGATAATGCTCACATTAACTACTTACGCAAGGAAGTATAGGCATCTTCCTGCACCTTGCCATAGGAAGAACAAGAAAACATGATCCTTAAAAAGCTGGAGTCCTCTGAGCCCTAAAACAAATCCCAAAAGCTAAAAACATTTGTCAACAAAAAGCACAGAACCAATTGCTCGAGTAAAACCGCAACCAAAAAAAAAAATAAATAAATACGGATGGATAAGCCAAAACAATGTTCACTTAGAAGGACCTCACAGGTAACGCCTATAAAATTCCTCACAACGGATAACGTTCATCAATAAAATCTTGACAGTCCACATGTTGTCAAAGCATTTGGATGTTGTACACTCCACGACCAAATGTGAATAGGTCCCATTCGCCCATGGAGTGAGGGCCTAACTGTAGTAGATAAAAATAACCAAATTAGTATTAAAATAAGATAACAAAATAATAACAAAAATTAGAAATAATTTTATTTATTTTTCTCTCTCTCCCACGTGCTCCCTCCTTTCTCTCTCCTCTCTCCTCACTTTTTTCCTTCCCCATGTCTCCTTTCTCTTTCCTCCCACCCCTACCATGCTCTCTCTCCTCACACCCTTAACCATCTCTCCTCACTCAACCGCCTACGTACTCTCTCTCCCACCGCCTCTGCTGCCTCTACCGCCCACCATCTCTCTCTCCCCTACCGCCGGTACCAACAACCTTGCCAGCACCAACCACAACTGCGGGCCACCACCACGGTACCCACCCTACCGCTTGGCTATCACCACTACTGCTTGCCGGTACCACCACTCCAATACCGCCAGAGCCTATCCGGCACCGCCACCACTAGCTACCGCCTAGCCACCGGTGTTGCCTAGCCACCAGTGCCGCCTGACTCGTCTCGGTACTGCCGTCACCATCCCATGACCTCCTTCTCCTTTCTCTTCTATAAATACCCCTTTTCCCTCTTCACAAGGGGGAAGGAGGCTACACGTACTTCTCACCCCACTCTCTCTCTTCTTTTTCTCTCTCCTCTTGCTTCGGCCACGCTCTGGCCACCTTGTCGGTACTCCTTTTCCTCTATCTCTCTCCAGGCCTATAAGGCCACTGTGTCGGCCACCAGCCACCAAGGACCCCCTCTCCATATATGATAAGTATTTATTATTGTTTATTTTACGCTATTTACTTATCATTTGTTATTATTATGCCTTTACTAATTTAGGCATCGGAGGGGTCTCCCGCTGGCAAACCCGTGGGTCCCTCTAACGGCCTCCTTCGTTTTGCAGGGGATATCAAGTCAAACGCTAGCTGCTGCTTTCTCAGCGAGGGCTTGAGCTCGGTCCTCATTCTAAAGAACCTAACCAAAAATCCCCAAAACAATTTCATTTATTTTTAATTAATAAATTCTCAAATGTACAAATTTATCTCATGAATATATAATTTGGTAAAATAATTTATTAATCTTATTAATAAATAAATCATCTAATGCATTATGTTTAAAAAATTAATTATTCATCTTATAAACAAATTATTCATCTCATGAATTCATTTAAAATATTTTTAACCGGTATACTTCTGGAGGCTTGAGAGGGACCTTAGAAATAACTCAATTCTAGTTTCAAATAGGTCAAATATAATTATCAATACTTTGATAATATTGATTACCATTTAGTAAATTTAATTTCACTAAATAAATATTACTGCACTATAGAATTAAATATAATTATTCCATAATTTCTAAATAACTTTTATTTGTGATAATTAACCACTTTATTAGATATTCATGAGGAGAAAAAAAAAAAAAAACTAATATCGCTAATTTTCTCACATCTTTCACTGTAGTTCCCAACTTACCCTTCTTGAACAATTCATTAATACAGAAACTAAGTTCTGTACTAATTCTAAATTTCAAACATATGAAATGCTTTGGCCGAAGATTTTTGAATATGTTCTCATATTCGCGAATTAACCAAGGGAATAGCTGTATATCATAAGAGACTATAGGTTCCATGTAAAAAATCAGTTCCCGCTACACTTCATGCCGTTGCTTAACGCACGTAATATTTAAGTCACACATTGTGACTAATCTTTTTAGCACATCAAAGCAACGAACAATCCACGCACGAGTTCAGAATATTTTTTAGATTTAGAGTTATCATCTTACGGAATTAATTATTTTTGATAGCAGTAAATAAACAAGTAATTAAGTCAGTCTTGCTCAGTGTTCCAATTATATAGACAACACCAGTATAAAAATTTTAGATGTTTATCCACACGATCAAGACAAGTCATCCAAATTATCGTATTATGGTCTTATCAGACACGTTGTCCAAACTTATCATCGACTATGAACATATCCTTTGACAACATACCACTAATTTGATTTAAGTCAATATGTGCTCAATCTCATTGATCACTTAAGTCAAACTTGACAAGTCATTTTGGACTACGTCCATCTTATGGAACATATTAGAGAATAACACATATTTGACTTGTAAAACATAATTAGTCAATAAATAAATAGAACAATTTTTATTTAATTAACCAAATGATTGGGTTTTCAGGATAACGATTCCAACACCGAGTTTCCTAAACCTGTTGCAACCAAAGCATGATCCTGATCTAGGAAGGGGTTCCCAGAGTGGCGGTTTATGGCTGCCTCTTTATGTAGTAAAACTGTTTTTATTTGTTCAAAAGTATAGTAGGGAGAGTTTTGGTGTATAAAAGTAGCAAAAGCAAAGTATTCTTAAGGAATTCCATATAAAATACATTATGTGAGTTCTCTATTAGAAATTGGGGAGTCAATGGCAGTGAGATTGTCCGCAATAGATTTAAGCTCAAAGAGGTATACATCCATTGTTTTGCCAGTTTTATGTGTTTGGTCAATTGGGATCGGAGATCAAACACTTTGGCTAACGAGTGATCCCAACGCTTGGCCAGGGCATCCCACATTGCTTTAGAGGTAAGGTGCTGAACTATGTCATTTATGAGAGTCGGGAAAGAGTGGCGGTTTTGATCTGTACATACCCATGTTGTATGTTCAGAGTTAGGGTAAGTTGATCCATTTGAGAGCACGATTTGGGTAGGGGGGACAAGGATGGGTCACATCATTATAGCCCTGAAGTTGATGGGCTAATAGGAGCATGTTAAATTGTTCCCACCAACCGAGGTAGTCGGTCGCTGTTTCAAGTTTTATTGTCACCATATTTGTGATACTAGATAGGGGAAGTAGAACTAGGGAGCGATTGTATTGATTTTGTTAATTAAAGTTAGCATTAAATGAATATTGGTGAAGTGGGGATGTGGGGGCCGCAGCACTCAGGTATGGCCCGAGCGCAGGTAGGGCGATAGTAGTGTTGGGGTTGATGCCAGAACTAGATGTGTCGGTGCCCAATGATGATGCGGGAAAGACGGGTGGGGGATTGACTAGAGGGGGGAAAGAAGAGGAGATGCTCGAGACAAACGTCGGTGTCACTGTTGGCCACCCGAGGATGGTGGTGTATTTGAGATGGCGACATCGGTATCCACTGTCCTATGGAGAGATGACCCCGATGCTATGGGTCCGACCATGGGAGGATCAGCCACCACCGGATTGGCAGCAACCAGACGACCGCAATGGGAGTTCCAGTCTCTTGGGGTGATCAGTGGTGTTTGGGGGGGGGGGGGGATTGGATACAACATTAGCATAGGACCGATTAGGCTTCAACCTTTAATTAAAAAAAAAAAATCAAAGAATTCGAGGAAATTTAACCAAAAAAAAAAAGAAAAGAAAGAAAGGTAATAGAGAACTCATATTAAAAGCATAGAAGAATTAAACAATGAAAAAAGAAATAAAGATTAGCAATGGCTCTTATACCATATGAAACTATATAAATGTTAGGGTTATTTATGCAAAAGGTCCCTGCGCTTTGCCTATTTTGTCAATTTGGTCCTTGTTCTTTTAGTTGTGTCAATTTAGTCCATGAACAATTCAAAATGTGTCAATTTAGTACTTTGGTCAAATTTAAGTAAAGTTAATGACGTAATTTTGAATTAAAAAATTATGTTAGATGTAAGCAACTTATTACATATTCATCCATTTATTCAATTTAACCTAATTTGTGGCCGAACCATTAAAAATTCATTAAAAACTTAACACAAATTTTTCTCCAATGACCAAATTGACACATCTTGAATTGCATAGGGACTAAATTAACACAATTAAAAGTACAAGAACTAAGTTGACATAATGAACAAAGTACAAGGGCTTTTAGCGTAAATAACCCTAAATGTTATTAATTGAATGAAATGAAAGGATAATACAATAGGCCTTTATATAGGCAAATATAGAGAGAGGAAAAAGACATGGATTGGCATTAAAGTTAACCTAATCCCATGGGTAGTAAGATTAATGTAGACTAGGGAGATTACACAGAATCAAGGGCGATTACATAACACTAATCTACTATTATCCTATAATACTAGATACATAATTAGATGTATTTTTTGGGTACCTATAGCCTTGCCATTATAAGATATCTAAAATTTAATAGTATCCAAGGGTATTCAATGATAATTCATTGGTTTTACAATAAAAACTTTTCAAAATACAAGACGTAAGAACCAACTTATGTTCTCTCATGGCCTCAGATGTTCGTCATGAACCATCATATAACGTCTATAACACAAACAATGTAGCAGTAGCAACAACATAGCTGAGATCCACAATTTTATAACGCGAATGATAAGTAAAACGAGAAAACTTTAATGTCTTCTATGGGTTGCAATGAGGAGGTTTCTTGCAGATTGCAACTCTGATACGACATCTCTCATTTTCAATCGCTCTTGAGGTAACTCCACAGAGCATGCCACCCCAATCTTAATTACACATGCAATGCATTCCATTTTGTAGTATGTGCTGTTGCTTGTGTTTGCATTTTCATCAATTCGAAGTTTTGGGTCGACGATTCATTTCACATAGTTAGGTAGAGACATCTTTGCATAATTATGAAGGTTCAAGCCTTCTTGGAAAATACTGTCAGCGGGTCTTTTCCCTATCATCATCTCTAGTAGAAGGATTCCACAGCTATACAAATAACCCTCTAGAGACAATTGACTTCACAATCCATAATCTGTGAATAAATTGTAGTCCAAGATCGTTAGCGAAGAGAAGAAAATATTAAAAAGGAATAAGCATAACTAAATAACCTTATGAAGGTCTATTTTGCACAATGGTAGTGTATGACACATAATCTTGTGGTTTTTGCTGATGGTGTATCAAACACACTGTAATCGGCTACGCTTAATTTTGTCTTTTTAAGGACATATGGTTGTCTCAAGTTTAATATTTGCAAATATTTAAATGAAATGTATCCAGTTAGGATTTTAACATATATTTAGTAGTATCTATAATGATATATATATATATGTATATATGCATTACGGAGGTCCATTAGGGAATTTACCACTTAGAATATGTTGAAAGTTCAATACATACAATTAGGTGTCATGTAATTTTAAAATTTATGGCCTAAGTACCCTCCCGCAAGACTCCTTTAGATTTTTTGCTGGAATTTGATGAATTTTAGTAGAAAATTTTATATAAAATATGATTTCAACAATTTATATATACCACATCAACTTTGATGGCAAAATTGGTTACACTAAATCAAAAATTCATGGTAGTCCTATGGAAAGAACCAATCACAAATCATGCCAACACTTTCCACCCAAAGCTTAAAAGATATTAATAGTGGTTGGCTATATATTTTTGAAGACATGTAAGAGGGTAGCATTTTTTTGGCAAATATTAATCGCGTGTTAGCCCAAGATACACGACTGAAAATTTTTTTAAACTCCAGAGCACCTTATTTCATGTGCCGAAATGTTAGGATGCTTATCTAATAATAAAGGAAGCAAAGGACAATGTGACTAGCTAATTCCCCTACAATAGTATCACGACATAATGACTAATTCAAAATTCGTTATGTAATGTAATGTTCTTTACTTTATTCCATGGTGCTTAATCTAGTAAGCTATAATAACGTTTGATGTCTAAGTAAGGGGTATTTTTGTTGAAGTTACCTGGAGCAGCATAGCCAACGGTACCTCTCACACTAGTCGAACAACTTTGAGATGGGTTACAGGTATCTGAAAGAAATCGTGCCAATCCGAAGTCCCCTATCTTGGAAACCATATCATTGTCCAGTAGAATATTGCTCGGCTTCAAGTTGCAATGCATTACTGGAATTTGGCAGTCATGGTGAAGATAATCGAGTGCAGAAGCCACATCAATGGAAATATTTACATGTTGGTGAAGGTTGAAATTCTTAAATTCTTAACTTGTTCATGTGCTCTGTTGTCGCCTTCCACATTGGGATGTAGCCAATTCTAGAGACTCCCAAGGGGCATGAACTCATAAACCAGAGCTTTAAAATCATTGCCTCGAAAATCGATGCTTGAGCAAGCTGTTATTACTTTGATGAGATTGCAATGTCGGAGGCTTCTTAACCCTTTACATTCTGCCATAAAGCTCCTTAATGCTCCTCGACTTTCAAGGTTGAGTACTTTCAAGGCAACCATGGTCCCGTTAGTAAGGATTCCCTTAAAGACGAAGCCATAAGTACCTTTACCAAGTAAATTTGCTGAAGAGAAGCCTTCAGTTGCTTTAAGTAGCATGTCATATGACACCTTCATGAACGACTCCCTTGATGACAATCCTACTATAAATGATGGTTTATTTTTGCGAAAGATATAGCACAAACATGACACCATGAACATGGTAGCAAGTGCACAACTAAACGAGATTATCAACTTAGTTTGGAGGGACACGAATTTCCTCTTAGTAGCTACCCTTGTAGTACATCTTGGTAAATGTAGTGTAGGAATAACTCCATAGAGCTTATTATTACTATGAAGACCCATTGCACTTATATTTAGAAAAACTCATTTTGTTGGAACCTCTCCCTCAAAATAATTGTAAGATGGATTTAGATATGTAAGGGGAAAGTCACCGAAGAATGGGGGGTTTGGCCGGACAAATTGTTGTGAGAGAGATCAAGGGTCTCGAGACTTATTAAAGATTTCAAATGTGGAGGAATAGATCCACGGATGCAATTAAAGCTCATGTTTAGATATGAAAGGCTAGAATAGCTTCCAAGGCCTTATGAAATCTCACTAGATAATTCAATCTTTGACACATTCTAGTACACTAAATTTGTTAGTGTACCAACCTCTGAAGACAAAGGTCCTTCGAAATGGTTTTGACGGAGATTTGCGTAGAAGAGTTCGAGTAAGCTCTCAAAGAGGTTGTTGGGAACGTGCCTAGAGAGGCTATTTACAGAAATATCAAGTAAGAGCAAATTTTGGCAATTCCTAAGACTTGTTGGAATGTTTCCTTGCAATTGGTTTCTAGAAAAGTGGAGCTCGCTCAATACTGCCAAGTTTCCTAGGGAGGGAGGGATGCTCCCTGTGAATTTATTTCTTTGAATTCGCATGATTTGTAGGCTGCTAAGCTTGCCAATGTCATGTGGAATGGTGCTTGTGAATTGGTTAAAAAGAGCAGTGAAAATCTCAAGATTCACTAGATTAGTGATACATGAAGGAATTCTTCCAGACAATTGATTGTAACCGAGTGTTAGTATGTAGAGTCGGGTTGAGAGGTTCGCTATTGATTCAGGTAATACTCCTTGAAAAGAGTTACCTTGTAACAACTTTTCAAGGGTGCTACAGTTAACAAGTGTATTTGGGAAGTTTAATTTATCGATGTCTCCTTTTCCAAGATGGTTACTCCCTAGATTCAATGTATTTAGGTGCTTCAAAAGTCCAAAATTAAAGAGTACAATTCTAGTAAAATTATTTTTTTCTAGTTCAATATTTTGGAGACTTGTGAAGTTGGTCAATGAGACAGGGAGAGCTTCAGTGAAACTATTATTACTAAGGTGAAGAACCTCAAGAGTAGGGAGCCTGAATGCTATATCTTGTGGAAGACTCCCATGAAGATAGTTTTCACTCAATTCTAGTCCAATAAGGGATATATTTGTTACTACTTTCGTAGCCCTAACTGGGAGTTCTATATTTTAAGATTGATTTTTTTTAATTTATTATGTGCTTGTAGCCATACTTTGATTTCCAATATTATTCACATGTTTTCTTGTGCCTGTAGCCTATACTGTAGTACAGTAGGTTTTTCACAAGTAGTCAGGGTTGAGATTGTACCAAATCCTGAGCACAATCTTTATACAAATTAATGCGTAATTACAAATGACAAAGGAATTTGTTAGTGCTATTAAAAAAATCTATGCTACACCTAAAGTGATAAGATGGGTTATACCCATAAACTAGTTCATTACTCTAAGCCCTAACTTAAGCATTAATCCAGGTTTAATATGAAATTAAGCGTGATAAAGGAATTTTGTATTGTTATTAAGATAGTCCATGCTACTAGAGTGATAAGATGGGTTACGCCCTTAGACTGATTCACAATCTTAGGCCCTAGGGTAATGTTAATTTAGGTTTAGAGCTTATAGTCTAAGCTTTTAAGTCATTGTCGTGATAAAATATAATGCTGGGATTTAATTTAGGCTAACCTAAATTCATACTGTAAACTAACTTCGATCGATTTACAACTTTAATTTATCTTCTAATTCTGTTATTTTATTTATAAACCCATTCTTTCAACAAAACCGAATTTCTAACAACTTGGTAATCATTGATTTTAACTTTGTATAGATTCTTTGAGGATACGACACCCTTATACCCGATCGAGCTACGCCAAACTCATACATTTGAGAGTATAACATTAAAACCACATTTAATGTTGATCTCGCTACGATGAACTTTTGGCTCGACTTTTTTACATTGAGCTCGACTTGGGTTCAACTCAAACCTCGCCAAGCTCAAAAAATTCAAGCTCGATCTTAGCTCGTCTCGGTTAAGCTCAAACCCGGCTCAGTGAGCTCCAAACTGAGCATTCAATCGCCCGGCTCATTCAAGTTCAATCTAGGGTCATTTTGTCTCGGTCTCGACTCATTTAGCTTGGGCTTGGCTTATTTAGGCTTGAACTCATCTAAATTTGATATATTTAAGCTAATGAATTATTTTAAGACAAGACTCGTTTAGGCTCGAGATCCTACGAGTTCGAGCTTTGTTAGGCTCGGGCTTGACTCGATAAGCTAAACAAGTCAAGCTTTTAAAGGTTTATGAAGAGCCAGCTCACAAGAGCTAGCAAGCCGTCCCTCAAGTTGAAACGACTAGTTTTGACTAACACGAGGAATTTTTTTATTTTTTTTTCTAAGCACAAATATGGATTGCCCAATAATAACAACATAAACACATGATAAGGGAACCAACCTGATACCCAATCCACCTAGAATGAATTAGCTAATTTGAGACCTGACATCAAAATGGATAATCAACCCAAACCTGAACATATACACGTAAAGAAAACTTAAAAACATCAACAAGTTTTATTCTGATTGAGTATTGGAAAAACGTCCCCTCCTACAATTGAAGGTCCACATCATTACTCAAAGACTGGAAGGTTGAATGCACGCTCCCACATAACACCAAGAAACTCAGTTGCTATCACCAATAGCATTAGCTCACACCCTAACATGAAAAGAAGTCAAAACATGAAAATCCACTGATGAAGCGCATAAAGTGGAAAATTTGTGAACGAGAAGGTTCAACAGGCTTCCCTTATATTTTATTACTAAATTAATGAAACAAAAGGAAATAATATCTATTCTAATTCTCGCACCGAGAATAGAAAGAGCTAACAACTCAAGAAAATAATCTAGAAAAATTCAATGCTAAACTCTAGAGTTCCTCTTGTTTAAATAGAGGAGCTAGTTAACTAATACTAAAACTCTAAAAGCTAAGAAATAAACATAATTTAAACTAGATAATTCAAATTAAAACTTCCTAACACTAGATAATTGTTGTTCACAAGTTGCATCATCCTCTTTGGGTTGGAGAGAATTCGCCCTCAAATTTGCCTAGGGATCTTCTGCGGTAACTTCACTAGGTCATGTTTCCGCATGCCGGTTCCCCATCACGCCAAGCTCCGACTTAGCACAGTTGTTAGGATGTGGTTGTTGGACTACTCTGCCAAGATATGGGTTGTAGCTTGTCCCGCAAAGGTGTGAACCGCATCAGTCTCTCCTTATAGGAGAGGATTCGCCCATGAATCCACCATGAGCTCGTCCCAACCATTTTCGCCAATATGAGGAACATATTGGAAATCCTTAGTTGCACCTTCTTGTGGTTGGGGCGAACTTCAAGCAACGATCCTCGAGTCTGCACAAGTATTACCTGCTGTTTGGAGATAAAGTCTCGCATCCTCTCATGTGGACAAATAAGATGGGAGAATGGCGCAACCTCTGCTGGTGATTGCTGAATGACGCCATTGCCAATTCTGAGAGGTAGAAACCTTGAGTTGCAATTTATTGGGCTGTCAAAAGCCAACCTGGCGCAACATCATTTCTACTCCCAACTCCTGATGTGCTTGGCAATAAAACATCGGATTAAGATACCCAATATTCTTCTTGCCATCTCTGTCATAACATCCGCCATTGATGCAGAAGGCCCACGATATATAGTGACCCCGTTGACGGACCTTCGCCCACATCTTCCCGCCATGGCTCATCCTCTTTAAGTGACAAAAGTGATGTGAACCCTTGCAGCCTGGAATCCTGAAGCTTCACAAGGCTCGCTCGGTGACAGAGCATATGCGGTAACTCTCCTTCCGATGTTTGACCCTTCCACGGCAGACTTTTCCCTATCATCAACACAGCACTCGATACCTCTTCTGGCTTTTCAACCTGTTCTGCTTGGCGGCTTTCTTCTATCGGCACAATTGCATCCTTGCTCCCGCCAACATCTTTGGCGAGCAAAGGGACTTAGGATCCACGGTTTCTCCAGTCGTGGGGCTTCATCATTTTTAGGCAATAAGAATATTCTTGTGCCATCCAACACGAAGCTATAGGTGTTTCGTCATCCGTCATGGATGGTGCCTCTATCGAATTGCTATGGTCGCTCCAATAGTAGATGTCACGCATCCATGACTACCACATCACTCTACACTCCGTCTTGATAGTTTGCTCCAATTGAAAAGGTAACCAAACAACGCTTAGAGATGGTTACCTAGTTTCTTTTCTTGAGCCAAGACAACTTGTATAGGTTTGGATGATCCTCCGTCTTCAGCCCAAGCTTTTGAACAGGTTCTTCGGAGATGACATTCTCACAGCTTACTGAGTGTACCACTCGACGGCATACCCTCTCTCCAATAGTGCACGTCGTCTGGAAGATGCCACTCTTCAGCCAGTTGTCTCCCTCTTCTTCCTTTGGCGCAAAGCGGACTCGCCTTACCACAAGTATATGGCCCTCGTTGCCTGCAACTGCTTCTTCGCCTTGTGGCGCAAATTCGTCGCTATCCTCTTCCTCAACTATCACGCCATCTTCAGCTTGGAGACCTTCGATGTACAACCCTTTTCTTGGCCTGTCACTCTTTCGACACTCTGCAGCATGGTGTCCCATCTCTCCGCACTTGAAATAATGGGTTCTTGAGTTGCTTGCCAATTCCTTTCCAAGGTTGGCGGCAACAGGTTTCACATGCACATCCGAGTTGATTGGAAGTCATACATGGTCACCCCCACTATCTTGGGTGTTCCAAGTACCACCAACTTGACAACGCCTCTGTTTCTTCTCGATGTTTGTTGCAACCTGACTCGCTTCTGAGACCGTAAAGATGCTGAACATGTTCAACATTAGATCATCTTGCATTGCTAGCCATTAAGAGTGCGATATTAGGTGGTTTTGATGGACCTTTGAGTTCTTGGAACAACTTTGTCCATCACTGCAAATGGATAGGAGTTACATGCAATTGCAAACACCAAAGAATCATCGTGTTAGACTTAAACTCCAGAGACTTGGTAGGCAAAATATCCCCTTCCATAGGTAACTTGACCTTTCTTCACTCAGCTATTCTTTTCAATAACACCCTTACTAGACCGATTCCTCTAGAGATAGGTCGTCTTTTTAGACTACAACGGCTATCATTGAACAAAAACTCCATTAGCGGAGAAATCCCGACTAACGTATCTCACTGCTTGAACATAGAATATCTCAATGCTAGTTCCACCAATTGTGTGTTGTGAATATAGAAGTAATTGGGTAAGAATGCATGCAAAATTTTTATAAGAATAAGTTGAACATAGTACTGAAAATGGGCCTATACTAAAACTAAAAACAATATCCAAAGATACATGCCTGCGGATTTTCAATAGGGTGAATATTAATATTTGAATCCATGTGACATATTTGCTAGCATGTATGCTGTGATTAGCATGGTTTTGCCTAGTTTCACATATTTTTTGTTCTTTTCGTCCCCACATATGTAGCAGAAAGACTATTTGACTGCGTTTTGGCATCTTGTACAATGAATATATTAAGTCGCATATGTTTGTTGAGATGAACTCACATTGATACGACTTATACCATAAGCTAGTAAAATGTGAGGATAGTGTTATATGAAGTAATAGTGCTATGTTCCATAAGAATAATTTTACCATAATCCTTCTGTAATTGTTTGAGTGCACCAATACTTGTCCCATGCTAGCTTGTGTGAATTGTTTGTGGTGTAGACTTGGGTTTTGGCCCTGGGATGGGCAGGCGGTGAAGAGTGCAGCGGGTCTCCCGCTTTTGTTGCCCATCTAAAACTAAAGTGGGTAGCTTGATAATATTGACGATTGGGCCAAAAGGCGCTGCAACTATGTGAAATACCTTGACTTATGGTATAATTTAAGGGTTTTTTTTGTGTATATATTATGAAGGGCATAAGGCGTCTGTGTGAAATATCTCGACTTATGGTATAATTTAAGGTTTTCTTTATATTATGAAGGGAATAAGTTGGATTATGGTTTCATGTGACCTAATTGATTTTGACCCTATCGAGCTGAAATAATATTGTTATTAGTTTGGGTGTTATGTCGCTAATTATTCTAAGTAGTAGGTGATATCTTGTGATAAAGTGTGAATAACTAATAATGTGCAGTATATAACTATTTAGCCAACTGTGTGTGTACGATTATGTACGTTGTGCACATTTGAGATAGAGATGTATTTTTATTGATGTGATGCGTGCTCAACTATTGTGTTATACTCACTGTTGTTGAAGTTGGCATATTATGGAGCTAGTTCTTTGACAACTCATTACGGACGCCTCAATGTGGGGGTTAAAGAAACTTGTGATTGATGTTGGAAGTGGCCAACTTAAGTACCACTTTGCTTTATGTTCAGTGTCAAAATGCCAATTGTAAAAGTTGAGCTTGATGTTCTCCTACTCATAGTTCAAGAAGGATTGTGTGGGCACTGCACACCTAATAGGTTTGGCAATTGAAGGCTTATGCCTTAGAGATGGTGTCATGTGACACTTGATGGAGGATGTTGTGATTGTTAAGGAATGAACAAGGTAGATCCTCTGTTAAATGACTTTTAAGAAGGCTATGCGTTTCTAAAAGCCTTTTAAGAAGGTGAGATGTGATAATTAGAGGGAATGGGGCTTAAGTGCATTTGTGTGTCTTGATCTTAATGGGTCACCATCTCAAGAATTATTCACGAGTTCAATGGGTCAAACAAAATCATGGTTAGGAAAAATGAAATTTAGGCACTCGAGCCCATTCCGAGTTATTGCTGTTTTTGTGGCTTAAGGATTTGTCCGTACTATCATGACTATGAGGTTGAGCTTAATGCTCTCAATGTTTTCCATAGCCTTTTATGGTGGTGTGATGCAGCACACTTGATGGAAACACCAATCTGCCATGATGTTGAGGATGAGCTTTGTGCTTTTAATAATGTCCATAGCCTGTGATAGTGGTGCGGGGCAACACACCTGATGGACTTACCTACAGGAATGTAGGGGTGTTAGTCGCTCTCTGTTGAGAGTATGGCCTTATTCTCTAGAGCATTCCTGAGAACTCAGGTTTCGAGTTGTTGTAAAGGGTCTTACAAGTCCTATTAGAAGAATGCGCCTCAATACTGAAGTTACATGAAATAGGGGTGTATGTGCTTCACAATAATCTTTCAGGTTCAAGATTTAGTTTATACTGTAAGGTTGTGAGGCGTGTATACTCAATAGGTGTCGATTCAAGTCCAAATAACATTGGTACCGTCTAGTGTGATTTCCTTTGCTCGGTTATTATTTTCCTCTAAACCCTAAAATTGTATCATGGGGGGATTGTTCGATAGGCTCCACTTTTAGCGTGAGAAATTTATTCCACGTAGACATTAGTGAGCCAGTGTTTTTGTTTTAGGGTTGTTCGTTACTATTTATGGCTATTGTAAATAATGAATTAGGCCCTATTGAATGAGGCCCCATTGAATTACGCCATTGAATGGCCCGCCATAAATTCTCGACCATTACATCTTTTTGTGTCGTTTATATAATGGTCAGTTTTCTTGTTTGATGAATACACCAAAAAATGATCTCTCTCTCTTTTTCTCTTGTATAACTAAGCAGTGATTGGGGCATATTCCAATCTGGTAACCCTCGAGTGCGCGGGTATATTGGGAGTCATGTTAACTCTGGGGTCGGAGTGCCATTTGGTCCCATTTCTACTTTGGGGGGGGGGGGGGGGGGGGGATAAATAAATTTAGGGCAATGGTAAACTCCGCGGCATGATAACAACCTTTGTTTTTTCATATAAGTTCTAGTTAATCTTCCCTCTTATTTTCCAACACACTAAAAGACGAACAAGAAGTGTTAAGATTGGAGACTTAATATCTCCCAAACAGCCAATTTATGGCAAGTATTATTAAGGGTTACACAATAATGGTGATTCTTAAGCTTTTGGGGCCTAGTCTTAGTGGCTTATAGGGCACCCCTGTGTCATGGTTTATGCAGAAAAAATAGCAAGTGGTAGAATGTGTGTAAAAACCCTTTTGTTATACCTCTATTCCTATACTGAAATTATGTTGCCCCCCCCCCCCCCCCCCCCCCCCCCCCCCCCCCCCGGTGGAGATAACTTTCAGCTGAACTGCGTAAATTCTGGTTTAAATTTTTTTTCCCCAATCCCTTTCAATTGTGTTTGCTATTTTGATTTGGAATTCAATATTTTGTGGGTGGTGCTAACAACTTGCATCAAAGCATTTGAGAACTTCCCAGATTTCCTAACAAGAAGTCCAAAAGAACCCAGTGGTCAATCTTGCAAGAAGCTGGTTTTCGGGTTTGTTTTTTGTAGTTTTGGTGCCGGTTTTCCAGTGGACAATTTTTGGGTGTTTGTAGTGTGGGTGTCGGTGGGCTGGTTTCAGCTACCATAAAAGAGATGTGCATCCTTGGAGTATAAAATTATTTTTAGTCTTTCACCTAACAACTAGTGGGCATGTTTAGTATTATTTTCTCTTTGTAATTTTAGCTTTTTGAGAAATTAAAGATCATATTTTGAAAGCTAGTTTTCTTTTTGGTATCCTACTTTTAGTTTTTGCTCAAATTAAAAAAATATGTCAACTAAAAATCAAAAATAAGCAAGAATTGTTTATAAGATATGGCTTAAAAATTTTCAAAACCAAAAAATTCAAATAAGAAACGATACTGAACGGGCCCTAAGTTATTGGAAGGTATAATTTGTTCTTTGACATAATAGTAAAGCCTTATTAACTGAAAGATCACTTGATCAGGTAAAATTCTAGTGAGACGAGCGTTCTAATCTAAATTACAAGGAACTTGTAACAACTCTTGAGTAGTGTATACTCTAAAAGAAACTTGTTTGTTCTTGAACAGGTATATGTTTGACCAAGTTTTTTTCAGGAAAATAAAATTGATTTTCTATGTACAAAAAAGGACACCAAAAAGGGCCCCAACATGCCGTCACCGGATCCCATTAGAACTCCGAAATTAAGCGTGCGTGGGCGAGAGTAGTACCAGGATGGGTGACCTCTTGGGAAGTCCTCACCCTCAGGTTGGGGGCACTGGGAAACAGCCTCTCTTCAGGTTAACACCATGAAGGGGGAAGGCTGCGTACATCCGCCCCCCCCAGACCCTGCGTAGGCGGGAGCCCTTGAGGCACTCGGTATGTTCCTTTGTTTCTTTTATGTACAAAAAAAGGACGTTTTTTGTATTTTTACGGTGTTCGATCATAATTCAAAGCCAAGCAAAGCTGTAAGTTGGAAAATAACGTTCCTCATTTAAACTACAAGCAGAATTAAAAACTTTAAGATAAAACTACACTCAATCATAATTTGAGAAAATTAATTATTAAAAAAATAAATTTTAAAATGTAATTCTTACAAAAAGAGTTATTTCACCACAGTCTACTACTGGTGATAAGTCAAGTCCAAGTCTTTGTGGAAGAATTTGCAACTAGACAAAGAAACTTTCTTTGAACTTGGCAAACACCCTCGATTTTTTTTTTTTAAGACTTGACGAGATAACTCATAATACAAATTAGTCGCACTAGCAAAAGTTTGACCCGAGCTAACACAAAAAACATATAGCGCAAAAGATTTTAAAGAAAGTAAAATAAAAGTATTCCAAAATATAAGAAACACCTCATCAAATTAGACAAGGTTAGGCGTGTTGGAGTAAAAAACTAATTTTGGGCCTTTATCTATCAGCTTAAACTTTTGGGAGAGTTAGTTCTTTGACAAGACGAAAGTAGCCCATTTGAAACACTTGTCATATCTGCATTGACTTCCAACTCCAAAAAAACACCCAAAAAAAAAAAAAAAAAAAAAAAAAGGTTGCCTAGTAATTGCGGGCAAGAACATTGAATTAATGAAATAAACTTGTGTTACTTAACCAAGTTTGAGCCATTTAATAAATAATTTGGCATTACTATATATCATTTGTTAAAGCATGTTGATGTTTATCGTATTTCAGTTACCATGAAGCTTTGATTGTCATCTCCTCCCCTGCCTTTTGATTTTAGAGTTTCTTGTTTTCTATCTTGCATTTTGGTGCCATGGCACGGATATATATATATATACACACACATAGGTAAAAGTATCTAAGGTATGGGCATCATATTTAGAAAAGAAAACTAGGGAGAGTAATAAATTTGTTGTATGTAACAAGAAGGAAAATATATTAAAGAAAAAAATAGACTATGAAGTGCATCATATGTTAAAAGAGGAACAAGAAGTGCGTTTTGCTCTTTCTTTGTCCAAAACACAGCAATTCAATACAATAAGCTATGATACTTGTTGCTTCCATGAGAAAAAGGGGCACATTTTTAACTTATGGAATGTAAATAACTTCGTTTCCAGCATGCCTAGTTGGATTTTATCCACATGTTTTATTTATTTTCCAAGAGTAATGTTGTGTGCTAAAAAATTTTGCTATTGTTTTTTCGATATTCAGCGACCTGGTCGCAGTACAAATCAGGCGCTTGAGCAAGCGAGCCCTTATAAAACCCCCTAAACAACGAGGCAAAAAGTTACAAAAATAGGAACAAACAGAAAGTTACAAAAATAGGACCAACAGGAACAAACAGGTATACAAGCAAGAACTGGTATAACAGGAAGATCCTCAACTGACCATTGTGACTGACTCGCGATCGGGGCACTTGAAGCAGGATAAAAAAAAGGCGTTCAGCTCACCCTTTCATCAAGTACAGCGCTCATCATGGACGGGTCAAAGCCATCGAAGTTCAGACCTGGCCTTCCTCCCATCTCAATTACTCGCTCGGCCTAAAGGACCTTATCGACCTCTTTCCTGCTACCAACCCCCTTTGCCATGTTCCTCTTTTTTCGCTTGCCTGTGGCCTTGGTTGATTTATGTGCACTGTTTCTGGGTGACATATCCTTCAAGAACTCTTGAAGCTCCCGCCTCTCTTACTCTTTCTTTTTGCACTTCAAAGTTTTCCTCTCCCTTTTCGTCATCAACCATTTTCCTTTACTCTTTCTAACACAACTAGGCCCCTCCATAAGTGGCTCTGTTCTATGTTACAGCACAACAACCATATAATCGTGGTGGCATCCAGTGATCCATATCATCATATCGGTGGCTGGCATGGTTATTAAAATCATGATTTGAATCTTAGAATTTTACGTTCCTACGATTCCATAATTGCCAAACTACCTGAATCATAAGTAGAATCTTACGATTCATTCATATTACATGAAATTAATGGATAAAATCTTAATACGATTTTATAATTCTACCGATTCGATCTTGATTCTACCAACGTATACAAATAAAAAGTTAAAATGTAAAAAAACAAAGCATATATTATGAATGAACTTATTTTGTTAGTTTGAAGTAAAATAAAGTTAATTAAGCATTATATACATTCAAGAAACTTAAATTAAGTTTAGTTTTATATTTTAACCTTGATATAAAGTTCGATTAACACATGATTATTGTAGCATACAATGACATATCGATATTGTATTATAATATTTTTATCATATTTGATTATATTTCGTATAT
Organism: Simmondsia chinensis; assembly: GCA_018398585.1. NCBI lineage: Eukaryota > Viridiplantae > Streptophyta > Magnoliopsida > Caryophyllales > Simmondsiaceae > Simmondsia > Simmondsia chinensis. The sequence continues at coordinate 4,353,426 of JAGTTD010000018.1, forward strand.
ATGTCCATATAAATAAAGGTCTTATTAATAATTTTTTGGATTGTATAACTCATGTTAATATAAAAAATAAATATAATATATATTTAATAGAATCTTACGATTCTTGATTTGATTCTACGATTCCGATTCTAAAAGTTTCTACCAATTCTAAGTAGAATATCAATTTTAACAATATTGGCGGCCAGTTGACACCCTTCTTGGCCTTTTTCTCAAAAATATTGTTTGTATTGTATATATAGTAAACATGTTATCTTTCTTAGTTGCTTTTTTCATTTTGAATACCATCTTTCTTATTTGCTAAAAATTATGATGTACCTTCAAAATATTTTTACCTTAAACTATATATATATATATATATATTTGATATTGATTGAAAGTTGACTTTGAACAAGTGGTAATTGAACAGGGACTTCAATGGGCACGTTGGCGAGAAAGAGGATGGATACACGGCACACCATGAATGATTCGGATTTGGAACTAGGAATGCAGAGGGGAAATCCCTTCTGGACTTCGCGATCATTTATGAGCTCACAATTGCCAACACCTTTTTCAAAAAGCGTGACGAGCATCTCATCATGTATCAAAGCGGAGAGGCGAAGACTCAGATCGACTACATCCTACTAAGGAAGAGGGCACAGAGACAATGCAGGGACTGTAAGGTCATCCAAGGAGAGGACCTATCTAAATAAAATCGGGTGGTGTGCGCGGATGTAAAGGTCAAGAAGGGAGTCAGAAGAAGCAGGAAACCCGTGCAGAGATGTACCCGTTGGAGAGACTTGAAGGGGGAAAAACTTAGAGTCTATAAGGAAAGAGCGGGTTCAGAGCTCAATTGGGACGAGGAGGGAGATATTAACCTGAAGTGGAATAAATTGGCCCAGAAACTCAGGAGTTTGGCACGCGAAGTTTTGGGAGAGTCAAAGGGTGGGACAATCACCCACAGAGAGTCATAGTGGTGGGGAGAGGAAGTCCAACAGAAGATTAAAGCGAAACGAGACCGGTTTAAGGAGTGGGAGAGCAGTAGAGAAGAGGAAAAGAGACGACAATATCAGCAAGCTAAGAAAGAGGCAAAGAAAGCAGTTAGTGAGGCAAAATCAAGAGCATATGAAGAGTTTTACAAGAGGCTAGACACCAAGGAGGGAGCCAGGGATATATACAAGATAGCCAGAGCAAGAGAGAGGAAGACGAGGGACCTGGGGCAAGTAAAATGCATTAAAGGAGCGGATGGGCAGGTGCTAGTGGAAGGGCATCAAATTAGAGCTAGGTGGAAAGCCTACTTCCACGATCTGTTCAACAACCGGGAAAACACTGAGATAGATTTAGGGGAGCTCCAGACTACGGAAGAGGATCAGAACGAATGCTATTGTGAGCGAATTACCCCAGAGGAGATCAAGGAAGCCCTAAAACATATGGGAAGGGAAAGAGCAGTTGGGCCAGATAGGATACCCATTGAGGCATGGAAATGCCTTGGACAAAGGGGTTGCAGCTGGCTAGCAAAACTCTTTAACCAAATCTTGATGGGGAACAAGATGCCGGAAGAATGGCGGAAGAGCACATTGGTCCCAATCTATAAGAACAAGGGTGATATCCAGAGCTGCGCCAATTACCGGGGGATCAAATTGATGAGTCACACCCTCAAGTTGTGGGAGAGAGTCATAGAAAAGAAAATACGACAACAGACGGAAGTGACCGAAAACCAGTTTGGGTTCATACTTGGGAGATCAACAATAGAAGCCATTCATCTTTTACGGCGGACGATAGAGCAATACAGGGAGAGACAAAAGGACCTTCACATGGTCTTCATCGATCTAGAGAAGGCATCCCGATGCCCTATATTCGGGTCATTAGGGACATGTATGAAGAGGCACATACTAATGTGCGAACAGGGGAAGGGGAGACAGACACTTTCCCTATTATAGTAGGGGTTCACCAGGGCTCTGCCTTGAGTCCCTTCCTGTTCATTCTAGTGATGGATGAGCTCACTAGACACATCCAAGGGGAGGTACCTTGGTGCATGCTTTTTGCAGATGACATAGTTCTGGTAGGGGAATCCTGTGCGGACATAAACGAGAAGCTAGAACTATGGAGAGGCGCACTAGAACCGAGGGGTTTAAGGATTAGCAGATCTAAGACCGAGTATGTGGAATTCAAATTCGACCGTTCCACCACGACCAGCACCGAGGAGGTTAAGATTGGAGCAGAAGTCGTATCAAGTAAGAAGAGCTTCAAATATCTGGGATCCATGATACACCAGAATGGTGAAGTGGATGAGGATGTCAGCAACAGGATTAAAGTAGGCTGGCAGAAGTAGAGGATGGCATCCGGGGTGCTGTGTGATAGAAAGTTCCCGCTAAGGTTAAAGGGAAAATAATATAAGACGGTAGTAAGACTGGCTATGCTATATGGGGAAGAGTGTCGACCAATGAAACAAAATCAAACACAGAGGATGAAGGTGGCAGAGATGAGGATGCTACGATGGATGTGTGACCACACAAGAAAGGATAGGATTAGGAATGATGTGATACGAGGTAAACTAGGTGTAGCCTCGATCGAGGATAAATTGAAGGAGCACCGCCTAAGATGGTTTGGGCATGTCAGTAGAAGACCAACCTCAGCCCCAGTCAGGAGGTGTGAGCAGCTCAACACAGCGATAAACAGAAGAGGGAGGGGCAGACCAAAGAAGAGTTGGCTAGAGACGATCCGTCAAGACCTAACCCACCTAAACCTAAGAGAAGAGATGGCCTCAGATAGGACATGTTGGAGGGCTAGCATTAGGATAGCGGAGATGGCAAGAGTAGAGTAGTGCAGGGAGTGGCTGGTTGTCTAGGATTCTTAGGTAAGCATAACCTCTAGCGTAGCACTTTTAGGCTAGCTTAGTCCCTAAACATGCCCATTCTCCTTCTCCTTCTTCTTCTTCTTCCTCTCCTTCTCCTTTTTCTCTCCTTCTTCTACTTTTGCCTCTATATACATGTTATTGATTGTTGGTTTATCTGCAGGCACTCAGCTACTTCAGGTTGGGGGTCCCTGAAAACAGTCTCCTTTCCTGCCGGAAGGGGTAAGGCTGCGTACATCACCCCCCCCCCCCCCCCCCCCCCCCCCAAGACCCTGCGTTCTGCGGGAGCCGTAAGGCACTGGGACTATTGCTGTTGCTGTTGTATTGATTGAAAGTTGACTTGACTATATAGTCATGGAAAAAGATCACCGCAAACTCACAATTACATATTGATTGATAGTTGACTTGACCATACAGCCATGGAAAAGATTACCACAAACTCACAAAGTGTGAGTACTACTTTTAGACCGTCTTTGGGGTTAGCTGTTAGAATGTTAGCTGTTTTTTTTTTTTTTTTTTTTTTGAACAAAAGAATGTTAGCTGTTAATAGATAATTGTTAGCAAATTTATTAACTATTAATTATTGACTCATAAATAAATAAGTATATATAAATATTTGATGAAATTAGTTTTTAAGGTTTGTTTTTTAATATAAATTATTTATAAAGACATTTATTAAAAAGTTATAGAGAATAAAATAATACAATTTAATTTTTATTTTTTTATCAATTAGACATCACATTTATAAATTAGGTAAAATAGTTGTATAAATTCACTTTTTTTAATCAAAGTATGCATTAACTTATATTATATGAATTTCAATAATTAAATTTTTTTGCTCAACCTATCAAATATAATATATTGATAATAGTAAAATAAATTTAGTTTAAATTAATTAATTTTTTAATATTTTTTAAATTAAGTTACAATTCCATTTGTAAAAATAATTTGATACTTTGAGAAAAATGAAATAAATAGGTCCTATATTACAAAAATAAATGAAGAATACATTTCTATTGTATTTTTAAAAAAATAATAGAATAATATACTAATAATTTAATATGTAAAAAGCTAAACTCTAAACTCTATACCTTTTCAAAAGCTACCTTCAATAGCTTTTCAAAAGAAAACCTCCAAACGCTAAAAGCTATTCAAAATGCTAACTTAAAATTATTTATCAAATATAAATTTTAGCTTTGACGCTATTCAAAAGTTGTTGCCAAACATACCTTAAAAATATTTAAAATTGTAAATATGTAAAAACCAAAACTATGACTTTGCAAGCGCCCTTGTATTTATGTTTATAATTTTTATTTTTTAGTAAAAAAAACTACATTTTAAAAATATTTTTTTTTTAATTTTTTCCAATTTAAGTGAAAATTCAAAACATAAAACAAAAAAAAACAAAAAACCACATCAAAATCTAGTTTTAATTTTCTCAAAAAGGTTGTTAAATAAAAAAATTTCACATCAAGCAAATAGTGCAAATAAAAAAATGATAGCAAATAAACTTTTAGAATTGTCTGACATAGTTCTGTGTTTTCAATTTGATTTTTTGTCTTCAAAAATCAAGTTTTTGAAAATGATTTCCTCATTTCTTTTTGGTTTCTTATTTCAATTTTCAAAAGATTTAACAAAAAGCTGAAAACTGACATTAAAAAAAAAAAAAAAAAACTTAATTTAGAACCTCTGTTTTTGGTTTTCTAAATTAAAAAAAATCGAAAATTTAAAAATAAAATCAAAGGGTAATCAAATGTAGATTTTCGGATAATTTGCGTAACCTTAAAAAAGGTACAAGTATAAAAGAGAAAATATAAGAAAAAAAAACACTGTATTAGAATGGACAGAAGCTGCTACTTATGTATATATATACTAAAGGAGAGAAAGTACTCAATAGCATCAACACTTCAAAAAGATGGGTGCACTAAGTAATAAATCCTTCATCTTTTGTTTTCCCATGTCTCTTTGCTTTCCATCCAACAAACTAACCCAAACTATTCTCCTTTGCTTAGCTACCAAAATGTTTTATTGTTTTATTTTTGTTTCTGCTTTTGGTTTAGATTTTGGACTTTTAGGAAACGAGACAGATCGTCTTGCATTGCTAGCCATTAAGAGTGAGATAATAGGTGGTATTGATGGGCCTTTGAGTTCTTGGAAAAACTCCATCCATCACTGCAAATGGGTAGGAGTGACATGCAGCCGCAAACACCAAAGAGTCACCGTGTTAGACTTAAACTCAAGAGACTTGGTAGGCAAAATATCCCCTTCCATAGGTAACTTGACCTTTCTTCACTCAGTTATTCTTTTCAATAACACCCTTACTGGACCGATTCCCCCGGAGATAGGCCGTCTTTTTAGACTACAACGGCTATCATTGAACAACAACTCCATTGGCGGAGAAATCCCGACCAACATATCTCACTGCTTGAACTTAGAATACCTCAATGTTGGTTCCAACAACCTGACAGGCAGAGTCCCGTCGGAGCTCAATGCTCTGTCCAAGCTCAAATTGCTTATTATTCGATGGAACTATCTAAGCGGACCAATCTTTGAATCTATTAGGAACCTTACCTCTTTGGAACGCATATCTGGATCATCTAATGCCTTCGATGGGCTAATTCCTGACACAATATGTCAAATGAGAAACCTAACCATATTTACTTTTGCTGAGAACAGAATCGCTGGTAAAATCCCAATAGCCTTCTACAATCTCTCATCGCTTATTGCACTAGAATTGAGTGAAAACCAACTTCATGGGAATCTTCCCCAAGATATAGCATTCAGGCTCACAAATCTTGAGGTTCTTCACCTTAGTAATAATAGTTTAACTGGAGCTCTTCCCATCTCTTTGTCCAACTTCACGAGTCTCAAAAATATTGAACTAGCAATAAACAATTTTATAGGAAGTGTACCCTATGATTTTGGACGTTTGAAGAACCTTAATACGTTGAATTTAGGGTACAATCAGCTTGGAGAAGGAGACATGGATGGGTTAAACTTTCTAAATACGCTTGTTAACTGTAGCGAATTTGAACAGTTGTTGTTAGAAGGTAACTCTTTTCAAGGAGTATTACCTGAATCGATAGCAAATCTCTCAACCAGACTCTACTTGCTCACACTCGGTTATAATCAATTGTCCGGAAGAATTCCTTCGGGTATCACTAATCTTGTGAACCTTGAGATTTTCACTGCTCTTTTTAACCAATTCACAGGAACCATTCCACATGAAATTGGTAAGCTCAAAAGCCTACAAATCATGCAAATTCAAAGCAACAACTTCACAGGGAGCATCCCTCCTTCCCTAGGAAATTTATCGATGTTGAGTGAGCTTCGCTTTTCTAGAAACCAATTGCAAGGAAATATTCCCACAAGTCTTGGGAACTGCCAAAATTTGCTGTACTTTGATATTTCTGCAAATAGCCTCACCGGGCATGTCCCTAACAACCTCTTTGTGAGATTATCCAAATTGTTCTACATAGACCTTAGTCAAAACCATTTTAAAGGACCTATGTCTTTTGAGTTTGGTAAACAAACAAATTTGGTACACTTGGATGTGTCAAATAATGAATTCTCCGGTGAGATTCCACAGGGGCTTGAAGGTTGCACTAGCATTTTGTACATAAACATGAGCTTTAACTCTATCCACGGATCTATTCCTCCATCTTTGAAATCACTGACAAGTGTGCAGACCCTTGATCTCTCTCACAACAATTTGTCTGGGCAAATCCCACCATTCATCTGTAACTTTCCCCTGACATATTTGAATCTATCTTACAATTATTTTGAGGGAGAGGTTCCAACAAAAGGAGTTTTTCTAAATACAAGCGCATTGGATCTTGATAGTAATAATAAGCTTTGTGGAGGTATTCCTACACTACATTTACCAGGATGTGTGACGAGAACAGCTACTAAGAGGAAATTCATGTCCCTAAAAACTAAGTTGATAATCTCGTTCAGTTGTGCACTTCCTACCATGTTTGTGGTATCATATTTGTGCTATATCTTTCGCAAAAAGAAACCATCACTTCTAGTAGGATTGTCATCAAGGGAGCCTTTCATGAAGGTGTCGTATGACATGCTACTTAAAGCAACTGAAGGCTTCTCTTCAGCAAATTTACTTGGTAAAGGTACTTATGGATCCGTCATTAAAGGAATCCTTACAGACGGGACCATGGTTGCTGTGAAAGTGCTCAATCTTGAACGTCAAGGAGCATCAAGGAGCTTCATGGCAGAATGTAAAGTGTTAAGAAACCTCCGACATCGCAATCTCGTCAAAGTAATAACAGCTTGCTCAAGCATTGATTTTCGAGGCAATGATTTTAAAGCTTTGGTTTATGAGTTCATGCCCCTTGGGAGTCTCGAGAGTTGGCTACACCCAAATGTAGAAGGGGATCACAGAGCACATGAACATGTTAGAAATCTCAACCTTCACCAACGAGTAAATATTTCCATTGATGTGGCTTATGCACTCGATTATCTTCACCATGACTGCCAAATTCCAGTAATGCATTGCGACCTAAAGCCAAGCAATATTCTACTCAACAACGATATGGTTGCCAAGATTGGGGACTTTGGATTGGCACGGTTTCTTGTGGATACCTGTAACCCCTCTCAAAGTAGTTCAACTGGAGTAAGAGGTACTATTGGTTATGCTGCTCCAGGTAACTTCCATACAAGTACCCCTCATCTAAATATCAAAAGTTATTGCAGCTTACTAGATTGAGCACCATGGAATCAAGTAAAGGATCTCACATTATTACATAATGAGTTTTTGAATTAGATATTATGCCATGATTTTTTTTGTTGGGCAATTTGGCAGTTAGGGTTTCCCATTGATTCCTCTTTTATTAGATGTATATTCTAATGTTTCGACATATATACAAAAGTACACCGGTCAAGGTTTAAAAATTTTATTAGTCAGGTGTCTTAGACTCTCATGCGATTAAAATTTGCCAAAATATCTAACCTTTTACATGTCTTCAACAATTAATAGCCGGCCATTATCAATATCCTGTGATTCTTGGTTGGAAAGTGTTGGCACAACTTATGATTTCAATAATATAGAAGTTCTTTCCATAGGTCTACCGTGAATTTGAGTTTTAGCTTAATTAATTTGGCAAAAAAAAAAATTTGATGTGATACATTTATATTGTTGGAATCATATTTTATATTCCTATTCATAACAAAAACTCATCAATTTTGAAGAAAAAATCTAAAGGATTCTTATGGGAGGGTACTTAGGCCATAAATTTTAAAATCACATGATATTTAATTGTATATACTAAATTTTGAACATATTATAAGCGATTTATTCCTTTTCTATAAGAATCTCTATACTGCATACCTATCGCATTACAGATACTATTAATAATATGTTAAAATCCTAACCTTAGACATTTCATTTAATGCTTGCAAACATAAAACTTAAAACGGCCATATGTTGTAAACAATATGATAGTGTAGCCAATTACAATATATTTGAAACGTTGTCAACAAAAATCACAAGATTATGTGCCATCCACCACCATTGTGCAAAGTACACACCTTTGTAAAGTTGTTTATTTATGCTTACATTCCTTTAAAAAAAAAAATTTCTCTTGGTGAATGATGTTGGACTACGATTTATTCACAGAATATGGATTGGGAAGTCAATTGTCTTCAGAGGGTGATTTATATAGCTACGGAATCCTTCTACTAGAGATGATGACAGGGAAAAGACCCACTGACGTTACCTTCCATGAAGGCTTGAACCTTCATAATTACGCAAAGATGGCTCTACCTAACAATGTCAGACAAATTATCGATCCAAAACTTCTAATTGATGAGAATGCAACGACAAGCAACAGAATAGATTACGAAATGGAATGCATTGCACGTATAATCAAGATAGGGGTGGCATGCTCTATAGAGTTACCTCAAGACCGATTGAAAATGAAAGATGCCATTTCAGAGTTGCAGTCTGCAAGAAACTTCCTCATTGGTACCCATAGAAGACATTGAAGTATTCCCATTTTAGTTACCTTTTGTAGAAATATATCATGGACCTTATATATGTTGTTGCTGCTATTGCATTATCGTAGGTTATAGATGTTACACAACAGTTCATGAGGAACATGTTAGGCTTTGAGAGAACATAAGTTGGTTCTTAAGTCTTCTATTTACAAAATTTTTATTTTATAATCAATAGCATAGCATTGAAATACCCTTTGGTAGTATTAACTATTAGATATATAATCATGGTAAGACTATAGGTATCCAAAAGAACATGTAATTATTTATCTGGTGCACATGATTAAAAGTCATTAGCTTAAAAAAATATATTAACTAATTATCTAAGTAGCTCTTAGAGGGACAAGATAACAATAACAACCGTAACAATATAACTAATCTTTAACGGGACCAAACCACTCAATAAAGCCCTTGATATATTCACAAATGGGATCATGGGAGGCATGCCGCACCATCTTACATAAGCTATTAATGACCAAAAATAGAGCTCTTGGGTTACTGGATCGTGTCTTCGGCAAAGAAACAAGGAGAAAAGTGTAATAGTTTTCTTCTTTTATTTTTATTGTACCATGATAGGGAGCTAATGCAACACAAGCCTGCACTTTAAACATCATCGCTGGTAAGGGTGTATTTGAGCCTAATGTTCCTATGATATTTTCAACCATTACATGTGTGGTATTACATAATTTATATGTATTTAGGTTTGAAACACATCGAAATAAGGACATCTTGAAAAACAGTCAAAAAGGAATCAAATGGATAAATTTGGAGAATATATTGAAAAACCTGACTATGTTTAAGTTTCACTCTCCATTCACTTCTCCTCGCTCCTTGAGCTATCAAGAGAGACCCAATTCTCACCAAGGTCGAAGCTCAAGTGGTCGGAGTACCAGGGAATCGAAGCAAGAGTCAAGTCAACACCGATCAATGGAGTTCATCAATCCATGAGCTTTTCTTTCCCTTCTTTCTTTTGAATTTGTGACTTGTAAAACTTCTATGGAGGAATAAACTCATAGTTTAGTGATGAAGGATAGGGTAGTTGTCCGGATCCCATATTTATATTTTATTTTTGATAATGACTTTTGTTATACTACTTCTACACCCCCACGGGGAGTTCTATATTTTGAGATTGATTTTTTTTTTTTTAATATTATGTGCTTGTAGTCATACTCTGATTTCCTATAATTCATGTGTTGTCTGGGGCATGTGGCCTAGATTGTAGTATAACAGGTTCTTCACAATAATCAGGGTTGAGGTGTACCCAATCCTCAACACAATATTTTATGCAAATTAATACGTAATTAAAAGAGACAAAGGAATATGTTAGCGCTATCGGAAAAATCCATGATACACCTAAAGTTATAAGATAGGTTATGCTGATAAACTAGTTCATTACTTTCAGTCCTAACTTAAGTATTAATCCTGGTTTAACATGAAATTAGGCACGATAAAGGAATTCAATAGTGTTATTGGGATAGTCCATGCTACACCTAAAGTGATAAGATGGGTTATGCCCTTAGACTAATTCATAACCATAGGCCGTGGATTAATGTTAATCTAAGTTTAGAGCTTACAGTCTAAGCCTTTAAAGTCATTGTTGTGATAGAATATTATGTTGAGATTCGATTTAGGCTAACCTAAATTCATATCTTAAACTAACTTCGAACGATTGACAATTTTAATTTATATTCTTATTCTGTTAATTTATATACAAAACCATTCTTAAGACAAAACTGAATTTCTAATAGCTCCGTATCATTGACTTTAACTTTATACCGATTCCTTGAGGATATGATGCCGATATACCCAACCTAGCTACAATGAACTCATATGTTTGCGAGTATATGGTTTTACATACATATTAAAACCACATTTAATGTTAATCTCGCTACAATGAACTTGTAGCTCGGCTTGGGTTTAGGTCAAAGCTCGCTAAGCTCGAAAAATTCAAGCTTGAGCTTAGCTCGGCTCAGTTAAGCTCTAAACTGGCTCAGTGAGCTCCAAACTAAGCATTCAATTGCCCAGCTAATTCAAGTTCAATCTTGGCTCGTTTTATCTCGGGCTCAACTCTTTTAGGCTTGGGCTTGGCTTATTTAGACTAGAACTTGGCTCGATTTCATATATTTAAGCTAATGAATTATTTTAAGATAAGGCTCGATTACGCTCGTTTAGGCTCGTGATCCTACTAGCTCGAGCTTTGTTAGACTCGGCCTTGGCTCGATGAGATAAATGAGCCAAGCTTTTTAAGATTTATGAAGAGCCAGCTCACAAGGGCTAGTAAGCTGCCCCTAATCCCTGGGGACTAGAGAGCATAACCTTTCAAGTTGCCTTGACTAGCTTTGATTAACACAAGGAACTTTTTATCCTCAGAACAAACATGGATGGCCCAATAATAACAACATAAACACATGATAAGGGATCCAACCTGATTCCCAATCAACCTAGAATGGATAGCTAATTTGAGACCTGACATCAAAACAGATAATCAACCCCAAATCTATAAGTACACACCTGAAGAAAACTTCAAAACATCGACAAGTTTTATCCTGATCAGGTATCTCAAAAACCTCACCTCCTACAACCGAAGATCCACATCATTACTCGAAGACTGGAAGGTTGAAAAGACGCTCCCACCGAACACCAAGAAGCCCAGTTGCTATCACCGATAGCACCATATTAAGAAGCTCACACCCTAACATGAACCACAAGTCAAAACATGAAAACCCACACTAAAACATGAACTAGAAGCGTTATTGGAGACTGGTGGTATCCCAAAACGGCCTATTTATGACTAGTATTATTAAGGGTTCATAATTATTGTGACTCTTCCCTAGGTTATAGTTTTATAATAGGACGCCCTTGTGCCATGATTTAGTAGGGAAAAAGATGTAGGGCAAATAATGGAAGATAAAGCGTGAGTGGGGAAACTCTATTATAATACATATGCTCTTACAATAAAATTATGTCGCTCCCCCTATATGAATGTAGGTTGAGAACTCCTTGGATTCCTAACAAGAAGTCCACCAAAAAAATCAAATGGCCCATCTTGTAAGAAGCTAGTTTTCTGGTTTGTTTTCCGTAATCTTGGTGTCAATTTTTCGGTGGTCAGTTTTTAAACAAGTTTTCAGGTGTGTTTTTTGTGGGTTTGTTTTTACTATTACAAAAGGGATATGGATCATCCAAGTAGAAAATTATTTTGGGCAAGATATAGAAACACCTCGAACTTTCTTTCTAAACTCAAGAGTTTCCAATACTTTTAATTTTACACAATACGCTCCTAAATTCTATAATTAGATATAATGCACTCCTTACACTTTTAAATTCATAAAATAGCTTGTGTTTAATAACAAACTTTAAGCATTGTTAATTTTTTATTAGATAAGAGAAATTGGAATATGCTTAATTTAAATGCTAATTTGACATAAACAGATGATTTGGATTTAATAATATAATTTAAAAGGTTGTTTTTTAAAATTCAATGTGCATGTGGTGTATTACGTCCAAATATAAAACTTTTAAAATTAATAATATAATTTGCACTTAAATTAATTAATTATAATTCACTTATTATTGTCTAACTTAAAAAATAATTATCTCACAAATTTTGATATTAGATAAAACTCATCCTATGCATATCAAATTAAGTGTATAAATTAAAATAATCCTTTTTTTCCCATCTAATATAAAAGAAATAACAACCCACAAACTTTATTATTAAACTCAAATCAAATATTGTGTAAGGGGCAAGTTCAAAGTTCGAGGAGTGAGTTGTATGTAATAACAAAGTTCTTGAAGATATTTTTCAAATTAAAAGTGTAGGGTGTTTATTGTGTTTAATTACAAAGTTCAGGGGGTGTTGTGTATAATCACAAGTTCAAAGAAATATTTTACGAAATTAAAAATGCGAAAATTTATTTAATGTAAAATTCAGACTGTTATGTAAAATTGAAAGTGCAGGGGTCTCTTTTGTTTTGTAAGAAAGTTCTCGAGGTGTTCTATATTTTGACCAATTATTTTTTTTGGTCTATTCAATAACATTTTCTTTTTCTAATTTTAGCTTTTGAGAACCAAAAAATCAGAATTAGAAAAACAAGTTATCACTTAGGCATCCTATTTTTAATTTTGGCTCAAATTAATAAAAAAAAAGTTGATAAAAAACCAAAAATTAGAAAAAAAAATCATTTATAAAATATGACTTTTAGTTTCTTAAATACCAAAAAAAAATACAAACAAAAAATGATATGGAATATGCCATAAAAGCCTTATTGAGTGAAAGGTCAAGTGTTCAACTAGAGATTCCAATGAGGTAATCCTTCCAAGCTAAATTAGAAGCAAGCTTAAAGAGTGCTATTGCGCAAGTCTACAATTATCTAAAAGAAACTTGTGTGGTTCACGGCTAAGTGCATGTTTGACCAAGTTTTTTTTAAGTTAAATTAAAAAAGCACTTTACAGTGTTCGACCATAATACAAAACCAGTTTTAGATAAAATTAAAAGCTGTAAGTAGAAAAATAATGCTCATCCTTCAAACCAAAAACATAACTCAAATTCTTCAGATGAAATTATCCTCATTCATAACTTAAGAAATTAATTATTCAAAAATAAAACAACAACAACAAAAAAAATTGTCAGGTCCTAAAACGGTACCCAATAAGATGGGGTCAGGAAAGCGTGAAATGTCCGCAACCTTACCTCTAAAGGATGGTACCCTAAAAGGAGACCGTTTCCGAGGACTTCGTAACCCTAAAACCAAAATTAATTATTAAAAAAAATAAGTTTTAAAAATAATTCTTATAAGATAATTATTTACCCACATTGTCAACTATGGGTGGCAAGTCAAGTCCAGGTCTTCGGAGAAAAATTAGCAACTAGACAAAGATGCTATATTTGAACACGGTAAGGACCATTGAATCCAATAAACTTATTTTACAAAACCAATGTTTGAGCTGGTCAACATATAATTTTCCATGAGGTGGATTTGCAAACTTGGTTAGTCTTTCTATTGCCTTATTTGATGGATTGTGAGGATTGGAGATAACTTGTTAATAGATAGTAATAAACTGGTCATTACATAATAGTACTCTACATTATTTGTTAAAGCATGTTGATGTTTATCGATTTCCAGTTCATTTTTGAGTTTCTTGTTTTTGTATCTTGCATTTTGGTGCGTAGCGTGGATTTTGCAAACTTGGTTTGTTTGTTTGGTTGCCTAATTTTTATTGGTGGGCATCAACTTTAATTATTAGCATATAAACATATGTATTTTTTTTTTCTTTTTGATAATATGTATTTAAAATATAGTAAAATATCTAAGAAGGGCATTACATTTAGGAAAGAGAACTAGGAAGAATCATAAATTTGCTATATACATAAGAAGAAAGATATATTACCCAAGAGGGCACCAAAACGCAAGAACTGGATCCCATTAGAACTAGGAAGTTAAGCGTGCTTGAGCGAGAGTAGTACCGAAATGGGTGACCTCTTGAGAAGTTCTCACCCCTCCGGTTGGGGGTACTCAAAAACAGCCTCTCTTCAGGGAAGCACCCTGAAGGGGGAAGCCTACATACATCCACCCCTACCCCCCCTGACTCTGCTTAGGCAAGAGCCCTTGGAGCACTAAGAATGTTGCTTTTATAAGAAGCAAGATATATTAAAGCAAAAGAAAAAAAGACCAAGGGCATCATATTTTAGGTTATGTTTGGAGCATAGAATTCAAACTCATAATTGGGGTTGAAGTTGGAATTGGGCCCATATATATATATATGTATATATATATATACACACACACATATAGGATGGTATTACTATGAGAGGGTGAGAGTGTAAGAGGAGTCAATCCTGGCCCTCTATTATAATGGACGGCCAAGATCTGTTGGACACTAAAAAAATAACAATTTGCAGTGGATGGCCGGAGTTCGCTCGTGGTTGCATGGGGGTGACCGACGAGGGGAGAAGGAGAGAAGTGGGAGGTGGGTTTGGTTTGGGGAGGCAAGAACAAGAAAGAGAAGGGAGGGGGAGGGAGTGTAAGTAGGGGTCCTTTTTTTAGGGGTGCGGTTGTTTCCGGTGGTAGATGGCCGGAGTTTGTTGGTAGTGGCATGGGGGTGGTCGAAGAGGGGAAGAGGAGAGAGGAGGGAGGTGGGTTTGGTTTGTGGAGGGAAGGAGGAGAGAGAGGGGGGGAGGGGGAAAGGGTTTGAGTAGGAGTATTAGGGGGCCCCTTTTTTTGTGGGGTGCGGCTGTTTCTGACGGTGGATGGCCGGAGTTCACTGGTGGTGGCATGAGGGTGGCCGGCAAGGGAAGGAGGAGAGAGGAGGGAGGTGGATTTGATTTGGGCAAGGAAGGAGAGAGAGGGGAGAAGGGAGGTCCCAATATATTTTTTTAAATTTGTTTTAATTTAATGAACGGCCAAGATTGATTCCTCTCACACTTTCACCCTCTCATAAAAATTATGCCCTATATATATATGTGTGTGTGTGTGTGTGTGTGTGTGTGTGTGTGTGTGTGTGTGTGTATACATATGTAGTTTAGGTGTATTATATTTTTGGCAACTTATAAGAAAGACAATGTGTTTACTATATATACAATAAAAGCAATGTTTTTGGGAAAAAAGCCATGAAGAGCATCAACCAACCATCGATATGATGATATGGATCACTGAATGCCGACATGATGACATGGTTGTTATGTGGTAACATAGGAAAATTTTTTATCGCACGACATTACTCTTGGAAAATAAATAAAACGTGTGCATAAAATGTAACCAGTCAAACGGGAAACGGAGTTGTTTATATCCCATAAGTTACAAAATGCGCCTTTTTTTCTCATGGAAGCAGCAAGTATCATAGCTTATTGTATTGAAGCTCTACGTTTTGGATAAAGAAAGAGAAAAACACTCTTCTTGTTTTTCTAAGGCTTTGTTTGGAACATGGAATTAGAATTGGACTGTGAAATAGCAATTCCAGTTCCAATTCTGTTGGAATTGGAATTTAGATTGAATTGAAATTCCACTATTTGGTTCATCAAAGAAATTGGACGTTGGAATTATAATTCCATAATGATTTGAGTCATCATGGGTTTCCGGTCGATTGAGTTGGAGTATTTCAAGCTTTAAATCAGCTATGATCAAATTTTGGTTCGAGCAATTCACGTTATATTCGAGTTATTATTGTCGGAGCAATTCACTTTAAGTTCGAATTATTTGAGTTTTGAGTCAAATCGAGTCCAGTATCGCGTCAGATCATTTGATATTCAAGTTAGCTTGGATATTAAGTTAATCGGGTTAGTTTTTATGCGATTTAGGCTAGAATTGATTGGGTTTAAGTTGATTTAGGTCATTCTAAGCTCGAGTCATCTCAGTTATGGGAGAAATGAGTGTATCATTTCAAATTTCAAGCCATCATAGGCAGTGTTTGAGAAGGGTTAGGTCAGCTTGAGTTTGGAGTCATTTTGTGTTTTGGATCAATTTGGTCGATCATTTCTAATTCCGTTTAGCTAGTTTATATCACATTTAAGCCAAATAGTTTTATTTTTTGGATTTGAGTCATTTCGAATTTTGAGTCAATTGGGTTATTTAAGCCAAATAGTTTTATTTTTTGGATTTGAGTCATTTCGAATTTTGAGTCAATTGGGTTAGGTCACTTTGGACTTTGACTTAAGTTCTTTTCGATCATGTCAATCTCAAGTCATTCGAGTTGGGTGATTTTAGGATTCAGGTCAAATATTAGGTTGTGTCTAATCTTTTGATTTTGAGTTATCTTTGGTTTTGGGTTAATTAGGTGGGCTTATTTTATGTTTCAAATTAATGAAGTTGTTAGGGAATTGTAATTCTTTATCTCCATCCCAGGAAATTGGAGAGCGTAATATTCAATTAAAATCAAATTCCATAGAATTGAATAGTGGAAATGTAATTCCCAATCCATAAAATCTAGGCTCAACCCCAATTCCGAGCTTCAGTTCCAGGCTCCAAACATGACCTAAAATATGATGCCCTTCTTGGTCTTCTTTTTACTTTTCCTTTAATATTTTTCTTCTTATGTATATAGCAAATTTATGATTCTTCCTAGTTTTCTTTTTTAAGAGCATGTTTGGTATGGGGTTAATAAGGATTAATGGTTACATGGGTAACAATTACACCACTTTCAATCTTATTTGGTTAAAACCATTACACTATTACGTCCTAGTCAATGGCCATAATGAGGAAAGGGGGAAAACTTTTTTTATGTTTCTTGGTTTGCAAGATTTAGGATATATTTAAAAAAGAAATTAGATATTTAATAAATATTTTAAATATTAGAAGTATATTTTGAATATTAAAAAAAATATTTTAAATGTCATAAATATTTTAGACAATTAGAAAAATTCAAATATTTTATAAAATATTTCTAAGATTGAATTTATTTTAAATATTTAAAATGTTTAAAATATTTTATAAATATTTAAATTATTTTATTAAATATTTAGAGATATTTTAGAAATACTTAAATATTTCAAAAATATTGAAAGGCAGGAGAGATCTATGATGATAATATTGGTCGTGGCCGAAGAATGGCGTTGATGACAGTATCAATTGGGGTAGGTCATCAGTGCTGTAGGAGAGATTTTTTTTATGTTTTTTTTTTTTAGATATTTAATGTATTGTTCATTATATAAGGATAATTTTATGAAATGTTTTAATAAATCATCATATTTATTTTAACTAAAATTAAATATTTTGAAAAATATAAAATAAAGTAATATATTAAGATAAAAAGAACTTATGTTATACTCAAACCAAACATAAAAAAAAATTTATGAATTAAAGATTACTCTTTTTAAAGTTGCACAACCAAATAAGATGAAAGGAAAATTTTTTTATTGAATAATAATTACATCACTATAGATTAACTCTATTTTTTAACCCAAAATATTTTAATTACAACCCTCTTTTTTTCATACCCTTATCCAGTTATCAAATGAGAAACTTGTCGTCATCATCCACTCTTTACCCTTATTAATTGAGTTGCCAAACCGGGGTAAAGAAATGATAACAAATGGGGAAAAGCAATTGCTGAGTATCCAATGGTACAAAATCAAGTACACATAGAACATCAATAGAGGTATAGAGCTCTCATTCTCACTGCAAAACCAACAGCAACAATGGCGTCAACAATCTTCCTATCATTCACACTGCCCCACTCCTCTTCTCCTTTCCTCTCCATCCTCCACTGCCGTCCTCACTCCTACGTCACTATTGCTCGTCGCCTCACTAACCCAAAAACTTTGCACCCGCTCACCTCCCTACGGTCACTCCTCTGCTGTGGTCTCGTTTCAACGCTTCGTTCGTTTCCAGCGATGCTAGAGGAGGGCATGATGGTTTGGGTGAAATTCAATATAATTAACTCATACTTATAAAAATCCTGGTCCAAACCGCTTTTGTGAAGGGTAGACGAATTCAGGATAATATCATCATTGCCCATGAAATTTTTAACGCCTTTAAGCAGAAAAAATTTGGGTCGGAGATCCTGTATGGCTTTGAAAATCTATCTTAGTAAGGCCTATGATCAGATTAAATGGGATTTTCTCGAGGGGGTTATGCTTAAACTTGGGATTGGTGAATCAGTTGTTCAGCGTGCCATGGCTTGCGTGAGGTCGATCTCAGTTAGCCCTATTACTAATGGTACTCGCTTGTCTTTGATCAAACTAAGGAGGGGTTTGAGGCAGGGCGACCTGTTCTCACCATATCTGTTTATTTTAGTTATGGAGGTGCTTTTGAGTCTTACAGATAGAGCGGTTACTAGTTCTAGTTGGCACCCGTTCACAATTTCTCCACACTCCCTCCTTATTTCTCACCTGTATTTCGCTGATGATTGCTTATTTGTGTGTGAGGCAAACCTTGATGTGGTTAGGAGGTAAAGGGGGTTATTAATGCTTTCCGTGGGGCTTCGGGACAAAGTGTTAACTTTGATAAATTGAGTGCCTTCTTTTCTAGTAATACCCCTCATGATTTGCGTCACACCTGTATGGAGTTTCTTAGGGTAAAGGCTCTAGATTTGGATGAAAAATATTTGGGTTTACGTTTGTTGTGGGGGAGGACTAAGAATAGCCTTGTGAGTTTTTTGATCGGTACAATTAAAAAGAAGGTTCAAGCTTGGAAGTCATCTCTATTATCTCATGCTAGCAGAGAAGTTCTTGTTAAATCAGTGCTAAGTGCCATTCCACAATACATTTTTCACTGCTTCAAAATACCTGTTTCGACGTGCAAGAAGATTAATGGCTTAATTACGAAATTTTGGTGGAGAGGCCGGGTTGATGATGGGAAACACATTCACTGAGTGGGTTGGAACCGCTTGGCTCAGCCAAAGGGTTGTGGTGGGATGGGATTTCGTGATATAGAAGGGGTCAACACTTCTAGGTTAGCGAATCAATTCTGGCATATGTTAGAAAGTCCGAATGCCTTTTGGGATAAGGTTGTTAAAGGCATCTATTTCCCGGATGGTGACTGGATGGGTGCTAAGTTAGGGTGGCGACCCTCTTGGTGGTGGCGCAGTTGTTTGATTGGGCATATTTTTTGGTCAAGGATATGAAATGGCAAATTAATAATGGTCAGTTTGTTCTAACCTGGGATAATAGATGAGTTCCAAATGGCATTTCGCCTCCCTCCCATATTGAAGCTCTAAGCTAGGATCTCATTCGAGTTGCCAACCTCACCGTCCCAGAGAGGCGGACC
Organism: Simmondsia chinensis; assembly: GCA_018398585.1. Taxonomy (NCBI): domain Eukaryota; kingdom Viridiplantae; phylum Streptophyta; class Magnoliopsida; order Caryophyllales; family Simmondsiaceae; genus Simmondsia; species Simmondsia chinensis. Next base: position 4,372,965 of record JAGTTD010000018.1, read on the forward strand.
TGGAATTCTGAGGCATTGTCGCCTGCTCTGGTGTGATCCTTATGCCATTAAGGGTATCCCGCTATCTAGACCTACCACTCCAGATAAGCTTATATGGGCATGGAATAAGAAGGGGGTATACAATGTCAAGCAAGGGTATGCGAGATGGGCTCTTGATACAAAATCGGATGTTATGCGGGCTCAAGCGTCCTCCTCGGGGGTGTCTGACAGAAGAGTCCTGAGGTGTATTTGGTAGGCTCTGGTTATTCCAAAGGTCCGGGTTTTCTTGTGGAGGATCTTAAAAGACGCTTTGGCTTGTAATGTGAATCTTGTGAAACGAGGGGTCCCTTCATCGGACTTATGTCCTTGGTGTAGGTCTCAGCACGAGACTATTGATCATATTGTTTTCTTATGCCCATTTGCAAAAGCGGTTTGGTTTGGTTCAAAAGTTGGGTATAAACTGAATTTTGTTGGTTGTTCGGGGTTTCTCACATGGTTGTCGTCTTTTGCGGGATCTTTTGTTCATAATGTGGATTTTATTTCTGAAGTTATCTTTATTTGCTGGTGGTTATGAAAGTCCAAATGAAGGTTTGTTTTTCAGGGTCTTGATGACATCCCATTGCGGGTTGCTCATCAGGCGTCTGTGGGGGCAAGCATGTTATCTCAGTGCTCTTCTTCCCCTCACCAGGCTGTGGCGGCTCCTGTTATTCGGTGGATCCCTCCTCCTAGTGGTGTTTTTAAGCTGAATGTTGATGCTGGCTAGATCTGTGCTCATAGGTCCGCGTCTCTTGTTGCGGTTGTGCATATTCTTTTGGGGTGGTCAGGGATGGATGGTGCGGTTCATCGTTTGCTTCCTCGACTTTGATTGCTGAATGTTGTGCCTTAAGTGTTGTTGTTATCATGGCACACCGTCGGGGTCTTTCTTCAGTTATTTTTGAGTCAAATTCTCTTGAAGCTATTCATGCGGTTAAGTCCCTTGTGGTGCCTCTGTGGGAGATTGCAGTTGTTATTGTTGACATTTTATCTTTATGTTCTGTTTTCATTTCCATTTCGTTTTCTTGGGTCCCTCGGGGAGCTAACGTTGTAGCTCATGAGGTGGTTTTTTTTCATAGGTCATGTTATTGTACTCATGACTGGGTTTTTTTGCCCTCTCCCTCTATTTTGAGGGCCATTTAGAAAAAATAGCATCCTGTTAATTATAAAAAATGAACACAATTCACTCCTTTATGATACTTTAAAGAGACATAGTTTAGGGGTTATCTCTCAATAAATTAGATAAAAAAAAAAAAAAAAAGAATGGATTGTATTCCATGTATGCAATAAATTTGATGTTTACGGGTGATTTGGGAGTAATATTTGTGTACAGCGGAAGGAGAGACCGGCATTTTTCCCATCACATTGGGAGTGCACTAAGGATTTGCCTTGAGTCCCTTGATGGTCATTCTAGTTATAGATGAACTCACTAGGCATATCCAAGGAGGGTACCTTAGTGTATGCTCTTTGCAAATGACATTGTTTTGGTGGGGGAATCACAAGAAGAAGTAAATGAGAAGCTGAAATTTTGGAGAAAGACCTTAGAATCAAAAGGCTTACAACTCAGTAGATCCAAGATCGAGTATATGGAACTTAAGTTCGGCACCTCCACCGAGCCTACCATAGAAGACATTAAGATTGGATAAGAGTCCATACTAAAAACGGAGTGCTTTACATACTTGGGTATGGTACAACATGACGGCAAAGTTGAGGAGGATGACAACTACCGCATTAAAATAGACTGGTATAAATGGAGGTTGGCTTCTTCTATACTGTGCGATAGAAAGTTCTCATTAAAGGTAAAGGGGAAATACTATAAGGGAAAATATTATAAGATAATAGTGAGACCGGCTATGTATTATGGTGCGGATTGTTGGTCATTGAAACACCTTCATACACAGAAGCTGAAGGTGGCAGAGATGAGGATGCTGCCGTGGTTGTGTGAACACACAAGGAAGGATATAACCATAAATGTTGTCATAAGAGGCAAATTGGGCTTGGCCCCGATTGAAGATAAATTGAAGGAGCAGTGCTTGCGGTGGTTTGTGCATGTTAAGAGGAGATCGACTACTGCCCCTGTCAAGGGATGCGAACAACTCAATGCTATGATCAGGAGGAGAGAGAGTGGCAGGCCAAAAAAGAGATGGATGGAGATGATCTGACATGACCTCACCCACCTAAATATACAAGAGGAGATGGCCTTACATAGAGCTCAATAAAGGCTAACATAGGGGTAGCCAATGTAGCGGTGTAGTGGGGTAGGATAGAGGAGCTTGTTTTGGCTAGCACTAGCACCCTTAGGCTTATATGTCTGCCTGTTTGGCTCATGTGATATGTTTGGGAGCTATTATATCGCCTATTGCCTATTGCTGCTTCATACTTCATTTATGCTTGCTTTGTGCCGCTATTCTTGCTTTTTTTGCTCTTGTTCTTACTGTTCTTACTCTTAAACTTTTATGCTTTTATGCTTCGTGCTTGTATGCCTGTATGCCTCTCTTCTTCTCAGGTTGGGGTCCTCGGACATAGCCTCTCTTAAGGGTAACTCCTTGAAGGGGTAAGTTTGGGTACATCCTCCCCCATAGACCCTACATATGCGGTAGCCCTTGAGGCACTAGGTTGGTTCTTGTTGTAGAGTGGTTTAGAGGGTTGTTTTTTAAAATTAAATGTGTCCAAGATGAGTTGTATTTAGTATCATGATTTTGGACCAAATTGAGTATGCAAGGTTTGAATCGTTTTTAGTAACAAAGTTTATGAGGTGAATTGCGTAATAATTAATTTAATAAAGGAGGCCAAATTAAGTATGCCAGGGGTGAGTTGTTTTAATAATAAATTTTAGGGGGTGAGTTGTGTGTAATAATATAGTTGTACGCAAGGGGTGAGTTGTTTTAATAACAAAGATAAGGGGGTGAGTTGTGTGTAATAATATAGTTGTAAGGGGTTAGTTGTTTTCATAACAAAGAGGTGAGTTGTGTGTAATAATATGCTTTATACGAGGCTATTTTATGATATTAAAAGTGTAGAGGGTGAATTGTGTTTAATTGCAATGTTTAAGGTGTAGAGAGTGTTTACTGAGAGAATTCAAGGGTGTCATTATAATTTGCCTAAAAATTGAACACATTTGGATTAAAGGGATTAATTGACACCAAAATCAATAGTTGCGCAATATGCTTGATAAAATTGAAAATAAAAGGATTACTTTAATTTAAACAATGGTTTAAGAGATCTCTATGCTTGGAAGAAAGAGATGCAGAGATTGTGATTAATTTCTGTTTATGTCTGCTCTGTGATAGGTTATGACTTGTGGAGGATGTACAACCAGTGTGAAGAGGATACTAGAAAGTCAAGTGAGTTTCTTCTACATATGCATGTATTTTTCTTTGAAACTCTTTAAACGATTTATCCCAAAGAAAAGAAGAAAATAAAAAAGCCAAAGACTCATTAATTACCTATCCTTTAGTTTGTATAATAATGTGTGAAATAAAATAGTAAGAAGTATTAGAATGTGAAATGTTGTAAGCTAAACAATTGGCAATGTTACCTTTTTGTTTGTTTTTGTGTTATGTGCGTAGTCATCAATATGACATGGGGGTCAGTCAAGTTTGAATTGCATGTGTTTAACCTCAATCAATCACTTAGTATGAATGTGACTTCTGTTCGTAATTCTTCAGGTGGATTTAGCCAATGCTCTAATCGAGATACTTTTATATATTTTTATGGGTTTTTAGTATAAAATATATGGATCCAACTCAAGTGGAAATTGGGGTATAGAGTAAAGGCACAAATGACTAAGATGGAGATAAGCTTGAGATCTCTATAGCCTATCTTGAGCTCGAGTTAGTCAGGTTTATGCCCAACACCCTTGACTCAAGATAACTCAATCAAAATCAAGCTTACTAAGATTTGGATTGAGTTAACTTATTTTGGATTACTGAATTATGACTAACGTTATCAAGCTCAAAGCTTGGCTATTAAAGCCCTAAAATTCATACCTAAATTTACCTGGCTCACAAAGCCATGTCACAAACCTTACACCTATGCTGTCAAGCTCGAGGCTTAGCATTAATGATGCTAACTTATTAGCAAAAAGGGATGAAGACAAAAATTATACCATTAGAGATTACCTTCTCGAACATCGTTGCTGCGAAGCCATTGTATTTACTGAAGCAAATGGAACTACAATTACGCCTACTCCTACAAAAAAGAGAAAATGAAAAGCACAAGTGTGTTGTCTAGAACTAAAGAGTTTTGTATTAGTACATTGCTTCAATTTCTCGCATTTATAGAATAGGAATTCAATTGTTGTTCCTTCTTTGGTGCCAATTATATCCCATGTCCTGGGCCTCGACCCTTCATGATCAGCTAGGATTGAAATTTGGCATATAAAACACATGTTGAGGCCAATTGCTTCCCATGTTTGCTTGCTTCTCAGTATTTGTATTAAGGGCTTTGTCTTGCTTTAGTGCTTTTGATAACTACCTCAAGTCAAAGGTTACCTTTCACTTCGCACTCATGATATCTACCTCGAGCTTGAGTTTGTAATCCCTTGTTGTCATCCTAGTAATTGCTTCGAGTAGCTATTTCGTAGAGATTAGTTTAGCCCTTCATTAATCAAAATGGCATGGTTCCCCAAACCTTGAATTTGCTAGAAGCTACACTAGTCTTTTCACGTAACAAGCACGAGTCTGATTAACCTAAAACAGTGTTGTTCTAACGTGTTGAGTTTGTTGGGCAAATAGTTACATTAATATTGTGGTTGGTTGAGAGGTTAATGATGTTATCAGAGGCAAACTAGCTGTGACGTCAATCGAGGACAAGCTGAGAGCAGCATTTGCGATGGTTTGGACATATTAGGAAGAGACCGACCACTACCGCTATTTAGAGATGCGAAGAACTCCATATTATGCATGGGAGGAGAGGTAAAGGCAAGCCAAAACATATATGGTGTAGATGATTAGACTCGACCTCACCCACCTAAACCAAGACGAGGAGATGGCCATCGGCGCGAGGTAGAATAGGGGTAGATGACATAGCAATTTAGGAGAGAGGGGCACAACGGATCGAGCCAATAACACCCTCAATCTTCATATTATGGTTGCTTGGGGCCTGTTGCCAATATGATCTATTGTTGCTCTAATGTATGCTTGGTGTTCTGGCTCGATGCTTTACTGTTCTTTCATTGTTTTGTTTGCTTCCCACTTCTTAGATCTTGCCTCTTGCTTCTTGCTTTCTAGAGTTAGAGATATTCGAGGTTGCAGACATCTCACCCCCCCCCCCCCCCTCCTCCCCCGACCTTGCTCTAAGGGGAGCCCTTGTGGCACCAAGATGATTGTTGTTGTTAGTTTTAGAGCCACAGAGATTAGGGTGTTGTTGGGAATGGTTATATTGAGATGAAATTGATTAAGAAAGGACTGGAATGGTTGAATATGCATTTTGATCCATCAAGTTTGGTTGCTATATTTATTTGTAATGTAGTGTGATGTGATCGCTATAAATACAAATGGAAACATACGTGCAAAAGGGACTCACCATGACTAGGTACAACAACAAGAACAACAAACCCAGTGCCTCAAGGGCTCCCGCATACATGTAGGTTCGGGGGGGGGGGGGGGGGGGGGGGAGGATAGGATGTACGCAGCCTTATCCCTTTAGAGTGCTACCTTAAAGGGAGACTATATTTATTTGTAATGTAGTGTGATGTGGTCGCTGTAAATACAAATGAAAACAAACATACAAAACTCACTGTGACTAGGGAGTGGGCCTAAATTCTGACAGCAAGTCTTTGACCTCAACTACTCAGTATTTTCGAAGAAAAGATTGTGATATGTTGGTGTATCTAACTTCAATTATAAGGTGAGTTCTACTTTTTCTTCAATTAAGAAGATTTGGTTAAATATTTCTTATGGATTTTTTTGTATATTTATTGACAGTAAATTAAAAGAATATGGACCTAACTCAAGTGACAATTACAGTAATGGACCAGGGCCCACAGAACCCTTATACACTTAAAAGTCAAAAATTGGGGTTGAGACAAACCCAAAAGCTCAGCAGCGAACTTACAAGTTCAAGTCAATCAGGTCTTTGGACCTAGCACCCTTGACTTATAATGACTCGAATAAGTTTAGATTTGACAAGATTTTGATGGAACAAATCGTATCTAAGTCACTGGAATAGGACCAACACAATCAAGGTCATGCCTTGGTTGTCAAAGCCCTAAACAATGGCACTAACCTAAGTTCACCTGACCCCTTAAGCATCGCTAACAGTTTTAAGACCAATGCAATCAAGGTCAAGCCTTGGCCATCAAAGCCTTAAACTAAAGCCTCAATTCTTAAATTATCGAATTTGGGGGGAAAAAAATTAAAATAGAGAGTTCATACCTAAAGCCTGAAGCACTACATTACTAAAGAAGCAAGTATAACAAAAGCTATGCTATGGCAGACGAAGTTAAACTATGTTACTACTAGGAAAAAGCACAAGTGTACTGTAAAGAGAAAACTCGAAGAAGTTTTATATGTGAAAGTATGTCTGCTTTTTTTATTACAACTGAGTCGCTTATTTGTAGAAAAACTAAATAACGGCGGCCCCCTATTTCCGCAACACTTTCTCCCCACGTCAGGCAACCAAGCTTCCCTGGCGCATGAATGATCAATGAACGTGCCCTTTATTTAGTGCTTGATCGAATTTCTTGAAGCCCACGTCTGTCTTTTCAGCTGGGGTCTTTTCTAGATGCCCCTCATTCACTTGGATTAAGCATGGCACCCACGTATCTAAGATTGAGCTTCGAGTAACTATCTCAAGCTTGGAAACCACCTGTTTTACAGCCTTCTTGGCTGTCCCTTGAGCTCAAATTTATCCTTCAACCATCTTGAGCCTCAAGCTGCTGATACCCTTGTTAGGGTGATAAACTTATCAAGATACTGGGCTTGAGATGCCATTATCTTAGTACCTAAAGGTCTGATTCTCCTCAAGGGAGGATCTCACGGGATAAACACGTGGCACTTTGCCCAAAATAATGTCATCCCAATTCCCTCAAAATTAGGTTGTAAATAGAGTTGAGGCAAGTATTTATTGGAAAAGCTAGACTTGATCAATCGAATGCCACATTCAATGCAATCGATCAGTGAAGTTTAGGAAATTTTGAAAGAAAAAAAAAAAGATGCTTCGGCTGCGACACACGTTTAAGCCAACTATTAAATTGGCACTCATGAGCCAAGGCATCAAGTCCCAAAGCACCTTCACCCAAATTTGAATAATCAGGTGGAGTGCTTTAATGCATTGTTGAAGTGCATTTAACCAGGTCACGACATTTTCTTCGTTGTATTTTTATCCTATTGCTCCCATTGTGTGAGGGTTAAAAAACTCAATTACCTATCCATGTTTGTTAACAAGCTTTAGGAGGAGAACCTGCTAAAGCACAATCGAAATGTTGACACTTATTCCATTGAATTTAACATAAGAAACGTATTCAACCATTCTTGTGTTATGCTTTCTACTCCAAGTCCTTCATCAACTAGTTCGGTCTTGTGAGAACAAAGGGTGGGCGACACAGATTCGAATAGTATTGATTGATGGACTAATTAGGGGATGAGAGTGAAGGCGGAAGTTGGTACGAGCTGACCTGTTGACAACATGGAAGCCAATTGTGTTACATAACTACCGTTACATAGCAAATTTTGAGTCATTCGTTATGAAATTGTCCATTATATAAAGGTACTTTTGTGACGTCCTCCACAATGCATATATATTGTATTTCATTTATTAAATTATTTTTGTATGTGCATTCACATGTTAAAACTTCCAAAGAGATTTAAATTACAGACTGTATGATTATTCATTCAAAATAACAACAACAACAATAAACTTAGTACCTCAAGGGCTCCTACCAATGCAGGGTTGGGGGGAAGGGGGTTGAGATGTACACATCCTTATCCCTTTAGGGTGCTATCCTAAAGGGAAACTGTGTGCAAGAACACCCAACTTGAAAAAGCATAAAAGCATAAAAACAACGGCATGGAGAGAGCATAAAGCAACAAAGCAACAAGCAGCAAAGCACATTGCACCGCGAAGAATACCCTTGTGCAGCAAGCAGCAAGAAACAAGCAACCAACAACACGGAACAATAGCAAATATAAGCAAACAAGCATACATATAAGTCTAAGGGCGCTAGAACTAGCTTATTTGTTGATGGAGATATCATGAGGAAAAGAACAAAGTAACCAATAATTGATTGAGCAGTCCTGTTCCCAACCATTCTAAGCAACCCCATGCTAAAAAGGGAAACCAAAGTGTTTGATTCAAAATATAACTCATGAATTTAACAATGGGAGATACCTCAGAACAAGACTGCAACCCAAGTAACTAGTATTTGGGCTCCAAGCAACACAATAAGAAGCTAAAATAAAAACTAGTACTTAGGCTCCAAGCAACAACCAGTCCTTAGGCTCCAAGGAATAACATAAAATAAAAATAAAAGTTTCCTAATTTTTAAATCTTTTCCTAAAATAAGTCTTCCTTCCTTGCCCATCTGTATCAATTCTCCTCGGCTTGGAAAATCTTGCCACTAGAGAGTTGGATTGGTAAGCATCAAATAACTCCGGAGCGAGTCGACACACGTCATCCGCAACAAGCCATGAATTATCAAAAGCAGGGCATCCTCTCCATTGCACCAAGTACCCTTGATATCATCCATATACAATACTAACAATCTCATTATCGAGAATAACATCAATCGCATCCACAACGCGTTGCAGCATAGGTGGCAACTTTGGCACTTAAATAGAAGAACTTGTAGAACCATCTAAAACACTAGCAAAAAAAAGTAGAAGGCTCAAAGGTGCCTCGATAGATTCTCCACGTTGAAAATAGGACTAATAGGCATGTTAGGAGGTAATTCAAGCAAATAAGTATTGGACCTGATTCTACGAATAATTCGATAAGGACCATCAGATGAGGGAAACAATTTCTTACACGAGTGTTCAGGGCAATGTTCAGGCTTTATGCAGACCATGACATAATCACCCTAGTTAAATTCCAATTTTCTATGATGCACATTCGCAGCAAGCTTATAGTTTTCATTACTTTCGGTAATTTTTTGCCTAATATCCGCATACACATCTCAAATATGTTTGGCAAATATTTCAACAAATTCACATCGGCAAAAATTAAGAGGAAGTGGAATAAGATCAATGGGGAGACGGGGAACCACACCATGAACAATTTCAAAAGGACTCTTACCAGTCGTCCGATTAATAGAATGGTTGTAAGCAAACTTAGCAATCGGTAGGATTAAGTTCCAAGTATCAGGCTTATCTGATCAAGGCATCTAAGAAGGTCACATAACAACCCTATTAATCTGTCTAAGGGTGGAAAAGTAGATGAGAACCTCAAGTGAGTGCCAAAGGGTTTCCAAAGTGTCCTCCAAACGTGACTCATAAACTTGACATCCATATCAGACACAATTGAAGAAGGTAACCCATGAAGTCTCACAATTTCCTTAAAGAAGACCCTAGCCACATGTGAGCATCGGAAGTCTTCTTATAAGGAAAGAAATGGACCATCTTAGAGAACCTATCTACTACAACAAGAATAAATCATGACCTCCAGCAATTTTAAGTAGGCCTAAGACAAAGTCCATGCTCAGGTCTCTCCAAGAGTATGTGGGAAATGAAGAGGAGTATAGAGCCATGAGTTCGACTTCCTAGTTTTTCCAAGTTGGCAAATGCGACACTGAGACAAAGCACGGGCGAAATCTAGTCTCAAAGACGGCCAATAGAAATGGTCCATGACCAAAAGAGTGGTTATATCATGACCTTGATGGCCAGCAAGACCCCCACCATGTAGCTCCCAAATAAGGAAATCTCTAAGGGAAGTTTGAGAAACACAAAGTTTAGAACCTCAAAATAAGTAACCATCAATGATCATGTACTCATCAAACTCCCTACGGTCACCGTTAAGAAGTTCCTCGTAATAACACCAAAGTCAAGGCAAGACAAGTTAGTCTCTTTCATTCTCTCAAACCCTACTACAGAAGAAGTCCAATGACGAATAAGACAAACAACTTGATTGAAAGTGTCAACAACCTTATTCTCTACCCTAGAACGATGCTTAAGGACAAAAGTGAAGTCTTACAACAATTCTACCCTATTAGCATGCTTTTCCTCGATGTTCCTTTGTTACTTTATCCATTTAAGTGCATCATGGTCAATCCAAAGGACAAATTCCAAGGGCAAAAGATAGTATCTCTAATGTTTAAGAGACTGGACTATGACATAGAACTCCTACTCATGGGTATTGTAAGCATGCTTTTGATCAGAGAGTTTCTCACTAAAGATAGCAATTGGATGTCGTTCTTGACTCAAGACACCAATGCCTACGCTAGATGCAGCACAAAAAACTTCAAAAACCTTACTAAAATCAGGATGGCACAAAATAAGTGCTTGAGTCATTTTCTCCTTAATCAATGCAAAAGCTTTTTTAGCCCACCTAGACCACTTAAACTCACCTTTCTTAAGACAATCGGGAGCAAGAATAGAGCTAAAGTTCTTGACAAAGCGTTTATAAAAGAAAACATGTCCATGAAAACTCCTAACCTCATAGATGGTTGTAGGTTCAGGCCAATTAACTATGGCCCTAACCTTCTTGGAATCAGCAGAAATACCAGGGGCAGAGACTACAAAACCTAGGAAAGACACTTGAGGTTGAACAAAACAACACTTCATCAAATTGACAAAAAGTCTTTGGTCTCTAAGAACCACAAAAATTTTCTGAAGGTGCTCTAGATGTTCTTTTCCAGACTTGCTAAAGATTAAGGTGTCATCAAAATAAACCACTAAGAACTTACCAAGGAAGGGATGAAGGATATGATTATTAGACCTCATGAAGATACTAAGAGCATTGGTTAACCCAAAAGGTATGACTTGCCACTCAAACAATCTATCCTGAGTCTGAAAGGTAGTTTTCCACTCATCTCTAAGCCTAATCCGAATCTAATGGTATCCACTACGCAAGTCAATCTTTGATAACCACTGAGAACCAGCCATTTGATCTAACATGTCATCAAGTCTAGGTATGGGAAACATGTATTTAACTGTGTTGGTAATGGCACAGCTATCTACATATATCCTCATGGAACCATCCTTTTTAGGAGTCAAAACAGCGGGAATGGAACAAGGACTGAGACTATGGCGAATGAAACCCTTGTCTAGTAACCTTTCTACTTGCCTATTCAATTTAGTACGATCCTCAGGATTCATCCTATAGTAGGGCAACTGGGATCCTAGGACCAAGTCTGTAACATGCTAGATGTCTCTCATGGGTGGTAGCTCATTAGGAAAGTCCTTAACGACAATGTCCCAAAAATCTCCCAAAAGGTCTCTAAGCTCAGGGGACATCTCAAAAGAGGCACTGAAAGGAAATTCTGGCCCAATGATTTTTCTTTTTTTTCTCACATTCTCTCCAAGAAAGGAAATTCAAACTTTTGCTAGGAGTCTTAAGATGAGTTGAGGAGAAGACCTAGAATGAGGTTGGGAAAAAGACTTAGGTTTGGAACCACTCAAAACTTTTCTCACTAAAAGGTCAAGGCCTAGCAAGTGTCAACGTAATCCTCTTTCCATTATGCATGAACACAAAGATATTTTTTCTCTCAAAGTTCTTAGCATCCATGTCATATATCCAAGGACGACCTAGCAAAACATGGGCCACATTCATGGGTAAGACATCACACCAAATTTTATTAGAATATTGATCCATAGAAATAGGCACGAGAGACCTCTCAGTCACAGGAAAAGAAGTCTCATTAACTCAAGCAACACTTTAAGGTTCGGGATGAGGCTCAGCTTTAAGGTCAAACTTTTGCAAAGCAGCAACAACAACAAACTTAGTGCCTCAAGGGCTCCCGTATATGCAGGGTCTTTTTTTTGGGGGGGGGGGGGGGGGGTGTAGGCAGCCTTATCCCTTTAGGCAATTTCTGAGAATCCCCAATCTGAAAAGCATAAAAACAACACAGACCAAGCATAAAGCATAAAGCAACACTAGGCATAAAGCATCATAGCGATAGAAAAAAAAAAGCAACCAACATACAACAATAGTAATTATAATCAAACAAACATACATATAATCCTAAGGGTGCTAGTACTATCTTAGTTGTGCTCCTCTATCCTAAACCGCTATATCGGCTACACCAATGCTAGCCCTACACTTTGCTCTATCTAAGATCATCTCTTCATTTAGGTTGAGGTGGGTGAGCTCATGTCAAATCGTCCCCATCCAACTCTTCTTTGGCTTGCCTCTCCCTCTCCTCCTGTTTGTAGTATGGAGTTGTTCATATCTCATGATAGGGGCAGTGGTTGGTCTCCTCCTAACAATGCCCAAACTATCGCAAATGTTGCTCTCTCAACTTATCCTCGACTGAAGCCACCCCCCCAATTTTCTTCTTTTAACATCATTTATGGTCTTATCCTTTTGTGTCCATGCATCCACTACAATATCCTCATCTCCACCACCTTCAACTTCTACTTATGGTGTCATTTGACTAGTCAACACTCCGTACCATATGACATAACTGATCTTACTATCGTCTTGTAATATTTTCCCTTTAACTTTAATAGAACTTTCTATCGCATAGTACGCAGAGGCCAACCTCCATTTATGCCGGCCTACTTTAATCCCGTTGTTGACAGCCTCATCAACTTTATTGTCCTGTTGCACCATGGAATCCAAATATTTAAAATAATCTTTTTTCGATATACACTTCAATCCAATCTTGAAGTCTTCTATGCTTGACTTGGTTAAGGTACAGAACTTGAGTTCCATATACTTGGTCTTGGATCTATTGAGTCGTAAGCCTTTCGATTCCAAGGCCATTCTCCAAAGTTCTAGCTCCTCATTCATCTCTTCTTTAGACTTCCCCACTAGAAATATATCATCGGCGAAAAGCATGCACCAAGGTGTCCCCCCTAGATATGCCTAGTGAGCTCGTCTATAGCCAAAATGAATAAAAAGGGACTCAAGGTTGATCCTTGGCATTCCCCAACTGTAATGGGGAAGCGTCTATCTCCCCTTCCGCTATACGCACATTGGTTAGTGAGTCTTCATACATGTCTTTAATGGCTCAGATATAGGACTGGGGAATGCCTTTCTTCTCCAAAACCCTCCATAAAACCTCTCTTGGCACTTTATCATATCTCTTCTCCAAATTAATGAAGACCATATGCAGATCCTTTTGTCTATCTCTATAGTACTCTATCATTCACCTTATGAGATGGATGACTTCTATCATCGATCTACCAGGCATAAATTCGAATTGGTTCTCTGAAACCCCTATTTGTTGCCATAGCCTTCTTTCTATTACCAGCTCGCGTAGCTTTAGAGTGTCGCTCATTAGTTTGATTCCCCTATAGTTGGCACAACTCTTGATGTCACCTTTATTCTTGTAGATTGGAATTAACGTGCTCTTCCTCCAATTGCCAGGCATCTTCTTACCTTGAAGAATTTGGTTGAATAATTTGGTCAACCAACTGATGTCCTTCTCTCTAATGCATTTCCAAGCCTTAATGGGTATTCCATTTGGACTAATTGCTTTACGCCTGCCCATCTTTTTCAAGGTTTCCTTAACTTCCTTGAGTCTAATCCGCCTATAGTAGATATAGTCATAATGCTCCTGAGATGCTTGTAGCTCTCCTAGGGATATGTTTATATCCCCCTACTCTTTGAACAAATCATGGAAGTAGGCTTTTCACCTAACTTTAATTTGTTGCTCATCCACAAGCACCTATCCATTCTCCTCCTTTATGCAATTTACTTGATCCATGTCCCTAATCCTCCTCTTTCTCGCTTTTGCATTTTTATATAGGTCCCTAGCTTTCTCCTCCGTATCCAGCCCTTTGTCAAAATTCTTGTATGCCTTGGACTATGCTTCTCTGACTGCTATCTTTGCTTCTTTCCTGGCTTTTCTATATCGTTGTTTGTTGTCACCATCTCCACTTCGATCCCATTCCTGGAAATAGTCTCGATTGGCCTTAATCTTCTCTTGGACCTCCCTGCACCACCACTAAGACTCTCAGTGGTTTGGTGCCCCACACTTTAACACACCTAGGACTTCGCATGCTAAACCTCTGATCTTCTGGGCCAGTTGTTTCCGAATGTGGTTTATATCTCCCTTCAAATCCCAGCTGAGTCTAGACTTTACTGTTTCCTTAAAGGTCTGATACTTATCCCCTTTAAGTCCCTCCAACGAGTGCGTGGCTGTGCTGGTTTCCTAGTCCTCTTGCCCCTTCTCTTGACTTTAACATCAACGCACAATACCCCGTGCTATTTAGATAAGTCTTCCTTGAGATAACCTGTCGCTTTGATCCATCTTCTTTAGTAGTATGTAGTCAATCTTAGTTCTTGCTCCACCGCTTCGATACGTGATAATATGCTCATCACATTTTCTAAAGAATGTGTTGGCAACCATTAACTCATAAGTGACAACAAAGTCCAAGAGAGCTTTACCCTCAATGTTCCAGTTTCTAAAACCAAAGCCTCCATGGTAGGATGCATAGCTATTTGTGGTCACTCCCACATGCCCATTAAGTCTAAATCCTCCCAGAATCTACTCTTTTCTTGCTTTGTTAGCCCAGTCTGTGGTGCATAGGCACTTATAATGTTCAATTTCTCCCCATCTAAAACAAACTTGATGTGCTTGATCCTATTGCTAATCCTACTCACTCCTACTACTTTGTCCTTAAGGTTGTTATCCATAATAATAACCACTTCATTCCTCCCTCTGGCTTTTCCTGCATACCATAATGTATATCCTAGGACATCCCGGCTTTCGTGCCCACCCATTTAGTCTCTTGAGCGCACAAGATGTTGATCTTTCTCTTCATCATCATATGGGCCACCTCAAAACTCTTCTTTATTGATGTGCTGACATTTAATGTCCCAAATTGCCGGCTTACCTCAACAAGTTGACTCGCCCTCCCTTTCCCCTACCCCTTTGAAGACGGCCTCAAGTTTTGAGCTCTATAACTAGAAGAGTTCATCCACTAAACTATTAACAATCACAAGTAAGCAAGCACACAGGCATGGAACAGAGGCATAGTTGACATAGCAATAGCAACAACAATCAAAATCACAGAGTTAGGAGAAATCAAATAATACCCAAAAACCTTAGCATAGAGTCACAAAGAGGAGAGATCTGACCTAGGACTGGCTGGCTATTCTGCTTACCTGGGACCAATAAAAACAGATTTAGAAATAGCATTCATGTAATTTTCCCCATTTATGACTACCTTATAGATCTTATCACCACATTTGACTTTTGTCTCAAAAATGCTAGTACGCTTCCAAGCATCATTACTAGCAGGGAAAGAAGGGACACATCTCATGACATTTAATAACTCTCACCACAATTGACTTCCTCATGTTCACTTTTTGACTCAGTGCTTCCCTCTAAAGATTCAACTACCTCATTGACGTGGTCATCCTCATCAACATTCTCTACGGGCTTCCCACGTGTCACTGCAAGGTTACATAGAGGACAACAATCTAGAGGATGATCATAATTTCCACAACCATGACATTTAATAGAGGAGTTAAAAGGACTGAGAGTAAGAGGCTTGACCTCTGGGAAGAGTTCCCCTTACTAAAGCTAGCTACTTGACTAGCTTGATTGTTTCCCTTATAAAAAGGGTAGGAGTAATGGTAGGATTATTAAAAAGGAATGCTCTTGGAACTTCTAGACTCACCAACTTGGGAAGTTAACCAATGAAAGTAGGACTCTTGGCATCAAGAAGCCTCTTTGCTTGAAGAAGACCCCTTTGGTTGGTCTCAAAAATCAAAGCTGCTTGATAAATATCCATCAAAGTCTTAGGGGATTGGGTGTTGACCTTTTGTTTCAATTTAGGTCTAAGACCATTGATGAACTTGGTGATAGTTACCCATGGCTCTTCACTAATATCACACCTAAGTTTTAGCTCCTCAAACCTAGTGATGTATTTATCCACACTAGAAAACAATTGTCCTAGATTTAACTATTTGTTCAACAACTGCTCCCTATAGAAAGGTGGGAGAAATTTTTTCCTTCAACTTGTGTTTCATCTCAACTCAAAGGAGTGAAGGGAGGCTCTCCTAGGTGTTCTAGTCCCCTCTGAACACTAAGCCAATAATTCTTGGCAGGGCCAACAAATTTCATCTTAGTGTAATGACTTTCATGGCTTTAGAGAAGTTATAAAAGTCAAATAGGTCCTCTAGATGCTCTGATCAACCCTGGAAAGCATTAGGATCAAGTTTTCAATCAAACTCAGGGACATGAACTTTGACCTCTTTGGTGACATCAAAAGAGCCATCATGGTATCTAGGTTGGTCATACTCGTGACCGGGGATCTCTATGACACCTCTCTTGATACTCGTCCTGTGGGTGATAACACCTGTGGTTCTTAAGGAACTCCACATCATCAGAATTAGGTTCATCATCCTCGAGGTAGTCCCTATCACCATTAAAAGGAGCCTCGTGTTCTTGGACTCTAGGGACATCAGTATCTCTAGGGATTCTCCTATTAATATTATGAGTATTAAGGAGTATAGGAGCCATCGGCGGAGGATGCATAGGCAAGTATGAGACGCTGCTTGAGTAAAAGAAAAAGGGTAGTGTTACTTGTGACCTAGGTTGGGTTGTTAGTGCTATGGGCACCAACTGGACACTGGGACAAATGAGCTTCAACCCTACCCTTTAACATAGTTACCTCTTATCAATAGACTTAATGTGATTATCAAGTACACCACATTTTTAATGGTCATATCTAAATTGTGCCTCATCTTCTTAGTTTTAGTCTCAACAACGACGACTTTAACATTCATGGAGGCTATCTTAGAATTCAATGTCTTTATGGACTCATTCAAATAGTTGAGGCTTTCTTGAATTGGTCTATCCATTCCCAAACTAACGACAATAGAAGAAGAAAAATAAAAAATGGAGACAATTTTTTTTAAGGGTTATTTATACCAAAGGTCCCTATACTTTTTTTATTGTATCAATTTAGTCCATTCTCTTAATTGATTCGATTTGGTCCCTCTACAATCTATGCTATCTCAATTTAGTCATTTGGTCAAATTTTAATCAAGTTATTGACTTATTTTTAACGATACAATCACATTGGATGCAAGTAACTCACTACAAATTCCCCCGTGGATTAAATTTAACCCAATTTATGGCCAAAATATTAGATATTTCAGTAACAATTTAACTTGAATTATAGTCCAATGACCAAATTGACACAATATCAATTGTATAGAAACTAAATTGACACAATTGAAGGCACGAGGACTAAATTGAAATAATAAAGTAGAGGGACCACTAGTTTTAATAACCTGTTTTTTAAACAGCTGTTTTCTTTTTATTTGATAAGCAAAACTCCTTTTTTTTTTTTGAAAAAATAATAAAATAAAACTATGCATATATTAAACTGTAGTAAATAAAAGAGTAGATCAACCAAAGCACACTTATGTTTTTTTTAGTTAACTCGACCTTTAATCTGCATGAATCACAAGTAGTAAGTCCTTGAAAATAAACTAAACAACCTACTAATTACCTAAAATCTAAATTTCACAGAGGAACTAACAAAATACCTCGGGAGCGAAACTAGCTTTCCACAAGTGTTAGGCTTTTGCTAGGCCTTCTGCTAGGTTTGGGTTCCACTAGAGTTGACGGCAAGGGGAGTAGGCAACGGCAGCAAACGATCAAGAATTCTAGTAAAGGATTTAGGGGTTCTGACCTGTTTCGGTTGGGGTTTATTTTTTCCCTTTTTTTTTGAAAAAACAACGGAATGATAGATTTGAAACAAGAGCTCTGATACCAATTGACGGAGATATCGTGAGAGAGAGAACAAAGTAACCAATGACTGAGCAGTCCCGTGCCTAACCCTATTAAGCAACCCCATGCTCAGGTTTAGTAGCCCCGTAGAAAGGAAATCACAAAGTGTTTGATTTCAAAATATAACTCTTGAGTTTACAATGGGAGATACCTAGTACAAGACTACAACCTAAGTATATATAGTCTAACTAGTACTTGGACTCCAAGCAGCACAATTAAGAAACTAAAATAAAAACTAGTACTTGGGCTCCGAGCAACAACTAGTACTTGGGCTCCGAGCAACAACTAGTCCTTGGGCTCCAAGGAACAAAAGTTTCCTAATTTTTAAATCTTTTCCTAAAATAAGTCTTCATTCCTTGTCACTATATCAGTTGTACTCCTCTATTTTAATTCGCTATATTAAGCTAACCCTCCATTTAACTCTATCTAAGGCCATCTCCTCATTTACACTTTGGTAGGTGAGGTCATGTTAAATTGTCTCCATGCAGATCTTCTTTGGTCTACCTCTCCCTCTCCTCTCATGCATAGTATGGAGTTGTTCGCATCTCTTGACAAGGGAAGTGGTCAGTCTCCTCTTAACATGTCCAAATGTTGCTCCCTCAACTATATTCCTCTTAGAAAACTCAATGTGAGACTTGTGGCCCATTATGTAACATGGCAAGACACATTGCTTGGGCAATACAGTGATTAAGACCATTACGTAACCTCAAATCGTGACAATATCCCATTGCCTCCATTGGCCTCCTTGTAAAGCACGCCATTCAACTTATCCAATCCCAGTTGGGTGATTGCACTCAAAGAATTAGGGGGTTTGAGCTGAATGATGGGAAAATCTAAAGAGAGAAAGTGAGAAGATAGGGATAGGCAAGGGCAAAGACAGTATGCAAAGGAATGCTACTTTTCGAGCCATATATAAATTAAAGAACGCTTAAGTATGAACCTTGCTCCTATGTGTTTCCCATCCCTAAACGTTACTCTTGATGCCTTAGTCTCTCTTCCTCTCCCTCCTCCTACAGTTCACTTTTTAATAGAATGACTATTCCATAGTGGTAGATGGTATTTATGCATTAGAACATTGTATGCTAAAGTTTTTTAGAGAGATTTAGGTAGCCTTGTTAAATACTGATTTTGTATTATACGTATATTTGTACATGTGTAGTAAATTAGGTAACTCATTCACGTAAATTAAGGAAAGGATGAGAAAGGGAAACTTTCCCCCTTCTCCTTGACAGCCAAACGACTGCCTTCCCTCTTTCAAAAGGAAAAATCTTTCCCTTTTTTTCCTCTTGTATCTCTATTTAAGTTAATGTTTTGTATGTAATCAATCATCCAATAAAATTATACAAAGTGAAGAATCGTTCTTCCAATATTGTGTCTTGCATTTCAATTTTTTTCTTCATGGTATTAGAGCAGGCTTGATTCTGCAATCCCGATTCTACCGCACCCAAATTGCACGCACGCCTCTCCTCACTGTGAGAATTTCATCCATATTTACTTGTTTTATTTGGTGATTTCTTACTGATTTTTTTTTTTTAATAATGTCGGGTGAAAATTCTGGCCAAATTCAGGCACAAATTATCAACACAGGAGGAGCTCTTGATGTAAGTTCACCCTACTATCTTCATCCCTCGGATCATCCAGGGTTAACTTTTGTTAAAGACGTTTTAACTGGGCCAAGTTTTCCAGCGTGGCGGCGCTCGATTTTTGGAGTTTTTAAAGCAAAACACAAGATCGGTTTTTGAGATGGTAGTTAGGCCGAAAGAGGATTTTCCTGATTTCAAAAATTGGAGTGCCTGCGACTCCATGGTGTCCTCATGGCTTATAAACTCAGTTTCTAAAGGATTCATGATAATATTGCTTATTTCGAGTCTTCTCGGGATATATGGTTGGATTTAAATGAGAGTTTTTCCCAAGGCAACTTTCCCCGCGTTTATGAAATTAAACGCTAGATTTCGCAACTAAAGAAAATAAATATGTCCATTTCTGATTATTTTACCAAATTGAGGGCCTTATGCGACGAACTCTATACCTTAGTTGCCATACCGCCTTGCATTAGAGGTTCAAGCCAAGCCTTTTTGGCCATCTGCGATATGGAGTGATTACTAGACTTGTTCATGGGTTTAGATGCTTCATTTTCAACTGTTAGGTCCCAATTGATGAACACCAAACCATTACCCACTATGGGAAATGAATACTCGGTTTTGTGTCAAGAAAAGAAGCAGCAGTTGGTGGCAGCCGAGACAAATTTCGTCCCTAAAGCCGTAGCGTTCACTACATCAATGCCATCCGCACGTGTACTCATTATAAGAAGCAAGGACATACTAAAGATCAATGTTTTGAGCTTGTTGGATATCCCCCAGGTTGGAGAATCAAGAATTTGGGTGTTGGAGCCCGAGCCGTGGTTGCGGTGGCAGCCACCCAGCAGTCGACCGAACCAAATTGGGAGAGTCCCATCACAAGTCTTTCCTCGTGTCAATATCAACAGCTTTTAGCATTACTTGCACCCCCTACAAGATCTCCTAGTATAAATCTCACAAGTGAGGTCAAGTGCTTATCTCACACTTGGATTATTGACACCGGAGCGTCCGATCACATGGTTTCTATGTTGAGTGTTATGTTTGATGTTGTCGTTAATAAGTTAGTAGAACCAGTGAAACTGCCAAATGGGTCACAATTGGCAATAACTTATGTGGGAAAAGTTTGGATTTCAAGCGATGTTGTGCTTGAGGGCGTTTTACATGTTCCTGGTTTTCACTACAATCTTTTGTATGTGAGTAGATTAACTCGAAATGGAAATTGTGTGTTAACCTTTTATCCCTCTTTTTGTTGCATACGGGACCTACCCTCGAAGAAGCTGATTGGAGCAGGTAGGCAAAGGGATGGGTTGTACTTCTTGATGACACGAGATGGGACAGTCAAGGCTCTCACGGTCCAAGGCCAAAATAAGACAATGTTGTGGCATCACCGATTGGGACATGCTCCATTTTATAAATTATCTACTTTTCCGTTTTTGGATATTAAGAACTCGAATGTCGTTTGTGACGTTTGTCACTATGCCAAACAGGCACGGTTGCCTTTTCCTTTATCTGTTACCAAGACTTTTGCTTGTTGTGATATTATACATTGTGACATTTTGTGTCCTTATAGCATGGAATCTTTAACTGGAGCTCAATACTTTCTTACAATTGTTGATGATTTTAATTGGTGTACATGGGTTTTTCGGATGAGAGACAAGTCTCAAACCCCTTACCTTCTTATGGATTTTTGTCATAAGGTTGGAACTCAGTTTGGTTTACAGGTCAAACAAGTTCAAAGTGATAATGGGCAAGAATTCAAGGAGGGCCCTTTATTGATGTTTTATGCAAAGCATGGAATTCAAACATAGTCTTCCATGACAGGAACCCTACAACAAAACGGAGTGGTAGAGCATAAGCACAAGCACCTGTTAGAAGTTGGAAGAACTCTTCAGTTTCAAGGCAATCTTCCACAGAGATTTTGGGGTGACTGTGTTTTGATAGCAGCTTACATTATTAACCTGACTCCATCTTTTGCACTGAAAAATAGGAGTCTGTATGAAATTTTATTGAGTAAACAACCCTTTTATGAACACTTGCCAGTTTTTGGCTGTTTATGCTATTATCATGTGAAAACTGGTGATAAATTTGATAGCAGAGCGCAACCCGGCATCTTTATAGGTTATCCTCATGGCAAGAAAGGATATAAAGTGTATTGTCTTGAAAGCAATAAAATAATGTTGTCTAGAGATGTTCGGTTTTATGAGGATGTTTTTCCTTTTGCAAACTCAACTGAAGAGAAGTTTAATTTTGATAATGAGATTAAAATTCCAACGGATGTTTTGTATGAGAATGAGCAGAACCAGAAAACGTCCGAGTCAATCGAACTGGTCGGCACCCAGATGGCTGAACCGGTTTCGACCCAATTGGGACGGATGTTCATATGCGAGGTCCAGGTTCGGATATTGATATTAGTCCAGAACCGGGTTCCGGGATAGTGGCAAGAAGAAGTGGTCATTTTCGCACAGTATCGGTTAGATATCATGATTATGTTTATGACTTGCCATCTTCCATAACCCATCCCAATGCGCCTGATCCGTCAGCTAATTCAGGTGTTCTCTATCCTATCTCAAATTTTATTTCTAATGCACAATTTTCTAACCCTCACATGACAGTTTTAAATGCCATCATGTCATGCGATGAGCCAAAGACTTTTCAGCAGGCCGTCCAACATGAGCATTGGAGAGATGCTATGGAAAAGGAAATCTGCGCACTTGAACAAAATCGAACTTGGACCTTGAAAGATTTGCCAATGGGAAAAGGGCTATAGATTTGAAGTGGGCATACAAAGTGAAATACAAGTTAGACGGGGCTGTTGAAGGCTACAAGGCCCGGTTGGTGGCTAAGGGATATACACAAGTGGAAGGTATAGATTATTATGATAGTTTCGCACCTGTTGCCAAATTAGTCATTGTTAGATGTGTGTTAGCAATTGCAGCAGCTCGTAGTTGGATAATTCATCAACTTGATGTTAATAATGCTTTCTTACATGGGGACCTAGATGAGGAAGTGTACATGAGACTTCCTTTAGGTTTTGAACGCAAAAACGAAGGAAAGGTTTGCCGACTTCGTAAATCCCTTTATGGCTTGAAACAAGCATCTCGAAATTGGAATTAGAAATTTACCTCCACCTTATCAAGATTGATTTTTGTCAATCCAAGCTAGATTATTCACTTTTCACTTATTTTCATAAAGACGTATTTACCACAGTGCTCATATATGTGGATGACGTTATTATAACCGGTAATAATATGAGTCATATTTCTAAAGTGAAAGGCATATTGAACAATTTTTTTGGGATAAAGGACTTGGGACTGGTAAAATATTTTTTGGGGATAGAGGTGGCTCGGTCTCTAGAAGGGGTTACATTAAACCAACGCAAGTATACTTTAGACATTCTTGATGAAGTAGGGATGTCAGGTGCGAAACCCGTGTCTACAACTATTGTCATAAACCATGAGTCAGCAGATGGAGTGTGGGAAGAGTTTGAAGACCAGGGTTGGTATAAACATCTAGTTGGTAGACTGTTGTAATTGACGATCACTTGGCCTGATATTTGTTATGTTGTTCATATTTTGAGTCAGTTCACGCATGATCCACAACAGCCCCATTTTGATGCTATCATGAGAGTTCTAAGGTATTTAAAGGGAACACCGGGACAGGGGATATTTTTACTGTCTACTAGTGACTTGAAACTACATGGGTTCTGTGATTCCGATTGGGCAGGATGTCCTACTACAAGACGATCAACCACATGTTATGTCATTTTTCTAGGGAACGCACCCATTTCATGGAGGTCCAAGAAGCAAACAGTTGTTTCGCGCTCTTCGGCTGAGACCGAGTACCGGTCAGTGGCTACCACTACAAGTGAAATTGTGTGGTTGCGATGCTTATTATCTGTTCTTCTTGTCCCTACAAACAATCCTACAATGTTATATTGTGATAATCAGGCAGCTCTTCACATAGCTTCTAATCCAGTGTTTCATGAAAGAACCAAACATATAGAGATTGATTGTCACTTCATCAGAGAAAAGCCGCTTGGAGGGGAGATAGCCACGTCCTATGTTCGATCTACAGATTAGCTTGCCGATGACTTTACAAAAGCTTTAGCTAGTACCAGTTACTTAATTTTCCTTCGCAAGTTGGGCATGATTAACCTTCACGCTCCAACTTGAGGGAGAGTGTTAAATACTGATTTTATATTATACGTATATTTGTGCATGTGTAGTAAATTAAGTAACTCAATCACATAAATTAAGGAAAGGATGAGAAAGGGAAACTTTCCCCCTTCTTCTCCTTGACAGCCAAACGTTGCCTTCCCTCTTTCAAAGGGAAAAATCTTTCCTTTTTTTTTATTTCCTCTTGTATCTCTATTTAAGTTGATGTTTTGTATGTAATCAATCACCCAATAAAATTATTCAGCAATATTGTGTCTTGCATTTCAATTTTTTTCTTCAAGCCTTTCCCGTTTAAAAATCATAAACAACATTTATGATGGACCAGTGACTAGCGTAAGGACATCCAGGTAGACGATGAGGCATTTGCTAGCTACTAGTTCACCGCATCAAGGTCATCTTTGAGTCTCTTTCCGTTAGCTTTATTCATGGACGAGCACTAGGCATATTGCAGATGTTGCATGTTGTTTGCAAATGGGATCGCGATGGTAAATGAGGTTGAAGAAAGTTGTAATGTGAAATTCAAGTTGCAGAGGGAGACCTGAGAGTCTTATTCTTACGCCGGAGTATATAGGATGTAAGTGTATGAAGGATCATATAGGGAGTAGTGTGATGTTAAAATCGGGATAGAAATTTAGTCCAAAGTGCATCTTCTGCATATCTTGGATCGATAATCTGTAAAATGGTGGAATCAAAAGGATATTTGTGGTTAAATTAAAGTTAAAGGGGAGCTATATGTCATGGTAGAAAGTGCTGGGCAGTGTAGCAGAAATGATAAGGCTACAGAGGATATGGATGCATGGTAAGAGCTCAGATCAAGAATGATGTCACTGGGGAAATGTTAACAACAGAGGAGCAATAATAGAGTAGTGGGCTTGGAATGTGAATAGAAGACCACTTAGTGTGCCAGTGGGAAGAAGCTTATTTGTTAGTACTCATTTTTCATATTATGAGAAATGTCTCCTTGCTGATTGAAGTTAGGTTGACAGAAAATATTTCCTTTGCACTTCTGCTCTCATGCTGTTGTTAGATCACCACCTCTGCAATTTTTTGTATGCAATTCATGATTTAGCTGGAACTTTCTTATGCATCACATGGCGTGTCAAAGCAAGCTGGCTGGCAGACGCCTGCTGGAGGAGAAGCAAAATGAACATGCATGGGATGTCTGCTCCTATAAATGGTAGGCAAATCATCAAAATTTGCTTTGGTACTACCTCATGGACTGGAAATCCCACCATGAGGTATTTTGGTGGTAATTCTTTTTAGTATAAACAATTTGGGGTGTGAACAAATCGAGCTAGGTTGAGCACCTACTTGTTTGGTCTCGAGCTTGATGAGTCTTAACTAGCTCAAGCTTGAGCAAAGCCTGAAAAAGTGTGTGAACTATAACTCAAACTTGGTTCGCTATGATGCTAGTATGCCTAACACTCATCTCAACGAGGCATGTTTATCGAGCAAGTCGGGTCGAGCTTGTCATTGAGCTAAGCTTAATGTTAAGTCGAGCTCGATATTGAGCCTAGCTATCTCGGCTAATAGCGAGCATTATCTCGCATCAAATGGTTGTCATGTGATGAATATTCATAGTACTAACAATCTATCATTTATCCTTTATCAAGCTACTAAGAAGCAATTAAGAAGCCCCTCTTAATGAGTAATTAATAAGTTCTTAATCATTGTTGCACGAAGAGGGAGCGGGAATGGGAGCAGGAGAACGGATAGTCATAAAAGTTTCTTAAGTTAGGGGTGTGGGGACAGTAATATTAAATATATATATATATATATATATATATATATATATATATATATATACATACATGTATACATGTGTATACATATGGCCAAAGATAAATTTTTATAAACTAAAATATTAAATTACTACACTTTGAAAAATAAATTAATGTTAGGGAAAAACACCATTTGCTAAGACATCCGCCTCCCCGAGAAGAGAGTGTTAGGAGCCTGCACCAATTAACGGCCACCAAGGACAACTGCCACAGCCCTAGCGGTACTCCTGCACCCTAGCGGTACTCTTGCACCCTAGCGGTACTCCCCACCCTAGCGATACCTTCATACCCAAGCTATACTCTCTCCCACCTGACGCCAAGGGGTCCCCTCCTAACCCCTATAAATACAATAATAAACACCACAAAAGGAGGAACTTGAGCTCGGTTCACCTTTAAAAGACCCCAACCAAAAAACCCTAAAATAATTGGCATTGTCTGTGGGAAGGGTACTAACGCTTCTTTCATGTCAAATACCAGTCATTCCGCACCCTCCACCGGGAGGGCCACCGCCCAGATTATGTAACCCAAGAACAATTCAATCAATTACAACACCAACTCACCCAGTTCTTTACCCAAATGATGGATAACGGCGCCGGAAAAGTCCCAGACCCTAGCCAATTTACCACCACCCCCAGAGCCCCTCGGGACGCTCCAACTAAAAGCCAAAATCCAATCACCAAGTCCACTACCAGCGCTCACCATAACTATATAAGCAATAACCACAAGCGGGACGCCGGAGCAGGGGTGATGCCTCTAGTACCGGGAACCCACTCTCCTTTTACGTCCCGACTCCTCCGGGCACCTATGGGAAAGGTGAAAATTCCTAATATGGATGCATTTGATGGGACCCAGGACCTTGAGGACCATCTGGCAGGTTTTGCGGCTCGGATGTACCTACAGGACGTAGGGGAAGATGTATGGTGCAAATGCTTTCCCGCCACCCTCAAGGGGGCCGCGCAAAGTTGGTTCTCCTCTCTCCCATACTCGTCCATTGACGGATTCACAGAGCTCTCTGAACGGTTCGTGCGTCACATTGTGAGCAATAAGAGAAGAAGGAGAACGGCTGCACATCTTCTCAAACTACAGCAGAATGAGTTTGAACCCCTAAGAAGTTATGTACGATGGTTCAACCGCGCCACGATCGACGTCGCCAACCTCTCTGATGAGACGGCCATTACTGCCTTTATTAACGGACTATAGAATTCTCCCTTTAAATTCGTGCTAGCCAAGGGACTGCCTCTAACCATTGACAACCTGTGGCGTAAGGCCAACAAGTATATTACCGCTGAGGATGTGATGCAAGCAATGCTAAGGCCTGAAGTAGTTCGGGTGGGGACCTCCCTAAGGCCAAAAGAGGATTTCAGGCCACCGCCAAGAAATGCCCGGCAACCAAAAAGGTGGAAGCCCTTTTTTAAAACGCAGGTCCCACCGGAAGCCGCATGATCGCTCCTGGCAATAAAGGCAGGAGAACAGCCAAAAGATTCAAAAAACAAAAAGAATGATAGGTGCGCCTATCACCAAATAACCACCCACAACACCGCAGACTGCCGTGGGTTAAAATCCCGCCTGGAAGAGGCTGAGCGCATGGGGCAATGGATAGAGTACGCAAACTTATAGAGGATAAAGACAAGAAAAGCTCGCGGTGAAGATACTCATGACCCAGGACCGAGCAAAATAGCGCCGCCGGTCGTCGCCGCCATCACTAAAAGAGAATCGCCAGTAAGTGGAAAATCAAAGGTCAGGGAAAAAGGGAAGGGGCCCCACCCGGCACTTAATAAACCTAAGTGCATAAGTTTCACAGAGGAGGATGCGCAAGGGATTGACGCATGCCAGGAGGACCCTCTGGTTATAACCGCTAATATTCACGGGTACATCATCCACAGAATCCTGGTCGACCAAGGCAATTCTGTTGATGTGCTCTTCTTGAGTTGTTAGGCCCAAATGGGGATGTCCACCTCCTCCCTTATCCCCACATCAAGCCCTGTCGTAGGGTTCGCCGAAAATCCTGTTATACGGCAAGGGAAGATACTTATAACCGCCACCTTTCAGGGGTGAGGGAGGACAACACACCATCAAAATCGAATTCCTGGTCATAGACGCTCCCTCAGCCTATAATGCAATCCTTGGGAGACCCTCCTTGAATAGTCTAAAGGCCGTGGTCTCCACCTATCATCTAGCCATGAAATTCGAAAGTGACACTGGCGGCATCATGACCGTTCGTGGTAGTCAAGGCTCCCTCTCCGAATATTATCACAACTTTCCTGATTCAGCCTTGATAACCGCCGAGCCAGTTGAGCCCAAGTCATCCTCAAATCTGGAGCCGGCACCATCGTCTCTGGAGAAGTATGAACTAGAGCCAGGGCGGTACACCTACATGAGCGCCTCAGTCCCTCGCCACCTGAAGGAGAGGATTGGCGAACTTTTAAAACAATACCGGAACGTCTTCGTGTTTTCTGCTGACGAGATATCCGGAATACCGCCAGAGGCGATCACCCACTAGCTCAATGTTCAGATCGACAAAAAATAGGTAAAACAGCGAAAGCATAACTTTTGCACCGAGCGTAACGAGGCCGTCAAATTGGAGGTACGAAAACTTATCCAAGCAGGATCCATTAGGGAGGTGGCTTATCCAGAATGGCTGGCTAACGTAGTTCTGGTAAAAAAGGCAAATGGAAATTGGAGAATGTGTGTCGATTTCACAGACCTCAATAACGCTTGCCCAAAAGACTCTTACCCTCTTCCTAAAATAGATAAATTAGTAGACTCAACGACAGGCAGCGAATTATTCAGTTTCATGGACGCTTTCTCAGGCTACCACTAGATTCACATGCATCTGGATGACGAAGATAAAACTTCCTTCATAACAGCTGAGGGCACATACTGCTAAAAAGTCATGCCATTTGGCCTCAAAAACGCTGGCGCCACATATCTACGACTAGTCAATAAAATTTTTGACTCCCAAATTGGTCGCAACATGGAAGTTTATGTGGACGACATGATAGTTAAATCCTGAAAGAACCCAGACCACATTGAAGACTTAAGAGAGGCTCTGGAAGCACTCAGGAGGTACAAAATGAAGCTTAATCCTGAGAAGTGCTCGTTCGCGGTACCTGAAGGGAAATTCCTAGGATTTATTGTCAGCACCAGGGGAATTGAGGCTAACCCCCGAAAGATACGCGCTATTCTCGAAATGGGATCACCCCATTCTTCTAAAGATGTCCAGAAGCCAGCCGGCTGCATGGCCTCTCTTAATAGATTCATTAGCCGCTCTGCCGACAAGGCCCTACCATTCTTTAAAACATTACAGAAAAAGCAACCCTTCTGTTGGAACGAAGAATGCGAGCACGCCTTCCAACAGTTAAAGCAATATCTAGCTCAACTTCCCGTCATTACCTCTCCCGACCCAAATGAAAAGCTGAGCGTTTACTTAGCCATTTCAGAAAATACCACCAGTGCCGTGCTAAGAGCCGATCGCGAAGGCAGGAAACTCCTGGTATATTTTGTGAGCCAATCCCTTAAGAGCGCAGAAAAAAGATACCGTGTCATAGAAAAGATCGTGTTGGCCTTGGTCACCGCTGCGCGTAAGCTGAGACCCTATTTTCAGGTCCACACCATCACTGTGCTCACTCATCTTCCTTTTCGAAAGTTGCTAGGAAAGCTAGATTGCTCAGGAAGAATGCTAAAATGGTAGTAGAACTCTCGGAACATGATATTCGGTACTCGCCCTGCCTGGCCATCAAGGCACAGGCCCTGGCCGACTTTTTGGTGGAATGCAGCTTTGAAATATCCGAGCTAACAACCTCCCCCAAAGAGTATCATCTTTGGATACTATTCATTGACGGTTCCATCAACCAAGGGGGCAATGGCGCAAGCATCATGCTGATAAATCCAGAAGGGGAATACACGGAATACGCGGTAAAACTTGATTTTAATGCTACTAATAATGAAACTGAGTATGAGGCCTTGTTCTTAGGCATTGACTACGCCAGAGCGACCGGCGCCAAACATGTCGAGGTCTTCAGTGACTCAGAGCTAGTAGTAAACCAGGTAACTGGGGAATACGGAGTAAAGGAGCCCCACCTGGCACAATACCTTGGCCTGGTCCAGAAACGGATCTTTGGATTAGAGAGCTTCAGTATACGAAGAATCTCTCGCGAAGACAATAGGCAGGCCGATAAGCTAAGTCGGTTGGCTGGCCTCAAGCACATGATGGAAAAAGAAGAAGCAGAGGTGCAGATACAAGAAGTCAACGTGAAGTACCCAAACCGACCCCTTCCCTGGGATACAATGCAGATACAATATGAAGACGGATGGATGCGTCCTATTGTAGATCATTTTGCAAAACAAAATACCTGCAGACAAAAAGGAAGCACGAAAGCTGCAGCGACAAGCAGCCCGTTTTGTTATAATCGACCAACAGCTCTATAAAAGGTCATTCACGTACCCCCTGCTAAAATGCCTAACCCAGGAGGAGGGGAATTACGTGCTAAGGGAGATCCATGAAGGGATCTACGGGGTACATATCAGGAAGCGAACATTAGTAAGAATGATGCTAAGAACCGGGTACTTTTGGCCTACCATGGAAAGAGATGCCACCACATTGGTACGGAAATGTGATAAATGTCAGAAATTCGCACCATTAATCCACGCCCCGGCGGTACCACTACACCCCATCATTGATCCCATACCTTTTGACCAATGGGGGATGGATATCTTGGGCCCATTCCCGCTGGCCAGTGGACAAAGAAAATTTCTAATAGTGGCTGTAGACTACTTCAACAAATGGATAGAAGCAAAAGCAGTAGCCAGTATCACTGACCACGCCACCCGCCAATTTTAATGGAAAAGCATCATACCTCGCTTCGGAATCCCACGAGCCATCATAACTGATAACGGAACACAGCTCAACTCACCACGATTCTGTAACTATTTCCAACACATGAAGATCTCCCTCCACTTGGCATCAGTGGCTTACCCACAAAACAATGGTCAAGTAGAAGCCGAGAACAAGCAGATACTTGTGGGGTTACGACGAAGGTTGGACGATGCAAAAGGAAAGTGGTTGGAAGAACTACCTAGTGTTCTTTGGGCCCACCGTACCGTCTACCGAGTAGCCACGGGGGAAACTCCTTTTATGTTGGTCTATGGAGCCGAGGCCGTAATCCCAGTGGAACTAGGAGAGCCCAGTCATTGGACCCAAGGGTACCGTCAGCTGGGAAATGAAGAATTACGAAGACATTCTCTTGATCTAATCGACGAAACTAGGGAAAATGCCCTCCTCCGCATAACGGCTCAGAAGCAGCGGATATCTCAGTACTATAATAAGCATGTAAGGCCTCGAAGTGTGGAGGTAGGAGACCTAGTGCTGCTTCAAGCAAGCATTACTCACCGCATCGGATCAGGAAAAGTGGCCGCCAATTGGGAAGGTCCCTACCGTGTACGTACGAAGCTAGGAAATGGGAGCTATAAGCTGCAACGTCTCGACGGTACTGAAGTACCGCGATCCTAGAATATTAAGAATATTAAAAAATACCACACATAGAAGTCGGAATATATGTACAACAAGCAAACATTTTAAGTCACTCAGATAGTAGACATGGATGTCGTAGAGCCCGTGTAGCTACAAAATGTACACCGATATATAATATAATAATATGTATGATATAGTATTCCATCTATAATATTGTGCATTCCGCCCCAAAAGTCCCAACGGAAATACCATCCCTGGATCACAACTTTACAAAACACGCCTATGGATTACTATTACAAAAAGAAGCATAAGCATAGGCTCCAAAAAGGAGGATCCTTCCCACACTAGAAGCAACCCTCGTCTAGAAAGCTAACAACAAAAAAGAAGAAAGGAAAAAGTGGGCAACTATGGCCGCCGGCTACTGGACCCTTCTTTCAAGCGTGAAATATCTTAATGAAGCTGGTCCGCTACCCACTGAAGCAACTCTTGGCCCAGACCAGGGCAACTCTAAAGCAAACGGCGAGCAAAGTTAGAGAGACCTGAGGTAAGCCTCGCCAGTAAGAGGAACTCATCAAGCTGCGAAACTCCACACCAGTCTTAAACTGAGTAACGGCATCCTCCGCGGCTCTCGAGCTCTCCACCTGACGGCATTGCATCTCGTCCTGTAGTTTCTCTAAACACGCCTGACAGGATGACAACTCCCCCCTCAGCCCTTACGCCTCCAAAGAAGCTGTTGCATACATTTCCCGAAGCCTTAGGGCCTCTTGCGCCTCCCTCTCTTTCTCTTCACTAATCCTTTGGGCCTCCTGTGCTACTCTCTCTTTCTCCTCACGGCTCTGCTTAGCTTCCTCCAGTGCCGTATCCTTCTCCCTTTGTAATAAAGAAAGCCTTAGGGCCTCTTCTTCTCAGGCCGCTCTCATCTCCTGCACCGTCGCGGTAAGGTCTTTGTTCTCACCCTCCAGCTTAACGAGCTCCTTTGTTATTGTCTCCCTCTCCTGAAACCACCCGGTAACCATAGCGGTAGTCCACGAGCTAACCTACGACCACATCATAGACGGGTAAGTTCAATAACGGCCATAAAATGTCCAAACATAATGGAAACGCTACCTTTAAGGCATAGGTCACAACCGTATCCCCCGTGGCAGCCGGCAACACTTCTGAAGAAAGGGCAGCATGACTCGTCTTTTGGATAATATCTACGCCATCACGAGGAGAGAGGACGGAAGAACCGTCAACAGATGGGACTTCGGGAGGAAGGCTCCTATCGCCAACAGCCGCCTCATCCCAAGAGGGGGTAGGCTCCTATCCAAAAGGGGTACCGTGAAAAGGATCTGGCACCGCCGATGGGTCGATTCGAAAAGAAGGGGGAAACCTGTCAGCACTACCGTCACCTCTTGCCTCCAGGTCGCCAAAAGAAGGAGGAGAAGGAGGCACTTGGCTTGATGATTCGGCATGAACCGGGACCCTTTCCACGGCACCCTCCCTTAAAACTGCCTCACTACTAACAGATCTCCCAAGGTCTCATTCAACCGCCGGTACTTTGTCCACTCCCAAGGCCTCACTCTGGACTTCGAGATCAACCGCCTCTGTCATGAAGGCGGCAATCGCACTTTCAAGTACGTCATCAGACGAACGTCCTGAATGCTCCAGGGTAGCGGCAATGGCCGTCACCTCCATTTCACTGGGTAAAGGCCCAGCCATTTCCATAGTAGCGGCAACAGGCACCCCTCCGGCTACCTCTTATGAAGGGGGGAACGATGGCACGTCGGGACCTATTACAGTAGTAGAGGCTGCGCCCTCTGGGGTACCGGCTACGGTCTCGAACAAAACACTCGGCGTCTCATCACCAGAGTCAGGTCTAGATATCACTGCCATAGGCTGAGGATAGGAAACGCCTCCCACTGGCTGGGATGCTTCAGTTACCGCCACCTCAGCATCCAAGACAGGAACAGACCTCTCCAAAGCTGGGGAGGCTTGTACTACGGGGATCTCAGTCCTGTCCCCTTACGGAGAAGGAATCGTCCTTGACGGTTCCTCTACCTGTGCCGCAACCTTAGCCTTCTTGCGCTTCTTTTGGCATGGCCTGGGAGACTCCTCTCTGCTCTCAGTAGATGCTCTTTTTCCCGTCCTAGAGAACATTCGACCCGTAATGGCGGCCCTTTTTCCTCTCTCTGCTGCCCCGTCACCACCCTGACGGTAATCCTCCGTAAGTTGAACAATATCTACATCAACTTCCGGCCCTGTAATAACGACAGCCGAAAGGAGGTTAGGACAAATCATGATAATCAACCAAAAAAAAAAGTGAGAGAGAGAGAGATAGAGAGAAAGAAGGAAAAGCTTCCCCCCTCGGGCTAAAGAATCTCTTACCACTTGCTGGCCGGGCACATAAACCCGCTTTTATAAGCACCCTTTCCTGAGCAAAAATTTCCTTGACGGCCACAAAACGAGAATCCAACCCCCTTTCAAAGTACTGAACCACCTCCTTATCAAGAGGTGAAACCTCATCTGCGGAAGGAATGTTACTCTTATTCACTTTAGTCCAATACATGGAGAGAAGTAAGGGTTGCGAAGGTCTCACCCACACAAATTTATTCTGCCAAAAATTTACCTTGAACGGGTTATTTTCCACAAACTTCACTCCCGCCTTCCCCTCAAACATCACCACTCCCCTTAGTTGCCTAGCCTTAAATAAATAATCAAAACTACGAGTGGAGGGAGTCAACCCCGCCACAAAATAAGTGACTAAATACCCATAAATATTCCTAAACCCACTTGGGCTAATCTGACTAGAGCATAAAGAATACTGTCTAAAGACCCACTCCAATATACTGGGCAAGGGAAACCTCAACCCCGTCTCCAAAGAATCCACGGTAACCGAAAAAGAGCACGGATGGCGGAGGAACAAAATGTTATCATTCTCCCTCGGCCCAATAACCTCATAATCATCAAGAAAGTAAAACTTATCTCGAAATTGTTTAACCCCCTCAGCGGAAGACAAGGAGGATACAAATGACCCCAAAGGAAGCACCATCGCCGCTTCCGGAAACTGGGCACGAACTGCCTCCTCCTTTGGGGATTGTGCCGATAAGGGAGCCAATCGTGACAACGGTTCCACCGCCAAACCCTCCTCTGCAGAGATCTCCCCAGTACTGCCTTGGCGACTTTGACCCGGCCGTGACCTTTTTGGAGCCATACTCTAAAAGGAAACAACAAAAAGGAAAAAAAGAAAAGAGGTCAGATCAAGGAAACCTTACCCCGATAATTTTAAGGGGGCCCACCGGAGTTCCCCATGGGCAAAGTTAGAGTATTCATCCCGGAGGGCAAGGGCACATTCTCCGAACTAGGCCAACAAAAGGAGGGGGATACCGCTTGATCGAGAAACATTGCCCCTCTATTGCTGGGCTCGCAGCTATGTTCGCAAGAAAATCAGAAATAAGCTGGGCATTTTCGTCAGAGCCCTCCATGGGAGCTCTAACAAACAGCTCAGGGTTCGAAAGTTTTTGGGGGAAAATGAAGCAAACGTTCGAAAAAGCAAAATCACACTAAAAATTCAACAAAATACTCTCAAACCAACAGCAAATTACCTTGAAATCAGGACAAAAACTAGTTATAAGTAAAAAGAGAGAGATAGGGTTCGCAGAGGAGACGAGCTCACTGTGGAAGAAAAGGGGTTTAGGGTTTTTGAAAAACAAAACGGTAATAAATGCCCCAAGGTCAGAGGTGACAGCCAAAAGAAGGGGGTGGTTACACGTCACCCCACCTTTAAAAAGAATCTCGAACACAGCGTCATTTAAATAGACCCGGAGCCCAACCTTGCCGGCTGGTGGCTTCTTAGTTAACATTACTTAGTTCCTTTTCCTTAATTTTAATATGTTGTTTCATCATGCCCAGCCTTGCCTGCTGGACGCTTCTTAGTTAACGTTACTTAGTTCCTTTTCGTTAAATTTAATATGTTCTTTTATCTTGCCCAGCCTTGCCGGCTGGGGGCTTCTTAGTTAACGTGACTTAGTTCCTTTTCCTTAAATTTAATATGTTATTTTAGTTAATGTCACTTAGTTCCTTTTCCTTAAATTTAATATGATGTTTTATCTTGCCCAGCCTTGCCGGCTGGGGGCTTCTTAGTTAACGTCACTTAGTTCCTTTTCCTTAATTTTACTATGATGTTTTATCTTGCCCAGCCTTGCCGGCTAGGGGCTTCTTAGTTAAGGTTACTTAGTTCGTTTTCCTTAATTTTAGTATGCTGTTTTATCTTGCCAAGCCTTGCCGGATGGGGGCTTCTTAGTTAAGGTTACTTAGTTCCTTTTCCTTAAATTTAGTATGCTGTTTTATCTTGCCCAGCCTTGCCGGCTGGGGGCTTCTTAGTTAACGTCACTTAGTTCCTTTTCCTTAATTTTAGTTTGCTGTTTTATCTTGCCCAGCCTTGCCGGCTGGGGGCTTCTTAGTTGACGTTACTTAGTTCCTTTTCCTTAATTTTAGTATGCTGTTTTATCCTGCCCAGCCTTGCCGGCTGGGGGCTTCTTAGTTGACGTTACTTAGTTCCTTTTCCTTAATTTTAGTATGCTGTTTTATCCTGCCCAGCCTTGCCGGCTGGGGGCTTCTTAGTTGACGTTACTTAGTTCCTTTTCCTTAATTTTAGTATGCTGTTTTATCCTGCCCAGCCTTGCCGGCTGGGGGCTTCTTAGTTAACGTTACTTAGTTCCTTTTCCGTAATTTTAGTATGCTGTTTTATCCTGCCCAGCCTTGCCGGCTGGGGGCTTCTTAGTTAACGTTACTTAGTTCCTTTTCCGTAATTTTAATATGCTGTTTTATCTTGCCCAGCCTTTCTGGTTGGGGGCTTCTTAGTTAACGGTACTTAGTTCCTTTTCCTTAATTTTAATATGCTGTTTTATCTTGCCCAGCCTTGCCGGCTGGGGGCATCTTAGTTAACGCTACGTAGTTCCTTTTCCGTAATTTTAATATGCTGTTTTATCTTGTGCCCAACCTTGCCGGCTGGGGGCTTCTGAGTTAACGTTACTTAGTTCCTTTTCCGTAATTTTAATATGTTGTTTTATCTTGCCCAGCCTTGCCGGCTGGGGGCTTCTCAGTTAACGTTACTTAGTTCATTTTCCGCAATTTTAATATGTTGTTTTATCTTGCTCAGCCTTGCCGACTGGGGGCTTCTTAGTTAATGTTAATTAGCTCATTTTTCGTAATTTTAAAATGTTGTTTTATCTTGCCCAGCCTTGGCGGCTTGGGGCTTCTTAGTTAACGTTACTTAGTTCCTTTTCCATAATTTTAATATGATGTTTTATCTTGCCCAGCCTTGCCGACTGGGGGCTTCTTAGTTAACGTTACTTAGTTCCTTTTCCTTAATTTTAATATGTTGTTTTATCTTGCCCAGCCTTGCCAACTAGGGGCGTCTTAGTTAACGTCACTTAGTTCCTTTTCCGTAATTTTAATATGCTGTTTTATCTTGCCCAGCCTTGCAGGCTGGGGGCTTCTTAGTTAACGTTACTTAGTTCTTTTTCCGTAATTTTAATATGTTGTTTTATCTTGCCCAGCCTTGCCGGCTAGGGGCTTCTTAGTTAACGTTACTTAGTTCATTTTTCTTAATTTTAATATGTTGTTTTATCTTGCCCAGCCTTGCCGGCTGGGGGCTTCTTAGTAAACGTTACTTATTTCCTTTTCCTTAATTTTAATATGTTGTTTTATCTTGCCCAACCTTGCCGGCTAGGGGGTTCTTAAGTAACGTTACTCAGTTTTTCTCCTTTATAGATGCCTTGTCTCAGCAACGGAGAAGCCCGCAACGGTACAAGTCCCGCCTAACACTGGGACTGACGGTAGCTCTCATCAGCTGAGAAGCCCGCCACGGTATAAGTCCCGCCTAACACTGGGACTAACTATCTTCTGCTGAGAAGCCCGCAACGGTACAAGTCCCGCCTAACACTGGGACTAACTATCATCTGATGAGAAGCCCGCAATGGTACAAGTCCCGCCTAACACTAGGACTGACAGTAGCTCTCATCAGCTGAGAAGCCCGCCACGGCATAAGTCCCGCCTAACACTGGGACTAACTATCATCAGCTGAGAAGCCCGCAACGGTACAAGTCCCGCCTAACACTGGGACTAACGATAACTATGCTGAGAAGCCCACAATAGTATAGGTCCCACCTAATAACGGGGCCATTCGTACCTAATCTGGCCAGCATATGAATCCCGCTCATGACAAAAGAAAAATCATTATTCTGCAAAAAGCGGGGTAGCCAACGTTAACCTTATAATACATTGCCAAAAAGCATCTACTACAACCGAAATGGGAACTAAAAATAAAAAGGAAAGGATATAAAACAAACCCCTAACAAAAACTAAAGGCTATGTCACAACTTAAAAGCCGAAGCCAAAAGCACCAACTGTACAAAGCATAATTATACAAAACCATAACAATACAAAAGAACACCCATATCCTTAAAAACCAAAAACGCCTGCTCCTACTCTACGGATGGCTCTCTCACATAAAGGCCGCAAATGGTGCCAAAGGATCATCACCACAGCGAAATAAAGATCCTGAGTAAGGGAACAACTGCGCCTGCATGGTACAACGATGATTCCCCAAGTAAATTATGCGTCCGCGCTGATCCCCATGAAGAGCACACCAGAACACTTGATTATGGCTAGTAAAGGCTAGGTGATCCCTTGTCACAGTAAAGCCGGTGATCACCAGATCCCACCTACCTCCAGACCAAGGCAACCGAACGTGTAAACGAAACCGTCTCGCCCAAGAAGAAGGATCATCCGAACAAGACAACATCCACACTGTAAACACTGGACTCCGTAACGTAACCAAACAAAGAATAGGGAGATCTGTTGAGGACTCCCACCACTTTGAAAGTTTGGCATCCTGGCAAGCAAAAAGGTTTTAACAAACCGGTTCTGGAAACGGCATCCTACAGGAGATACTGGCGGCAGTATCCCATGTCCCCAATCCGACAAGAAATACAACTCTCCACCTAGACAAACATGATCTACAAGGGAAACATTCCTAGGGCCCACATCCAAGCTCCCCCATAAGTTCCAACTGCCCTCCCAAAAGTACACGTGGTACGCACTAGGCCAAGGCCCCCAGTAGGACTGAGACAAATCGAGTACAAGCAGATAAAAATAAAAGCCAAAGTCCACGGCAGTATCAAAACATCCAAATACCAAGTTCAAAGGAGAATCAGCATAACCCATGGACACCCCGTCGGGGAGAAGAACCATTTGACGCCACCCCACAGCAGGGTTGCAAACAAACAGTTGAGAAAGGTTGTAATCATGGTACAACAACAGACCACCAGCGACACCTAACACACGAACATTGTCGGTTAGAATCTCCAATACCTCAACGGGGACAACTGGAGAAAAATCTCCTAAAAAAGAAAAGGCCTCCAAATCATCACGACGTGAGTCAGTCTCAGGCTGCAAGAAAATCCATCCGCAGTACGGCTTAGAGAATGAAAAGATTGCCATCTAACAAAGTCATAATTAAAAATCAGAATATGAGCAAATGACGAAACACAGGAGAACCTTAAAATTGATTTAGCAGGAAGCCGCGACCAGATTTCACAAGTAACGTCATCCATAATAAAAAGGAAAAAGCAAGCAAAAAAACGGAGACGCAAAAAATTCTTCTTGGTTAGACAAAGGAATATCTCACTAAAACGCACTTTTAGACCAGGGAATCTGAGGGATACCGACCCCACACACAAGGGTATTTATAGCAAAACACTTCGGGACAAAAAGTACATTTTTTCCCCACAAAGTGGGGGGCTAACTGTTAGGGGCAAACACAATTTGCTAAGATAGCCGCCTCCCCAGGAAGAGAGTTTTAGGAGCCTGCCCCAATTAACGGCCACCAAGGACAACTGCCATAGCCCTAGCGGTACCCCCACGCCCTAGCGGTACTCCTCACCCTAGCGATACCTTCATACCCAAGCTATACTCTCTCCCACCTGATGCCAAGGGGTACCCTCCTAACCCCTATAAATACAATAATAAACACCACAGAAGGAGGAACTTGAGCTCGGTTCACCCTTAAAAGACCCCAACCAAAAGACCCTGAAACAATTAACATTGTAACTAAACCGTAATTTAGGTTGACAATGGGAATCTGATATTTAAATTACAGTGAGAATGCAATGAATTTAAGTTAAGATGCAGCATGCACACTTAATTATGGTGAGCATGCACTTGCATTTAATTCCTATGCAGCGTGCAATGAATTAAAACATAGAGCATTTAATTTCCATTTATCGCGCAATGAATCACTTGTTTATGTTACGAGGAAAGCCGCATTCTGCTAGTGTGACTTGCTTTATGTCTTGTGTCTTGTGTTTTATATGCTTTGTGTCTGTTGTCTTAATCGCTTTGTTGCTCTCCTGCTGCCAGGTCACTTGCTCTTTGCGGCGGACCAGTCTCTGAGGTTAGGGGTCCTCGGAAACAGCCTCTCTTCAGGGTAGCCTCCTGAAAGAGGAAGGCTGCGTACATCTACTCTCCCAGACCCTACTTTTGCGAGAGCCCTTGTAGGCACTGTGTTTGTTGTTGTTGTAGCGTGCAATGAATCAATGTCTTTTTAGTGAAAGACCTTTCATTTTCTCTTAATTTTTAATAGAGATGCAGTACTTATTTGATACTAAACTATGTTGTCCTGTGTCACATTTTCTTACTACTTTCAAGCTTTCGCCTCACTATGAACAAACTATTATATTTACTACTCTACATTTCTTTCACCTCTCCCACCTTCTTCCCACATTTTTTTCCACTTTCTCCCAAGCCATTTTGCGTGCTAACGAAAGAAATTAGTGCAACATAAGTTTATCAAGACATGGATGTAATTTCCATTTTTAATGGTTTATTTGAATCACTATGAGTTCTACGGTTTATTCTTTTAAGATGCTAAAGGATATGTCCATAAAAATTGAATGTAACAATTAAAACACTCATCAAATAACTTGAGTAGCTACTAGATCATTAGATAAGGCTCAAAGTAATTCATACGTTCAAATATCATTTCTTTCTTATCAAAACGACTCCACCTATAGTCGAATCGCGTTTGTTCTCTGTTTGAAACACGTTTCCTACACGATCCTAACTTAGAGCGTAGAATCGCGTTTCTAAGTAAGATACGTTAGTGTTTTGAGCATTTCATGCAACTATGTTCTTAACAATCTTTTAACTCACTATTGACAATCCTCAACAAGTTGAGGGCTCTTGTTTGAACTCAGCTCATGTAGCTTATGAAACTTGCTTGAAGTCTTCTCGTTAAAGCATCAATCCTTCAAATCAAATATGAATGTTCATTTATCAATCTCGGACACAGTAAGTTTATTACACCCCTCATAAATAGTCATCACATAGTTTCTTTCTTTTCATCCGAAAATAGTTTCCACATGATTCTTCATCTATAGATAGCTTATTTGCTCTTTGCATTAATCTAAGATGCTTTGCCACATGTAAGAGATGATGATAAATAGAGTAGAAAGGTAAAGATTGCACTTCGTGGGGAAGTGTTTTGTTTGGTTTGTTTATAGGGATTTTTTTTTTTTTTTTTTTTGAAAACTACCTACATTTTAGGTGAAGTATCAAAAAAAAACTACCTAATTTTCCAAAGTCACATATAAACTTTTCAAAAAAATTTCAATGTCACACCTATTGCTAACACCGTTAACTTTCTATTAAATGCCGCATTTTGGGGTATGAATGCATCTAAACATCAAGTTAAACTTTATTTAATTAAATTATATTAAGCAATATATTTTACAAATGATGAAATCACAATTCACCCTTGAAGTCTTAAAATTGTTAAGGGTTACAGGCTTTTGCCACCAGAAAAATTAAAGGTGATTTTAATTTGTAAACTTGTTTATAATTCATATAAAAAACAAGTTTTCTTGATGGTAGTTTGGTAATTGCGTATTTATTGTAACAGAAAGTTGATGGCATTAGCATTAGGTGTGGCATTAAAAAACTTTTAAAATTTGAAAAATTAGAAAAATTTGATAGTTTTCTACTATCTCACCTAAAATGTACGTAATTTTCAATAAAAAGAACCCTTGTTTATATGTTCAAAAGATAACATGTGTAAATAGCTTTATACAGATTCAGATAAGAAATGCAAAGCTCATGCATGTAATCTGTGTGGTGTGTGTCTTTGAAGGTGAATTCTTTAAGCCAAAATTTTTTCCTTAATTTTCTGAAAGGGCTAATCTGATTATACATATGAGTTTGAACCCTGTTTGGTTCCTATGCCCTACCTTATCATATACAGAAATTAAATCTACCATTTTCTAATTATTACTTTGGCGACCTTTGATAATCTCCACTTGCATATTGGCTGCCTTGAGAGCATGGTTATTAAAATCCTGATTCAAACCTTAGAATCTTACGATTCTACGATTCTATAAATTATCGACCGATTTGAATCTTAAATAGAATATTAATTTTATAGAATCTTACGATTCATTGATATTACATGAAACTAAAGGATAGAATCGTAGTATGATTTTACAATTCTACCGAGCCTACCTCGATTCTACCAAAGTATACAAATAAAAAGTTCTACTGTAAAAAAATCAAGCATATATTATAAACGAATTTATTTTATCAGTTTGAAGTAAAATAAAGTTAATTAAACGTTATATACTTTCAAGAAACTTAAATGAAATTTAGTTTTATATTTTAACCTTAATATAAAATTTGATTAATAGCATTTACCTTAAAAGTTTTATGGTTATTATAATATAAAATGATACATGTATGTTACTAGATAATATTTTGTCATATTTAATTATACTACTTATATATACTAATGTAAGTAAATGTCTTATTAATAATTTTTGAATTATATAACTGATATTAATACAAAAAATAATTATAATATACATTTAATAGAATATTATGATTCTCGATTCGATTCTACGATTCCGATTCTAAAAGGCCCTACCGATTCTATGTTGAATCCTGATTTTAACAACCTTATTTGTGTTAGAAAAATTGACTAATAGCAGTAAAAATACAGTGAAAATTCCTGCAAGAATACTGAAATACTGCTGTGAAAAATACTGAAAAATTACAAAAAATTCAGAAATAATTATCTAAACATCGCAATCAGATAATCGTTAGAAAATTGATCAATTTTCAAACATAGCAACAAACATTGTAATTAAATAGATAATAATGAAAAGTGGAAAAACTGATTAGAATACCGAAGGAGAGAGCAATTAGAAAGATCTTACAAAATGAAGATACCGCGCCGTGGTAAATACCACTGTCCTAAAAGACGATTTTGCCGCTGCTCCGGTGCATACAGTATAACCAGCGGCCGTCCTCCAGGATTAACACGATCCGACTCTTATCGTGCACTCGTTAATTGTCGGGTAGGAGTACTGTTGAAAATATACTACGTATACATGTGTATTTTGTATTTGTTTTTAATGTAAATATTTTGAATTTAATTTAGATCTAGAATTAAATTTAGAGTAGTTAATAGGGTATTTTCTCTTCTCTTTTGAATGGAGTAACCGGCAACCTCCCCCCCCCCCCCCCCCCCCCCCCCCCCCCCCAAAATGGGCTCTTCAATTTTGTTTTTAATTTTTGCTTTCAATGTTATTTCCTAGTGTAATTAGCCTAGGATTCTTTGCATCGTTTCATCTTCTTTGATGTACTTATAAATAGGCTAGATTATTTCCAATGAAATAATTCAAGTTTTCCTCCTCTTCTTAGTGTTCATTATTGTTTATTTGTTTGTCAAGTTTTTACATGGTATCAGAGCGGGTTTAGATCAATTTTGCCCCTCGTATTGTTGCCTCACTCCAATTGCCGCCCCATTTCCTTGCTGCGCAGCATTGTAAGAAGTTTTCATATTATTTGTTTTATTTGTGTTATTTTACGCATCTTAAAATGAATAACGAAAATTCAAGTAAAGTTTCTAACTAAACCGTTGCGCCAGTTCTTGTTTCAGGGGGAGTTCCTGATGTGAACTCACCTTATTATCTTCACCCCTCGGATCATCCGGGACTTGTTTTTGTGCAAGATATTTTAACTGGCCTAAATTTCCTGGCGTGGAGGCGCTCTATTTTTAAGGTCTTTAGGGCCAAATGTAAAATTGGTTTTCTAGATGGTAGTATTAAGAAACCGGAGGAAGATTCTCCAGATTTTGAAAATTGGAGTGCCTGTGACTCCATGGTTTCTTCTTAGTTATGTAATTCGGTTTCGAAAGAAATCAATGCAAGTATTGCGTATTTTGAATCTGCGCGTGACGTTTGGCTAGACTTGAATGAACGTTTTTCCCAAGGAAATGTACCACGGGTTTATAAAATTAAGCGTGAGATTTCACACTTAAAACAAGATAATATGTCAATGTTTGACTATTTCACTAAACTAAGGTCCTTGTGGGACGAGCTTTACACACTTGTAGCAATTCCCCCATGTAATTGTGGTTCGGGACAAGCTTTTGCGGCCATAAGGGACATGGAGAGGTTGCTCGATTTGTTAATGGGATTAGATCCCTCCTTTTCTACCATTAGATCTTAACTCATGAATACCAAACCACTTCCAAATGTGTCCAATGCATATGCCATTTTATGTCAGGAGGAGAAGCAACAGAGTGTTGCTTCGAGTAGTATTGTTGTCCCGGACGCTACGGCTCTCGTAGTCAAAGGGAATTTTGGTACCACTAGTGGGGATTTGCCCAATTCTAACGGGCAAACCACTAGGCGGAATAATCGGTTTTCTTGTTCTCATTGCAAAAGACAGGGACACACTAAAGAACGTTGCTTCGAGCTCATAGGATATCCGACTGGATGGAAGAATCGTGGACAAAACCGAGCAGCAGCAGCCACTGTAGCTGCTGCGCAGTTGACAGCACACCACCAGCAGCCGCTGCTGCTGCCGGCAACGACTGGTGGCGCGCCATCACAGCCGAACGACAGCCCCGTTGTTGGGTTGTTGGCATCTCAATATCAGCAGTTGTTGTCTTTACTCAGTGCTGAGGGAAGTTCACCTTGTTTTAACATGTCAGGTCAGGTTTTGTTTAATACCGTTTGGATTATTGATACAGGTGCTTCCGACCACATGGTTTGCTCAGATTTTGTGTTAGATAATGTCCAAGTTAACACTAAAATCAAGCCAGTCAGACTTCCGAATGGGAATTCATTGTCAGTCTCCCATGTAGGGCGTGTCACCATTTCTAGCGGTCTCACGCTCGATAATGTTTTGTGTATTCCCGGATTCCAGTGCAATCTTCTTTCAGTTAGCAAGTTGACTAGAGATAGGAATTGTGCATTGACATTTTATTCAAACTTTTGTGTGATACAGGACCTACTATCGAGGAAGCTGATTGGAGTGGGTAGACAGCGAGATGGGCTATACATTTTGGAGGGACCGGTTGCTCCCAAGGTTACACACGTGAGGAGTTCAGAAGAAGAGTATTTGATTTGGCATCGAAGAATGGGGCATGTCCCATTAAATAAATTGTCGAATTTTTTGAATTTGGATTTTGGTACTTCTACTGATGCAATTTA
The DNA here is from genome assembly GCA_018398585.1 of Simmondsia chinensis. Taxonomy (NCBI): domain Eukaryota; kingdom Viridiplantae; phylum Streptophyta; class Magnoliopsida; order Caryophyllales; family Simmondsiaceae; genus Simmondsia; species Simmondsia chinensis. The sequence goes on from JAGTTD010000018.1 coordinate 4,417,366, forward strand.
TGATTCTTGCCATCGGGCAAAACAAAATCGTTTACCTTTTTCTGTTTCTGTTAGCAAAATTACAAGATGTTTTGAGTTAATTCATTGTGACATTTGGGGTCCGTACCGTACCGTGTCCATGACTGGTGCTCGTTTTTTTCTCACCATAGTTGATGATTATAGCAGATGCACATGGGTTTATTTGATGAGAGATAAGTTGCAATCTCATAGAATATTAATGGATTTTTGCCAAGTTGTACAAACTCAGTACAACAAGTGTGTGAAACAAGTAAGGAGTGATAACGGTGTCGAATTCCTTTTTGGTCCTTTGCTCGATTTTTATGCAGGAAAAGGAATCCAAGTACAAAACTCGTGCAGTGATACTCCTCAACAGAATGGGGTAGTTGAAAGGAAACATAGGCACCTCCTTGAGGTGGCTCGAGCACTTCGTTTTGAAGTAGGTCTTCCTATCCATTTTTGGGGAGAGTGTGTCCTCACAGCAGCCTACTTGATCAATCTCATGCCCACACAACGTCTAGGGAATCGGACTCCTTATGAGGTACTACTTGGAAAAGCTCCTTCTTTTGGTCATTTACGTGTTTTTGGTTCCTTATGCTATGTTCATCATAAAGATCGTAGCAAGGATAAATTTGGTTATCGTGCAAATAAGTGTATTTTCATCGGGTATCCACATGGGAAGAAAGGGTACAAGGTTTTTGATTTAGACAACAAGAAAATATTGGTTTCACGTGACATCATTTTTTATGAGAATAAGTTTCCTTATCTTGAAAAGCAAGGGAAAGGAAATGATGATAACTAAATTGATCTAATATGTTATGTGGGTGATAAAGATCACGGGAGGACTCGTGAACAGGAAGAACCGGTGGTGGCCGAACCACCACATGAGATGCCAGATCTGTCGGTGGCAGAACCACCGACAGACACTGGTGCTGTAGCACCAGAACAGGGGTCTGGCAGACCCCCGGGTGCTACTGCACCGGGTACTTCGGGTAGACCAAGTCGGGTTCGCTCAATGCCAGTTAAGTATCAAGATTTTATTGTGGATGTTCCTTCTTCTATAGCCCATTCTCGTGCTACCGCTCCTTCAGTTGACTCAGGTATGGTTTACCCCTTGTCAAATTTTGTGTCTAATGCACGATTTTCTAACTCTCACTCGTCTTTGCTTAAAGCCATCACTTCGGGTGATGAGCCACGACATTTTTCTCAAGCTATAGGTCATAACATTGGAGAGATGCAATGGAGAAAGAAATTTCAGCACTTGAACAGAATAGGACGTGGACATTGGAAGAATTACCGCCTGGGAAACGAGCCATAGACTCCAAATGGGTCTACAAAATAAAATATAAGTCGGACGGTACCATTGAGCGCTACAAGGCACGTTTGGTTTCCAAAGGATACACTCAGATCGAAGGTATCAATTATCATGACACTTTTGCCCCTGTCGCTAAACTTGTCACAGTTAGATGTGTTCTTGCAGTTGCAGCCACTAGGGATTGGATTGTGCATCAGTTGGATGTTAATAATGCCTTCTTGCATGGTGACTTAGATGAAGAAGTTTATATGAAACTTCCTCAAGGGTTTGAGAAGCAACATAAGAGTAAAGTTTGTCGTTTGCGTAAGTCTCTTTACGGACTTAAACAGGCTTCTCGTAACTGGAACCAGAAGTTTGTTTCCTTTTTGGTTGGCATGGGTTTCGTGCAGTCAAAGTCAGATTATTCTTTGTTTACATATACTCATGAGTCAGTTTTTACTAGTATACTGGTATATGTTGATGATGTGATCGTAACTGGAAATAACCTAAGTCACATAGAGAAGGTCAAGGCTTCACTTGATAAGCAGTTTGGGATTAAGAACTTAGGCCCAGTTAAATATTTTCTTGGAATAGAAGTTGCACGCACGAAGGATGGAATTGTTTTAAATCAAAGAAAATATGCGCTTGACATTTTAAGTGAAACCGGTCTTTTAGGAGCTAAGCCTGCTTCCACCCCTATAGTCCAAAACCATCGACTAGCTGATGGGGAAGGGGACCGTGTAGAAGATCCGGGACAGTATCGTCGAATAGTAGGAAGATTTCTCTACCTGACCATCACTCGTCCTGACATATGTTATGCCGTTAAAATTCTTAGTCAATTTATGCATGATCCGCGGGAACCGCATTTAGAAGGCGCTTATCGTGTCCTTTGCTACATTAAAGGGACACCAGGTCAAGGTATTTTTCTACCACGTGCATGTGACTTGTCTCTTTGTGCTTATTGTGATGCTGACTAGGCAGGTTGCCCGACTTCTAGACGTTCCACTACAGGTTTTGTTACATTTTTGGGGAATTCTCCTATCTTGTGGCGTTCCAAGAAACAATCCGTCATTTCTCGTTCTTCCGCTAAAGCAGAGTATAGGGCCATGGCTACAGTTACTAGTGAGTTAGTGTGGTTGAGGCGCATACTTCGTGATTTGCAAGTTGGCACTGATCAACCTGCCATCTTGTTTTGTGATAATCAGACAACACTTCATATTGCCTCCAATCCTGTGTTTCACGAGAGAACGAAACACATAGAAATTGATTGCCACTTCGTTCGAGAGAAGTTGTTAGCAAAGGAAATTTCCACATCTTTTGTTCGGTCTTCGGGTCAAGTGGGGGATATGTTTACAAAAGCACTCGGGTTGTCCTCGTTTTCAATCTTTCTTCACAAGTTGGGCATTGTCAACTTGCATGCTCCAACTTGAGGGAGAGTATTGAAAATATACTACGTATACATGTGTATTTTGTATTTATTTTTAATGTAAATATTTTGAATTTAATTTAGATCTAGAATTAAATTTAGGGTAGTTAATAGGGCATTTTCTCTTCTCTTTTGAATGGAGTAACCGGCACCCCACCCCCCATCAATGGGCTCTTCAATTTTGTTTTTAATTTCTGCTTTCAATGTTATTTCCTAGTGTAATTAACCTAGGATTCTTTGCATCCTTTTATCTTCTTTGATGTACTTATAAATAGGGTAGATTATTTTCAATGAAATAATTCAAGTTTTCCTCCTCTTCTTAGTGTTCATTATTGTTTATTTGTTTGTCAAGTTTTTACAAGTACCTTGAACTTTGCCCAAATTTGAGAAGAGAGTAAAGCTGGAAATTACTCGACAACACAGAAATGCGAGTCCAAATTCGGATTCTAACGCAGAAGCAAGTAGTTAAATAAAGGAGGCGAAGAGGCCAAGGTGGTTACTGGAGAAGAATGGAGAATGTGCTGTTGTCTTGTGTCACACGTGAGGAGAGAGAGAGTAGGGAATTTATAATGGGAAACATATAAATATGGGTTTTTAATTTGCAACGGTAAAATAACGGACGTAATAAATTGCAACAGCTATATTGTTAATAAATTTCCAACGGTTACAATTTTAATTCCTCTAAATGGCTAGTAATGGTAACATGCATTAAAACTCGGTGCAATGAATTCCAACAGCTAAAAACGGTCACAAATTTAATGACGTTAAAACGTTCCAGGTAAGCGGCTAGTAACGGGTTTTAAAATATATTTTTCGAAAAATAAATGTACCTGTTAGGAAAAAAATTATCCACACTATTTTTTCAACGTGGGATACAACTCCCCTTAAAAACTAAAGATTAGCTTGTATCATTTTTCCAATAATTTGGAAGTACTCCTTGCAATTTTTGACCCAATCTGAAAAACTAAGGTTAAAGTTGACATTTTTGGTGACCCGAGCCTGATATGTTTAAGCTAGAAATGTCCCAACCTCTAACCCACCCTACCCGATTTCTAGGTATCGTGTGGAAACACTTGTAATTAGACAATGTAATGTTAAATATTAAGGAAAATTATGATCTAGGTATCCTGAGATTTGATTATTTATCACTTAAATATTCTGATGTTTCAATATATATAATGAGATACCCTGACGTTTAAAAATTTTATCAATTAGGTACCCTATGTCGGAATTTGATGAATTTTTATGAATATTGGACCGATTTTATGTAATATATGTTAGTATAGTGAATAATACCGATAATATATACAAGTTATTTCAATTTTTTCAACAAAAATTTAATGAATTACGATAAAAACGTTCACTTAGTCTGGATGCAAACTATCATTATAGTGCCAAAATCAGGTGTCATAACATTTTTTTGGGTAAAAATCATCAAATTCTAATGAATATACTTATATATTATTGAAATCATATTATACTTGAACATTTTTTTACAAAAATCTATTAAATTTTGGAAGAAAGGTACTTGATTAATAAAATTTTGAAACTTCGGGATACCTAAATGAAAACATTTCTAAATCTCAGGGTACCTTATTTTATATATATATATATATATATATATATATATATATATATATATATATATATATATATATATATATATATATATATATATATATATTTGGTTCTTATTATATATATTAAAACATTCAGGATACCTAAGTAATAATTTCCTAAATATTAATCATATAACGATTGAGACGATTGTTGCTTGTGCATAGTTATGTTTTTTTGGTGCATATGTGTTAGTTCTGAGTTTGTAACTTGTGACATCCTTTTTGAAGCACCACTAGTGTTTAGCAAGTTAGCTAATCATGATATATAATGTGTTGTTTGTTTGTGGGTTGTGCTAGGAAAATGTCTCAAAATATACTTGGTATTTTAGCAGGGATGCCGTGAGGAGGTCGATCGATCGGGATGGATCTCGATTGATCGGGAAAGTTACGTAAAAGAGGGATGCCTGCAGTGAGCGGGCCGATCGATCGGTGAAGTATCGATCGATCGGGAACCGCGTTTCCCACATGACTATAAATATGGACGTAGGGTTACGTCACAAATAATCCAATTCAAAGTGAGGTTTTCCCCATAGCATTGCCGCCAAAGAAGTTGAGTGAGAGAGAGATATTGTAATTCTTCTTTTGATTCAATAATAAAAGCTCCGATCTTTGCCTGTGGTTTTCTCCCCTTTCGATTGTAAAGGGGTTTCCACGTAAATCATTGCGTCATGGTTTCTTTTCTCTTTTAGTCCATTTATTTCTCGATTTGTCATGGTATTTGATTCGATTGCATACCGGGAGACTTATTTATTTCCGCACAAATTGGTATCAGAGCCTGGTTCTTCGAATTGGTACAATGGCATCAGGTATTAAGATCGAGGTAGAGAAGTTCAATGGTCAGGGAAGTTTTAACTTATGGCAAGTCTGTGTGAAAGGACACCTGACCCAGAATGGCTTGAAGAAAGCACTGGAGGGGAAAGAGAAGAAACCCGAGACTATGACCGAGGCACAATGGGAAGAGATGGATGATAAGGCTCTCACAGCGATATAGATGTGTTTGGCTGATGATGTTCTGTCAGAGGTCTTGGAGATGGAAACCGCAAGGGAGTTATGGGAGAAATTATTAGACATGTTTTGCCACAAGTCAATCTCCAACAAACTCGCAGTGAAGCGACGGTTATTCACTTTCCGTATGACAGAAGGTACATCCCTTAAAAACCATCTTAGCGAGTTTACCTCTATTATACAAGAATTAAAGGAATTGGATGATGTCTCTAAGGACGAGGATCAAGCTATGTTATTACTGTGTTCGCTCTCTAATTTGTATAAGGACTTTGTAGAAAGCATGATATACGAGGTTAGGCCGACATTACTGTTGATGAGGTGAAAAGAAACCTTGTGAGTAAAGAACGGGTAGAGAGGGAGTTATCTAACTCGATGAATGACTCAGGTAGTGGTTTGCATGTGAGAGGTAGACCAGAACGTAGGGGATCCAATGGTGGGAAAAAGTCTAGGTCTAAATTTAGACATAAGAACCTGTCATGCGATTACTGTCACAATAAAGGGCACATAAAGAAATACCGTTACAAATATAAAAATAAATTGAAAGAGGGTAACAGAGGTGACCAGGGCAAAGACAAGTTCGCTGAGGCTAGTGGCGTAGAGGATGATAGTGATGGGGATTTTCTATTAGTTGTTGATTCTCAGTCATGGCCCAAGGATAAGTGGGTCATGGATTCGGGTTGTTCATATCACGTTACTCGAAATAGAGACTGGTTCTCCACGTATAAATCTATCCAAGGTGGAGTTGACTTGCTGGGTAACGATGCTGCTTGTAAGGTAATGGGAATTGGAACAGTCCGTGTGAGGACGTTTGATGGGGCTATTAGAACCTTAAGTGATGTACGTCACATCCCAGAGTTAAAGAAGAACTTGATTTCTTTAGGTACCCTTGAGTCTAGTGGGTACAAGTACACTACTGAAGGTGGAGTCATGCGGGTCAGTAAGGGTGCTTTAGTTGTGATGAAAGGAAATAGGGTTGGTACATTGTATGAGCTTGCAGGTACTACCGTGACAAGTTCAGTTGATGTTTCCACATCTGCTATGATAAATGCAGAAATCACAAGACTGTGGCACATGAGAATGGGTCACATTGGTGATAAGGCATTATCTGAGCTGAGTAAGAGGGGACTGCTTTGTGGTCAGTCAACAGGACTGATGGAATTCTATGAGCACTGTGTGTATGGGAAGCAGAAGAGAGTCAGCTTCAAGGCAGCAGTGCATCACACAAAGGGAACGTTAGATTACATACATTCTGATATGTGGGGACTTTCCAGAGTGGCTTCTAAAGGTGGGTCCAGGTATCTTCTAACATTACTGATGATTACTCACGTAAAGTTTGGGTCTATTTTCTGTAGCAGAAAAATAAGGTGTATGATGTCTTCAAGAAATGGAAGATTCTACTTAGAAAACAGACAGGAAAGCCAATCAAGAGGTTGAGGACTGATAATGGTCTTGAGTTTGTTAAAGGAGACTTCACTAGATTTTGTGAAGATCAGGGTATAGCTAGTTCTAGACCGAGGCGACAGATCATGCCTCCAGAGAGATATGGGTATGAGGAGATGATTGCTTATGCCCTTACTACTGCTGATTCTTTAGATGACAGTGAGCCGACTTCATATTCAGAGGCTGTATCGAGATCAGATGTTGAGAAGTGGCTCGTTGCTATGAATGAAGAGATGCAATCTCTTCATAAAAATCAGACTTGGGAACTGGTGAAGCCTCAAACAGGGAAAAGACTGATTGGTTGTAAATGGGTCTTCAAAAGAAAAGAGGGCATTCCTGGAGTTGAAGATGCAAGATACAAGGCACGTTGGGTAGCTAAAGGCTACAGTCAGGTACAGGGTGTTGATTTTCATGATATATTCTCACCTACAGTTAGACATACTTCGATTCGTGCGCTTTTGTCTTTAGTTGCTATGTAAGACTTAGAACTTGAGCAGCTAGATGTAAAGGCTGCATTTTTGCATGGTGAACTAAAAGAGAGTATCTATATACATCAGCCCGAGGGCTTCATTGTAGAAGGAAAGGAAGATCATGTATGTTTGCTTAAGAGGTCTTTATATGGTTTGAAGCAGTCTCCTAGGCAGTGGTATAGGAGATTTGATTAGTTCATGACAGGTCATGGGTACATCAGGAGTAAGTACGACAGTTGTGTGTGCTTCAGAAAGATTGATTCAGGCTTTGTTTATTTGCTTTTGTACGTTGATGATATGTTGACTGCAGCACGATACATGAATGACGTTGGTGACTTGAAATCTATGTTGAAAAGTGAGCTTGAGATGAAAGATCTTGGAGTGGCTAAGAAGATTCTAGGCATGGAGATTCGTAAAGACCGAAAAGCCGAAAAATTATACTTGTCGCAGGAGAAATATATTAAGAAGGTGTTAGACAGGTTTCATATGAAGGATGCTAATCTAGTTAGCACGCCTTTAGCAGCTCACTTCAGACTCTCAGCATTAGATTCGCCTCAGACTGAGGAGGATGTCAAGTATATGTCTCAGATTCCCTATTCTAGTGGAGTGGGCAATATTATGTATGCAATGGTTTGCACGCGTCCAAATATTGCTTTTGCAGTGAGCAGAGTTAGTAGGTAAATAGCGAATCCAAGTAGAGAGCATTGGCATGAAGTGAAGTGGATTCTCTGGTATATTTGTGGAACTTCTGATATTTGTTTGGAATATTGGAAAAGTAAGTGTTGTTTAATTGGGTATGTAGATTCTGATTATGGTGGTGACCTCGATAAGAGGAAGTCCACATCAGGGTATGTGTTTTGTTTAGGTGACACAGCTATCAGTTGGAGAGCGTGTTTATAGTCTGTTACAGCACAGTCTACTACCAAGGCCAAGTATATGGCAATGACAGAAGCATTCAAAGAAGCCGTCTGGTTGAGAGGTTTTATCAGTGAAATCAGTGTTGAGCATGGCACAGTTAGAGTCTACTGTGATAGTTAGTCCGCCATTCATCTAGCGAAGGATCAGATGTCACATCATGACAGAACGAAGCATATCGATGTGAAGCATCATTTTATTAAAGATCTAATTGACGAGTGGAAGGTGGAGTTGAAGAAGATTGGGACTGAGGACAATCCAGCTAACATATTCACTAAGGTTCTACCAGGGAGTAAGTTCGAGCATTGCTCGAATTTGGTGGGTCATTCGGTTTGATGTGTGTTAGCCCCGGTTGAGGGGGCGTTTGGGGAGAAGGTGGAGTTGTTTTGTTGTTGATGTTAATTTTAAGCCAAGGTGGAGATTTGTTAGGAAAATGTCTCAAAATATACTTGGTATTTTAGCAGGGATGTCGTGAAGAGGCCGATCGATCGGGGTGGAGCTCGATCGATCGGGAAAGTTACGTAAAAGAGGGACACCTGCAGTGAGCGAGCCGATCGATCGGGAACTGCATTTCCCACGCGGGTATAAATATGGACGTAGGGTTACATCACAAATAATCCAATTCAAAGTGAGGTTTTTCCCATAGCGGCGCCGCCAAAGAAATTAAGTGAGAGAGAGATATTGTAATTCTTCTTTTGATTCAATAATAAAAGCTCCAATCTTCACCCGTGGTTTTCTCCCCTTTCGATTGTAAAGGGGTTTCCACGTAAATCATTGTGCCATTGTTTCTTTTCTCTTTTAGTCCATTTATTTCTCGATTTGTCGTGGTATTTGATTCGATTGCATACCGGGAGACTGATTTATTTCCACACAGACTGCTTGTATATTAGAATTGTTGTTCAATTTTGTTCGGAAGTTCTATATGATGTAATTGTTTATGTCGTGAATTAATAGTTTCAATGTTTATTTCTCAATTTTTTTAGGGATTGAATTCTCAACAACAAAATGTCAAAATTATATGATTGCTTATTACCTAATCCTGAAAATTTAGAGTTAGGTCCAGCATTCCTGAATAATTAGGAGAGCTGCTTGCAAATCTAATCTTCGAGGTACATGATCTCCAATGTATGATCTTTTTAGCTTATGCTTTCATGACTTTATGAGTTAATATTTATTGGCGTATTTTTATTGTTGTTTATCTTTTGCTCATCTTCTGCACTTTTATTCTTGACCTTTCACAATGTTGTTTGCTTAAATTAAAAATAGTACTCGAGGTTATAGGGTTTGCATTGTGCATTTTACTAATTTATATGTGATACAAAGGGTTTAGTGACTGTTCAAGATTGTTGGGTTTGGTTTGAAAACTTATTGACAATGGACTCTGAAAAACATGTACTTAGTTGTAACCATTTACCTACCATACTTGTGGAATTATCAACATTATGTTGAAGGACGATGGGTGGCGGGTCTTAAGCTCAAGCTTGAATGGACTAACCCTGACAAAAGACCAACTGAATTACCCATTCGAAATGAACTTAGATCGCAGGACCTACAACAACCCAGAGCTACTGTGGACAACTAAGATCAGGGTAATGCTACTCTCTATCAGGCCGAGGGACCTGTGGCTTCTAACATGCCGAAGATTGTGGTTTCTAACGCCAATAAGAGTGTGGAGGCTTGGCTCAATCGATCTATAATTGTGCACTCGTCTGATGAGGTCAGTCTGGATAATGTCCTCACTTTTATTACTGACAACAACCTTCAAGGTTTATCCCCCAGAGGGTTAAACACCAATATCTTTATCCTGGTTTGTGATTCGGCTGAGACTTTGGAGTCCTACCTCAGGCCACACAAAGGGATTTTACTTCGGAAATTCAGAGAGGTATATAAATACTCCGGAGAGACTCTTGGTTCTCTAAATAGAAGAGTATGAATCGAGGTATTTGGACTACTTGTACAACGCTAGACCAAGGAACGCTTTACGGATCTCGCTAAAATATGGGAGAAGTTCGTTAAGATGGATCCAAGGACATCTGCTATGAGATGTATTGATGTCACCAGGATCCTCATCGAAACCTGTTCCTCTACATTTATTCATCAGATGGTTCAAGTCCAGTTTAACGGGGGTTCCCGCTTGGTCCTTGTCAAGGAGGGTAGTTCAGAGTTGATACCCCATGACTCGCGCAGAGTTGTTGCTCTTGCGTCTTCGGACAGATTAGTGAGGGTGCAGGCCGCAGGCTACATGCACCCACATTGTGACAGTCAATGCACCACCCAGAGGCGACATAACATACCGTTTCAGCCTTCTCCTGTACAGATGATGGCTATCATGAGTGAATGCGGGGATTCTGGAAGTCATATCATAAGGTCAAGGAATGAAGGAGTGCGTGTCTTAGAACTGTCGTTGGGTCAGCTTGCTATCCGTATTAACGATCGATATGTCGGGAGATGGGATCAGGAGTGCCGGTGGCCACATGCTCCTCTTGTTCCTCTGCTTTCCCAGCCTGTTGCTCAAATACTACTTCAGGAAGTTTGAGGTAATTAACATATCCCTTCTCTTCTCCCATGGGTTGGAAGTGATTGAAGCCGAATCAACACATCCTCATGATCAGAATTCACCTAATGAGAACGAGGCTCATGGCATCGCCAGTGATTATGATTCAGGATCCTCTGGGCCTGAATTTCCTCCAAGCTTCGAGCCCCATTCTAAATAAGACAAAGCCACTTATGGAGGGGCGTAGTTGTGTTAGAAAGAGTAAAGGAAAAGGATTGATGACGAAAAGGGAAAGGAAAGCTTTGAAGTGCAAAATGAAAGAGAAAGAGAAGCGGGAGCTTCAAGAGTTCTTGAAGGATATGTCGCCCAAAAACAGTGCACAGAAATCGACCAAGGCCACAGGCAAGCAAAAAAAGAGGAACATGACAAAGGGGGTTGGCAACGGGAAGAGGTCGATAAGATCCTTCAGGCCAAGCGAGTAATTGAGATGGGAGGAAGGCTAGGTCTGAACTTCGATGGCTTTGACCCGTCCACGATGAGCGCTATACTTGATGAAACGGTGACCTGAACGCCTTTTTTTATCCTGCTTCAAGTGCCGCTATCCCGAGTCAGTCACAATGGTCAATTAATGATCTTCCTATTATAACGGTTTTTGCTTGTATTCCTGTTTGTTCCTGTTTGGTCCTGTTTTTGTAACTTTCTGTTTGTTCCTGTTTTTGTAATTTTGTGCCACATTATTTAGAGGGTTTTGTAAGGGCTCGCTTGCTAAAGCGCCTGATTTGTACTGCGACCAGGTCACTAATTAGCGAAAAAAAAACAGCATTATGTTGAATGATGACATATGTGCAGACATGAGTGCTGAGTGCTGAGATTATAAATGTACTTCTCCGTCGCCTTTACTTATGCAAATAAGGGTACTTAGACGCTGAGCATAGAAAAATCTTAGAAAATACCTAAGTCTACTCCTTAGACAATACCTATGTCAAACTGTCATTCCTGTTTTCATAGCCTTTACATGAAAAGCAAATAAATTGGGGGAAATGCTTATTGAGTGTTCCCACTTGCTTTAATCATCATGAGTCTCCTTCCAATTTTTATGGATGAAAAGCAAACTTTGTCTTTATGAGCATAGAGAAGAATACCTTTCTCCCTCATTAGAAAAATAACTCATTCACTTAAAACCATAACTTAGTAGAGTGCAGTGTTTTGGGCTTTCTAAAGATTTATGTCCTGCTTGATTCTTACCCCAGACCCTGCTTATGCGGAAGACTTTGAGGCACTGGGTCGGTTGTTGTTTGTTGGTTCTTAATTGGCAGGTCAAGGGGCCAAGGAAGAAGATATTTCATAATAGAACACAAAAGATACTTTAAGGGAGCAACTGTAAATAATGTTGTTAGTGTTTTGTTCTGTTAAAAAACCGCATTGCATGAATTTTGAGGAGTGAACAACAGTTAGGTTTCTAAAACTCAAAATATAAGACAAAAGTTAAGTTGGATAAAAAGTGCTGAAAAAGTAACTCAGAAATTGGCATATGCATATTCGAGCTTGAGTTATCGGGATTGAAAATCTTGACTTGGACTACTTTGACAACTGTTATTGTAAGCCAGTCTTTGTGCACAACATGTGAATCTGTTTCTAACTGTATGCTAACTACGTTGATGTGAGTTGGTTGATTAAAAAATTTTGGATTATAACGTGGTTTTCTAAAGAAGAATGCAAATATAGTGGGCAGATGAAAATTGACAATTTTTTGTGGATTTACGTAACTAACTCTTTTTATCTAAATTGTTGGCTTCTCTCATGTTTCATTACAACTTACCACTCTCGACCTAAAAGCACATGCCATGCATGAATAAGGTCCAGGATTAAGTTGATGATGATCTATTATGTGGCTTAGACTGGAATACTTAAAATAGTACAAATATTAAATTGAAATGGTTAGAAGTATAGAGATTGAATTAAAGTAGTTGGTAAAAGTACAAGGTAGCCCATCATGGGGGTGTCTCAGTTGGTGGCGTCTCCTACCCATGTGGTCATTGCCCAAGAGTTAGGAGTTTGATTCTTGCTGAGGATATACTCATGACTTACCCACTCATGTGGGCTTGTGGATTGTTCTAATGGGCCGGGGTTGGTTGGGCAAGCCAATCCCTCGTTACCAAAAAAAAAAAAAAAGTACAAGGTAGTGCGATGTAAATAGACTTTGTTTCTTCAAGTTGCGTGGCTTTCATCTCATTTTCGCCTATTCGAGATACAAATAGATTGAACTCAGAATGATATTGTTATCTTTGTTGTTAATAGTTATATGATGGCAGCTATTAGCGCCTGATGGATTAAGGAGACAGAGATGGAGACTATTCTGTCACTGAACTTCTTTACATTGGATAATTGGTCATTCGGCATGTCAAATGTACGGTTCATTTTCCAAGCACTAATGCAACCGGATCCTATTAGAACTTCGAAGTTAAGCGTGCTTGGGCTAAAGTAGTACCAGGATGGGTGACCTCCTGGGAAGTCCTCGTGTTGCCAACCCTATAAGGTTGGGGGGTCCTCAGAAATAGCCTCACGGCAGAGTTACACCCTAAAGGTTTAAGGCTGCGTACATCCACCTTTACCAAACCCCACTTATACAGGAGCCCTTGAGGTACTGGGTCTGTTGTTATTGCTGTAGGCATGTCAAATGTAAACTTATTTCTAATAATGAAGTTTTAGGAATTCTATTGAGGACTATTTTATGTATTTGTTCAGAAATTCTCCAATCTTCATTTATTACTTTTCCCAGAGGTGTTTTTATATGCTTTTCTATTCCATTAGCTTTTGAATAGCATTCATAAACAAGGTATTGTCTGTTATTATTTTTGCTAGCTATCCTTCAATATTCCTTCGTTTTTGTGTTGCTCTTTTTACTATTCTTTTGTGAGTTCCTAGGCTCTGACTTCCATTTGGTTGGATAGAAATACTCTTCCTCCCTATTGTTGTTGTTTGCTTACATGAATGATAGCAAGAAAACAATACAACAACAGCAACAGACCCAGTGCCTCAAGGATTCCCGCATAAGCGGGGTCTGGGAGGGGTGGATGTACACAGCCTTGCCCCTTAGGGTGTAACCCTGCCGAGAGGCTGTTTCCAAGGACTCCCAACCTTATAGGGTTGGCAACACGAGAACTTCCTAGGACGTCACCCATCCTGATACTACTCTCGCCCAAGCACACTTAACTTCGGAGTTTTAATGGGATCCAGTGCTTTAGTGCCTGGTATAGGGGAAATTGTCTTCCCCTCATGGAAAAGGAAGTTATTTTCCTTCACTCCCTCACAACTTGCCCTCAACCATATGCTCTTCCCCTCTGGAACCGGCCTCAAATGTTCTAAATTCCAACCCCATGCGAAGTTATGGAATAAACATTATTTAGAAACTATACTTAGAGTAAATTTTGGAGAAAACTAAAAATAATCAGAGATAAAATATTTTCCCGGATGAAGAAATCTTTGCTCCTACCAAACAAAGCTATTGTACTCCAAGCTTAATGCACAGCTTTATAATGCAAAATGGGGAAGAGTGAGTTCTTTGCTTGGAATGGTGTAATAATAGGTAGGATCTTGCAACTTCAACTTTGCATGTGACTGTTCCTTGATTTTCATGTGTTAATTTGGCACATTATTTTTGTAATTAAGTGGCCTAGGATGCTTTGCTAGTGTTAATTCTTTTAGTCCTTTCATATGCTCATGTATTAGTATAAGTAGTCTTGAATTATAATGAGAATATCATCCAAAATTCTCATCAAAATTCCAAGTGTTTTCATATTTTTGTCTTGATTTAATTTTCTACAAAAATCATGCTGCGTAATGGAATTTCATTGTCAATTCTTTTTATTTCAAAAGAAATTAAAAAAAAAAAAATCATGTTGTGTGCATTGGGATTTTGTGCAGATTTCGGAAGGGACAGCTACTTCAAAGTTTTTGAAAAGAAGATAGATGAAAAATGCGAGCAATTAAAAGAAAGCGGTGAGCATTTTCCTTTGAATGTTAAGTCCAAATTCACAAGCACGGAATTAAATCACAAAGTAAATGATTGGATAGTGAGGTGGTTTTAAATGCATGTAAAAATCGTGCACTTGCAAGTGGCGAGCGTACGAGCAAGTCGTAGTTATGGCTAATATGGGTGCCATATGCACAAGGAATCTACATAAAGTTAGATTTAGTAATTATTGAGTGATTAAATCCGTTTTTTATTGGTAAAGTGAGGAATTAACTAATTAACGGAAAGAAAAGGTAAATCTAAATAGTCTAATCAATCAAGATAGTTTAGGGAATGAATTCATATTATCCTATCTCAGATCCGAATATTATATCTCTTAATGACAATGACTTTTAAAATTTAGGCTAAATCCATATTAATATTCCATTAGAGTTTAGGGTAATAAACTAATCTAAGGGCATACCTCATCTAACTATACTAGGTGTTACATGGGCTATCTCAATAGCACTACTTAATTCTTTTGGCACGCCTAATTTAGTAGTAATTTACTTAGAAGTATTGTGTTCGAAGTTGGTTACAACCTCCACCCCGACCGCTCATGAAAACCTATTACGCTTTAGTCTAAGCTACAACTATAAGGCGACACGCAAATAAATTCCAAATTCAAATCATAGTTACGAGCATATAACAAAAACTATTTTAACATATAAGCCTCTCCACAGGGGGTGCAAAAAAAGTGCACAAAAAGTCAGTATTGTGATAATCATCCTTCACCCGTAAACGAACGGTCTACTCCTTCATAGGAGTTTTACGAATTAAAAACTCAAAAGAGAGAAGAGAAAGCTCATGAATGAAGACTCCTCTGATGATGTCGACACAATTCACAACAATTCCCCCTGCTTGGCCTTTGTGAGAATCCGATCTCTTGGGGCGGCTTAGGGAAGGAAGAAATTAGAAAACTAAACAAAAAGCCCCAAAAACCTCCAGTCTTTCTTTTATATCTGCGGCCCACATTAGGGCCATCCGCTAGGGATGACAGATCGATTAGTCGAAGATAGATGCATTTATGTCCTCAGTTGATATCGATCCCTTAGGCCGATCTATAGTCCAACGACAATAAAGGTTTATGTTGTTGTCCGATCGGTCGGCTAACAACAAAAATGATGATCAATACGAGGCCAAAAAATACACAAATTGAGTTGCTGAGTCTCAACTCGATGGGTCATTTCTCCACACGTGGTTAGGTTTTTTAACATTGTCTCCAAATTTGCCCTTTTTGGCTAATTCTTCACCGCTTTTCAAGTCTCTCTCGCTCCAACATATTCCAAGCCATGTATACATAAATTGCCTTTCAGGACGAATGTAGTCACCAAAAATGTCATAGTAATGGGGAATAAAACATATAAAAATACAACACATCAGATGGGCATTTGTCCACTTCTCTTTTCCTATAAGGTTTAACAATAGCAGCAGCAGCAGCCGACCCAGTGCCTCAAGGGCTCCCACATATGCAAGGTCTAGGGGAGGGCAAGGATGTACGTAGCTTTACTCCTTCAAGGTGCTACCCTTAAAAGGAGGCTGTGTTCAAGGACCCCCAACCTGAGAAGCATACAAGCATGAAGTATAAAGCATAAAGCATAATGCATGGAGTAGCAATAGGCTATAAAACAATTCTCAGACATATCAAGTGAATTACATAGGCAGACATTTAAGCCTAGGACCCCCAATCTGAGACGCATACAATCATGAAGCATAAAGCATAAAGCATGAAGCATGAAGCAGCAATAGGCTTTTTGCATGAGGTTTAAATGACACTTATATTCCCTTAGAAAAACCTTTTTGACACCCCTCTTCGACAACACCACAATCACAAAATGTGAATTGATTCCATGCTACTACATAGTGGTTAATCTCGAAAAGGTTAGCTCAAAGTCTATAATAGCCGTTAGTTCACATAACAGTTTTGTTTTATCCCAAATTCACAAGGGCATTTCCTTTACTTCTTCATATATGATATGCTTTCTTTTTTATTGGTTATATTGGTTATATGATATGCTATTGTTTACTCTATCTTTACTCGTAACAACTAATACTTGCTGATAGGCAGAGGACTTGCAGTATCATGGGCACTCTATGCAGTGTGTCTCTTTGGTCACCTCTCTCATTTCTTTGGGTGAGTGCTCCATGGACCCATGTGTTCCATTCTACAAGATTCCATCTATCTCTGTCTTTATTTACACTACTCGGTCCTGGACATCAACTGATCATAGATGATTCGAAGAGCCTTTTCCGGGGTGCCCCGAGCATGAATACATTGGTTGGACTTGGTGCTTTATTCTCGTTTACTGTTAGCTCATTCACTGCGTTTATACCAAAACTGGTAAGGCTAAGACCTTACTCGATCCTACATGAGTTACTAGGCCATTGTGAACTCTGATGTGAATATACTTATGCAAGGGAGTTACTAGTTAACCAATGCCAACCATGTCGGGCAACTTCAAGTTTTGATCATTTTGGGTTTAGGTCATGAAATGTCCGACCTTGACCCTTGGATTTTGGTTTGGATCAATCATAGAACCAAATTATATTTTACAGGCGCATAATGGTCGTGCATAGAGTGTTGGAAAGCAGGTGTCATACACATTATGTAACAGGTCTCAACAACAACCATTAAGATAAGTTGCATTCAGGAGAAGATAAGTTGCTTTTATCAAGAGAAATACCCCCCCCCCCCCCCCCCCCCCCCAAAAAAAAAAGACAACTATTGAAAGTAAAAAATGCTCTGCTAGCGGCAAGACTAAACAAAAACATGAGTTACATGCAAAAATTGATGATTAGCTTGAGAAATTTGTTGCATAAACATTTTTTTAGGTTAAGGAAGACACTAGACTAGCTATTTAGAGATAGCTTGACCTAGCAAATTGATAACAAGAACTTGATAAAGGGCTTGATTTAATGACTCAATAACACTCCCTTGGACCTGCTAGCATAACCCTATAGCAATCACACCATCTGTAGCCAATTTCCTTCACTATAAGCATGGGACACTCCTAGATGTCATTTATTATGGTCTTGATTTGCAATGGACACTTAAACTCCCTCTGAATTACTTCAAATCAGTACAAAATAGTAAGGGGATTTGGAAAGCTAGGGTTTTCCACCAAGGGGGTTTCGTGAAGTCTAGAAAATGAATAATCCCTAATTGCCCAAACTTCTTGAACAAAAAGCAATGACAATTTATTAAAGTGCAGATCGTCTACTAATAATGTTTGATGGCAAGAGTGTGAGTAGGGGTATAAATGAGCCAAGCAGGCTCACGAAAGCTTGAAAGGCTCGGCTCACTTTGAGCTCGAGTTGAGTCAAGCCCGAGCCTAGAGAAGCTTGAGCTCGTAGGCTCGCGAACCTAAATGAGAGCAAACAAGCTTTTCTCAACATAATATTTCGACTAAAAATTGCCCAATGAAGCCAAATTTGAGCCTAAATGAGCCGAGCTCGAACTTAAACGAGCCAAAATGAGCCTTCATTGGCTTAAATGAGTCGAAATATTACAAGTTTAATTTGAAACTCGCCGAGCTTAGATCGAGCCAAGTAGAGCCCGAGCTTTTGACGAGTCGAGCTCAGTAAGCTCCGAGCCGAGCCTCGAGCCTAGTAGGCTCAGACTCCACTCGACTCAGCTCAAGTACACCCCTAAGTGTGAGAGTGAGAGAAGAAGAAAGAAGGGTGGAAAATTCTAGAAAAGAACTTTCAAACTTCTCCGAGTATTTAAAAGAATATGAAAATTGGAGAACTATTTTTGAACTTCTCCAATTGAAAAACTCGGCTCTTGAGCAACCTTTTTCACTTTTCCAGCTTCTTTCAAGGAAACCGGAAAGTTCTCTATTTCTAAGCATCATAATGTACGATTTTCAAAGCTTTAACCATGATACAATGTCTTGTTATTTATTCAGGGTTGGAAGGCATTTTTTGAGGATCCATTTATGTTGATAGCATTTGTTTTGTTGGGAAGAAATTTTGATATTTATTCAGGGTTGGAAGGCATTTTTTGAGGATCCATTTATGTTGATAGCATTTGTTTTGTTGGGAAGAAATCTTGAACAAAGAGCTAAAATTAAAGCGACTATCAACTTGAGCGTTTTACCATCCAGAGCTCGTCTTTGGTTGATGTTGGGGAAGGCGCAATGTCAATTGTCGAAGTTCCTTGTAGCAGTCTCTCTGTTGGAGACAAAATTATGGTGCTTCCAGGAGTAAGTATTTTATGTACATGTAATGAAACAATTTCTCATATAAGGCTCCATTTAGTTGGATGGAAAATATTATCCTTCTAAACATTTTTTCTTCTCAATATATGACATTTCTATCTCAAAAGTTCTCATTTTCTAGCTATGGAAATTATTTCATTTTGTAAATTTGTATGGTATTCACATTTGATTAAGTTGAGAATAAAGGGAGATGTAAGGTCTGAATTGCAACAAAAAAAATGTTTAGCCTTCACTTACACAAGGAAATGATAGGAATGGGGCGGAAGAACACTTCCCTCACAAATTCCTTCATCTCCGTAATTCATGTTCTTTTTTCTTCGGTTTTGAATGTTCTTGCTTATATTGTCTTTTCATATAGTTACAAGAAACACCTAAAATGCTAGTGTATCATGATGAGAACTAGAAGTTTGCATTTCAAATTTAAATTCATGTTTGAAAAGTACATCAAATCAAACTTAAGAGAAATGCGATTCAGCCTATGCTGAAATCATTTTAGTAAGGAAGAATATTTTTGTAGGATGATTCCTTTTTTTTTTTTTTTTTTTTTTTTTTTTGCCTTATATGGTGAATTGTTGACTAAATGTATGACTTAAAGAAGAGCCTTTTTTTATGATGGACTCACCTTCTTGGTCTTTTCCACTATAATCCTTAGAGAGTATAAATGTAGGACTCAATTTCTTGGTTTGTGCTCAACATAAAATCTAATTGGAGTTCGTGGGTGCATCATCGTAATGGTCATGATGCTGCCAAAACATGTTGTCTTGGACATTGCTTAACAAGGTGTTGATCACTTTGGGTTCTCCTACCGAACATAAAGTAATTTTAAACTTTATCTTTGTAAAGACTGAAATGGAAAATTATATAATCTATAATTTGAAAGCATGGTGTCAAGGACTTCACGTTAGATCATGGTGATTGCCTTGGGTTTTTTGAAGGAACATAAATTACTTTTGAGCCATATGTTCACATTTAATGGAATGAAAACCATACACTCATTAATCTGAATGCATCTTTGAATAGTTTTTAATATGTAAACATATTTATAAGTACGTTTCAGTAAATAAAATATAATATATGTGCAATATGGAGAGTGTTAAAAAAGTCACAACGATTGCTTAAAAAGGCAGCTCAAAATCCGTTATATGTTATCCATCATTATAACGAAACGGGATTTATTTGATTTTATTGTGCTTAATCTTAACTTTGCTTTAAAATGTCGTTCATGAAATATTCCCTTAAAGAAACTTCAATAATTTTTCATACATAACTAATACACTTTGATATATGCGCTTCTTTTATACTCCCATTGCTTCTCACCCACGCTTTACTCCTGTTTCATTAAAGCACATACTGAAATGATCTTCTAGTGCGATACCAATGGTAAAACTATTGAGGTTAAGGCAGTAGTACAACGAAAACTTTTTGTCATTATGCAGGAGCGAGTTTTAGCTGATGGAATCATCAAAGATGGGAGAAGCACAATTGACTAATCCAGTTTCACTAAGGAGCCTTCGCCTGTTATAAAACAACCTGGGGTATTGAACTTACTGGCAATTATCATTCTATTCACATTTCCTAATCAAACTATGGTCGTTACATAATGTAATAGCTACTACATTTGAGCCAATTGTTTGCATTTGGAAGTTAAATGACTATACTTTTGTAACAACCTTTATAATACATATAAATTGTATTTGATCTACCACATCATAGTTATAGATGTATTTATATGTCAGGATAAGAAAAGCCAATGATGATTGTTTATTCGCACTTTTGGAAACAGCTTAACCCACTTATGTTTGTTGAGGGGAAAAAAAAAATCTTAAGGTCATTGCCCCAATCGGTTATGTAATGTCTGCAACTTGCAACTTCAAGGACCTATGACGCAACCCATTGTGTGTCCAAGTTTTCCGTCACTTAGATTTGACGCAAACTTAATTCGTTACATTTTATTTTTCTCTTTTCGTCTCCTTTAGGTTGTGTTTGGACTTGGAAAGAGATGATGGAAGAAAATAGAAAAAAGGAAGTAGAAAGTAAGAGAAATAGTTTTTAAGTTGATGTAAAGCAAAGAAAAATTTAAGAACATGGGCGGTAAACGAGTAAAGAGAGAGGTAGCAAAACCTGTGGAGATAGAGTAAAGAAAGGATTTAATAAAGGAAGATAGAGGTCTTGGTTGGGGTTCCAACCTTATGCAAATCCGTCTAAAGATCCGACCTGCAACCTCAAACCTCAAACCTCAAACCTCACATGGTGGGATAGATAGGGTGCCTCTAACTCGTTGATCATATCCCCGATGCCAAATTATGAGAGATCGGCTAAAACTCATTGATTTAGTTTTAGTGACAATGGAGGCACATGTTAAAAGCATCGACTGGACGTGGAAGGAGCTCTACAGTGGAGGAGCTGGCCGGACTTATCCGCTACTGAGGCTTCTATCTTCCGGAGCCTCTCTTCACTCCTCCTCAACTTCTCACGCCACATGAGAATTTGCACTATCTCCACCTTCTCGGTGGCATAACTCGGGGATGTGTCTTTACTCTGACACCAGTTGATGCAATTTACAGAAGCAAATTTACAAATCGATTGGCTGTGATACCAACTGATGCAAGTCGCTAAAGAAAATTTGCAAATTGATTAGCTCTAATACCAACTTATACAAATTACGAAAGAAAATTTGCAAATCGATTGACTTGAATTCCAACTAATTCAAATTGCCAAATTGCTGGAAGGGAAAAGGGGAAGGATAAGGTGCCTTTAACCCGTTGATCGTACTCAACGATACTAGATTGAGAGGGATCAGCTGAAACTTATTAAATCTTCAAATCACCGAGTAATAACCCAGAGAGGAGCACACAATGTTTCATCATGGCCCGTTAGAGACCGTAGTATGCTTCCATCGGTAATGTGTACTAGAGAGGTGACTTTCATAATGACTATGTTCATCAGATCGAGAGAAGGTTTGAAGAATTGGGAGCGAGATTCCAGCGTCTCGAGTGGAAAATGAACAAAGGTTATCGGGCTTCGTCAACTATATGGAACTCCTGGCCCCCGAGGCGTGGGTTACTAGACATGCATAGAAGAAAGCTTCAACAACCACCGTCGTCGATCGTCCTCCAAGATCGCACCATCTTCGCCCTTATTTTTGAAACCGGTGAGTCATCACTTTTCCACTTTCGCAGCCCGAGTGACACCAACACCACGATCTCTTTTGGCCTCACGAATTACATACCGCCATGCAGCGCCGTGTTCCACCACCATGACACTACCCACACTACCAGCAATTTTTCCCGCCATCCGCCGAGCACAATCGAATCCCCCGCCGCCCAACCCAATCCCATAAAATCCGTTTCACCCCCAAACAAATTTTTGTTTTGGCTGGTTGCAAACGCTAGCATATATGAGAATCCCAATCTTTATTTTTCTTCTCCACCTATCTTTGTTGAGTTCACTTATGAGGAGGAGGAAGATATTGAGATCCAAGCCCCCCACCATCAATAACCCCGCTTTCACCTCACCTACCAACACCAATTCTACCCGCCATTCATGAACCACCACCAGTCTTATCTCGACCCCCACCATTAGACCCACCAAATATCATCCATCCAACCATTGTCAAAAGCATCAACAAAGGCCCTCCCACATCAAAACAATTTAGCACGCTCTCGATTGGATTCGATTGGTTTCCTTCGTTGCAATCTTCATCCACCAACATTGCTAACGGGTCTAATTCAAGGACGAATTCTGCTCAAGTGGATGAGAATGATGCAAATGAGAAAGAGAATAACCCAACGAAACTAGAAAATGATAAAACAGAACCCGAGAATGGTTAGAATTGCAATTGGGATGAAAAAAAGCTATTAGGCAATCTTGTGTAGTTTGATCCACACGAGAGTTGCAACAGAGTTTGGATGCCTAAGAAGATTTACAATTTAATTAGGGTTTTCTAAGGTTAATTAGGTTTAAGTCTTTTATTTTAACTAATATTTTACCTATTAGGTGTTTATTTTTACTGAATTACGTAATCAAGTTTAGGAATTCCAACACGGGAAGATAGTTTCCTTTGAACTCTTTTTTCCCCATGCCAAACAGACTAGGGTCTGTATGTTGGAGTTTCTCATCCGCCTCATGGTTATTTCTTGATTATATGATTGAGTAGTGAATACCATCCCAAATGGGAGAAAATCACTTCCGCGGAAGAAGAAAGTCTTTTCCCCTGCCATCGTATTCTTGACTCATCCCATGCTCCTTTATATTCTTTATTATCAAGTTTGACCTCAAGTCTGTTAAGTCACAACTAGGCAATCTCATACAGTGAAATTATTTTTGAAAATAACGGAGCCTTAGTTCCTGTTTCATTATATCTTACACTTTTAACTATGATAACCTGTTTTTATACCATACTGCAGGCCGAAGTTGCAGCTGGGAATATAAATCTCAATGCAACCTTCACGGTTGAAGTACAAAGACCTGGCGGTGAATCCACCATGGGAGACATAGTTTGATTAGTGCAGGAAGCCCAAAGCCGTGAAGCGCCCATGCAACGTTTGGCTGACAAAGGTTGCCGGACATTTCACATATGGCGTAATGGCATTCTCCGCGGCTACGTTTACATTCTGGAGCTTGTTCAGTTCTCGTGTTTTGTCTTCGGCTTTTCATGGAGCAAGCTCGATCCCATTGGCTTTGCAGTCGTCTTGCAGCGTCCTAATCATTACCTGTTCCTGTGCACTCGGGCTTGCCACCCCAGCTGCCGTATTGCTTGGAACTTCGCTTGGGGCGACCAGAGGGTTGTTGCTGCGCGGTGGCAAGTGTCTTGGAGAAGTTTTCTTCCATAAACGCAATTGTTTTTGACAGAACTAGAACATTGACTATTAGTAAACCTATTGTGACTGGAGTGGTGACTATTGGATCCTAGAAAATCGGGTCAAACCAAAACTCGAGTCTTATATCCAAGGCAGAGATTCTAAGGTTAGCTGTTGGGGTTGAGTCAAATTCTATCCATCCGATCGGGAAAGTCCTTGTTGATGCAGCTCGAGCTCATTCTGTGGATGGCTCATAATTTGTGGTTGCTAATGGCAGTTTCCCGGAGGAACCAGGATATGGTACTGTAGCAATGGTTGGGAATACAATGGTTTCAGTTGGGACATTTGAGTGGGTTACAAGGCATAGAGTAAGGAGAATCTCATTTTCAGAACCAGAGCGGCATAAAAATCAATATATCGTCTTGGAGTTGATGGGGATCTTGCTGGGGCAATTTATATTGACGATGAAATATGAGAGGATGCAAAGCACGTTGTTCTGTCTGCGCGGAATCAAGGAATAGATGTTTACATGCTATGAGGGGATAAACGAAGTTGTGCAGAAATACTAAATCCCAAGTACTTAATTCGAATCAAATATTACGAGCAAACGAGAAGTAATACAGATAAAAGAGAACAAAAATAAGAACACAATGATTTACGTGAAAACCTCTCTTCAATCGAGAGGGGAGAAAACCACGGGCAGAGATGGAAACTTTTATTGATTTGAGAATAGAAAAATTACAATTCACTTATCTCTCTCTCACAAGGATGACGACGGCACACTTTATTTTGGATATGGAACACGTGAACCCTAGGGCTATATTTATAGCCCCGTGAAAAATAGACTCTTGATCGATCAGGGGGGTCCAATCGATCGGGGTCCCGTTCGATAGGAAAATCACCGATCGATCTGTGGACCCTCTGGACGTGGGATTCACTTACGTACTTTTCCCGATCGATCGGCTTCTTCTCCCAATCGATCGGGGTGCTCCCTGCTTGTGTCCACTTAAATCTGAGAATTTGAGGCATATTCCTAACAGAATTATAGCTGAGTATGTTGCGTTCATGGTTGAAATCTCGAGAGAGAACGTGGTATCGCGTGTGAAACCCGATCAAAAGAAGAAATTTATCAGCCAACTCTAGGATGGTAATGTTAAATTTCACAAGGCGTAAATTAGGTCCAAGGTTTAGTATCAAATAAAAGTCCGTACTTAAAGAAATTTGCATTAGTCACTCAATTGGCCATCACATGATATATTTTAAGCCATCATTTACATATTGGTATTTCTGTTATGCCTCTATAATGCATTTATATTTATTTGTTAACATATTAACATGTAAAAACTGTCAAATTTGTGCAAATGTAAATGTGAAGAAATGCAGAATCCTAAGTACTTAATTCGAATCAAATACTACGACCAAACGAGAAATAATATGGATAAAAGAGAACGAAAAACAAGAACACAATGATTTACGTGGCAACCCCTCTTCAATCGAGAGAGGAGAAAACCACGGGCGGAGATAGAGACTTTTATTGATTTGAGAATAGAAAAATTACAATTCACATCTCTCTCTCTCTTTCAAGGATGACGGCGGCGCTCACTTTAAATTGGATTCTGAACATGTGAAACCTAGGGCTGTATTTATAGCCCCGTGAAAAATAGACTCCCGATCGATAGGCAATTCACCAATCGATCGGTGGACCCTCTGGACGCGGGATTCTTCTACGTACATTTGAGGCATATTCCTAACAAATCTTCACCTTGACTCAAATTCAATCACCAAAATAAAATATCTCCACCTTCTCCCCTAACACCCCACAACCGGGGTTAACAAACTGAAACTGAGACCCCAACCAAGTTCGAGCAATGCTCGAATTTCCTGCCGGGAAGAACTTTAGTAAACATGTCTGCTGGATTATCTTCAATACCAATCTTCTTCAACTCCACCTTCCACTCATCTATTAGATCTCGAATAAAATGATGCTTGACATCATTGTGCTTCGTTCTGTCATGATGCGTCATCTGATCTTTAGCTAGGTGAATTGCTGACTGGCTATCACAGTAAACCCCAACAGTGCCCTGATCAACACTGATGTCACTAACCAAACCTCTCAACCAAACGGCTTCCTCAAACGCGTCCGTAACTGCTATATATTCGGCCTCGGTAGTCGACTATGCAATAACTGATTGTAGACATGCTCTCCAACTGATGGCGCTGACTCCCAAACAAAACACATAACCAGAAGTAGACTTTCTCTTATCGAGGTCTCCACCATAGTCTGAGTCAACATATCCTACTAAATAGCATTTACTCTTCCCAAATTCCAAACATACATCAGAAGTGCCACGTAAGTACTTGAGAATCCATTTAACAGCGTGCCAATGCTCCTTTCCTGGATTCGTCATGTATCTACTCACTTTACTTATAGCATAAGCAATACTTGGACGAGTACATACCATAGCATACACAATACTACCCATAGCACTAGAATAAGGGACATGTGACATGTACCTGACATCCTCCTTAGTCTGAGGTGAATCCAATGCTGAAAGCCTGAAGTGAGCTGCTAAGGGAGTGCTAACAGGTTTAGCATCCTTCATGTGAAATCGGTTTAGAACCTTCTCAATGTACTTCTACTGAGACAAGTACAACTTTCCTGCTTTTCGGTCCCTACTGATCTCCATGCCAAGAATCTTCTTAGCTGCTCCTAAGTCCTTCATCTCGAACTCGCTTTTCAACATTGCTTTCAAATCATCAATATCTATCATGTCCTTAGCTGCAATTAACATATCATCAATGTATAACAGAAGATAAAGAGTCTGAATCTATCTTTCCAAAATTCACACAACTATCATACTTGCTTCTGAAGAACCCATGGCTAGTCATAAATTGATCAAACCTCTTGTACCACTGCCTAGGTGACTACCTCAAACTATATAAAGATCTTTTCAATAAACAAACATGATCTTCCTTACCCTTAACAACGAAGCCTTCAGGTTGATGCATGTAAATATTCTCCTCTAGCTCACCATACAAAAATGCAGTTTTCACATCTAACTGCTCAAGCTCTAAATCATGCATAGCTACTAAAGCAAGTATCGCTCGTATGGAACAATGTCTAACAACAGGTGAGAAAATATCATAAAAATCAATACCATGTACTTGACTGTAGCCTTTAGCTACTAACCGAGCCTTGTACCTTGCCTCTTCCACTCCAGGAATGCCTTCTTTTCGTTTGAAGACCCATTTGCACCCAATTATTCTTTTTCCTGTTTGAGGCTTGACTAGCTGCCAAATCTGATTCTTCTGTAATGACTCCATTTCTTCATGCATGGCCATTAGCCACTTCTCTGAGTCCAATCTAGATACAGCTTTTGAATATGAAGACGGTTCAGAATCTTCCACTGTCTCAGCTGTAGTAAGGGTATAGGCTATCATCTCCTCATACCCATATGTCTGTGGCCGCCTAATCTGCCTCTTTTGCCTACCACCTGCAATTGTATGCTGCTCGACTTGCAGACCTATTTTTGTTGCTTCATCCTCATCAGAAACATGTACTGAAGGTGCCTGCATACTCTCAAACTGAACTATCTGCAGCTGATTTGAACTTCCTAACTGTATCTGACTTTCATCAGGCTTCTGCGCCTGAACTGATTCAAGAACTAAGGAGGGCCTGTGTGACGGATGTAATAGAGCAGATTCATCAAAAATAACATCTCTACTAGTCAGAAATTTATGACATTTTGGATCCCATAAACGATATCCCTTCACACCTGACGTATAGCCAAGAAAGATACACTTCTTGACCCTAGGCTCTAGCTTTCCATCATTAACATAAGCACAAGCAGGACAACCAAATATTTTCAAATGTGAATAATCAGCAGGAGAACCAGACCATACCTCTTCTGGAATCTTAAACTGAAGCGATGAATGAGGAAATCGATTTACTAAATAACAAGCCATATTAACTGCCTCTGTCCTCCATTCTCTCCCTAATCCTGCATTTGAAAGCATACACCGAGCCTTCTTCAGTAACGTCATATTTAATCTTTCTGCAGCTCCGTTCTGTTGAGGTCGACCTGTACAAGTCTTGTGTCTGACAATGTCATGGTTCTCACAGAATTTGAGGAAATTACCCTCAACAAATTCAAGACCATTATCAGTCCTCAACCTCTTTATCTGCTCCCTTGTCTGTTTTTCAAGCATCGTCTTCCACTTCTTGAAGACTTCATAAACTTCATCTTTCTGCTTAAGAAAATAGACCCAAACTTTTCTTAAATAATCATCAATGAACGTTAGAAGATACCTGGAACCTCCTTTGGAAACAACTCTGAATGATCCCCACAAATCTGAATGTATATAGGCTAATGTTCCTATAGTCTAATGCACTGCCTGCTTGAAGCTGACTCTCTTCTGCTTCCCATATACACAGTGCTCACATAAATCCATCAGTCCAGTTGACTGACCACATAACAGACCCCTCTTACTCAACTCTGATAGCCCTTTATCACTCATATGGCCCCATCTCATGTGCCACATCTTAGTAATCTCTGTATCTGTCATAGACGGTGTGGAAATAGCTATTGTCCCTATCACGGTAGAACCTATAAGCTCGTACAAGGTTCCTACCCTTCGACCCTTCATCACAATCAATGCACCTTTACTGACCCTTATAGCTCCACCTTCAGCTGTGTACCTGTACCCATTAGACTCAAGGGTACCTAAAGAGGTAAGGTTCTTTTTCAAGTCTGGAACGTGCCTCACGTCGCTAAGTGTCCTGATAGTACCATTAAACATCTTCACACAAACTGTTCCAATACCCATTACCTTACATGCGGCATCGTTGCCCATCAAGACTACTCCGCCCTGAATTGACTTATAAGTGACGAACCAGTCTTTGTTAGGACAAACATGGTAAGAACAACCCGAATCCATGATCCACTTATCTCTGGACCTATTCTGTGACTCGGTTACTAGTAGGACATTAGCATCTCCCTCATCTTCAACTACACTAGCCTCAGTGGACTTATCACCTCTATTATGGTCATGCTTGTTATCTTCTTTCTGCTTATTCTTAAGTTTATAGCAGTTTTTCTTTATGTGCCCTTTCTTGTGACAAAAGTTACATGATAGATTCTTGTGTCTAGCCTTAGACCTTGACTTCTTTCCACCATCAGACCCTCTATTCTCAATTCTACCTCTCATGAACAAACCATTACCAGAGTCATTCACAGAGTCAGACAATACTTTGTCTACTCTCTTTTTACTCACTAGGTTTCTCTTTACTTCATCAATTGTGATAGGTGACCTACCACCATATATCATGCTTTCTACAAAGCCTTTATATGAATTAAAGAGTGAACATAATAACAACATGGCCTGATCTTCATCTTTAGGGGAATCATCCAATTCTTTTAACCCTTGAATTATAGAGTTAAATTCATTAATATGGTTCTTAAGGGATGTACCTTCCGACATACAAAACGTGAACAACCAGCGCTTGACTGCGAGTTTATTGGAGACCAATTTGAAGCAGAACATCTCCTGCAGCTTCTCCCACAACTCCTTAGCGGTTTTCACCTCCAAGACTTCTGTCAGAACATCATCTGTAAGACACATTTGAATAGCTATAAGTGCCTTCTCATCTGACTCCTCCCATTGTGCTTTGGATAAACTCTCCAGCTTTTTCTCTTTTCCATCCAGTGCTTTCTTCAAGCCATTCTGTGTCAAGAGACCTTTAACGCGGACTTGCCATAAACTGAAACTCTCTTGACCACCAAACTTCTCTACTTCAGATTTAATCGCTAACGTCATAGTACCAAAACGAACAACAAGGGCTATGATACCAGTTTGTGAGGAAATACGGAATCCCAGATACTTAATTTGAATCAAATACTACGACCAAACGAGAAGTAATACCGATAAAAGAGAACGAAAAACAAGAACACAATAATTTACGTGGAAACCCCTCTTCAATTGAGAGGGCAGAAAACCACGGGCAGAGATGGAGACTTTTATTGATTTGAGAATAGAAGAATTACAATTCACTTCTCTCTCTCTCAAGGATGACGGCAGCGCTTACTTTGAATTATATTCTGAACACGTGAAACTTAGGGCTATATTTATAGCCCTGTGAAAAATAGACTCCCGATCGATCAGTAGTTCATCGATCGATCGGGGAACCCTCTAGACGCGGGATTCTTCTACGTACATATTCCAATCGATCGGCCTCTTTTCCTGATCGATCGGCCTCTTCTCTCGATCGATCGGGGTACTCCCTGCTTGCCTCCACTTAGAACTAAGAATTTAAGGCATATTTCTAACAGTAAAGTTCAAAAGCAACTATTTTCCCTTAGAAAACTTGATGCAATTGTTGCAGCATTATACTTAATGTTCGCGACATCCTGCTGTCATGACACCATGACGGCTACCGTGAAGCAAATTTGATTCTGCCAAAGAGTTGGCATGCAAGATTCACACACAAGCCAAGTGAGGTTCCCTTACAAAAAAACTCATGTTTAATAAAATAGTCCGCTAGACTTATATTGATTACTTCTTTTATCACAAGTATTATATGAGACTCTATTACTTAACTCATATATAAAGTATCTAATAGGCAACAACGTTGTCGCAATGGTTGGGGTCAGGATCAATGATGCTGCAGCCCTCGCAACATCCCACATCAGGGTTGCCATGGTTGGGGCGCTGCACCCGCCAGTGAGGCAGCCTCGATCGTGCTAATGGGTAAGCGGCTATCACAGTTGCTCGATGCATTGGAACTTAGCAAGCCGATGATTAACACGATAAAGCAAAATCTGTGGTGGGCATTTGCATGCAATATAGTCGGGATCCGATTGCTGCAGGGATGTTGTTGCCGGTTTGTTGAACGGTGCTGACCCCATCAGTAGCTGGGGCACTCATGGGGTTGAGTTCTGTCGGGGTGGTGACCAACTTTTTGCTTCTTAGATTGATGTTTTCATTGAGGCCCAAGGATAAGAGATCAGTTTCTGATCTGGTGCTCGGAAAGAGGAAATCTAGGCACTATTCCCGAGGGTTACGAAATGTATCATGTTGCAACAACAACAACAACAGCTCCCGCATACGCAGGGTCTGGGGAGGGTGGATGTACACAACATTCCCCCTTTAGGGTGCTACCCTGAAGAGAGGCTGTTGTTAAGGACCCCCAACCTGAGGAACGTGTCATCATAGATGCATAGAAGTCTAAAAGCATGAGAGCAACATAGTATTAGGTAGTATAAGGCAGCATATGGCACAAGCCAAACACTATGAGCAAACTCAGAGGGGCATTATTTTCTCTTAAAATTAATGGATTGCATGTATTAGGTTAGTGTAATATATTTGTTTTCTCTGCGTATTTATCATGCTTGAGGGCATCCTTTATTAGATGATACATTTTCTTCAGACTACTTAAAAAGTCACACTGTTAACAACTGATCTATCATGTTCGAGCAAGTAACAATCGGAAAAGCAACATGGTTAAGCATGAAGCCAAAATTAGATCTGTTTGAAACCTTCTCCTGTTGTTTCCAAAGGCATCTCTCTCATATTTTTTGTTCAATTGACGCCATTTTGTATGGTTTCGAACTTATTTAGAAGAGTTACATTTCAATCGGGTAAGCACAAGGCTTTGGACCCGAAAGGATTTTCAAGTATTTTCTATCAATATTATTGTAATATGATTATAAATCCGATGTTATTAAGTCAATTTGAGCTTTTTCCCAAAGCGGATTCTTGCTGAGGGGCACGAAGTGACCATGTTTTTGTTCTCAAATTTGAAAAGTCATTAACTCTCTATCAAAGATCCAGACTAACTAGATAAAGTCAACGATGAACGTGGATGTTCCCTTTCCCATTTGCATTGGTGAAAGAAACACAAATTCAAGATAACATCTTTATTGGCGATAAATCTTTTTATACAATGAGCTTGTGATAAATTTAATTAGAATTTCCTCTATGAAGTCCTTCGATTCCGTGGGCTCAAATGATTTATTTTGTTTAGTTCAAGGAGCGTGTGACGCTAGTGAGCATACCACTTATTTTTGATGGTGAAAGGTTGGGATCTTTCTTGCATGGAAGAGGTCAGCGTCATCTCCTTATTATTGTAATTGAAGCTGGTTCGAGAATGATAGCGAGGCATATAATTTATGGATCTCTTACGGTGCTACATTATGAAACGTAATCTCGTTATATCTAACTTGCCAGACTCTGGTTTGTCCCAATAGTTGGAATGGTAGTTGGCCAACCCTAGGACTCGGGTTCGAATCCAGCATACCCCCTCCCCAAGCTTTACAGATGCAAGAAAAAAGATATATCTGACTTTTTCCACATGAATGTATCCTATTCTTAAAGTGAATGTTTATCCCTGTGGATTGCTCATGAATATGATCAAACTTTTTTGCAGAGCTTGTAGAAATATGGTAAATCATAGTAACTTGAGTATTTTGTTCTCTTCAAATATTCTTGATGTGTTCTATAGTATATGTTAAATCATGCACTCGCAAGTGTATGAGTTTGCCGTAGTAACTGGCAGGTATGAGGTGTTGTATCCACAAGAAACTGATATTTAACAAAAGTCAATTTCTTTTTATTGATTGCTAATCGGGTTGTTTTAGAATTTTTAAAATCCAATTAAAATTAAATTTAAATGACGATCAAGCCATCGAGTAGTTTGACTTCAGTTTACCAATCTTGGACCTAGAATATGACTTATTACAAAGCTGTTTTTAAGAATTTAGGTTGCAAGTTTTAAGTTTTTTTTTTTGATAATTACAAGTTTTAAGTTCAAGTTAACATTCAATTGGTATGCGGTAATAAATTAGTCAAAGGCTCTGTTTGGCATATGGAATTAGAATTGGATTGTGAAATTGCAATTTCAATTTAAATTATGGTGAAATTGGTATTCTTTAAATGAAATTTCATTGTTTTGTTAGATAAAAGAATTAGGGTTTGGAACCATGGGTTTTAGTCAATCAAGCAGGAGCATTTCGAGTTTTGAATTAATAAGGGTCAAACTTTGATCCGGTCAAATACTTTGAATTCGAGTAATTCTAGTTTCAAGTCAAATCAAGTTGGGTTTCAGCTGCAGCGAATCCTTTTGTGTTTCAAGTCATCTTGGCTTTTCAGTTAATTGAGTTAGGTTTTTTCGGATTCATGCTAGAATGGATAGGTTTGAGTTGGTTTAGGTCATCTCAAATTCGAGTCATCTTAATTTTGGGTCAAATACGTTACATTACTTGAAATTTCGGGATACCTCTTGTCAAGTTAAATTTAGGTCGAAGGCAAAGAGGGTCAGATCATTTTGGTTTTAGATTGTCTTTCTTTAAGTCATCTTGGGTTTTGATAATCAAATGAGGTTATATTGGGTTTTATGTCAAAGTTTATAGGGAATTGGAATGTGAGATTTTAGTTAAAACCAATTCTATGTAATTGGACAATGGCATTGCAATTTTAATTTTAGTAGGTGAACCAAACAACAGAATTGAAACTCTGAGCTTCAATTCCTATCTCAATCCCAATTCCAAGGGTATTCAATTAACATTTTAGATAGAGAAATTTGATAAGAAAATTGATGTTCAATCCATTCCTTCTTGTTGAACTTTTACTAGTTTTTGGTTCTATCTGTTACGGTTTGAAGTAATGAATTTAATTAAAATTCTAACTAGTCCGGATCAAGTTAGCAAATTAGGTATGAAGCCAAATTAAGCTATTATTGTTCCATCAAATTCTCGCTTCTCAATATGGACTTGTTCTAGATTTAAGTAATAAACATATTTAATGTTAAAGTACGAATCTCAATTTGTGAAAAAAATTGATTGAAGATCAGAAAGGATCAATCATTAGTCAACCCACTACAACATCGATTTGCATGTTTGTCGATTTCTAGTTTAGATTGGATCAACATAAGACCAACCGAATTGTCTAATCTTTGGGCTTTGCTTTAGATCGATATTGGTCCTCATCATAGATTGAAATTGAAACTTGATCCAAGATAGGATTAGACACAACCAATTATTCTTTAGTATGATCTTTAGCCTTTAATTTGGGTCTTCAATCGGGTCCAACTCGAGTTTATAGTAATGATTATATTTACAATGTTTGACACTCTAATCCAAACCAAAACCAAAACCAAAATTTTAGTCAAACAAAATCAGTTATTATCCTACCTAATTTATGCCTAGTGTAATCATCCTCAAATCTTCTTATTTTTATGAGAACAGTAGAATTCCCAAAATTAAAATAATTGTCATATTATTTTCCTCAATACTTTTTCCCCTTAGTATTTTCCGGACCTTCCAAATTACAAAAAAAACCATATTTTTCTTCTCCTTTCCGCAAAACTTCACATATTTCAAAGGACTCAGAATTTGTTTTTCTATTGTGATAGCTGAAACGGAACATTCCCCCGCTACATTACAATACAAAAGCTCCAACAAATGACCGATAGCACCATTACAGGAAAACAAACATTTAATCTGGAAGGACATCTTTTATAATGAAACACATTAGGTCAGAAATATAGAAATTCAAAACCAACCGTACAATGCAAGAGCACCCAAATTTTCAGGATTTTCATGACCTCTATAAGTAGGATACAAAAACACAACATGAAGTAAAAATGAGCAGGCAACACAGCTAGGTATACAACTTTTGTACAAGGCTAAGTTTTGTTGTATTAACATCATCAGCTAGTAGTTGGTTCCAAGGCTTCAACTTCGTTGTATGTGCCCGTCTCCTCATTGTATGAGTACCTGCATTGAAATGAAGGGTCAATCCTAATATGAAGTAGCACCAGTGGCATATTTTGAATCATGTATTTGATTTCTTCCGAAAGCAGATGAATAATCATCATCTGCTTCTCACGTTCCACGAATACTCGAGACATTGAGGAATATTCAGAAAGGTGTTTTGGAAATCGATCTGATTCTATCTTTGTTCCTTCTGTTTGAAGAGAGAAGGATCCCGAAAAATCGATCTCGTTTTTAGTTGGATTCCTCCGTGGAATTAAATAAAGGTCGTCAATGTAATAGTCATTACATATCAAATTTTGAGCTAGCAATGCATGATTGGTTATTGTTAAGGAATTCTAGTTTGTAACAACTTCTGTGTAATGTCCATGAATTGGATTTTATTCAGTAGAAAAGGGTATGAAATCAATTGTAATTCCATTTTTATTTTACAAATATTGTAGGCTTACAAACAACTTTTGTTCCCATGAAAAAGCACATATCACTGCCATCCATTACATAATGTTTGCAACCTCCAACTTCTGCAAAAACGTTGGCTGCAAACAGCAATTTGCTTCCGTACGTCCCCCGCAAATGCCATATAAGCAATGTTACACTAGCGCCTAAAAAATTCCAGTGACTACGGGAACCATCTATAGGACCAAACTTGTAGTTCGCAATTGTTAAAACGGTCATGGCAACCATGTCCCAAATTCTACATAATGGGTCAGCGATCATGTAGGGTTCTCAAAGCAACATGAGTGATTTTTAGTCCTCATATTTACAAAAATTCAAGGGAAAAGTCATGTGACCATATTAATAGAACTTTTTGTAGTTTTTAACACACAGATTTTATTAATATGTTTTATTATATTTTCTTTTTATAGAAGTAAGAAAAACATTAGGAGCTCTTTTTAAGAAAGGAGCAATCTAATGCATCAGAATTATGAAAGCCATTACGCAAGTGCCATTGAAAAATAGCTAGTTCAAAATTCATTATGTGACGATATTACATTGTGGAATGACATTTATTTCATTCCATGGACCTACCTAAAAAGAAAATCTCAAGCGTTGCACATCCCCAAACAAAGTAATCCAGATCATTGAATCAAATGAAGACGGTCATGCAACAGGTTTTGAGCTATTAGTTACATCTATGCTGTCAACATATTATGCAACCAGTAATACAACAGTTTTACAACAGAATGATGCAACCACAAAGCATTTAATTCCTTAGTCCAGACTCAAGTGTTCCAAACAAGGGATTTACCTTGGAAAATTGTATTGTTAGTAGATAATTTGGGAGTCAGAAAACCTATTCTAGTTACAGTGACAAGTTTCGTAGTCCAATACTACTATTCCTAAGTACTTGCAGAGTTGTAAAAGAGGCTCAGCTACTCCAACTACGCTCACTCTCTTTGGATAAACAGAGAATGTTTAGTCCACTTGAAGGGAAGGTGAGATTAGTGTAATTGATTGGATGGAAAATTTTCTCTACCCTAACAAAAGAAAATATCATCTTTTCTCCCACAGAGGAAAATATTTTCTCCATACCTGTGTGACTACTCACGTAAAAAGTTGACAGAAATAGGATAGAACAAGGCTTACCCTCAACCAAACCGAACCTACATGATTTGACCCATGGAATCAAATCACAGTGTACGGTTGTGCTGCAATAATGGCACACTGTTGTGTACTTTATGCAACAGATCACAACAATCATGTTTAAGGTTTTTTGGGGAATATCAAATGCTCTTAATTCTTATGTTTGTAAAAACTTGCATGAAAAGCTACATATACTCATTACTTGAGACTTCAACTAATAGTTATAATGCATTATGAGGCTATAAGCACAACAGTCAATCACATAATGCTAGGTCACTTCAATATGGTTTGTGGAAAAAGAACCAGCGAAGAAAGAGAGAGAGAGAGTTACCATTGTCCAGATGCTGCATAGCAGTACAATCCTGAAGAGGGATCATAATAGTAGCCCAAACTGCTGTTATAATAATAACTGTATGCAGAGAAAATTCATTTGTAAACCATGAGTTAAGAATCCTATCTAACACAAGGAAACCATAAAGTCACGGAATCAAACATCAGTTTTCAGTCACTGCCACAAGGCTGCAAAAGCAATATATTACGGCCTATCTCATTTGGTTCATAAAGGAACATAAGTGTGCATGCAAAAGTCAACTGAAAATGAAAGCATACAGTCATACATATATGTAGTGTTTAGTATGGTCTTAAAACCACTTTCTTGGGAAAAATTGTTGAGGACTGTAAATAAGTCAAGCTGGCTCATAAGCCCTCTTGGCATAAGGCTCATGTAGCTCGGCTCATCATGAGCCTGAGCTAAAGCCTAAGCTTAATAACCTTAAACTAGTAAGCTTGCGAGCCTAAACAAGCCCAAATATAAAAAACAGTAAAATTCAATATTTATTTAAGTACTATTTTACATTTATTTAATTATTTCAGATTTAAACATAATATATTTTGAAATTTAAACCTACAAACTAAAACCATTACTAATTAATAACACACTTGCTGAAACTTAATGCGTTTACCATATTGCAGCTTCTTAAAAATTGTTATCAGTCTACACTAAATGATCTTCCCCTGTTTTTGTAATTTCCAATGACCACGGCATCAACTTAAATGATCTTGCAAGCATAAGGATAAAACAACCACCCAATGTCTCAAAGAAACTCCCGCAAAGGCAGGGTCTAGAGAGAGTAAGGTGTATGCAACTTTACCCCTATAAGGTGCAACTTGGTAGAGAGTTATTTCCAGAGAAGCATAAGGTTAAAACGCTACATGCATTTCAACTTGCAAATTTTAAAATCTACACCAATGCTTCAACTTCTATTTTAAATTTTCCTGTCTGACATACAAGCATTAGATGTAAAATGTAAAATAAAGCAAATATCATAATTTTATTACATTGTATATTAATAGATACAAATTACTTTTATATTACTTCTTATATAAGTCTGCAATTTAACATTTGGGCTCAATCTTCCTAATCAAGTTAAAATGAGCCAAGGTAGGTGACTCTAAGTGATACGAGCCCAAACTCAAGCCAGTGCCAAGCCGAGCTCGATCCTAAAAATTTTTGGCTTGACAAGCTTCGAGCCGAGCCCGAACCAAACCAAGCTAAATCCAGGGTCAAGGCTTACCCATAGTTGGGAAAAACACTTCTCAAAACTAGCTTTATGAAAAAATGGGGTAAAAGTGCTGTAGAAAAGTTGCCGTTGGAAAAGCGTTTGCGAATCCAAAAGACAAATATGTCCTCATAGTTTTAACAAATTACAATATAACAAACACATAAAGTAATAAATCTGATTGCACTATTAAATAATTCAAATTAAAAAAATTCATAGAGAAAAGGTTGCCCACAATTTCTAAAAAGATTCAGCTCAAAAATAAGTGTATTGTGTACTATCATTAATGTAAACTAATAACTATAAAATATAATGTAGCTTATCAAGAATTTTATGAGTAATAGATGATGATAATTAGTTAGTATTAGCTATAAATTTTATAAACATATTTCATTAACTGATTTACTATAATGAATGTTACTAGACTAATATCATCCTATAGAACTTCCATATTAATTCTCATAAAGCTTTTTCATTTTACGCACCATGAAACACAGCTAGTAAATTGAACTCCATACAGTACGAGACAATGATAAACAGTATTTTGTGGCATAGTGTGCTAATATTGTTAATCTAACTATGCATCTTGTAGTCTTTAGCACAGCAATCCAAGATAGGACTAAGAACCCAATTGGTTGGAAGGCAAAGTAGTAGATGAGTATAAACAAAAATGCCCACTAAAAGCACCAAAATTAACTAACAATCTGAATACACGATATCATATAGTTTTTCCACTTGAATTAAAGACAGCCATCCTTACTACATTGGTTGGAGGATGATCTTTTGTAATCTGAAACAACTGACAACGTATTAATAAGAACAAACACATCCACACCTACATAAGTCAAATACTATCAGCAATTTAGAAAATTAGCTATAATAAACTGAAATAATTCATTATATGACTAGTGATTCTATCGTCAAATAAAAGTATATGTCCAACGGTTAGATTCGGCCATTTCTAAAAGTTTTCTGTGTCATCGGTCTAATTTAAAGTGTCAAAATGTCATAACACACTATGAACATCCTTGTTAGGCACAACTTTAAGATAGAGCAGTGTGTTAAAGTAACCGTGAAAGCAACCACCAGTTCGTATTAGAGATTGTCATATTTGCAGACATTGGTATGATCTCCAACTCTGGCTTCCAAAGAAAATTTTCATGAAAACATACAATCAATGACAATTCTATAAATATTTTTATGTTTTTGCTTTCTAGGGTCAGGGGCCCCTTTGGAAACAGCCTCCCTTCAAGGTAGCACCCTATAGGGGTAAAGCTATGCACATCTCACCCTCCGCAGGAGCCTTTTTAGGCATTGAGTTTGTTGTTGTTGTGTACATGAGAATGACCACCAAGAAACACATCGAAAATATATAGATAATCAACTCCATGAAGTAAAATGGATTCTGGTAGGGATCAGTTTTTGCTAATAAATATAGCTTTACAATTCATTAATTTTTATGTTTTGAGAAATGTTATTAGGTGTTTTTAGGTAACAAGTTGTGTATATCAATTTGGTATTAGATCTAGGTTCTACACCGTTGCCGCAGAGCCGCCTTAGGGTCATTGCTTATGCTCCAATGCTTCCATTGTGTAGTATCTCTACTTGACCATCGTCTTAATGTAGTTTGCACCTATCTTTCATCATAAACTCCAACCAAAACCCTAGCTATCACCAAACAAAAACTTTTAATCCTACTTAAATCCAATCCATCATCGCCAATCACCACCAGCCAAAAAATAAAAGAAAACAAAAAGAGTGTCACTTTATCCATGTCCAACTGTATGTCATCTCTAATATCACACTCTCCTCAGACTACTTTTCAACAGAGTTGGATTAGCTCGACCCAAATAAGTATGGGCCACATCCAAGGATAAATATAAGTATGGGCCACATCCAAGGATAAATATCATTTATGGGAATTTGTTTGGCATCCAATTTTATTCAAGATACATCCTTCACTCGATGCATATTGCAACTCTAAACGCAACTTGTATGTACTTAGACATACATGGAGTGTATCTTAGGGCTCATCTGATGTACCTTCCCCAATTTCCTCCCTTGTACCCACCTATGAGCGTCCTTATATTTGAATCCAAAGTACTACCTTCCTCTCTAATTTCTACCATCTGAGAAAGGTAAGGAAGAAACATATTAAGTTGAATGGGAAGAGGTGAAACACAAAGTAACAAAGAAGACGGGGAGGAAGACTGAAGAAAAGGAAAGCAAAAGAAGAAGAGCATGATTTGATTAAATCCTAACATGTTCAATTGCATACAAATAAGGATGAGTATATCTTGAAAATTATATTGATTTCATCATTCCTGAAGAGTTTTTCGATACTTTGCTAAAAGTTCTACACTATATAAAGGAGCCACGAACAAAAACCAACACATGCCATATTTTCCTTCTCATTCATTTGTTCAAAGCTTGTGGTCAAGCTTTTTGAACAAAAGGGAATTGATACAGCACAAAAAAGGACACTTAATGATTTTAGAAGACATAGTACTTTATTAGATTTTGTCAAAATATTTGATATGATTTGAATAGAATGTGTTTTTCATCTTCTGAAGATATATTATTGAGTTATATTTTTTAAGTAGCAAGTTGTGCTAATCATCAAATAAAGAACCTTATGTGACAGATATGTAGCTAGTCATTACGCAATTGGCCGCAATGTAATAGTACTTTTGTAATGAGGTCCATAATGCATATAGATTGTATATACTTTCACATTTGTAAATACAACAACAGACCTAGTGCCTTAAGGGCTCCCGCACATATAGGGTCAGGGGGGAAGTATGCAGCCTTACCCCTTTAGAGTGCTACTCTAAAAGAAGGCTATGTCCGAGGACCCTCAACCTAGAAAGCATAAAAATGCCAACATATAAGAAGCACATTTGTAAATATAATTATATTTTAAAGATTATCAAAAAGATATATAAAAATTAATCATGGCATAGCAATTATGAAAATTTTTGAAAATATGAGGCTCAAAAGCTACTTATGCTGCCTTAAAATCTGCAACATCCTACTATTGCAAACTCTGATGTAGTGCTTGCCGTATTAAAAGAATGTCTGATGTCAAAGTCACCTCTACAGGACTAGAGACAGAAGATCTCTATGCTTGAGCGACATTGATGCTGTATGGCAGTAAATCAATCATACGGTTCATTTCTTTAATATTCCCTTTTTTGGGTATTTCTTTCCCCTTGATCACAAAAAAGTCAGGCAGCATTGCGATAGCATCCTAGGCAAAAAGTAGATCAGCATAACACCCCCCTTCCCTTCATCACCCCCCCCCCCCCCCCCTCTCTCTTTTCTATTTTTCTTCTCTTCCTCTTCCAACCCAATTTGCAGAGTAGTGATCTTACTGTTTTGTTTGGACTCCAATCTCAACGAAGCAAATAAAATTTCTAACTGTGAGTACATCTTTGTAGAACACCATTGAAGTTAACTTTGAATACGAGTTATGAAGTTCAAAACTCTTCACTGCCGACCCAGTTATTTGACCAAGCATATTTTTCCTTTCTATTTTCTGATACTCCAAAACATAGAGAAACAATTTCCTTGAACTTTCTCTTTTGTTTGAATTTTCAAGGGATCAAATGGATTACATATTTTCCCAACTCAGAACTCATTCAAAAACAAATTATATAGGGAA
Source organism: Simmondsia chinensis (assembly GCA_018398585.1). NCBI lineage: Eukaryota > Viridiplantae > Streptophyta > Magnoliopsida > Caryophyllales > Simmondsiaceae > Simmondsia > Simmondsia chinensis. The sequence goes on from JAGTTD010000018.1 coordinate 4,458,633, forward strand.
AAAAAAAAAAAAAAAGATTCATCGAACATTGTCAAAGAAGAGAGAGAGTGATAGCATACCCAGAGGATTCATCATAAACGTAGTCATTATCGGATGTCAGCTGACTGCTTGCGCTACTATCACGAGCTGATGATGGATACGCAGCAGGATTCTCATCATTGGCATCAAACATATCCACAGCTTCATTATCCTCGAGCGACGGTTTTGCAGCAGCAGTCTCATCGTCAGCTGCAAACATATCAAATGTATCGTTCTCATTGACTGAAGGAACTATTCTTGACCCATTTAGGTATGAGGGCTCCGGAGTAGCTTCAGGAAGTACTGAAGAGGCTGGCTCGATAGTAGTTGCATCAAAAGTGTAACATCCAAGGCCCTCGCTAGAGGATAAACCATTTTTCCTTGCCTGTTCTAATCTTTCATACCCTTCTGCAAGAAGCAATGATGTGGAGGTGGTGTCAAACATTATCGAATCAAATAAAGGTCATTATATGACAAACTTCAAGCAAGCAATTACATGATTGGTTGTTACATAATGATATTTTTGTAATGGCTTCCATAATGCATATATACTCTATTTTATCTATTAATACATACTTATGAATCTATTTATAAAAGGAAATAATTATTTAGCTGTTTATTCAATTTCACAAACAAATAGTTTCAAGAGTAACCTATGTTCCATTCAAATACCAACATGATTGCAATGAACTGCCATATAACGTCCATGCCACCCACTTCTCTGACACCATGACACCACGAACTGCGATTTGATGAGTCATGTGACAAATAAAATATGAGCTACATATTTATGCATCCATTTTCCATTGACCACCCAAGACTTAAGTGTCACAACATTCTTTCTAAAGTTTTTCACTTCAACAGACTAGATTTTTATCGCAAATCTACCCCTTTTCTCAAAGTCGACATCTAACTATCTAGAGTTGCTTTTCCATTTTTATGATGCTTCTGTAGAACCCAGAAGTGAAAAGAAAAAAGTGACCTTCTGTAAATGGCACTTTTTTAAAAATAAGATATTTCAACTAATTCACATTTTTAGCATGAGAAACTAAATTATTATCATTATAAAAGAAGTCACATGCCAATCACATGCAACTTCCATAGAGGCTTGCTAACAGAAAGTAGTAAAAGGCTAGAAACTTCCTTGTACTATCCAAAAAAAGAGGTTACATGGTACAGAGTTGAAGTGCAAGTGATCATATGTGAACTTCCAAAAGGAGTTCATGTACAAACTGAAGTTTGAAAAGAGCATTCTGAAGCCAAGTAATCTCTTATTCTGAGGGCATACAAAAGATAAGAACACTATAACCCAAAAAAAAAAAAACAAAAACATTAGAGCAAATAGATCATTCAACTAAACATTCTTGAATGAAAGAAGCATTAAACAATGGAAAATTAACAACAGAAAGTATATTGTGAGTGTTACGTATATGACACAATGGGAAAATGCTGCAAAGAAAACAACTGTTTGGTACCATCCAACTATAAGAACAAGAGCGCACAAAGAATAGATAAAATGAATAACATGCAAAGATCCCTTATTTGTCACTTTCTATTTTCAGTTTTTGGTTTTCGACAACCAAAAAATCAAGTTTTTCTTCTTCTTGATTTCTAATTTCGAATTTTTCAACTGTGGCAAAACTGAAAACTAGAAACAAAAACAAGAAAGCTCCTGACATGTCGAGTAATTTTTTCTATTTCCAGTTTTTCATTTTTTAGAAACCAAAGATCATATTTTGAAAACAATTCCTTTGACTTTTGGTTTCTTCTTTTCAGCTTTTTTCCTAATTTGAAAGAATATTAGCAGCAAAATAGAACTCAGTTTTTGATGCCTCGAAATCAAAAACCGCTATATAGAAAAGATACGAAAATGGCCTTAAATAGTCCACAAAAAGGGGTAAAGAAAAAAAATATATAAGAAGATAACACGACTTTTTATCAACAAACCGACAGAATATTACAAAATACTGACCTGCTTCACGGTCAAATACCTCTTGTGATTCATGGTAGACATCTACAAGAAGAAAATAACAATAAGGCTCTAAAATCCACAAACAAAATCCGCACCTTCCTTATAAGGACAGAAGGCCACAAAATTAAAAAGCCAAGATAGCATAATTTACGGCTCAGTTGGTGCCATTTTTTGTTTTCAATTTTTGGTTCTTTAAAAACCAAAACCAAAAACAAAGCTAGTAGAAGTGACTTGCTTCCTGTCTTTGTTCTCCTGTTTTGGTTTTTAAGTGCAAAAACTGAATACAAAAACCACAAAATAAGAAAGGGTTTTTACATAAAATCACCTTAAAAAATGATCAATTTTCACTTAGCAAGTAGCAACCACAGCTTTCAAATTTTTCAAAAGAACACATAAAACATCAATTTTTTTTTTTCAATCAACCACTTAAACTAACATCGTCAATCCACCACTAAGTAGTCAAGTGTGTGGCACATGATCTAGTTGCGGGATTGGCTAAAGTCATAGTTGCACAAAGCAGGAGCGGAGGCAGGGGCAAGGGCAGGGGTGGGAGTGGGAATGGGAGCAGGAGAGGAAAGCGGTCAAGCATTAAAGTTTCTTAAGAGCGTGGGGACATAGTAATATTAAATATATATACACATATATGTATACATGTGTGTGTGTATACATATATATGTGGCCAAAGATAAAATTTTAAAACTAAAATATTAAATTATTACACTTCGAAAAATAAATTAACGTTGTAACCAAACTGTAATTTAGGTTGACAATGGGAATCTGATATTTGAATTACGGTGAGTATGCAATGAATTTAAGTTAAGAAGCAGCATGCATACTTAGTTATGGTGAGCATGTACTTCCATTTAATTCACATGTAGCGTGCAATGAATCAACACATACAGAATATGCACTAGCATTTAATTGTCATTTAGCGTGCAATGAATCAATGTCGTTTCAACGAAAGACCTTTCATTTTCTCTTAATTGTTAATAGAGATGCAGTCCTTATTTGATACTAAACTATGTTCTCCTCTGTTACATTTTCTTACTACTTTCAAGCTTTCTCCTCACTATAAACAAACTATTATATTTACTACTCTACATTTCTTTCACCTCTCCCACCTTCTTCCCACAATTTTCTTCCACTTTCTCTCAAACCATTTTGCTTGCTAACGAAAAAAATAGTGCAACATAAGTCTATCAAGACAAGGACGTAATTCCCATTTTTACAATTCTACTTGAATCACTATGAGTTCTATGTTTTATTGTTTAAAAACACTAAAGGATATGTCCAAGAAAACTGAATGTAACAATTAAAACACTCATCAAATAACTTGAGTAGCTACTAAATCATTGGATAAGGCCCAAAGTAATTCATATGTTCAAAAATCATTCTTTCTTATCAAAACGATTCAACCTAAGGTTGAATTGCATTTCTTCTATGTTTAAAATGCGTTTCCTACACGTTTCTAACTTAGAAACGTAGAATCGCGTTTCTGAGTAAGATACAATAGTGTTTTGGGCGTTTCCTGCAACCATGGCTTAAGTAGAGTTGAACGCAAGTGAGTAGCATGAACAACACACGTTTTAACCAACTTGCTGAAATAATTGTTTATGAAACGATTTGTAAAATCCCACGTGTAACATATCTGATTACACGACGAAGGGTTAGTGGTGTCAATTTAGGTGGTAGACTGGTGGAGGTGATTTTTACAAAAAATTTGGAAGTTACAGTGGTTAACTAAAAGGAAATCGTGTTTCAAGATGGTTTTCTGTAATTCAAAAAAACAAAAAAACAAAAAAACAAAAAAAAAAACCCTTAAAATATGGTTTCCACCTCCCGGTTCTAGGTTAGCAAAAACCTAAAACTGGAAACCAAAAATGATACCAAATGATCCCTCGAAGACAAACATAACTCAACTGTAATCGCCATTCTCCATCAGCTTCATGGCATCTTCAGTTAACTGGTCAAAAAGATGCTTTGTTTCTGCTGACATCTTCTCTTTCTTGTTATTTGAATGGCCCTTTAATCTTCTTAAGGCTTGCAAAACCTAACACAGCTAAAAGACTTAGTTTCAAACTGTACAACCTCGGCTTTTTGGTGTTCAAAAAAAATTGTACAACCTCCATGCACAATACAATATCACATTAAATCAATCCTCAAAAAGGACAAAAGACCAATGACAAGGTCAAAAAGGGGGAAATAGAGACGGAACTAAATGCATGTCGAGCACAGAAAGAAAAAACCATGAGATGACTATAAGAGTTCCATACCATGGATGTAAATGAGCAAAGCCAACTCATAAGCGCTCGACAACCAACCCTTGAGCTGAGTCGAGCCAAATCTCTAAACGAGCCAAGCACGAGGTCAAGTAATTGAGAGATAATGTATTAATAGAGAGACTAAATGAATCCGTTTTGATGTCATAATTTATTTTGTAAGAAAAGAATTGGATTAATAGAGAGAGAATGTAGGAGTTATTAAGAAGTCCTCAATCAAAAAAGAACAAACCTAATTAATGTAACAAAGGCCTCAAAATTCCTCTGCAAGTCAACCGACGATGTACAAGAAAAGCCTCCAAAGTAACATAGAAAGCCTAAAAAGACATTGTTATCCAAAAAAGGCCATTGTCATTAATTGGTCCACAAAAATTCTTGTGCTCCTCTCTAGCCAAATATACTAGAGAAGCAGCATCCTAGCTATAGAGTATAATTTTTAACATCCTTGTTGTTTTCCAATCTGTTTTCCAATCCCTTGAACTGAATCAAGATGGCATTTTCCACTAGGAATGGACACTCACACCATAAATCCCAGGCAACACCAATCCTGAGCCACATGGCATAATAAGAAAAGATGGGCATTGTTTCCCGTTCTAAAATCACATGACATGAATACCCAGTGTAGAGCCTTAAAAGGCCTTCATCACTACAAGCAATTTTGGGCATTGAACTCATTAAGGATGAGAGACCATTAGAAAGCTGCGATCCTTAACTTAGCTTGACAAATAAAGGAACAAAGAGGGAATAAAGGATGTTGATTTTGGTTGTTCTAAGAAACCAATCCAATACAAATTATGAGCTTAAATATGCTTGATTAATCCAAGTTGGAACCTAAATGAGCCAAGCTGAGCTTAATAGAGCTCAAACAAGCCTAGATTGAGCTCAAATAAGCCCACATGAGTCAAACTTAGCTAAGTTTGGTTTGTACTCAACCATGCCGAGAAACTCCTAACCCTTGCTTAATATCCCATGCTCTATGAGTTCCGAGTCAAGCACAAACCAAGCCTTGACCCTGACAAGCTCGGACTCAGCTTAACTCATTTTCAACATTATCCCAAAAAGCAGTTTATGCAAAGCTTCATCTAAATTTTGTCAACTTCCCAAATTTACCATGAATCAATCAACTTCCCATGAAACTCTCAATGGACATGGGCATGGACCTCCAACAACTTCTCTAGGGGCTTATCCCTTACATTGGATCCTCTTACTTTACTATTACAAGTACATGCATAAATTGTTTCAATTTCAATGGGTACATACATGGATCTCCAACAACTTCTCTAGGGGCTTATCCCTTACCTTGGATCCTCTTAATTTACCATTACAAGTACATGTCGAAATTGTTCCATATCCAAAAATTGATACTTAATGGTTCATTCACAATCAACTCAACAAATGAAAACATTGGCATCTGTACAACTCCCAACAAAGACCATGCTTTCTGATGATGGGTACTGATGTACGCCTAGGAAAGTTGAAGTCAGTAAACTATTTCACACCATAATTAGTAAAACACAATAAGCAGAATCAAATAGGATATAATACATACCTACATTAATCGATTTTATAAAAAGAAATTTGGCCAAAAGTTCACTGACTTATAGAAAAAATTTATGGATACATTCATGTCTAAAGTAACTCATTCTTCAAAAAAGCGAACGAAGTGAGAAGTAATATAATTCTAAAAATTCACATTTTGTTTGATGGTGTTAGCCACCATAGCTTAGAAGGAAACACAACACATAATAGATGTTTGGGTATAGTCAATAATTTAGGAGTTAAAATGGCATGTCAAGTATAGCATATGCATACTTAATTTAGGTGTAATAATTATTTTCAAATAATCATTCGTTTATTAAATAAAAAAAATACGGGCACACTTATAAGACGTGTATTACACTGATAAGTAAGATAACATCAAGAAAACATGTATTTTACCGTATTGCTGGTAATTATATACATAAATGCCCTCTTGAAACTGAGAAATAAAGAATGCTCATTACCCATATTATACGTGTTCTTACTAATATAAATTCAAGTTACTATTACCCTTCAGTTTAGTCATTCTCTGTTTACTCACCTATTTGCAGTTATTATACGGTTCCTCCAGCATTTCTTTAATTATTGAATAAGTCAATCTTTGAGACTCTCTCCAGTGAAACTAGCCAAAAGACCATAGTTCATTTGACTTGGAACTTTCAGCAACGTACCAAACAGGCACTCTAAATATAAATACCAACATCCCTTCATATTATGTCAGTCAGACCTATGTATGCAAACTCAATTATTTCCTCTTATAATTTTGGTACAATGTGAAGTTAACGTTCAAGTATCCTCATCCAACACAAGTACTTCAAAGAACAACAGAGAAATGGTCAAGTAAGGGATAACTTCAGAGATAACCATGCAATCAGAGTGAACAAAGGTACACCCAAAAGACAACATCATTGCGCCACTTCCTCCACCAAGTCAACTAAAAACCAATTTCATGAATTAGAAATCAAGTGATGTGCCCAGGACCCATTGAGGTATTTCACAAACTCATACCTCTGACCAGTAGAGAAGTTAGAAAAGATTATCATATTCTTATAAGTTGACATTTCTAACAATAATAATATGCATAGTTGTTGAAAGATTGGGATTTCACTAGCACATAGAAATGGAGCCAACCAATTTTACTGCTCTTTCATAACTTCAATGACTGATAGGACTATGGTTTGAAAGATATCAAACCACCTTCCTTGCAATGGAGTGAGCAAGAGAGTGAAAGTCCATACCGTTTCACTTGGCTCTAAAACATTGGCTATACGTCTCTTTATTCGTCCAATATCATGAGAAGATAGTTCCAGTTCATCATCATCATCATTTGTAATCATAGATACTCTTTCAGCCAGCTTTGGGTCAACTTCAATACTATCAAGCCATGCATCCTGTAAGAAATTAGTGTAATCATCAAATGAAGTTCCATATTTCTAATACTTCAATTCAGCAAAATCAGATTTTTCAACTCATGCATCATGTAAAAATTTAGTATAGTTCCAAAAGAAAACTCCATTTTCCAATACTTTTTCGCTAAGACATTTACCAATACTTATATTTGGGAAAACCAAGAATTTTAACATCATACCTTTTCTTCCTTCTCAGGAACGTATTCTACAAAGTTTCCTGCTTCGTCAAAGTAGCCTTCTTCCCTTTCCTTGTTCAAGTTAAATGGTTCAATTTGAATCCCGTCATCAACAAACGTCTCATTGTCCTGCAAAACATAAATGTGAGTCATAAGTGATGTCCAGCAACCCAATATCAAGTGAATTGATAATAAAAGAAAATTTCAGCTGATGCCTGATAGTTGTATGCAACCCTTCTGACTTAAAATTTATTGAATATAGAAATGACATCAGCTTCTAGAGATTAAGATCAAAACTTAGCAACAGAAAGATGGAAAAAATGAAAATTTATGCATTCCCAGTCAAAAATATCAGAAAAAGGGATCATCTGTTTTGTTCTGTCACTGGCAGAAAATAGACACCAATAACATTTCTAAGGGAAGAGATATTAAACAAGCTATCCGAATAATATTCAAAGTTTTGACTGAAAGAAAAAGATTCTATTAACGAGAACATCTGCTACAAGCGATGTCAAATGTGAAAGACGAGATCAAACTTGCAACTGAAAGGAAAAGAGACCAACAAAGATGGAAATAATGTACAACTGGAACCTGCGTAGCTTGGCCTTGAGTAAAAACGTTGGTTGAAGGTACATATCCAGGCGTTCAACCTATCTTTGCTTACAATATAGAACCCAAGACCATACAAAGTGATGGAGATTCAGGAGAAAGAATCAAAATATAGATTTAGGATATTTACTAATATTTTGAATTGTGGTAGATTCTATCTGTTAGGATGTACTATTAGTTAGAATTGGTTTAGTATTAGGATTTGGCTTTTAGTAGCCTTGTTTGTCATTATACTATAAGGATGTTATTATCAAGTTAGAAGCTTCTTTTCTTAGAATTCTAGTTTCTTCTTTACAAATATCAGTAACGAAAGCTCGAAGGCAACTATTTTGAATAAAATCAGTTTATTATATTTCATTAGTATAGAGCTGATTAAAACTAAATACAAGAGTACTTGGTTGGGCACAAAGTTGTTTAACTGTCCTCCTAGGCAAGTGGATGCCTAGGAACCCCCTCAACAAGCCATGGAGATGGTTAATCTCTATCAAATTGATATCAAAGCAGTTTTTGATTGAATGCTTTTGTTGCCTATCGCCACCATTCATCATCACCCGCTATCCTAGCCCAAAAAGAAGAAAAAACATAAAACTCGATCCATGAACTCCTCATCGAAACCCACTACCGAACACTCAACGCATGCATCGTTTGCACAACTTGGATCCCCAAATCATCGACCCTAGTCAACCACCCCCAAACCCACCACCAATCTGAACTACTAGCAAAGCCAACACCCAAAACCCACGCCAAAACCTTAGCCACCAGGCCCTTTGCCTACCTCCCTCTGCCACCCCAAAACTGTCACTGGCCCTAGTTAACCACCCAAATCCGCCAGCCAAACAGGAGACCCAGAATTTCCCGAACTCCTAAAACAAAGATCTTTGAAAAACAAATTGACCTTTAAACCCCATACCCAGATTCGATGCCGACCGAAGCTCATCACAGGAACCCTAAAACCAAAATTCCCATATTCATCTTTGCTGGAACCCTGCTCGACCTGCAGTCTGACCTTGACCTTGACTGCCCTCTATTCTACGATTCGTTGTTGCCCTAGCCATCAACATCCATTAGTCATTAGCCGTCGTTACAAAAAAATGGGCCTCTTGTCATTTTCTGGTGCCAACAATAACAAAAAGAATTATGTATTGTCTCAATTCAGGTTGGCAACTTACAGAAGCCAACTTGGCAACCACTTGGAAACATGTGGAGAAAATTATGTATTGTCTCAATTCAGGTAGGCAACTTAAAGAATCCAACTTGGCAACCACTTGGAAACATGTGGAGAAACCATTTCATGGACAAGAAAAGTTGGAGGACAACAACAGATCAAGGAGTACCGAATCCAGCACAAATCTTAGAGTCTATAAGACAATTGCTAAAAAGACCACAAGCAGACGGTAATGCAATAGAAGCGCACAACATTGATCAAAAGGCACTGAATATTGCACAAATCATGGAGTCTGTAAGACATTTGCAAGAACGATCACAAGAAGACCGCAATGTAATAGAAACAAATGATGTTGATCAAATTGTACCAAATCTTGCACAAATAGTCCATGACACAATTGCTAAAAGTATCATAGGCAGACTGATGTAGCACAAAAGGGAAAAATAAAAATCTCAAACTTAACTCTCACAATTCTAGATTTAATTTTATTCAAAGATATCTCCATAAAGTACATAAGGGTCCTATTTATAGAATAGGAACCCAGAATCCAAGAAGATAAAGAAATATAACTCAAATCTAACTAGAAAATAAAAATAATCCTAATCTAATTAAAATAAAAGATTAATACTAAATAATCTTAATCTAAACTCAATAAATCCTAAAGGATAAACTAATATTTAAAAAATTTAAAAGTCTCAAATATACTTAAACTCCTTCTAATCAACATATCTTCACGAATCTCATATCTTGCCTTATCCTTGTACTGCATCATTCTCCCCCAGTTACAAAAAAAACGTCCTCAAGTTTTGTAGAAGGACAACAATAGGCCCAGTGCCTCAAGGGCTCCAGCGTAACCAGGGTCTGGAAGGGGTAGGATGTACGCAGCCTTACCCCTTCAGGGTGATACCCTAACGCGAGGTTGTTTCTGAGGACCCGAAACCTGATAGGCACGAAGAGCATGGAAAGTATGGAGAGCATGAAAAGCATGGAAGCACGAAAGCACGGAAGCATAGAAGCGAGACCATAAGGCAAAAGCAAACACGCATCTAGGGATAGAGCCTACATACGACACAATGCAAGCATATAGAGAGTATAAGCCGCGAGCAGCAATACATCACTAGGCGACAGACCATAAGAGCACTAAGCATCCAACATACAACAAAACTGCATATATACAAAACAGGCGTGTAAGCAGCCTCGTGGCACTAGAACTAGCTTAGAAGTGCTTGATGCTCCTAAACCGCTATATCGGTTACACCTATACTAATCCTCCACTGAGCTCTATCTAGAGCCATCTCCTCATTTAGGTTGAGATAGGCAAGGTCCTGTCGAATTGCCTCCATCCAACTCTTCTTTGGCCGGCCTCTCCCTCTCTTCCCGTCTGTAATATGGAGTTGTTCGCATCTCCTGACAGGAGTAGTGGTTGGTCTCCTCCTAACATGCCAAACCACCGTAGACATTGCTCCCTCAACTTATCCTCGATTGAGGCCACGCCTATTTACTTCTTATACCGTCATTTCTAATCCTATCCTTTCTTATGTGTCCACACATCCATCTCAACATCCTCATCTCCGCCACCTTCAGCTTCTGCATGTGATGATACTTAACTGGCCAGCACTCTGCCCTGTAGGACATAGCCGGTTGCACTACCGTCTTATAGTATTTACCCTTTAACTTTAACGGGAACTTTTTATTGCACAGTACCACAAAGGCCATCCTCCATTTATGCCAACCCGCTTTAATCCGATTATTGATATCTGCGTCCACTTCGCCGTCTTGTTGAACCATGGAACCCCAAGTATTTAAAGCACGCTTTCTGTGGTATGCAATCTAATCCAATCCTGACATCTTCTATGCTTGGCATGGTAAAGGTACAAAACTTGAGTTCCATATACTCGGTCTTAGATCTACTAAGTCGTAGACCTTTCGATTCTAAGGCCATTCTCCAAAGTTCTAGCTTCTCATTCACCTACTCCCTATACTTTCCCACCAGGACTATATCGTCTGCAAAAAGCATGCACGTCCTCTTGAATGTGCCTAGTGAGCTCGTCCATAACCAAAATGAACAGAAAGGGAGTCAAGGCTGATCCTTGGTGTACCCCAACTGTAATGGGGAAATCGTCTATCTCCCCTTCTGTCGTGCACCGGTTCGGGCGTCTTCGGACATGTCTTTAAAGACTCGTATATAGGGCTGGGGGATGCCTTTCCCCTCCACGACCCTACATAGGACCTCTCTCGGCAGTCTATCATATGCCTTCTCCAAATCAATGAAAACCATGTGGAGGTCCTTTTGTCTATCTCTATAGTACTCTATCGACCTCCTCGGCAGATGGATGGCTTCTATCGTCGACCTACCAGGCATAAATCTAAATTGATTCTCTGAGACCCCTGTTCGTTGTCGAAGCCTTCTTTCTATGACCCACTCCCAAAGCTTCAGAGTGGCTCATTAGTTTGATTCCTCTATAGTTGGCACAACTCTGAATGTCGCCTTTGTTCTTATAGACAGGAACTAATGTACTCTTCCCCCACTCATTAGGCATCTTCTTCCCTTGAAGAATTTGGTTGAATAATTTGGTCAGCCATCTGATACCCATTTCTCCAGTGCATTTCCATGCCTTAATGGGTATTCCATCTAGGCCGACTGCTTTACCCCTGCCCATCTTCTTCAAAGCTTCCCTAACTTCCTCAAGTCTAATTCTCGTGCAGTAGCAATAGGTCTAGTGCTTCGAAGGTGCTTATAGTTCTCCTGGGGATGCATCCCTATCTCCCTTTTCATTGAACAGATCGTGGAAGTAGGATTTCCACCTCATTTTAATTTGTTGCTCGTCCACGAGCACTTGTCCATCCACCCCCTTTATGCACCTTACTTGGTCCAGATCTCTAGTCCTCCTCCCCCTCGCTTTTGCAACTCTATAGATGTCTCTAGCTCCCTCATCAGTATCCAGCCTTTTATAGAAATCCTTGAAGGCTTTAGATTGTGCATCTCTTACTATTATCTTAGCTTCCTTCTTGGCTTGTTTATATTGTTGTCTCTTGTCCTCGTCTCCACTTCGATCCCACTCCTTGAAGCAATCTCGTTTCGTCTTAATCTTTTCCTAAACCTCCCTGCACCACCACCACGTTTCTTTGTTGTTTGGTGCCCCACCCTTTGATACGCCAAGAACTTCGCGTGCCACATATGTGATCTTTTGGGCTACTTGGTTCCACCTGTGGTTTAAATCTCCCTCACAGTCGCCTCTAAGCTCAACCTTGACTCTTTCCTTAAAGACTTGAAACTACTCCACCCCCACCCCACCCCCCCCCCCAAAAAAAAAAAAAATCCCTCCAACGAGTGTGTGGCTATGATGGTTTCATGGTTTTCTTGCCCCTCCTCTTGCCTTGATATCAGCACACACTATCTTGTGTTGTGTTGAGAGGTCTTCCCTTGGGATAACCTTGCAATCCCTGCAATCTTTTTGAGTCCTCTTCCTTAGTAGTATGTAGTCAATCTGAGTCTTTGCTCCATCACTCCGATACGTGATGATGTGCTCCTCACATTTTTTGAAGAAGGTGTTGGCAACCGTTAACTCATAAGTGACGGCAAAGTCTAACAGGGCCTTACCCTCGTCGTTTCTCGTTCCAAAACCAAAGCTTCCATGGTAGAATGCATATCCTTCTGTGTTCGCTCCCACAAGCCCATTGAAGTCACCACCAATCATAACTTGTTCGCTTTGGGGTATGCCTTGCATTGTTAAGTCTTAAGTCCTCCCAGAATCTAGCATTCTCCTACTCTATCTGCCGAATCTGTGGTGCGTCGGCACTTATAACGTTCAATATCTCCCCATCTAAAACTAACCTGATGCTAATGATCTTATCGCTAATCCTAGTCACCCCTATTACTTTGTCCTTAAATAAGATATCCACAATAATACCCACTCCATTCCTCCCCCTGGCTTGGCCTGCATACCACAATTTATATCCTAACACATTCCTTGCTTTAATGTCCCAAATCACAGGCTCCCCTCACCCCGTCGACAGTTCTGTCCCTCCCCTAACCTTTTTGAAGATGGCCTCAATTTTTGCGCTCCACTACTAGAAGAGTTCATAAACTAATCGTCAACAGGCACAATTAGACACGCATAAAATTCATAGGCCATGATCTTAGCTTGCATAGGAGCTTTTGGCTATATCCAATGAAGACTCTTGAATAAAATTCACGAAAATTGTCAGAAAAATTATCCGAGATAACGAACTCAACACATTGACATGCTCTATATCAAACTTGAGACAATCAACTTGTATAGGCTTCTCTTCATGTCCTTCATTGTTGAACTCAATTGTTATCTGAGGGAGCTCTTCATCCCTTGCTTCTTCTTCAATCTTCAATTCGTGTTGCTCTACTTCATCAAATACCTCATCAATGTCGTCGTCATTATCTTCAATGTTAATAATTTGTTGGACCTTTGCTTCACTATTTATTTCTTCTTCGGTCTTCGCTTCTACAATACTATCAATAGTAACAAGTTTTGATTGGCTTTCTTCCACTTTATTTGGTGGCTTGATAGATCTGTTATCATCATGGTTAGCATATTTGCTCCAAATATTTACAAGTTCATTCAAATGTCCTATGACCTTGTGACGCTTCAATTTACTAGCAAGCTCTATATCAAGCTGACAACTATTATGACAGATGTACGTCCCTTGTAGTACTTGCAATGCATAGATTACATCATCACGATAGTAAAATTATACACATGCAAGGTAAATTTCACCAACCCAAATAATATCCTCTATAAATCCACAATGACAAAAATAACCAATGTAGATCCCTACGAGTAATGGGCTTCGAAACATTGTGAATTCTCACTATTAAAGATCTATCATCTGAATCACCCCATAGCCAATATCCACTCACCTCGTGATTTTCCTTAAGGCCTTTTGCAGGTTTTTCCATTAAATACACATCTTATAAAAGGAAAGCCCTAAAAAATCCCCTTTTTCCTCTCTCAAATCAAAAGTTCTTCAATTTTTTTTTTTTTTTGGGGGGAAACGGAACAGAAAACAAAATGAAGAGACTTTGGAAAGCGTCGAAGAATCCCACCAAACGACAAGGGGGGTCGACCAGCGAACCTGGTCGTACCTTCAGAGGTCGAAGACGTAACGACGGCGTAGAGATTCAACTGCGAACTTGAAGGTTGAGGCAGTTCAGGGGGAAGTTAGGATTTGTGTTGGATTGTGTAGTGGGTGTAGAAGGGTGTTGGGTAGGCTGCTGGTGGTGACGAATGAGGGTAGGGTTCTCTTGGAAGGGTGTTGAAGGGTTAGGGCTTCAAATTGGAGGGTTATGGCGGGTTTTGGAGGTCAACAGCAGCGAGTCGAGGGATTTGGGTGTCAAGGGGTATTTTTTTTAATTTGAAAATAAGAACAAAATTGGATTGATTTTAACTCTAATACCAAAATTGATGTAGCACAAAAGGGGGAAAAAAAACCTAAATGCCTCAAACTCAACTCTCACTATTCTGGATTTAATTTTATTCAAAGATATCTCCATAAAGTACATAAAGGTTCTATTCATAGAATAGGAATCCAGAATCTGAAAAGATAAAGAAATCTGATTCAAATCTAACTAGAAAATAAAAATAATCAGAATTTTAAAATTATAATACTAATCTAATCTAAATAAAACATAATCCTAAATAATCTAAATCTAATTTAAACTCAATAAAATCCTAAAAAATAAACTAATATTTAAAGAATTTAAAAGTCACAAATATACTTAAACTCTTTCTAATCAAAATATCTTCACGAGTCCTATATTTTGCCTTATCCATGTACTGCATCACATCGTCTTTATAATAACATTATTACGGTTCATTATGTAGCTATTTGTTTTCGCTTAATTTGTTTCAAAATATAGTTATTAAAAGGTATTTTGTCATTTTACTATAACATTAATACAAGCACAGTTGTCACGTCAACTATGTCGACTAAAAATGACATCATCACGTCTGAGAGGACTTCTTATTAATGCAATAAAAACTTAGGGGCTTTTTTATTAATACGACAAAAACTTAAAGGCCATTTTAATAATTCCAAAAGGTAAGGGTCCTTTTTATTATTTACAAAAACGTCAGAGTACTAAAATGTAAATAACCCTTAGAAAAACATACCAGCATTGTCCTTAATATTTCGATAACCCTAAAGGTTTGTCTGCTGCAATAAATACTGGTTCAAATTTTCTTTAGAACAGGAGATCATGTGACATATCTGTCCATTATTCTACATTACTTTCTTTTACTTTTGAAAAGAACCGTAGTCCTACAGTTAGTTGTTCAAAGTGACATGAGCAGCCTTTGGACTCGGGCATCGATAGCCTGGCCAGGTCCAACCATCTCTTGTGCACAACAAAATTCACATTGACTTTTTCTTGGGGTATTGTTCCACATGTGCTTGCTTACAATTTGCAGAAACTAACACCCTTCTATCTCCTTATCATAAATTTTGAGTCCAAGTTGTGTTCACGATCACAATCATGGTGGCAATTGCAAAGTTGAAAAATCTGGGTTTCATGGACTTTTGGGTCTTTGTTAAAGAAGCTACCAACGCCTTCATAGAATTAATGTGAGATTTCTCCTTCAATCAGAACTTGGGAAAATGAAGTGGAATAGATCCATCAACAAAGACGGAGTATACAGAATGAGTAGAATCTTTGGACCTTCATGCTATGGTCTCCAAGAAACCTCCACTTCTTACAAAAATGCTATAGGAAATTCCCAATAGAACATCTCCTTGACATGAAGCATGACCTCCAGCACAGAAGCATCACAGAACAATAATGAAAATGGAATTAAGTTTTTCCCATGCATGTCCTCAATAATCCATCTCTTATCATTTGGTTCAATTCTAGTGCTTAGCAAAGCTGTTCCAGAAATTTTTCCTCTCTAAAACTACGATGCTCCCACTTCAGCCATCAATAGTGATGGAATAGTTCAAAGGAAGACTAAGGACCTGGACCGAGTAGAGTGCATAAAGTGAGAGGATGGACAGGTGCTCGTGGACGAGCAATAAATTAAATTTAGGTGGCAAGCCTACTTCCACGATTTGTTCAACGAACAAGGGAGTACATATATATCCCTAAGTGAACTCCAAGCAGTTGAAGAGCACCATAATTACTGTAACTGTAGGTGAATTAGACCTGAGAAAGTCAAGGAAGCCTTGAAACACACGAGTAGGGGTAAAGCAGTTAGCCCAAATGGAATATCCATATAGGCATGGAAATGCTTAGGACAGAAGGGCATTAGTTGGTTGACTAAAATATTCAACCAAATCCTTCTAGGGAAGAAGATGCCCGACAAATGGAGAAAGAGCACATTAATCCCGATATATAAGAACAAAAGCGACATCCAGAGTTGCGCCACCTATCAGGGTATCAAACTAATGTGCCACACTCTGAAGCTGTGGGAGTAGGTCATAGAAAGAAAGATACGGCAACAAACAGAGGTGTCCGAGAATCAATTTGGATTTATGCCAAGCAGATCGATAGAAGCCATCCATCTCTTAAGGCAGATGATAAAGCATTACAAGGATAGGCAAAAGGGACTCCACATGGTTTTTATTGACTTAGAGAAGGCATATGATAGAGTGCCAAGAGAAGTCCTATGGAAGGTTCTGGAGAAGAAAGGCATTCCCGTACCTTATATGCGAGCCATTAGAGACATGTACGAGGATGCACAACCTAATGTATGTACAGTGGAAGGGGAGACAAATACTTTCCCCGTTATAGTTGGGGTCTACCAAGGATCTGCCTTGAGTCTCTTGCTGTTCACTCTGGTTATGGACGAGCTCACTAGGCATATCCAAGGGGGTGTGTCGTGGTGTATGCTCTTTGCAGATGACACAGTTATAGTGATGGAGTCTCGAAAAGAGGTCAATGAGAAGCTGCAACTTCGGAGAAGGGCCTTGGAAACAAAAGGCTTAAACCTCAGTAGATCCAAGATCAAGTATATGGAACTCAAGTTCGGTACCTCCACCACACCTAACATAGAAGACATCAAGATTGGTTCAGAATCCATACCAAAGAAGGAGCATTGTAGATACTTCGATTCCATGGTACAACAGGTTGGCAAAGTTGACGAAGATGTCAACAACCGCATTAAAATAGGCTGGCATAAAAGAAGGATGGCGTCTGCAATACTTTGCAATAGAAAGTTCCCTTTAAAGTTGAAGGGAAAATACTATAACACGGCAGTGAGACCAGTTATGTCATATGTGCGGAGTGTTGGCCAATGAAACGGCAACACACACAGAAGATGAAGGCGGTGAAGATGATGATGCTACGATGGATGTGTGGACACAAAGAAAGACAAGATCAGAAATGACGTCATAAAAAGTAAATTAGATGTGGCCTCAATCGAGGATAAGTTGAGGGAGCAGCGTTTGCGGTGGTTTGAGCATGTTAGGAGGAAACCAACCACTACCCCTGTCAAGAGATGCGAACAACTCCGTACTACAATAGGAAGGAGAGGGAGAGGCAGGCAAAAAAAATAGATGGAAGGAGACGTTCCAAAACAACCTCACCCACCTAAACCTACACGAGGAGATGGCCTTAGATAGAGCTCAGTGGAGGGTCAGCATAGGGATAGCCGATGTTGTGGTTTAGAATTGAGGAGCATTCTTTAGTTAGCACTAGTGCCCATAGGCTTATCTTTATGCTTATGTGATTTACTTGATATGTCTGGAAGGTGTTTATGGCCTATTGCCACTTCATGCTTCATGCCATTATGCTCATATGCTCTTACGGTCATGCTTTATGCTTCATGCTTGTATGCTTCTCAGGTTGGGGGTCCTCAAACACAGCCTCCCTTTAAGGTGGGTAAGGCTGCATACATCCCTCCCCCCCCAGACCTTGCACACGCGGAAGCCCTTGAGGCACTGGGTTGATTGTTGTTGTTGTTGTTATTGTTGTGGTTGTAGTAGTAGTGATGGAACAGTTCCGAGAAGAATAGCTGGAAGAGTTGCTTTACACCCTAACACTGTTAATCTTTCTCCCTAACAAGAAAATTAGATCTTTAGGTAGTGTCATTCAATTTTCAAATATACATACAACTTATTCGTGATCCTTACTCTAGCGATGTAGTTATCACGTCGCTACTCGTAAAAGATATGTCACTAGGAGATTTTTTTTTTTTTTTTTTTTTTTAGGGGTGGGGGGGGAATAACTGAATTACAATCCCAAGAGAAACTAACATTTGGGGTAGGGCCAAAGATATTTCATTAGATGATATCAAACACTGTTGACAACGATTTAGCATAAGAGGAGATACGAGGTCATCTTTGATGAGTGACACTGACGACACTCTAGGTTTCAGATGTGCCAAAACAAAGGAATGTCAATTAATCAGAGATCAACACTAGCTAGGAGGTCCAAGCAAAGCCTCAATACTCACGATCGTCTACAAAAACGTAGACCTTTTAAGGCTGTCTCCGGCGATCTGTGTTATGTGCTTCCAAAGTGGTGAGACGCACGATCATCTATTTTTGTATTGTATACTAGCTTGGGATCTATGGTAGCACCCTGAAGGGGGAAGGCTGCGTACATCCAACCCCCCCCCCCCCCCCCCCCCCCCCCCCCCCCCCCAAAAAAAAAACCAAAACACAAAAGACTCTACTTAGGCAAGAGCCCTTGTGGCACTGGAAATGTTGCTTTTTATACTAGCTTGGGATCTATGGTGCAGATTTTTTTCTCTCTTTGGCAAGATGTGGATGGCTCCGAGAACAGTTGACAATATCCTTATGATGAAATTCCACAGCATAAGGAAGAGGAAAGACATCTTAACAGTATTCTCGTCGACCAAGATTGTTATTCTTTAGTGCATATTGTTAGAAAGAAATGCTAGGAGTTTCAAAGACCAATATACACTAGTTTATTTCTTATAGAAAAAGGTGGTCTTTTTAGAATCTTCGTGGGCCAAGAGCTTCGAGGGCTCCGTTAATATCATAGTTGCATGAAGCAAGAGTGGGAGAAGGAGCGGGAGCGAAAGCGGCAGCGCGGGAGCGCGGGAGCGGGCAGACATAAAAGTTTCTAAGGTTGGGAGTGTTGAGGGAGCACTTATATTACTATACATCAGATAGGCAAGAAAAAGTAATGAAATGTTATCAATTAAGCCGTTAAAGCATAAATATCAAAACAAAGTCCACATTAAGCAATAATCAAGAAATCCAAGTACTCCAATTAATAAGATCTAGAAAATTGACTCCAACATGCCCATACAATTCAATGATTCTTTAAAATCGAGTAATATTGTTAACCAACAAATCATTTAATAAGCATTTTCTTATCAAAATGCTCTCATGATTGTTCAAATCATGTTTCCATCGAGTTTGATACGTGTTGGAAACATGAATCTGACTCTGAAATGCCGAATCGCGTGTGAAGCATTAGCATTTTAGGAGTTTCCTGCAACTATGATTGATATACCCTTAGCTGATTTCTAGAAGGATTGGACGGCTTTGTATTATTAGTTGCATCTTCATTTGTCTTTTGTTATTTTTATGGTTCTGTTTTGAGAACATCTTGTCCTTAATTATTTGTACATTCTTTCTCTCTTAATAATATTTCTTTTTTTGATTAAAAAAAAATTAGTATTGTAGTTTGCAGTTAATCCCACCGTAGTCAAACACAATTGGATAGTTGTCATTGCAATAGTTTCAGTTTATAACTCTTAGGTCAGCTTGTCTTCCTATGCACATAATTTGTTCCATTCTTAATATAAGCTCCTCTATGCTCCAAACAGGGGCTAGCCATAACCAGAGAACCCAAGAAGTGATCTCAATCTTCCTTAGCAGCAAAATCTAAAGACTTAGCCCTAAAAAAGCCATCAAAGGAAGACCATTTTCAATGTATGTACATGACCACCACTTCAAATCAAAGGCATCAGTAAACAAAAATTTGTGTTCTTTCTTTGTTTCTTTTTTCTGGTAAGAAATTACCCTCTGAAGACACAAATACCGACCAATGGGCCACACATATTCAAACAGCTTCAAATTTCAGTCCCATTACGAGCAGAACCCTTGAACAAAAAATATGAGCAGAAGCACCCTATTTTTCACATGCTCTCTATAGAAATAGCCATTTTATGGAAATGTGAAGGTCCAAAAGTCCATTACCATCCTGCTTTACTCAATTCATGGAATCTAATGGAATTTGTAACATAACAGATTTTGAGTTAGCTACTACATAATTGGCTCCTAGTACTTATGCTATGGCCTGAAAACAACAATATGAAAACATATATTCCCTTGAACAACCAACACGAAAGTCAGGACCATTAACCTCAGCAAACTCAACGTGATAGCAAAATGCAATTTGATTCCATGACTCAAATCACAACTAGAATACAAAGAATAACACTATGTCAAGACAGAAAAAACACTATGTCAAGAGAGAAAAAACAAAACTATAACCAGTTTATATTGGGTTATTTATACCTTTTTTTATCAGACAAACTGGCCCAAACGCCTCAGGGTTATTTATACCATTGGTCCCCTATATTGTTAAGTTTATTCAAATAAGTCCCTCATCTTTGTATATAAAAACAACAACAAAAAACCTAGTACCTCAAGGGCTCTCGCCGAGGCAAGGTCTGGGAGGTTGAGATGTACGCAGGCATTAACCAACAGAGTGCAACCCTAAAGAGATGTGGTTTCCAAAAGGCCCTAACCCTAAAAAAGTAAATAAAGCGGTCCCTAATCTTTGTATCTTTATTCAAATTGGTCCCTCATTTTTTTTCTTTTGTTCCGAATGGCCCTTAATATTTTAGTTTATGACAAAGTGAATCCCACATGATGATTAAAATTAGGTAAATACTAAAAAGACGAGGGACCAATTAAGAATTATATCCCGTATATATTCTGCTTTGTTGCTCTCCTGCTGCCAGGTCACATGTTCTATGCTGCGGACCACCCTCTTAGGTTGGGGGTCCTCGGAAACAGCCTCTCTTCAGGGTAGCCCCCTGAAGGGGGAAGGCTGCGTACATCTACCCCCCCAGACCCTACTTTTGCGGGAGCCCTTGCAGGCACTGGGTTTTTTGTTGTTGTTGTATCCTGTATATATTCACAAAATGCAAACAGTATCAGATAATCCAAATGAAATAAAAGGTAGAGCAAACCTTGTAGCGGACTTCAGCGGCAGAAATGTTAGGCAAGTCGCCTTCACTCTCCTGGGTGAACAGCTCCGTTGTCATCTGACTGCGGTGCTCCGCGCGCTTCTTTGCCGCAACAGAAGGATCCGACCAATCTTTAGCAGCCTCTTGCGCATCCTCCACAACATTAACGGGTTCAGCCCCAGGTTTCACCTTCTTGCCTTTTGGAAATCGCACTCTCTTCTGCCTGCAACACTCAATCAAACTCAAAATAAAACTAGAAACCCTAGATAATTAAGAAAGTTAAGAAGAGTTTTGAAGAGGGGAGAGATAAGTACGTTGGGGCTTTGTTGGAGGATTCATCGTCTATAAAAGGGCGTTTTCGAGACAAGGAGGTCCCTTCCATGGAATCCACAACTCTCTCTCTCTCTCCCCCACAGAGGAAACAAGTGGAAGCTCAGAAGAGGCAAAAGCAATGGCGGTGAAAGGCGCAGAGATGGGATTCAATCTTCTGTTTCAGTTGTTTAAAAAAATCTCCTGTTTCAGAAGCCTAATAAGCTTGCTCTGTGGGGTCTGGGCTTGGCCTCGTTTGCTGTCTGCATCATCCCAAAACTAGACAAACAAAATAGGGTATGAAAACTAAATGGAATCTAATTAACATTTGCATTATTTGGTTATATGCACAAAAATATTGGTTAATAATTTGTTGACTTATAAAATTAAAGAATAATGTTAATGACACTAGCTTAATAAAAACATAACACATAGCAAATAATATGATATACTTACTATTTTTAAGAAATTGATACACTAGCAAATATAGATCATGGATATTTAATTTAGTTAATATTAATTATTTTCAATTATCATTTATTTTATAAATGGAAAAAATACGGATACATGTTATAATACGTGTATTATAAAGGCAGCATAGAGGAAACATGTATTTTTCCGTATTATTGGTAATAATACGTAAACGACCTTTCTAAACGGGATAGCATGGATTTGTCTCAAAAATGAGTGTCATAAGCGAATTTTACAACCATTCTTCCCTTAGCCTATAAGATAATATTACAGAGCTCCTCAAAGAGGCCAATACGCTATCCTAACTAAGTGTATTTCATTACCTAGATATCAATACACATTCACTAGATATGGCATGATAGCGTGGTCGCACTTGTTTTCCTATATTTTAATATAGGAAAATTATCGTTGATATTTTCCTATCCCTCAGGTTGTGGGCACTCGGAAACAGCCTCTCTTCAGGTTAACACCCTGAAGGAGGAAGGCTGCGTACATCCGCGCCCCCCCCCCCCCCAGGGGACCCGGCGTAGGCGGGAGCCCTTGAGGCACTGGGTAAGCTCCTTCCCTTTATCGTCGATAAAAAAAAATATAGGCAAAATATATTTAAATACTCTTAAGGTTTGAGAATTTTTCACCTAGGTACCTTGACATTTGAATATATACAATGAGGTACTACGAGGTTTGAATTTTTTCTCACTTAGGCACCTTTGCAGGAATTTGATGAATTTTTGTCAGAATCTGGCCAATTTAATATGAGAAATGATCAGTTTGTATATGATTATGATAAAATACAAAAGTCAGGTCAATATTTTCGGTAAAAATTCAACCAATTACATCAAAAAGGACACCAGATTTTGATGTAAAGTACTCGTATATTGTCAAAATCATGTGTCGTGTTAACATTTTTGGATAAAATGTCATCAAATTCTAATGAAATTCTGTATAAAAGTATTTATATATTATCAAAATCATATTCCACTCTAGCATTTTCCAGATTAACCTACCAAATTTTGGTCGAACGATACCTAATTAATAAAATTTTAAAACTTCAAGGTACCTAAGTGATAAAATTTTTAAACCTCAAGGTACCCCAACTAAAACTCAAGATACCTAGGTGATAAATGACCAAACCTCAGGGTACCTAAGAGATAATTTCCCTTTAATATATCTTTGAGAAGTCTAGCCTTGTATTTAGTAAACAAACACCCCCTCAGTAGGGATGGTAGTAAGGCAGGCTTGGTTCGAGTTTGCCCTTGTCCAAATCCAATCCCAAAAAACCCGACCCAACTCAAATCCTAAGAAAACTCATTTATTCCATAAAATTTCAATTCAACCCCAAATCATGGGGTGGAATGGATATCCGATCCAAATTTATAGCCCATTTAAAATGTAGAAAAATTATCACTTAGATGCCCTGAGGTTTGATCATTTATTACCTAGGTATCACAACATTTCAATATATACAATGAGGTACCCTGAGGTTTCAGAATTTTATCACTTAGATATCCTATGTGAGAATTTGGTCAAGTTCTGTGAAAATTTGAATATTTTTCGCCATCAAATGATGATGCGATACACAATTACAATAACATATACGAGTTATATCAATTTTTTTAATGAAAATCAAATAAAATACGAAAAAAGCATCACTGAATTATGACGAAAAATATCGGCATATTAGTCAAATAATGTGCTATGTTAGCATTTTACGATAGAAAATTATAACATTATGATAGAAGACACCTGTATATTGCTATAACTATCCTATGTCAGCAATTTTTTTATAAAACTATATATAATTTTGAAAAATGGTACCTAATTGATAAAATTTTTAAATTTTGGAGCACCTAAGTGATAAATTATTGAAGTCTTAGGGTATCTCTGATACAGCTAGTCTCGGACCTAATCCCGAGGTTGCTTTATTGAGTGCCACGTGTCCATGATGAGGTGGCATGTCTAACCACCTGATTAGAGCTTAGTTTATAAATAAGAGGATATGTAATTAGGGAGGATTTTGAGTGACATGTGAGGTTCCTTCTCTCTCCCCCTAGATTTATTTCCATGTTCCCCTCCCCTTTCTTTTACTTGTAGCACAAATACTATAGACATATGTACAAATCATAAAAACGGGGCAGCTGTTTACTGTCCCGTAGGCCAGAGATATACAAGTTTTGAGTTCCATAACTAGTAGCGTTCATCAACTAACTGTCACGATCACAGGTAAGCTAGCACAAAAACATGAAGCATATCACAAAACATAAGCGCGTAGTTACCACCGCAAAAGCACAACAATAAACCACAATCAATAACAATCAAAATCAACGTAGTTCAAAAGTAGTAAAAGAGGAGAAAGGAGCAATCAATATAATACCCAACAGCAGGATATCCAACAGCAGGATATCCACGCAGAAACACATAGAGGAGAGATCTGACCTGAGAGAGCGCAAAAATAAAGGAGAGATCTGACCTAAAGATGATGCCTAGTCGTGAATCTGAGGTAGCTATTACTTACCTGGTACCAGCTGGTAGTGACTTGTGGCTTATGATTATGGGCTGCAAGGGTGGGTTAGATTCAGGGTTTGGGTTAGGTTTAGGTCTGGGGTCGATATGGTCCGGGTGGTTTAGGTTTGGGTTAAGGTTGGCTGGGTTAGGGTTAGGGTTAGGGTTAAGGTTGGCTGGTTATTGGTTAGGGTTAGGGTAAAGGTTGGCTGGGTGTAGGTTAGGGTTTCAGGGTCAGATTCGAAGTGGGTGGTGGCTCGAGGTCCGAAGGTGGCTAGGGTGGTTCGAGATGGTGCGAATGGTGGTGCGGGGTGGTTCGAGGTGGGGCTAAGGATGGTGAGGGGTGGTTCTGGCTCTGGGTGGGGCAAATGGTGGTGCGGGGTCGTTCGCAGGGTGGTGAGGGGTGGTTCGCTGGGTTAGGGTTCGCTGGGTTAGGGTAGGGCTCGTAGGGTGGCGGGTGGGAGACGACGGTGGTGGTGGTGGTGGTGGTGGTGGAAGGAGGAGATGGGTTTCGATGGGGAGGGAAGGAGAGAGGTTAGGGTTATGGTTAGGGCTAGTGGCGTTAATGGCGGTGCTGAGTCCGGCGATGTCGTGGCGCCGTCTTCGTCGCGTCGCCGGCAAGGTGGTTCGGCGGCGTGGGCGAGGGTGCCGATAGTGGGTGGTGAGGCAGAGAGACGTTTGAGAGAGCGTGAGTACAGCGCGTCAGAGAGAAATCATTGTATTCACCGTGATGTAATATTCCTCTCAAGTTGGAAGTCCTTAAAAATAATTTTTTTTTATATTGATACTCTAAAAAGGGAAGGTTGTATACATTTATTCTCAAACCTCGCTTATGCGAGAGCTCTTGAGGCACTGAGATTATTATTATTGTTGTTAGTATAATATAGAATATCTAAGAGATAAATTTTCTAAAATATAATATAAATCCAAGAGTAAATTATAAAAAAAATTTATCTTTTATTTTAATAATAGAAAATTTTCTCCACAAATAAAATCATTTACTTAGGCTTCATTTATTTTGACGAAAAAATAGAATTTAAGAATTAATTTTTCTGTGAAAAAAATTTTTCAAGGAAATATAAATTTCGAATGGGCTTTCCATTATTTGTTTCAAAGGAAAACTTAATTTTTCATTATGATGTCTTCTCGTATGTTTTAAAAAAAATATTTTTCACCGATTATTTTATATCATGTTATAGGATAACATAAGTAACAAACATATATGAAGTAAAAAAAAAATTTTTTTAAAGTTAACTATCAGAGCTGTATAAATTGAGAAAATAGTTTCTTAGCTATTTTAAAATTCGAGCATTTATTATCTAAATATACTTGATTTTAATATATAAAATGAGGTGCCTTGAGATAAAAAATTTTATCACTTATGTATATATTGTGTTAAAATCTAGTAAATTTTCATTAAAATTTGACTAATTTCTGTCGAAAAACTAATGTGGTATAAACTATGTTTATATTATCAAATTATTGTCCACATTCTAACAAAAGTTACTTATACATTATCAAAAAAAGGTATCATGTTAGCATTTTCGGACAAAAAAATTTATCGCAATGATAGAGAATACATATAGATTGTTGTTTTCATTTAAAATCTACTAAATTTTAGCAAACGATACCTGATTTATGAGAAAATTTAACTTTGGGGTACGTCATTGTATATTACTTAAATATTAGTACCTACGTAATAAATGCTAAAATATTAGGGCATCTAGACAATTTCTTTGTATACTATTATATAACAATTCAACTTGATTTAAATTATTCTGTTGAAACTATAACAAAGTAACATCCAAGCTGCTTTTAATCATTCAATCTATTTTTTGTCTGATATTGTGAAGTTAAATTTCTATAATCTAGTCTGGTTTATTTCGATTCGATCTGGATTTGCATGATAATTACTACGAGAGTTTTTAGGCCATTTATAATCATGACTTCCCCTGTTTTGAAAAGGAAGTCATTTTCCCTCATTTGAAGGAAAAGATTTTCTGTCGGATACAAAAGACTTGCCAAACAATGGAAAAGGAGAAAACCACTTCCTAGAATATAGTTTTCCCCCTAAACAAACGGAGCCTTAATCTTTTCACTCTTAAAAATTAATCAATTTACTTTCATTCAACCTTTTTTGACCATTTTACCTTTCAAAAGTGAGATAGTTAAGGGCCTGTTTAGTAATTGATAAGTTTTCAGTTTTTCAGAAAATTTTTCTAGATAACGTGTTTAGCAGTCCAGTTTTTTAATTCCGGAAGTTAGAAAATAGTTTTCTTTTTCCCTATTCCTTTACATATTTGAAAAATAGTTTTAAACAGTTTTCCAAAATTTTCTTCATAAAATGGGGAACTTGTTTTCCAACTTTTTCCTCACCCCCTTTCACATTTCCACATTACTCACCTATTTTACAATATTTTTCTATATACTCCAATCTCCTCCACCTTTTATGTAAATAATTTTGGAGTACTTAAGGCTAGCTTCCCAATTTTAAAAGCGATAAATAATTTTCGAGGCAAATGACAAATAAGAGGATCATACGAGTTATTTAATTATAGGCACTCATTTTTACATAATGTAATAGAGCGGGCTTTAGGGGTACTTAAAGCTAGGTTTTTTTTTTTTTTTTTTTTTAAATGATACCGAACTATCCGCTAAGGTAGGAGTGTAAACGAAATGAACGTTCAATAAACTACTTGTGTTAGAAATCGATTAGGACTAGTTCGTGTTCATTAGGAGGGCTCAATAGCTTATCGAGCCAAGTTCGAGTAGGCTCAATAAGCTTAACGAGCATAGTTCAAATAGGGGGCACTCAGTTCGTTAACACTTGCGAACAGTTTGATAAGAGCTTGTTAAGGGCTCATTAAAAGCTCGTTAACACTTAATACTGGATCAAAAGTGGTTCAACAATGGCTTAATAGTAATTTAAAAAGCGTCGGTAGCAAACTCGACTAGATAGCAAACTTCGCTCGGTTTTAAGCTTGATTGGGCTCAATAATGAGCTTGACACTACTCGATAACAAGCTCGACTTGATTCGATAAACCTAAAGAGCCAAGTCGAGTATCGAACATACTAAAATCTTATTAGAAAAACTTGATAAGCGCTTGGCTCGAACTTGAGCTTGATAAGCCTTATCCATCTCAAGTTCAAAAAAGGGGGTTCTCGGGTAGGGTCGTCTCATTTACACCCCCTACATTAAGGTTGTAAAATTTGATTCCTATATCACGTTGTACATTATTTATATATCATTCTCAATTTTCAGAAAATTTAGAAAACAAGGATTACTTGAACGCATTTTTCAGTTTTTTATGTTGCAAAACTAGAAAAGGAAAACTGAAGATGAAAAGGAAAATTGGAGATGAAAGGGAAAATTAGAATGGAAAAGGAAAATAGTTTTCTGTTATAAACAGGTTCTAAGTGTTTGATTTTAGTTTTGAAGAGAGTTTTATGGCTTTAGTTAAAAATTATGAATTTTTATGTTTTTAACAAAAGGGCGGGGAGTTTCTATTATAAAATTATAAATTTAATTAATTATAATAATGATATTATAATATTATAAAATAAAAAATATTGTTAATATTTTCATAAAAACTATTATGAGATAAAATATAATATTTTTATTTAAAATAATTTTAAATTAAATTCATAATTTTGAAATTTAAAAATTTATTCAATTAAAAGTTTGAAACAAATAATAGAACAATAATTTTTTTTAAAACGTTTGAAAAAAATATGATGATATTTTTTTAGCTTAGGTTTTTCAAATTTTTCTAAAATAATTTTTTTTATAATTTATTTTTAAATTTTTAATTTCATTTATTTTTAATTTTAAAATTTATTTTTAACCAATAGTTATTATATGTTATCTTATTTTTTATATTTGAAAATTATTTTATTATATTCTAATTTTATAATATCATCATTATAAATAATTATATTTATATAAATAGTAGAAAATTCTCTAATTTTTAGTTCGTAAAGTTTTTATTTTAATTTTATTAATATAGTTTTATCAATATCAAAAAATATTATTATATATTTTAAAACTTTTTCTAAAAGTTATTTTCTATATTGTTTTATATTTTTTTAGTATCTAATCTATTAACCTAATTTTAAAATTGTTTTAAACAAAAAATATTATATTATATCTTCTAATATTTTTTATTAAAATTTCAAAAAAAAAAACTTTATTTTTTAAACTTATAATCTCGTTACTATAATTAATTATGATAATAACATTTATAAATATAGAAAACTCCTTTTTTTTTAAATATAAAACTCGTCAGTTTTTTTCTAAAACCATAAAACTCTCATCTAAAAATAAAATTGAACATTTAACCTCATTTATTATGAGAAGCAAAAAAAAGTTGATTTGAGGCAAAGTGATGAATTTTTAAAAGCGAAAAGGTTTTTGTGAGTAGTTTTATTTGTAAGGGAAGCAGTCGTCGAGAGGTCCAATTTATAAGCCACTTGACCTATGCATTCAAGGACTTTAAATGGGCCATAGTATCGAGGGGCAAGTTTTTGGACCGCTCGGTGTTCAACCGAGTATTGACTATAGGGATGTAATTTTAAATACACTAGTTGCCTCATTCAAACGTATGGTCACTACGATGTCGGTCTGCAAGTTGCTTCATGCGGTTTTGAGACCATTGAAGGTGATGTTTAAGGCCCTTCATTGCTTTTTCCCGTGCTTGTAAGCTACAGCCCACGACGGCGTTTGGTGGCTCCCCCAGTAAATATGGAAGAAGTACAAGTGAGGGTTGACCATAAATGACCTCATAGGGTGTAGTATGAATAGCGGAATGATAGGTAGTATTATACCACAATTCACCTAACGGTATCCAACAACCCAAATTTTTTCGTATTCAAAACACATGCAACGGAGGTAACTTTCCAAACAATGATTAAAAACCTCTATTTGCTC